>BQMI01000334.1:4437103-5760304 GCA_026005395.1 Asobara japonica
ATTTTTGAAATTTTTGAAATTTTTGAAAATTTGAAATTTTAAAAAATTTGGAGATCTGTGAAATTTCTAAGTTTTCCGCATTTATGTCAATTTTCGAGGTTGTCCAAGTTTTGAACACCGAAAATTTCGTAAAAACGTGGTGATTCATCATTAAAAAAAAATATTTATGGAATCCTTAAAAAAGGATTGTGAATCCACTCCAGCAGGTTCGCTTGAAACTGATGGGCGAACCCCAAGAAGCGCATTTCTTTCCACTATTACACTCTATTGCGCCTATTGATCTCGTCCTTACAAAGGGCTCGTCATCCATTTGTCGCAATCACGTGTGATGGCTTTATTACCCACATATGTTTCCCTTAGAGGTAAATGGCGAGGAAGGCCAATGTATCGGGATAAAAATTCACGAGTTGCAGTTAACACGAAGGCCCCTGGAAGACATCCGACATTTACAAACATACAATGGAGGTCGCTCAATTGTCGTCAAGATGAGACAATATCATTCCTCGTTCTTCTCCTTACCCCCATGAGTCACGAAGGGAAATAATTATCGTCGACGAGCAGCTTAACTCGTGGCAATTTACGACGACAATCAAGAAATGGATGCTCCATAGAGTCGACCTCTTATATTCACTTTCATGGAGTCCGTCTTGAAGACTGACGGAATTATATTGCTCTAATTGCTATTATGAGTTTCCTATATTCTTATACATAGAAAAAAAAATGACCAATTTCAGATAGGGGAGAAGAGGATTACACTATCCAGCTTTTGGTCCAGAAATTTCCAAGTATTCCGGAAGTTCTCGTACATTAAAACGTAATTGATATCGAACGTTCAGAAGAAATGCAAAAATAATGAACACCTATTGATTTCGTAATGAAATTCTTATAGAAACGAAATATCGCTCCACTTTTCCAGGTTCAGATCGGCCTTCGATTTGAGCCTTCAATTTAATCTCATTACATATTAAAAATCTAATTACCCGGAGACATTCCATTAATCAAACCGTCACTCATGTAAAAGCATCTGACATTTTAAATTCAATATATCAAGTGAAATCTATAAATGAACTGTGCTGGAATTCATAAATATGTGATATGGATTATCATTGTAGAGATAACTAAAATATTATATTGAACCATTTCCCCGGGGCTGTGAGTCCTAGGCCGGGGCTGTCAACCCTACGCCGAGGCTATTAACCCTATGCCGGGGCTGTCAACTTAATGCTGGGGCTGTTAGCCCTAGGCCGGGGCAGTTAGCCCTAGGCCGGGGCTGTCAGCCCTAGGCCAGGACCGTTAGCCCTAAGCCGGAGCTGTCAACTATAGGCCGAAGCTATTAGCCCTACGCCGGGGCTATCAGCCCAGGCTAGAGCCGTTAGCCCTAGGCCGGGGCTGTTAGCCCTAAGCTGGGTCTCTGGTAGCCCTAGACCAGGGCTTTCAGCCCTAGACCAGGGCTGTTAGTCCTAGGCCGGGGCTGTCAACCCTGGGCCGGAGCGGAACCTAACCAGCCGCGGGGAGGAGTCCATCGCAAGCGGGCGTCAGCATAGTACAGGGATTTCTGGGGGTTTACACTCTCTTTACAAACATGATATCACTGATACCTGAAATGGCGAAAGTCGGCTCCAGCCCCATAGGTAAGCGTACAGTACTTCCTTCCGAAGGAATGGTCAAAGGCAGCTACTGCGGGGATCACAAAAGAGAGGTACGCAGGCAAACAACCACAAACTCACATGCGCGTACACATATTCAGGCAATACAATCACGTAATCAGCAGCAAAATTGATACATCGCATTAAATTTGTGGAGAATTTGAGAGCTTCATCGAGTGATTGGGTCATGGGGTATGTGATCGATAATTAGAGCGTTATTTCGGGGCACTCAAGACAGAATGTTGGACAGTATAAGCCCCCCAGGAGGATTCATTATCCCGACGTTGCGTCTTTTATTCTCCCTAATTGCTTTATGACGCACTGTACAACTCCCCTATAGTATGGAATACGTGCCCACCCTTGGTCCTTTTTCCTCTTCCCATCCAGCCCCCATTCTAACTCTTCATCGGACTGTTTTTCCACCCACACATATTCGTACAAACGCACCCTCACTTGTGCCCCAGGAGGTCCCGACTTTCTGGCAGTTAATTGTACCGCTGGAATTTCAGTGGCAAATTATTCTTTTATGCCTCGTACCGGACCATAACTCAAGCTCTCAGCGCTCAATACAAGTAGAATTTTTTCATGGCTCAATACAAATCGAATTTTCTTCTCCAAAAATCTCGGAATCTGTCAAATTTCTAGGAGTTTAAAAAACGTTAAAAATTGTACAAAATTTCGAGAAGTTCTCACAGCTAATGAAGGGCGGAAAACGACGATGACGTCGGGTGGCGAGACGCGACTAGCGTAGGCCCATAAAAATTGACAACAGAACGAATGCAAGGCCTCCATTAGTTGGCAAAAACCAAATATCCCCCGAAACGGTGAATTCATCGAGTGAAAAAGTGTTCATAGACCGTGAGAGATAACGTCACCACGAAGTCGCGGCAAATGTCCCAAAGTTGAGAAAACAAATTTTCCCAAGTTGAAGTGGTTGGCGTTAGATGAGAATGCAACGAGGTGAAAACCACCTCCCCCCCCCCCCCGCTCCCTCCACCAAAAAAAACGAGATATTTTAATTAGCTTACCAAGTCGAGTGAAATGAGGAAACGTACAAAAAGCGAACTGGGCTTTTTTTTCATACCCTGGATTTTCACCTCCTTTTCGTTTTTAATTTCGTGTTTTATACGCCTCTGTTTACAAAGGCAAACCCCCGCTACACACACCGAATGCTTGAGGTTGGTAATTTTTTTTCTCCTACCACGCCCCATGGACTTCCTTCTACTGGAAAGAATGAATGGAAAAAAAATGTGAGAAAACCTGAGTTTTGTTGAGAAGAAAAACTGCGAGCTCGCATTTTTTTCTCGCGAGCTCGCGCCTCCTGTATTTTCGGAGTATATTCTGGTCCATCCTTCTTCGTACCACTTCCCAGGGGTTTTCCCTGAGGATGGGTGAGTGGGGGTGAGGGGGGGGGGGAGGGTGATGTGCAGAAGGCGCCGACTCGGCTACCACTAATCTGATAAATAACGAGTCTCTCCGAGATTGCCATCGGATTCCGTTTTTCTCCTACTCTCTGGAAAGTTTAAGGTGTGAATGAAAACGATTGGTTTTTTTAGGGGGCATCATTGAAGGGGTTGATTTAATTTGTTGCTTCTGGAGAATCTGAGATGATGAATATCATCTATAAAAAAATGAAGAGAGAGCTTCATAAATATATTAATATCAGTGAGAGAAAAAATTGTGCTACAAACTATCATATACACCAGTTGAACTATATATAATGCTCGTGAGCCGAAGGTAAGCGTGTGTAAGGGCAATCCCAACTCTCTTACGACAACCTCTAGTTTGAAGGAGAGATGAACTCTGCTTTGTAAACTTCCCCTCATTCCCTGCGTCGCCACCACGCCCACCACGTGAACTGACTAACGCCACTGCGCATTCTGACGCGCAGCCATCAGTCAGCACCCTGCGTTGGGTATTAGAAGGGGAGCGCAGGTGGGGAAGTTGCCAAACGGGAGGTCTGGCAACGCTGCTCAGCCAGCACCAATTGCCAGAAGGGAGATCGGGTACTATATAACTTCTATGTACCATTCGAGATCATGAACAATTTTCGAAGTGAACTTTGGAAAGTACGGGAAGAGTAAAATACCTACACGGACACACACAGACACACGGTCAATATTTTTTAATTTATTGAGGGAGATTGTAGTAAAAAAAAAACAGATACTGAGCAAAAATAGAATATTAGCGGTCATTGCGATAGACTCCTTAAACCTGAGTTAGATATATATAGAAGGGAGTGGCATATATATTATGTTGAAAGTGTTCAAAACTAAAGGTTCTATGAGATTTTTTTTTAAAGAAAATCAACAAATTAAAAAGTAATCTTTGAAAAAAAATGCAGTGTTCATCCACGTATTGCTTTCATCAGCTTCCACTTTCCTCCACACCCAATCTCAACGGAAGTCATCTCGACAGCGAAAAATTAACTCTGCCAATTTTCGCCCTCTTCCTGTCACTTTTTCGCCAAATTTTTATACCTCTATTTTTGAGCTTCTTTCATTCTGCAACACAAAAAAAATGCCCGAGGATCATCCTCATCATTTCCTCTCTGCTATTCTCACGGAAATTAACATTTCTCCACGACATTGTTATACTTCCAGTGAGTTTCACAGTTGAGAGAATGACACACACACTTCCTCATGATGGCTCACAATCGCATGACTGACATATCTACCTAGTATTGCGTTCCTGAGTTCCTCGTTTCCCTTTATCCCCATCGTGCAGCAAAATTAGATGTGGGTGTTCGCCGAAATTGCTTGGAGTAAGAACTATTAGTTACGTTATCCGAAAAACTCGGGAAAATCCTGAAGCCGCACGGAGAACAAGTTTGTTGAATCAAAAATATGTGTGTGTATGCGTGGGTGTGTGTCCGGGTGGGTGGATATGTACGCGTGGGCGGGTAGGTGTGTGGGGGTAGGTAGGTAGGTGTGTGTGTGTGTGTGTGTGTGGGCGGGTGGGTGGGTGTAGGTGGGTGGGTGTAGGTGGGGGGGGGGGGGGGGGGGGGGGGGGGGGGTAGGTGGGCGGGTGGGTGTGGGTGGGCGGGTGGGTGTGGGGAGGGGGGGGGGGGGCGGGTGGGTGTGGGTGGGCGGGCGGGTGGGTGTGGGCGGGCGGGTGGGTGTGGGCGGGCGGGTGGGTGTGGGCGGGCGGGTGGGTGTGGGCGGGCGGGTGTGGGCGGGCGGGTGGGTGTGGGCGGGCGGGTGGGTGTGGGCGGGTGGGTGGGTGGGATTTTGCCTATATTCAAAGTTCGGACTCCGAATAACTTCTTTTAACGATCAGTGATGAAAAATACCGTAATTTTCATGTTTGCTTTGTCCAAGTTTTCATTAATTTTTTTCCCACCCGTGAATTCTTTTTCTGTATTCATTACACCGCCTTTCATCAAGTCTCATTAATGAGACGTTCGTGCGTATCACTTCGTGTCCAATGGAATTGAGTGGTCAATGTTTAAAAAAAACTGAATTAATCAGATAATTAGCTTCACCCTTATCTTATCTGCGCTGAAAAATTCCCAAGTTTGACCGAGAAAAGTTGGATATTTCCTTTTTCTAATCATCAAAGTAGAAGTCCGGTGGACGCAATCTAATTAACTCCTCCGAAATTCAACCATGCGAGGAACGTCGACTCGAATTCTTAATAGGTAGAAACTCTCTCTTGAGAGAGAGAGGATCGCCCTCTGGAAAAATTATGGACATTACTAGAATGATAAAACACGATTTGAGTGATGATAAATAATGAGTTGGAAACGTAGTATCTCTTACTTGTTGAATGAAACATGAGGGAAAATCAATAGTGAGATAAAATTCATGAGAAAATACGGTGGGGAAAAATCTAAGAGTATTTTTTGAAAATTTCTTGAACATTCCGGCAAAAATTTGGAGAATTTGGAAAATTTGAAAAATTTGAAAAATTTGGAAAATTTGGAAAATTTGAAAAATTTGAAAAATTTGGAAAATTTGGAAAATTTGAAAAATTTGGAAAATTTGAAAAATTTGGAAAATTTGAAAAATTTGGAAAATTCGAAAAATTTGGAAAATTTGAAAAATTTGGAAAATTTGAAAAATTTGGAAAATTTGGAAAATTTGGAAAATTTGAAAAATTTGGAAAATTTGAAAAATGTGGAAAATTTGAAAAATGTGGAAAATTTGAAAAATTTGGAAAATTTGAAAAATTTGGAAAATTTGGAAAATTTGAAAAAATTGAGAAAATTGAGAAAATTTTGAAAGTTTGGAAAATTTGGAAAATTTTGGAAATTTGGGAAATTTAGAAAATTCAGAACATTTGGACAATCTGGAAAATTTGGAGAATTTGGAAAATCTGAAAAATTTAGAAAATTTGAAAAATTCAAGAAATTCCACAATTTTCACCACGACACAGACACACACACACACATCCTTGACTCGTCAAATTACAAACTGTATTCAATATCAGAAGTAAAATAGCCTTCCAGGAAAGAAGTCGCATTGGGTTTTGTATTACAGGCTTACATTACCTACAAATCGGATGACGTCCTGTCATCTCGGGCACATGCACTCGTGAATCCCGAGTGAGACATTTTATGGTAGATACGAGGGACGAAAGTGCACGGAGATCAGCCAGTAGCTGAAGTTATTTCGTTAAAAGTTTTCTGCTGATAACCGAATCCCGATACAAGCAATAAATCCTCTCGTTGTCTACGATGCATTTTCGTATTATGATCCCCTTCTATATATCCAAACACCAAGTGAATCATCGTACACGTGCATGGGATGGTACATTCTTTCTGAAGTCTTGCAAAATATTGAATTATTGATTTTTTTTAGTTCAGAGTTTTCACGAAATTTACACCCCCAAAATTTTTCAGTTTTTTATGCTTTTAATTTTTGTCTCAGTGTGTAGCAAAAAGTAATGACATCATTAGTATTGTTCTCCGCAATTTGCTATTGCATTGATTATTCCTAAAAAACCGTAGAGTGTGACTGCATTAGAAGGGTCCGTAGATACGAAAAGCCGTGAGGAATGTCCGGCACTCCGGCGGAAATGGACGAGACAGGTCGCTGACGAATTATCTGCCCGGCCACTTACAAACCGCTCTACCTTGTCCGTCCTTCACTGCCACACTAGTCAACCAACTAGAGCCCATAAAATCGTTTTATCCCTCTGAGATAATCCTTTAAGTATGCATCGAGAATATTCGTTAATTTTTTTTAATGGCTTGTCCCCTGTGGGACTATTGATGGCTCTTGGAGTTCATGAGGTTTCCTAGAAAAGCATGACTAGGTCTAATAAAATAGCCAAGACCAACAAAATTACGTTAATTCGGCGAATGGCAATCAAGTAGGGTCAATAAAAACAGAGCTATTGGGTCACCAAAAAATTCCTACTCATGACTTCCACCTGTGATTCTTTTTCAACGTCTTTTCGGAAGAGCAATCATCCATTTCTGCCTCCAGATTTCCCAAGTCTTGGTTTCCCCTCAGGTGGGAATTGACCATGTGATGAAGCTTGATCAAAGCTTGGACGAGGCTTGACTAAGGTTAGCCAAAGCTGTCTTTTGAAGCCTCGGTCAATCTGTGCAGAACATGCGAATGTAACACCAATCCCAGCCTAGAGAATAAGCTTCGTCCTAGCTTGGCTACGTAGGTTAATACAAGCTTCGAACTTTATCTTGATTCAAGCTTCGGACTTTATCTTGGTACAACCCTCGAAATTCATGTTCGTCCAAGTTCCAAAGTTTCTCGTGGTCGAAGCATCGAAATTAATCTTGGTCCAAGCTACAAAATTTATCTTGGTTCTAACTTCGAAGATAGGAACATTGAGGTTGGACCAAGCTTAGTTGAACATTCGTTTCCAAGCTTGGGTTTGGGTGGTGCAGCAATCCTGGATGTGTATATGAATCCAATATTAAGCAGAGTTTTGCTGAAGCCGGTAAATCGAAACTAGGAAAAATATGCTTCAATCCAACTTAGTTCAACCTTAGTTCAGAAGTTTGGGTTTAGATGGTATGAGCAATCCGGGATTCATGCTTGCTAAAGCTAAGATTCAAAGCTAACAAAGCTGAGCTCGAACCAAGCTTAGCACAACATGGTTTCTGAAGCTTGGGTTGGATGATTCTAGTAAGCTTGAATATATGTATCCAATATTGGATGTAGATTGGATTCTGCCAGTGGACCAACGCTAGGGACGCTAAGATTGAGCCAAGCTTGGCACAAGCTGGGCCAACAAAGCTTGGATATCTTTGATATAACTAACCTTAGTTCGATCTAGGCTTATAAATGGGATGAAGCTATGTCGAAGCTATCAAGTCCAAGCTCCGGCATCGAAGGTCGCACCAAGATTGATCTCATCGTTCAAACTTCGAATTCCCCACCTGGGCTTTCAGCCTCAATGTCAGGCTCTCAAATCCTTTATTCGCAGGTCGACAGACGAGTCTCGATTGAGACCTGATTTTGACAATTCCAATATGAGATCCTCAAAGTCGTAATTTGAGACATGCAATAGTCCAATCCTGTCTCTCAGGTGTGCAACACAGTCGGAAGTGGAATTAGCGAAACACCTAAAAGCTCCAATTTTTACATATATATTACCGCATTCGTGATGATACCAAGCGTTAAAAAAAAAATTCTCATGTACTTGTCCACGTGCAGCTGATTGTACATTGCGATACGGCATTGTGGCGTCGAGCGGTCTGCGAACGTTTGGCATAGCGCGACTTGTCATCGGGGGAGTGAAGCAAAAAAGGGTGAAGCAACGCTGGAGGAGGGCTTTTGTGCCCGCAGGAGGGGTGAGTGCTCATGCATTGCAGGCTAAAGGGGCAACTACTCTTCATAACGGTTTGGTAGCGGGGGGTTGCCGGGCGGAGGGGGGGGGGGGGGGGGGGGGAGGTCCCGGGTAAATATGCGATAACTCGGCGTCCGCTTATAAATCCCGCTGCGCTCACGGTGACAAGTCACGCAGGTACCGAAGTACTCCCTTAGTATATCCGTGGCACTCTCCCGTGGCTTCACCCCATATGGCGGAGAGAAGTTTGCCAAGTTCTAGATCGCTTGGCAACATTTACGCGGTCTTATCCACATCCATTGGAGCCATTGTATTGTGGAGCTGCACATACAGGGTGTTTTAAAACAAGTCTTGCTACAGATACAGATAAAAAAATTTCTGTCGTGGAAATAGAGACAGCTGCTGAATGAATAATTTGAACGTATTTGTGGTGATGGATTTTGGGAATAGTCAGAAATTATTTGTTCCATACTTTTTATTCTGTCTCCAAGCGATCTCAAAGTAGAACGTTGACGGTGATGATGGTAATTGAGTAGAAGATTCCTCCGTTTACCCTGAAGGTATCAGGGTAAGGGGGGTGGCGGGGGGGGGGGGTCACGCCCGCACAGGGAATTCTGGGGGTTTACCCTATGTTCAGAAATACTATGACCTAAATCGCGAAAGTCGACCCCGCATGGATGGATGTCCAGTAGGGCAAGTCATGCAGGAAATTGATTTTCATTTCATTAAAACATTTCAACTCGTATCAACTTTTCATAGGATTGTGTCTTAAAAATGGGAATAAAATTTGAAAAGTTTTGTTTTACATATTTTGCAGGCAAGCCATGAGTTATGGGACACCCTATACATTGTGTTGGGCAGTTTGTTGGGCTGCATTCAACAACACCGAAATGCTGAATTTCATGGAAATTTTAATACAATCCCGGCTGCTCTATATCGGGCAGTGTTATCGCCTCGCCATGCAATGCCCCTGGCTTTATTTTATGCTGGTGCATTTTTAAATATTTCGCGCTTTGTTTGTAGAGGGATGTATGGGGTATGTTGAGTTGTGGGTACAGCGAAGAGGGCAATTGTCGCGAAGTGGATGGGGTTTTATCTTGCGCCCTAGGATGAATCTTTGTGAGTGTTAAAGTGTTTGATTTTTTTTTTAATTTTCTATTTTTTTTTTAAATTTATGAAAGTTTTCTTTTCCACTCAAAATTAGTTAATTTCTTTGCAATTACCTGAATTTTTTACAAAATTGGAAATTTTAGCCGCGGAATCATTTGACATCTAAAAACATCGTTCAACTAGTGTATTTTCAAATTACTGTCGCCATGCGCTAGTCACCCCAGGGCCTTAATAAAAAGCGCTTCTCAGTGTCTCTCGCGAGCAGTAAGCTCAAAAACACTGGGCGTTTGGGAAAAGAATAAATGAAAATGAATGCCTGTGTTAAACTACTTTTCATGTTGCGTCACGTGTCTAGAGAGTAGAAGAGATTTTACGGGATGTGTGAGTTAAGGAGGTAATGAATGTTGTGTAGAAATATTCCTGATGTTAATGTTCCTGACTTGTCAATGTTAATTCAGACATCGTTGACTCATAACATTTTTTAGAACAGAAATCTGTTCAACCTCACCCACTTCTATATCAATGTCCAGAAAAAAATTGTTTAAAATTTTTTGGACCATTTATGACCTTAAGGCTTCCATTTCTGCGAATAACGGACTCTCAGCATTCTCTTATCTTGTCTCGATTTTAATGACGCAATATCTAGCCACATACCCCGATAATGACGAGCTGGACAATCAGCGGTTTATTAGGAGCGGATCAATTACCCGAAACGTATCAATTTCAGGAATCGACTGCAGCGTTGGCGAATTCACCCCCCCCCCCCTCCCACCCACCCATTTTTTTTTCGATTATAAAAACAATTGTCATTTTATTGTGCTTTGTTCTCATCCATATATCACATGTAATCGATACTTCCGAATGGCGGAACATGTGGGATCGATGCTTGCTTTTTCAGCGTAACAGGGTCATTGGTTCATGCTGGATGACCTCCATATGGTGTCGTGCTTAGGGTCTATTTCCAAACATGTGCGAAATTGACAGAAAGCTTCCTATGGTCCCATATTTACGGATTGTGTATGAGCACTTGTGCATTGGTAGAAAAATTAATTATAGTGCCACCATTTTTTTTTATATATTTCACATATATATATATATATATAGTACTAATGTGTTTACATTTGTTGGAAAAAATCCAATTTTTCAATTTCGCGAAAGCGTCTACTCTCAGCATGATACGTAAGGCTCATAAATTCCTAAAATCCATAAGGGATGACATCAGGCATTGGGGGATAATCCAATCGTTCTCATTTAATCAAAAATGTCCCAAGCAGGAAAGGCCAATTTCGGCTTGCGTTGGCCATTCAATGAAATTTCCGCGGCTGAAAATCAATAGCACATACCATGTGTTTGACACACGAGATAATCCAAGTGACACAATGGGGAATAGTGAATGACTGGACAATTTCAATGTCAATGCGGTTGATTATCTCACCACCATATGTTTCGCTTTTTCTAATTAGCCCAGTATACTTACCTATTCATGATATTTGAACAATAAACTAAAGATGAGTACACATTTTGATTAAAAAAAAGCCTTACTCATGTGTGATGAGTTCAGGGAAGCGTGAGATTGTCCCGCAGACCAGGTCATACCAACAACTTCCCATGTTTTAGGAAATCCCCAAAGTGTCATTCACTACAGATTCCGTCAACGTCCTCCACCTTGCCTCAATTTCCCAATATTATCTATGCTAATGAGTTCATTATGAATTTTGACAATTCCCATCCTGTTTGGCACATTCCAAAAATACCCAGTGGCTTTTCCCGGAGCTATGGATGTCTTCCTGTCGTGTCCAACAAATGGTTAATTTCGTTTCGGTCCACGCGCCCACGTGACTGGAATGGCCCTCGCATCCCGACAGCCGACGACAAGAAAACCGGACGTGTGAAAAGCCCACTTTTTTTCTCCAGCCTTCCCCTTAAAGCCAGACGATTGCCCCGGAACTGTCCAAATGCTCATCTCATTTTTACTATTTTCTCATTCCCCTCCAAAAAAAAAAAAAAAAAAATCGAAGTAAAAACAACGTGGATACTGCTGTACGGCTGCCAGCAATGAAAAACTTAAGTCTGAGGGAAACTGTCATCGAAGAATCGTGTTACAGTGGTGCGGATATAAGGCAGATGCCCTATCTCTTATTTTTCACTCGTAAAACAAAAAAATACAGCAGCCCCAAGCGGGTGGACGGAGTAACTACGATAAATCAACGTGGCACACGCGCCGACAGCGACGAATGCACGCGTTTGTGCGAGTTACATTGTTACAAGCAAATAAATGCGAAAAAGTCATGTTAGCTGTAGTCAAGGCATTATTGGTAGTGAGAAAAAAGTAGCTTAATTCAAGTGTACACGGAAGGGGGAAAAAGTGGGAGGAAAAGCAAATAAAGGGTTGGTGAATTTTTATACATTTAAACAGTTTTTGTGACAGGTATCAACCCACCTACCTAGTCATCCACCCACCCAGCCATTCACCCATACACCCATCCATCCACCCATCTCCCCATTTAGCCACCCACCCAACCACCCACCAACCCATCTACCCACCCATCTAGCCACCCACCTAACCACCCACCGAACCACCCCCCTACCCACCCACCCTACCCCCCCGCTCAAACACACAGACACAAACCCTCAGAGAGAGAGAAACTGACGAAACAGAATTTTGGTTACTTTCTTGCGTCTCACATAATATATCACAAGTTCGGAAATTTGTTTCAAATTCGAGTTGCCATATGACCCAGAGGGTGAAGGCACAGGAACAATGAGTGGTTTTCGGGACTAAGCTCACGGGATAATACAAAAGCAGATCGGCACATGTGCAACCGATCCACCGGTGATTCATTGAGCATGTGGCGATCTATCATCAATCGATAATTGACGCACCACATCAAATGCCATACGCCAATATTCCGTATATGTAGGTACATTGTTGACGCAATTATGGGATGTGACATGTGGCGTGAATTGTGTAATCTCGTTTGTTGAAGAAGCATCGTTGGAATATTGTAAATTTGAAAATGCGGTATTGATTATCGGGATGAGATTTGAGCTTGGTGTAGGTTTTGCTGATGTATGACTGACGTGTTAATCGATCTTGCAGCTCCCTAATGTGGAAATTATGGGTCACTGGCATCATCCTAATTACATTTTGAATGAGCGAAAAAATTGCCAAAGCAGTTAGAATGCTGCACAAAAATTGTGTAGGTGGTTGGGAATGTTTCAACCTCGGATACGTTTTCAGAAAAAATTTAGAAAAAAATATAGAAAATTGTAAAGGACCGTTCAATCGCACAGAACGATAATGCCACCCTTCGTGAATTCAAGAGTATCCTCTCTCTTTGATGGCAGGCCATAGCAATCGCGTAATAAAGGGGCCTGCAACTCTTATCTTAACGAGCAATTGTGTGTTTGGGGAAAGTCACTGGAGGGTTAATGCCACTAACGTAAACGTCAGACGGGCTTAGTTTGCCGCGACGTGCCACGTCAAGCCAAAAGTCATGCGTCGAGGGGTAGGTTTTCTCCCCCCCCCCCCCACTTCGTATGTGTATTGCGAAACCCCCGTCGACGAAAGCCTGACGGACGTTGTATGGGATGTGCACCCCAGTAACTGGGACCCATCATCCTATGGAATAATCAGAACCCATTGATTTATGGACAGATCGCTCAACCCACCCCATCCACCGACTCATCCTGTCCAAACTCAAATTTATATTCCCCAAATCCTTGAAATTTTACGGAAAAGTGAATTCAAAGTTGGGACGTCACTTGAAATTATTGGAAAACCATCGGGGAATTAATGGGGCGGGGTTTAGTGCATATGAATGATGGAATTTTTGGGTGGTCGCGAAATTCTTTCGCGGAGTCAGTATGGGTTGGTACGCTTACTCTGTCGTGACAATTATGAATGTTATAATTGTTTATACGAAGCTTGAAAATTTCAGAAATTTTTGACGTTTTGTATTCTTAAGTTATCGAAGTTTTGAGAAATTTTTGGAGTTTTTGAAAATTTTGAAGACTTTAGAAATTTCGGAAATTTTTTAAAACTTCTGAACTTTTTTGAAATTCTTGAAATTTTTGAATTTTTGAATTTTTGAAATTTTTGAAATTTTTGAAATTTTTGAAATTTTTGAAATTTTTGAAATTTTTGAAATTTTTGAAATTTTTGAAATTTTTGAAATTTTTGAAATTTTTGAAATTTTTGAAATTTTTGAAATTTTTGAAATTTTTGAAATTTTTGAAATTTTTGAAATTTTTGAAATTTTTGAAATTTTTGAAATTTTTGAAATTTTTGAAATTTTTGAAATTTTTGAAATTTTTGAAATTTTTGAAATTTTTGAAATTTTTGAAATTTTTGAAATTTTTGAAATTTTTGAAATTTTTGAAATTTTTGAAATTTTTGAAATTTTTGAAGGTTTTGAAATTTTCAAAATTTTTTAAATTTTTTATTTCTTTTCAATCATTGAAACTTTTAAAACTTAGAATACTTGAAATTTTTTGAAAGTTTTCTAAATTGAAGCAGTTTGTTTGTATCCAAAATTCTACACGCACACACACACCGACGGAATCGTCATAAAAAAAAGTCATAATGAAGCCAGAATGTCTCATTTTTGGCCCTTAATTTTTGGGTAGGATTCCCTATCGAGATGTAAAAAAACGAAAATTTACGGAAATTTCTGACTCACAAAGTTCTGAGAATTACGAGATTACACTCAGTTGTTACGTAAATTTTACAGTAAATGGTGAGAGAACGCCTCGAGTTTTGAGAAGACAACAAGCGGATTGCGTATGACCGCCACGACCGCCCAATATGTCTACTGTCTAATACACATTCGTCGCCACCCGTCTACCCCAATTTCTCGGCCTGAATTTATGTCTCCTCGGTACATTGCCAACGACGGCTGTCATGATGCTGAGTTTACGCTTGCAAAAGAAAATAGTGACCAACCCTTTCGTTTTTTTTCTTCTGAAAGACTGTAGGAGTTTGGAAAACATTAGTTGAGGAGAATCAGTGAGGAAAACTTTCGACGAAAGTTACAACTAAATACAGTGATGATGGCTGGAGTGGCCAATACTCCTGTTCGCCTTCTTTCGGCCTCTCTCGGCTTTCGTTTTGTCTGATTGTGGAAAAGTTTTGGGTGAGGGAGCAAACGAGGCAGGGGCAACAGATGGAGGGAGGTTAAGTTTATGAAGAATATAGGATCAAACGGGAACATTAAATCATCCGATGCACGGAAAGAAAAGTTTCTCTGGAAGAAGCAATTGCTTGATGCACGATAAAAAAATGATAAATTTAGCAAATCGGTAATTTTCGGCATTCGAATGTGTGTGTACTCGTTCACCTATGTGTGTGAGTATGCACATATATGTGCGTGGTTGTGTATGTGTGTTACGACGTATGCACGGTTAAAATATTTCGCCGATTCCTCACAAACGACTTCTGTGGATGGGTGTCCAACAGGCCCTACCTCATAAATGCTCAGAAGCAGCTACGTGGGGCGTAAAGACAGGTGCGGAGGCAAAATCCACACACACACACACACGTACACATCTCTCCCTTAAACTAGTCTACAATTGTAAACAACATAAACTTGAAATGTCGACTCGAGAAAAAATTCTGGAACAAATAAAAAACCGTTCGATTTACGAAATGACTACTGCAAAAGCAATTTTTCTCCAATTTCTACTACATCCCTACATAAATATTTTTTTCCAGAAAAATACAAATTGACTCAATACGAGTAATTTTTTTCTCCCAGTGTAGCTTATGTTGGATCTTGCACATGAGAAGTACGCCCTGAGGGCTTTCCAGGTTGTCAAATGGGCGCGGGGGATGTCGGGATCCGCTACGGGTCTGCTACGTGTCCAGAATTCCGACAACTCATCTGTTATTTGTCATCTGGTTTTCTCGTACGAGGACGCGATCGGGTCTTTCGAGAACGACTAACTAGTCCCTTCCGTAATCGATGAGCGGTTTCTTTTTTTATTGGAGAATTTCTGGGAAATTCATGAGTGATTTTATTGGAGTTATTTAGAGTACGGGTGAGCGGAAGAGGCATAGGTTTACGGAGAAAAAAATCCAACTAGTGGATTGCAGAACTGCCACCCTCACAGACACACCCACCCACACGCATAAGTTTTTCCATCGAATCTAGCGAATATGGAGAAGAAACTGAGTCTCAAAGCTATTTGATAATCCTCAAGACAGGATAATCCTTATCACTTCATGATTACTAGCTGTTTACACATGTGTCAAAATATTTGCTGTTTTTACCCGTAGAAAAATTCCTTTAACCACTGGATGAGAAAACACGTGTTTATCTACATTGATAAAGACGGAAAATCGTCTGGTGTTAAACCGCCCATAAAACCTCTCACCATGATGTTCCCAAAAATTTTATGTGTCAACTGCGGATAAAAAGTAGCAGATATGATGGATTACATGAAATTACACGGATCCTCAGTGGAGAACATTCCTAGTTATCGAGGTAATATCCCTCCATCAACTTCAATCTATATTGATGAGGCAAACGCCAGGCAAGACCTGTCCCACCCCACCCCCATAACCACCCACCCGGCACGTCACGCTCCCAAGCTCCGACTGGCCTCCCTGAGGGATTGCGTGAGTGCCACGTCGATAGTAATCACAGTTGATCAAAATCGAGTTCACGATATGTTTCATACATTGAAATGATTACTTTGGATTGATACGATATACTGGGGATATCAGTGTCCGAAATAGAAACACTTGGGGTGTATCTATCTCCCGCGGGTGACGATCCGGAGATACCCGATAATATCCAATACGATTGTCGGTTTTTTCAATACAGCTTCCGTATTGTTGGAAAGTGGCTTTTTTCTCACGCAAGAATCATTCCATCGTAGCACTGGGGTTTCTGGGGGTTTACCCTGTGTTTAGAAATACGATGCCCTCAATGGCCACTCGATGGCCCTCAATGTCGACCCCAGCCGCATGGTAGGAGGGGGGTGGGCTGGACTGGGGTGGGGGGGGGGGCTGGGCTGGGCTGCGGTGGGGGGGGGTGGGCTGGGGGGGGGGGGGGAGGGGTGGGTGAAAAAAATAGACATAAATTGTGATTATAAACTGTATTTTAAAAAGTACAAAATACCTACGTTGAATCAAGAATTATTTTCCATGAGTGTTCATTCACACATTAGAGATGATGGTGAAGAAGAAGAGAAATACGAAAATTAGGCATCAAGACATATGAGATAAAACAAAAAACAACAGTTGCTGCAGATATTTAGCTGTATGTCCAACATTAATGAGATTTGTGCACGCGACCATTGGAGATGCAAGACTTGCCATAACTGTCAACTGGTTTGTTATGGCAAAGACAAACTACCGCGTCTGGCGCACCTGCACTTTGCACGAAACATACCATTGCCATTTCTAATCTTTCCTTTTGGTATTTCCCTCATTCGCGGTATTAACTTTAACTTAGTATCCAATTCTGGTGAATTTTATTATTCCGCATTTATTTTAGTGTCATAATAAGGCATTTATAATGATAGTTGTATTAGTCGTTTTGAATGGAGGAAAGTCATGGGATATTTGAAAATAAGGAGACAAGATTTATGCATTGTTGATTCACGATGTTTCTTGGAGATAGTATTTTGTAGTTGAGCAAATTAAAGACAATGAGGTCTAATGGATGAAAAAAATTATGGGAGTAAGGTCAGGACTTTTTTTTCCATTGCATTTCAAATAAGTCATTAGCTATGGCTAACATGGTTGACTGTGTAAAAACCAATTGCCGATTAAAGTCGCTGGTCCATATACGTTTGCACATACGCACACACCCACCCACCCACCCACACCCACCCACACCCATCCACCCACCCACCCATCCACCCACCCACCCACCCATCCACCCACCCACCCACCCACCCACCCATCCACCCACCCACCCATCCACCCATACACACACACACCCACTCACCCACCCACACACACACACACACACACAAACACACGTGCACATACACACACACAGGTGCAGCAACTAACATATAAACACCCACCCAACATACAACACGCAAAAGCATGGACACCCACATATATGCACACCCATATACACCTGACTTATGGCAAAAAGCCATGAAATTACATCACTGCAGTATAACTGTCATAAATTTGTCAACCGCTGAGAAAAAATCGTAACTTTGCAAACACATAATTCTTTTCCATCAGCCTAGTCTATTCCAGATGCATAAGATAAGCGTGGGATGACTCCTCTTAACGATTTGACTCGTTTCCCATTTTATTCCGCACGAGTTGGCGCAACTGAGCTTCGATGTAAACTCATTTGGCTTTTGTGTGTTTGGGTTGAACAAAATTCAATTAATTTAACACCGCTCGAGTATCTCGGCTCCAATTGAATGGAAGAAAAACATAATACTCCTTTCTTTTATTTCGTTCAACTTGAATTCTCAACGGTGTTTGGTTAACGGCACATGATAAAACAAAGGGACGGCCCAGCATACAGATGAAAATGCCACAAACTCAGCCCCAATGAGTTAAACTTTTCTGCCTGTGTCGTAATATAGAATAGTGCAGTTTCCATTGAGTGGAACTTTTGCCGTTCGTGGCTTTCCATTTGCTTCTGTGGTTCGCATGGATTTTCCGCTACTGTGAGAGTGAATTAGGTGTGAGAGAAGGAGAGAATGGGAGGGAGAATCCATCGACATGCAGATCACGCATTTTTCGATTGGATGTTTCGGAAGAAGCGGTATTTTTTTTATACTCTGTGGCCAGGAAGGGATATTAGTCGAATAAACAAATGGGCCCAGAGAGAGGGGGGAGGTGGGGGGACCATTTCGTCGGGAAGTTATTGGTGCGGCCTTGATGGAACCCCCGTCCATTAAGGCCACACCAATAACTTTCCGACGAAATGGTTTCCTGTGGGTGTTATGGCTTGCCTTGAAATTCGCCCGAAAACTCAGATATCCCGAGAAAGTGAACAAGTGTTTTAATGAGTGAATGTTATTAAATATTGTTTGTAGAAAATTTTTCTCGGAAAGAAAATGTTTGATATTAGATTTTTGTGCACTCGAGACAAGTAAAAATCCCAAAAATGCCGGACAACTTTATGAACAAAATAGTAATTCCGGGAATTTCGTAAACTTTCAGATTAGTCAAAAAATCGGAAAATTTTCAAATTCAAACATGTCCACAAATTGAGCAATTTCTGAAAATCTGGCTTGGATGCAATATATTAGCTTTTGGACATATTGGTCCATCGTGTCGGTGCAAAGCAATCTTCTTGCCCCCTCAAAACTCGAGTCATTTCCTCGCCTTTTTCTTCCCCCAATTCTGTCTCCTTTTTGCGAATTGCAACAACAAGGGAATAAAAAAGAGGGACGCGCGCACGTGCTGCACACCCGGGCTGCAGTAATGGCCCTCAGTGCGACTCTCTCCATCGAGAAATCTCTCGCTGTCCCTTTTATCTTTCCTAACGTGTCGCCGACGACGCGCAGAGACTCCCTTTGGTTCACACCTCTCCGTTCTCTGCCAAAAAAATAAACGCGATTAACCATGAATGCAGGGAGCGCAGCCCGGAGATTGAATTTGGGGGGCGGAGAAGCTATGAACAAATTTAGTTGAATGGATTGGTCCGCCCGAGCAACGGGTAAACATGGATTATTATCGGAATGAGGTTTTCATAATTTTGAGGTTGTTTTGGTTTTGAATGGCGAAAGAAATAGTAAATTGAAAACCAAAAATTCATTAATTTTGAAATTGGAGAAAGTCTAAAATACTAAAAATTGATGAAATTATTCACATTTTTAGAAATTTTGAAATTTTTAAAATTTTTGAAATTTTTGAAATTTTTAGAAATTTTGAGATTTTTAAAATTTTTGAAATTTTTAAAATTTTTGAAATTTTTGAAATTTTTGAAATTTTTGAAATTTTTGAAATTTTTGAAATTTTTGAAATTTTTGAAATTTTTGAAATTTTTGAAATTTTTGAAATTTTTGAAATTTTTGAAATTTTTGAAATTTTTGAAATTTTTGAAATTTTTGAAATTTTTGAAATTTTTGAAATTTTTGAAATTTTTGAAATTTTTGAAATTTTTGAAATTTCCACACCATTGATAGCACATGCCAGATATTAAATTTAGAGGAAAGATATGTAACGAACAAATGTAATTGAATGTATAGCTTCACCCCTAGCGCACAAACATAGATGATTATCCGGTTATGCTCGTTGGCAGTCGAGTAATCATTTGTTCTCAAATCAAAATGAATATTTGAATATTTGGAGAGATAACAGGATAATTAGATCTGTGTAATTGGGTGATGATACAGGGAAATTATCCTTGGCTATTATTTGACAATCATTTGCAGGATTACAATCATCAGACTATTGCTTCTGATGTTAATCCATCCATCCCCATTCTGCAGAAAAATCACAATCATAAAATTGATTCGTCGTTTTCAAAAATTGGAGGTCGTTTTCAAAAATTATCAAAAAAATGCAATAAAAAAATTCCATTAATTCAAAAGATTTTTCAAAACTTAAAAAACACGCAAAAAAAAAATTGCAAATTCTCTTCCAAAAAAAAATTGTCGCTCTCAATTTTCTGTATCTTTTTGAGTAATTTTTTTTCCCTTCAGAAGTCAAAGCTATGGAGAGATTGCATATCACTCGAGCCATAAAAAAATCAGTTCTCCACCAAAAGTGTTTACCCCATCAAAACGCCATAAATAAAAATTAAACAACCCAACAAATAAGCACGCAAGATTTATCAGTGGCGACTGTTATAAACGCCCATAATCGCTGGAAATAAAAAAGTTCACCTCCCCTGGAATAAGTGTGGATAAATGGTAATCGAGCGGGGGTTCGCGAAAATGAGTAGAAAAGCGGGGGAAAATAAAAAAATCACGGCCACTGCTAAATCACTCAAGTCAGAAAGTATTCATCTAGATATCCCGGCTAACGAATGAGATGGGGTCGAAGAAATAGCGAGACAAAATTGGTCATTCTTTTTTGAGCAGTGGAAGCCGCAATCGTTGAACTTTTTCCAAGAAATTCAGATTTGTTCGATGATTAAATTTTCCCGAACTTTTTAGAAATAATTTTTCTTTAATTTTTGCAACCGTTGACATCGAATTCTCTACAAAAAATGTCCAACAACTAGGCGACTTTAATTGTTTGTTTAACAATGAAAAAAAAGGGATGTCCCCAGATTTTGGTCTAGCGTGGAAACATGAAAATGACTTGAAAAGTGGTGGGAAATAAATCTCAAGTCCCTGTTGAATCACTCAAGTCACAATGTTGAATGAATCTAGATATCCCGGGTAACGAATGAGATGGGGGTGGCTCGAAGAAATAGCGAGTGAGACAGGTTTAGTAATTCATTCTGAGGGCTAAATAGTCACGGGTGTTGACTAAATCCCGGAATCTAGGGGATATTTTTCTTTTCTTCTTCCTACCATAACCCCCCCCCCCCCCACTGGTCAATCAATAAACGTGAAGTGGGTGCACAAGAAGGCAAAGTACATCGTTGCAGAGTGCAAGAGAGAAGAAAAATACTGAAGAAAGATCGCAGATTTCAAGGAAGTCACGAACGGCGCCGATAAGGTTTATCGGCGGAAATTCATGCTTAGAGGGGCCGGGTATGACCAGCAGAGGCTATACGAGCCGTGTGAATTCCAACTTCAGTCGACCCCTCGCCAATACCCTGGGCTTGAATTTATTGGAAATTGGGATGGACTTCAAAATTTTTCTTTCATAATTTTTTTTTTTTTTTATTTTTAAAAATGTTTCCTGAATCATAACCTGCAATGGGGAAGAATTTTCACTTTACCCTCAAATTCAAACTACACGGATGTGCATTTTCTTTGGTAGGGACCACTGGACACCCATCCGTGCGCCTGGGGTCGATCTGCGCCATCTGAGCCATCGCATTTATGAACACAGGGTAAACCCCCAGAAACCCCTGGGACCTTCAACGTAGTGGCAGACACTTCCGACTCCACCACAATCCCAACTGTCTGTGTATGTGCGTCTATGTGTGTCTCACCCTGACTGGCTGTACGCAATCAAAAACTCTGGACCGGAAAAAAAAATAGGAGTCCGAAAAAAAAATTTCCTATTGTGCACTCGAATCGATAACTCGGTTATTTCGTCAAAATAACACTTCTACATGTATATATATGCTCATGTACATAGATGATCTTCTGCGTTTGATGATGCGAGGAATTACCAGACATTCTGTGCGCCAAAAGGGGGAGGGGGGGGGGGAATTTATGGGGCGGTGGTGGAGAGTCATGTTGAGGGGAGGGAATGAAACAGGTCGGCGAGGAGGGGGGGGGGGGAGGGGTGGAAGTGAATAGTGATCCACTAAATTAGAAAGCTAGAATGTTTCTACAATTTTCCAAAATTTTGCCAATTGTTACGAAATTTCTCATACATTGTTGCCACATTTTTGCAAAATATTGCAGCCAAATCTCATTACTTCCTACTTTTGCTTTGAATATTGATTTTATCTTCACATTGTAAAGTTATTTAGTTGATTCTTCTCCAGTTTGATGATGCAAGGAATTAACAGACATTCTCTGAAAAAGGGGACGGGGGGGGGGAATTTATGGGGAGGTGGCGGAGAGTCATGTCGAGGGGTTGGAATGAGGGGGGGGGGGGGGGGGGGGAGATCTCGTAGGCCCATTGGCGATAGCGAAACTGGCCGCTGAGTTTGCGTGACACTCTGACGTTAGCATTTGCCGATCCGAGCATTGCTGAACCTCTCGATTTTTTGCGTTTTATTTTTTTGCCCGTGTTTCTTTCTCCCAAGCCACTGAAATTTGCAATTGTGAGGTTGCGTGCGGTTTAATTACAATTGTTGACCAAATACCATTGATGGGGTGATTCAGGCGGGGGCTGTGAATTGCTTGAGAATTGAGAACAATTTTCATTTAATTTATAATGATTTGAATGTGGGGTTTTGGAAAAAAATACGTCTTATCTTTAAATTAAATATTTCCACAACGATTTCTTGGGAAGAAATTATGTAGGGCGAATAATGAAATTTTCCAAGCTTATTTTAAATCCTTTAATTTTTGCTTTTTTGCATTTCTTTTATGCAAAATTTCTGCAGCGTTCTGCAATTGTATACACGAACGTCGAAATATGGACGCCCATTAGACATTGCACTTGCTGGAAGCTGTTGAGATCAGACCATGACGCGTCTCTGTGCGCGCACGAGTGTGTGTGTTGCTGTGTGTATCCTCATGTAGAAGAAATGCAGGTTAGATTGGGTGCGCAGATATTCTTGTCTTCTCCGATGATGAATACATGAAAGAATTTATAGTACCTCACATTTCCATATCGATCTCAAATCACCATAGACCCGATTGAAATAATCGTTACACGGGAGTTCGACAGTTCACTTAAGTTGCGCCATAAAAACTAAGAAGTCTAGTTCCTATCTTCATTTTTATTTCATTCCAACCGCCGAAAATAGCCAGTAAAATCGGAAAAAGGTTGGACTGAAAACGAAGCGGAAGGGGGAGGGGGTGGGGTGAGGGGGGGAAAAGGCAGAAATGTCGTTAAGACGCCTCTAGCCGAGACGTGGACGATCCACGAGGTTTATATTTCCGAGAATGTTCGTTATACTAGTTTCTCCCTTCATAGGACTTTTATATATATGGCTCCTTTACTGCCCCCGTTCCGAACATTACTGAGGCTCTTTTATCTTTGTTAAACCACATCCCATGGGCGTTCATGCACACATCGATGTTCACTCATACCAGCCTGATTTTACAACTTTCTGCTTGGGGTTTTTAATGCCCCGTTTCACTGTCTCTGCCCTCTTATCTTCATTTATTATGAAAATTGTTGATACATTTTTCAAAAATAAGGAAGGGTGAAGGAGGAAAAGATCAGTCAGTTAAAAATAGAAATTTCTTTATTTTAAAGCAATGTCAAAATTACTTGTGCCTCCATCCTGTTATCATCATTTATTAGGGAAATTGTTATTAACATCAACACACACATATACACACTCACACACACACACACACATATGCATACTCACAGATATACTCATACAAATAGTTGCACATACACACAAACTCACACACACACACACATTACAATTCAATAACGTCCGTTATCACCAATTAAGCCAACGCCCAAATGATTTAAAAAATAAGAAAATACCGTGCACATATTCTCACTATTCCACGATTTCGTGTTACTAAACTGCGCGGCAGTAGTAGTAGTAGTAGTAATGCCGATAAACCTATAGGTAACCATTGAACGCCACGATGATTTTGACTTGATTTACGATATTGGAACTCCGTGAATCGCTCGTTAGCGATATTGTCATTGCCGCGTTGCATCCGCCTGATCGGCTCGCTACTGACCACAGCGGGGGGGCAAAACGGTATTAATGTCCCCCCCCTTTCTCTTCGTCATCATCATCAGGAGGTAAAAATCAGAGAAAAGAGGCAATAAGGCACGACCAAAAGTTCTATGAAGTGTGTGACGGCTCGTTGGGCTCCCCATTCTATCGGGAAATTCCTGAAAAGTCGGGGGGCCACTAAAGACCCCCGAATTATGGGTTTTTTTTCAGGGTGTGAAGTGATTAATGAGGCGAGGGAAGAACAATTTTCTTAATTCTAACGATATTTTTTTATTGGCCCCGGGGGGGGGGCGGCGAGGGGGAGGTGCTCGAAATGAGCTATGGGAAAATTCCAAGGTGAGAAATTACATCGGTCCAAAAATATCTCAAAGGTGAAAATCAATGATTTTATAATCATGATTCAATTTCCTTCCTTCCGTTGCTGAACAATTGAATCCCTGAGACCGAAAATCAAATTTTTCCTCTGTGAAATAACAGCCAATCCTCTTATATCCGGTTGTCTCCCGCACTAGGGGAAAAGGAGTTGGCAAGCCCGGGTCACGTGCAAACACGTGCTATCGTTCGCACGGATTCGCCGGGACGTCGGGGGCAGGCTCGTCAAGTGTGAAAGGCTAATGTGTTCATCCCAGCATCGAGTTTCGGATCGACTAGGGGCTCACGTGATACCCTGGTGCGCTTCAAAGCCGCCTGAATTAGCATTCGGGATCTCGCTACCGTGTACCAGAAGAGAGCTCTCTCCTCTCCATCTTTCCACTTCTCACTTCACTCGCCGCTCTCATGGGCTTATCTATTTTGTATATGTATTAAGCATTATATGTGTTAGCGATTATTGCCATATGCTCGCGTGCCACTCGCGGTTGGAGTCTGCGGCCAGATAACGTAAAGGTATTGTGATTACTAAACGAATAATAAATTATGAATATCAAGTAATTGGTCCATTGTTAATTATTCGGGATTTTAAAAGTTTTGAGTATTGATAAGCAGATTGGGAGCATAGCTTTTCGAGGCTATCATAACGATTTTTTTCGATATCTGCTCAGTTTCTCAAAAAAAACCGATACAGCCACGCAGGTCGCTTGCAAGCGCCCTCAAGCCGTCCGCCACGCCCCCATCCATCACTGCTCTGAAACTATTCACGGTAGAAAAAAACTTATTCAACAAAAGATATGCATTGAGATGCGAGGAAGAAAATTTGTTGGACCTTTTTTTCCCTATCTCCAACAGTTCTCTAGATATTTCAGTTTTATTTGCAATGAAATCCGGTTTATTAAATGGGAGGGGTTCCTATTGGGTTATTAAATGGGAGGGGGGGGGGGGGGGGTTCGAGACCAGTCAGTGGACCAGACCAAATAGTCTTGATCGGAAGAGTTCAGAAGTGTTACACATTAACTGTGAATTTATTCCGATCTATCGCTGATTCATCGATTCATCTCTGATTTACTAATTCATTACATCCAATTTTATCAAATGGACTTGAGGAATTTAGGGGATAGTGGATCTGGTTCGAAATATTCTGCGACTATTGAGCAGATTGGCCTGATTTGAATTTTTCAAATGCAAGGAATGGCTCACTTCAGAACATGAGGGAATAATGCAGCAGCACTTACCAAGGATACCTCAAATTAAGAGGCTCGATTTCGCCATTTCATCGGGAGAGGTCAGAACAACCAAAGAGACGATTTAATCAGAAGATTTGACTAGAATAATGCAGGAGTTTATATTCATTTTCTGTGACCTGGATCTAGAATAGATCCTGTATTACTTAGATTTATCATTCACGGTAAGTGGATCAGAGCTTTATCTGAGAATAAACATGAGCACGAGGAGAAGCTGAGACGTTATTCCACAGAAGAATCAAGGCCGAAATGAAGTGTTTTTTTGTATCGAAATTTTGGGTACCTTCAAGTATTTTCCATATTTTTAATTTTTTGCAATTATTGAATGTGAAGTATCGACTTCTGAAAATTTTAGAAATCTTTAAATTTTTTCGGAAAAAATTTCGCGCCAACTTTTGAGTTTTTTGGGGCTCTCAATTATTCAAAATTCTGCCCCTTTACATAGGGATAACGAGTACAAATAACTTTTTAATTGTTTTGCTGATATTTCGGGTAGAGATCCCCCACGTTTGATAAGCATCATGTGCAAGTGTTGCTTGACTAATGATCCCATGTGACTCCAATTATTACCGTCTTATCTACGACATTTTAATCTGAAAAATTAAATTGAGCAACTTTGTAACACTCACTATGTCATTCGGAGTGAAATTGCAGAAAGTCACAAAAAATAATCACTTGATAAGGATCAATGTGCAAATGACAGGTTATTGGGACATTTAATGATCCGATGTGAGAAGTAAACGAGAAACGACGCCCGTTAGGTCTTGCTAAATGCATATTAAAAAGAACAGTCTTTAAAATGTCGTGAATTTAGCAATGTTCAGGCATTGGAAAGCTAATTGAGAAATTTTTGACATTTTCTTACTTTTTGCAATGTTTTGAAGTTTTTGACATTTCCCAATTTGAGAATTTTTCGAATCCTTTGACTTCAAATCTTCGTGCAATTTAAAAAAAATTTAATCTTTCAAAATTTTTGACATTTTTGAAATTTTAGGAAATTTTGGAGATTTTAAAATTTTGGAAATTTTTGGAAGTTTTGGAAATTTTGAAAATTTTGGAAATTTCTGGAATTTTTGAAATTTTTGAAATTTTTGAAATTTTTGAAATTTTTGAAATTTTTAAAATTTTTGAAATTTTTGAAATTTTTGAAATTTTTGAAATTTTTGAAATTTTTGAAATTTCCAAAATGTTGAAAGTCTGCGCTATCATCGAACGTGCATGAGTTGTAGTTGAATAATCGCAACTGCGGCAGCTAGGTCTCGCCACTTTGATTGCAAATCATCATGGACTTTCTTGCACTTTGCATCTCATCCCCAACAAAATCGCAGAAACTGCAAGAGAAAAAAAAACACCTAATAATGATGCGATAAAGATCAATGTGCAAATGACGGGCTATTGGCCGGCCATTTAATGATGCGCTGAGAGGGTTAACCGAGAAACAACACCCGTTACGTCTTCCTAAGGGTATACATGTATGTCTCCGCTGTCCTCTTCGTATGTCAGTCGTAAAAGTTTAAGATCCCCGGCATCTTCCACCCTCCTCCCCCCCCCCATCCCTCCCCCTCATTCAACGACACAGTTAAAGGTAGAAAAACCGCCGCCATGTAATTAAGGCGCCCCCTCGAACAATTCACTGTTTGCCTTGCCGCCTATATGTGTCACTGTCACGCAACTTCTCGACTCTCGGCCGTATATCGGCCCCCTCCGCCTTTTCTTTTTTGCGTCAAAACCCGGTACACACCACGCGCTTCTATCTCTCAAACGTTGCACCTTGTTGCTTCGGCCTTTTCAGACACCGAAGGGGGATCCCAAAACGTCCCAATGCCTGTACTCTTCTGTCACATCTCATCCATCCCCTTGGTTCGTATGCCAAATGCTCTACCACGGAAGAGAAATATCTTCGATTCTGGGATGTAAATATTCCCCGTTCGGTGCTAAAATTTCCAGGCGAGATACCGTGAATGGGATGAAAATGTCCTCCAATATTTGATCTCGTAATCGATATTTCATCCCCTAATTAGGGGATAGTTTCAGATTGACCGGTACCCAGGTGGGAATTAACCATACGATGGAGCTTGATCAAAGCTTGGACGAGGATTGACTAAGCTTCGCCAAAGCTGTGTTTTGAAGCCTCGGTCAATCCGTCCAGAACATGCGAATGTAACACCAATCCCAGCTTAGAGAATAAGTTTCGTCCTAGCTTGGTTACGTAGGTTAATACAAGTTTCGAACTTTATCTTCATACAAGCTTCGGACTTTATCTTGGTACAAGCCTCGAAATTCATTTTCGTCCAAGTTCCAAAGTTTCTCGTGGTCGAAGCATCGAAATTAATCTTGGTCCAGGCTACGAAATTTATCTTGGTCCAAACTTCGAAGATAGGAACGTTGAGGTTGGACCAAGCTTAGTTGAACACTCGTTTCCAAGCTTGGGTTTAGGTGGTGCAGCAATCCTGGATTTATATATGCATCCAATATAAAGCAGAGTTTTGCTGAAGCCGGTAAATCAAAACTAGGAACAATATGCTTCAATCCAGCTTAGTTCAACCTTAGTTCAGAAACTTGAGTTTAGATGGTATAAGCAATCTAGGATTCATGCTTGCTAAAGCTAAGATTCAAAGCTAACAAAGCTGAGCTCGGACCAAGCTTAGCACAACATGGTTTCTGAAGCTTGGGTTTGGATGTATGTATGTATCCAATATTGGAGGTAGATTGGCTTCTGTCTGTGGACCAACCTAGGGCCGCTAAGATTGAGCCAAGCTTGGCACAAGCTGCGCCAACAAAGCTTGAATATCTTTGATATAACTAAGCTTGGTTTGATCTAGGCTTATACATGGGATGAAGCTATGTCGAAGCTATCAAGTTCAAGCTTCGGCATCGAAGATCGGGTCAAGATTGATCTCATCCTTCAAGCTTCGAATTCCCCACCTGGGTATTAGTTCCTATCATCCCCATCATCTGGACAATAATGTATCAAAAATTCAACGCTGAAGCTGAGACACAACCGCCTCCTGCGCGCATGCGCGAAAACCCAAATCACATGTGAATTGAATTTTCACCATTTTGTTTCCATAAGGATTTCATATCTCCCATTTGCAAATATATCTCACAATCTCGAATATCCATTTCCAGCGCTCATTGTCGCTTTCGGGATTCCCGTACTTTTTTGTATCCCAATAAAGTAAGCCGCACTGAAGGCCTACCAAGCACGTTTCATTGAATTTTTTACTCCATAATTTTCCCCGATCTACCACAGACACCGACATTACACATATACATTCTACAATGATTGAGCTACTTTGTGAAAAACAATTATTTATCCCGTAATTAATTACACCGTTTCACCATCACCAATGGCCAATGCCCACCGATGCTCTTGGTACATGTACAGAAAGCGCCGTGTCACGTATGAAGAAAGTCGATACATCTCATGATTGAGGCACGGCCTTTTTTTCTCAATGGCCAAGCCGCATTGCACTGTAAGTCGTATGTCAAGGGGCCTTTTTGACGAAATGAATATTTCGATGAATTGCGTGTACGCGCGTGCCAATGTGGCATGGGTAGATTGGTTGCTTTCGCTAGAGTGAAACGGTGAGGCAAACGACAGAGACGAAGGGGGAATGCACGTCAATGTCACGCGATTATATTGTGTAGCACATAATCGTGCTGTTGTGCGGCGTAAAATGCGAACAGGGCCCCGTCGATCAATTACAAGCCGTCGGGAGAGCCAACAGCAGATAATAGCAGGAATAACGATCTCTATATTCCTCCGCTTGGCTCACCCCTCTCCCAGCCCCCCCCCCGCCAACCCCCTTTTGCCCCCCCTCCCGCCAACCCCCCTTTTGCCCCCCCCCCGCCGACCACCACACCCCTGTCCCTTGGCTCTCTCTCACGGTTGGCCTATTAGGGAAGAGAGGGCTGTAGCGCCCAGCAGATAATACCGGCCACCCGTACTCCTAATGAGTGATAGCGAAAAAATACTCGTAGGTCTGGATTTTTTATTTTTTTTTTCATAAAATTGAAAGCAAGAAAAAGGATTCCTGATCTAAACCATCTACAGAAATACAGTTTTGCTTGACATTGTACGAACCGAAATATATTTTTATATATTTCGGAAGTGAATCCTTGGGGAGTTACTACGCTTAACTTCCAGATATTCATGGTTTTCGGGGAACGAAGTTGCTGGATGGTGGAGAATAGTCAGGCTTAATTGAATTGTAACAACATATGTGGACGTCCGCGGGAAACTAGTTCTTGTGGTCCATTCGGGGTTTCAAGACATTTGCATTTGACTGGAATATTGGCCCAATTGGTCGGGTTTTTCGTGGTTTTCAAATTCACGTAACTTCACTTTGACTTCACTTTGAATTTTTCAGCAGCTATCTTAGAATAGATAGCAAAATAGTTTTACATGAAGCGTTGTTCAAGAGCAAAGTGAGACTCATAAATTTGTTTCAAAGCAGCTTTCGATGTTTTTCTTAGTTTCTGGTATATTTAGCGAAAGTGCCCATGAGGCAAAAATAGACTTCAATTTTGGTAATTTTTGAAGGTTTTCAGAGTTTGGTATTTTGAAAAATTTTCAAACGTTTGGATTGTTCGGATTTTTTTTCAATTTTCGTAGTTTTTGCAATGTCTAAACTTTGAAAAGTTTTGTCTAAATTTTCCCCTGTCTTTGAAATCTTGATCTTTTGAATTTTCCAAGTAATCATAGAGAATTTTTAAACAATTACAGCTAAGAAGAATCAACACGAGATAATAGCAGAAATAACGATCTCTCTGTTCCTCAACCTCCCCCCCCCCCCCTCCTTCTTCCGGCTCTCTCTCACGGCTGGCCTATTACATGGCGTTGGGAATTTTCAACATTTTCACGCGTCAACTCGCAGTGTACTTTTCAGTTAACCGTTGGGAAACGGTATTACACCTATATAGACCGCAGATGCGGTTTCATAATAACCCGCTTCTTGGTATTTTTCGTTTCAGGGTTTTTTTTTCGCTTTTAGGTTTATTTTTTTTGTGCGTTTTACGTTATTCTCTGTGGATGGAGTCTTTTTATTTGGATTTTTATTTTTAGCTGCACTTACATCTTCTTTAGAAGGCCATATTCCAAGCGTCTGGTTATGCACGAGCAGCAACAGAGAAAATTTTTACGTGAAATTTTCCTCAAATATTCATTTGTTTTTTTCTGCGATTTATGGAATTCTTGGTTTTGTGAATCTTCGAAATTCCTCGTCAAATTTTTTGCAAATTTAAAAATTTTGTCATTTTGTAGATTTACAAGATTTTCAGATTTTTCGCGTGTTATTAAGAAATAACACACAGATACACACACACACACACACACACACACACACACACACACACACACACACACACACACACACACACACATGTACACGGATCTACACACATCCACACAGATCCACACACATCCACACACGTCCACACACATCGACACATCCTCACACATGCATACATGTCCACAGCGTTTGTTCGTGCATTGCGCATGAGAGGAAGTGTTTATGTGGCAACACTTCTTATTTCAACAGACGTGGGAAAAGTATAAGCTGCACCAGTTTATAATATATTGAAAAATGGAGAGAGAAAGAGGTGGGTGAGCACCAGCGTACGGGACACGTATTTTTAAAGTCACGTATTTCCTGTGTTGTGCGCGCGAAAAATTTCACACCGTAACTGTCATAACGCCTTTTCATTGGGAAAAACGGTGATTGGGTAGAGGTTTTTGCTACCTACGTGGGAGCCCGTTGTCTTTTATTATCCCGGGTGAGTATTCACCTATTCATTACGAAGAAAAAAAACAGGAAGATTGTTAAACGAAAGGGGAAACTGGCGAGAAAGAATCGCATTAGTCGATTATTTTCTAACTTCCCGGATAAGTAAGTTACTACTATCCCAACAAAAAAGTTCTCTCTGGTTGAATTTAGCTGGTACGATAGAAAAAAATTGACACGCTATGGTGGAAAATTTTCTCCGCGCGGAAACCGGGTGACCGTCGGGGGCGAATCAAACAAGTTTTCCATTCATGACATTTTTTCCATGACATTTTTTTCAGGACATTTTTTCCACCACATTTTTTCCAGTACATTTTGTCCAGGACATTTTGTCCAGGATATTTTGTCCAGGACATTTTGTCCAGGACATTTTGTCCAGGATATTTTGTCCAGGACATTTTGTCCAGGACATTTTGTCCAGGACATTTTGTCCAGGATATTTTGTCCAGGACATTTTGTCCAGGACATTTTGTCCAGGACATTTTGTCCAGGACATTTTGTCCAGGACATTTTGTCCAGGACATTTTGTCCAGGACATTTTGTCCAGGACATTTTATCCAGGACATTTTGTCCAGGACATTTTGTCCAGGACATTTTATCCAGGACATTTTGTCCAGGACATTTTCTCCAGGACATTTTCCCGTCGCGCACTTCTTCCGCTAACTCAGAACAAAAAACAATGCATTGCCATTTATGTTGTTCGATCTCATAAAAAATTTCCAATAATATTAACTTAACTTGTACTAACATAAGATTAAGTTTCACTCAGCTTCTCTGTGATGATATGTCTCAGATGAAAGTCGTGGAATCCTTCAACCCACTAGTTTATTCATTCTAGTCCATAAAATTATAAAGTAAATAATTCATGATATTTCATATTTAACCCAATCAGATGTTCAACGATCCGTGGAATAGTTACACAGATATGGGATTTAGTAGACCAGAGAATCTGTTGAGCGCTAGAGAGCAATGAAATTGAAGGCTGACACTCGAAATTCATTTTTACCACCACTGATACATGGCTCACCAGTTTCATTCACTGTGTTGGTTTTGACATTTTAAAAAGTCTGTGTGCCCACTCATGCCACCTAGTTTCCTTTTGGAATAGTTTAAAGCGAGTTTAAACTCCCTCGCGGCAGTGAACGTTCAGTTCCGTAAAAATAAAAAAAGGGGGGGGGGGAGGAGGGTGAAAAGCCGATAAATGTCAGTCTAATTTTCGACAGTGGGCTCTTCAAACATATCACAGCGATCATTATTGAGTGACAAATCGAAAAAAGTTGAGTGAAATGGGATTAAATGAGAAATTAGTTTCTACTGGTTATGAATACTGACAAGTTCAGCATATTCATACCATCGCTTATTTCGTTGATATTATTACTTCGAATATCGCTTCCGGGTGGGAAAATCGGGTGCCACTTGTAGGTTCTTATTTTCCACTTTGAGGTGCTATTTTCAATTGGGATGTCTTAATTAACCTCTTCGTCTTGCAGCCGCCCAGGTGGGAATTGACCATGCGATGAAGCTTGATCAAAGCTCGGACTAGGCTTGACTAAGCTTCGCCAAAGCTGTGTTTTGAAGCCTCGGTCAATCTGTGCAGAGCATGCGAATGTAACACCAATCCCATCTTAGAGAATAATCTTCGTCCTAGCTTGGTTACGTAGGTCAATACAAGCTTCGAACTTTATCTTCATTCAAGCTTCGGACTTTCTCTTGGTACAAGCCTCGAAATTCATTTTCGTCCAAGTTCCAAAGTTTCCCGTGGTGGAAACATCGAAATTGATGTTGGTCCAAGCTCCAAAAATTATCTTGGCTCAAACTTCGAAGATAGGAACATTGAGGTTGGACCAAGCTTAGTTGAACATTCGTTTCCAAGCTTGGGTTTGGGTGGTGCAGCAATCCTGGATTCATATGTGAATCCAATATTAAGCAGAGTTTTGCTGAAGCCGGTAAATCGAAACTAGGAAAAACATGCTTCAATCCAGCTTAGTTCAACCTTAGTTCGGAAGCTTGGGTTTAGATGGTATGGGCAATCCGGGATTCATGCTTGCTAAAGCCAAGATTCAAAGCTAACAAAGCTGAGCTCGAACCAAGCTTAGTACAACATGGTTTCTGAAGCTTGGGTTTGGATGATTCTAGTAAGCTTGGATGTATATATGTATCCAATATTGGACGTAGATTGGATTCTGCCTGTGGACCAACGTTAGAGACGCTAAGATTGAGCCAAGCTTGGCACAAACTGGGCCAACAAAACTTGGATATCTTTGATATAACTAAGCTTGGTTTGATCTAGGCTTATACATGGGATGAAGCTATGAAGTCCAAGCTTCTGCATCGAAGGTCGGACTAAAATTGATCTCATCGTTCAAGCTTCGAATTCCCCATCTGGGCAATGACGGTCAGGATGGTAATTCAATTTTTAAAACAACCTAGATAATGTTTCTCCGAAGGTATTGATTCATATCCATTTCCACAACAATCCCACCCATAAACATCTCGCATGCCGAACGTAAACAAAAAAATAAACTCTCGCCCAATCTGTCACTACCACATTTTCATGCCTCACTCAAATAAACATTCACTTACCCGAAAACCACCGTTTAGTCTCTACTCCAGCCATAACTTTTCTACGTAGGACAAACCACTCATTCAGAACAAGCAAATCTACTGTTTCCCATTTCCCCCGCCCCCTCCCCCCCCCCGACACTCACTTTTACTGCCCGACGATTGCAATCTCAAACAGTTCTCACAGTGTCATTTTCCATCCCAAGACCATAAAGTCCATGAAATATTCAAAAGTTCCGTAAAAAAAATTTTTTTCCTCATACCATGCAAATGCCAATTAACTGAAATACGTATGAATTTACCTGACAATGATTACGAATTAAGCCGACCTAAATATTGTGCCATCATCACTATCTGATGAGATACCATTAAATATTAATAATTTAAACATGACGGATAGTCAATAATCCATCATTGGCGATGTAACCAAGTAATCTCTCCACCGCAAAATACACCATTACATTTATTAATATACAATTTAGGTAGAATGAATCAATAACGTTAAGATGAAAATTTTGGTACTTATATACATGTGCTATATATTTTCTTGCCTCATGGATGGCCAGCTCATGACTATTCATAAAGCAATTTGGCGAGAGCCATCAGCGTCCTCTTAATCTTCCCAGAATCAATAAACTTCCACCTCGTTCGCTTGCATTTCCGATCAATCAGTTGACAGGGGCAATAAATTAGCCAGTGAAAACGATTTGTTAGTACCAGAAGGAGTATTCCTTCCATCTTGGTCTTATGCAATCATTTTATATAAGACAATTAAGAAATTGCGAGTGAAATGATAATCGGCCAGCGGGCTCCTTATCGCATGGTCAATCCACCTTGGAAATTCATTGTGCAAGATGTTGATTTGTACCATTTTGTACGTCATCCAAAAGCATGTATGGTGGTATTGACTGGCGAAGGATCATAATTGTTGGTCCTAATAGCCTCAAGGGGCCTCATTCAAACTGGTACACTTTCACTTGCGCGTTATGTGCATTCCGACCGTGTAACGCTAACGATACGGTCTTGATATCATTTTCGAGTTGATCCGGTTGTGTGTTTCGTCATGCAAGGAGAAAAGCTACTGAACGCTGAGACTAAAGCTGATTTTTTGGAATACTTATGACGATCGCTCCATCGATTATTGATGTTGTTAAGGGTGTTTGTCTATCAGGGCGAAAAAAATTATGATAACGTAAAATCTTCTAATTCGAATGTCGTGTAGTTAATGTATTGATTGCTTGATTGATTGACTGAGTGATTGACTGATTGATTGACCGATTGATTGACCGATTGATTGACCGATTGATTAACAGATTGATTGATTGACCGATTGATTGATTGGCTGACTGATGGATTGACTGATTGATTGATTGATTGATTGATTGATTGATTGACTGACTGATTGATTGACTGATTGATTGACTGATTGATTGACTGATTGATTGACTGATTGATTGACTGATTGATTGACTGATTGATTGACTGATTGATTGACTGATTGATTGACTGATTGATTGACTGATTGATTGACTGATTGAGTGACTGATTGATTGACTGATTGATTGACTGATTGATTGACTGATTGATTGACTGATTGATTGACTGATTGATTGACTGATTGATTGACTGATTGATTGACTGATTGATTGACTGATTGATTGACTGATTGATTGACTGATTGATTGATTGAATGATTGATTCTGGAAGTACATTCTGGAACTACATTCACAGCTATGCAAAGGCATAAGTGGCCATCAGTTGAATGACCTTGAACTATATGGATTGGAGTCAAAAGTTTTTGCAATGATCGTTTATTGCTGACGCGGTAGTTACTTGTTGATTGACTTGGGAATATAGAATTAGGTTACCTTGATAGTCTCCTCAGAAGCACTGGGAAGATATTGAAGGCGTTTTTGAATTAATTTTGCAATTGAACACAAAAATCAATTTGTGGAAAAATCGGATCTTGCGTAATAGAATGAACGGTATGCGGGCATGGACCTCGGTGGATCGAACGAATAACTTTTTGATGTGTCTGTGTGTGTATGTATATTTCCGTCGCATCATATGAATACCATCAAAATCAAACAAGACACTTTAGTATTTGATTTAATCAATAGACTTGCGCAAAAAGGGTTTACAGTTTTTTTAGGGCAATCGATTTCCGATAAATAACGTTTACGGGGTTTTTACCACCGGCTTTTTTTCCAGTTCCCGGATGCGGTATTATAAACAATTAAAATTGTTAACGACAATTGGATGAATTAATTCGAGATCTAGACTCTTTTGCGCCTCCCCCCCCCCTTCGCCACCCCCTATGTAATTTTTTCGCAATTTTTTTAAAACAATTTGTGGAATTAAATTGTAGCAACGAGAATAAGAGAAAGAGTTGGAAGGGACTACAGATGCTCTGAGAGAGATGCAAAATTATAAATTTATCCCGGAATGTAAATAGTATGCAGTGTGGAAGGAGTAGAAAAATAATAACAAAACATTCCTCTCCCTATAGGATTTCTCGTGAATCATTAGAATATTTTCCATGTCTACCAACAATTTATACCGTGCCATTCTTTTTATCGTTCTATTGTCAGAACTTCCCCTGTTGCTCGACAATGTTTATCATTTTGCAGATTTTTTGTCATGCTTCCCACAATGTTGTTCAGACTATCTTGGAATTGTTCCAAGAACGATAAGATATCAAGTTAGAAACAAGGGAGCGTTTGTCATTCCCGGAGTTCGTATGCCGGGCATAGGTGATCACCTTAAATTTTCCCTCATTTTCGTTCTAAATCGTCGGGTTCCTGTCAGACAGGAACCCGACGCAGGAATTCTGCGATTAATCCCGAATGAAAAATTTTACACACAAATGCAAATACCCATACACCCCAGCAATCAATATCTTTCACGTTTTAATCATAATAACTTCCTCTGGAGATGATTAAAAAGGTTAATCGGCAAACTCCATCGGCAAGTAAAAACGGCACATTTCGATATATCGCAGCATACCATCCGTCCATCCTACTAGAATTCCATGTCTCCAATCGTCGCAATCATCAAATCATTCTGAGTGAATTCCCTCCTCTCATTAACGTTCTTATCCTCTTATCACCTTTTCACCTTTCCCCCTTCGTTTTTCCACTTGCACTTCACAAAGACTGGCTCCTAGTTGTACATTTTTATTGTTCGGAGTCAACGTGGCGTGACAGGAGTCGCCGGTACTCGATGTACTGGAACCGACCTAGCCGAGGGGTGGCCGGGGGGGGGGGGTGGAAGTTGGACAGAGTGCTGCCGACAATTCCAACAAAACACACATACGATTGGACACAATGTGCCGTTTCACAGTATAAAGTCGTATGTGGCTTTTCTCCCTTGTGTCGTTTCACCTCTAATATCCCTAGCTGTAATAATATATCGAGTGCGAGGTTCTCTGTATTAGTTCACCAACCCTCCACATACGTATTTTATTTCGCCTCTAGTATGTGTCACTAACCAACGAAAGCATCACCCTTTGTTTTCATCTCCTCTCCCCTTATTCCACCATTCTGATGAAAGTTATACGAACGTATCCCGACACGCAGACTATCAGCCATTGGAGGTATACATATTCGTAATTCGCGTCAGCGGACGTTGGGATTTATGAGCTTTCAAAATGTCGAGCGGTGGGGTCTAGATATTGCCGTTTAAATACCGCTACCACGTCCACAACTGATTATAACGAGCGGTATGACGATATGGCTCGCCTGCTCAATCTATTTAACACGTTATATTGTGTTTATTATTGTTTTTTAGTGTTAGGGGAGGAATAATGCAAGCGAAATGCTGCAAATCCTTGGTCATAAAGCTACTGGAGGAATCAATCATTGTGCTACAATTGTCGTTATTCAAGTTGATTATGTCCAACAATGACAATAGAATAATGTGTGCTCTTGTCGAAGGATCAATGGATGCAGAAGCTGGAAGACACTTGATGGTTGGGTCATAACTTTTTATACGTGAAAACCATTCCTGAAGTCGTAAGATCATCTTGATGGGGAAGCAAACCAAGGAACGCCATCAATCCTTGCTTCCTTCGTCTACATTCCCTTCGATCTCTCGATTCGATCTCGACATAATACTGGTACCAAATGAACGATTCATTATGATACAGTCAACTCTGTTGTATACCTCAATATTTCGTATTACTGCTATAATTAGTATTCAATGTTCTATTACTTTTATTATTTTAATCTTCCATAAAATTGTCTCCAAGTCCCAAATTACCACTCGCAGGATTTCTTAAACACTCATTGTAACTCCGTTCAATTGATCTCCACCCATTTCCTCCTCATGAAACCATTCCTGAGCCTTTCCAGAAACTAGCCTTAATTCCTCCCCAATTCCGTCTGAGCCATTCTTACTTTAGCGACACCAAGGTTTTTCCATTTTTCCCATTGACACCACAAACTCCAAAATCGTCTCTGACGTCAGTACCAACGTCCTCATATCCAAGTATGGCTGTGCATCCCTTTGTCCCCTCCACTTTCCTCATACCCCCAGGTAGATCAAAGTAAGGATTTCGTCAATTAGTATCATCATTATTAATTCAGATATCACCTAGAGAGTGTTTGCTAATTGACATGAGAACCTCTATATCAATATCTCTTCGAATTAACAACTAAAAATCAGAGTTCGTCACACTGCTTCCCAGTTACACTTATTTCCCAAATAAATATCAGTTTTATTTTAAAGTAAATTCTATGTTCGTGCATTTATTTACGGGAATCCAACAACTCCCCCACCAGTGCACGTCCCACAAGTTGATGGATCCCTATAGTCAGTATCGTCATGATCCCACCACTCACTATCTCCTCAAGCGCCGCCTCCCCACCGCTGTCCAAATGATCCCACGTGACTTTGAATGCTACCTCACTGCGCTTAGTAGCAACCGACAGTGGGAGAAGTAGGGGAGGGTCGCTTGTGGGACAGGGCGGTGGAGCGTCCGGTCCCGCACAGTGCACTAGTGGGAGAGGTGACTGTAAGTGGAATGATGATATGACTGGCCTTTTCCATCTATTGAGCACCTTTTATTGCTCGGTTTTCCGGCAAGAAACGTGTTCTAGGCTACGTCTGGCGGAGCTGATTGCACGGAAGACACTTCCAACAATTGGCAAACTGGATATTCCAAAGGAATTAATCATCGTTTTAATTTGCCATTCCATTCTATGCCCTATTGGTCAATAGTTATGATCGATGACAACCGCAGGGCACATCCTTTCAACAGCTCCAAATGATTGGTGTTTGACATCAGGACGGAGAACGTAAGATAGATGGAACCTGAAAATAGGCTACAGAATTCCTTATCAAACGAGAGTGGAAAACCATTTGGAAAGAAATATTGCCTAGCTACGAGGTCGATTCTAATGGATTGTCCACCCTCAATGTCCTCAACAAACTAGAAGAAGATGGAGTAAAAATTGTTTCTTTGTGGTCCGAAGGTATTAAAGGTGTACAAAGAGCATTCAGTTGTTTTCTATGAACAAAAATGGAGATTTATTGTGACATAATGGTACATTACATTTTATTCAAAATATTATCGATTGGACACTGCGTTCTCCTTCGCAAAGGTACGACTGAGTCACTAATAGTTTGAGGTTTTCGTTACCAGATAGCCGAGCTCAGATGAAGACGCTCAATTATGACGATTCCTGCATAACTTTCTGGTGGCGCCATCTGTTGCTAAAGCGGTGGAAACACCTCATGGTAGACTCTGGAAGACCACTTTGATTGATGGTTTACACTTGTGCAATAGAACGTGCAGGTAATGTTTCGACTATTCTTACAGGGTCGGGGGTCAATATAAACAGTGTATTGATCCATTGAAGATTCGGATAACGTAGGTTTGTTTGAAGTTGATGTGCTTCATCACTTCAATCTAGACAACCATCGGACTTGTTGCTTGCTGATACCAGACAACTTCAATTCGACCCATTTGCTGATCAATGTTGAGGTATAGCATGCAATTTGCAGTACAGTGCTGAGCTAATGAAGTTCTAGAGGGGTGATAGGAATGCATGTCTTCAGCAATTTTCTGATATTGGATGGTTGGTTCATTAGACCACCACATGCTAACTTTCCGATTTTTGGTGTACACTCTCTTCTGGAAGAACAGTATCTAATCCACTGTCTCCGGACACCATTACTTGCCTCAGTTTTTAAGGATTAAAATAGCTCCTTAGTGCATGCTATTGTATGTAACCATAAAATGAGACCGCACGGTCGGGCGGGAACCTAATCCGAAGGAGGGGTGTCATGGATCCACTCATAGGTGCCCGCCATCCTAGCATACCGGTTTCTGGAGGTTTACCCTGTGTTCAGAAATACGATGGTCGAAAATGGCGAACATCGGCTCCAGCCCCATGGATGGGTGTCCAGTTATCCCTTTCGAAGACAATCCTTCACAGCTACTGTGGAAAGTCCAGACGGGAGGGACGAAGAAAAAACCAGACACACACATATCCACGTCATGTTAAAAGTGATCTTCACTTATTACAACTACCTTGGATCGTGGAATAAAAAATCGATTATTCCAATGATGGCTATATAAACTGGTTGCCTTTTTTCAATCAGTAATTATCTCGAATATTATATGCGACAACGAGCCACCTCGCCATTATTCATCAATCGGAATTCCGATTTTGGAGACCCTTGTTAACAACAATGACATTTAATAAAGCATACTTCAACAATCTCGGGAATATTTGGAAACGTGTGAAGATAGCATGGAACATCACATAATACTCCAATTAACTCATTATTTATTCATTGAATTTCACCCATTATTCAATGCAGATTGATTTTCCAATATCAAGTAATTTTGATAAATAATTGATGTCACCATAGAACCCTTTGATGTCGATTGCATGCCCGTGGAATTCAGCATTTGCGACTGTTAATCTATCCCATACCGATCAGTATACTCACTACTCTGGTACTTCAGTAGTCGGCTGGGTGTAGTAGGGAATGAAAGTGGAGTAGCTTTCCAGTGGATTGCGATATCGAGTGTGTGACCGTGCAGGATGTCGTTACTCGGATAATGCCCGTGGATAATCCTCGTGGGGAGGACATTTTGCGGAATGCCATTGCTACGATGGACGTGAGTTATCGCAAAAGAACAAATAAATGAAGAGATCTGCCGCACAGTCGACACTTGATGCTCGGACAATAATGCGACCCTCCAGGCGTAATTTAGTGAAGCTTTAGGAAAAATCTTTCATTTGATACGGACTTCTAGACTACTTTGAGCGTTTTGGTAGTCGGTGGAAAAATTGCAACGGCTTGGTCGCCGGCGGGTGGGGCAGGGGGTGGCGGGAGGAGGGGGGGGGGGGAGGCGGATCTCTAACGGAGGAAATTTAAAACTGTGTGAAAATTGTGTGAAAAAATTTTGTTTGAATTTTAACAATTTCTTGTTTTCAAGTTTTAAAAAATACCAGAAATAAAAAATATGTTTTGCTAGACTCGTAATGGAAACAAATTCATAAGCACTTATATATACATCTGTCCCCGAATTTCCTCGTCACTCAATCAAATTCTGGACCATTGCGTAATCCATCATAACCGAAATCAGTCCTTCGTTCTGGCTCATTCACCAAATGTCCCAGCCGATATCTCACCATTAGTTTAGCCACCGAACAAGTGAGACTGACTGCATGGGGAGTAACCACGGGTGTCGGGGAAACAGGAAAAATAGAGAGAAATTACGTTCGATAGAGACTTCCCTAGTGAAACTGGGGGGGAAAGTAACAATCGCTGATAACGAGACTTTGATAAATTAAATACATTCAGTATGACTATGGCTCCTGGAAATAAAAGTCTTGCATTCAGTACTTGATTCAAGTACAGTGAGAGCAAAAAATTATAGTACATAGGAAATGTGTTTGCGGTACAATAAGCAGAGGGAGAGCACAAGAATATATCATTTTTGTTTTCCGGTGTTTTTGAGAAATTTTCGTCGAAAGGGCCTACCGGACACCCATCCATGGGACTGGCGCCGACTTTGACCACTTAGGCCATCGGATTGCTAAACCCAGGGTAAACTTCCAGAAACCCCTGAGCAACGCCCTGAGGGGCGCCTATGATGGAGCCACCCCCCCCCCCCCGCCCACCACCCCCCATCAGTCACCAGAAAATATTTCATCATGGAAACACTTCTCCGAAGGGCGGACATGAACCCAGGACATTTAACGTAGTCGGCAGATACTCGATTCACCACAAAAGTGCCGAGACCGTGTGTTTGTGTGTGTGTGTGTGTTTGTGTGTGTTACAAAGGTGTTTGATTTTTTTCAATCCCGTCTCGCTAAAGGGCAGTGCAGACTGGAGTTTACTGGATGTTATTCCACATTCAAACTTACAAACTTTCAGTTATGTAACTTTTTTTTTAAAACAATTTTCCAGAAAAGTAATGGACCCTCTCGAGATTTTCCGCATGAGGAAGTTGATTGTGTGATCCCATTGCATCACTCATATTGCCCACCACTTTCTTCTGTAAAATAAAAAAACCACCATTACATTAAGAATCGATTTTTCCCGCGGAAACAGATATAGCACCATAGATCGACCTTGGTCAAACAGATTGCGCATAAGTTCAAGGGTTAAGGGAAATAAAAAAAAACTGTTCCTTAGTTACGTCCCACATTTGCAAGCCTCGTTTTTTTTCTTTCATTTCACATTTTAATTACAGCGAATTTAATGCCTCGAAACATACACCAACGCTATGTTCTTACCTCCTCCATTTGAATGGATTTTTTTTTATCATCTTGTTTCTTTCCCGCGGGCAAAATGTTGCGGTGTAAATTACATCTGAGTGTATTCACCGCGGAATGTTTTCGCTGGCTTGTGAATCGTGGAAAATATAATTTGAAAAAGCCCCCGCAGACCGCACTGTTAATAGGCTACGCATGTAATTAGGTAATTACCCAGTAAGATAGTGAAAATACTCGAACAAAAGGTTGGAATTAAGGATTTTGGATACCTCCGATAGGGGGCATATGGAGTAATTAGCGAAATTGCACATTTCCAAATTCGTAGATTCTTTAACTTCCCGATCTAGGGAAGTTATTGTAATGACCCCGAAAATGAAAAATGCCAGATCGATGAAATTTTCATGTTTCTCGACGTTTTGCATCATCCTGAACTGATTTCAGAGAAGTGTCTGTATGTATGTGTGTGTGTGTTTTCTCGGAAACGAATCGTGCGATTCGATTAATTTTTTTTCAACCGATGTGTCTCCGTGTAACTCAGAGCTGATTAGATTTTTGATCGAATCCATCGAGTAGTTCCCCTGTTTTTGAGAAATTCATGCTGAGCAAAAATGAAAAATAGTGATAATGAACGTTCATTCACACAAAAATGTTGTAATCCAGGTACTCAATGTCACAGTTGAAAGATATAAGCATATTTCATAACTGATTAAATTTTGAGTACAAGTGGTCCAGTACTTATATTGTTATTAACAATGTCAATTGTTTATAATGTTCTACTGCATAAACTATTAGAGTTAGCGCAAAATTCATATAAGAAAAGTTGTTTGCCATATAAAAATACGTATTTTATGTACAATGCCTTTTTTCGATAATTTGCATAATTAAGGAGGTATAGCAGTCTCCACAATTATGTATGTAATAAGTGAACGAATGGACCCAGCGCTGTCATGACGGTCCCAATCGAAGCGTTTTCATGCAAAATCGATCGGATCACATTGTGGGTGGCATTTGTGCAGTATATGCAATGTTATTAACAATTGCAATTGTTTATACTGTTCCACTGGGTAAAATATTAAAGTTTTTGTTTCGCAGCCGCATCCTTATCGGCGTCTCACTCTCCCTCAGGTAACACGCATAAGTCTCATCCTCATACTCACCATGCATCTACTCAAGTATTCATAATTATCTGCTTCATAAATGAGTCAGTTTGGAATTCTCAAATAGGCATGTTTTCGTTATGATAATAACAGGGGTCACACTGACTAACCGTAGTATATTGGAGAAGAATAAATTTAGTAGGTTGTGCTGAAAAACCAAATCCGGAAGTTTTGTTTGTGCCCCGAGTGGGGCACACACATGCACACACCACTAGTTCAAATCATTTTATTAAGGTTTGGGATCGTTAACTTTTCGATTTCGAAAATTGTATTTTCACCTCGGAAATACAAATAGATAAGCGACAAGTCCCCCTGGCCTACATTCAACAGAAGACCACTATGTTCCAGAGTCCCCAGGTCACGACAGGACACCCTCGAAGCGATATGATAGCGGGACGGTAGCCGCAGCTTCAGGTCGTCCACGTCCGGAACGTTCGCGGCGCAGCTCCCTCAGAACCTCTGCCTCTGATAACAGCATGACTTCCGCAAGGTTTTCAACGTTGGCGTGGGCTTGTTGTCTCTGTTCCTCCTGTTTGTACTCCCCACGGTAGCTGATCTTGAGCATTCCTTCAGTAGGGCGTACTGGACACCCATCCAGGCGGCTGGGGCCGACTCTCCCCATCGTATTTCTAGACACAGGGTAAAACTCCAGAAAGCCGTATGCTGCGGTGCTTCCCCCCCCCCCCCCCCCTCCTGGCTCGGGTTTGGTTTCCGCCCGACCTAGTGTCCGGATATTCATCGAATTTTTTTCAATATTACTTTTTGCATTTCTCTTTTCTTACAAATTTTCAAAAAAATTGAATTAAAAAATTAATTGTAAATTAAAATTTAAATTTAAAAAAAATGTTTTTTTGTAAGTTAAAATAATTCAAATTCCGATTTTTTTTTATCTTTCATTAGTTAGAAACACTGATAGCCGAAAAAAAAATTCAAAAAAATAACAAACTCCTCAATTCAAGTGAATTGCAACAGATCAAATAAACGCTCTGAAATGCAGTTCAGAAGAAAAAGTTTTTCTTTCTCCAAGAGCTCCTTTTTCTCCAGTGGAATGATTTTTTTCCCTGGACCTGCAAATGAAGAAAATATAAAGCAGTCAGACAAATTGTAAAGGCCGTACCCTTATTTTTTATTCCTTACAATTCTGTACTATCTAAAAAGCTCAAGGTTCATTGGGCAAATTACTAGTCTAGAAGTTATCTTTTAACAAAGTGCACGAAAGAGAAATCACTTCTTGAAAATAAGAGCTCCCTTGCTCGTCTCCTCTCTCTCCCTCTCTCCCTGTATGTTTCTCCCTTCATCCAATCTTTCCTCTCTCTCTCCTCATTTTTTTTCAGCCCTTGCAAGCTCGGGATTTACGCTCTGTTGCATTGAACGAAAACTTTTCAACTTTGCGCGCTAACTTGTTCGGATCAGGTCTGGGGATTCGCCGAGGCAACACCGGGGGTAAAAAAACCAAGTAAATAGGAGAAAAAGGCGGTGATCGAATACGCTTGAGAAGTGCATAAAACTTTGCATAAAATTATATACTCAACAATGCATCTATTTTTGTAGATAATTAGGTATTTGCAAAAGTTTTGCCAAAATTGATGTAGCACAAAAAATGGGTTTGAGCTCTCTAAATGATTTCAATTGCTCATAACGTGGTAACGCCCAAACGGTTGAGGATACGAAAAAAGTCAAAGGACACAAAATATGTATTTTTTCATAAGGAACAATATTTATTCGACACATTTTTGCATAGCTATAATATTTCGTGAGATACAGCGTTATAAACAATTGAAATTGTTAATAACGGTAGAAACCAGCAGACATATATGGAGCAAAAACTAATCAGCTCTAAGTTACGGCGAGATGCCTCGATTGCGTCATACCTTGATCGGATAATTTGTTCACGAGAAATCGTTCGGGCAAATTTTTGGTTACATACGTACACACACACACACACACACACCCACCCACACCCATACAGACATTTTGTTTTAAATAATCACGAAAGGTCAGACATACCATGAAACTTGGAGATCTGATGGAAAAATCCTTGGCTACAAAATTTGTAGCCCCCCCCCCCCCCCCAATATCTCTTACAAATTAAATCTCAAATATTGTTCCCAAGGTATTCATTAGTAATCACAATCCAGCTGTTTGGTACAAACAAGCATTAGTTGATAAACCAATGTTTTTTCTCGTCGCGTATGTTTTATGTTGTCTCGTGTTATACATCAAGTGTACCTCTCGAGCCCGTAAAACCAAAGGCCTTTTATTGCCGAACAATTTGGCGGTGCAAGAGACGACACAATATATTATTCCCATGTTCAACGTGAAGAAATCAAATTGCTGAATTAATTTAATCGTAAATGGGATGCGCATAGTTTCGCGAGTATACGATATGCTGTGTTTGAAGCAAGATGAGACGTACAAACGCCGAAAACTAACTCTTGGGTGCGCTGGGGCGGGCGGGGAGGGGGGAGTTACAGAGGAAAGACGAAGTGGCCTGGTAAAACATTAAGTCCATTTTTTCTCCAGCGACTGGTAACGAAGATTGATGCAGAAGTCGCGACGCATCAGAAATTGCGAGTGTAACGGGCAAAAACCCACCTTGGACCCAGGGGCCGAACTGCTGCTGAAGCAGAGGAAGAAAAGAATGGAAGGCACAAGGGAGGGAAAAAACAAGTTGAGGGGGATGAACCAGAGTCGTTTCCCATGTAATAAACGATCTACTAGCCCAAAAATGTTGATAGTCACGGGCAAAAATAGTCTCAAATCACGAGGAGAGGATGGTTTTACAAAAGTCACTCTTCCGTTTGGTGGAGCTACAGTGCGAGCCTTTTCCAATGGGTTTGCCCTGGCAATTCCTCCAACTTCCGATACAGAAAATCATTCTAATTAGTCCGCGAATTAAATTTGATCGACGTGAATTTCAAGTCAAAAGTGCTCCACTTATAACTAAAATTCAACAATGATATATCAATATCCACCACCTGCAATCTCAATATAGACCACCTGCACAAGGAAATTCACTAATTTCCAACCGCTGGCAATTTACCATAAAAAATCTAATTATAAACTTCTCATCGTGTAAAAAAGATCTCAACTCTGAAGATTACTCCAGCCTTAATCGAATTTCCACAAACTATCCCAAGCAAATCTTAGTGGTTGCCAGCAACTTAGCCCCAGTATATGTTCAAATATCTGAGCTTAGGGAGTACGAAAGTGGTTGGGATGAGTTTCCACAAGGCTACCATCGTGTTTTCTGGCCAAAGAGTGTCGCATAGAGACGCAAAGTTCACAGTATCCCATCAACGGCAGAACCCAGACCCCATCCAGAAGCCGGAGCGAGTCAACTTCACACACAGAGTACCATGAGTTGTATTATAGTCATGAGCAACGAACCGCTGCAATTTACAAGAACCGGAAAGGGGCATACACCCGCATTTTACTCACTGTTTGCAAAGCTTGTTCTTGCACACGCGTTTAACATGCCGTTCATCCTATCCTCAACGAAGCGAGTACATACAGATCACACAGGCCAGAGCCCAAGTATGTGTAGCAAATGATGAGATATGTGTGCAGATTCTACGTTCAAGGTACACTCACTTCGGTAACTCGGTTCAGTTAGCTCGTTGATCTCCTTCCTTACTTGCGCAGTGAGATTGGGGGGACTCATGAATAAGGATGCACAATATTTTGCTCTTTTAGGAAAGCTCTCTTAAAAGCTGGAGCGTGGCACTAAAAACCCGTTGAGATTTTTCAAAACATCCATCGGATGGTTACAATTTGCTGATTTTCGCTGATGGCTCCTGCGAACGATCCCGAGACATGTGCAACTGCACATGATGAGATGTATATATATATTCCATATTCAACGTATATACTCACCTTGGTAACTCAGTTGAGTTCGCTCGACTAACGCGGACACACCCTTTCTCGCTTGCATGCTAGAGATTAGGAGAACTTGGGCTGTACTCCAGCGGCTAAGCGAAATATTCCAACTTACACGCGCAAACCTGCTCGAATATATCCCACTCACATCGGCCCCTCTCTTTTCCACTTGGACTATTTTACCCCCATCTCTATCTCGTATTCTGCTGCATGCACTAGATGCTAGTCTCTTCCAAATATCATCATTTTCCTGGGAATGAGGCGAATTTCGGAGAGCCTTGATAATTCCTGAAGGCACTTCTGGAATGTTCACGTGCATTTACGGAGGAAAGACTCTTTGCCAATTGCGGAAATCACGAAGTTGTTGAAAACATCGTTCCCTTAATATTTCCCTGATTTTTAGGGGAGAGCGCCTTTAAGTGCAGCCTTTACTTTGAGTCTAAACATATACAAAACTAGTGGTGTGTGCCCCACTCGGGGCACAAACAAAACTTCCCGATTTGGTTTTTCAGCACAACCTACTAAATTTATTCTTCTCCAATATACTACGGTTAATCAGTGTGACCCCTGTTATTATTATAACGAAAACATGCCTATTTGAAAATTCCAAACTGACTCATTTATGAAGCAGACAATTATGAATACTTGAGTAGACGCATGGTGCGCTTGAGGTTGAGACTTATGCGTGTTACTTGAGTGAGAGTGAGACGCGAATAAGGATGCGGCTGCAAAACCAAAACTTTAATATTTTACCCAGTGGAACAGTATAAACAATTGCAATTGCTAATAACACTGCATATACTGCACAAATGCCACCCAAAATGTGATCCGATCGATTTTGCATGAAAACGCTTCGATTGGGACCGTCATGACAGCGCTGGGTGCATTCGTTCACTTATTACATACATAATTGTGGAGACTGCTATACCTTCTTAATTATGCAAATTATCGAAAAAAGGCATTCTACATAAAATACGTATTTTTATATGGCCAAGAACTTTCCTTATATGAATTTTGCGCTAAATCTAATAGTTTATGCAGTAGAACGTTATAAACAATTGACATTGATAATAACACTATAAGGACTGGACCACTTTTACTCTAAATTTAATCAGTTATAGAATATGCTTATATCTTTCAACTGTGACATTAAATACCTGGATTACAACACTTTTGTGTGAATGAACGTTCATTATCACTATTTTTGATTTTTGCTCAACATGAATTAAATCTAATCAGCTCTAAGTTACACGGAGACGCAACGATTGAAAAACAAAATCAATAGAATCGCATAATGCGTTTCCGAAAAAAGGTAAACGAAAAATTTTGCCACATACGGACGAACAAACACACACACACAGACACTTCTCTGAAATCACTTCAGGATGATGCAGAACGTCGAGAAACATGAAAATTTCATCGATTTGGCACTTTTCATTTTCGGGAACATTACAATAACTTTCCTAGATCGGAAAGTTAAAAAAATCAAACCCTTAATTGTGTGATCTCAGAATTGTTTTTTGGGGGAAAAAAATTTCACGCTGTGGTTAAAAGAGTGTTAACTCTAAGGAGTTTCAATAAGCTGCTTTTAAGTACTTGACTACTGGAGTTTGCAATTTACAATGGGCTCAGTCTAAAATTTTAAGGTTTTTTTAATTACGTGACGATAGTAATGCTGAATGCTCGTGTTACCCCCCCCCCCTCCCCAGGAAACTCTACTCGCGGGTTGGGCAGCGGTGCTCAGATGTCACTTCGCTGGTATTTGTCCAGGACTAACAAACAACGGTGCTGGCGGATGGAGAAAGGCGAGATTAACGCTTCGAGTTCTCAAGTGGAACAACTAGTTCTGCCCCAACACCCGACAAGTCGTTAAATTTTAATGCCATAGACGTATCGAGTGTCCAAACGGCAACTCCACATTACCGATATGACTGTAATTGCGGACGGCCAATTCTCCCACGACTTGCTCGCAAAAAATGAAATACGAGTGTTTTATGAAACGTTTGTTTTACGTTTAAGGGAAGTTCCGAAAATTGAATTTTTTTACAGCAATCTCGAAATTTTCGAGAGATCCAGGAATTTCGAGGATTTTAAATAAGGATTTCGAAAATTTTGAAAAATTTGAGACTTCTCCAAATTATCAAAATTTGAGTATTTTTTTTCTTAATTTCCAAAAATTTGCAAAAAAGTTCCAAAAATGACGAATTTTCAAAAATATTGGGAATAAAAATTTTTTTTTTTAAATTCCAAAAATTTCAACCTCTAAAAATTATCAATAGAAAAAAAAACCCGATTTCAAAATTCGTAAAACGACCAATCAACCACATTCCCGATGTGACTATAATTGCAACCGGCCAATTCTCCCACGACTAGATTGAAAAAACTTGAAAATAAGTAGGCGGACACTTATATGCACTACTGCTCCGATCTCAGCCAACCAGTTCGCTATTTTAATTATTACAACTTGCCTTACATTCGTCATATTGATAGCTTATCACCGTAATGAAACCAGGGGAATTGTCGATGACGAGTGGGACGTGCCTTTTCATTATCATTTTTTTATTCAACCACACAAAAAATATATGTATTTTGCATTCGACATCGCGTCCGAGATCGAATTTTTAAAACTCCAAAAAACTTTCAAATTTCATTATTTCATTTGCACACAACTGCTTTCGACCATTTCGTTCATCCAATTGACGCAAATAAGATGCTATTTTCCTCCAAGCCCTAAAAAAAATTGACACCCACACACACACACACCATCAAAATTGAGACAGAATGCCAAGCCCCGAGCAAAGTGAAAATTTCATCTTCCTATTACACACTTAATTTTCCAGGTCATTACAACAACTTGCCCCATCGAAACGTTAACAAGGTAAGAAGGAAATTGGTCTTATAGCGGCTGATCTGTGACTACTCGCGGTAAAAACCCAAGTCCCGTTAATCCTGCTTTTCGCACGGATTGAAGCCGCACTATTTGATTCATGAAGATAGTACTTTCGCATGACTCTAGACCAGTTCGTTCCTCCTAATTAGCGAGTCCCGAGAGGCCTTATACAACTTCTCGTTGGTTGAGTGTAAATTTAAAGCCCCCTTCCCCCCTCCCCCTCCGCCCCCTCCTCGCAGAAAATGAGTAAAGGGAGTGAACGATAGGTTCGTGAATAAGAAGAGGTAGATTTTTCACGGGCAAGACATTGTCCTTGCCCCAACTGGTCACGCGACGTTTCACCCGCCTATACATTATGCATTGTTTTTTACGGTATTCCTTGTTTCTTCATCTGAAAACGATCAATCTCATTGCAGTGAAGCGCGGTATCTGCCCGTCAGCTTTTTACCCACCTCCAATAATGTCAATCAGCATTTTTATTCCCATGTCTATTGGTTTTTTTTATTGACGTTCCATTTGGCTGATACGTGCTAATTTTTGAAATGGACCATCTTTTTTTTTGTTTTGTGGCGACCCTCCCACGGTGCCGATGGAAACCGAATTCTTCCCAAACTGTACAGCATTCACTTAGTTTGACCCAATGAATGCAATGCCTACCAGACTTTACATTGCTTGGGTAAATCTACAATTGAAGGAAAACACGGAAAACCTCAATTTATACAGCCGTTTCTTTGACGAAACTCCCGTTCGACTATGAATCCCTATGAACTCGAGCGCTGTACAATTCCACTCTACTATACCAATCGGAGAGTCCCCAAGCGGGGACTCGATCCGAGGACCTCGTGCGCCAGAGGCCAGCGCTTTAGCGACTCCGCCATAGCCGTCGATCTATGATGTCTGACGGACACTCGAAGCACAAAAATAGGAAACATAATACATATATGGTACAAATAGAAGAAAAATCGAATAATACCAAACTAATATAAAGAAAAAAAGAAGGATCATAGCAAAGCATGTCGTCGAACGACTTTTTTGTAAAATAATATTACAAATAAGAAATCTTATGTTTATTTGAGAAATGTTCACAACCAAAAATTATTGTAAATGGCTATTTTGAATAAACACACTTGAAACCAAAACAACAATGATGACTGACGGAAATATGGATTGGATGCAGTCCTACTTGAAACGACACTTGTTGGGGCCTCTCGCTCGGTCTTCCTGATTGTCCAGATGCGTCATTTCTGGACCCTCCGCAATTGACCAGTTGGACTGATAGAGGTCTTCCAGATCTCTATTCTGCTTGAAGAGACGTCCATGGGATGTGGTCTCCACGTAGGAGTTTCTGGGGGTTTACCCTATGCTCAGAAATACGATGGCCTAACTGGCGAAAGTCGGCTCCAAAGCGGGGGATGGAGGAACAGAAGGAAAAAAAACACACTAAAATATTTCGACGAGGCATTTTCTCAGTATAATACGAGTCATCCATCCAAGCCGAAATTTCATTAAAACACAGTACCAGTCAAGGAAAGCCCATTTTCGGAGTGACACGGGAAGGTATCTTTTTAATACGTAAATTGATACAGGAGCGGATGGTAGGGGAAGTTGGATGGATCTCATTGTATTTCTCGTCTAAGCAATCATAACGAAACGCGGCAACCGTTAGATCCAACGATGAATATTCATAAACGTTAATTCAACAGATCCACGTTGAACGTTCATGGAATAACATTCAAATGGTTCCGGCTCAGTGGTGCAATGTTTCTCGGAATATTTCGGCCCGTTTTGATAATGGCGGAAATGGAAACAAGACCAATTTGCCAGCAAAAAAAGGGGTGGGAAATGGTGGCTGTGTGAGGGAGTTCAGTTGCGATGTGTGTGGGTACGAAAATCCTGGTCAGTGTCCATTCGCGTATGAGGGATTGCACTCATTGGACAGGTGAAGCGAAATTTGGTAGATCTCTGTAGAAAAATAAGTTTATTAGGAGGCCATTCTGTGCTTTGGGTTTGAAAGCATAAGAATTACACACAAACACACACACATTTAACATGTCACTAAACAATCCATTTTGATACATTTTTTAGCTCGTGTGGAAAGATAAAGTCCCAGCGTATTTTGCAACTGGGTAACACTGTCTCATCCATATTCACGAAGAGCGACAGAGTTTAAGGGTGACGGGGGCAAATTTGAGACTGGCGAAAGGAATAATCGACTAGCCCATAAAATTCTGGTTTTAACCGCGATAAAATGCACATTGCGCTGACGGTTTGAGACCCCTCAATGAAGGCTCATTTACCGAAATTCATTTCTAACCTGGAATTGTAATTAATGTAGCTCAATTACTATTCACAATTTAGCAGTGACCTAATCACAATTTTCACGATTTTTATTCACTGAATGTTCCAATCGAATTGAGGAATTTATAGACCGAAATCCAAAAACACATGGAAAAATCTACAAGTTTCACAATCAATGAATTTGATGACAGTTTTTATTATTTTTTTTTATTTATACAATTTTGGAAATTTCAAAAAGCAGTAAATTTTATTGACGTTTCGAAAATTTTGAAGCTCTTGCAAATTGCTGAAATGACCAATTTTATTGGAAAAGACAAAATATCGCATTTTCAAATTTTGCAAAATCTCCGAAAAGTAAAAAAATTTGCTTCCAAAACTTTTTGGAAATTCTGAATTTCCGAAATAAAAAAAAAATGGAATCTTCCAAAATCCCCATTTTTGGAAGCTCTCTCTATCTCTCTCTCTCACTCTCTTGGCAATTAGCGAGTCAAAAAAAATTGAGAAGCGAGCGATGTTTTCCAAACACCCCGAAACGATCTCAAATATTTTGCCAATCTCCGCAGGAGTAAGAGAGAAGTCTCACCTTGGCCTGAGCACTGGGTATACGTGAATGTCAGGGTATATGTTGCTCAGCGTGATGGCGAACGAGCGTGGACCGCGAGGTAAAGGGATCCTAAAAGGCGAGGGGTTGGGGGGGGGAGGGGAGGGGTGGGCATTCGTGAAGCGATCCAGAGCGGCTCGCTCCGCTTAATTGCCTCTATCCATCATTACCCCTTCTACTGACCCATTCGTGGACGTAAGAACGAGATCAGGAGAAAAGACCAGTGCGGACGGCGTCGGCTCTCGGACCATCACCAGTCGAGAGACAAAGCGATTTCGAATTTCAATGCTCTCTTTTTATTATCCCAGCCTTTTTAATTTGATTTCAGTCTCCCCCTAGCCCCCCACCCCCTCCCTCCCACCCATGTGTTTTTTTTACCCCATCACCTACCGACGAATCCTTAACATTTTGGAATTATTTTATGCGACTGTAAATCTTTCGCAGCGACTGATGATTATTCCCGTAATGATTTCGGCCCCGTGAGAGAGTATTCGGAGGGTCTATTGACTAAATTCGGAAATGTTTTTTTGGCCTGTCTGCCAAACCCTCAAAAAATCGATAAGTCGAATTATTATCGACAATGTGAAATTTCAATTGCTACGCACACACAACTTGGATCTCTGGTAGAGTGGGTATCTACCTACTACGTTGAAATAGCTCGGAAGTGGGTAGAGAGGTGGAAGTTCCAAGGAATTTGGTTCTTTGCAATAAAATCCACATTTTATGTTCAATAATTTTCTTCATAACGTTCAAAATTTAGGGCCAGCTCTCGGTTAGGGAGTGCCGTATTTAACTTTGTTAATGCTTCGGATTGGTCGAAAATGGACCTTTGTCCAAACACAATGCTTAGCTTTAATTATAACCACCGATTGATTACAGTTAGCTACTAGAAAAACGGAGCCTTAGGAGGCACCATCCGCGGGCACATCGCGGATGGCAAACCTCAACTGGGATTTCTTCCGGAAAGGATTTCTTTGAGAGCTTTCACAGAAGTTTATTTTAGCAGATCATCGTCGAGGAAAACATATTCCTGAAACCAGACATTATACCCAATTTTTGGAATATGCTTGGTAAGATATTTTGCCAGAACCTTTCGGAAGCACAGCAATCTCAATAAAACTAACTTTTTATTTAGCTTCTCACAAAAAAAAAACACCGAATTTTCAAGCTATTTTATGCGCTTGTAAATCTTCCCAGTGGATTAATGATTATTCTCGTAATGATTTTGCGCTCTCGTGAGCGGGCCGGCCTCTATTGTCTAAATCCATTGGGAATACCTGAGGGTGAAGCTCCTCGGGTTTGGAATATAGAATTGCCTGGTTTTGGCCAGTGGGAAGACTTCTCCGCAAAATGGGCCTGGCTATAACTTATGCGACTGTCGCACGGGCCCTTTGCGCCAAAGGGGCTCTCCCGGTCTCTCCTGAATCTGTGTTTGACCCCCCTTCTCCCCAACCGCCCCCCCCCCCCACCCACCCACCCCACCGCCTCTTCGTCGAACGGGTTTCCAGAGCAGGCGAACCTCGTATAACTACATTATGCCTGTACACTGTTATATCACTGGGTATTTGTGTATTTGTGTGTTTGTGTATCAAACCATGGAGCTGGGGAGATAAACCAATCCGCCAAGTGCAATAATATAATAGACCGTGTCGAGTGTACCTGGGGGGATTTATTTCAAATTGTTTATGGCACCGTGGATGATCGGTTACATTTCGGTAAGATATATACCCAGCTTTCGACAATCATCAGGCATTGTTTTTATTTAGGTATGGCAGGGGGGGGGGCGGGGGGAGGAGGTGGGACTGTTGTGGTTGCTTTGGGTGTGTCAAATGAGCGGAGTTGGTTTAATTGTTGGGTGGGGTGGGGGGAAAGGATATTTCAAGGTGTATGATGTTAATTCGGGGCTTATGGAGTCATTAATTTAGGGTTGACCAATGTCTTAATTTGAGGGATCGCCCGCGTGGAGATATATATATATTGGGGAATCTGTGTTCATGTCCACTTCCCAATTTTTTGTTCTTTCATATTTAATGAATGCTTTAATTTTTAAAAAACGGGCTCGCGAGAAAGTCAACACAATTTGACACAAGCGTGCCGGTCTGTGTGGGTGGGTGGGTGGATGCGTGGGTGGGTGGTTAGGCGGGTGGCTGGTTGGGCGGGTGGGTGGTTGGGCGGGTGGGTGGTTGGGCGGGTGGGTGGTTGGGCGGGTGGGTGGTTGGGCGGGTGGGTGGTTGGGCGGGTGGGTGGGTGGGTGCGTGGGTGGGTGGGTGGGCGTGTGTGCGCGCATACACACCGAATTGCTCAAAAATAACATAATTTGAGTGGTCCCTGCGTAGGTGGAATATATCGAGACAATTTCACTGATACCGATCGAGGTCCGTCGCAGTTTCGTGGCGAAAGGAAGTAACAAGGATGAAGGTGGCCCCTCCGGCGGGTCATGGCGATCGATACGTCTCCTGCTTTTCGTCGAATGTATTCAGCCAAAAAAGCTTGGGATGGAGGTGGAAAAAAAAATTCGACTGAGCGAGGTAACGAGAGTAAAAAAGTGTCGCGTCCCCAATAATGGCCCTTCTAAATCTCTGATCTCGATAGCCCGAACACAGTCACTAATGCCGGCCCGGTACTTTACATGGTGGCATGGCCAACTCAAACGTACGGTGAAGTGTGTCGAGATATCGGCGGAGATGCCCACGGGAATATATAAAATAACCCAATGTCCCCACTGTTTGGGGGAAAAAAGGGAAAAAATGAACATGTGAACGCGTTGAGAGATACGCGAGGAGGGGGGGGGCAGGGGGCTTGAATGTTTGCAGTTTTTGAAATTTTTCGCATTTGATGCACTTTGCATTTTTTCGAAACGTAATGTTTATTAATTTTCTGTTGCTTGTAACTTTTAGTAAATGTCAGTGTTTGATTTTTTTTCAAATCCTTGAAGGTTTTCTGAATTTTTAAAATTTTGTAACTCTGGAACGTCTTTCAATTCTTTTTTAATTTGCAGGAAGTTTTCGTGTGACTATGAACATTTTTGTAATTATGAAATTGTTCGTCCTGAAGATTGTAAAACGTGCGTAAAAAATTCTAATCTGCACAAGATTTGAGAGTGTTGCACTTCAAATCTGAATATTTTCGGAAAATTTATTCTCCAATTTTTATTTAATTATATTTTTTTTCATTAATTCTTTTGCAATTCTTGAACGTCCAAAATATTCGATGACTCATGCTATCGAATATTTTGTACCACTGGTCGAACCGCTGTACGCCCGAGGCGCCTATAGAAGTCTCGCTTCAAAGATAAAAAAGTATGTTGGACCGTTTCGATATCACGTCGAAATACAACATTTCGCTATCTGCGTTTCCTCGGTCCCTCTCTTTCTCATTTTTTATACTTTTATACACTTCTTTATCCCCTTTGTAGGCGATCGACGGTCATTTGCATTGCATGCGTGGGCAGATCTTCATATATACTCACGCACACACATAGAGATGAACATACACACAGATATGTATACCTGCAGTCAGGCACATACACATATACACTTGTATACAGCGATTCACACTTACGCACCCTCACACACACACACACACACACACACACACACACACACAATTCCCACATATATATAGATATACATTCTGACCTAGTACTATGTCCCCAGACATGCGTGCTCACACACACACACACACACACACACACAATCACATGAATCAAACTTGTGAAACACATGCAACATACAGAGAAACTCATCCCAAGTGCTCTTAAACCAATCGAACAGACTCGGGAGTCCATGCAGTCCTGACTTCGCATTTTATAAAGAATCAATTCGCCGCGGGATCTCGAAGCCTCGCAGACCGTCACAGCGATCCCCAAATGCATATAAATTTGTTTTATTTGCCTCGTGTCTCCCTGTAATAAGCACCAGTGCAGATATTCAACCTCGGACACATATTCGTGATTCGCCCAGTTTATTAGTATTGGCTGGAGAAATTCGTATATATATGTATATGGCATCATTATAGAGATCTTCCCTAGCCCTCCATATAGAAATTCATCTGACTAGTTATTTCCTTTTTCTTTTCTGACATTCTCAACATTTCAACGGTTTTTGAAAATTTATCCATGTCATAAATTTTTGAAATGCTGATTTTTCTTTTATTTTTGAATATTTTAATATATTTTGGGGGGAGTTCCATTTTTTAATTTACTCCACTTTTTGAAAATCTCTGGGCCCCCACAAAAGTTTTCCAACTCAAGTCTATAATTTCTCTTAACATTTTCAGTTTTAGAATTTTTATTACATTGTTCAACTTATCGTTTCGTGTCTCCGTCTAATAAGTATCCATATACTCGTATATATTCACCTTCAGCCAAGTATTCGTGATCAAGGGGGTTTATTGATATTGGGCTGGGAGAAAAATTTGTATATATATCGCGTGATTATAGAAATTCCCCCACCCCCCGGGTGGAGACTTGTATTATCGGCAACACGCCACGCCTGTCGATATATTCGGGCCAATCGAGCAATGAGAAGTTTAACGATAACGATGCGAGTGGCGATCGGGATAAGCGCGTGATGGCGAATAAAAGGTGAGGAAATAACAATTTGGGCTGCCAGTAACAAACAAGTGGTCCATTGCTTTTATTTTTATTCTGGTATAATAATTTTCAGACCAATCCACAAATACGTGATCCGAAAAATTATAGAGATTTTTTACAAGGGAGAAATTCGAGATTTTTTTATTTGATATAGTTGTTCCGCAATGTAGTATGACTGACATTGCCATGTGTACATGGAAAATATTTGTATTCAGAATTGGGACAGTGTCCCAATTTTTTCATGTGAACCAATTTCCACCATCCTGTTCATTTTTCGATTGGGAATATCACAATGTCCAATTGATTGACCCAATTAGCACTTCCCAATTGGAAAAATGTCACAATTACCACTACCAATAGCCCAATAGGGCCAATAGCCCAATTACAACTTCTCAACAGGGCTAATGTCCCAATTACAACTTCCGAATTGGGAGAATGTCCCAATTTCCAATTGGAAGATTGTCCCAATTTCCAATTGGAAGAGTGTCCCAATTCTCAATTGGAAGAGTGTTCCAATTCTCAATTGTAGGGGCGCCCCAATTCTCAATTGTAGGAGCGCCCCAATTTCCAATTGGAAGGGTGTCCCAATTTTCAATTGGAAGAATGTCCCGATTTCCAATTGGTAGAGTGTCCCAATTTCCAATTGGTAGAATGGCCCAATTTCCAATTGGAAGAATGTCCCAATTTCCAATCGGAAAAATGTCCCAATTTCCAATTGGAAAAATGTCCCAATTCCCAATCGCAAAAAAATGTCTCAATTCCCAATTGGAAAAATGTCGCAATTCCCAACTGGGAGAATATTGAATTCAACTGTTTGAAAGCCGTAAAGAATTTCGAATTGCAAAGACTTGTTTAAAATTTTTGGATTATTGAATTTTTCACAATTTTGAACCTTTATAGTTTTCAAGTACATACATCCCCGGTGGCCGCTGGACCGAGTCCGGACGCATACGGAGGCTGCGAAGGCCCTGGAAAATAAGAAGCGAGCCAAGGCGACTATCTACATATCAGCAATCTGTGACAAGTTAGCGTAATGAGGGCTCCCTCTTTGTGGAGAAGAAAACAGAGATGAACGAGTGGGGCGGGAGGGGGGAGGGGGGGGAGAGGGCAATTATCGAGGAACTCCAGCTTCTCCGCCCGTGGGCGCGCTCCCATACTCCAGCATCTCTCTTCATCTCCTTTTTGCCATACGCAAAAGACGCGAATGGGCGCCTTCCTTTTATTTTGTTACATGTCACAAAGTGAGAGAGGAGACCCCAATGGAATGTCCCGGCGATCGGTTTCAAGGTATATATGTACGCGTATTTATATGTATAAGAGATACATAAGAACGAGCCCTGGGATAAACACCTGCAATTAAGATATGTTAATCACTGTAGAACATACGTATTCTCATGTACCAATGAATTATCTTTATGTGAAATTGGGAGAGATTTTGAGAAAATTAGATTGTCACATGTGGCAGTTTCAATTTTTGAAAAGAATTGAAAATGTCTTTCAAATACACCAATGTAAGGCATAGCAAAAATTATAAACCTAATAAACTAGTGGTGTGTGCATGTGTGTGCCCCACTCGGGACACAAACAAAACTTCCCGATTTGATATTTCAGCACAGCGTACTAAATTTATTCTTCTCCAATATACCCCGGTTGATCAGTAGTGTCAGACTAAAAACTTGCAGATTTGAGAATTCTAAACTGAGTCATTAATGAAGCAGATAATGATGAATATTTGAGTAGATGCATGGTGAGCATGAGGATGAGACGCTAATAGGAGTGCGGCCGCAATAAAGACCATAACCTTAATATTTTACCCAGTGGAACAGTATAAACAATTGCAATTGTTAATAACATTGCATATACTCCATAAATGCCATCCGAAATGTAATCCGCTCGATTCTGAACGGAAATGCTTCGATTGAGACCTTCATGACAGCGCTGGGTTCATTCATTCACTTATTACATACAGAATTGTTGAGACTGCTATACCTCCTTAATTATGCAAACTATCGAAGAAAGCCATTCCACATGAAATACGTATTTTTCTATGGGGAACGACTTTGCTCATATAAATTTTGCACTAACTCTAATAGTTTATGCAGTAGAACATTATGAACAATTGATATTGTTAATAACAATATGTGTAATGGGCCAATTCCATCCAAAAACTAATCAGATCTATGTTATGTGAAGATGCTTCGGTTGAATCATTCAGTACCTCGATCGCATAATTCAGTCGCGAGAAATCGTGGACGAGAAATTTGACCACATATATACCTAGCTACACACACACACACAGTCAGACATTTTGTTTTAAATAGTCTAGAAAGGTCAGAAATAGCATGAAACGTGAAGATCTGATAAAAAATCCATTTTTCATTTTCGGGGGCAAAACAATAATTTCCCCTATCCGGAAGTTAAAAATAAAAAAGTGTGTATGCATGTGTGTGTGTATATATATGTTGTCATATATATACATTGTATTGGTGACGTATTTGTATGTGGCAGTTGACGGTGTATGAGCGTGCATATGTAAGTCTATATTTCATTATGTATACATTCTAAAAAATTCTTCAAAAAAGTTCAAAAATTTTGCACAAAAAAAAATAATTCCAAACTAGTGGTGTATAAATGTGTGCCCCATCCGGGGCACAACCAAAACTTCCCGATTTGGTATTTCAGCACAGCATAAGCATGCAACCATGCTGATGAGTAAACTCAACAGTGATATCAATAATTAACCCTTGTGACTAATAATTACTGCACGCGATCGATTTAGTTTGCTTTTTAAGCCGCATAAAAATATTCAACTGAAATTCGTCCGCCTAGTTACCCTCTCTACCTCTGTACGTTCCTAATTAACCCGCTCTTTGACATCCTTTCCGCAATTGTCGACATATTCATTTGCCAAGTATATTCTAGTTCAACTCGCGATATGTTTTAACCTATATTGAAAAAAGTCATACTGAATGTGCATTGTTGTGTAAGGAACGACCCTGGCGATATGCATTGTTCCCGTATTTCAAATTGCTCGGACGACCATACCTCCTTAATTATGCAAATTATGGAAAAAAGTCATCTCACGTAAAAGCTGTATTTTCATATAAGGAATAGTTTTCTGCAGATAAGTTTCCCGCTAACTTTAATATTTTACCCAGTGGAATCGTATAAACGATTGCAATTGTTAATAACGTTGCATGTATTGCACGAATGCCATCCAAAATGTGATCCGCTCCATTCTGAACGGAAAGATTTCGATTGAGACCTTCATGACAGCGCTGGGTTCATTCATTTACTTATTACATACATAATTGTTGAGACGGCCATACCCTCTTAATTATGCAAATTATGGAAAAAAGTCATTCTACATAAAATGTATATTTTTATATAGGGAACAACTTTTCTTATATAAATTTTGCGCTAACTCTCATAGTTTATGGATCGCCGCTGATTAACCCGATTTGCGATTTTTGGCCTTTCGATTTTCTGGAAATTATTGAAAACTGCTGACTGGGTTCCTTCTAGAATCTAATCAGCACTAAGTTACATGAAAACTCATCGATCGAAAAAAAAATTAATGGAATCGAACCATTAGTTTTCAAGAAATCGTTGACGAAAAATTTGGGCACATACATACGAACATACAGACATTTTTCCAAAAATGGTCCAGAATGATTCGGGAGACCTTGAAACGTGGAGATCTCGTGAAAATCCGATTTTCGATTTTCGGGGTGATTACAATAACTTTCCTATATCGAGAAATTAACAATGCAGAACGCTTATGCAGGTGATCAGTGCCAACCTATACACATGTACGAACACTCATACAAATAATACGATACCCAAGAACGATCTCTGGGATAAGCACCCGCAATTAAGATATGTTAATCACCATAGAGCATACGTATTCTCGTATACAAATACATTATTTTCGGGGAGATTGTGTATGTTTGCAACGATCGCACCCCGGAGATACTACTTTCAAGGCAGGATGGCGCGTGAACTGCTCGTTTGCATTGGTAAAACGTGCCAAACACGAATATTGCAGAAGACGGAATAATATGTTATATTGTAGGAAGTGGGACGTGCGGCGGTAGTTTTCGCGGGGTGGGATTTATTCATCCGCGATGCAGAATTTCAGGTTTTTCTCGTGTTCCAAGCAATAACTGGAAAATTTGGAATAAATCAGAGAATGGAAATCCAGCTATTTCCAGGAGGAAATGCAGCTAGATTTTACCACTATTTTTCAACATGTCGATTCTCCTGAGTTATTAAAAAAAAGAAACTATTGGCCGCAATGCAGAAAATTCCTAAATTTCCGAAGTTTAATTTTCGTCAAATTTGGAAGAACCCGAACGATCTGAACTTCATTAGTTCCCATTCTGTTTATTCCCACTGCCATAACCATCAAAAAATTTACTCCCAACATCTGAAAACGGGTTATTTCCGAAAGCTCTATCATCTCGAAATTACTCCCACAAATTACCTACTCAAGTAAAAAGTACTCATGGTAATTCAATCTGAGTCCAGAACTAACATTTCACATTTCAAATGTGAAACATGAATCTGCCACTTCAATCTTCACACTAGCGCTTCCAGTGAAATTGCACTCTCCAATTTTACCGGACAACAACATTACATCGATTAAATACAACATAGGAGATTTAAACTATCTTTAATGTTTGCATCGTTAACACTTGATTTCATCAAAACGGGGTTTGTTGCGCTTGCGGTTTCGGGGAGAGTCAGATAGATGAATCATTTACAATTTTGAAGCAACGTAGGCTATCTCATCGCTTTGCTGCGGCATCGACGGACTCATTTCTATAGTATCAGGTGGACAAATAACACTATAAACTCAAAATATTGAAGGCGAAAGGCTGATAGAATTGTTAGATGAGGAAGGAAGAGGTATGGCGTAGTTGAGGATGCTGGAAAAATGTAGGAAGCAGTCCGTAGGGTGGGAAGAAGATTCGTGATTATGTAAAACTATCACCTTTGATAACGGAAACGGAGGTCCCCTCTCACAGCACTTAGTGTCGTTCTCAGAATCAAAACACATAAAATGGTCTTCATTTTAAAAGAGTGATAAGTTTTTTGAGGATGTAAACAAGTATGCGAAATTTATTTATTTATGGACGAAAAGTCAGATTTTTCTTTTTCGTGGACGTTTTTTTTTCTCCGTCCTTCTCATTTGTACGCCCCGGGTGGCGACCGTTTAAGCATTCCGTCAGGGGGCGTACCGGACACCCACCCATGCGGCTGGGGCCAACTTTCACCATTTTAGGCCATCGTATTTCTAAACACAGGGTAAACCTCCAGAAACGCCTGTGCTACGATTGCCGGCGCCTATGATGGAACCCAACCTTCCCCCCCCCCCCACCCTTCGGGTTAGCTTCCCGCTCGGCCGGGCGGTCTCCTTCTACGAGTACCGCCGATAGCACACACGGAACGTTACTGCATCGGTCGGAATCCATGATAAAATATTTTTGAAAAATATTCTCCGGCGGCCGGGTGCGAACTTGTACTCTATATGTACGTGTGTGTGTGTGTGTGTGTGTGCGGAATGTCAGAGTGTAAATAGTGATTCTGAATGTGAAGCATAAAAGAAAACACGTTATTTTATTTGATTCTGTAAGAGTGAAGAAACAGTTGTACGTAAAGCCTGTAAAAAGGAATAAAGATTATATCATTCACTCAACATATTATAGACCCTGCATCAAATTTGAGCCGAAATTTCAAAAAATCCATTTCAGTTCAATGAATCAATTCAGTCAATTTTTCAATTATTTGTAAATGCAACACACCTCAAATCATTTCATTGCTCTCGTACAGATTTCGTCAATGTGTCGCCCAAATTAATTGAGCTTAACGTGCCAATTCCGTCCAGGTAAGATGAATATTTAAAGGGCTGTTCCCAGAATAACCTTAAAGACCGCATGGTAAAATTCTTTATTATGAATCTTTAGCGAAAATAGAATGCTTGCTACTTCCACAGTCATGAATATTACATAAACGCTCCACAATTCACCTTCATTTAACGAAGTTTGACCATTTGATAAAATTTTCGAACGGGTCAATGCTGCAAATGAAATTTATTTAGACCGAGAAAAGACGAGTTATCCAGCCCAGGGAAACTTTTCGTACATGACCGAACTTTTTTACACAAATCAATAATAATTTTCCCACATGCAAATGACGCACCACACAAGCTGCTTAAAAATAATTGTAAGTTATTACAATTGTAAGTTAAATAGAAGAACTATTTCATTCAAGCCTGCATATATTTCTATCCAGACACTTAGGAAATGACACATTTATTGCGTCAGTATAAATGCATCTTCTGGGAATATATTGAGAGGATAATTGTGGCAAGTGTAATTTCTTAGAATATAATTTGCGCTTAAAATATTCCAACTACACTATAGCATTATAATTATCCAATACTAGGTTACCGAGTAAAATGGAATGCTTGCTAGTTGCGCGTCTTCAAGTGCCATGAATATTTGGAATTTTTTTTTGGAATATTTTCCACCAATTTCCAACATTTCCAGTGCTATGTATAGCTTAGAGGGTACGTATTGATTGCCTCACACAGCGTTTATATCGAGATGTGGGCGGCAACATGAGAGATATTGGAGAAAAAAAAATGTGTCATTGAATAATCATACGAGAGTCACGTGGGGATGAATGGCGACCGTACTATTTCCATGTACATGTCCATGAATATTGCATGGCCACTTAAATATGTTCGTCTTGGGGTGCCCCTTCATGCTACTGCACATATAGCGAGGGATATGTCGACTTTATCTATTGACTTATCGGTTTATTTCAGGAAAATATTCCATCTATATATGCAATTATCGTATATGTTTTCCTGGCGCACGAATTGAATGCGATATCAATCTGTGAGATAATAGTGTGTTATCAGAAAGTTGACCTGTGGACCGCAAAAAAAAACTCATGATTCCAAAATGTTGGGAAATTGCCATAATTCCAAATTTTGCGAAAATTTCGACAATTAAAAAAAAACAAACAGAAGCAGACAATAATTTTTTTCCGGTTTTCATCTCACGATTTTCTACAAATGAAATTATCGGTTTGTGATAACTGAAGTAAAAAACCAAATTATTCCGGAAATAAATTGTGATATAGAAAATAACGCCCGGTACATATATAACGTATACATTAACACACCAGACTGGAAAACAGCTGGTTTGTTACCGTGGATAGAAAATGCGCATAACGCCATCTTACGTCCTGCGGTAAAGTATGACGAACGCGTCATTACCGACGTTCGCATGCAACACGTTGTAAATAGGTCTAGATGTGAGTGAATGCCCTATTTTTCTCTCTCTTGGGCTCGCCTCCCCGTATCTCTCATACCGTCTCTACATCCTAGCGAGTAAAGTACGTACGCACTCCATATATGGCGCTTCCCCTCCCCAATGGTGTCGGTTTTTGTAACATAGGGAGTCGCGTGTATTCGATTCGCACCGAAAGGCGCCTATAGAAGTTTCACTTAAAAAATAGTATTTTCAGGATTTTTTTTCGGAATTTTAAAGAAATTAAAGAATTTAAAAACCAGACAGTTTAAGCAGATGAAAGTCATGTGAGTACGACCGAGTCTTGAAAAATTGAACGAAAAATTGTGTACTTTTATTTCACCACAGACAGTTAAATCCCGTCGCAGAAAGGCCCTAAGACGGAAGTGTCTCAAGGTAGAAGCAGGTGAATGCCTGAAACATTGATGGATTGCCAAGGCAATATGACCAAGCAGACGAAGAGAACCACAAAGCGCTCTGATATCTCATGTTTCATCTCGACGCCGATGAAGATTGATCAGACACCATCATCCTAACACAAATATTATCGAGTTATAAATTTGTACATTTGATTGGTGTCTCTGCACGTGTATGAATTAAGTTCATTGGATAATTAAATCAATGGACTGTCAAATTTCACCCGACTTGTACGTCACTTCATTTACAGATTGGGGAACAGAAATTGGGGAAATTTAATAATACCAGTAATTATTTAATCCAACTAACTAGGATTCCGTTTCGAAGCAATGGAATTATTGCATCGTATATGATACGAGAAAATTCATACTTCGCCGAAATAATAATTTGCTTGGAGCTACGAAGCCGCATAAATACCCAATTTCAATAAAACACACGGAAATATCGTATGCATATTCATTAAAACCTGAAATGGAATTATTGCCTCGATTAGCAGATTACCACACATTATTATAAAAGGGATTATAAAAGTTGCAGTATTAATTATAGTCTTATTAAGAATTAATGTCGGAGGCTATTGATTTATATGTGCGAGCTATTTCATGCCAACTTGATAAATTTTGGCACGCTGCGTAATTTGACAGTTTATTATGTGCTTATAGAAAAATTCAAAGGTAAAATATAATTAAACTAATGGTGTGTGCATGTCTGTGCCCCACTCGGGGCACAAACAAAACTTCCCGATTTGGTATTTCAGCACAGCGTACTACATTTATTCTTCTCCGATATACCCCGGTTAATCAGTAGTGGCATACTGAAAACTTGCAAATTTGAGAATTCTGAACTGAGTTATTAATGCAGCAGATAATAATGAATATTTGAGTAGATGCATGGTGAGCATGAGGACGAGACTTATGGGCGTTACTTGAGTGGGAGTGAAACGCCAATAGCAGTGCGGCCGCAATAAAGACGATAACTTTAATATTTTACCCAGTGGAACAGTATGAACAATTGCAATTGTTAATAACATTGCATGTACTCCACGAATGCCATGCAATATGTAATCCGCTCGATTCTGAACGGAAATGCTTCGATTGAGACCTTCATGACAGCGCTGGGTTCATTCATTCACTTATTACATACATAATTGTTGAGACTGCTATACCTCCTTAATTATGCAAACTATCGAAGAAAGCCATTCCACATAAAATACGTATTTTTATACGGGGAACAACTTTTCTCATATAAATTTTGCGCTAACTCTAATAGTTTATACAGTAGAACATTATAAACAATTGACATTGTTAATAACAATATATGTAATGGACCAATTCCATCCAAAAACTAATCAGATCTAAGTTACGTGAAGACGCTTCGGTTGAATCATTCAGTACCTCGATCGCGTAATTCAGTCGCGAGAAATCGTGGACGAAAAATCTGACCACATACATACCTAGCTACATACACACACACACATACACAGACAGACATTTCGTTTTAGATAGTCTAGAAAGGTCAGAAACGGCATGAAACGTGAAGATCTGATTGAAAATCGATTTTTCATTTTCGGGGGCAAAACAATAATTTCCCCTATCGGGAAGTTAAAATTGGGTCATTGTTGTAATGGAAGATGGTTCCAGGATGGGAAAAATTTTCTGGGCAAATTTGTTTGTGGCAAAAAATTGCACTGGAAAATTACAACAAAAAATTATTCTGGCGACTTTTTGAGCGGGAAATTATTTTCAAAGAGTCGCAATTGATAAACCAAAAAAAGTAAAGTAGGAAATTTCAATTGATCCCAGAGAAAATCAAAGACGTTCTTTAAGTGAAAATTATTAGATTATAACTTAATGCATTTGATAATACAGCTCAGTATGAATCCAATACCGCGAGCAATAACCCCACATCGGGTGCAGGTCATTTACAGAGTGCAGCTATTCATGTCTATGCAAAAGAAATTATTCAACGCTAATAACTCTCTCGAATTTCCCTTATTACTAACTTCTTCACTATATAGCACTTGGCAAAATTCCCGCCAAAAATTCGCAAGCCCTAAATTGCAAGCCAAACAAGTTCCATAACTCGGCGATTCTAATACTCTCATTTCAATTTGTGGCTTGCAAAAGTATGTTTACGCTGGTGCACAGTCCACACTGTCAAGGTCCCCCGCAAGAGCCACATTGCGCGCAAAGGGGGTGGAGGGGGTGGGGGTAAATTATAGGCTGAATCCAATTAGTCTCGTAACGTCAGTGAGATAGAGGTTTGTGTTCGGCCAAGTTTGGACCACCGGGCACGTTATTGGCAAAGAGAATTCTCTCTTGATCTCCCCTTCCAACTTTCCCCCCTCTCCCCCCCCCCCCCCTCCCGCCGTTCACCGTACCCTCGCACTCCCACATCATTCCGAACTATACGAACGTTGACACACTCGGGAGCACCGTTACGCTGGATCTCTACGTTTCCCAATTATTCAGAACTCCCCAAAAAGTTTCATCGCACCACTAATTGCACACTCAATTTAGAGTTTTTTGTGGATTCTCCAGATTTTTTTTTTCTTGGAAATACGCGCTTATGTATTTGTACCGTTTAATATGTTCACGTCAAGATGCACCGTTAGACAAACACACACACACACATCCCCACACGCACCCCCCCCCACACACACACACACCCACCTACCCCCATCCACCCACTCACTTCCACCCACACACACACCCACGCACCCACCCACGCACCCACCCACCCACGCACCCACCCACGCACCCACCCACCCACCCACCCACACACATACACACATACATACACGTCTTATCAGAGGTATGTTAGTGGAGTTTTATTCTCTATCTGTGCCCCATATGCTCAACTCTCTCTTTCTCTCTCTCTTTCTCATACCTCTTCCATTATTCAGAAGTCCCAAAAAAAGTTTCATTCCCTAATTGCATACTCATCAGTCTTCGGGAAATGGGGAAACTGGAAAATTGTTACAGAAAATGGTGTAAGAATAAATAAAATTGGAAGAAAAGCGAATTCAATGAAGCTTCGGAAAATTGAATAGAGCCCGAGTGTCTCACGAATTTGTGAATGTAATGAAACCGTTCGCTCGAGCGATATCATAATATCACCGACGCTCTCAAGGGAATTACCATAAGAACGACTTGAGCGTCTCGTTAGGAGGGAACGACACTTGGAGAGGAGGAAACTTGGTGTGTATTTATTCGTGCACGGGTGGAGAGCCCCGTGGTGCACCAGATGATATGGGCTGCAGGTATTTCGAGTGGGTGGATCTTGGCAATGCATTTTGGAGAAAAAAAAAGTTGCCTTTCTCATTTGCGGTTGAGATTTCTCGCCGATCATGGTAGATGTGTTCAACGATTTTTCGATTTTTTCTTCCTTCTTTCATATTGCAAATTTTGCAATTGGGATTTATAACGTCCTTGAAGTTCTTAAAAATTTGCAAACTTTGTCAATTTTGGAATTTTTGAAATAAATACAGGAGAAGGAAAAACTAATTCAGAAAAAGTGAAATGCAAGTGAATGAAATCCTGAACGTGTCATGCCAAATACTTCCCGATCGTGTGAAAAGTTTGCGTGTCTCTCGCGCTATACTCGCCCGCATTAAACCCGCGATATCTCCTAAGTTTTAAGAGATTCGCAAAAAAGTCATATTACATAAAATATGTACAATTACCTCAGGAAGAACATCAATTAAAAACTTTTTCTCCTATTTTCACCCATTTTCGCAATAGAGGGTAACAAACCAATGAGACACCCACACACACACACATACATTTATACAATGCACATATCTCCCAAAGAGTATCTGGGTGATAAGCAAAGTTCAGCAAAGGCGTTCCCTCAAATGACGATCCTACGCTCGTAGCTCTCAACTTATTGCTCTGTTGTCCTCATTTCTCAAATGAGCTCAATTAACCATCTCACACACAGACGTCTCCTCCGTATTTCTGTCCCCCCTCCACAAAAATCATTGTCAGTGAATGACAGAAAGAAATTCGTCATCGCTTTCATTATTTTCCCGCAATTTCGCCGTTGAGACGGGAAATTGCAGAGACAAGAAATTCCATCAGATCCCTCGGAATAGAAGAAATAGCGTATAACGTCGGTATGTCCAGGGCTATCCCACCTCCAAATGACATTCCACCGTCTAGTTCTCCCTTGCCCCCCCCCCCCCCGAGCAACATGGCCCAAGAGTTTCAATTAGCCTCGCAAAAGTCGTCACTTTTTTCCCCACTCCCATTACTCCAATCTACCCGCCTTGTTTTTGCTCAATACATTTGCCGAACTAGTCCATGGCAAAAATACATATATGTATGCTATATACATCACATATGTTGAGGTGTAAGAAATACATATGACACTTGCCCAGAATCCATCTGAAGACCTGAAAGATGCAAGTGCTGAATTGATCCGTTCTTCAGTGTGATTCAACTCGGATGGCCCGAACTGGACCAATCCGCGGTATGGACCAGGTCAGCGCGAAAAAAGCGTTCATGCGTCTCTGCGCTCGTAAATACGGAATAATCTCGGAAAAAATCTCGCTGAAAAAATATTTTGTGAAAATGAAATTCGTAATGGAACCAATGAGGGACCAATCGTTATGTCACGATAGCTCGGGGCAAAATGGGCATGCAACAATTCCCTTGAGTTTATCCACCAACTGAGACCTTGTAAATTTCACTACCTTGGCACCTTAATATGAAATGATAAAATTCATCTGTCAAAAGTTATATACCCAGTCTTTATTCCATACACCGGATAAAAAAACTTTTGTCTCCACCGAAACTCCCGCACAAACAAAAAATATCCTGCAGGCAACACTGTCGCTCTTCTCTATCCTCTTAAGCTGTCTGTCAAGGATTTTTCGTACTCGTAGAAATATCCACGTGCGGTGACAGCCTTCCACTCAGGGTATTTTGAGTATTTCCACTTTTCCCTCAGCATCCACACCCCCCATTGAGGATTACTCCTGCGAGTCCCAACTTTCCCGTCTGACAGAATTGAGCAGGGGTGGGCCGGGGGTGGGAGGGGGGGGGGCGTCTGGAAATTGTCTTCGCTGGATTTCGCCGCTTTCGGTTCGTCTTGTGTCACTTTTATTAATCTTCGGCGACGAAAAATGTGACGGCCCCTCCATAATTGTCCTTTCGTCGAGTACCAAATTTTTCAACTTCTTTGAATTATTTGATAATTCAACACCCTTCAACTGCTGGATTAAAATGTTGAAACTTTCAAAATTTTAAGATGCTCTGACTTGATTGATGAAATTTTCCCAAATCCTTAATTTATAAATAAGCGAAATGGGAGGGAAAAATTGCAAAACAATTTCGATGAATTCTTTGAAATTTGGTAATTTTGTGAAATGTTGAACTTTTTTGAAGATTGATTTTAATAAAGGAATATGAAAAAACGAGTGTCTAGCATGTATCTTTCCAGAATCTCTCCCCTTTATTTTCTTTCTGTGTCATTTTTATTAATCTTCGGCGCCTAAAATTGTCACTGCCGCTTCGTGATTGCCCCTCCTCCGTGAGATTGAGAGGGAACGAGGCAGAAGGAAGATAAGCGAGGTTTAATGAAAATAAAGCGATGTAAATATTTGAGGTCAATGAATCGTTGAGCTAAATTACCCCAATTTGGAGGGTCCTGCGGGCTTGAGAAGTTAACACTGTTGGAAAGGGGTACGAAGTTAAGGCATTAAGCATGGGGAGAGATATATTAAGAGCAGAGTTATATAAGAACAGTCATAAAAACTCAGTGATTTGTTGCATCAAAATTGTATGTGATGCTTCGACATCACTCTTGTAGTCTCTACAGTAGCTGCTCTTCACCATTTTCTTCGATAGGGCGCACTGGACACCCATCCATGCCGCTGGGGCCGACCTTCGCCACTTAGGTCATCGTATTTCTAATCACAGGGTAAACCTCCAGCAACCCCGGTGCTACGATGGCGGGCGCCTATAACGGACTCCCCCCCCCCCCCTCCGCCCCGCGTTAGATTCCCGTCCGGCCTTGCTGTCTCATTTTATGGGTGCCACCGATAGCACACACTGACTGTTGCTGCTATAGGTCAGAATCCATGAGAAAAAAATTTCATCATCACTAACTTAACGAATAATAATAATGATATCGCTTTGGAGCACGTGACATTTTATAGATCTTAATTCGGGCATCTCACAATTGCAATGCTGTTCATTTTTGTCTTTCACCCCGGGAAAAGCCCATAAACTTGATTCATTAAACTGAGGCAAACGATACGTTTACTCATACATAGCTATATACACAATATACGCATATTGCGTTGGAGCCGGTGGTTATGGTGGTTATAGTTATGGTGTGGCTGTGCCCGAGACGACGCCATCGGGCGCATGAAGTAGCATAGTGGCACGCGGTAGGAATTTCAATAGAGCAAGAATGAGAACCGGTTGGGACTCGGCAGTGTTTTCTGGCGGTAAGTCCAATGGGCGGTACGGGAGGGAGGTGGGTAGGGCGGGGGGGGGGGGGGGGGGGGGGGAGACAGGCGCGGTCGGGCGTCAGTATGCACCCATGAGGCATATTTTGGCGGATCTCGCTCTCCTCGTCCAAGCCTTTTTCATCGTACGGCGTACAATCCATATGAGAAAATGAATCCTACCGTCTCCTTCAGTTCAGGACTCCCCTTCATACTTTCCAGGATGCTCCGCATATGCACGCGGTCAACGCGACTCTCGCAAAGACTCGCGTATTTTCGTGATTAGCAGGCGATTCTTCTCGCCGGGTTATCACATTCTCGAAATTTTCAAATCTTAATATTTGACATCTCTTCCAGTCTTCCGGTCCGGAAAAAAAAAAATTCATCGATCCAAAATTTGTCAAAACCGGTTTTTATACCGATCAACCGATCGGTTGGTGAACCGATTTATCCCTAAATCGGAAACTGCTAAGTATTTGTCAAAAAAAAAAAAAAAAATTCGTACATTTTTGAGATTATTGGGTTGAAATTTTCGTCCCATTTATGCCCAAGGGGTTCATAGGAGTTTGCCAATGCAGAAGCATGTGCCCAGGTGGCATATTTTCGCGAATCTCGTTCTCCACGTCCGCGCTTTTTTCATACTACGTATCCGTATGAGAAAACGATTCCGAGACTTGCCTTCTCCTTTATTTCATATGGTTGTGGTGGGGGGGGGGAGGGGCGATGGGGGGACATTCACGCATGCTCTGCGAATCCACACGTTCTCGCACACTTTCTCATCGACTTCTTCACACCTTTGACTAATTAAAAGAACCGTCCTGCTTTTAGCCGCCTTTTTTTGCTCCGTATTTGTTACTCTTGTTTTGAGATTTCGGATGTTTTTCAGGGACAGATTGCGGCGATACTATTAAGGTAGATGAGGGAAGGCATCTGCGGGCGTCATTTTTCGTTTTTTAAGGATGCCTTTATGAGCTAAGGGAGACGAATGGAATGAAAAAACGAGAAGTGAAACTGAGAAATTTCACATCTGGAACATTTGAGTTTTTTTTATGGAGAATTATTTAATTTTTTTATTCCAGGTTTCAAAGTTAAGAAAATTTGGGACATGAACAGAATTGAAAATGAGAAGAAAATGGCAAATGGGGAAAAATCTCTTTTGAAAGCAACAAATTTACTTTTCTGTGTACCAGTCTCATCCATAGAACTGTAAATATTTAGACAGCGTTTGACATTTCATGTTTGAACTTTCTAACTAGCAGTGTACCCCAGCTAAATATACCATGAATACGAATCTAATGAGATACACACAATTGTATACAAAATTTTGCGAGCTTTTCGTACGACCCGGTCGTTTAGAGCACACGCTACTGAGGGTGGGTTTGTACTTGATGACCACATACGCGTAATTATCACGTTACAGGCAAGCTCGTTTGCCGTACCATGTGTGTGTATGTATATTAACCGTATCTGGTGGTACACCAGTGTACAGAGTTACCATGCACCCAAGTGTCAATGTGCCATTAGCTTTTACGGCTGTGTACAAACTTTGCTTGAAAACACGCGTCATGAGGTATTATAATTATCCGTAGATATTAATTTTTCATGGGGGACTTGACTCATGCATTTATCTGCTTATTTCAGATGGCGCAAATGAATCTTAATACAACGGATTTTTTTGCAGCTTATGGTGCCGGAATTAGTGAAAATAAATGCTGCAACTTATAGTTGTTTGAAAGTTTGGAAAGTTTTAAAATTTTTGAAATTTTTGAAATTTTTGAAATTTTTGAAATTTTTGAAATTTTTGAAATTTTTGAAATTTTTGAAATTTTTGAAATTTTTGAAATTTTTGAAATTTTTGAAATTTTTGAAATTTTTGAAATTTTTGAAATTTTTGAAATTTTTGAATTTTTTGAAATTTTTGAAATTTTTGAAATTTTTGAAATTTTTGAAATTTTTGAAATTTTTGAAATTTTTGAAATTTTTGAAATTTTTGAAATTTTTGAAATTTTTGAAATTTTTGAAATTTTTGAAATTTTTGAAATTTTTGAAATTTTTGAAATTTTTGAAATTTTTGAAATTTTTGAAATTTTTGAAATTTTTGAAATTTTTGAAATTTTTGAAATTTTTGAAATTTTTGAAATTTTTGAAATTTTTGAAATTTTTGAAATTTTTGAAATTTTTGAAATTTTTGAAATTTTTGAAATTTTTGAAATTTTTGAAATTTTTGAAATTTTTGAAATTTTTGAAATTTTTGAAATTTTTGAAATTTTTGAAATTTTTGAAATTTTTGAAATTTTTGAAATTTTTGAAATTTTTGAAATTTTTGAAATTTTTGAAATTTTTGAAATTTTTGAAATTTTTGAAATTTTTGAAATTTTTGAAATTTTTGAAATTTTTGAAATTTTTGGAATTTTTGAAATTTTTGAAATTTTCGAAATTTTTGAAATTTTTGAAATTTTTGAAATTTTTGAAATTTTTGAAATTTTTGAAATTTTTGAAATTCAGATTTTTTTTTTAACTTTTTGAATGATAACAATCACACACACATACAGATACATACACATGCACACTGGATCAATGTATCATACTCGAAAGACAATTTGCATACTAAAAATGCAATTTTACAAAATCCCCCGCCACGAGGAGGTTGAAAGAAAAAAAAATGAAAATTAATCATGCAAGTTTTCCATTGTCGCGAATTTAACATCAAAGGGGACGTCATGACAAAAGCAATGTCTACTGTAGGCGCTTGATGGTATTTCTGGCGCCTACTCCTTGGAACTACCGTAATAAAGACGAGCTTGGTGACGAGAGAAAAACGATACGGAATGACGGCCACTCCCTCCCCCCCCCCCCCCCCCCCCCTCCCCCAAACAAAAATAAATAATATTCATTGAGAAGTGTTAAACGCGTCTTTAATAACTCGATGTGTGAGATCCCTCACTTGCTTGATGAAATTTTCGTGGCCTTTGAGCCTCTCCAGTCGCTCATCCAGAGACAAATATGAAAGGGTAATGTGCTGTCACCTCTCAAGTTTATTATGTTTGTGTTATTCTGCTTTGGGGACCCTCGAGGAAAAAGAGAAAGGACGGAGAGAGAGAAAAAAAAAATTAAAGTGTGGCCACATGCTGTACATGCGGCAACTACAGCGAGAGAAAACGATAGGCGGAAATGAAGTGTAGCCTTTTGATGGCTTCTTTCCACCGCGATTTCGCTATTTCAACTGAAAAAAAAGCACTTACAAATGAAAAATAAACCAGGGAACTGAGGGATCCCCTGGGAGCAACACAAAAAACTCTCCGATTTGTAATTTCCGCTTAAGTTTATTTTTTTCCCGCATTTCCCTAAACAGTCCAAAATCTCGTTACCAAGTGGTTTAAGGACAAAACATTATTGGACTTCTTCTATCAAGAATTTTATTCTAGATGAGGAAGATTTGTGCAACTATTCTCGAGCTGGAAATGGTTGAGACCCCTCCCCCACCCACCCACTACCCTCCCACCCACGCACTCCCCTCCCACCCACGCACTCCCCTCCCACCCACTCACTCCCCTCCCACCCAATCCCCCCCCCCCCACCCACCCACTCCCCCCCGCCGGGTTGGGTTTCCGTCCGGCTTAGCGTTCTCCTTTTGTCAGTGCCGCCATTAATACGCACGGAGTGTTCCTGCTATCGATTGGAATCCATAAATGGAATGTGGAAAATAATCCAGGGAATGTTGCAATTACCCTAATGCAATTTCAAGTAGTATCAATTTTGTCGTTAGCAATTCATCAATGAGATATTACAGAAAAATTTGTATGTTCCTCGACGTCTCAACCAACTCTGACCAATTTTCCTGAAATATTTCTTGAACTCGAAAAAATTGATGCGTGACCTCCCTTAATATCAACATTACAAGCCCCATAAGGCAAATAAAACATAATTTAAAAATCTGTAGATCTAGCCATGAATTTGTCCAACAAAATACTACAGACATACGAAAACGAGGAAAAAAAAACAACGCTGAGCTTAATATCACACAACCGTGAAATTGTATTTTTAATTAAACAGCAATTTTCATTCGTTCTAGCTTGGTACGCTCTTGCAATAATACGACAGAATGTTTTCTCATGACCTCCATTGCAAAGAGAGCGCTGCAGAGTGCCCAGCACTTGGCAACGTTGTGGCGTGGTAACGGAAGACATTAAAGAACGAAAGAAAAAAAAATCCTGGAGCAGCGAGAGAGAGAGAGAGAGGAAAAAAGTCAAAAGATCTATGCCAGGGTGAGTTCCAGATTGGACATAAATCCCTTTTGAAAAAAAAGGGACATGTGGGATAGGCCGGGGATCTCCTTTTGGTCCTGGGAGTGCGGCCAACGGCAGATTGATAAAGGCCGAGTGTAGATCTAAATTTTGTATGAAACTCGCGGCCCTTGGGTGAGGGACTCCAAGATCAACATTGTCTCGTGGGCATTGCTCTCACATTTCACACGCCCACAAAAATTATTAATATTCAGGAAAAGGTAAGTGAATTGAGAACAGGGATAGAGGTGAAAGGATACTTAATGATGTACTCAATAGACAGGGGGTCTACATTTTTTTTCGCCTCTTAAATTTTTTCCAGGGTTCTCTATGGGAGTATACGGGAATCCAAAGCGAATAACTCATTTCATTTTACATACGTGATGAAGCAAGATAAGTGAAGGATTTCAAAAAACATTGATAACTTTGTTCGTGAATTATCGGTATGTAGTCTACATACTGTTATATATATAGCTATATAGCATGTTTTAGCTATATAACATTGAGAACGTCGGAGCATGCATTTAGGAGCTCATAGAGCCAAATCAGACAACGGGAGTGGTTGATGGTCAACATTTTTTTCTGAAATTCAAATTTTTCGAGTGGAACATCTTGGAATTATCATCAAGGAATTATCATCAAGGAATAATTTACATGAAATTTTCATTGAGCTCATAATTGAGAAATCAGTCAATGTTCAAGTAAATCTGAATTCCCAAGCCAAGACGATAATGAAAATGGCAGAGAACAGAAAAATATTGATGAAGTTTTCTTGCAAATTTCATGTCTCTTGGAAAGGTGTGAAAATCCACTGCATTATTGAAACTCCATACTGTCATTAAAGTTCCGAATATTGGAAATTTAGATGTGCCTGTAGCTGGAATTACAGAAAAAAATCTGACAGTGAATAAAACAGAGGTAGTTGTCAAGTCGTTGGATCTATCAAGAATGGTTCTGATTTGGGTCCCAGGTCCAATGCCATGTTGGGTCCCAGGTCCAATGACGTGTTGGATCCCAGGTCCAGTGACGCATTGGATCCCAGGACCAAAGCCATGTTGGGTCCCAGGTCCAATGACGTGTTGGATCCCAGGTCCAGTGACGTATTGGATCCCAGGACCAAAGCCATGTCGGGTCCCAGGTCCAATGATGTGTTGGGTTCCAGGTCCAATGCCATGTTGGGTCCCAGGTCCAATGACGTGTTGGGTCCCAGGTCCAAGGATGTGTTAGGTTCCAGGTCCAATGATGTGTTGGGTTCCAGGTCCAATGACGTGTTGGGTTCCAGGTCCAATGACGTGTTAGGTCCCTGGTCCAATGATGTGTTGGGTCCCAGGTCCAATGACGTGTTGGGTTCCAGGTCCAATAATGTGTTGGGTTCCAGGTCCAATGATGTGTTGGGTCCCTGGTCCAATGATGTGCTGGGTCCCTGGTCCAATGATGCGCTGGGTCCTAGGTCCAATGATGTTTTGATACCTAGGTCCAATGATGTGTTGGGTGTCAGGCCCAATTCCATGTCGGATCCCAGGTCCAATCACGTGTTGGGTTCCAGGTCCAATGATGTGTTGGATCCCAGGTCCAGTGACGTGTTGGATCTCAGGTACAATGCCACGGTAGTTCCCAGGTCCAATAATGTATTGGCTTCCAGGCTCGATGACATGTTGAGTCCTAGGCCCAATGCCATGTTGGGTTACAGGTCCAATGATATGTTGGGTTGCAGGATCAATGACGTGATGGATTCCAGGTGCAATGACGTGTTGGGTCCCAGGTCCAATGCCATGTTAGGTCCCAGGTCCAATAATGTATTGGGTTTCAGGTTCCATGCCATGTTGGGTCCCAGGTCTAGCAAAGAAGAAGCGTGGATGGGCATAATGAAGTATCCGCCAGTATATCCTATAAATTTTTACAACGTGTTTTGTGTGAAGAGCGTTGTCTTTGGATCCTGGAAACTTGGCACCTATTCAAGTACACCTTACTCAATTACATCTTCCATACCATCTCACCTTTTCTCGCCTGGAGGAACTTGGTTGGTGAATATTCCATCGCGGATGAATTATTGTGGGATGAATATTTTGTCAGGTTACCTCTTCCAACAATTTGGTTCGCTGGCTTATTAATTGGAGATCCAATTTACTTGAAAAGCGTCCTATTTGATTTTGGGTAATGCCTGTAATCTCACATACATTTTTCATAATATTAGCTTCCTAACATTTTCACGCCATTCACGTAAATAAGATAATTTTCTGCATGCGAATGAAGGCTTGCCGAGATATTGGATATAGCTTGTTGGATGAATTGAGACAATTTGGATATTGGCTTAGCAGATCCTTTTCCTCGCTCGGTTTTGGGTAATACATATAATCTTGGCGTAACTGCTGTGAAACAAATATTTCTCTCAGATATATTTCTCCGCAATCCATAAGCTCCCAATTCGTCAAATTGATAACCCACTCCTACATGGAAATTCAGCCTTGACTGACATAAAAAAATTAGTCTTTTTTTTTCTTGGTCGATTTTGGGTAATGCATATCAAATGTGCTTTTCCGTGTCCATAAGCATCCAACCTCATTGAAATGAATAGCATCATCGTCGACATATGAATGACTACTTTCAGAAATATCAGAGATAACTCGATGGATGAAGTTGAACAATTTCTATGTTGGATCGTTGAGCGAAGAAACTATAGACCTTGAAGGCATTTTCTCCTCGATTTTGGATAAGCATTGCATCTCACAGTAACTGTATCTACGTGCCCATGCGTGCTGACCTGGTTTCTAACCTCAGCCCACCCGGCTAGATCATACTTTTTGTTCTAAGTCAGCAGAAAAGATTGTCATTGAACCTCGGTGGTACACAGCAGCATCTTATCAGAACTTACGATATCACTCACATATCTTCAAATCGTTGCACTCCAGATCTTGAAATCTATCGATGTCCAATGCAATTGTCTATACTATAAGTAGGGCCCAAGCTCGGCAACTAAGCTCCGTCCAAACTCGGAAAGAAAGCTCGACCGAAAAGCTCTGAGAGAAAGCTCCGCTCAAGCTTGGGAAGCAAACTCGGCCCAAGCTCCTCGTCAATATTCCCCAATATCGGTTCCTGTACATTTTTTGGACATCCAATTCATCCCAGCTAGATTTGGGTCCGACCTGGTCCGATGTAAAATTTTTTCCAACTCCCAATATTCTCCTGGAGAAGGAAATTTGCATTTTAATGTACACCGTTCACCATTTGCACATCCACGTAGAATTCACAATCTCCAACACCTTGGGATTATCCGATACATTCGCAATTAAATTGCACATTGAAGTAGGGGGACTCCCCAAAATCGCTCATCCTAAAACACTATTTATCATTCAGTATTTTTTAGGTTAGGAAATCAGAAACCCTCACATTTAAGACTTTTTCACCCGGTACATGTTTATAATTATGAAAACGATTGGAATTTCGTCCTTGAATGACAACACTTTTACACATTTTTACTTACGTTAGAACCAATTCACTGAATCGTGCATCGTTGGGCACCACTTTCCAGTAAAATCTTCCGGTTCGTTCGTAGGTCATAATCGGTGTTAGCATTTGGCGCAGCAATGTGTGTCTTATCCGATATGCTAATTATGATATAGATGATATTGTACGCAACTGCAAACTGATTTCTGCCAAATGTGCTCATCGGCCACATGCATTCGTCGCAGATGAACATTCAGAGCAGCATGACACAATTTCCCATCTCCGACATATATACCTCGATCTTTCACCTTCAGCAAATAAATAATTCCTCCACTCCCCCTTCGCACCTCAAACCCACTTCCCCTAGCCTCCCCCTCCCCTCTCCCACCTCACCAAAACACCCCGCAAGTTAATAGTTGCACGATCTCACGAAGGGGGCAGAGGGCTTGAGGAGATGGTCGCGCAAAATGTTGTGGTGAATATGGTGGAATGGGTGTGCGCTAGAAAGCGGCCCCGGAGATGGATGGATAACAGGGACCCCGCCCGTCCTACCGCTGTGGTGAATACTCAGCAGACCCAGAAGAGAAACACCATAGTGTATAATACAAACCTGTGGCCTCGGAACCCCAGAATAGACTATAACACTATAAGACGTTACACATGCGAATGTTGAATAAGGACAGTATAACACATTGCCACCTTTTCTCGTCTCCTTTATTTTTATTCGACTTTTTGCCCCCTTTTTTTTCACTCTCTTTCTCCTTTTCTCACTCTGTCTCCCTTTCTCGATCTCTTCCATTCGCTTATGGAGCCTGCGGAGAGCATTATACACACAGAGAGGCGGGCGAAGGAAGTGGCCGACAGCCCTCCTATCGCCTTCTCGTTTTTCGCGTGAAAAAAAAAATGAGAGAAAAAAAAAGGAGAAAAGAAAATAATAAAAAAATAAAGTGTTGCCCGGGTGTTATGCTCCACGAGACACAAAACAATTTAACCGCAGTACAAGTCCGCAGGTTCGCGATGAGGTCTGCATGGGGTAGGGGGGGGGGGGGAGGGGGAGGGGGTGGAAAAAAATGTTTAAGTGGACAACTCAAGTATTAAGGGGAGAGGGGGAAGTGGAGAAAATTATAAGTGAAAAAGAATGAGTCGAGGCAGGGGGAGGGGTGGGGGGAAGGGGGAGAAAAATAAAGTTACCGCTGCCGCAAAACTCATTTACGCCCGTTAATGTCGGGGTATGTGCGTGAAACATGTTCGATATTTACCTGTGGATATTATACATGTAGTGGGTTTCACTGTGTTGTGCGTTCGGAAGCAACGAACTCTTTAGATAGCAAAGTGGTTGGGGGGGGGGGGGGGGGGGGGGGGAGACAGCGGACTGATGAAGGAAAGATGTTGGGAATTAAGGGAGTGATTTGCGGGGAAGAAGATGGAGGCAAAAAAATAGTGGTGACTGTAATTGTTACACTCAAAGGAAGACAAAGTTGATTTAAGGGGCAACTGAAATACTCCCAAAAAGCGGTCTTTCGACGACTTTCTTTTTAATGTTTTTTTTTACATACCATGAAATACGGGAATGAACTATTGCAGAAATTTATTACGGGAACTATTATTTCTGCACCTACTATTCAGCAGTTGGCGACTGCTCTCATCCAATTTAGTTTGAGGATCTGATACCGTGTAATGAAACACTAAGAAAAGAATTGGCGTCCAATTAAAAATTACATATTCCGTGGTTGAAGTAATTTTTTCAAAAAACTTTGCATATTCCCGTTCTAACTCGCAGCGTCAGCTGAGGAATTCACAATGAAATCCCATCACAAGTTCACAACTGATGCGTCTATTCATTAGCTTGTGTTTCCCGCGATAACCGCATGAAAACAAATTTAACTAAGTTACAGGAAGGCACAGTGATATCGCAATGTGCCAAACGAGATGACATAATTCAATTTCACTTTGTCAGCGGTGTAATTACAATTGCGAAACAAATGTTGATGTGTTCATTTCTAATTGCGAGAAAGAACGCTATTTTTCCGGCAAATATGGTACATTTTCCTATTACGATTCAGATGAAATAATTTCTCTTAGATTTTCTGATCGTTTTAAAAATCATAATGGTCTTTTAGAACTTGTCAACTTGTAAATTATCAAAATAATTGCTCCCGAAATTTAATTAATTTCATACGAAAAATACCAAAGAGCCTAGAAATCACTTTACCACAACTGCATGATTATCTCATTACAATCGCAGCCTCCAGCTTGAAAACGGGGCCGCGCAATGCTCCCAACAGGACAGTGTTCAAGGAACTTACCTCGCAATACCTCCTACCTATATCCGCACTGTAGCAGGTCTCGAGAAAGGAATAGAGCTCCTACTCTCTCCACTATAGACGGTATTTGAACCTTGGATTTGTTAGTGATTGCACTAGTGGGAAACGCGCGTGACCACGCCCGATATACAGGGTGTTTCGTAGAAGCGGTGACTCTTTTCTCACGGTATCAAAACACTTAATCGGTTCATGATGCTGTATGTATATATGGGTGTATCTATATAGGTGTGGAGGTATCGAGTGCGGATAGAGCATACTGACAAGTAAATGAGAATTTCTGTCTGTAGTTACATGCACGTGTGTATGTGTGTATTTATGTGCGAAATGCGAATTAAGATTGTACAATTTGCAATGGGGCCGTTTCTTGGAAAAATTTGTCATGAGTGAAAGTAGTGTGTGTGTGCAGGTGGGTCGGCGTGGGTCGGTTTGGGTGGGCGTGGGTGGGTTTGGGTATGCGTGGGTGTGAGTGAGTGTGAGTGGGTGTGGGTGGGCTTGGGTGGGTGTGGGTGTGGGTGTGGGTGCGGGTGTCGGTATGGATGTGGGTGTGGGTGCCGGTATCGGTATGGATGTGGGTGTGGGTGTGGGTGTGGGTGTGGGTGTGGGTGTGGGTGTGGGTGTGGGTGTGGGTGTATGTGTGGGTGTGGGTGTGAGAGTGGATGTGGGTGTTTGTGCGGATGTGGGTGTAGGTGTTTGCACATATTCGTGGATACGAATGTTTATATGTGTCAGCGTTTATGTCTGAATTTACAGCAATATCGAATGTGGATTCTAATCCACTAAAAAGTATCCAAGAAATTGCAGAAGTATATATATGTATTGACTGGGAATAGTACATAATGCACTGACAAGTAAACGAGAAATGCAAATAGAAAATGGGTGGGCGATGAGACGTAGAGAGTTAGTAAGGCGAGCGTCGATGCTGCATTATATCGCTTGGATTTAATCATCCGGAGGGGTTTATCCCGTATTTTTCGTTTTTCTTGTGATGCCCCTTTCCCGCCCCCCCCCCTCCTTCCCGCCTTCCACCGTAGGGTATGCGAGTACCAAGGACCAGGATACTTGCCCGCAGCACCGATAATTGAACATACCTGTTTTCAACTCCGTATATTCAAACCATTCCTAGACTATTCTGAAGTTTTCCACTGGCCGTCAAACCACTTATGGCTAACGTATCGACAACTAATTTCGCTTCAACGGTTTATGTATCTCTTGGGGGCATTTTTATTTCATGGAATGATCTCTTTCTCATATTCCAGTTATTACCGTTTGGTTTGTCCGGTTTATGAAAGCGACGGGGAAATAAATATAGCACGGAAGGATATCGAAGCCTGGTGCAGGAATTTCTTTCACGTGATTGGAAAATTATGGGCTTAGTTAGAGTATCAATATTGGCAAAATGAGAATCGAGGTAGATTTCAGCAACCACGTTTTTCGCGTAATTTGAGATGAAACTTTCTACATTTACGGATTTTTCTTAAGCGAAAAATTTCAAATTTCAGATTTTTCAACAATTTTGAAAGTTTCAAAAATTTTAAAAATTTTGAAAATTTTAGAAATTTCAAAATTTTTAGAAATTTCCAATTTTTTTGAAATACCAAAAGTTTTCAAAATTTTATAAAACTTAGGAAATTTCCAAAGCACCCTAATATCCTACAAATTTTGACAGAATATTAGACACTCGAGTAGATTATGAAACCCAACATATTCAACAATTTTTGAGAATATTCGAAAATCCGGGGTAATCAATGCAGCATGAAAGCATATCTAGTCTAGATGCAGGAATTTTTTCACGTCATTGGAAAATTATAGGCTTAGTTCACGTATCAGTGTAAGGATTGGCCAATCGAAAATCGAAGTAGGTTCAACCGAGAATAATCTCTCGTGATTTGAGGAGAGCATTGCACACGGGTCTTTCATAAGGAAAAATAAGTCCAAGATTGTGCAATTTAAAAAAAAATCTATCAAACGCGCAATAAGAATTCCTCTAAATTCCTAAACTATTATAAAAAATTGTGACCTACTCCACAAAATTGTAGCAAATTTTATCAAATTAATCTAAATTTTTTCCTTTTTCCAAACCTCAATTTCCTTCCAAAGAAATTAATTGTGCTTGAATAAAGCCTGTTAAAGGGATTTTTTTTCACACAACGAGTTTGATTGCCGCACCTAAAAAACACGATTATCTCTTTTGCCAGTACAACATTATTTTTTTTTAAACCTTCTTTGGACACCAAAAATCTGATTAACAAGTCATTTTAATAAACATTGAAAAAAATTTGAAGCGATTTCTTCTTTCTTGATTCTAAACAAGAAAACTGGAAACATTGTATTGAGAAATTGTGTCAAAGATTTTGGACTCACACATATACACACACACACAGACGCGCGCTCATATACACAGCTCCTCCGTAATTTGTGCTGTATCCTAGCCACTTTATTTCCTCCCTAAAACATTCACAATGTTTATTCAAACTCACTTACTCCACCTATTAATAATTTCCCGTCAACCTAAGAAAACTCACGTGAATTCAACTCGTGAATACGTGAGCACACATTGTAACTTCTTACCCCGCTGAATTATTTATATTCACCTCGTTACGTGCACTTTTGCGATTTTGACGGTTTGCAATTTTTTCCCCACAGCCCCGCTCCTCCCCCTCCACCCCCCCCACCCCCGCTCCTCCCCCTCCACCCCCACCCCCGCGCTCGCGTTTCACCGATAATTCCCAACAGAAGTAGAAAAAAAAACATCGCTAGAAACTTTAATCCATGCGACCCGGAAATTGCGCATTTCAGGGGTGAGTGATTTTTATATCGCGTTATTTTTGACTCTCCAACCTCCTAATCGTACGAATTGCACTGGATTGTATGCAATGGGCTAACTTTCCAGACGTCCAAAACTCATTATAAACAGGAACCAATAATGTATAGCCCTCCTCTCTTGAAGCACTGAATCCTCAAAGGCGGTATAACCACTCTACTAGCCAGTCCAGACCCAAAAAACTTTTTCTTCGTTTCACCCCCCCCCCCCCCCCACCACTCCACTTCTTCAACAAACGACGCATCAAAGTTTCTCGAGGCTTTTATGACGTCTGCGTTTGTAGCTGAGCCCTAAAACAGTTGGACTAGTATGGTTACAAAGAATCGATTTACGAGATTAAAATGGAATCAAGTGGGGAGGGGCTTAGCTGGACCCGCCAAGGGTCGAACCAATAGCTTTTCGATAAAAATATTTTCTGATGCAAAATGTGCAATTTTTGAAATTCTCCAAATTTTTTTATTTTTTTTTATTTTAAGTTTGGTGTTCTTGATTGTCGGTTCTCCAAATTTTAGGATTTTCGCAAATTGTGAAATTTCATCAGCCTCGTTCCCTAACGAGTTTTTTTAAAGGAAAAATCGTGGAACTATTTTCATGTGGATCACAGTCAGCCCAAAATCCGATAAACTTTTCTACTTCCTTCCCCTTCCCCTCCTACAACAAACGACGCATGAAACTCCCTACTAGTGTAGGCTTTTACAACGTTGGCAGTTGTAGCTGAACGCTAGAACAGTTAAAGTATGCTTTTTTCGCCCTATTTTTTCATTTTTTCTTCTTTTTCCCTTCACTCAAAAGGACGCCGGCCTCTCCCGTTCAACCGCCTATTTTCACGTGTTCATTTTTTCCTGTTTTTTTTTTTCGTCAAGAATCGAATGGAACAAAGTTTCAATCACTCTTCGAGCCGGAGTAGGAGAGACTGAGATGGAGAATTTAATGGACTTTCATCAGAAATCGTTGCGCCGGCTCGATTCACTTGCTCCAGATTTGTCTGATAATTGAATGTGACGCAAAGGAAAAAGAATAGTTATGAATATCCTTGAGTCGAACACACATCGAGTAATGCAATAAAGCATGCGGACAGTGCTGACACGATAAAATTAATTTTTCTTTTTATTATTTGTTCTCTGGGCAATACGCCAATCCCTCAATGAGATCAATACTTACAACTAATACTCCGGGTATTTAAATGATTATACCGGCATGAAGAGCAAGACTAAACTTCCCATCCTGAACCGAATGAAGCATATGTACAGAACAACCCTGATGGCATACCTGCAATATCGACGATTAGAGCGCTCTCAATATACCTTTGTGCGCTCAACAGCCGTCGGATTGACGCCCAACGAAGGTATTGCCGTCAGCGTACGAGTTTTGCTAGAGTACTGGGAGAAACCAGAGGAAGGAATATTTTGCGCATATAAGTGGGCGAGGATGTGAGGAGGTTGCACAGACGAGGCCCAATAACCGTGTGATTAGCATAATTCTCGTCATTTTTTCACCTCACAACCAATACCTGCATTATTCATGCTTCCGCAGCGCCCGTCAAAGTGTATCCCGTGAATGAGAATTTCGCTGAAACTTGTTATGAAGTTTCTTGCGAGATCTGCACGGAAAGGAAATTAATTAATATCGTTATTAAGGAGAACTGTTATTGAGGGGATATTGAAGATATTATGAAAATACCATCTATTTATTATTCACTTCGTACGAATTTACGAAATTTAGAGGTTATACATGGGACTTCATCCACTTCCGGTTTTCGGACATTTTTTATGTTTAATTGATACACGTGACGAGCAAACAAAAAATTCAGCGATATTATCCCAGCTGAAAGTACCCACTCCATTTTTTTTACATTTTATCAACCTTTCGTTTTACAAAATTAATTTTTTTTTTAAACAGCGCGCCGCCCATTGGGCCAGTTGATTGATTAATTGATTGATGGTTTATTACTGTACATTATGTTGTTCAAAAGAATTGGATCAAAGTCCACATATTAATAATAGCAATAGCGAGAGATTGAATAATTCATTAACAGCAAAGCGGAAAGCAAAGTGACAATAGACATAGTAGTGAAAATACAAATAGCAATAAGAAGAAAAAATATTAGACGCCGGGCAATAGCTCTAGATGACCCAAACTAGAGAAGACCAAAAAAAAAAAACAGAAAAAAGGATATAAGAAAAATAAAAATGACATTAAAAGTGATACATGATAAACGGGCCCTCTACGAGGTACACCTGCTAATTCATTCTCGGATCAGGAGAGCAACTAAGGAATAAGGATAGGTCAAGGGGTAAAGTTGGGGAGAGTTAACAGTGCACTGAAATTGTTTTAGATCATTTTCCCATTTCTCCCGTGTTTCCTGTCTAGTTAAGACACAATATTCTTAATGCGCGAGATGGCTGTTGACTCCCCATGAAAAAGTGCCTCTCTGTTCGGCCCAAACAAGGAGGGTCGGAGAAATAGGCCACTATCATACGGTCTTTAATTGAACGTTGAAACGTTAGTCATGCATAAATAGTGTTTCCCACGCTAGCTGCGCTTCAGTATTGTTTTCGAGAGGGAGTACTGGACACCCATCCAAGTTGGCTGGGGCCAACTTTTGCGATCTAGGCCATCGTATTTCCAAACACAGGGTAAACCTCCAGAAACACCTGTGCTATGATGGCCTATGGTAGAACCTCCTCCCCCTCCCCCTCCCCCTTGCGGCGAGTTGAGGTCCAACGCGGCTTCGGGGTCTCATTCCATCGGTAGCGCTGATAAGACACGCGGTATGTTCCTGCTATCAGTCGAAATCCTGAATCAGTCACATATTATTAGTATTATTATATTTATTATAATAAATGACAATAAAAATATTGATCTTGCCCTATAACTAGATTAGTCATATAGACTCGTTTTTTCTACAAATTGCGCACTAGTGAGACACTCCAATTTGCATTTGTAGTTGCATGAGAGTTTTTCTCGTAATCATGGTATTGATATCTCACGAGAATAATAAATGTAACCACTTTCGAAACTCGCAGTGATTATTTATATCACAAACCCCGGAATGTTCTGAATGGAGTAATATAGCGCAGTGATTAGTATGCAAGCCGTTGCCAAAGAGTCTGTACTTCCATTATGAGCATTTTGATTTATCGATACTGTTTGATAATAAACAATATTGTTTATTATCAAACGAATCTTGGAATTTTTAACTTGCCGATCTAGGGAAGTTATTGTAATGACCCCGAAAATGACATGTGCCAGATCGATGAAATTTTCATGTTTCTCGACGTTTTGCCTCATCCTGAAGTGATTTCACAGAAGTGTCTGTATGTGTGTGTGTTTGTCTGTATGTGGCAAAATTTTTCGGTTCCGTTTTCTCGGAAACGGATCGTGCGATTCGATTAATTTTTTTTTTCAATCGTTGCGTCTCCGTGTAACTTAGAGCTGATTAGATTTTTGATCGAATCCATCGAGTAGTTCCCCTGTTTTTGAGAAATTCATGTTGAGCAAAAATGGAAAATAGTGATAATGAACGTTCATTCACACAAAAATGTTGTAATCCAGGTACTCAATTCCACAGTTGAAAGATATAAGCATATTTTATAACTGATTAAATTTTGAGTAAAAGTGGTCCAGTACTTATATTGTTATTAACAATGTCAATTGTTTATAATGTTCTACTGCATAAACTATTAGAGTTAGCGCAAAATTCATATAAGAAAAGTTCATTACCATACAAAAATACGTATTTTATGTAGAATGCCTTTTTTCGATAATTTGCATAATTAAGGAGGTATAGCAGTCTGTACAATTATGTATCTAATAAGTGAACGAATGGACCCAGCGCTGTCATGACGGTCCCAATCGAAGCGTTTTCATGCAAAATCGAGCGGATCACATTTTGGATGGCATTTGTGCAGTATATGCAATGTTATTAGTATACTGTATTAATATACAATTGTTTACACTGTTCCACGGGGTAAAATATGAAAGGTTTTGCTTTGCAGCCGCATCCTTATAGGCGTCTCACTCTCACTCAAGTAGCAAGCATAAGTCTCATCCTTATGCTCACCATGCGTCTACTCAAGTATTCATAATTATCTGCTTCATAAATAAGTCAGTTTGGAATTCTCAAATAGGCATGTTTTCGTTATGATAATTACAGGGGCCACACTGACTAACCGTAGTATATTGGGGAAGAATAAATTTAGTATGTTATGCTGAAAAACCAAATCGGGAAGTTTTCAATTTCAGATAACAGCATCCTCAAATCTGGGCCACGATTTTTAGATTGAATTCCGGAGAAGAAATTCCAAAATTCAAACTTTCAGAAAACTTGAGTGTTACTCTTAAATGACGTAACAACTTTTTATAAACACCGAAGCATAAATTTGTTGGGGTACCCTCGTCTCCATCCAAATAAACCATGATGGAAAATCCCATAGGGAAGAGAAAAAAAAGAATCAAAAACCTCCCGAAAAATGTGCCACCATTGCGCCCACTTTAATTGGACGTTGAAACGTGAATCCTCATGGACAGGTATTTTTTCCCCCATCGTTCTCCCTCATTTTTTTTCACCTCTTCTTTTCTCATTCACTCACCTCAAGGCAAAATCCTCCCATGGTATCTCGTGTTTAATGGCTAAACGGTCGGCGGTCTAGATGGAGAGCAGGGCGACCAAGTGGTAGCATTTAAGACGCAAAAGATGGCAGTGAAGGATTTTTCCAGTAGGCGCTCATGGGGCACATCAAAAGCCACGTACCCAAGGTGTGCTTAAAAAAGGCACATTGGTTATAAGGTGTAGTAACTAAAAGATGGTGGATAAATTTACGAGACCAGGTGAAGCAACACTCGTTAAAACTTGTGTAAGAACAGCAATTACTGAGTGCCAAGCCACCAACTATTAAATATTTCTTTTGCTGTACATCAGCCGATGTTAGTGGCACAAACTGTTGGCTACTAGGAAATACTTAACAGCTTCAAGTGCAGCATTTTTCTTCTACATTGCAGTTGTGCTCGCCCCGGTGTGGCCCGGGAGTTAAGAAAACGCGAAATGATGATACGTGGGATTATAGCCATGAGGTTATAATCAGGCGCGCCCCACTCTAACCCAACCTCATATCACAGAGCAGTTGGCTTATTTTTCACCCAACAGCTGCAACTGTAGTCACTGCAAACTTCTGGAGTTTGTGCAGTTTTGCCAGGTTCTCATTGATTAGCTGATAGTAGGGCGGAAAAGAAAAATCCCACAATGAGTGCATGAGCATGAGCATGAGACCCTTGTAGTGTATCATCATAGAAATTCTTCGGATTATTGAGCTCAGGGCTGTAATTGGAGACTGCTCTTACGCTCATATCCCTCCGTCTGGCTGTCATGGAAATCTCGGAATGAGGCAAAAGGGGTTATGAATGGAAAAATCTGGTTTTCTTGGATTGAAGGTTCACTGAATTGTTGGACCTAGCCAAAGACAGATTATAAGGCGGAAACGCGAAATGACCGCCTCCCCCCCCCCCCCCCCCCCCCGATAACGCACCCCAGTAGATTCAAAATTTTTGGTGCGACTCCGAAAATCCTGGACAGACATCGAGTGGATAAAAAATAATAGGAAACGTGTACAATTTGAAATGGAGTACATGTATCCTCAATGGATCAAAGGGGTTAAAGACAATAAAAGAAAAAAAAGTAGGCTAGAATACACACGCCTTTTATTTCATTCATTGGTCCTCCAGCTCAAAATATTTTTCTTACATTAAAAGTACTTGAACCAATGGGAGAAATATCGAATTTTTTAGTGGAAGACCCAATCGATTTTTTGTAGATAGACTCTATTTTTTGTTGCAGCAAGTCTCTAATCACACCGTCCTCAGTTAAGTCAAGCTTGTTCAATGAAAAAAAAAATTAATAAAATAAAAATTTCTGCCTCCTCGTCGACTTCTCGATGTTATCGCAATTGGGAGGAACAATCAAAAATATGGAGAAAATATGGACATGACCGATTGATTATCTGTCAACACATAATGGATATAAAAGGGGAAAAAATTGAAACAAAAAAGATACCCAGTCTCGGTAACCGACAATTATTATTTATTAATATTCATAGATGCACACGATCGATATGTTAATTTGTTGATTTATATTGCATCGAGGGGACGGACTGATCGTGTGTATTTATATGTGTACCTGGATAGAGGCGTGTGCGCGTTCTTTCACGTAAAACAGTCAGGGTCTCGTCCGGTCGAGCGTATAAAAGGGGCAGGGAGGGGGGGGGGGGGGGGGGAGGGAATGAGACTGCACGATGAAGCAAAAGGGCCGTCAATGACGATGGTTTTCACTGAAATATTCCAAGCACTGATCAACGGCATTAGTTATTACTGACAAATAGAATAAGACCCAGAAGTTTGCGACTTACAACTTACATTGACGCGTGGTATCTTTGACCGGAACTGGTAGGAGTGGTTAAACTCACGTTGAACCGGACTGTACATATAGCAAGTACACATCATATATTGTGCTTCATCAATTTTTGTAAAAGTAGTTAAGACAACTAATAATGGGCGAAATAACAAAATATGCTCCGACATATAAATGATAGAGTTGAAAAAAAAAATCTTGTTTTCTTTTCCTTCAATAGATCTCTCTATCAAGTATAATTAAAAAATTTGGCATTTTTCTCAACAAACCTTCATATTACGCTAGTACATATTGCGTTAAATATATAATCAAAACAACAATATGCAAACAGTTTTTGTACAGTAAACGACCCTCAGCCAGCCGTGGTCCGGGAATTGGATCCGTGGACCGCAATGTGCGTTCGAAATGTCGATGTTGATGTGTCCTGCAGTTCACAAGTTGACGCGCAATTAGCTGCGTTCTTCATAGACCCACGAGCCAAGTGAACCACCGTTCAGGGTAATCATATAATTTCTTATATTTGTTTTGTATAATTATTGGATAAATAAATGTTCAATCCAATCTCGCAATCTTGCTTAGTCAAGACAAGACACCTAAGCAAACCCAAAATTTAAGGTATATATTATGAGACTTGTGTTTACTTTGACCGTTACACGTTAACCGAATACAGACTTCCCGCATTTTAGAAGAAAGAATGCACCCAAATTACTTACTGCACAATTGATGGTGAAATTTATATAGTATATAAAATCAATCATCGAATATGGTTTTGCATGGCGAAATATCATTACCAAACCTAAGTGAGATTTTTTACGTCTCCCCATCAAAAACAACAATTATTCAATTGTTGATCCACAGGATACTATAGAGGGTACCAAGCAAGCCATTTATCATCAACATAAGTCCTGATTGATGATACCCCAGAGCGTTTCAAGTCAAGTGGAGCACCATCTAGAATCAAAAGCAGTGTTGAGCTGAATCAAGCACATCATCTACTTGAATCAAGTTTACTGTCAACCTGAAGCCCAATGGTCGAAGCTTGATCAATTCGCGTCTATAGAAGCTACTTGCGATGAGTGAAATCTCCACCTAAGTCAATCCTTATAAGGTCAAGCATAGGCTCCAGATTGAATAAAGTTTTTTCAATGTATGCTCAACATATTTCATGGAATTTTTTCCAGTGATCATGATTCTCCAATTGTCCATCTATTTGCGGGTATCGATGCGCATCGATTGCATCACACCCTCTTTGCGATTTCATTTTCCTTCTCAATATCAAGATTCCCGCGGGTGCTGCGCATCAATTCTGTAACTGCGGTTTTCCGTATCGATGGGAATATATAGGTAATAATGTTGCGGATGGGCTTTTCGCGGACGTACGGAGGAAATGTAATAAAGAAAAGGGGAAGAGGGCTGCTGATATGATTGCATTTCAATTCTCTTCTATTAAAGAGCCTACGTGCATCGATTTCGCGAAGGCTAGTCTTCCGAATGTGTGATGATTCTGCGGCTACTAGACCACATTTCCGGTGAACTCGGACGGGGCGGGAATTGGTGTAAAACTATATAGTAGTTTTTTATACACACAATAGATGAACGTATATAGGGATTTCTTTTAGGCGCATTTGATAATTCTTAGGTTATTTATGATTTTTCCGATAACATTAAATTTTCTGCACTGGAAAAAAAATATATTTTATACCATGAAAATTTGTTTACGTCCTTCGTGATGGTCTCCGCGATTTCCCCTGCGAATAAATAAAAATACTGTTATAAAAAACCCGACTTTATGGATTGAATATTCATTGCCCTCTGTTATCGCGTGCGCTCGCCTCACGTCGTTACGAAATATAAAAATAAAGGATATTGAGGTCGATGTCTGCATGGAGCAAAACTATTCTTTTTGATTGATCAAGAAACTTCAGAAATTCAATCAACTTAAATAACCGGATTATTCTATTTTCAATGCATGATAAATCCTCTCGTCCATGTGTGAATGTAATAAACCAGCCCTGAAACATTTGTATTTATAAGAGAAAAAAGGGAAAAATCCGTGTTTTCTGATTTTCCTAATTTTCCAAATTTTTGAACCCGTTAAATTTGAAGTACTGTCGACCAACCGATCAAAAAGTTCAGACGCTCACCTAGATAATCCCATGATGTGAACACAGTGTGATCATGAGAGCCAGTGTGTGCTACTCCGTCACACCGGACACTTTGGTTGCACGTAGAAAAGAAGCGAGAAATAAAAATGAGTGGTAGACAGAGAGAGGAATAAATCTCAGTGGTTGGACACAAGTTGATGCCGCAGAAAAAGAAATGTCTTCAACAGACGTCCCTAGACCACACATTTTCTCTGTTCTCCCTTGCCTGTGTGTGTACCCGCCCAACCGTATTTTCAACCCTCGGCGGTGTTGTTTTTTTTTATTTTTTTTTTTTCATACACTTGCGCAGCCACTCTTCTATATAACAAATTGTAACTCCTCTCGGCCGACACTCTCCGGAGTACACCGCAAGCTTCCGCGGCCACCTCAGCCTCAGGCACGTCCTCCATCTTTCCCCATTCTCACTCTAAACGGCTGTAATATAGGCAACCAAGCTTTTATGTGAGGTGGTTTTTTTAGTTATTAAACTCCCGGGAATATGTGATAATTACTCGCGGGTGAAAACACAGTTAATTGCGTTCATACACAGATCAAAAACATTAATTATATCAATTACAGAAAAATGGTTAATTCCGGAAATGGATATTGATGAAATTAATGATTATTTTTAATTTGTTCAGAATTTTGGAATTCCTAAAAAAATTCTGAATTTTCGAAACACATAATTTCCAAAATTTAAAAAAATGAATTTTGCAAAATTTGAAATTTTGGGCCAACATCGACCCCTCAAATCATAATTTTCATTATAATTTTTTTGAGTAAAAATAACCATTTCGAAAAGTGGTACTATACAATGGAATGGATTTCAACCCTTTAGCTATTTTTTTCCAATTCATTTGAAAAAGGTGCAAATAAAATGATCTAAAAAAAATTAATTGTCACTCCAAGTAGTCCGAACAAAATACGAAAGCTGGTGAAATGAATGTCATCGTGAAGCTAGCAAAATTTCACTCCCACGGAAAAGAAAAGAAATTCCCCCCATTTTGCATAGTTCCCAAGATAAGATGAGAATAAATTCGATAAAATTAAAACTTTTTCATTCGTGTCTCGACAACTGCTGGAGCAAGTCCGGTTTTTGTTTTTTTCAATTTAAAAACACAATTTCCCTTTATTTTCCGAGACACTATTTGCTATTGTCGGTAAACGTCCAATCTCATCAAGTTTTTGTATGGGAAAAGTGAAAAAGAGGTGAACGAATTTCGGAAAATCGAATATTCTTAATTAAAGAAACTTTGTTTTCCCTGTTGTTTCACTCTAGGCAAGTATCACGTACGCTTCAATTCGATAGACTTCTCTTTTACCTCGTTTCAATCAATACATGCGGCACATCTCAACAATCGAGAGGGTTGAAAATTCCACACACGCCACATCCAGTGAAATGTCACTTGATTGAAAATGCCCCATGTTGTTCTGGGGTGTAAAAAAATTTGATCGGTTTGCAAATCGCGGAAAATCATCAAGTGTTTCTTACAGAATATGTGAAACATTTTTACTTGAATGAACTAGCGGACGAATGAAACATAAAAAATTCCCATTTGTAATTCTATTTTTTTGCTTTTGGGAAAAAAAAGACTTTTGGAAACCTCAGTCGCCCGCGAACACCCGCGGGGTGCGCGCGCCGCTGCGCGCCAGATTAAACGTCCAAGCACCATACGCAGATTCTATCTATAGTTATGTCTCAATTATGCAATGTGGAAAAATATCATATATCTATCTAAACATATATCTCTGCATCAAGAACATTTTTTCGTTCATACAATTTTTCCTATCTCTACCCATTGCTGAGATACAACGATATGGATACAGGAAATGATTTATGACAATAAAACAATCAAACCGTTTCTGGAAGTCAGTGCGATTTCGGTTTGAATATGTTTGAATGGGTTTTGTATATGTGTGTAATCGTGTCCAGAAAATTATCGTTACACACACTCACACAAATACACATACACACACACATATACAAACACATAAATACACACACACAGAGGAGGTTCTGGGGGTTTACCCTGTGTTTAGAAAGACGGTGGCCTTAAATGGCGAAAGTCGGCCCCAGCCGCATGGATGGGTGTCCGGTACGCCCCCTGAAGGAATGCTCAAACGGCCGCTACCCGGTGCCTACAAATGAGAGGGACGAAGAAAAAAAACACACACACACACACATATACCCACAACAATATCGCGGATTTCGTTGGGCAACAGACGCTAAGTCGGTCGGAGACCCAACCCGCCACGTGGGTGGGGGGGGGGGGGTTGCCCTATCTTTATAGAAACACAATGCTTTGCCCGACTTAAGAATATATGATATATATTCCAGATTGGAATAAAACTGTTCGCGAATCGAGTAGGGTAAGGAAATTTTACAACAACCTTTTTTTCCCCATCTACACGTACTTAGTGTACACGAAATTTGCGAGAGAGGAAGTGCCTAATATCAGGCCGCAAAAGCGCGTTACTGGGGAAAAAGGAGGAGGAGAAAGAAAGGGTAAGTGGGTCAGGGAGAGAGCGAGTGCGGCGGCATTGGGCTGTGGGTGTCGTGTCAGGAGAATGCCCAGGAAATCACGGGAAAATCCTCTCATTGTATATACTCCAAGGTTGAGTCGTGAGTGTTATTTCATTAGCAACTTTTTTTATCTGCAATTATTATTCATTTCTTGTTCTCTTTCTTTTTCTCTTTCTGTTCTTCCCTAGAATTACCAACAGTCATTTCGACCAAGTCGCATTTTAGATCGCGATTATGATGGCGCAGGTCATTACGTTTCTGGTTTATAAATAAAATTTCAGGAAGTCCGTTTTATTTATTACGTGGTTTTTTATTGGTATTTCTGGGTTTATAGATATCGGCGGCGAAAATAGAATCCGTGATAAGAATGATTTAGTAAATAATTACTGACAGGTCATCCTGAATTTGTCATTCCTGAATTGGTTGTCATTTCTCGCTATTACACCTCATTGGAAATATATCAGCATGATGTTATATTTGAGGTAAGTGAAAATGTAATCGATATTAGACTTTTCATTTTCACGGTCATTACAAGAACTTCCCCTTTCGGTAAGTTAAAAAAGTCACCTTTAATAAATCAACTGACGCGTAAAAATGTTGAATTTTCAATCTTGCTGATGTCCCAGGGCCGCGGCGCGAGTGCGAATGAGCGAATAATGAAGCAGCCATTAATAAACCTTAATAGATGAGTGTCGAGGAGTCAGAAAATCGATCTACCCGCGTCCCAAAGCACCGCCCACACTGCCAAGCAATATTACTACTCACATCCAGCACTAAGAACTAATTCATAACAAAATTAGGGAACCCTATTATAAATAACAGTTAATTTACTGAAGTGGCGTTTTGAAAAAAAATCCTATTTGATTCCTACAGAAAATTTTGGAGGATTGTCATAGAAATGCAGCACGGGCACCCATCCATGCGGCTGGCGCCGACTTTCCCCACCAATTTTTAGGCCACCGTATTTCTAAACACAGGGTAAACCTCCAGACACCCCTGTGCTACGATCGCGGGTGTCTATGATGGAACCCACCCCCCCCCCTTGCGTCGGGTTAGGTTCCCGCCCGACCGTGAATCTAGGATCTTTAACGTAGTAGGCAGATACTTTACTTACTACGCTGACTATGTGTGTGTGTGTGTGTGCGTGTGCGTGGGTGAGTGTGTGTGGGTGAATAGGTGGTTCGGAGGGGAGCGGGTAGGTGGGTGGTGAGGGGGTGGGTGGGAGGGGGCGGGTGGGTGCGTGGGAGGTCGATGGGTGGGCAGGAGGGGAGCGGGTGGGTGGGTGGGAAGGTGGAAGGATAGCAGGGGGGAGGATGGGTAGAAAGAGAGATTTTCTGCTCTTCAGTCAATTTTTTCAATTTTCGGAATATTCATGTTCTATTCATTTTTGAGAGTTATACAGATTTGACTGGTTTAATAAGGTTTTTTTTAAACTTCCAGTTTCTTTGAATTCTCGACAGTCTTTCATGGTTAAAATTTCGTATCAAGATCTTCGCAAATCTTCGAAATAACTGAGCTACGGTAATGCACCAGGAGAGTGATAGAGAATTCCTGGGGGGTGTCATCTGGCGCTACTTGCAGTTCTGTCAGACTTGTGATTCTCTCATTCGCTCTTGTGAGTCTAGCTTGAATGACACTGCTCCACCTGGGATTATGGGTTAATGTGGATAATGTTGATGTACACGGAGAGGCAAGCTTGATGAAAATTAATCTTCCATTTGGTAAAGCTGCAATATGCGCCATTTTTTTTTTTTCATTCAGAAATTAAATTTCTCGAGTAGCGTACAGCTGACGTTTGTGAACTAAAATCGTTAATAGGATCTCCCCGGACTATCCGTAACTACTAAATACAAAATCCGTACAAATTTATTTTTAATATTTTTTTCATAATTAGTCAAAACTTTCCTTCTAACAATTTGTGAACAAAAATGCGGACAGATCGATATCTAGTCTACCATTTTAATTTTTCACAGTCAAGGAAAAATTTACGGAAACATGCACCTCTGTTCAGATTTCATGGAAGAGTATGAAATTCAGTATAAAATTTACTACGCGTTAAAATACAGATTATTTTCACATAATAAATTTCACTATTCGTGAGACAAAATTCACTCGTCGGAGAAAAAATTTCATCTCTGGTGGTTATGTTTATAAATGAAAAAAACCAACCAAATTGGCGCGTATTACGACTTTAGGAAAAGGATGGCCAAGTTTTACCATACTTTTCTATTCAGCGGACTATTTCGAAGCCCGGAAAATCCTCGCATGTAAATTGCAACAGAAATGCAGGTGGAAGAAGTGGATGAGAGGAAAATTTATTCGTGTTTACCATGGGAATCGCTACTGAGCCCATAAGCACATAAGCATATCATTGGATCGGGTCTGATTTGTTAAATATAAATAGAGTCCCATGTGCTCATATCCGATGCTTGATCATCAGTTCCATTAGATTAGTGATGTTCATTAATCTCGTTCCACTTTTTTGTTCCACTTTGAGCTTTTTCACTCTTTGAAATTCTTAAAAAACAACACTTAGCAAAATTGTGCCGCACAATCACTCATTAATCAGATTGATTGATGTGATTTATTAGCTTCAAACTGCAATTAGCTTACAATTTTGTCCTCAAACCTCAAAGAATACTAAGTTGCCCAACATACTTTTTCAGCTCTCGTGTGAATGCTTCTTTTGTTAACGTCTTTATCTCTTTCGGTACTGCGTTATATAATTTTATCCCATCGGACGGGAGGTCATTTTGGCCTACTTTAGTTTTCTTAAATTCTAATTTGATATTGCCCCTATTTCTAGTTTTCCTCAGACTTTCATCGACTTCATTTGCACCTATGTCTCCATTCATGGCCACATTATGTATATATTTTATGACATTCATTCTTATTCTCTGCCTCACAGATAGGAATCTTACGGCCTCCAACATATCCGTAATGCGGGTTCTTCTATTACAATGTAATATACCGCTCAATCCGCAATTTTGCATCTTCTGTGATTGTTTTAAGCTGGAATCATTCATAGTAAATAGGATCGTATTACAACAGTCAAAGTGCGGTGCGATTATGGTCTTATAAATAGTGTTTCTGGCCATTATACTCATGTGCCCACCTATTCTATTCAAAACTCCAATTTTTTTAATAAGGTACTCTTCATAAGCTGTGAATGTCAGATTGGTGTCTATTATTATTCCCAAATATTTAATTTCTTCCACTCGTTCTATCTTGAATCCATCTTTCCACAACAACACGACGTTATCTCCATGATTTTGTCTGTGATGTTTTACAATCATCCACTTAGTTTTTGATATATTCATTTTCCATTTATTTTTTTCAAAATATTCCTCAATTACATGCAATTTTTTATTAAGTTCTACCTCAATCATCTCGGAGCTCTTATCAACCACATATATCATCAGATAATTAACGTTTAAAGGAAATTGCATGAATCAAATTTTCGCGGACCTCTAGAATGGTCACACCCACAAGCTGTTTATTTAATTTCAATTTATATAACACCTCTGCAAGACGGAAAACTCCATTTTTCGTGTTTTGCATGTGATGTATCATCCGTTCGTATAAATAGACAGTGTAAATGTGCGTGCCGAGTCTACTATAGGTGATTTCTCACTGTCTTCCATTCCATTTGCGTTTAGAGTTGCGTGAGGCGGGACGTAACCCGGGCTCAACGGATTTTCGTGGTATCTTCGTCTTTCTGAAATGGTGCGAATTCCACTTTCCTCTCTAGCCACCAACGCCTCGCGATCCTTATCCCGCTATTCTCGCCTACCCTTCTTCCCGCACTCGAGTATAAGGGAAACAATTGTTCAAAGTGTGTATAAAGCACTGTAATATCGTGGCACAGCCGTCATCCCTGAAATAAATTTTAACTTTTCATTTCAATCAAAATGTCGGGGGAGTTTATTTCTACGTTCACTTCAGTTACTACCCGAAAGAAATGACACCTTTGGGGGGTGTGTCTTTCTTTGCCTCTGCGTCTCACTTGCCACGGTAGCTGCTCCGGCGCATTTCTTTGGAAGGTAGGACTGGGGCCACCCATCCATGCAACCGGGGCCGACTTTCGCCACTTCAGTCATCGTATTTCTGATCAGAAGGTAAACCTCCAGAGACTCTTGGGCTACGATGGCGAGCGCCGCTATTGGGGCCGCCCCCCCCCCCCCCGGCGACGGGTCGGGTTCCAGTCCGGCCGAGTGTTCTCATTTCGTAGATGCCGGCAGTAATACACACGGAATGTTACTGCTATTGGTCGGAGTCCATGAGAAAATATTTTTAAAAAATATTGTCCGTAAGTCGGGCGCGAACCCAAGACCATTGGCATAGCAGAGATGTGGTGAACGGCAGAAAAGTCAAATATTTGAATTATCTCATTACATCACAAAATCCGAAGGTTTCAAAAATTCTGAATCGAGAATTGAAGAAAAAAATGACTTCAATAGGTCGAAAATTATGAAACGGAAATGATAGGCTGGTGGGTTTGGAACTTGAAACTTCCGACTCACCTGACCGACATTATTGATCTGGACTAGTCCCAGCGGTCATTATAGCCAGCCCTGGGTTCCGCCAGGTGCCACACACCGAAGTGAACAATTAAGATACAAGCCGGGGAATTGTGAGCCAGCCACTATTCCATATGAGCCCGCCATAACTTGTCCCTACTGTACAGCGGGTGCACATGAGAGCTTATCAACTTAGAGCACTCTCAATTTCCCCATTCCTGATAATACCAATGAATTACAAATATATATTATCCCGATTATGTTTTCCCGCCCGAATTTTGACCAATGGAATTTCATCATTGGACTCCACATGGTACAACCACGACTGTTTTCAACTGATAATTGAATCCGTGGATAGGAATTTTTTAGAGGTTTTCCGAGTTGTAAAAATTCAAAAAAAAAATTTAATTTTGTAAATGTCAACATTTTGCATGAAAAAATAAAAGAGCGCTCAACCAAAGTCACTCTTAATTTTGTCATTTCCAAAAATGTCAATGAATTAAAAAAACATTATCCCGATTAAGCCCTGCCTCATTGTTGATTCAACATCTTCATTATTTTCCGTGCGCCTCGACATGAAAAACGACTTTTAAACTGCCGGAGAGAACCTCATTAAGCAGTGAGCAATAAATATTTCTAGGTGTACATACAGGGGAGAAAAAGAAGTCGTTATATACTTGCTATACTTTGCACAAAGCGGTGTAATATCGATTGAATGGTGGACTAATATATTCCCATAAAAAAGAGTAAACCAGATGGGCATTGTCGGTGGGGCTACTCATTTACCTTTTACCCGGAATTTTTCACGTACATAAGAGGTATATAGCGAGCACATAGAGCTCGACATTGGACGATCCATGAAGTTGATCCCAATGGGATCTAGAGCTACTCATGTTATTTTTCATGTTTTTATAAATTCGTTAAATTTTTCGGAAAATCTTTGTAAATGAAGGAGAAAATTACAGTTTAGCAATTTTTTTGGAATTCGTTTTCTCTAATTGAAACAGTTTTAAAATATTGAAATTTTTTCAAAACAACTTGTCAGTACCGAGTTCCCGAGACATTCTCCTCAAAAGTTCCATCTATATCGTTTTTCTTCGCTAACAAAATTAATCTCATTGAGAGCAGGAAAAACTGCCATGAAGAATACTTGGTGAAATTCATTCAGTTTACCAACAGAACAGAATGTAAAGAAAAAAATGATGGAACGTGTCCCCCAAGAGGCCAGGAGCGCTGAGTTCTAATGAGAAATTTTCCAGGGAGCTTTCAAGTTTTCAACGTGAATTATTTACCTCAATAGAAGTCAAAAGGTAACGCACTAACAAGCCCAACTTTGCGCGGTACCAGTGCAAAATGTCGAGAGTTTACCTTCTTTCATTCGCTTTTCTAAAACCATTTTCTCCCCCCCCCCCAACCCCCGTTCGACCACCCCGCCGATGCCAATTCGCTGTGTTCTTTTCCTTCCTTCTTCCGACGTTTATTTCTCGAGTTACCTGGTCTTGAAATGAACTCGGACGATTACGCGACTACGTAAGACTCGAAAGGAAAAAGTTGACCGAAGAGTCAAGTATAATTAATGTCAAAAGGTAACCGATAAATTTTAATTTGTTTCACAATTTTTTCTCTAATTTTCATTTTTTTCCAATGTCTGGAAAAAATTTGTTTCACAATTTTTTCTTTATGTTTTATTTTTTCCAAATCTTCAAAATCATAATTTGAAAAAAAAACAGATAATTGTTCTCAAAGAAGAGACTGCGCAATGGTCAATGGCCACAACAAATAATTGACGCGTCAAAAAATCAGCGTTTATTAATTATGCATAGGCTGCTCTCAACAGGCTATTCCTGCGCGCGCATCCTACGCTCATTGTCGCGCGGCATAGAAATCTTTTCTTTCCACAATGGTACACTTTCAAACTTGACAACGATCAATTCATAATTCGATCAATCACATTCTTACTGCAATGGACAAATCGAGTATTCAGAGATGATAACCAGATAATTTCGTGAAGTTTGGAAGCGTACCGTAACTTGAAATTCGACTTTCCCGCGCAGCGCGCAGTCGGGACGGGCTGCGCGCGCAGGAAGTGTGTGGCACTGCGGTCATCAGCTATTGGTAGGGGGTTATGCATTCATAATAAACTGTACATTTCTGCATGATCCCACTTACAATTTTTTTCAGTCTTTCCACTGTAGTAGATATAATAATGAGTCTCTTTTCATGAGCTCTAACTACCTGTATTTTTATTATTAAGAGTGTACACGTAAAATCTACTTGATATGGAACAATGCAAAACTAATGATAAGAATGACGACCGATGTGTCAACTATTGCTTGGTCAATACCCGAATACCGCCCCTTGTCCTGGCCCATTCGGACCGCGGTCCCTTGGAGATCTCCTCAGATTAATAGAAGACCGCTTTAATTTCACAAAAATATAATCAACTTTTCTGTTATACAACGTTTCGAAAGCTCTGGGCTTCCTTCTTCAGGTACAATTCACTAAAATTTAAAACAAAAATTATATCTTAATAAATATAAATCTACATTTTGTAGCTTTCGAAACGTTGTATAACAGGAAAATAATTTTATTAAATGGAATGGAGTTCAGACCGACGTATGGCCCAAAGTTGATTATATTTTTGTGAGATCTCCTCAGGCCCGTCGGTCGGGGGTGTCAGGTAATCGTTGGTCCTTGTCTCTGCGGTAACTATCCTTATCATGCCCGCACAAATCGGAATGAAAAAATCGTACTGCTTCATAACATTGCAAATTGCTCTTCATTCCTTCAATTTCCAAACTATCTATACCTATGACGACAGGGGACGGCAGGGGGAGTAAATCGTCGGAATCAACATTTCATGTAAGCCAGATTGCCGTAAACTGTCAATCCCCGGAGCTAGTTTCATTGACACCCTGCATCGATTTCTTTCCACTTTCCATCAATATTCTGTGTCTTGAAAAATCCGCGGCAGTAGGTATCCTGCGCTCACAAAAGGGCTACATTTTCAGAATTTTTTTTCATGAGCTTCATGATATTTTCGAAAAAATGAGTATTGGGACTTCCTCAGAGATTCACAAAGCTTTAAAAATTATTTTTTTCCTAGCTCTAAAGTTTGTTTTAAAAGCAATGAGCTTAGAAATTCTCAACGTTATTTGTTTTTCCCGTCCTTTCCGCGTTTATTTCTCGAGTTACCGGGTGCACGAGAAATGAAGTCAGACGATTACGCGACTGCGTAACACTCGAGAGGAAAAAGTCGACTGAGGAGTCAGGTATAATTGATGTCACAAGAAGCATCCGATGAATTTTCCAGGAATCCATTACATGGACTTTTGTGCCCTCCGTGTTTCTGGAAGTGAACTCAAGAGGACACGTTACTGTTATGGGAGGCACGAATATGAGATTTATCTGGTGGATAGAACAGTTTTCTTTATTAAAAACAGTGAAGAATTGGAACAGTTCAAATTCACCGTAGGACAAACATTTATAACTTGATATTTTTTGTTTTGCTATTTTTTATATTTTTTAATGTATGGAAGTTAAAAAATTATAACAACAATAAACCACTGAAAAATCTCAAAACCACAATCATGGCCTGAAAAAAGCCTAAAAAATTGCCTGAAAGTGCAATAAACCATAATAAAATTAATTGACGAAATTAAAATTATCATCAGGCAGTGGTCCAGTGGCTGCATCTCAGAATCATTGTATTTCACCTGATTCACCGACAATCAGCTGTAAGTCTTGGCAATCAAGCCCTAATGAGCCACAATGACGCCCGTAATGCGATTCCCCAATTAATGAATGAACCTGGTATTTCGCTTATAATATGCATTGAGCTGGTTACCCAATACTTTGACTCCCCCCACCTGAAAATTCCTTAATTAAATGCCCGAGCTATAAATCAAATTAAGATTACGCTCACACAGCGCTGGAGTTTCCAAAACTTTTCCATCTTGCCTAAAAGAAAAAGCCCAAAGTTTGGATGGGTGGGTACGTGGGGAGGGGGGGGGGGGGGGGGGGGAGAGCTAGTGGAAAATTATATTCAATACTCTGATTAAGCGGAAAAGATGACCGATATTCTCCTGCAAATTTGCGTTAAATTCTGCAGACGAGAAACTTAGATAAGTGCACAAGGTTTTAATTAAAACATCCTAACTATTCGGGCGCACGGCCATTGAGAAGTATTTCGTTGTGAATAGCTGAGATTCTTTCGTAATTTAGCGAGAAAATTAGTATATGAAATTGGAGAGTTTAAATTTTTTTTGGATACGAGTCAAGTAGCGCGTGCGAGGCATTTCTTTTTTCCGCCGCGCCGGCTGGTGGCGCGTCGGTTTCGGTCTTACGGTTTTCGATCATTTCGATATATATGAATAGTTTCATCCGTCTCTCTTTTTGAGTAGAGATTGGAGGGTTGGGACGTCAAATTTAAACGCCTTCCAAGGCTCCCCATCCCACCCTCCTGGGAGGTTATTCTCGAACGCCCTTGATTCGATAGAAAGACGACGCAGCGTATACGACGGTGGTATGGTCGCTAGACAATGTAAGAATGATCTACGTGGAATGATCTACCCCTACTCTACCTAATTCAACATAGATTGCACAACCCTCACTAAATCTCAGCACCACTCTCAGTTGGTCGGAACTAGTCATGCAATGGGGCGCGAGCAGTTTGAAATGGTTCGGATGCGACTTCAGTGCGCATGCGCAACTTGCCACTGGTTATGGACATCTGCATAATACATTTTGAGTATCCTGTTGCTACTCACCTTTTGCAGACTTATCATTAGCAACATTCGACGGCAATGTCTGAAAAACTGCAATAAGTCGTGGTACTGGAGATATGAGGTCGCCGACCACCACTCGATCGGTCCGACCTCAACGCGGGAGGTTCCATCACAGGTGCGACCGTAGGACAGAGGTTCCTGGAGGACAAGCCCTAAGGAAGCAGCCGTGCAAAAAGCTAGACCATTAAAAACCGATTCTCCAGACGACCTTCCAGTCTTTCCAGAATTCCTCGCTCCTTTCCATCTGATAATCTCGTTCTTCGTAGTTCCGAAAATTGAAACTACGTTACAAGTCATTGTTATATAGTGCATTTTCAAGATGTCTTTAAGATTTTCTCGCATGTTGCCAACAGATACTTAAATCGATGAAAGATCTTTGAATTTAAACCGTCAATGTGAAGTGCTTGAACAGAAGACCTACAATGATTCCTACAGCCAAAATATTGAAACGAAATGGAGTAAGAAGAGCGGAGGCGCCCATTCCAAAAATATTTTCCTACCAAAACCGCACATCTGTCTCGTACTTCAGCTATCCGTAAAGTGTCTGTCGTATCATGCTGGTACGATCTTTACCCAAAAACTCCTTATTGTGACCTCAATGTGACATCTGGACAGGACACTCATCCCAGTGATGCACTCTCAAGATAAACCAGTGTGGCACTCAGGGTAAAACCCGGGATTTTGCCATAGGATATGTATCTGCGACATGACTGGGTGGAAAATGTGGTGGTGGTGGCGTTGTCCATGGCAACGTGTTGCTAGAAGCACACAGTACTCCTGTGACGACGAACAACTTCAGGAGGCAGCTGCCAGTCGTTCACCCATGTGTAACTTCCCTACCGAATTCCAGGCATTTCCAATATAACACGAGAAGAGAGGAAGTGAACAAAGTAAGGTGTACAAGGGGTTGCTACGACAGCAATGGAAGAGAGGGTAAAGATACAGAATGCAGAAAAAAAGCCGAAAATAGGAAAATAAGAAAACCGAAATGTGTGTTGAAATGTCGGTACAAGCCAATGCTCAATGCTGAAAATAACAAGTCTTGAAATAATTGTTCAACTTTGGACTTGTTGACGTGACTCAGTGTAAGGGCAATATAAAATGAGAGGGTGTGTGTGTGTGTGTGGATGAGTGGGTGGGAGGGTGTGTGGGTGAGTGGGTGGGTAAGTGGGTGGGTGAGTGAGTGGGTTAGTGGGTGAGTGAGTGGGTGAGTGGATGAGTCAGTGAGTGGGTGGATGGGTGGGTGAGTGAGTGGGTGGGTGAGCGGGTGGATGGGTAGGTGGGCGGGTGGGTAGGTGGGCGGGTGGGTGAGTGAGTGAGTGGGTGGGTGGGTGAGTGGGTGAGTGGGAGGCTATGGGGCGGTGGGTGGATGTTTGGGTGGCGGGAATAGAATTTCGTATAGAAAAATTACCAAATGTGAATACTAAAAGCATTGAGAGAAAGAATTTCACATTTTCTCCCAATTTCTAAAATTTCGCCAGTTTTCTCCAGATTGCCCCCCCCCCCCCCCCCCCTAACGCTCCTGTGATTCATCCAGATTGGGCATAGTTGTCGTGCAATAAAAACACATAAATATAGGACAATTTTCCTGATACCACTTGAATAATTGTAACAATCTACAAATCTATTTCCGTCAGTAAAAAAGAATTGCCTTCCTCGCCTGATTATATTCATCAACCAGCTCCAAAAGAAAAAAAGGAAAAATTGCGATAAGGAAACGAAATACTGGAATAATTTTATCTATTTGTCATGAATAAATTTCTCGATTGAAAGCAGTTTCCCTCGACAGCCACAACGATCGCGAAACATAGCGTTCGTAAATCAGTCTAGGGGGCGTGGAAGTGAGTCACTGAGGATAGAGAGACTCGAGACATGCGACAGCCAAAAATTTCCTCCCCACAAGGCGCATTCCAGCTTTTGTAGATCCACAAAAAGCCGATACAAAAACGGGAAAAAAATTCGTTCAAAAACAAAATGAGTTGTATGTGTGATCATGTGCGAGTCGAACAAGAAGCTCCATTGTATTAAATAAGTAAACTCACGATATCTTCTAAGTTTTCAAACTTATGTAGAAAAGTCATAAAACAAAAAATGTGCAGTTTTTCATACGGAGTAATATTAATTTGACAATTTTTTCTGTAACTATAACCGTTTTTACAGGACAGGGCTATAAAGATGAAAATATCGATAAATCGGTTCATTCAAAAATAGCCTGTACATACTCACACACAGGCACACACACGGAGAGAGGAGGGCTAGTGTGCGCCATTTTAAGCAGAATCTTAGTCTGACCCACGTGTGGAAACTACTGAAATTAATTCTGTAGTCTACCAATTTTATAAGGGTTGAAAGGAATGAAATCGGTAAACTAAATCGAGTATCAACTCCCCCCGAAAATTCTAATAATTTCCCATGGTCCAAAAAATTAAATAATTTTCAGTAGTGCATTCTTCACAATTTTCTCGAGATCCATCAGATTGTCCCCTAAAATTCTCCCATTTTTCCCCTCCTCCTTTTCCCGGAGACAATCGCAATGCTTTTACCGAGATTGTATTTTCCGCATTTCTTTGTGTCCTTTCATGGCATAATATCTCCGGTCGCCAAATCCACGGTCCTCCCTAATCCATCCCAGCTCCAATTTCATATTAGTTCACTTGTGAAAACTCCAGTCGGTATAAAAAAATAAACAAACGCCACTCCACTTTATGGTACTCAGAATATCACGTCATCAAAACTATTAAAACTAAAAATATTATAATAACACCATAAAGGGGTGTTGTTGGACGTGATATATATATGGGGCGTTCCATACCAATTCAACCAATGCTCCTCTTCTCAGACTTTCGTCACAAATTTTTATGTGGCCCCTCCACTCCTTTCTTCACTCATTTCTGCCTCTCTATTCATGTATTTTCTTAAGGACTGGCATTAATTTTTTTTCGTAGCATAAAAAGCCACAAGACACCTTTGAATATTTTTTTGACAACAGAGAAATTGTCAAAAAAATTGGTGAAAAATTTATGAAAAATCTTGGGGACACAGGATAATATTCATCCCTCGGAAAATTAATTTTTATTGCTATTTAGTTATTTCTGAAATTTTGATGAATAAGTAATAATCCGAAAAAGCGGATGCTGCAGCTGTACCAAATGCCAGGGCAATTTTTACGAATGCAATTTCTCTGTATAAGTCATTAAATTCAATCATCACATGCCAAGATAACATTCGATATTCAATGAATGATATCTCGTTCTCTTTCCATGAAATCACTGACTCATATTTATGCTTGCGTACATTCTCCGATAACATCCTGATCGTCTCAATATCCATTGACCTGCGTAACTGCCATTTCCTCATCAGATTGACTCTTCCAAAAGGATCAGTAAATTAAGAAAAAAATAACTTCAAACATGTTGAACATTGTCAAAATTTTTGAAATTTCTTTTTTCAAATTTTTTGAAATTTTGTCATTCTCTCCCAAAATTTTCAGACTATTCGAAATAACGTAGATGACTCATCCTGTCACAGTTTCCATCACATCTGTCCCCTTGATATGCACTTAACAACCGCCGAATAAACTATCTAACTTCCACTATGTACAGAGTCATCTGGCATTGTCACACTTTAGTACCGATCCCTTCCCAATTTGCCCATCGTTGCACACGCGAGAGTAATTCCCAGCAAACATAGTTAGGCATCTACCCCCCTGCGTCCCCCCCCCCCACCCACCCCATGCGCAAATTACACTTCGATGATGAACCCGGAGAGAAAAAAACGAAAAGTCGTTTCTACAAATTATACCCATAATCGGTTGCAGATTTTCTCACTTTTCGAATATTGGAGGCCGTCATGCCGCGAACGTATCTCACCTTAAGACCGTCCGCCCCAAAATACGAATCATTATCTTCTGGTCCAGAGAAAATTTCATCCTACAGCAAAGATAAAAGCAATAGTCCACTTGCTTTCAAGTTATTTTCCGTGAAGTTATTCAGCCGACATATCACCCGCCACGTCAATGATGAAGCCCGCGAAAAAGAGGAAAATGGAAAAATTGAGGAAAACCACTTGGCTATAGCGTATTTTCCGTCGACCCAATTTTCTTTCGTTTCACCGCACACAGCGTCAATCATTTATTCACCCCCTCTGCCTACTTTACTCTCTTGTCCTACACACCGTGTGTTATATGTTTCCTTACGCTGGACTTGAGTAACCCTCAGCAAAACAAAGAATCAATTATTCATTGGCAAACGAAGCGTATCAGGGTTGTCTAGAAACCAGAGAGAATCCGGAAGTTAACTGCGATCGAAAAGGATGAAGGAAAAAGGTGCGTAAGCTACGTATGAGCTGTTTCCGCCAACTCAGACGGTCTTGGAAAACTGACCCATCATGCCCCGCGTCCCATGATGCCTCACTGTCCTCTATCTCACGTGACGTCACATGATGGAAAATTGTTTCGTTGATTCCAATCGATAACGGGACCATTCCGCGTGGCCTGGGCAGGAACCGTGGACCCCATCGCGGGGGGGGGGGGGGGGGGAGGGGTGGCGACCCATTATCTCGAAAATTCCTCAAATTGGTTGAATTAGGTTCGTCGCAATAAGATTCTCCAAAGTGCTCAAGAACTCTGTAAAACCACTTGGATTTTTCTCCAACTTTTTGTACATGATACTCCCGTAAACACCTGACTTAATCATTCGAGTGCGTATACCCTATATACACCGTTGGGTACGATCATGGAGAGCCCTCTCAAACTCGGCAAACTCTCTCGGCAAGGAAGAATGGAGGTGTTTGCCGTTGATCGATTGATTGAGTTTTCCCAGACTTTGAGTACCCCCGACATGTGGATATCCCCTTAAAAAAAATCTCACCCATTTCCGCCCCGCCCCCCCCCCCACCACACGATAGTTGAGTTCATTGCACCCACTTTGAGCAAAAAGATTATCATGCATTTAGTTTCCTAAATCAGGACTTCATTGTGTGCGTGTGTGTGTGTGTGTGTGTGTGTGTGTGTGTGTGTACGCGATTATCAACATATACAAATATGCGTAAGCTTGTGACTGTCGGTTTGTGTGTGTGTGTGTGTGTATCACCAATTGTCGTTCATACCTTCTCGCATATTGACGAATTACCTACATTTTCCTTAATATTTTTATGAAATATCCCTCATATCCTTAAGTTCATTGCACCTACTTTGAGTGAAATTAACGACAGTTTATGGCTGCAAAGAAACGAGGAGAAAAAGTGCATGAGAGCTTTGTGCATTGAAAATTATCGAGCAATGATTAAGATCTTAACTGAGTTTTTCCCGTGACTCTAGTCAACGAACCTCCCAACCACCCTCACCCCCTCCCCCGCCTTTGCTTATATACAGTATATAGGTTCAACGCGAGTCTCAAAATACCAACGGGTGATTCCGTACGAGTTTCAGCTGTATAGAGGCGGAATATATGGAATATATGAAGCCTGCTGTGGCCCCTTTGCGTGACGGCTGCCATGTTTGCAAAGAGGTATAGCAACTTGCTATTTACCCTATCCCCCTATTTAAAGTTTTTAGCTATTCTTGAGATTTTTATTTTTTTCATGTTTTCTGATGTTATTTTTCGTATTCTCAGTCCCAAAAAAATTGGCAATTGTGGAGAATTATCAACTCGACCTGCTCATTAAAATTTAAAGATTAATAAACGATTATGAATTTTACAATTCACGGAAATTCGTAAAAAAAAAATCACTAGAAAAGGAAAGTTGGGGAAGGGGGAGGGGGAAGCCCGGTGACCAATCTGCATCGATATAGTTGGAATAATTTAGCTATATGAGGTCTGCAATGGTCCCAGTAGCGTGGCCCGCGTTCGGCGACTTTGCGTGACGGCTGCCATGTTTGCAGAGAGGCATAGCAACTTGCTTTTTACCCACCCCCTCTTTAATTCCTCCGTACACTGTATAACCTGCCCCCCCCCATTGCCCCCCCTCACCGCCCACTCCTGAACACCAGCCACCTCACTCGTGCCTCACCTACCCCCTAGTTGGCCTCCTTCCACCCCCGCTTTTTATGTCTAGCCCCCTGCTCGATTCTTGGGGGTTGACGGCGCTGGACTGAGGCAGGGGCGGGAGGAACAACTGGAGCCAACGATCCTCACGCCAAGGCGAATAACCGTCACGCGAACCGTCCAAGTCCGAGGCGAAAGCCCCTGGATATTGTTCAAGAGGTAACCGCACGGCTATTTTCATTTCCTGCGCTTTCATATGAAGGCGCATCGCTCCATCATCCCTCGATTTTTTTTGAGGAATTTGTTTCGCGGTGGGAGCCCGGGGGGGGGCAGAAGTCGGTTTACTTGAAACAAGAAATTAGAGAATCATTCGCAAATCATTTGTTATCACAATTGTTGAAATTTCCAAAACTCCGAAATTTGTGAAGTATACCAAATTTTCGAATTTGAAAAATTTGGAAAATCCAAAATTTTCACCCATTGTGCTTCTCCGCCATTCAATACCATCAATTCATTAGCAGTCGAGTCAACTGTAATTATTCCAATAGAGACTCGCCTGGGAGGGTGATAGGGGTTGTATTGATGAGAGGTCGACGAATAGAGTACAACTTCGCTCAATTTAGTTCAGTGGATGTCTCCTTTTTTCAAGTGTGACACGAGCAAACCTTCTGAAATTTCAGATTCCTGGGATTTTTAAAACAAATGATCTGCAATCATGATTTATTTTGGATTTCTTCTTTTATTTTCACAAATTTTAAAGTCGTGTATTTTTTTTTTGAAAGTTTTACTAACAGAATTTTTTCCAACAATTTGACGAATAATATTACCGAAGCGATATACCGGGAAGTTATATTTTTTCGAATTCATAAAAGTCCTGAACTTGTAGAAATTTTCAAATTTCGGTAGTTACCGAAACTTTTGGGAATTAAAAAAAAAAAATCTGCTATTCTTCTCCTCATTCATTCAATACCATCAATTCATTAGTAGTCGAATCAACGGTAATTATTCCAATAGAGCCTCGCTCCGGGGGGGGGGGGAGGAGGAGGGCGGTGGGAGGTGGGTGGAGTCGTATTGATGAGAGGTAGACGAATAGAGTACAAATCCACTCGATTTATCTCCGTGGATGTCTCCCTCTGCTATTGTGACACAAACGAACGCTCCGAAATTCCAAATTAACGCAGTGCACCCAAGAGCAATGGATATCCCACTGACTTTCCATCTTTCTCTACTCCACCAGCATTCCAGCTCCGGTTTCAACCCAGAAGATGGGGGTGTGCTAGGGTAGAATGAGGGTGAACGTGGAGTTTGATTCAACGAACTGGAAAATCATCCGCGACGGGTGATTCGTCTACACTCGCCACCCCTCACTGGCCACGATCGGTCTAGTTCACCTTCCGCCATTAACGTGACCAGCGGGCTAACCCCTTTACTCGCTCCGTCCTTAACCAACCCACATAGAAGTGAGAGAGCGCATTCCCATACGACAAGTGAGGCTTCCAAAAAAAAAATCAAAATTCACAGAACTCCGGGCGAAATTGTTACGGAGGGAAAAACTCGAAAAAAACTACTAAAAAACTTAAGTAAAAATTGCATTTCGAAAGGTAATCAGTCACGTGGTGAAATAATAATTTTGCCAAATTTTTCGCCGAAGAACGACCTTATTTTTTCATCCCCGGGTCCGATAAAGGGATCTAATCGAGCGAAGCGAACCCTACTCCAGAGCGTCTAACCAATAAGGATGGGAAGGCACCACAGACGTTGGACGAACGAACGTGACCTCTCAAAGGTTGAAAAATATTTTCAGATGAGGAAAGTCCTATAGAACACTCCGCATTTCCCTATGGCTTGTCCATAGCAATGCTATGGGATTTTCTATAGACATCGCCATAAGAAAAGCTATAGGTATCTAAAGGGACATCCTATACTGCGCATTTTTATAATTCTTCTGGTCAATGGATCGTTGGGAGCTGCGCTTCGGGATTTAATCAATGGTCATAACAATTTGTTTTCCGGTCTAACAAGTGGATCGCATCAATACAAACTTTGATTGGAAAAAAAAATTAGCCAGCGATCTCGCAAATTGAGTTATTCTTACACACTTTCACACTTTACGATTTTCCTGGAGGCATTGGCACTCGTAGTTGTAGAGCTATTATCCATTTATGACTCAATCAATGGCAGCCTCGACGCTTTAAAACATCAAAGCAATTGAAAATATAAAACTTTGTGGGCTTCAATCGTAAACCAGGAAAAGTTCAAATATGTTTGAAGTGACATATACACAGGAAAAATTCGATGGTATTTGCAGAATCCCAAGGGATGGAATTTTTGAATAGAGCATTTGAGGGACAACTTGGGGGTTCCATTCGGGCCATCCAAAACACTTTGCAATTTTCACTTACCGACCTAAAAACCATTTTTTATCTCATCCAGTTGATTTCGATGCGTCGACAGGTCATAGCAACAACTTCCCGATAAGTTTTGATTGTCCATAATTGGATTATGTTCGCAACTTGTTTTGCAGGCACATAGATGCACCCATGAATCGATTTGTTCCCAAAATTGACTAATTACGTTCATTTTTTTAGCACTAGTTCATGCGGTGGCCGATATGCGGCCACCTATCGTTCTCCGTCTGATTTCGAGCTCGGTTCCGATAATCGATTTATTTTTTTTATTGAAGCTCTCATTTATATATAACGACTAGTTCCTTGGAGGTGGCCGCTACGCGGCCACATGCCGTTCGTTCTCGGGTTTCGAGTTCAATTTCGATTGTCTCATCGATAATCGGATTTTTTTCTTCGACTTTCGAGTTTTCAAATTCGATAATCGATTTATTTTCTTGGTCGACGCGCTCAATTATTTATATAGAGATTTTCGACTTCGATTGTGTGATCGACAATCGAGATTTTTTCTTCGACTTTCGAGTTCTCGAATTCGATAATCGATTTATTTTCCTGGTCGAAAATTCTCAATTCGTTACATAGAGATTTTCGACTTCGATTCTGTGATTGACAGTCGAGATTTTTTCTTCGACTTTCGAGTTCTCGAATTCGATAATCGATTTATTTTCCTGGTCGAAAATTCTCAATAAGTTATATAGAGATTTTCGACTTCGATCGTGTGATCGATAATCGAGATTTTTTCTTCGACTTTCGAGTTCTCGAATTCGATAATCGATTTATTTTCCTGGTCGAAGTTCTCAATTATTTATTACTAGTTCCTTGCCGGTGGCCGCTACGCGGCCACATGCATTTCCAGATGCGATTTCGATTTCAATTTTTATCATGGCATCGATAATCGAGTTTTTTCTTCGATAATCGATTTATTGCAATTCTCATTCGATTTGTAGTCGAAGCTCTCAATTATATGTAAGGATATATAAGGACAGCGAGATATAGAGACTACAACTGTCAAGGAAGCGGTTGCGCGCGCATTTCAGCGTGACAAACTTAATATAATCGACAGACATATAATCGATATATATCGCACATTATCCTTTCGAGAATAGGAACACTTTGCAATATCTCACGTGATGTACTGGATGTGCGAGGTAGCGTCAAAAGTCATATGCGACTTAGGATATTTATTCAACTCATCGATTTTTTGTAGGCAAATTGTATCTACTCATTAATCTAAAAATCGTAGAAAAAACTCCAGAAAATAAAGCGAAAGTTCCTTATTCAAGCAAACTGCACGTGATTAAGTCAAAGTTCTTAAATCAAGGAAACTTTTCCATGAAATAAAACTTTTTTCTCCAATGAGTTTTTACGAATCGCATTACTGGAGTCATAACGGGTGGGGGGGGGGGGGGGGGGGGGGAGGTAAGACTAGGTTTCAGCGAAGTAAATGGATGTACAGGTTATAGCGAATTATTCATATTTTTTAATGTGTACTTCGTAGAATTTTTTTTTCATTAGCAAAATGTTTCTTTTTTATTTTTCATTTCATCATTTTGGGTCTGTTAAATCATTGACAATTTCAATGAAATTAAAGTCTTTATCTAATAAGCTTTTACGAATGGTATCAACGTACAGCAGGTAGAGGAAAATTTCTAGGTTTCACCACCGTCAAATGTACATAGAGATTATAGCCCGTATGAATATGAGGAGTCGTTGACATGTGAGGCAGTGCATAGGAGAAATATAATGTATGTACATGCAAACAGGCATCGTCAGGAGGGGCCGAGGAAGCCGTCGCGCGATCGGCTTAACTTTCTGGATAAAAGAATGAGGCGAATGAAGGGAGAAAATGAGACAAAGTGGAATACGCAAGTGGAGTAGTCTTTTGAAAGGACAGACATGAACGGAAGTCGAGGATTTTTGAAAAGCGGCGTGGTGGGAAAAGGCGGGAAAAAGTTCTGTTGTCAATGCTTATAAATGCTGTTTTCCGATCGACATTTTCGAGGCGCTTACTGCGTGAAAAATCAGAACATGCACTAATTATTATTTTAAAAATAACTACACACATAGACACACACACACACACCCGTTATGAACAATCTCTCCGAAAAATGGTGAACATCGATGAAAATCTAATTTCATATAACGCCGTTCATTACCAAGCTCATTGCAATAACTTCCCTTATCGGAAAATTAACTAGTGGTGTGTGCATGTGTGTGCCCCACTCGGGGCACAAACAAAACTTCCCGATTTGGTATTTCAGCACAGCGTACTAAATTTATTCTTCTCCAATATACCCCGGTTAATCAGTGGTGGCATGCTGAAAACTTGCAAATTTGAGAATTCTGAACTGAGTCATTAATGCAGCAGATAATGATGAATATTCGAGTAGATGCATGGTAAGCATGAAGATGAGACTTATGGGCGTTACTTGAGTGGGAGTGAGACACCAATAGGAGTGCGGCCGCAATGAAGACTATAACCTTAATGTTTTACCCAGTAGAACAGTATAAACAATTGCAATTGTTGATAGCATTGCATATACTCCACGAATGCCATCCAAAATGTAATCCACTCGATTCTGAACGGAAATGCTTCGATGGAGACCTTCATGACAGCGCTGGGTTCATTCATTCACTTATTACATACATAATTGTTGAGACTGCTATACCTACTTAATTATGCAAATTATCGAGAAAAAACATTCCATATAAAATACGTATTTTTATATGGGGAACAACTTCTCTTATATAAATTTTTGCGCTAACTCTAATAGTTTATGCAGTAGAACATTATAAACAATTGACATTGTTCATAGCAACATCTGTAATGGACCGATTCCATCCAAAAACTAATCAGATCTAAGTTAGGTGGAGACGCTTCGGTTGAATCATTCAGTACCTCGATAGCATAATTCAGTCGCGAGAAATCGAGAAATATATACCTAGCTGCACACGCACACACACACACATACACAGACAGAAATTTTGTTTTAAATAGTTTAGAAAAGTAAGAAATACCATGAACCGTGGAGATCTGATGGAAAATCGATTTTTCATTTTCGGGAGCAAAACCATAACTTCCCCTATCGGAAAGTTAATAATTTTACTGATAGCTCACACATTTATCCATGACATCCTTAACCCAGAAATTCATTTTCTCCAGTCTTTTGGAGAAATAGACAAGAAGGGAAGTGGAGGATTTTAATAAATGGCGCTATGTGAAAAAGCATACTCTCATATTCCGCTGCATTTTCCACCCCCTTGCCCTCCTCTCCCCCCCCCCCCGTCCCTGTCTTCACCATAGAGCATGTGGCGCACGTGTCGAGTTGAGTTACGTGTATGCATAGCTGTGTAAACCGTCATGAAAAGTAATTTTTTCACGTCAATGTGGAGGGAAAAAAGTAAAAACAAAGGGGATAAAAAAAAATAGTATGAGATAGAGAGTGAAAAGTAGACAATTCCCAGTTTTCACGGGCCATGAAAATGCAAGTTGCCGCAATGAACGATTATGGCTTGCACATTAATGCTGGAATGTTTCAGTGTTATTCTGAGTTGGAGTAATTGCCAGGATTTATAAAAAAAACTTTTCAAGTGGACACCTTCGTTTACTCTGTCTGTGTGTGTGTGGGTGTATTTTTTTTATTTGAGCAGCGCCTCATCTTGAGTGAGATTCCACAATTGGGACAGTTTTCATCCTATCATTCAAAGGAACCCTTTTCACATGGGCATCCACATATACACATACGCAAACACTCAAGTCATAGGAGTTCCCTATGTATCGAGTCATTCGTGCAATTTTATGTGGTGAAAATGAGAGTCGAAATAATGTCCATGATCTAAATAGTTCTGGAACTAGTCCTCGCTGAATGGACTGTCTAGCTGAGATTTTGTTAATTCTGGTCAACTTAATCACCTCAGGGCGACCCCTGTTTGAGGTATGAATGCTTAGTCAGTCGGCATTGAACCATTCACCCTTCTTTGCCCGCGCCTCTCCCCCCGACCTATTCGCCGGAATGATTAGTAATTGCCTCTGTTTTTCTTTAATGTTCCTTTTGCAAAATTTCAGACTTCGTAAATTTTAATAATCCGATAATAATTGTTCCAGAAAACATTAAGGTGATATAGTTGTTTCCATTAGGATCAATAGCTTTTCCTATCAGGAAGTTTGAAAAACCTTTCCGCAATAAAATTGGGAAAAAATCCACTCCAACAATTTTCCAATCTGCACGTTTTTTTCCCCCTTTAAATACCAGTCATACAGTTTCACCTCTAAAGCACATTCCTCGTACTGGCTTTAATACCGGACAAGTGCAAGGGAAACGTAACGGTTCAACGAACTCAAAAGCCGCGCGCGCGGTGTCCCGGACAGATGAGTGGGCTCTCACTGGGCCGAGTCGTCGAGCTGTCCGCGGTCTTCGACTCAGTGGACTCGCCCAGCTGGCTTTTCTCCCGCTGCTAAAACCTACCCACTGCCAACTTGCAACTATATTGCGGCCCCCAAACCTAAACCTCTAGCTGTCCCTGTTCCCCTAGCGCTTTCCATGTCGCTCGATTTATCCGACTTCCGGTTTTGGAGAAAGGGACAAGCATTGTCCGGCGGACACTATCTCACACATGAATGAATCGTCAAACTTCTGTACGAGAAAATACTGATACCAATGCAGCTCCCTAAACGAATTATTTCTGAAAATCCATGTGTTCTATACGACCTATACTAGGGCATGTCATCATTCTAACAAGACCTGTCCATTCTAGGCAGCATATGATCCAGACTATTCTACGATGAATTCTGGACCAAAAAGAGCGGATTCTAAATCAAATAGCTAAAAAACAGATTTTAGCAGCTATATTTCGGCCCCTAAGCCTTAGCCTCTCGCTGTCCCTGTTCTACTAGCACTTTCCGTGTCACTCGATTTATCCAGCTTCCGGTTTCGTAGGAAAGAACGAGCATTGTCCCGCAGGTATCTCCTACATCGACGAATCTTCAAACTCCGGTATCAGAAAAGAGCGTCAGCCGATCCAGCTTACACTTCGCGCAACCCCCGTGACGAAAATATTCAGTGAAAATCCTTGACCAGGTACCAGCCTGACCTATTTTGCATTTGCATGGGATTTATGATTCTGGAGCAGTCCAGATGCAGAACACTATGGACTGATTTACAGTTTGGCGAATCGCGTAACCTACACTACTTTCCAGTGCATCATTGGAAATGAACCGTCAAACTCCAATATCAGACAATAACGTTAGCCGATCCGGCTTACATTTCGCTCAAGCTCCGTAAAAACATATTCGCTGGAAACCAATGTCACATATAAACCAGCCTCACATATAATTAATTCAAATGCACATAACGGGGCAGCATCCATGGACCAAATAGACATGATTCAAACCGAACCGAAGGAACCTGATCCAACTGAAATCAGATAAACTTGATCCAAATTGGATCAGATAAATCTGCTCCAAGCTGTATCCAATAGACTTGATCTAATCAAGATCAACTAGGTTGGATCCAACTTGGATCAACTATATTTGATTAACTAGATAAAGAAAACCTTCTTCGGAAGGCGTGACGCGAAAAGTCGAGACAAGTGCTTTCCATATCCGGAAGTTGGAGAACGGAAATCTCTTGATACTTTTGCAATTCATGTATTACATCCTGGCACCGATGAAATATAAAAAAATCGCAAGTACCCCATCGTCATTGAGTTCTCTCGACCGAAAAATCCGAGGGTTGGAGGATCATAGTTTTGCGGTCCTCCGTAAACCCAGTGAACTCAGCGTCTGGGCTTTCATCGATTCTCTCCCTCCCGCCCCCTCGCCATCCACCGCCCCCTTGCGATAAAGCCAAAGGGATCTCCTGTCCACTTGTGCTGCATTCGTATCCGGCTGAAAAGTCTGCGCCCGTGTTTACGTGTTGTTGAAACATTTGAGGAATAATAAAAGAGTCCAAAGGAGTTATTTCGTGTGGTGAGCCCTCGGTAAATGTCGAGCCATTCTTCTCTCTCTATATATATATATATATATATATATGTCTCTTCCCATGGTGGGCTTTGGTCAATATACTGCGTTGTAACGGGCGAGTGTACTACCGGAGACGTTAATTATTGAAGACGGCTGATTCTCGGAGTAGCACTCTTGCTGTACTGGTATAGTGGGTAAAAAGGGTCACTCCAACTATACAAAATGCAAGAGCACTCGGACGTTATGTTTTTTCCTTGTTTTATCCCCCTTGCCGCAGTCATTCCAGCCGACGTTTGTCCCCTGAATTTGGTAGAAGAAGACATTAAAATTATAGTAGTATATTTTAGCTTTATTAACTGTTGCATAGCAAAGAAACAAGTGGTGTGAAAAGCGTATGAGAGACCGGTTATTGAGAGTGCGGGGAAAACAGAATTTGCTCATCCTAGCAAGCTGCACTTTTTTCGTGACTGTTTGGTCGGCTCTCCATCTGACGTATTTGCTCGCATGATGAGCGGAGCGCTGCCTGTGTATTCCCGATTGCCGCAGCGCCTATCCGGTCTCCCGCTTCCATGGCAGACAATTTTTTTTTATTACGTGAACTAGTTGTCTCGAAAATGTATATCCGCCATTGTCGGTGAGACATTGCAGAACAGGACGCGCGGCAACAGGGCTTTTGATTTTTAACTTCCCGATTTTTCGGCAAGTTATTGTTTATGACCCCGAAATCAATTTTTTTCTTTTTGACTTTGTAACTGGTGTTTTAAGTATACCAGAATGCTTCCCATCAAATTTCAAGTAAATAACTGTGTGTGTGTGTGTATGTTTGTATGTGTGGAATCGGATTTTTGGTTAACGATTTCTTACGAACGGATTGAACGATCGGGATCATCGAGGTCTTATTCGGAGCGTCTTCATGGAACTTAGATCTGATTAGTTTTTGGTTCAAATTGACCGAGCTGTTTTTTTGTTATTAACAATTAAATTGTTTACAATGCTCTATTTCAAAAGCGGTAAGAGATACGGCAAAAAGTATTAAGCAGAATTTGCTAAGTAAGTGGAAATACATATTTAATTTTTTATCACTTTTTTCCATATTTGTCATAATTAAGGAGGTATGGCGGGTTTAACCCTCGAGTGTTCGCACCCCTATTGGCGTCTCACTCCCACTCCAGTAACGCGCATAATTCTCGTCCTCACGCTGACTATGCGGCTAGTCAAATATTCATAATTATCTGCTTGATAAGTGGGATTGAAACATTTAATTGCCGTATCGGAAAATCTAAGAATGGCAAACAGAAATTACACATCGGGAAGTTTTTTTTGTGTTCCCAACGGGGATACACACTTTTATCCCACTAATTCCACTACGTATCTGATAGCACCACGAGCGCTGCGCCGCTTTTGTCGATCCGCAACCAAATGCGTCGCTTCAATCCCGGTTTCTTTTAATCATTCAATTTGTTGAGTTTTTTTACTAGGTTAACCAAAATGGGATCGAAGGGATTTCTTAAGAGGAACTCTCGCGCTTTGCTGAGCGTTTAGCTAATACCACTTTTGGCGATCCGTGCGTCAAATACGAGCGATCAAGTTGGGGAATTTTAGGGGGGTGTCCATTGTTGGTGAGCTGAATGGCCGATGCACCTAGTCGTGTTTCAGCCATGACAATGCTGTTGATGGGTTAGAAACTAAACAGTTGAGCTCGCTCGACTGCGAACTCATGCTTGGCTCTCCATGAAGCCATTAATCTCGATAAAGCGGTGATAATTCTCGGTATCACGGGGGCTACAAATGCATTATTAAGTCGGGAGAAGTTTCTTGAATCGGTGAAATTGTTGGTAATCAGTGAGTGGAAGTCACGGATTTTAGAGAATAAATGTAACGACGTTGGGTAATCTACTTCATCACAAAGTTGGTGGACAATCAATCATGGTTTTCGTACGGGGTTGAACACAAGTGCAAAGTCCAAACCTGGCTCGAATCATAATTGTTCATCTTTAATTTGGGATTTTTTTTTAGGATTGAACATTTTCAAATCGTAGAAATTTTTAAAATTTCCAAATTTTTGAATTTTTAGCAGAAAAATTGAAGACCCAGAAAATTTTTCGGAGAAAAAAAAAGTTGTTGACATTCAGTTTCATTATGAATGAAGAATGGAAGAAACTGGAAAGCAAACAAAAAGTTATCCGGCAAAATAAAGAAATAACTGAATTGTAATATACAGCAGGGGGAAGTTCAACTCCCCCGGCAGTTCAATAATATCCCGACGTATTGGACGTACTTGATAAATTATTCAGTCAACTGTTGATATCAGAAAACGTATGATATTTAGTATCATGCAGAATCGATCCAATTGTCGTTGGAAGCCCGTGCTCATAAATCAGCGAAATTTCTTCTGAATTACCGCCATTTTTTTTTACCTAAAACAATAACTCACAAGAGCACTTTATTTGTGGGTTCGAGGTGAATGAACTTTTTTCTGTATTGAATGAAAACGGAGTCAACGAAAAATCGTTGGATTTAATCACTGCCTCAATTGACGTAACTCGATAAAACGAATTTGAAAAAAATGATATTTCATATGAATAATGTCATGTATGCCAAGAACATTTTTCAAAAATAACAAACGGTAATTGCAAAAAAAAACTTAATAGCAAAAACGAACACACACACACATACACAGGCCCTATTGAGAACGTAGTATCTGCCTACTACTCCAAAGATCGTAGGTTCGCGCCCGGCCGTCGGAGTATATTTTTCAAAAATATTTTCTCATGGATTCCGAACGATGCAGGAACGTTCCGTGTGTGCTATCGGCGGTACCCATAAGATGAGACCGGCCGGCCGAGCGGGAACCTAACCCGACGCAAGGAAGGGGGAGGGTGGGTTTCCTCATAGGCGCCGGCCATCGTAGCACAGCCATTTTTGGAGGTTTACCCTGTGTTCAGAAATACGATGGCCTAAATTGGCGAAAGTCGGCCCCAGCTGCATGGGTGGGTGTCCGGTACGTCCTCTAAAGGAATGCTTAAACGGCCGCTACCCGGGGCGTACAAATGAGAGGGACGGAGACAAAAAAAAAATTGAGAGCGAAAAAATTAACTATAGTGTAAACAGCATATCCATTATTTTCCTATGTACACAATTCGACCGGAAAAAAACAGTCACTATCCATTTTCCTGCTCATGATTCCGACGTAAATGATTCTATAGTCACCTATCTCTCCATCTCCGTTCAGGTTAGTCGTTATATTTACGACGTTATAAACAGTTTGTTGACTGGGCAGGCTCTACCGGTACTGGCCATGTATAGGAATAATTGCCGGTGGGAAAAAAAAGTGGGAATAAAAAACGTTTAAATCGAAATGCCTCATCTCACTGAGTGGTTCGTGTCAAACGGTGATGATGATGTTCTTGGGAAATGCGAAATTGAAGGCTGTAAATGGCCTTGCTGTAAAAACAGTTAAATTTCATTATGAATGGAGAATAAAAGGAACTGGGACTCGGGGAAATGCTTGTGGCAAAATGAAGAAATAACTGAATCGAGTTGGGGCCAACGGAACTTCTATTCTTGAAGAATTTAATACGAGAGATATTTTTGAATTTTTCATTATGTTTGCAGTTTTTTGAATTTCAACATGCTTACGTCTGTGTATGTCAATGTTTTATTTACTCTTTCTCTGAGTAAACAAAAATGAAGGTAGGTGAAACCAAAATGTCCAAAAGTGTAACGATATTTGGCGTAATGACCGATGTATATACATGGCGACAAGCTATATCTCCTTAATTATAAACGTCATGAAAAAAGTTGTAAAAAATAAATTATGCATCGCGATAAGACCAATAACATTTATTTGGAACTTTTTTTTCTATCTCTAACGATTCTTATGTTACAGCGTTGAAAAGAATTGAAATTGTTAATAACAATTGGAAGGGTTGGCTGGCGCGAAAATGGAAGAGGAACTTTCGGCTTCAAATGGCATGCTTTATCGACAGGCAAAATAAAAACTATCAGTTTTGGGACACCCTGTATATTATATTGTGGTATAATTATTGGACTATAATTATATCCGTAAATAATATCGAAAATAACATGAATATTTTGCGTTATATGGCAATTTTTCTGCTGCTAATGTTCCGTTGCCAGCAATTTCATTATCGCCGTTCAATTAGTAGTTATGCAATTTATCGCCACTTATGATAAGATAGAGATCTGAGTGGCTATAGAATCATATGACGGGGTCGTAATAAGAAAATGTGTATTGATTTTATTTCCGGTCGAGTTGTGTACATAGGAAGATAATTGAGAGCTATCGAGGGGGAATTTTGCATTGCGTTTCAATTTTATTATCCTGGTAAAATTAAATTAACTGCAAGTTCTTCATCAAGTTTATTATTCAAATGATTGCCCACTAGTTGTCTAAAATGTTCATGTTTTTTTTTGATGAGGGAAATTTAAAAAGTTGTGAAATCGCGAGAATTTTCGATGTGATGGAGACAGAGCATTTGAAGGGGCTCAACCTAGAAGGAGCGCGGATCAGTGGACTAATGGGATCGTCAACTTATGGGAGAGTCGACTGTACTTTATTGTCCGCCCAGTCGATCGATTCGAGCATTCCTATTTTGTTCAATTTGTGCATATTGAATTTTCTTAATTAATATTTTCTTAATTGAAGTTTTCAATATGAGAAAAATTGAAAACGAAACATTACGCACATGTAATGCTTTCTCAGTTTCCCCATTCAAAGGTATATTCTTCAAGTATGTCTATATATATACACTTCAGGTAACTGAGGTATAAGACCGAAAAAGCCGACACCTTCTAATCATAACAACACCGGTCAAAAACAAGCACGTTGTGATGACGAGAACATGGAAACACTGAGGGTGCCGAAGTACGACACTTGATAAATGATTAAATTACGAATAACCAAGTGCAGAAAAGGATGCTTCTCCCCATCTCTCTCCCTCTGTGTTCCCATTTTTTTCGGTCCAGAGACAATGGGCGACGCGGGGAATTACCTGGTCTTGAATGGCGTACACGAAACAATGAGCTAAGCCGTAAATAATGAGTAAGCGAATGCAAAAGTCCAATGTTAATACGTAGTATGAGCACGGGGCTGTTACAGCGAGAGGTATATATTAGTGGATGCCGAGAACACGGGGCTGGAATATGTGAGCGCACGAATTCATACGATTTCCGCATTAATTTGCATTACACGGTCAATAGAAATGTGCAAAATGTGGGAGTCACAGTTCGCGAAACACTGATATGTGGAGTAAAGTATAATATTTTCAATTTTTACCTACACAACGGAGAAAATTATTGTTTTGATCCCCAAAAAGAAAATACAATTTTTCTCACGTAGGACTGTAATAGTATATTTCGATACAAGTGCGATGGGGTGTTCACGAGTGCGAAGTTGGCGGCGCGAGGCGAAGCCGAGCGCTGCCAATCGCACGGCCCGAAACACCCCATCGCACGTGTGTCGAACGATAGTTTTTGGCAGTGATGTTACGTTCTACGAGTGCCGAAATAGTTACTTTTCGTTTACTAGTACCACGAGGCGAAGACGAGGGCATCATGACGCGCAGTGCAGGAATTTCATACTTTCTGCCCTTATGGTGCAATATACTATTCTCTCTCGAAGTTCGATTGATCTTCGATTTATTAAATGCGTGTTGAAGATGGGCGGTCGCAGTTATCGAATTTGAGAATAAGTCTCTATAACTTCGAAAAATTTCAACAAATTCAGACACCCGCTTCCCATACTGTAGAATCAGTACAAAAATCGCGGAGCGATTTTGAAAGAGTAAGCGTCGATTACTGTGGATATGAATTATTGTGAACTTGGAATTTTAGGGCTCTTAAAGAGTTGGCAAATGAGTTTGACAATTTATTGGTCTATGAATGCCCCTACTTTTTCCCTCCATTTGTCTCTCATTCAATTCCCATTGGACGCCCTCCTCCCAAAAAATCATAAATATCGCGCAAAATGACCAATTATTTAGCCCACTGGGCTCCAATTCCGGTTGCAATTTAGTGGCTGAGCTACGGGCTTTTCGCGTTTTAATTGCATTAATTATGCGCACGGAGAGCACACGGTAATAACGAAATTTTCATGAAGAAAATTTTGCGAGGGCGGGCGGTAAAGGGGGCCCCTCAGGAAATATCGGAAAATATTACTTTGCGTTTGTTGGTGTTGCGGGAGGTTCGCCGCTATTACCATTTCTTCTCTCTTGCGTTATTATGTTTACAGGTGCGAGGGAAAAATTCCCAAAAAAAATAGTTTCTTTTTACTATTATTTAACAATATTTTATTATTTAACTTCGCATGTATCGTCCTCGTTCTTCAAAAATTGTCCATCCCCAAAATTTCACGTTTTCGAACCCTATTTAATATTTGTCACCTAAATAAACGTTTCATTTTTTTCAAATGAAGCACCATACTGCCTCCATTTTTGCGTGAGTCAGAGAGGTATATGTACGTATAAACTACGAGTTTGATAAATATTAATGCACCAGCGTTAATGAGTGACCGGTCCGCGCTGCCCATGTGGAAAGTAGGGGGGAAAAATACACACACATAACAAGTTCAAAAGTTAATATTCACCGGAGTTAACACAGTCGGTTCACATCAGCCCCTGTATCTTGTTTTTGCAGCCCCACTTGATGCGCACCGCTCCTTACGCTATTGAACTATAATCGATTATCCACGAAATAAGTGATGTGAAAAAAAAAGTTAACCCCCCCGGTGTTTATTCAGGGGAAGTGGATGAGGTCGAAGGGGGCGAGATTTAGCGAGGGGTAGGCGGGGGAATACTCCATTTCCCTATTGTGCCTGACGATAATAATAATGATTATAATGTAGAGCAGAAATGGTAATGGCGGACCTCGTGCGAAGGATCGTAACGAAGGTGAAGTAGAAAAATGGAAAACAGATTTCAAACATTAAAATTCTACATAAATACCTGCGAAGGGCGCAAATTTATAAATCCTAAAACGCAAAAAGTCCCCAAATTTTGAAAATTAGTACCTCAATGTTGACTTTTTCTTTCAATTTAAAATATTAAATTTTTTTTTAGTCTGTGAAACGCTTCGAAATTTTCCAAAATTCCCAAAATGAGAGTGAAAAATTAATAAAAGTTGGAGCAGTCATACGTTTTATCAGTGCCCAAGAAGTTGCAAACACTTCGAATAAAATGAGACTCTCACGAACCCGTCTCACCCCACGCACATAGCTCATAACACGTTATGCTTGCTATTATAAGGGACTACCGTTGAATTATCAATTCCCATAAAAGATTATTATAACATTAAAAACCCAAAATTAATAAAAATTGAATATACGAGTGTGCCCTCAAAGCGTCGCAGCTGGGCCTTCCCTATATATATGTATGTATATTCGCAATTAGACGTGCGTTGCGTACGCACATGTGTGGACATGAAATTATGATTCAAACGCAACTATCGCCTACTGCGTGTTTTTTATCAGAAACCAGTCCGGTGGCGCGTGATGCGCACGCACATTTCCTTTTTCGGCCGCACTGACTGGTGGCGCGACTGTTTCGGTCGTACGCTTTTCGATAATTTCGATATATATCGCTAGTTCCAGTCTTCTCTCCTTTTTTACTATAGGACTATGATACCAACACGTTTTTAGAGGTTTTGATTTTCTACCTAAATCATTTGCGGCAATTTTACAGTAAAGTAAAATGGCACACACATACACACACACACACTCACCCATACCCACGTACCCACTCACACCCACCCGCCCACCCACACCCACCCACCCACCCACACACACCCACCCACCCACCCACACACACCCACCCACCCACACACACACACCCTTTCGGGGAAGGCTTTCGTGTTGTGAGTAGAGTATGTGCCTCCTACGCCAAAGATCCTGGGTTCGCGTCCGACCAGCCCCCGCCCAGAATGTTTGACATGACGAAATGATAGCAGCAACCTGTGTGTTTTATCGGCGGTACCTGTAACATGAGACCGCACGTCGGGCAAAAAATCCGCTCCGGGAAGGGGGGGGAGTGGGTCCATCATAAGCGATCCCCATCGTAGCGTAGGGGTTTCTGGGAGTTTGCCCTGTGTTTAGAAATACGATGGCGTAAATGGCGAAAACCATAGGTGAGTGCCCAGTACTCTATTCTGGAGGAATGCTCAAGAGCAACTACCCTGAGGAGTGCAAACGAGATCGACGGAAATTAAAAAAAAAATCCTGTCATGAACCCACATTACCCCACACGCATAACGCAAAGCATGTGGTCCATGTACGACAAACTAACACAGAATCACCAGTTGCACCAGTTACTATAAAAATTTCGATAACATTCCAAGAATCTTATAAATTTTCAGAAATTTTAACAAATTCAGAAATTTCAAAGAAAAATACATTCTCGAGATCTTCTGCAGTATCAAAGTTTTCAGAAATTTAGACATTTCTGAAACATTGATTCCAACATTTATGACCAAATTTCCGAAGCTTTGAAACTCGAATACTGTCAAAATTTCAAACAATTTTAAGAAAAGGAATTTTTTACAGTTTCTGAAAATTTAAAATTCCAAAATTTTAATGATGAAAGAAAAATTGTAGATCAAAGTTGACGTACCCATAATTTTTTAATACCGTCCACCCAACCCGTGGAGAAATTAAGAACGTCAAAAAGTAAATTGCAAAAATGTCGAATAAAATAAGACACGCTCTCACGAACCCACATTACCCCACGCACATAACCCAAAACACGTTATCCTTGCCATGTATGAAAAACTCACGTTGAATTATCGATCCTCGTCGTTTTATACATATAACGCGATATCGTTATTGTTATTCCACGCGAGGGGTTATTGCGATAAGGAGGAAGGCCTCCATGTATTTTTCTCCTCAGTTGTGCGACAGCTGCCGCGATTTTATGGTTATTAAAAAACGACGGAGAGAGAAAGGTAAAAAAAATTGTTTGATGGTACGCGGCAGCTGGTGTCACGTCGCGTGACGAATTCGAAGGAGATGGAGAGTAAAAAAGGAAAAGTTGGGCCAAAATGCGATACATAATAAAGCGAGTAAATTGGTACATAACGCGTGTACATCCGCTGTGATTTCAAGGAAAAATTTAATTTTTCGAAATTGCGGTGAAATTTCGATTAAAATTATTCGTTCATAAACCTGATCGGAGGTAAAAAAAAAAAATTAAAAGCAACCAGGATATATAGCTGCCCCGTGATAGGCTAGAAATTGCGGAAATCAATTCCTAAGATTTCCTTTAAAATATGATTATCTCGTTAACCATTGACTTAACACGAAAATGTTGCATAATATTTTTTATAGAGAATTCGATTTCCAACAAAAAATTTTTTATGTCATTTTCCTCTAAACCGACGTGCTCACGAGATATATTGCAAGATAGAAACAACCGCCGCTGCTGTCTAAGAACTGAACCAGTGCTTCTCTGGAAAAAAGTCAAAAATTTTAAAAGCTCCAAAAATACCAAAAAAATTACTAAATCCGCAGTTTTAAACCTGAATTTCAAAACAAAAGTTCCACAATTTTTAACTGTCGGAGAATTGAAAAATATTACTTAGCAGCTGGTGTCACAGCGCATGACTAATTTAAAGGAGAATTAAATGGAAAACAAGGGTGAAACTGAGGTACATACTGATGCGGGTTAATTGGTATATAATGCGTACATCCACAGTGATTTTCCAAGATATCAGAAAAATCTGGCCGAATTACGGGAGGTGGGTGGGGGGGGGGGGGGGGGGGGTAGATGGGAAAAAGTTCTTTGAAAATGTGAAAAAAAATCAAACCAAAAAAAATTATGAAATTTCAACCTCACAAATATTGATAAAAAAAAAAGATAAAAAAAAATTTAATGAGAAAAAATTTAATGAGAAAATTTGAAAAATTTGAGCAATCTGAAAATTGTTTAAAAATCCAAGTTCGATTTTAAAAATTCAAAAATTGAAAATCATATACTTGGCAGCTGGTGTCACTTCGCATGACGAATTTGAAGGAGACTGAGAATATAAATGGAAAGTCGAGTGAAAATGGGATACATAATAAAGCGCGTAAAATGCTATAACGCGTGTACACCCACTGTGATTTTCTAAGATGTCAGAAAAATCTGGCGCTCCGCCGAATTATCGGAGGTGGGATTTTTCGATGGAATATAAGGAATGTATCCGTTTGAGTGGGGCCGAATTGACGGCTATAGGGGCCCATGTCACTCGTTTGGCTAGAATTAGTCACGTGGGTTCGGGGCGACGTCTAGTCGTGATTCGATTCGGGCGCGTGTACGCACTGGGAAAATAGGGGATTGTCCATCATCCCATGCTGAGCAAGGTGGGAACAATGGGGAGGCCCGTGTACCACTTATCCAACGAGAAATGAATCATGGATATTTGATTCGAAACCCTAAAATATTTCAATAAAACAAAATTATTTAACTTCATCCAATTGTTTTTCACCCAATTTTCAGGATTTTTTCCTTTTGCAATTTCACATTATTCATTGGTTTTTAAATTCTCGAAATTTATGAAAATCGCGTCGCAAAATTCCAGATCGACAAGTTTTTTGAGTGGTCTTTTTTTCACAATTAACTCGCGTGAAATGACATTCACTCTCCTGAAAATTGTTACTTACTTGTCCATGAAATTAATTTTGTTTATTCATAATTCAGCATGGAGCCTGGGGATCCCACACCTTGGGTCCTTCAGCAGTCTACCAAACGCCGTTTCATTCACTCTTTCTCCCGTGCCTGTGTCAACACACACAAAGCCATTTTTTTACGACGAGTGGATAATACATTTTACAAACACTTATGCCGTGAGCAAACACGGCAACCTGCGCATGTATATCTGTATTTTGAGGGTATGATACAAGTGGCATGTTTAATGCATGGTGTTTGACTTTGGTATTATCGGATGGACTCATAACGAAAATTTTGAGTTTACGGTTTAGGGGAAAAATTAATTTGATGGCTTCGGCGATTTAGGGCATTGGGGTATTGAGAAATGGGCAATATAGCTATACTTACCGCGGTATAGCGCGAATTAATTATACAAGTCTTTAGATCGTTCTTAATTTTTGTAATTGATATCTGCGTTTTGTTTACCACTTTTGATATTAATTCGAAATTTTGAAAATTATTAATTTTTAACTTTTCTATAAATTATTAATTATTAATTTTCCTTTCTTGAAATTTTCGATTTTCAATTTTTCGGACATTCTGGACATTTGTGAAGCTCGACTAATTCAATGTCCCCAAATTCGTTGGCCAATTTTTTTTTTATCTGAATTTTTAAAATTCCAAATAAAAACTTTTATGGACGCAGTCATGTACCAAATTCATAAATCCCCATATACTCACGAGAATGACTCCATGAGTGATGTTGGGTGAAAATACTTGCACTGTTCGGCTTGGCATATGAGATCACGGAGTTGGAAAAGTTTTCGTGGTGCTCCTATACCCCATCCCCAGCTCCCTTCGCACCGACCCCCGCCCCCTGCCCACCCCCCTTTTGACATGGGAATTTCTTAACTTTTCGAAGCATTCAGCGCAAGTAGTTTTGGAACGGTATACGCCCCATGCTCCACTGTCGAGTTGGGTGGAAATTGTTGGCTTTTCAGCCACAGCAAGAAACTTGGTTCCAGGCACACATATATTTGACCTCATGATATTATTCAAGAGACTGGGAAGAGGCTATGTGTGTACTGCTGTGCAAAATGGACGAAAATAGAAGGTAGTGCTTTTTGGAATTCAGTCGGAATCACCAGAGATACTCGCGGAAAGATAGAAATCAAATAAGTTGCATGGAACTTTAGCATTTATTCTTCATTCCGCACATTCAAGACCCGAAAATTCCACGATTTTACGGTACACAAAGGAGATGCGAAAAAGTACGAGATTTTATTGCAGCTATTTTAAGCTGAAAAAACGCAGAGACCCATTTGAAGAGGCGTGATGTAAAATCCTGAAACTTTACAAAATCTTTAAACCAATTTTTTTTTCACATTCTGGAAATTTTCACAATTTTGAAAATTTCAAACCATGGAAATCTCAAACTTCTAAAAATGTTGAAAAATTTTCCGAAAGTGTATATTTGTGAAAGATTTCTGCATCTCAAAATTCCGAAAAATTGTCACATTCTGAAAATTTATCAATTTCGTAGAAAAAAGCGAAATTTAAAATTGCAAAAATCGACAAATTTGAAGAAGTTTATAAAAAATCTACACTTCCCCATATTTTGTAATTTTTCAAAAAGCACCAGAGATACTGCTGAAAACTCAAAATGAGCTCCGTGAAACTCCAGCGGTTATTCTGCATTTCGCATATTCAAGACCCGAAAAGTCCACCAGTTTACGGCGCACAAAGGAGATCTAAAAAAGTACGAGATTCTATGGCAGCTATTTTTACATGAAAAAAGCAGACATCCATTTGGGAAGTACTATAATACAAAACTATAAAAAATTCCAAAAAACATTCAGAACCTCTTGAAAGTGTGAACATTATGTAATTCCAGAAATTCACAAAATCGAACAAAAAGAATTTTTTAATGCAGAATTGAAGATCTAAAGAAAATTTTCAATTCGAAACACCTCAAAACGGGAAACCTGCAGATCACATTTTGCGGAATTAAACAAAAAAAAATATTTTTTTTCCAATTCTGTACTCAGATAAATAACTCCCCCTTCTCGAGCCGCCAATCGATACTCAGCAAAAAACCATTTTCTATTGTAAACCGCCATCCATGTCCCCACCATATTCCCGTACTCTCAAGATTCCCATTAAATCCCGACCCGAAAATAATGTATTCCATATTCTTATCTGGCAATCATTAGAATAACGATCCCTATCACGATAATTCTCAGCCTCAGCTCCCAAGGTTGGATATATAACAAATAAAAGTCCCAACAGGCGATTATGCACGAGCACTAACGTTGATATACGATCACGAGTAGAATGACATATAAGTAGCGACGGGACTTTTTATTTAACAGCTCTGCCGGAAAGCCACTCAAAGGTCTTCCAAATTAAGAATGTAATGCTTAATGGTTATGGTCCATTAACGCCACAGAAAAAAAAATCCTATGTGTGATTTCTGTAGATTTTTACTGATCACATTACATGCAGTCGGAAAGGAACACATACACACACCAAGCCACCCACCCACCCACACAGCCACCCACTCACCCACACACGCACCCACTCACCCACCCACACATACACATACACATACATACACACACACACATACACACACAAAGTCGGGCCTTTGGTGTAATCGGCGGTACCTTTAAAATGAAGCCCTAAAGCCGGGCGCGTACCTAACACGACGCAGGGGGGGGGGTCCATCATAGGCGCCCCCCATTGAAGCACAGGGGTTTCTCGAGGTTTACCCTGTGTTTAGGAATACGATGGTTCAAATGACGAACGTCGGCCCTAGTCGCGTGAGTGGGCGTCCCCTATTCCCTCGAAGGGGAGTACAACACACAGGGACGGAGGAAAAACACACACTCATGCACACATTTTTAGGAAATTTTCAAAAAAGTCAAAAGTTTTTCGAAATTTCAAAAATGTGGAGAATTCCCGAGCCTCCCGAAATTTCCCAAAAATTTGAAAATTAAACACTGATTACTTGCGACAAATGAAACACACACGGCTCATGTTTGTACCCAGGTTTGAGCTCGGAAAGTTAAATTTGTGGGCCCGTTTGCGTCACTCGAATTGCGCGCGCGCCGCTCTTTGCCCTAAGGACAACTGGGAGACGTGAGAAGAGATGTTATCAGTGAGTGCCCTCCGGTGCCCGATGTTAACTAGCGTTTATTTATGTAATTCATGGACATACGAAGGTGGTCCACCTGTCATCTGTCCCCATGCTTCACCTCTTTTTTCCACGAGAATGCCAGGAGACAGAGTACCGCAAAATAATTTATTAAATTAGAATTTTTTACTCATGGCTGTAAAAAAAATTGCGGATTTGCTGAATTAATTGAACTATAAAATTCCCAGAATTCCGTTGTTACGAGGATTATGACATAGTCAGTAATTGGGCAACGGTCACTAACTGGGTCCATTATATTTTTAAAAATATGGTTTGAAATTGGGGGAAGTAAAAGTGAAGAGAGAGTCGAATGTGAGTTTGTCGGTATGATAAGAATCAGATTTTCACATTAATTTTTCCCCCCATTATCTTGTTTTATCATTATTATTTTTTTACATTTCAGGAACTGTGTGTGTGTGTGTGTAAACACGCAATATTTTTATTTAATTTTTCCAAACCTCAGGCCTTTCTTTTGGAGTTACAGCCCCTTAAAACTCCCATTGGAATTTTCAGATCCGCATTTTCAAGTAATGTATTCTAATCAATTTACGTATCCGCAAGTCCAAATCATCAAAAACTTCAATATATAATCTAGACTGCTATTTCCTAGAAAGGTATAAAGTTATTCCTCAAATTATCAATTTGCACATTAAAATAATCTGGTATTACAATCAAAGATTGGGATCGAGATTGTCTTCTCACGGATGGGCTTGTTTCTCCTTATAATGATCGTAAATTGCTCAATTTGCTAACTTCATTAAATTACCGAATTCCTAAAATCTCCTCTCATACAAAACATAGTTCAACAAAAAATTGAAACTATGTTTAATGGCTGACCAGCCACTAACTGGACAATTAACTTTTATGTAAGTCTCGTAAAAAAAAAGGAATTTGAATGTATAAAATCGAAATTGTGAGAACTGGTTTCTTGGGGACTGTTGAAACGTTTGAGTAGAAAAATTTTCGACGAATGTCATGTAGAGAGATCCGTGTTTTCCTGGATGAGAAAAGATCAATTAGCATGCGATACACAATCGGGATTTCAACCCGGGTCTCCCAATCACGCGTCGGACACTCCGCCAATGAAGTATGAAACTTATTGTAGAAATATCGAATAAAAACTCAACATCGTCAGTTAGTCATGAGAGGTAGATATTATCATTAGAAGGGACAAAGTTTGAACCCTCACTAGAACCTCCTAGAAAGTATCAATCACTATAGAAGAATTCGATTTTAATGGCAATTCTAGGAGTTTCTATCAAGGGTCAGGTACGCAGGGTACAGACTATATAAAGCTGGCCTTTTGTCACAGTAAGCAGTTAAGTTGAAGGCATCAGTCGCACAGAGCGTTACCTTGTAATTCAGATAAATATATTATAGCTCCTACAAATACACAATAGCTCACGTTTATTTTCATCCACAAAACCTCAACAAAACTGAACTTGTATCAATGCCTTCTAGGTATCTGTATGTGAGGGCGGTTGTGCCGACCGCGGTAAACTTCTGACGGAACGTTCAAATTGCCATTTTCACGTCGACATAATTCGTAAGGTTCTCGGGAATCCATAAGTAAGGATTCTAATTTTAAGTAGATAGATATTAGTTTGACCGCGCATGCGCAAAATCAAACTTTGAGTGATCATCGGGCTCAAGCTAGCAACAGGTCACGGGGTGATCCACTCTTGTTCCAGCGATTGAAGTAGTAACCTGTGTATTTTGTTTAGCGTGAAGCGAAAGATTGTGAACCAGAGGAGAGTCGATTCCCGAAATCCCGACGCATTCTAAATTAGTAAAATAAATATCGTCGACAATTCAAAGTGAGTACAAACATTATGATACTTTTGCCTTATTTCTTTAATTTTCTTTCCTTCTCTCTCTGCTTTTTGGATCTTCCAACTTCCCACTCTCTGATTCGAGTCGAGCAACCATGGTTAGTGATCCATAAACTAACTGGCGCCCAATTTATCAATTAATTATTGAGAAACTGTCGAATGTTAAAAGAAAGAAAACGTGAGCCCTGGCAGCCCTTGACCCAGGCCGCGCCAGGTGTAGGCCTTCTATGATTAATCATAATTGTGTCATAATTTGCTTATTTTGTCATTTCCTTAAGTTCTCCAAAAGTTGCTTTATTTATAAAAAAGACCTGTCTCAAACTTCTTAAATTTTTCATTAACATACTTATATTGACCTCTTCTTTGAGGTGTACTGAGCGTCCTCTGAGAGTAACATAACACCAAACCTTTTAAATACAATTCCAAACATTCCGATTCAACGAAAAAAAAAAATATTTCGAAAGGGCCATTAATTGGTCAGACTCCATTAACTGGTCCATTCACATCCGTAGCTGCCTATATCTCCGTTAGTTCCGAGCCAGCTAAAAAACCCGGACAAAAACCAATGACTTTTTTTGTTGTCTTTTTTTTATTTTTAATCACACATGGAGAATCTCGTGGAAACTCAATGGGATTTGTTTTACAATTTTTTCCCTACCACTTTTTGCTCTGAGTATCATCCACCGTGTGCTTTCATCCAGAATTCACCATGAAACACTGCAAGCTCGTGGAAATCTGTATAGAGCACTGTTCCAAACTCGGGTTTATCTCCATTCGAATAAACACTTTTGACCCCATTATGGCGGCCCAGCCACAATGATGCTTTTACCTGTGTGCCATTATGCTAGATTGCTGCTCTCAAATCCAATCATTGCTTTTGTTTGTAGAGAAAAGTCGTTCAAACATATACTTCATTCTGGTATATAAGTAAAGTATCGGCAAGTATGAGTGTGTGTTTCACACAATGTTGAAAAAGAACACTAGTTAGCGATAATAAAAACACGTAAATACATTCTATATTCCATAACTTCTTGGTATCATCAATTTTTTCTCGTTTTCATCTGTACCTAATCCTTAAGGAACGAGTGGTGTGTGCATGTATGTGCCCCACTCGGGGCACAAACACAATTTCCCGATTTGGTATTTCAGCACAGCGTACTACATTTATTCTTCTCAGTAGTGTCATACTGAAAACTTGCAGATTTGAGAATTCTAAACTGAGTCATTAATGAAGCAAATAATGATGAATATCTGAGTAGATGCATGGTGAGCATGAGGATGAGACTTATGGGCGTTACTTGAGTGGGAGTGAGACACCAATAGGAGTGCGGCCGCAATGAAGACTATAACCTTAATATTTTACCCAGTGGAACAGTATAAACAATTGCAATTGTCAATAACATTACATATACCTCACGAATGACATCCAAAATATAATGCGCTCAATTCTGCACGAAAATGCTTCGATGGAGACTTTCATGACAGCGCTGGGTTCATTCATTCACTTATTACATGCATAATTGTTGAGACTGCTATACCTCCTTAATTATGCAAGTTATCGTGAAAAAACATTCTACATAAAATACGGGTTTTTATATGGGGAACAACTTTTCTCATATAAATTTTGCGCTAACTCTAATAGTTTATGCAGTATAACATTATAAACAATTGACATTGTTAATAACAATATACGTAATGGACCAATTCCATCCAAAAACTAATCAGATCTAAGTTAGGTGGAGACACTTTGGTTGAATCATTCAGTACCTCGATCGCATAATTCAGTCGCGAGAAATCGTGGACGAAAAATTTGACCACATACATACCTAGCAATATACACACACACACAGACGGACATTTTATTTTAAATAGTCTTGAAAGATCAGAGATACCATGAAACGTGGAGATCTGACGGAAAATCGATTTTTCATTTTCGGGGGCAAAACAACAACTTCCCCCATCGGGAAGGTAATTCCCTATCGGGAAGTTCAAAATTTCAAAAAATATAAAATATTCGAAATGATTTACAATTTTTCTATTAATATATTTTCTGTTTGTGTTCATAATAGCATTTTATCACACCCACATGTGTTTAGTAGCACCGAATTTTTCAAGATACTGCATCCTTTTTTACGTTCTGTTGCAGGAAAATTTGGGGGCATCTGCCGACTCGACTCCATAATTACCCAATAGTAAAAAACTCATTCAAGGAAAGTGCATTGTTCAGTAATGGATTGAGTTACGGTGCTAACGGTGTTCATGAAGGAAAAAAATGAAGTGTCATGAAGACACTAGACATTCATCTTCTTTACGCGTCATACCCAGAAGAATGATTTATTCCAATCAGATGAAAAGTCTTATTAAAAATTTCATCTTAATTATGGAAATCTTCATTCGATATTGACAAACATTACAATCTTTAATGATCTCCTAGAAATGCGAGACGACGAAAAATTTCCGTATGCCATTCCTAGATTTTCCGATACATCAATTAAATGTTTCAATCCCAATTATCAAGCAGATAATCATGAATATTTGACTAGCCGCATAGTCAGCGTGAGGACGAGAATTATGCGCGTTACTGGAGTGGGAGTGAGACGCCAATAGGGGTGCGAACACTCGAGGGTTAAACCCGTCATACCTCCTTAATTTTGGCAAATATGGAAAAAAGTGATAAAAAATTAAATATGTATTTCCACTTACTGAGCAAATTCTGCTTAATACTTTTTGCTGTATCTCTTACCGTTTCTTAAATAGAGCGTTGTAAAGAATTCAATTGGTAATATCAAAAAAACAGCTCGGTCAATTTAAACCAAAACCTAATCCGATCTACGTTCCATGAAGGTGCTCCGAATAAGACCTCGATGACCCCGATCGTTCAATCCGTTCGTAAGAAATCGTTAACCAAAAATCCGATTCCACACATACAAACATACACACACACACACACACATTTACTCGGAATTTGATGGGAAGCATTTTGGTATACTTAAAACACCAGTTACAAAGTCAAACAAAAAATTGATTTCAGGGTCAATACAATAACTTCCCGAAAATCGGGAAGTTAAAAATTGGATGAAAAAAATGTTACAAAAGCATTACACATCGGAAAGTTTTTTTCCGTGTACCAGCTTTTTGTGCAGAAGAAAAAGATGTTGTTTTGTGCTGCATCAACAAATTTTTCGCAATATACCACGTCCGTTCTAGTTAACCACTTCGTTGCTGATGTGCATTCTCGCCATTTTAATTTTTGTAATTATTTTTTAGTGCTAGAAAAAATCTCAATTTATTGTTATTCCAATTAATTTATTTAATTCAGAGACTCGGATATGGTTATTAAATTATCTACTTGTGGAAAATGTGAAAATTGGATAAAATAAAGACGAACTTTTTGTAATTGAAAACTACCACCTCATCAGTGAACCGTGTACACTTTGTATCCTTTATATTCCTTTATATTCCCATCACAATACCTTCAAAATGAAAACCGTAAAAAAGGAAAATAGTTGGTTGAAGGCCACCGGACAATGCCCTATTGTCACAATTTTTTTTTATTTTTCCTGCACTAAATTAAATAGAAAAAAATAAAGATAAGATAATTAAAAATTTAAATGAACTCAGTATTGTACATCGTTGAGATGCTGATCGGGCACGTATTGAAGAGAAAATAAGAGGACTCTCAAAAGTGAAAATTATTCCAGCCTACATATTTGATATATATATATATAATATATATATATAGATTATATATATATATATATATAGATTATATATATATATATATATAATCTATATTAATCAAAAATTGGGGCACTGCAAATTTGGAATTTAAGTTTGTCTCGAGAGTTCGCAGTGGTTCCGAAGTCGGCCATCGGCCGTAAATTAGGTCATCCCAAAATTGGGACGTTGTCCCAGTGGAAAAATGAGATCCTGTAGCGATGACAAATCGATATAGTGCTCTCGTGAAAAATTCGCAACGCTTTCATTTTGAAAACCGCCATAGAGCTGCAATTGAAAATTATGGATGCACTATCTCAATCCCAAATTGATACATTGTTCCAATGGGGAATTCAGACAGTTTCTCCATACTGAAAATTGAGATAGTATTCTAATTAAAAATTCGGCCAGCACACACACACACACGCAAATGTCGGAAAAATAGAGATCAATGCTTCTGTATTTCCAAACCTAAATCTCGCCATCTTCAATTCAAATAACCCATTTTTCAGGATGCAGCGTTGATTTTTATTCCCGAAATATTTTACCCCCCCCCCCCTCCTCCCTCCCTTCCCCGTCTACCACTAACCGTCGAAAATGATTATTTGTGTATACATCTCGGGCCATGAGGTTACACAAGACGATGAAAGGGCCAGTTGAGAGCAAAAGTGAAAAAAAAAACGGAAGGAGAATGGGTACTTCAATAATGAACGTGCGCACCACCGCATGCCGAGTTGTTACGATCGATGCACCGTGCAGCTCCAGTTGCACCGTCCTCCCACCCCCCCCCCTCCCCCTCCCGCCCGCCGCCCTGAAGACACAAGTGCATGGAGTACATGTTTATTTGGATGCATGTACGTGTATCGTTTTGCCACCCATTATGCCCATTGTAATGAGAAATACAATGTTTTGCATGTGGCTTCGGTTGAGATTCATCATCGAGAAAATGATTCTTATTAACTTTATCTGCCAAGTTATTGTCCTCGAAAATCAAAAGTGACATTTTTTAGATTCTTTAATTTTTAGAAATTCGATTATTTTTCTAATTTTGTATGTGGTAGATTTGAGGCCTGCGCGACCATTATCATTACAGATATTATTATTAACTTCCAACCGGATGCTGCATTTCTCTACTTGGAACATTTTGCCATTTTTTCCAAACTCCGTTTGTTTTTTTCCTGACCCCAGAATGACCGAGTGGACAAACCGTGCAGTCTTAGCGCTGCCGCTTCGGTTCCTAGTTCAAATCCCCGACAGGGCGAGAATTTTTTCGGATTGTCTGATGAGCGGGAGGTTGCGCATAGAGTAGCCGCCTGTACCGACATAGGTTTTCTGGGGTTTCCTGTGTCTTATCATGCGAATGCGGTGCAGTGTATGGTCCACAAGCCCACATATCCATAACGGATCAAAGGCCTTAGAGATAAAAAAAAACCATTTTCTTGCACTTCGATGAAGTTATCCATCTCTAAAAAAGTCGACAATGTTCTAACAGAAATTTCCAAAAAATTTCAAAGCGCCGAAACCAAGAAAAAACTCCGAATCTGGTATTTTGCCCGACATGACTCCTGGAATAGAGCATTCCCTATCGCAATTTCAATCGACCTCGTTGATTAATTATGACAACAATGATGTGACGTCTCAACTTGCCAGTTCCAATTAGTCGATCTCACGAGTATGTAATCCATTGTTTCTTCCGAAGTGAAAGGGGATGAACAGAAATGAGAGAAGCGGAGAGATACGATGAATTACTAGCGAGTTACAATTCCATTTTCTCGTACCCTAGTACCTCCTATTCTCCATCCTTCTCCACGAACGCATAACCCATAATTTGTGGCCATTGTTTTTTTTTCTCTCTACTTCTTCACTTCCTCTTCATTTTCTATTGCCGGAATGGATTAAAGGATGCGTGATGGGATATGGTAATTACGTGTTGGCGAATGAACAAATTAATTGACTCAATGCATTTTTCGTTTTTAATTTAAATTGAAACGATAACGTAAGTTATAAATTTATTCACATGATTTAAATAATTCAAGTATAGCAAATGTACATTGTAGGTGATTCCTTTTTTTACTCTCATCCAACTTCAACACCTTTAAATTTAGGTTTTAGTTTAAATCGTATAAGAGAATTTTATACGTATTTTTTGTTAAACATTTGTCTTTATCTTTCTTGCTGTTCATGGAGTTTAAATCTGATTTACATTTATTAATTCAGTATTTTCAGTTGAATTTGTCGTTCTTTTTTTTATCATGGCGAGTATATCTTACATCAGGCGAAAATTAGGTACATATTTACATATCATACATCTTGCATACACATTTTCTTCATTCTCTTGGCCATCAGTCATATAAAATTATAAAACATTGCCTAACTACATTCTCATTGTTCCAGTTTGTTTTTTTTTTCAGTAATTTCTCTCACTACTGCTCTTACACCTGCTTAAGACCATAAATTTCAGGTGATTTTTTTATACAGTTTTTTCTTTCGTATATATATTATATATAGAAGAGTAAATATTTACAGCCCATCCAGCCACGATGGGACGACGCCCATCCGTGACTATTTCATTAAGCAATTAATTAAGTAAATAATATCATGTTCTCATGGTTTAATTTATTAGATCATTGGCGAGGTAGGCCATCGGTACTATACAATGCAATGTTCGCGAAAAAAAAACAAATCCAAAAATTAGCATTATTGGTTGAGGACCCGCACATGATTCCCCGTATTAAAAAAGATAAAAACAATATTTAACTTGACATTTAATTTGAAAGCAAAATTTAAAATGAGATTTTCTCACGTTTTCTGCACTAATTAAAAAACAACGCAAGAGCGAGCTCATGACATCCAATATTACACTCCTACGCTCTTAATTAACTGCTGAAAATACCAATTAATCAGTGAGCATCAGTCCTTTGAAGTTGAGAAAATAAACTAAAAAGGCTAATACAAATCAATTACTCTTCTAGGTAATCCATGAAAGGGTCCTCAAAGCAAATATCATTCAAGTATTGAGCACAATAGTTCTACATCACTGGTAATACCATTCCAGTCGCATTCTGTCATACAAAAGATACAAATAAAAAAATCATACAGTAATAAACAATATCACAAAAGACACAGTGGAAGAGAGCGAATGAAAAGGGGGATGGAGTGATACTTATAAGAAGAAGTGGAGAAGAAGGGACGATACGCAATCTTCACGATTTCACTGAATATAAACTTTTTGGAGTCCAAGACGTTCACTACCACTTGCCTCTTAATATATCCCTCGTTGTAATAACGAAATTGTCCACCCAGTGACGTCCACGAGCCAGGACAATTCCCTTTGACTAGACGTCGGATGTGAACGACGAGTATTCCAAAGTGTTTTCTCTCGAGACATGAGACAATTCAGCAGCATTCAATTGTCATAGTGCTTGTTCAAATACCCTTCACTTGATTAATCAAAGGTACTGAATGAAAGACAATTGTTTGACACTCAATCATCCATATGTACATACACTACACTAACATAACAGTCCACTGGAACACACAAATATTCAGTTCATTTGCTTGAGGAAGTTGCAGAAGTCTTGCACAATTACACAAGATATGCTTGACCAGGTGGTGGTGGTTGTTGTTGTCTCCATGCATTTCTCTCTAGTGTCGAATAATCCGAATCAATGGATGAGTAAATGTGCTCGGATAATGGTCTTCTACTTTCATTGATAGCGTCAAGGGGTCCTTCCTGGTAGGCACGATTCATAGTTAGCCTCGGGCTTGGACTTGCTGCAGAGCTCAACGGGGTATCTCGACCACCTGGCTCGAGCCTAACTTGATTATTATGCCCAAGTGTAGCTGTACTCGAGTAAGCTGGTGGCGCTTGCAACAATTCCGGTGAATCCTTGAACAACGGATGATGATGGCCAGGTATGTGGCCATGGACACGCAATGTTGATGTCTCCTTCTCCGGTCTACCCTCTAGCGTATACGTATTGACATTTCTTCTGTACAATGATGATGATTTACGTCTAAGTGCATCACCCGGTGGCATTGCAAATCTCAATCTCTCCCAAAAACGTTTCTCACCCCATCTCAGTGTTGTTGCTGTTCGCAAATAAGGCCTCAATTCCGGATCAGCTTCAGCTTCGGGTGTAACAGGACCAGCCTGTACAACAACCAACTGACCTGGACGGCCCCTAAGGGCTTCATGCACAGCAGCACGAAACTCGAAACGCGACCACTCGGTTTGCAAAAAATTGCGCGTTAATACAATGACAACACGTTTTGATGCCTCAGCTGCTTCAAGTACAACTGGTGCAGCAGCACGTAGACATGGTAGGTCACGATGATGAAGGCACAATCGTAATCCACTTGGTCCATGTTCAAGTTCAACTGCAAGGGAATGCAAAACAAAATCCTCATCTTTGGGACTATAGCAGAAATAGCCATCGTAGAGACGCTCTTTGTCCTCGGGTTGTGCTGTTTTTGCCCAGAATCTAACCCCATAACGTGAATATGCCCACGTACGCACTGGCTCGCGAAATATAAAGGCAAGTACCGTAATTACAAGGAGTAATAGTACAGCAGAGAGGGTTGCTGCTACCATGGGCAAGTAATCAGAGACCATTATACTCTCGATTACTCCGCCTTGAGCAAAGTAATCCGAGCAAGCTGTTTCATTGACGTTTAGATGACGTCTATAAGCTGGTCTTGCTTCATTGTTATAACACCATACGTCACCAGCATCAATAACTTTGTGAGCATTGTCTGATACCCAGGCAGAAAGTTCTTGAAGAAATTTACACCTACACGACCAGGGATTACCACCTAGAGACAACTCCACAAGACGAGTATTAAGGCTGACTTGCCAAACTGGAAACGTGACTAAGCGATTTCCATTCAGCCGCAATATCTCCAATGATCTCAATGGTAGTAGAGTTAGATTGCCAATGAAACCAATGATATTATTCTGGAGATATAGTTCCCGCAAGTGCACTAAATGCTCAAACTCAAAACCCTTGAGTTCATGAATTTTATTATCCTCAAGATGCAGTGTTTGTAGGTTATTCAGTCCATTGAATGTACGATTTTGGATGGATTCAATACCACTTCCATTCACATAAAGTACACGCATATTTTTTCGCCCAATAAAAACATGATTTTGCAGTTCACGAAAGTCATTGCCATCGAGATACACTTCTGTTGCATCCATGGGAATTTTTCGGGGTATATCTTGAGTAGCTAGGCCCGAACAATCAACCACATTTGTATTCCATGTTTGATCATGATAACACTTACAATTAGATGGGCATGTCATTTCACAATCGCACGCATCAAAGTCACAGCAGTGGCATAGGGCAAAACAGTGTGCCTCATAACGACAGAGAAATTGTTCCGGTATTGCCATTGATGCTGGCACAACAGCTGTACCCCGGGGTCCGGATATACGGCACATTGCATTATCGAGGTCCATAACTCGCGGATGCTGTCGCAGTGCACTCATATTATTAATCACTGGTAACCAATCCATGGAACAATTACAATTAAAGGGATTACCACCGATGTAGAATTCGGGCAGTAGCTTACCCTCTGGCACTGGTGTTAATCTTAGTGCAGCAAGTTCCATTGTTTCAATCATATTAGCATACATATCAACACGAGTTAAATTAACTTTACCCGTGAATGTATTAGCATGTACATTACTGATATAATTATTGTTTATAAAGAGTAATTCAACACTATCAGGCACTGACAACGATGTAAGCTCCGTAATTCGATTATGACTTGCGTCGAGTGTGCGAACTTTAAGATCACGTATTTGATAGTAATTTCCCAAACTCTCAATGAAATTTCCATGGATATCAAGCCACTTGAGATTACTAGGAATGAAGGCGTAATCGAACCACTCAATATGATTTTCCGATAAATTTAACAGCAAGAGACTCGTTATACTAGCGAATATTCCATTTATGTCGCTGAGAAAATTTCCATCCAAACGGATTGCCTCGAGACGACCGTTCTGCTCGAATGCGTCTATCTCTACGTGCTGGACCTTGTTTCTCGCTAGATTCAATATTTGAAGGCTGGGAAGGTCCCACAGCATTCCACGGGAGAGATTACCGATCTCGTTTCCAATGAGACGTAGCCCGGTGAGTTGATTGAGATTTTTGAAAGAGCCATTGTGAAACTCCGTTATCTTGTTCTCACCAAGATCAAGAGTTTTCAAAAAGGTTAAATCACGGAGGGCTTCTGGCACTGCTGTCAATTCATTTCCACTCAGGTCAAGTTCCTTAAGATCTGAACAATTTCGGAATGCCAGGGGATCAAGATTTACAACCATATTGCCGGATAGTGTCAGCCGATTGAGCACGAATAATCCATTGAATAGCTGTGGTCCAATGGTGTGCAAACGATTTTCCGACAGCTCCAGTGTGTGTAAATTGTAGAGCGGTAGAAATGCATTGCTCTCAATGTGGCTTATTGAATTATTACGTAGATCCAATATCTGGAGAAAGAATAGATCCTTGAACATTCGTGCATCAATGCGCGATAGTGAATTGTATGATAAGTCAAGTACAATGAGCCTTATCAGTCCTAAAAAGGACATTTCATCGACTGTATCACTACCGAGACGATTGCCCGCTATGTTAAGCACAAGGAGATGCTCCAAACGGGTAAAAATACCCCGGGGCAAATTTCGTAGCTCGTTTCGCTGCAGATGTATCTCCCTGAGATCTCGTGTTGAGGCGAACAGTGCCTCTGGCAGTGTGTCCATCGAATTGTAGCTGACATTGAATACACGTAAGCTTGTGAGCCTTGTCAATGCATCACTAGCTATTTCATCAATGGCATTGTGCTGCATATAGAGCTCCTGAAGCTGCCTCAATCCCGCCAATGGACTATCCTCCGGCAAATTCCTAATCTCATTGTTCGATAGATCCAATGTCCTAATATCAGCATGACAATCCGCTCGATTGGCTCGCGCATCCGCCAATCCTACTTCGCTCATCTCCCGAAATTGATTACCGGTGAGATTGAGAATTTGGAGATTGTTGAGACTGCACAATACATTCCGAGGTAGTATTCTGAGATTGCTATCAGCTATTTCAAGTGTTTGTAGCTCGCGCAGACCAGCAAGTGCTTCAGGTGCAAGCTCCAAATTCCGCCCAATACTCCAGTCTCCATTATTTGTGCGCAATGTTAATTTTTTCAATTCCGAGAGTGGCTGGAATGCCGCTTCCGGAATTCTTAGGACTTTACAATTGTCAATGTAAAGCTCGTGGAGGCCGCTCAAGCGATACCAACTTTCGCCGGATATTATGCTCTCAAAGTGATGAACATTACTGCACTCTAAGCGCAATCTAAATGCCCCATCCAAGGGCGGAAGTAGGGCTGCAACACCCGATGGATCCAGTGTTCTAAGTGTACAAATAGCCGAACGTGTTTCGTTGCCGTCGGACGACCAATGGCAGGAGCCCCTAGCACCCCCGATTATCATGAGGCACAAAAACACCGTTATCACATACATCCCCGTCACACACCAGCATCTCACAGCCATTTTCGATAAATCCTGGCTAATGGCTGATATTAATCAGCCAACAGGGGATAAAAGGTAAACGGAAAAAAAAACTAAAAATGTTAAACACCCTCTATCACATTAATAATTCGGCCATTTTTTTTTTCTTTTCAACTTTTCTCCACTGATTAAATTAATTAATCCACTGGTGCACTTGTTTATTTGCACATTTCAACATTGGTCTTTACATTTGCAATAATCGATCGGCTTTATTTTGGTTGTAATCCAGAAAAATCCAATATATGTGGCAATTCGTATTCCAATTGTTATGAATAATATTGTGTGCACTGGGGCTTATCCTTAGATCCACTTATTGAACAATATCCTTTGAGGCTTATGATTAGTTCACAGATTTAACTAACGTTTTGTATGCAAGGGCGATACATAATAGCGCAGTGCGTATTCACGAGAGACTTTTTTTTAATAACATCTGGACGCACTGGCGACACGACTCGCACTGACTGGTGAAACTGGACGGGTGGAGGCATTTCAGGGGAGCTACCCCCACTATTTTCCATGGCACAGTCGCAGGAGTGCGCCACCATACGGCCGCACTATGGGAAATACTTGAGAGTATAACTGACGGGCGGTGGGAGTGGGGGAAGCATTAAACCAGCCCTTGTCGAAAACGACGTTGCCTATTCATAACGTGGGCGCCTTGCTAGGAACCCAATGTCCGGACCAGGTATACGAATATGGGAATATAGATGTTGGAGAATTAGGAAAAATTGAAAAAAAGATGAAACGTTTTTTTTTTCATTCTTCTTTCATTGCTTTTCATCCCTCTTAATTTCGTCTTGAACTTTTGACTTGGATATCAGAGAATTCGGCTCTTCCAAGAGTGTCCAAAAAATCCCGAAGAATTCCGTACAAAACTGACGGCTTAAAGCTCCTTAAATCAATGAAGGTCATGTGCAACATTCTAGAAATCGAGTTCGGTAGGAAATTCGAGATTGCTCCCGACATTTCAAAAAACTCCAGATGTTTTACGCACGAATGGAGAATTAAGTACACTTTGGTTTGAAAGACATTTAGATCGCGGCCAGGCTGATTTCTAGTACCAAAAAATTAATTTGTTTTGACTGAGTTTTTCCTCCGTTTTAGTTCAGTCGAGACTTTTTTCTCACTAATCCGAAAACATTTTCTCCTTTCTGATAATGTGGGAAGAAATAAATTTACTTCTTAAGCCTTATCAATTATCAGAATGCATTAAAATCAATAGCAATTGGCGACAAACCACTTTGGAAATCGAACGATTTCACACCGATAATGTCGCGCTTAATGACAAAACTAATTATACAGTCAATACCACAAGAACCAGCTAATTTTCCCTACTTTCTACAATAAATAATAGAAAAAACAATTATGTGTGAACCTAGTGTTACAAATAATCTAATAAGGACTTCTTCTTTCATATATATATATATATATATATATATATATATATATTGTATGCGACAATATATACATATATATCCTCGCGAAGAGAGGGGGAGAGCGTTAAACCAAGCTATGTTGAAAACGACGTGGCCTATTCATACTGTGGGTGCCTTTGCTAAAGGGACCCAGTGACCGAACCAGGTATATAGCATATAGGAACCGTATAGAAGAAAACAAGGACTCGCCCCCGAATACAATTCCGAGGGGGGACAGTCTCGTGGGATCAACATTGAAAATCCTTCAAATGAATTCTCAACGATATTTCGGCTAGAGCAGTCGTATAATATAAATTTAAGCAATGCACCGCCTTTTTGGAGATGGGGGAAGCGCTTTGTTATGATTTTTCGAGAATGTACATTTTGTACATGTGTGAGCGTGTCACGCCCATGGGTTTGACGATATTTTTGGGTAGAGGCAACTGTCCATTGGCCGAATATTAATGATAATGGCAGCGGGGAGGAATATTTGCACTGGGAATTTATTTTTTTTTTCAGGAGTTTTCGGGGATTTTCTTAGGGAAAGTCATTGTGCTGAGCAGAAAATTGGTCATATTGTATGATTTATTCGAAATTTTCCCGATTGTAGAATTTATAAGATACATATATGTGTCAATCCCTATTGGGAAGCTGCAAGTTCCCTGCATGAACCCCCCCCCCTACATTCCGTTTACTCAGGGATCCTATAGTAAGAAGGAGAGACGAAAGGAACTATCGATATATATCGAAATTATCGAAAAGCGTAAGACCGAACCGGACGCGACACCAGTTACTGCGGCGAAAAAAGGAAATGCGCGTGCGCACCACTCGCCACCGGACTCGCTCTGTTAAAAATCTTAGACATAACAAATCGTACTCAACTCGTGCATTATAGGAACCCGACCCAAAAATTTGAAATTTGTTGAGGTCATTTTTCCAGTGCTTCAACTGACTCTGCAAGTTAAGATCTAAATCCCTCCTATGAGATGAGTGCAAAAGATATATCGTCTCGGACTGGACCGATTCTCGCGTGTCAGGGGTGCCCTGAACCGCCAATAGCCCCCGGGGGGGGGGGGGCTATTCTCAACTTTAACGAATCAAATTTCGTCAACGAAAGTCGAACGTTCCACGAATTCTATGTAGGAATCATATGGAGATTTCGTCCAGCAGTTGACTTTCGTCAACGAAACTCGATTCGTTAAAGTCGAGAATAGACCCTCGCGATTTCCACTAACACTCAGTAAGTATTGAGCTATAGCTATGGAATTTTCATTTGTCCGAAATGGGAACATAGACATGCGGCGATCTGCTATAGGCGCGACCACAGGTGGGCGAGCATCCGCGACCTCTCAAATGTTCAATGGACCAGAATATATTATATTTGGCTTCTTACTTCCTCCAAACAAGTTCTCATATAGCTGCGTTTGGTTCTACCAGCGACATCTACCTTGAAAACGGGAACTACCGGCATGTCTTATTGATTCTCCAGCAGTCGTCGGTAATCTAGGAACACAAAATTAACGAAATCGATGATAATAAATTCAATTGTTTATTTAAATATGCGTGTATTGCAAATTGGGGTCAATAGAATTGATCAGAATTTAATAATTCAATGTGTTAGTGTTGCGCTATGGCGTACGGTATTTTTTAATGTATGTGGTGAGCGTTAAAAGTTGCTAAACATGAGTGAAAAAAAGGAGGAAAAAAAAGAGGACCCTCGACTCGAGTTTATTAATGAATACCTGAAATGCTCCAGTGGCATTAAACCCGACAAATGGAGTAAAATGATTAACACCCAGGATTTTAAAGTAAACTTTTACAGATTTTGGATAGTTTCTGTATTTTATGTATTTCATATGTTTTATATATTCGTATATTTTACATATTAATTCATCTACTTTTCGTAAATCTACTCCTCAACGGAATATGTAATTAATGTATTATGAGAATCCCATAAAGCAATGGGGCCCATTTTCATTGCGAAGTTATGGATTCGACCCGTTGCTGTGATCCCCATATATTTGATTTCATTATCCTTTTTTTACCAACGCCGAAAAAGCAGATAGTTCATTCATCCTTCCCTGTACTGATAACGACTAGATTTCATTTGAAAGCCTGCTACCCATATAATTGGCATAGATCTAGGGGAAATCAAATTATCGAGCTGCGGAGATGAGGATATGGACCGGTTGCGTCTTTCATTGAATTTGGTGGAAATGGAGCCAAACGAGTTGGTTTTATTGAACAGATCCGACACTTGAACTTCATATTTTTACGTTGCACATAATTTTTTCTGGCAAAATTAATAAAAAAAAAAAACAAAGTGCGCAAACCTATTTGACCGAGTGGAGCTACGACAACCCCGACAATGCTTTTCTCAAAACTTTATGAAACATTAGATGGCAATTTTTTCCCTCCTTACCCATTGGTCTTAAGGCTCAATATTATGAAAAATCTTTTGAAGTCAATTTTATTTCTACCAAAAACAAAGATAATTGTGGATTTCTCTCCCACAACTCTCTCGCGAAATAAACCCGAAAATTAAACCAGTGGGGTGAATCAGTGTGCCCACTGATGGAGCGAGAACGCGACTACCAATTCATACAGACACACACACACACGCGCGCCTTTAGTCACTTATCACGTAGATCATGATTGACCCTTATCACCCGTGAGTTAAATCAGGATTATTTTGATTCCGATGGAGTCTCTGGTTCGGGCGAAATCCAGGCTCAAAATTTGACCACACACACACACACACACATCCAACACAGAAAATGAAACGCGAAGCTTCCATTCGAAAGCAAGAATGCAACGCATAAAATATGTCCATAATTGACGGAATGACCCACATAAATAACTGCGCCACCACAACTATTAACACCCTAATATTCACTTGCAGGATATAATTCTGAAATTTTTTAATACACCGACGGAAAATATGCTAACTATGCAAGTGTCTTCAGCTGGGGTACTCATACCCGCCCTGGGAATACAACCGGGCGCCAAAGTCAAGACGTCCTACTTTGCCAGACGACAGCCGGTTAATATTACAGAAGTTAATTACAGGGAGATGCTCATCCCAGGTGATATGTCTCCCAAACCAATTGAGGATTTCGCTGTACTCATGGAAGAGGTATAACTTTGAGACTCGTCGTAATACTCTTTACGGAAAGTTCAAGTGGATCATTAAATATTTAATGATCTTCCCGAAGGTTTATACACCGATGCTCACGAATTCGAAAAACCAGGGGAGGTGGCCGCCTTTCATACGCAAAGATGTCGAGAATCATGTGCATGAGATGAAAAATTCCATTTGTGAGGTAATTAGTGCGGTTACCAAGCGCAGATTATATAAATATTGCATGGCCATTGAAATTTGTACAATGAGAGGTATTTTCTGACCGATTTATTCATTGGGTTTGGTAATTTTGCAATTGTTCTCAAAAATTAAATTGTGTTTCGCGAATTTTTGAAATCACTCTTGCGTTTTAATCAAGGTCCATATTGTTCAGTATCCCAATAACAGCCCGTCCCCAGCTCCATCCTATTTCCAAAATAAAATTTTTGTTAGCTCCAAGGAAACATGAAGGGCGAAACTTTCTTATCACTGCCGCTGGGAATAGAAAAACTTTTCCAAGTTGAAAATTTAACTAGCAACCATGTGGATTACCAGCTGAAGGCCAATACTGAGGACACAATCGCCAAATGGAGCGTTCAGATTAAGCAAGTGCTGTCTGAAACTAATGCAAGCGTTAAAAGTGGAACTCCGCAACTTCCGATCGCTGGTAAGTGGCGGAAATCGGTGAGAAATAATAACTTAGGTATTTTGAGTCGATTAAAGCAAGCTCTGAGCAAAGTGATAAATTTACAAATTCTTCTCTTCCGGCCATCTCAGGGTCCTTGGCTATTTTTCTTCACTTGTTTTATTGCAATTTTGCTGCACCGTATGTTCTGAGTAGGTCGGTTTAGAAAAAAATTACGTGAAATATTTTTTTTTAATTCGAATTCTCTATGAAAAAATATTTTGACATTTTTTCCCGTGAAGCCTTGTTGAGAAGGAACTTTGGTATTCCCTACCCGAAAGTTACTGTTTTTAATTTTTAAAATTCTCAATTTTTCTTTTTTAATTTTCTTCAAAACTTGCCCAATTTGTTAAATCTCTAAAGTGGCATATGAAAGCTCACCTTTGATTGATGTAGGTTAAGCCCTTCGCTTTTCTCTTCAAACTTTCAAGAGATTGACTCCTAGCTCCAGAGATTGAAGAATATTGAGTCCATGTACGAGGAGAGAAAGGATGCCCAAGTTGAAACGAAATGATTTATTGATTTTTTTTTTCAATATCGAAATCTGAAATATCGAATATTTATTTGGAGTTCCTTCAATTTCATCGAGCTTTCATCCTGCCATTTTTCAAATTTGTTAAATTTAGGACATCGTCGAGTTTTTTACTGTTCATTTTTTTTCAATTTTTTAGTTTTTTTATATTTCCAAATTTTCACATTCCCAATTGGAATGCGTGCAATTGAACTTTGAAATTTCATATTTGACAGAGCTCCCTTAACCCCCCCCCCAATTTTCTATTTAAACTTTCAAGAGATTGAGTTCTGGCGTCAGAGACTGAAGAATATTGAGTCCATCTACGAGCAGATGAGAGATCCCCGAGTTAAGAAAATGGTTTCCCTTCTTCAAGTGACGGAGAGCCCTTATCTCAACAGTTTTGAAATTTTATTGAAGCATATCACTGCAGGTTTGTGTCGCTGAGTATCCTTTCAATCTTGGCTTTTAATCTTCACTGCTTTTATCATTACCAGCTGTAGTCGAAGCGCGGGACATTTATTTGCACTTGAGGCCATTGCAATCGCACTTTGAGGCAATGGAGGGCTTCGATTTAAGCGAATTTCGATTGAATATCAAGCCCTTGATGCACTGTATCTGTCTGGCATGGGCCAATTCCAGATATTACTGTACCACAACACATATAATTACTCTACTGTCTGCTGTTGTTAATCTTCTAATGACTCAGGTAATATTCTCGTCTATAAAATTCAAATATTGCAATTTTTATTTCGTTCTATTTGTTTTTATTTTTATTGATTCATTGATTTATTTATTCATTTATTTATTTATTTATTCATTTGTTTATTTATTTATTTATTTATTTATGAGGACTGAACAGACAAATTACAAAGCCCCGATTGGTATAACAAAATTTGAGAAAATAATTCACGAACAATATAATCATTAAAGAAACAGAGAACGAAAATTAAAACAATTGAGCCAAATTTCCATCAAATTTTTCCATGACTTGAAAGAAATGATGCCCCCCCCCCCCCGCCCCCTCTTCACCCTCAAACTGATATGCCACCCTGCCATTTCTGCACTCTCTAATTTCCCTAATGATGTCCTTACTAGACTTCAAAATTCCTGGATCCAAGTTCTCTGTTTGAAGGCGACATGAACGACACTCTTACAAAAGTTGTATCAGTGTTGGAGCTTATTCAGTACGTCCGCGATGTTGTAGAACATTGCAGGGTCAATATTGACAGCTACTTCAAGCCTGAAGTTGAACCTGTGCTCTGGACTTTTCATGAGAAGCTCATTTTCGAAAATCTGGGAAAATACGAGACACGACTGCACCAAATCAAAGTAATTTTATATACTTATTTAATCTAATGAAGTCTCGTAATTAATTCCCCTGACGGATCTATCGATGACTCTTTGATTGCGGATGAGAGGAACAATTTGTGCCTCATATAGGGCCGGATATTTCGGGGTAATGTTTACAAATGATAAATCTTCGGTTATCGAAAACTTGTGAAAACTTTTTTCGAATGTGAAAAAAGTGAGTTTACACATAGTTATATCAACCCAGTTGAAAGCATCAACCTCATTTTTTTCCAGAACGTATTTGAAATTGCGCAAGACTATTTGAAGCTCGATCGTGCGGAGATTGGGGGTTTGTACGGGAAATCATTGTGTCAAGTTGTGTTCCACATATACGATGACTTTGTCAAGAGTTATAATGAGTTGGGAGCCATACAGGACGACATCCTATCGCCTGACAATGAAGCCTTTACAACAGCCGTCAACGACTTCTTCGAGAAGGTTTAAATTTTTAATTTCTTCTCAAACTTTCCCGCATAAGGTGAAGAATGTAATGCTAGCCTCACATTGTTTTATTTTTCTTTCATATCCATTATTTAGTTGAAATCGCCCCGTTAACGTCGCATTCCCCTCATATCAATGAGTCATCGCTCGAGCTTCTCCTACCCTACTTGCGGGGCCCAGGAGCGCCATATTTTTTTCCCGCTGCATTGTTTTGGTTTCCAATATTATCGAAAAAAAACAAGCAAAATTTTGGCTTGAGATATTTTAGCTCACTTCCCTTTGTACTGTTACAACGGTCAGTTCTAACAGAAAAGCGATACGGCTTATTGATTCCTTTCTTGTCTCCGCTGCTTTAAATATATAAACCTCAATGTAACATGATAATTGTGATTAGAATGTAAAGATACCTCTTGCAACTAATAATTATTCATGGAATGTAACGTGGTACTTGGATAACTTGTCGGTTTTTTTTTCTGTACTCATTGTATTAGCAAAATAAACAATCATGTTTGAATGCTCCAAATAAAAAAAAAAACGGTCAGGTCTAGTGCCTTCCGGAGATCCAGTTGACTCTCCCACTAGTGCACTGCGAGAGACCGAACGCTCCGCCCACCCCCACAAGTAACTCTCCCCTACTTCTCCCACTCCCGGATGCTAGTAAGCGCAGTGAGGTAGCTTTCAAAGTCACGTGGGACTATTTGCACAGTGGTGGGGAGGCGGCGCTTGAGGAGATAGTCAGTGGTGGGGTCATGACGATAGTGACTATAGGGATCCATCAACTTGCGGGAAGTGCACTGGTGGGGGAGTTGACGGTAATATTGATTTCAAAAAGAGTTGATAGACGATGAAAAATATAACCAAAGAAAAATACGATCAGTTACAGAAAAATAATGGTCATATTGACTCATTCCGTTTTAAGAGTCCCTTTGAGTAAGTAATTTCACAAAGCGAAATTTTAACGAGTTTCCTTTTCTTTCTGGGACCCTACGTCCAATGACTTGCTCAGTGTCCGCGAGTGGGGGGGGGGGGGCTAAAAATAATGCCCAGTTCTCAGAATTGACCTTGTGTTCTCTCCCGAAACGCGGTGTTGACGCTTGACGGGGTCGCGTGGTGTTCGAATATTCAATTGACAATTGTGCACACACTGATTTTTTTTTCGAGTAAAATTTTTTGTCCTGGTTTTCTTTCCCAAAATATCCAATATAGTTCCACGATTTACGCTTTTCAGGTTGACGAATACGATCGAAAATTGGCAATGGTCTTCCACAAATCATTTATGGAATGCAACACTCTTCAAAGCATAATCAAATTCGTGTGGCAAATTGGGAGCATCGCACTACGACCGATATTACAGTCCGAGCTTTTAGGCCACTATGAGGACCTTTTATTGAGGATTCACGAATGTCTGGATAATGTGAAGGTAGAAAACAATTAATTAGAAGATGACTTAATGAAATTACGGAAGGTTTTGGTCGACATTAAGACCAACTGCCGAAGCCAAATTTTCCGACGAATCGACTTGTACAGTATGTCGATTAGTTTTCGAGTACAACTTGATTCTGATTTGAAATAATCGACCCAGGATCGACTAAGTACCGGGTTCACTGCCGGTCGATTAGAATTTATTTTTCCCCAAACCAACCCCCGATCCACCTAACACCAAGTCGATTGTCCAAAAAAAAAAATAGATTAAAAAAAAAACACCAATGGACCGGTCCGCCAGGGTGGTGATTACAGGTGAAAAACTGTACTTAGTAAAGCATTTGTAAGTCACTAAGGAAATGTTTTTGAATTTTGAAAATTTTGAAATCTGTGAAACTTTTGAACTTTGCGAATTTTCTTGCTTTTCCCTAAATTGATATTTTTTCATAATTGTTGAGACTCTCGATTTATTTGAATTTTCCAGAGCATTGGAAATCACTGCAGATTCGAGTTTTTAAACATTTTTTTCAAAATTATTCTTTTTAATCTCAAATCACTTTTCATTTTCCACTCTTTTCAAAAAATCCAAAAATTCCCATTTTCTTGCTGGAATTTTACCTTAGAAATGGACTTGACTTAATGATTCTTTCAGCTTCTCTTCGACCAAGGAAGTAGAAAGCGTGAAACTGGGAATTTGCCAGTGGATCAATATTTCCCACCAGTAGCTGGAGCGTTATGCTGGCTGATGAAGTTGAAGCGTCGCACTAATTATCCTGTAGAGTCCATAAAGTTGATAGATCACCCGCTGCTCGTCAGTCAATCAGCACGCGAAATAACTGCCAAGTACGAAGAACTCCAGGTATAATCGATCAACCCCATTTTTTTTCCAACTGGTAATTCGAAAATGCATGACTGATGTTTACGCTTATTGAAGAGCATCCTGAACAAGGCGGACGATGAAATATTTTCCGAGTGGGCCGAGCGATTGCCAGGAATTTGCCAAGAAAATCTAGGCAAAACCCTTCTCATCGTTAATGAGGATGGATCACTGGAGTCCAATTTCGATCCGCAACTGGATGCTATTCTGAGGGAAACCAAGTACATGCATATTATGCAGAAGAGCCAACTACCCCAGGCTGCAATCGAGCTTTTTGATAGAACACAATTTTTTTTTGAGAATAACTATGACATCGGCCTAATCACAACTTGGTAACTACATTAATTTTCCATCTGAAGACGACTTAAGATTTTTAAAATTCGAAGAATGTTCCAGATTTTCAGAGTGCCAAAATTCAATCGTAATTTTCAAAAATTATTAGAAAATAATTTCAACAAATACGTTTTTCCAATTTTCAAAATTTTCAAGTTTCGGAAGTTTAAACCAGCTGCCAATTTCGAAAGTCAATAAAATTTTTAGAAAATTCCCAGTTTTATGGAAATTGAAAATTAACCGTTTGAGAAATTTTAACTTTCCTCAACTTCGACGAATCTTGTCTATAAATATTACTAAATGAAAACGAAATAAGAATATCGTTTCTGTATAAATGCAGGTACAACGAAGTTAAAACCAAGAGTTCAGCAGTGGAGATGGATCTACTCACGGAAGAGTTGGAGATTATTAATCAGATGATTAATGACGGCCAGCTGAATTACAATTGGAACTCGCCAGGTATTCTTCGAATCGTAAAATAGTTTAGAAGTAAACATTTTTTGATAAGTTCTGGGAAAGAAATTTGAAAAAGTCTAAAGAAGGCTTTTACGGTTGGACATTTGATTTACAATGATTTTTTCGAAGGAGCTCAGCCATTTCTCTGACATTACATACCTGGGATTCTTTCCCAAGAACATTCTCCCAATCCATTTCTCTCCTTGAAAAAATTTCCCTAATCAATTTTTTGCCTTGAGAAAAAATCCTTATTTAAAAATTCTTAGATCTGCGGTAAAATTCCTGAAATACACGGCAAAAATCAGCATGTGAATACGCACTACTCTGAGATTAACCAATCAATCTTATTAATAACTGATGCTTCCTTTATCATCAGAAACTCCAGAATACATAAAAGACCTATTGAATGCCGTGCGCAGCTTGCATTCTCGTGTGATGAAAGCTCAAGAGAATATTGAAAAATTGATGAAGATGATGTACGACTGGGCCATGACACCCGTGCTCACACGCAAGGATGGAAAAATCGACAATTTATTAGCAATTAATGAACGAGAAGCGAAATTGACTGAGAGATATCGAGAGATTGAGCTTTTCGGCGGTGAACTTCTTCGAACTTTGGACGAAAATTATAAATTGTACTTCGATTTACTACCAGAATCATTTTACATGAGAGAAGAATCAGATGCTGCAGCTTCAGAAGGAGGGGGAGCTGATTTGGATGCTGAGGGGATGGACCAAACGATGGGATCAGAGTGAGATTTATGAAAATTTGAAATAACAGGTTAACATGCAGGTTTACGGATGAATGACCTCATATGTTTTTTGTAGAGAATTTCATTCTCGATAAACAATATTTTATGCTATTTTTCTCTCCGTTGAGTCATTCTCGTGGTATAACCATTTTACGGGACTGCGTTTTGTTCCTACAATCGTTTTATCCAATTTGTATGAAGAGCCAAATCTCATCAACACGTGGTTTGTTTCAACGTTAAACGAGTTCAAAATTTTTGAATATTTCTGAGAATTCTGCACACTTTGGAAAATTTTGAAAAGTTGAAGAATGATCCAATTAATAATTTCAACATTTTTAAAAAAGATTTTTAAATATTTGAGAAGTTGAATAATTTTTAATATTTATGATAATTTTCGAAAAATCGGAAGATCCTCAAAGTTGTAAACAACGAGAACCTTTGAAAAACTGAAAATGTTGAGATTTCAGGAAGCTTTCGAGAATTTTGTGGGTAAAAATCGATCACATTTTGAAGACCTTGAAGATTTTTTCAGAACTTTATCAGAACACAGTCTTCACAGGAATTCTTAATTCACCTTCTAGTCATTTGGGTATTTCAGCCCAGGTCCAAATGAAGTTATCGGAATCTCAGAAAATGTAGCAAAATTAGGCTTATTAAGAATTCCCTCACTTACTTCTCTATCTTCAATTTCTGTGAGGTTTCTTATGAAGTATCTATGATTAATGACGAATCCATTTAATATTCTGTGCTCGTGGAATGGTTAGTTTTCATTCCAATTTCTCACTCCAATTATACTCTGTATATGTGTTTCATTTTGCATATATTCGACGTTGCCGCTAACATACTTCTTGAATTTCAATTCTTTATATTTATCGTGGTGCTTTTAGTCTTGAGATAAATCATTCGTAACCGAGCTATTATTTCTCCCTATGGTGATCATTTTGCATCTGCTTTTTAACACATCAGTCGTTATGCAATTAGTCCACTTTTTAAGTTTTGTAACACACAATTGTAATTTTGAACTATTTCCGATAGTAAATCTGACGTAGATGCAGGTTCCGATGAGGGTGACAAAATAGAAACAGAAACGTCGCCTGTAAATGTGGAAATGACTGCGTCAGACGAGCTTCGAAAGCAGGAGGAAGATGAAAAAGAAATGGAACTTGAAGCACCGCGACAGGTCAAGTGGAAACCGTACCTTGCTTATATTGATCAGTTGGTATCTGAGGGCTTGGTACAAGCAGTGTCGACGAGGTATCAAATTTATATGGTACCACTTTGAATCCTCAATTTCTTAATATCATTCTCGGATATTCTAGATGCTTTAATCTGAGAACAAATCTGAAATTCTGAGGCTTCAGAAATCTTTGAGGGTTTTAAAAATTTTGAAACATGTGAAGCATTATTAAAATGCTAATCTCCGTAATTATAATCCCCCTCAAAAATTGAAAAACAAAAGTGAAAAATGTTGAAAATTACTCAGGAAGTAAGAAATTTATGTGAACCTATTTTAACTCAACTATTTTCATATATAATCATCTGCAGTTCCCCCTTATCTGTATCATATATTCAATTTTTCACTTCAATTTTTAATTAAATTTTTTAAAACGGATGCATTATATCGATTCCTGTCAATTTAAAATATTCCGGATTTTTTTCCTAAAATGAAATAGTACCCGAGGAACCTTATCGAATTCAACGAACTTTCAATATTAAATCGATCCCGAGGCACCCGTTGCATGGGACGTCAATTTTTTAATTTCCAATGCATAGAAAATTCAATTACGTTGAATAAATTGGTACAGAATTATATGTAACCACGAGCTAAAGAATATTGTAAAATGTGCATAAATTTGAGAAGTTAATTTGAGATAATGCAAAACTAAAAAAAATATGGAATCTAATAAAATTTCAAAAATTATGAACAGTGAATGCGCAATTTTCAAAATTCAATTTTCATTCCATGGACTTCAGAATTTCCATAAATATTCTTTCTTTGGAAAATTTCGAGAAGAAATGTGAAGAAAAAATGTCTCAAAAAGTTTTGAAGAAATAAAATCTGAAAAATTTTGACGAAAATGCAAAATTTAAGAACAATGCAAAATTTCGAAGTCCCAATCTTTGAACTGTTGTACAATTCCGAAAATGTTGACTCGATTTTTAATATTTACGAAATTTTGAGTATTCGAGGATTTGAGAAAATTTGAGGATATGAAAATTTTCAAAATTTGAAAAGTTTCCAGAACTTTAAAAAATTCCTTCAACATTGAGGGTTCAAAAAATTCAGGATTGTTTTGCACCAAAGCTCGAAAGTTCACACATTTGAAATTCCAAATTTTCGAAAGTCTTTCATAGTAGAATTAATTATTGAACGAAATTATTGGCAATATGAAAATTTGAGTATTTAAATTCCAATATTTCAATTTTCTATTGCATATTAAGGTGAAAGAATAATCGATATGTACTCAATATGTTTCATATATTAAGATGTCAAAATTCTGAGAAACCAAAATTCAAAAAAATACAGTCCCCAAAAGTCACATTTTTTAAAAATGGCAAAAATGTCTCATACCCCATAACAGTCACCATTTTTTCAAGAAATCCTGATATGACACTGATTGATGGCTAATCAAAAACTTGTGTCTTTTCAGTATTTGTTACATTCTCGACGAGACAGATCCCGAATCTACTACATCGCCCCTTTTCGAAGTGCAGCTTTTCCTGGAAGCTCCAGATATTGTTTTTCGTCCGCTCGTGCAAATAAACGACCCAAACGGATTCTACGTATTTTACGAGGGTTTGATGTTCGATATGATGAAAATGGGAACATTAATTTCTCGTTTAGACCCGGCGAAGTCGCTGGAACGAGAAAATTATGGGGTAAGACATCATGTGAGGGGTGTACAGTTACTACTGGGCTACTCCGCTTCAGGACTAATTGCCATCTTTTCCCCATTCTCTACTCCGCTTAAAAAGATCGATCTCACCGAGATTTCCAAGTTCGTATTGAGATTAAAGAAATCTTGGATGAGGAAACTTCGCATTAAACATTTGAAAAAAATGGACACATTTGAGTACTTTCGACAATTTGAACAATTTAAAAAATGATAAACATGTGAAAGTATTTTGGAGAAAAACAAATACGGTCAATCCAGATTCTGGGGGAAAAACAATTCAAAACGTCTAACAAAAATTTTCAATTGTTCAAATTTTAAAAGTGGCCAATTTGCGAACTCTCAAATTTAAAGTAATCGCAAATATCCAAAATTTCACATTTCAGAATTTTTTAATAAAAAAAAATTCAAATTTGATATTTCAACAATTTGAAATTCCTAAAACGTCGAAATATCAAATATATCGGATTTCTAAAATTGGAAGGAAAAATGTGAAAGAACGTGGAACGCTCGAAAAAATGCAAAATTATTCGATTTCAGACATGTTCGTTTTTTTAGCACTGGAAAACCTTCGAATTATTATTTTCAAAAACCTGAAGAATTATGTGTAAATGCTACCCCGTTAACGCTAATAACTATCCTTTTCTCATTTACCCCTTCACTTTAAAAGATCGATCTCACCGAGGATCCGAGAATCGTCTTTATGCTGGAGGAGACTTGTAATAGAGTTAAGCAGGCACTAGTTCAGGCCCAAGAGTACGCCCAGGTAAGTTTACCAACCCCTGAGGGCCTAATGAGCGACTAATTAAGACAAATACGTCTACTTATTCATTGTTACTGGATTCTGTGAACTAAATGAAGACGTATGAGGCAGATTGCTAGCTGCAGCCGGACGACAGATTGGACTATATGAATGATTGAAATTAAAGTTGAAAAATGGCGACCAATGCGAAAATATCGAATATCTCAAGAATTTGGAAACTTTTTTGTAAATTTTTTTAAATGCACAAAAATTAAGTATGACACGCACTGGCTTAAATCGCGATACATTGCAAACTTGATAATATTGTTATAAATTCACCCTTTTTAAAATATAAAATTTTTGGGCCATATTTATAACGATTTAGTTCGAAATTTACAAGAGAGTTTCATTCTCAAAATACTCATAAGAATTTTCGGCTATTATAGATATGCGGTCAGCAGCCCAGTCTTTCATAATTTGGGCTTATTTAAAATTTTGTTTTCTAAAATTGAATAACGTTTTCCATATTTGGAGCCATTTAAAAAATTTGGAAATTGATATATATCGAAATTGTGTAAAATGTTATGATACTTTTAACAATGCACACTCTTTGGAAATTCAAAGATCTTACAAATTGAACAGTTTTGAAACTTAACAAGTCTCGAATTTCCTGAGTTTTTAATTTGTTTGAATTTGTACTAATTCTGAGAATTTGAAAGCTTGCAAATTAAAAATGTCACAAATTTTAAGAATTAAATTCAAAACTTCATATATTCCAAGGATCTCTAGACATTTACGTAATTACAAAAGTTCCAAAAAAAAAAAAATGGAAGATTCTAAAAACTTCAAAATATGCAAAAATCAAAAAATTAGAAAAAAAAAATTTACTATCGAAGGTATACGAGGATTACTCTTGGCTATGGCTGGACGACAGGCAGGAGTATTTGAATAATTTTCTCCGCTTTGCGAGAAGTCTGAACGATGAGGAGAAGGAGTTGGTCTCGCAGTCCCCAGAGAATATTTCCCATTTTCTCAAGGATAAAAAACCTGAGTTATCCGATTTCAAAAAGGAAATTGATTACTTCATGGACTACTACAAGAAATGCGATAGCATTGAGAATGAGAAAATTCTATTTCGATGGCTGAGAATCGATACAAAGCCATTTAAGCAGGCCTTATTGAATATAATTTGCAAGTGGGCGTACGTACTGAAAATGCACCTCGTGAACTCTGTCAATACAAGGTATTTTGTCATTCCCGCACCAACTATGACATAGTTTCATCTCTTCAAATATTATTGGTCCTCTTTCATCATACGCAAATAAATTGCAATATAAAAAAAAAAAAAAAATGTATAATCGGAAAAACACCCAAACATCTAAAAAAAAATCTGCAGAAATTTAAGAACAAAAAAAAACGTCCTACGGACTCTGCCGGTTGCCCCGTTATATTCCAATACTGAACTTTGTGAATACAGACTATTTCAGGATTACTCCACTGAAATTATTGATTGAAGATATTTTCTCCCCAGTAAATCAATAGTTTACACAGCGTTTACTTTCAGCTTGAAGGAGCTATCAGAATTTCTACATGCGGCTAGTGATCGATTCAACCAGCCAGTCTTGGAGAATGATTATGATGGTTTGCTGCAGACTATTTATTATTTAAAGGAAGTTCGAGATCGACAGTACAAAATCGATGACATGTTCGTGCCACTGAAGGTATCAGAATTGTTAGTCGGAGCAATTAATTATTTTGGACAGAATTGTTCAGTATCTACGAATTGCTGAGGAGGAAGCTCTTCATGACTCAACAATTCGTTATTATAGTGGAAATTCGACTATACACATATAGCATCACACAGATACACACACACATACACACAGCTTCGCGCCCGGCCGCCGGAGAATATTTTTCAAAAATATTTTCTCATGGATTCCGACCGATGCAGGAACGTTGCGTGTGTGCTATCGGCACCATAAAATGAGACCTAACCCGACGCAGGGGGGGGGGGGGAGGGTGGGTTCCATCATAGGCGCGGGCCATCGTAGCACAGGGGTTTCTGGAGGTTTACCCTCTGTTTAGAAATACGATGGCCTCAAATGGCGAAAGTCGGCCCCAGCCGCATGGGTAGGTGTCCGGTACGCCCCCAGAAGGAATGCTTGAACGGCCGCTACCCGGGGCGTACAAATGACAGGGACGGAGAAAAAAAAAACAAAAAAAATTCTCACGTTTCATCACCAAAAATAAGCTTCGATTAAATTTCCCCCGCCCAGGAAACCATCAATCTCCTCGCGGATTATCAAGTAGAATTCGCAGATGAAACGTTCACCTGGCTGACTACCTTGCCCGAGCTGTGGACAAACGTGAAAAAATTAGCAGCCCAAGTGAAGCAAGTGGTTTCGCCGCTTTTGGCACACCAAGTAGATCTCGTAAAAAAGCGCTTGAATTTCTTCGACTACCGACAGCACCAGTATCTCAATAAATTCCGCAACAATGAATTATTCAAGTAATTAACAATCTTCCCCACATTCTTATCCACGAAATGTTTTTTCATTAATATCTGAAAGCATTTTAATAGACTCTGAAAAATTCCCTCAAGTTACGGAAAATATTTTTTTCCATTAATGAAAAAGCCCGGGAAATGCGGGATGGCAATTTATTATTCAAACGAAGATTGTTGACTTTCAGCCCTAACTGCAGAAACATTTACGATAAACTGGATTCTGTAAATACTGAAATCTCAGCACTGGAGGATGAATTAAAGATGTTAACGGAAACGACGACGATATTCGAGCTGCCCGGTCAAGAGTTCAAAAGCATTAAAGAGGCAAGACGCGAATTGAAGCTATTGAAATGCCTTTGGGATTATGTGATCGTCATAGAGACAAGCCTGGATGAATGGAAGATGACACTGTGGAAAAAAATGGACGTCGAAGGGATGGATCAGGAGTGCAAAAAGTTGACGAGGGAATTGAGACGTGAGTGGTAGACTAATCTTAAAAATGAGAAAAAAATCCGCGAAAAGTCGTACTTAACTATCCTTTTACTTTCACCTCCTATCAGCTCCGTGAACTATTTTGTGATTTTTTATTGGAGCCCATCGGAAAAATTACACGTTCAATCTCGAAAAGTCAATGAATTGGGTTAACGAAAAGCAGCAAAAGAGTTCTTACTCTTCGGTAGTCGCGCGACTACTGACGGTTAAGACATTTCAAAGGGGAGACTTATTTCTCGTTGTCGTAAATTATCCAATGGTAATAGTGATCGTTACTATGTTATTACAGTATTAGATAAAGATAGTCGAAGTTGGCAGCTATATGGATATATTGAGAGCCAAGTTCGGAATATGATGTCCTCATTAAGAGCTGTATCGGAACTCCAGAATCCGGCCATCAGGGAGCGACATTGGCAGCAGTTAATGGCGGAGACACACGTAAATTACTAATGATGATTGAAATACATAGCCCATAACTTGAAATAACGATTATGTCAGTCAAGCAAACTTTCATGTACTAGAAGAAAAATGAATTTGAAAAAAGCCTGCACTTCATAAAAGCAAATGAAGAAATTAATACCTAAAATTGCCTTGAAAATAGAATTTTAGAACGGGGAAATTACAGAGGGGCATTGCATGGAAGTGTTTTAGTCTCCCTAATGAGGGCACAGACTCATTACCTCCTTTGGCTCAATATATCAATCAATTTTAACCCAATTGCACGTCAACACCCACTTCTTATTTTGAAAACCTTCGCTAGGTGAAATTTACAATGGATGATCGGACAACTTTGGAAGACCTACTGAAACTGGAGCTCCACAAATTTGAAGAAGAAGTTAAAAATACCGTTGACAAAGCGGTAAAGGAGATGGCGATGGAAAAAACTCTGAAGGAGTTGACGAACACGTGGACAAACCTTGAGTTCAGCAAAGAGTACCATGATAGAACGAAATTGAATGTCCTGAAAATTGATGAGGAAACTGTTGAAATATTAGAGGACCATCAGGTAAAGTATGGATTCCACTGCTATTTGGGGACAGTCGTTCATTTACATAATTATTAAGAAAAAAGTCCGCTGGTGGCTTCCAATGTTGGAGATCCATCTAAATTTGGAATATTCCACTGGGATCTCGTTTTGGTTCTCTACATGATGCGCGGGGGGGGGGGGGCAGGGGATGGTTTATTTTATTTTTCTGCTTTTCGTAATTTGTGAGTTTAAAACTTTTCCATTTTTTTTAAACTTTGAAACTGTTGAACTTTCTAATATTTCACATTCTAGAATACAAAATCAAATTCTCAGTTTACATTGCAACATTCTAGCCATTCCATTCATGAATCATTCCATTGCATTTAGGTCCAACTTCAGAACATGCTAAGCTCGAAATTCGTTGGTTATTTCATCAGCACAGTATCAGATTGGCAACACAAGCTGAGTAACGCGGATGCAGTAATCAATATTTGGTTCGAGGTTCAACGCGCTTGGATGCACCTAGAGAGTATTTTCATTGGTTCAGAGGACATCCGGAACCAACTTCCTGAGGACTCGAAGCGCTTCGAGAAGATAGACAGGGATTTTCGCGTAAGTCGCATTACTCATTAATCTGCGAAGAAAATATTCTCGTTTCTGTCACGCTCTGACGTTTGATAATGGTTAAAAAAATTGTGAACTCTCGTACATCTCCGTTATTCTTTCCCAGGATATTCTGAAGGAAATGCTGGCAACTCCTAATATAGTTAAAGCTACAAATAAACCGAATTTGTTGGACAAATTGGAGGACTTGGAGAGACAGCTAAATATATGCGAAAAAGCATTATCGAACTATTTGGACACTAAGAGATTGGCGTACCCTCGATTCTATTTCATTTCACCTGCAGATCTTCTAGATATTCTTAGCAATGGTAATCCATTCCAGTAACGGCAAAATGTTTTTCTGTGCTCAGTCGAATATTCCCGAAAACAAGTCGTTATTACCAGTGTGCCACTTCGTCAAATTGCATCAATATTGTCAGTGTACAAGACCGAGGACGATGGAATAAGCTATGACACATTCATTCCCCCTGATATCAATATTGTTCCCGAGATCTTGAGGGGAGAGACTGCCGATAACTCATAGACCTTCCTCCAATCACTATTTTCAAACCCAGTTTCTCTCCTTAACAAACGAGTGTTGTGATCTCAGAAAATATTTCTATTAGTGCAGAACCTGACCTGTATACCTTGAGTGCTATATTGTGCACTAAGGAATTTCAATAACAATTCCAACTAGTGGGATAAAAGTGTGTATCTCCGTTGGAAACACAAAGAAAACTTCCCGATTTTTAATTTCTGTTTGCCATTCCTAGATTTTCCGATACGTCAATTAAATGTTTCAATCCCATTTATCAAGCCGATAATTATGAATATTTGACTAGCCGCATAGTCAGCGTGCGGACGAGAATTATGCGCGTTACTGGAGTGGGAGTGAGACGCCAATAGGGGTGCGAACGCTCGAGGGTTGAACCCGTCATACCTCCTTAATTATGACAAATATGGAAAAAAGTGATAAAAAATTAAATATGTATTTCCACTTACTGAGCAAATTCTGTTTAATACTTTTTACCGTATCTCTTACTGTTTTTGAAATAGAGCATGGTAAACAATTCAATTGTTAATAACAGAAAAACAGCTCGGTCAATTTAAACCAAAAACTAATCAGATCTAAGTTCCATGAAGACGCTCCGAATAAGACCTCGATGACCCCGATCGTTCAATCCGTTCGTAAGAAATCGTTAACCAAAAATCCGATTCCACATATACAGACATACACACACACACACCGAAATTTACTCGGAATTTGATGGGAAGCATTTTGGTATACTTAAAACACCAGTTACAAAGTCAAAAAAAATTCATTTCGGGGTCAATACAATAACTTCCCAAAAAATCGGGAAGTTAAAAAATCTATCTGCGTATTCTACCGCAAATTTTATACAAACTTTTCGTCTGTGACTTTTCAGGAAACAATCCGGAATTAGTCTGCAAACACTTATCGAAATTATACGACTCGGTTGCCAATTTGAAGTGGAAAATTGAAGGTGGAAAATCGTCTAAAACCGCGAATATTCTGATCGCCAAGGATGGTGAGGAAATGGACATGTATGGAACGTGCGATTGTAGTGGAAAAGTGGAGGTATGGCTAAATCGTGTTACTGACGCCATGCGAAGAAGCGTCCGCTATCACTTTGGCCAAGCTGTTGCCACTTATGATGAAAAACCTCGAGAACTTTGGATAATGGATTATCAAGCACAGCCAGCACTCTGCGGTACACAGATTTGGTGGACCACCGAAGTCAATATGGCTTTTGCCAGACTCGAGGAGGGTTTTGAAAATTCTCTGAAGGATTACCAGAAGAAGCAGATTAATCAGCTGAATGCACTCATTGTTATTTTATGTGGAGAATTGAGTGATAATGACAGGCAGAAGATTATGACTATTTGCACGATTGATGTACATGCTAGGGATGTTGTTGCTAAGTTGATATCGATGAGGGCTGACAACTCCTCGAGCTTCCAGTGGCAGTCGCAGCTGAGACATAGGTTTGAGAAAATTGAAAATGCAAACTCAAAAACGGGAATTCCTCGATAATTGTTGGAAATAATGTTCTGCTACAGAAAATTGGTTTTTCACGGGGGGGGGGGGGGTGAGGACTGCGAAGGGGGGTTTAGGTTGCAAACTTTATAACGTCTTATCCAAAAAACGGTTACAGATAGGTAAAATTGTATAGAAGAAAAAGTGATCCTCACATAAAAATACACTTTTTATGTCTTATGAGATTTTCTCCTAACTTGCATAATTAACGAGTAAACGCCAACAGAATTTGCGGACGGTCCTAGGGGGTTGTAGTGCGCACTCCGTCGCAGTGGCTATAGCTAAAATTTTAGAAAAATCGTTAATAAATCATGTTAAATCATGATAAGAATCATAAATCGGGATGTTCTTTATGTGCATAGCAGCGTTTACATAGCAGTTGATAATTACAAAGTGCAATATTGTAATGAAATATAATGTATGCAAATATAATGCAGGAGTGTTATTTTTACGCTGTATTTTCTTTAGATGGGACGACAAGCTCAGCGACTGTTTTGCCAATATCTGCGACGCAAGTTTTGCATACGCCTACGAGTACTTAGGGAATGTTCCACGTTTAGTAATAACACCGTTGACAGACAGATGTTACATCACCCTTACTCAATCCTTGCATTTGGTGATGGGTGGAGCGCCAGCGGGACCCGCGGGTACTGGGAAAACAGAAACAACTAAAGATTTGGGGCGTGCGCTGGGTCAGATGGTTTATGTATTCAACTGCTCGGAACAAATGGATTATAAGGTACCTTGTTATTGGCTGTAAAATTTTCATGAATACAACTGTGTGTGAGTTTTCCTAGGTTTTCAATTTTGTTTTTTTTTCATGTCACGAAAATTTACATTTCTGAATTTTTTTGCTGGAAATTTTTAACTTCCCGATTTTCGGGAAGGTATTGTATTGACCCCGAAATCAATTTTTTTGTACTTTGTAAGTGGCGTTTTAAGTATACCAAAATGCTTCCCATCAAATTCCGAGTAAATGTCTGTGTGTGTGTGTATGTTTGTATGTGTGGAATCGGATTTTTGGTTAACGATTTCTTACGAATGGATTGAACGATCAGGGTCATCGAGGTCTTATTCGGAGCGTCTTCATGGAACTTAGATCGGATTAGTTTTTGGTTTAAATTGACCGAGCTGTTTTTTTGTTATTAACAATTGAATTGTTTACAATGCTCTATTTCAAAAACGGTAAGAGATACGGCAAAAAGTATTAAACAGAATTTGCTCAGTAAGTGGAAATACATATTTAATTTCTTATCACGTTTTTCCATATTTGTTATAATTAAGGAGGTATGACGGGTTTAACCCTCGACCGGTGGCACCTCTATTGGCGTCTCACTCCCACTCCAGTAACGCGCATAATTCTCGTCCTCCCGTTGACTATGCGGCTAGTCAAATATTCATCATTATCTGCTTGATGAATGGGATTGAAACATTTAACTGACGCATCGGAAAATCTAGGAATGGCAAACAGAAATTACAAATCGGGAAGTTTTCTTTGTATTCCCGACGGGGACACACACTTTTATTCCACTAGTTTTTCTTCGCATTTGCTTTTTTTGAAAATCTCAAAGTAACTATTTGAATTTCTGTCGGGAAGATGTTGTTATTATTATTCTTCAGGTTCATTTAGATACATAACGGAGTATTTCAGACAGATAACGATAGCATTAACAAAACTCTCACTGCAACTTTCACAATGTATGTTACAAACTTTTCCCAATCTCTCCGTCAATGTTTACCGAATCGTCCATTAATTTTTCAGTCCTGTGGAAATATTTACAAGGGCTTGGCCCAGACTGGCGCTTGGGGCTGTTTCGACGAATTCAACAGAATATCGGTTGAAGTATTATCAGTTGTTGCTGTACAAGTGAAATGCGTTCTTGATGGAATTAAAAGTCGAAAGAAGAAGTTCTTGTTTTTCACCGAGGAATTGAACATTGTTAATACTGTTGGAATGTTTATCACCATGAATCCCGGGTATGCCGGACGAACGGAATTACCCGAGAATTTGAAAACGCTATTCAGGTAATTCCATTGGAGAGTAATGCATTTACAAAATTAGTTAATAAGTGGATGGAAACTCGGCTTTTACCTCAATTTAATTTTAGTTATGGATTCACCAAAGATAACCGAGGAGTTAATCTGTTGATTACATTTCCAAAAATTATTTGTATTCACAGCCATCAAGGGCGGGAGGGGGGGGGGGGGTATAGATGAAATAATTTAACAACAGAGAAACTCAGATCTTATTTTTCCCCCTTTTCAGACCCTGCGCCATGGTTGTCCCGGATTTTGAACTCATTTGCGAAATAATGCTGGTGGCTGAGGGCTTTCAAGAGGCGCGCTTATTGGCGCGAAAATTCATAACTCTCTATACCCTATGTCGCGAGCTTCTGTCCAAGCAAGACCATTATGACTGGGGTCTTAGAGCAATCAAGTCGGTGCTCGTTGTTGCTGGAAAATTGAAACGTGGCGATCGCCATCGTCCCGAGGATCAAGTTCTGATGAGAGCCTTGAGGGATTTCAACACTCCAAAAATTGTCACAGATGACACTCCAGTTTTCATGGGACTCATTGGAGATTTGTTCCCAGCGCTCGATGTGCCCCGCAAACGTGATCCTGAATTTGAGAAAATGATAAGGGGAGCGGCTGTCGATCTCAAAATGCAACCTGAGGACGGATTCATTCTCAAAGTAACATTCGAAATTTTTAGTCAGTAATAGGGAAGTTGCACATCTAAAAAAAATATTTTTTAAAAAGTATACGCACTTTAAAAAATAAATACAAACATAAAGGTTGAGAAGGATCAATTGTTAATTTGTTATGAATTCATGGAATTTGGATGTGGTTTTACCGCGATTTTTTTTTTCAATTTTCCATTTCCCTATTTTTTGCCCTTTTCCTTTTCCATGGAAATGTTTAAAAGTTTCACAGTTTCGAAAATATTGGTAACGTTTTTCAGGATTTTTAATGCTATGATTTTTGAGGTTTTTCCTTGTTAAAAAAAATTAAACCTTTTAACTTTTTGTTGGAGAACATAGTGGATGGTAACTTTTGTCCAATATCCTTTCTGTTTTCAATGACAGGTCGTACAATTGGAGGAGCTTTTCAACGTTCGCCACTCAGTTTTCATCGTGGGTTTCGCTGGAACTGGCAAAACTCAAGTATGGAAGACCCTTTTCCGGACTTATATGAATCAAAAGCGAAAGCCATACTACAATGACCTTAATCCAAAGGCCGTTACTAATGACGAGCTTTTCGGAATTATTAATCCAGCGACTAGAGAATGGAAAGATGGGTAAAGTGATATTACCTTGCGATATAGGAAAGTCCAGAATTATTTATTGATTTTCGTAGGTTGATTGTACTGTTTCGTTGTAAGGCTCTTTACATGTGTGTGTTTGCATCTGTAGAGAAAGTTTCAGTGCCAAAAAGTGGAATTGGCTGATTAGAAAACGAAATTTGAAAAATCCTAAAACTGAAGTTTTTTTGAGCTCCAAAAAAAAAACGGATTTACAAAACTTGTAAATTTTCAGGAATTTACAAATATTCTCAGATATTAGGAATGCCTAAATTTCGGAAAAAATGATGAAAGGGCCGAAAAATTAGGAGAATATTCCGAGTTCAAAAGAAATGGACAAAATTCGAAGTTGAAAAAAAATGAACCGAAAATGTTACGGAATTACGAAATTGAAAAAAAAACTATTGATTTGACCCATAAAGAATTACCCATATGGTTGATTGTACGGGTGACTCCATAGGAAAGCCTTCATATCGATTTAATTAAATTTTCGATGTTATCGTGCCATTCATTCAAATGCATCCATATAGTGGAATTAAATCCTCAAAGACTCTAAAACATTCAAATCTTTTTTGAATTCTAAAAAAATTTAACAGTTCCAAAAATTTGTAAACTTGAAAATTATTAAAAATTCAACATTTTTGACAAATTAAACCAAATCACAAAACTTCTGATTATCTCATAAATTTGATTTTTTTAAATAAAAAAATTGTATTGTTTGCAATGCATAGGGGGTCAAACAATTTGTTGATTGATTCGGCCATTCAAGGCAAAACCCGACATATTCTTGATACAAAAATTTTGATATGACAGTAAATTCTTTTTTGTCAGTTTTATTATTATACGACTAAACCCTGAAAGTTTTCCAATGGCTTGTAATGGCACAGGATACTGTAATATCACATTTAAACACCGGAAAATTGAGATTGACGATCAAATATTTTTATATTTCAAAAAATACGAAGACCTCGGTGATGCAATCATTTATCAACGTCAGGGAAATAGTTCATTAACGGCTCATCGCTTGGCATTCATTCGTTCATCGGGTGGAATATAAATAATTCATCAAATTAGCACTAAGATGATAGGGAACTTGTATGCTTTTTAACTTCCCGATTTTCGGGAAGTTATGGTATTGACCCCGAAATCAATTTTTTTTTTGGACTTTGTAACTGGTGTTTTTAGTATACCAAAATGCTTCCCATCAAATTGCGAGTAAATGTCTGTGTGTGGGTGTGTGTGTGTGTGTGTATGTGTGGAATCGGATTTTTGGTTAACGATTTCTTACGAACGGATTGAACGATCGAGGTCTTGTTCGGAGCGTCTTCATGGAGCTTAGATCGGATTAGTTTTTGGTTTAAATTGACCGAGCTGTTTTTCTGTTATTAACAATTGAATTGTTTACAATGCTCTATTTCAAAAACAGTAAGAGATACGGCAAAAAGTATTAAGCAGAATTTGCTCAGTAAGTGGAAATACATATTTAATTTCTAATCACTTTTTTCCATATTTGTCACAATTAAGGAGGTATGACGGGTTTAAGCCTCGAGCGGTCGCACGCCTATTGGTGTCTCACTCCCACTTCAGTAACGCGCATAATTCTCGTCCTCACGCTGACTATGCGACTAGTCAAATATTCATAATTATCTGCTTGATAAATGGGATTGAAACATTTAATTGACGTATCGGAAAATCGAGGAATGGCAAATCGGGAAGTTTTCTTTGTGTTCCCAACGGGGACATACACTTTTATCCCCCTAGTTAAAATGATTTTTTATTCCAAAATGTGGACTGCACAATGAGAAAAAATTGTAGAAATTTGTTTAAAATTATTTTCCTGTCAATTCACTGGTATGATTTTTGTGGTCAACATTTTCTTCCGGAAACATATCGACACAGCTCGTTGACACAACACATGCAATTTGCGTTTTTGGGGAAATATTGATGAGACCAATGTATGGTCCAAACTACGACATCGGAAAGCTATTGATTTACTCACTCACTCCGCCCGCGTGTTACAAACTTTAATCAATCTCAATCTGTCCAAAATATCCAGATTATTCTCAGTATTGATGAGGGACCAAGCAAACATGCCTGGCGATGGTCCAAAGTGGATAGTCTTCGACGGTGATATCGATCCCATGTGGATAGAATCTCTCAATACCGTGATGGACGACAACAAAGTTCTAACTTTAGCCAGCAATGAGAGGATAGCCCTGACGAAGCACATGCGACTACTCTTTGAAATATCAAACCTTAGAACAGCAACACCAGCAACTGTATCACGAGCTGGAATCCTCTACATAAATCCCCAGGATTTGGGTTGGAATCCGTAAGTCCAATATAGTACAAATTTCCAGCCAATCCATTTGCGGAACACTTTCCATATGTTAGGTGCAAACTATTGTATATCGTTTCTATGTCACCTTTATATGCTCGTCAATCGTTTGCTTATGTCATGAGCTGGTCAATTATAATATGTTTTTTCCTTAATGAGAAATCAACTTCTCAATGAGATATTAATTTAATTAATTAATAAAATAATGAAGGAGAATAGGTTGCTTAAATTGAAAAAAATTTCAGTCTGAAACTTTTTTGCTGAAGGATGTTTGTGTGTGTATGGGTATGTGACTGATTTTTCGGCACACGGACCGAATTGATTTTTCTGTTTTCAAAATTTGCCTCTCCCTGTTGTCCAGGCCGAACAAAAGCGCAAAAATCCACCTAGGATGTTTTATGAGTATCTTTCATAGCTCTGATGATTTAGGACATGTAACGGGTTGGAACTCCTCAAAGGGTACGCAAATCGGCTTCATAATAGGCGTGTAACCTGAGCGTCATTCGCGCCACACACATTTATTGTGATTTTTGACCAGCTAAGCTAAATAGTACATTATGGCGCCGGGACGACGACGTTGTTGAAAATGAAACCACGGAGAAGTGTTGAGGCTTGGAAGAATCGGAATCTGTTGGCCAGTTTCGAGTTGCCATTAGGACCTTTTGCTACGATGCCAATTCTCGACCGTTGTGCGACTGGTGATCATCATCACACCCACGGGGGACCCCTCCTGGTCACCCCGGACGACTTTGACGCGCCTATCGTCGAAGTGGCTCTCGAGTGCTTTGAGCATGGTCTTCGGGCAGTCACGAGCGGCCACCAAACATTGCCAAACGCTCTGCCGATATTGAAAAGGATACCGACAGTGTACTGGGGCTCAGAGGCATCCACCATGCGGCGCATCTCAACGATGGCATGCTCCATCAAAGTTTTTGGTTTAAAACTAAACTGCCGGCCAGAGATTCTACCGGGAGCGAGTCAAGTGCCGGTGAGGCAGAGTTTCACGTCTTCCTCGAATATTTTCCTGCCAAAATAGGAGACAAATTGGGCGGTACGACTTGGGGTTCGCGATGTCGTTGGTAAGGACCTTCAAGAAGTTCCTGAGAGTCCCTACTCTCCAAACGGCAGGGAATACGCCGAGTTGAATAGGTTGACGCACGCGATAAGGACGACTCTAATCGCGGCTTTCAGACCTATACCTTCAATGAGATCGGATCCGTACTTGATGGTTCCCATTGAATGGGCCGTGCATGTAATGTCCCCCTATGTGAATGGTGCAGCGTCGTCGTTCTGCATTTCTAGGTTGCGGACATGCTCGCGGGTTCCTGCCTGCTGCGGTGTATCGTGCAGTAGGGGGAAGGGATTATGCTTCCGGTGAGTCCGGCCGCCTGTGCAGCTGACTTCCGCAGAGGGTTTGGCACTCTAGCCTAGTTAGCCTAATTCCAATATCACGGATAACCAAAGGGATTCACCGGGCGCTGCGTTCGCGCGACTGCCAGTTGCTGATAGTAGCTGACATCCTTGGACACTCCTACCAACGATATCGTCAGTACGTTGCGGTCAGCATGAAGGCTAGTGCATTGGAGATACGCTGACCACCCAACGCATTCCACCCTCCTGCCACCCCGCCCCCGAACCCCGTCTTTATACTATGGGAGCTGGTAGCCTAGAGAGATACTACTAATCTAGCTCGGTGAGTCTTAAGGTCCGCCCTAGAAGGGGCGGAACTGGGTGCGAATGACTCGTTCTGCGCACCTCTTGACCTCGTCGCTGATCAATAGAACACTAAGTTCGAAACCTAAATTGGAGAAGACCTGAAAGGAGGGCAGAAGGAGCTGAAATAAAGGAGAAAAAAGGGAGGTATTTGATTAGTGAACTGCGTCCAGGTCCTCTAGGTGTGACCTGAAAAATTACAAGGAAGATTCTGGAACACAGAACGGATTTATCAGAAGCTCAAGGGTTCCGTGCCGCAGACCTGGGTAGCTCGTTTTCGGGCCCCAAGAGTTCTAGGTCCCACCCAAGTTCCACTCACAATCTTGAAACCCCTCCTGCCGTTTAAAGCCCTCGAGCTCCCCAATACGGGAGTGCCACACCATGAGGGGGAGGGGGAGTTCATTCTGTCCCCTGACTAACTAGCTCCTGCTTTAGCAGGTACCAAACGATGGAAGCCCCAAACCACTCCACCTACTAACTAGCTAACTCCTTCCATAAGGGGTACCAAACGATGGAAACCCCATACTTGGCCCTACCGAACGCTTCCCAAGCCATTCCACCTACTAGTTAGCTATAACTCCTTCCGTAAGGGGTACCAAACAATGGGACCTCCATATTTGGAGCTATCAAGGCTCGCCCAATCCATTTCGCCCCCTATGTAACTCCTTCTCTGAAACGCACCAAACGATAGGTCCCCCAAAATTGGCATTACGAAATGTCACCCAACCCATTCGATCCCTAACTAGCTAGATCTGGTTATCCAAGGACAGACCTAGCGCCATCTTGGATATTCCAGGCTATCACCTTGTTCGACATGACCATAATGTACATGGTGGCGGTGTCACTATCTACTGCCACGAGTCTATCAGAGCTACTAAAACCGGTGCGTCCAGTGTTGTTTGGTCGGGGAAGCCTCGCACAGTCGAGTACCTTCGTTGTGATGTGCGGCTCGGCCACTCTGAACCTATTTTTGTTGGTGTCTTCTATCGGCTTCCTCATTGTCCATTCCACGTACCCAGAAAGTTCACTGACCTGCTGGATGGCTCGAGCCACAAAATCATCATGGGTGACTTCGACGCCGATCAACTGTCCGAAAACGCCGACGCTACTTTCGTCAGAAGCCTTCTGACAGCTCTCTCTTTGCAGTTAGTGCCGTATGGTGCTACCATGTTGCTCCTATCCACGTAATTACTTTCTGGTCTCATTTCCCTTTTCTTTTTCCCCAGTAACTTGGGCGGACGTCCTGCTGGTCATGTCCGCTATTTTTTTTTATTTATTTTTTTTTTATTTACGCTTCGATGCGATTATGCATATGTGGCGACCCTCCCACGGTGCCGATGGAAACCGAATTCTTCCCAAACTGTACAGCATTTACTTAGTTTGACCCAATAAATGCAATGCCCACCAGACTTTACATCACTTGGGTCAATCTACAATTAAAGGAAAACCACAGAAAACCTCAATTTGTACAGCCGTTTCTTTGACGAAACTCCCGTTCGACTATGAATCCCTATGAACTCGAATGCTGGACAATTCCACTCTACTATACCAATCGGAGAGTCCCCAAGCGGGGACTCGATCCGTGGACCTCGTGTGCCAAAGGCCAGCGCTCTAACCACTCGGCCATAGCCGTCGGTGACATGTCTGCTATCAAGTCGAATGCAATTGGTGCTGATGGCATTTCTAGGAAAACGATGCTTGCCACCTTGCCTACCCTGTCGAGCAGTCTGCTTTCCATTGGCTTCTTGCCAACTGGCTACCTTTATAGCACTCAATCTGCCCTGCTTCGGCTTGTGAATGATGCCAGGTATCACCTTGATAATCGTAACCTCACTGTCGTCGTTCTTTTTGACTTTTCCAAAGCCTTCAACACAGTCGTAACGCTCCAGTATCCATGGTGAGGCGAGAGCTGGGCTGGCTCTCCATTACTGGCTACAGAGCTTTGTTACTAGGCACTTTGATGTACCAAATTCAGCAATCCAGAAGCCCCAGTTACCTGGCTGAACTCTTTGTGACTCTCACCACCTCTAGGCCCGTCGTCAGTAAGCTCTTGTTAACCTATAAGGTTGCTGTTGCTTCTGAACCTAAGCTGTGGAACACCATCCTCATGCATATCCGCACCCTCCCGTCTCTTACCCAGTTCAAGACGCATCTGTGGCTCTGGCTCCAGTCGTTGGAAATTTGATGATATTCAAATCTAGCAGCGGCTCGCGGTTGCGCAGCGATCATTACTGCCATTATGAGTTTTTGACCTTTTTTCTGTATCTTCTATTGTCATAGCTCCATCTACCTTTTTTTTCTACTGATCTTTGATCCGCTTTACATCACTCTTTGTTCTCTATAAAGTAACGCTTATACTCACTTATATTTCATTTATTTACTCACTTATATTTTACGCTATTTTATGTCATAATTTCCATGTAATTACGTATACTCTTTGTTGAACTATCTAAACACTAAACTACGATAGCTATTTATCTATCTATGCTTCCCTACGGGGTACCAAAACTACGGGCCCTTAAGGGTCGCATGCACATCCCATTCATCAAAAATTTATCTTCTTTAGATAGTTCGCCATTTTGTGTTTACAAAACCAATTAAACGAAACTCAAAACGGATTTACACTTTAAAAATTCAAGGTACGTAACAAGTTGGATCGACACTCGTGATGGAAGTGAGCGCGCAAATCTCCTCATCCTATTCGACAAATACATTCCGCCATTACTAGAGGCATCGAAGATAAAATTCAAGAAAATCACACCGATCCCCGAGATTTGTTACATTGAGATGCTCTGCAACTTGCTTGATTGTTTTTTGACACCTGAAAATTTGCCACCGGAATGCCCAAAAGAATGGTATGAATTATATTTCGCATTCTCCTGTATCTGGGCATTTGGTTCTCCCACATTTAAGGACCAACTGATGGACTGGCGTAATGAATTCAGCAAATGGTGGCTCAATGAATTTAAGACCATCAAATTTCCATCGCATGGTACTGTCTTTGATTATTTCATAGAAAATGAGACTAAAAAATTTTTGCCGTGGAGCGAGCGAATGGGAAAATTTGAATTAGACATGGACATTCCTCTACAGGTAAGCATTTTGAGAATTGATAACTTGCTAATTGAATGTCTTTATAATTTGTATTGATTCCCTCAATCAGAATTTTCAAAAATGCTGGTAGTTTTTGAAAATATTTCATAATATCTGTATGTATGATTTTACAGTCTCGATGACATAACTTTTTTTCCATTGCAGTCCACATTAGTTCCAACTGGCGAAACAACACGTCTCCGTTTTTTTATGGATATACTGATGAAGAAAAGAGTGCCGGTAATGTTGGTGGGCAGTGCTGGCTCCGGCAAAAGTGTCATCGTAAATGAAAAACTCTCTTCGCTACCCGACAATTATAACATTGCAAATGTTCCGTTTAATTACTATACAACTTCCGGTGAGTGACTGAAAAGCCACCTTATGATATGAATAATACCGTTATTTAATTGAAATTTTTTTTCTTTTCATGGTGAACAACAACAGAAATGTTGCAACGAATTCTCGAGAAGCATCTCGAGAAAAAGGCAGGTCGCAATTATGCACCACCGGGCACCAAGCAGCTGGTGTACTTTGTGGACGATATGAATATGCCGGAAGTGGATGCATACGGCACTGTGCAGCCCCACACGTTGATTCGTCAACACATGGATTATAATCACTGGTAAAATTTGGCATTTTAATGAAAAGCCTACGTGAGAAAGAGGAGACGGACGACAAAAATTTCGAGATTCAAAATACTCTGTACGGCTCAAATTTCCAGAGATTTAGAAAATGATTTTTTTCTTTGACCTCTGTGCAATTTCCATACTGCCCGATGGGGAAGAAAGTTGATCAGCAATTTGTTCCACAAAATCATCAATTTCATTTATTCATTTATTTATTCATTTATTCATTCATTTATTTATTTATTTATTCATTTATTTATTTATTTATTTATTTATTTATTTATTTATTTATTTATTTATTTTTTAATTAATTAATTTATTTATCTACTCATCTACTTACCAGCTTACATGAGATTTAATATTCAAAATCAACAACAAGACCAGACAGTACAATGATAACAAATCTCATATGTTGTAAACATATTATATGTTTTTATGTGATTAATTCAAGAAGGCAAATAGCATGACATGCCGGAGATAAAAAATTAATCAGTGGCGGATGCAACTGACCTGACGCTCACAAAATAGTCATGGGGTTTAGAGATTCGATTGCAACAAGAGGTTCAGCAACTATATCTATAGTGGCATTTTTAGAGATAAATTCATTAGTAGTGTTAGTGATTCGGTGCAGAGGTGTATGCAATTTCAGGGCAGATGTGGCAAGCGGCTGGTGAAATATTAAGCGTGACCTAAAATACATTTAGGGAACTCTGTATTGGAGATGTTGAACTAAATCAATGCCGTAGTTTTTAACATTTGCCGATTTTTTCACAAGTTACTCCCTAACTTTCTGGAAAAATTTACATTTACATTTTTTTTTTAATTTTTAAATTTTTTTTTATTGATTTAAAATGTTTGATTCGATAATGAATCCGTAGAATTTGCTCTTTCATTTAAACTCTTAATTCGAATATTAACTTGTTCTTAATTCGATTCCGATGTGTACTTCTTCTCAGCCCCTTGCTTCAATTTGTTTTATTATTTTTGTTGTCGAATTTTTCGGTAAAGTGGACGAAAGAGAGGAGATACACCTCGGGAGGTCAGGAGGCCAGTTATACTATTTTGAAACGGCATGATAGGAAATTGGTTTTATCGACAGTAAAACTACCCAGAAGGTTGATTTTGCGTTTTTGCGCCAAACTGTGGGACTGCTTAGTTTGGACTTTTGACTGAGCAACTGCTTTGGAGGTCTTGGTCACCGGAGGGGCTGGACATAGGCGAACGTCCACTCCTCACTGACACGTTTAGCATTCTATCAGTCAGTCACATTGTAATACTTCCGTATTAATTGTGCCAATCAGCGGAGCTTTATCTATCCTTCCCCAAATGTACCAAAATGAGCTTACTCCCATCTCATACTGATCCTAGCCGGCACACCTAAAATCACTCGAAGACGCGATAATGGAATTCTCAAGGGAATCTACCATTGTAGGACGTGCGGTTAAAATTCTCCTGTGACATGCCTTTCTGTACTAAAAAATTCTGTATTAATTTAAAAATTCTCTCAGGTACGATCGGGCGAAACTCACCCTAAAAGATATCCACAACACGCAGTATGTATCGTGCATGAATCCGACCTCTGGAAGTTTTACGATTGATCCGCGTTTACAGCGGCACTTTGCGGTATTCGCTGTCAGGTAAAAACGTCAATAATTCATAAATTCACCCTCAAGTATTCCGTTATTTTATATTCTCACCTAAAAATGTTTTTTACATCAGCTTTCCAGGACGTGATGCCCTAGTAACCATTTACAGTCAAATGCTACAACAACACTTTGCAAATCCACTTCAAAAAATCAATGTTACACTACAGAGAATTGTAGAGCCACTCATAAATACTGCCCTATTTTTGCACGACAAAGTGTCGAGCAACTTTCTACCCACTGCCATCAAGTTCCATTACACGTTCAATCTCCGGGACTTGTCGAATTTATTTCAGGTAATGTATATGGGAATTGCATGAGAAGTAGGTAATATTTAAATAGAATTTCCAGTGGATCAGTCTGATTTGTAGAGACATAAACCTGTGCAATATCGAACATTTAATAAGTTCTCAAAAAAATCCGAATTTTAAAATTTCTTTTGATCGATTTTTCACAGCTTTTTGAATTTAGAATCAGCTGAAAAAGCGTCAGAATATTTGAAAACTTTGTCAAATGGTTTTATAATGCAAAATCCTTAATCTCCGCGCACTGAGCTGATTCAATATTTGATGGAATTAAATCAGTCATTGGATGTTCAAAGGAAAAAAAAAATATTCATTATTTTTCGAATAACATTTAGATAACTTACAATCAAGGGAAGATTCTGAAATCCATAAATGTTTTGCTTGAATGAAAAAACTTTTCTTCCCGTGTACAACCGTAATATACCCGTTTGGTCTACAGCACAAACACCACTGAATATACACTTGCATAAACAAATATACATAAGCAACCCAGTATACCACTAAATTGCAGGGTTACCTGTTTGCAAATGGTGAAACAATTCCCAATTTGAGTGCTGCAGTGCGCTTGTATGTTCACGAAGCCACCAGAGTTTACTGCGACAAGTTGGTTAATTTTGAGGACAAAAGGGCCTTTGAGGCACTTCTGCAGGACGCCATACGAAAAAACATATCGGTGAGCTATGCAACTATGCAAATATGGGGAGAAATGGAAGAGAAAAGTTAATAGACTGTGTCCCGATGGGAGACGAGAACAAAACTTCCCGATTTGTGATTTTCATTCAACATTTCGTCTAAACACATTTTGAAATGATGCATTTGAGGGTTCGTAATACTTTCAATAGTTTCGAATTTCTTTGAAACTATCAGGATTTTCAGAAACAAAACAGTACAAGATTTTCCATTATTAGTTTTTTTGTTGGGAACGCAAAAAAAACTTCCCACTTATTATTTTCCGTTTGCCATTCCTAGATTTTTCAACAGGTCAATTAGATGTTTAGAGACTGTTTTCAGAGAAAAACTAGGGGGGGGGGGGGTAAATCCGTGACAGGGTGACCCGCCAGTGACCCGTCACGCTCCCCCGCACACAATTATACCCATTCGAGCAGGCGCAGGGTGAGCGTGAGGACGAGACTCATGCGCGTTACTTGAGTGAGACTGAGACGCCGATAGGGGTGCAACCGCTCGAGGCTTCAACCCCTCATACCTCCTTAACTATGACAATTATGGGAAAAGGTCATAAGAAATTTAATGTGCTTTTCTACTTACAGAATAAATTCTGTTTAACACTTTCTGTCGTATCTCTCACCGTTTTTGAAATAGGGCAAAAATTAGGAAGTTCAAAAAATTAGTGTTGGTCACCAATCATGAATTTCCTTCAACACATTATGTTTGACATACCCGCAAAGGCATGCACAAAATTGAGAATTTTCAGCGAAATTGGGGTAAAAATTATCCGCAGTTTCGAGTCGTGAAATTTTTATTTGCAAAATATTTCGGGATTGTCTCTCAAATATTTAATAAGGGGTGCAAACTCAATTTTGATGACCTTTTTGGAAAAAAATGGAAGAAATTGTTAGTAGCGATGAGACTGAAAAGTCTGTGTTTGAGGATAACCACCCAAGATTATCTATCCCAACTATGTCTCAAATTTTCTCTTTTTTTTTCTTGCTCACTACAGGTTTACCAGAAATTTTGTTTTGCACCTTATTTGACCCCTAGCAAATCGATTTACGGTTCAAAACTCCTACATGTATTCCAGGGGTTGTGAACCTATAATAAACACTGAGCAATAGATATGGCCATACTGCTTCAAAGGAGAATGAACACAAATGGAGTTGAAGTAAAGTCTAAAATCAATTTTTACGGATATGTTTTAGTACTGTGAACATTCTATTGCAATTTGTGGTCAATTGGCCGTCTAGTCTAGGTGATACTATCTGCTTATGAAATATAGATAGCTTGGGGTATGGTGGGAAAATGAAACTTTGAGTTCGGTTCGCCTCAATCCTCTAATCTATTCATAAGCATTAAATCTGAAATAAAGATTCGTATAAATTCGAGTGATACATTTCCCATAAAACATTCGAATAACTCATGTCGAAAAACGATATTTTAATTTTCTACACGTCACCTTTAAATGTTAGATGGATCGCAGCGAGTCAATTTTGTGTGTGTCAATAATTGCTAATCTTCGTTGAATTACATTTATAATCATATATTACTTAATTTAATAATACTGCAGAGTAACATGGCTATTCTGTTATAATGAGTCACTAATTGACTGTCGTCTGTATAGTATAAGTAATATATAGCGAACATTATGCAGACGCGACATTCAATTAAGGAGGGAATGGTTTTACTGCAAAATGTCCTGACAGATTTTCTATAGATAATGTGATTCTTGACAGAAAGGGTTCTATATAATTTTTGTCTCAATCAATTCATTTACGGGATCGAAACCGATATATAATAATAATACTTTGAACTTGTAATAACTCCTTAACTCCATTTTGTCTCAAATTTAACGGTTTTTATGATGGAACGTTACACTTTGTTGGAATTTGTAACAGTAGTCATCTTTTTGTACTGCACTGGTCCTATCGGCGGTACCCATAAAATGAGGCCCCAAAGCCGGACGGGAACCTAACCCGAAACGCAGGGGAGGGGGCCATAGACGCCCGCTATCGTAGTATCGGGGTTTCTGGAGGTTTACCCTGTGTTTAGAAATACGATGGCCCATATGGCGGACGTCGGCGCCAGCCGCATGGATGGGTGCCCGGTAGGCCCTTTCGTAGAAATTTTCGAAATCACTCCCAAAATTCATCTGGGGCACAGTCTGTTCCATCAATCATGCAATGAAAATCATTTTGGTTTATTGATAATAAAAATAATTATCTCTATTACAGGAATTGGAGGAAGCGACAATATTCGGTAAACCTATAATTTATTCCCACTTTGCGGAGGGAATGGGCGACCCCAAATACATGCTAATTAGGGAATGGCCGCAGTTAATTAAATTGTTGGAAGAGGCCGTATTAAACTATAATGAACTCGTAAGTAGACTAATCAATGCTACAGTATTTGTTGTTTCTCGGTTGTTCCCGAAAATAGATGGTTTTGCATAGAAAATTGATCAGAGTATTCAGATTATATGAAGAGGAAAAGAGATTTTTTCACAGATGAATTTGTTTTGTATTCAAATATTGACGCACCATACGTTGAGTTAGCCTACTTGATTTGCTCGTGCTTTCATAATAATTGAATTATGAAATCAGCAGGTTGCGTCGAGAAAATGAACGTATTAAAATGCACTGTACCATGTCTACGGTATTGACAAAATTGAGATTTGATTTTTTTTTCATTGTATTTCTATACTTTTCAAAATTTACAAAGTTCTGACGATTTCCACGATGTCAAAAATATAAATGTGTTTTTAATCGAAGGCCATCTTTGCACACAATGATTCTAATCACTGTTCTCGTTCTAATGAAAATTTGATTATCAGGTTGCCACAATGAATCTGGTGATGTTTGAGGATGCAATGTATCACGTGTGCCGTATAAACCGTATTCTCGAGTCACCCCGAGGTAACGCACTGCTGGTGGGCGTTGGTGGCAGTGGAAAGCAATCTCTATCCCGTCTAGCCTCTTTTATTTCAAGCCTCGAGGTGCAGTATAATACCAAGCAAATTGTCACACGAGACTTTGTCAAATACAATTTCTCTCTAGTTCAAATATTATTCGGTCTGATGCAATTTCACCAATTCATTTCGTTCCCCAGTAAAATAACAGATTGACTACGTATGTACTCAACCAGAATTGTTTCTCGAGTCAAGAAGAGAGAATGACAAATTCAAAAGAATTCGTATATTCAAATTTTTTCAGTCGTAATTCTTACAAAATTTGTGATCAAGTTTTTTTTTAAACTTGGCGATTTAAAAAAAATCTGAGTTCTTAGGTTTTGAATACTTGAAATTCCAGGTCTTCCAAGTACAGTTACGCAAGGGCTACTCGATCAACGATTTGCGAGCAGATTTGGCGGGTCTCTACCTGAAAGCAGGCCTGAAAAATATTGGAATTACATTCCTCATGACAGACTCACAAGTAGCACAAGAGAGGTTCCTTGTTGTTGTCAATGATATGCTAGCCTCGGGGGAAATAGCTGAGTTGTTTACTGATGATGAGGTCGACAACATCGTAAATGGAGTTAGAAATGAGGTATGAGTGCGTATGGAGAAAATCTGCAGAAATCGTATGCGAATTTGCAAAACTTAGATTTTATAGGAATTGCCATGGGGGTTTCTATGGAGTATTCCTACATGAATGCTATAGGGAGTGGGTCCCACTCCAGGTAGAAGTAAATGATAAAATTTCGAGCCAACATAGAAACAATATTTAATTAGTGGGTGGGATGTATTTGTGCCCTCAGTGAGGACACAATGCAAACTTCCCGGCTTGGTAACTCGAGTTTTTGAGATCATGTCTGTTTCAAAAATTTACGAGATTTCTCGCTTCAACATTTACTGATTTTTTTTTCATTTCTCTATATGTCGCTGCCTTTTGTGATTTTTTTCATAATCAAGAGATAACTCCCGCTCCCACGCGAAGGCCATTTACTTCTCATTGAAGCCTTTGAGTCTCATTGAAACATTTTTAAACCACGAATATACAACAACTACGTTGAAGAAGTTCAATAAGCCCGTATCTCCGGCTTCACTCGACTTCACGTTTATGGCAACATTGATACACAAAAATGATATACAAGTATTATATTCTGAGTTGGTCCATGTTTACTGTAGAGACCAATTTTTGCGATCGCCGTCGCCATCTAGTCTCCATTCATGCACTCATCACATGAATTATTTTTTTCTAGCGGCTCTACCACCCTAATTATGCACATTATGGAAAAAAGTCAATAAACATTAAATGTGCACCTTTGTCTGAGGAACAACTTATGTTAATAAATTTTTTCCCTAACTCCAACCATTTACGAGATATAGCGTTATGAACAATTGAAATTGTTAATAACAATATATATTCTGAACCAATATCTATGAAAAACAGGGCTGAGTTACACGAAGACGCGTCGATTGAGACCTCGATGGCTTCGATTGGTGTATCCATTCGTGAGAAATCGTTGACCAAAATTTAGGGCACATACATACAAACATACACACACACAGAAATTGACTCAGAATTTTTCGGGGATCATTTTGGTACCCTTAAGACACCAGTTACAGGTCGAAATGAGAAAGTTCGATTTCGGGGTGATTACAATAACTTCCCTATCGGGAAGTTAATAAATGACATGTGCTAATAAACTATAACGTTCCGATAAGTGTCGGAACATATAATATATAAGGGTGTTATGTATATATTTTTTGCCTGAGTCCCTCTCAGAAGATATCAAATACCGTGTGTTCTTACATAGTGTGCGATATGACACTATTTCGACTACGTCGGATAACCCCATGCTTTATGATTTACTTGTCTATTCTTAATAGGTCAAGCAGACCGGTATGATGGACACAAAAGAGAATTGCTGGAAATTCTTCATCGATCGTGTAAGAAGGCAACTCAAGTGCGTGCTGTGCTTCTCACCAGTTGGCGCAACACTTAGGAAGAGAGCTAGGCAGTTTCCGGCATTGGTCAATTGCACGTCCATCAACTGGTTTCAAGATTGGCCCCGCGATGCTTTGGAATCCGTTTCCGCTCGATTTCTTGGCGTAAGAATTTGACAATGTTCTTTTTCTTAATTTTGAGAGCAGCATGGACGTGCGGAAAAGTCACATTTAATTCAGATTTAATTTGCTCCTAACTCATTCATACGTTTCAGGAGCTGGAAGAGCTGCCGAAATCGTATCGCAAATCGGTATCCAGATTCATGTCATTTGTTCACTCGAGTGTCAACGAAATATCCGAGGTTTACCTGCAAAATGAACGGAGGTACAATTATACCACTCCGAAATCATTTTTGGAGCAAATATCGCTGTACTCGAAGTTGCTATCTGAAAAGAGTGCAAACTCCCAGAGAATGATTGGACGTCTGGAGAATGGGTTGACGAAACTCGCCTCGTGCGCTGAACAGGTAAGTGACTTTTGCATGACGAGCAATCCAGAGGTTCCCGACTTGATTCCGGACATTCCCCATTTAAATCACCCCATGTAACCGATTGATTGTGTTTTCTCTCGGTTCAATCCACTACCTTCTGACGACCTACCTCAACTTCCGGTTTCATTTACACCGATTAAGTTCGCCTGATAGGGATCAAACAATTCCAGTTTTAGATCCTTCGATGGCTACACTGAGGTTGATCGTCGGAACGCTGGTTTTCAGATCGATCGGTTACAGTGCGGATTGATCGGTTGTGGCGCAGATTGATCCATCTCGTGGCATCTAACTCTAATCACGTGGAAAATCGAATTGATGCAGCAGATTTCTTTCACCTTGCTCATGTAGACATGAATGAGATCGATAAGCAACACACAAGAGGATAAAAGCCCATTTTCAATTTTCGCGCACGAACTGATCTCAGCCGTACTCCCTCTCGCTTTTCATACAAACCTTTGCAGGTAGACGAACTGAAAGCGATTTTAGCTGTTCAGGAAGTTGACTTGAAGAAGAAGAACGAGATTGCTGACAAAATCTTGGCTGAGGTGACGGAGGAGAACACTAAAGCGGAAGTGGAGAAAGCGATAGGTAACAAACTCACTAGATTGCAGGAAAAGTTAGGAGTGTCATTGAGACTATTCCGTGGGGTTGAGAGGCAATGGTGGGGGGGGGGGGCGGGGGTAGACGTAAAACGCGCTGATTGTTCTCCATTGCGTTTTCAAAGTTTCCGAGGAGGAAGTGAAGATAGCGGAGATTAAGGAGAGGGTATCGGAGAGGCAGAAACGTTGCGATGAGGATTTGGCGAAGGCGGAGCCAGCGGTGCGTCAGGCTGAAGCTGCTTTGGACACTCTGAATAAAGTAATGGATAATATTTTCTCAATGAGCTTGTGACTTGCATATTTTGGAAAATAGTAATATTGCCGATCAAAATGTGCAATGCAGCACGAGCTAAAAACACGGAAAACTGAGAGGAAAATTAGCTGGGTGGTGTATTATTAAAATATTTTGAAGTTTCCAGAAATTAAAAAAAAATCGAGTTTCGCAAAATCTTCTAGAAAAAGGAAAAATAAATAAAATTCGGGATTTTTTGATAAGACGCAAATGGGTGTAAAATCACTGCAAATGTGAATGAACCGGAGATAACCTGGAATCAATTCGCCGACTCATATCCAATGCAAGTTTACGAAATCGTGAATTGGGAATGTCAATCTTAATAATTCCTATGAATCATACGAGACGTTTGAGAAACTTGCTTCCAGACAGTGATCTAAAATTAACTGATAAAATTAGCCTATCCATTTGCCTCCCAATTGATCTTCTAACAAAATATCTCAAAATCTAAAAAACATGCAGTGATGATCATCAGAACTTTTTCATAAAACTTTTTTCTCCATCTCTTCCAACGCTTGAGATATTCGTCGGCAAAATAGGTTATTTAAGTAAATTCTTTCACCTTGTTTCATCACTTGGCTTTATGCCAACAAATCCATTGTTGAAGGAAAAAAAATTGTGGATCAATCTTGAAAATTGAGTTATACTCGTACCGATTCAAACGAAGCGATATAACCTGAAACAGTTCAAAATGAAATGATCAGAGTATGCAACTTAATTGAAAACACGAAATATGTCTACGGGGATGGTGTAAGGTTGCCCTCCGATGATTAAACATTTGATATTGTTACAGAACAACCTAACAGAGCTGAAATCCTTTGGCACACCACCGGAAGCCGTTGCAAACGTTGCACAAGCCGTGCTCGTTCTCTTTTCCCCAAAGGGCAAAGTCCCCAAGGATCGAAGTTGGAAAGCCTGCAAAGCGATGATGGGCGGCGCTGATGCCTTCCTCTCGGCTCTACGAAATTACGACAAAGAGAATATTCATCCGGACGTTGTGAAAGCTATACAGCCGTACATAAACGATAAAGGTTGTCGTCTTGAACTCGTTTATACATTTTTACCTCTGTACGGGTGATCGAAAATAGTCATGTGTGCGCGAAAAAAAAACTTTCAAAGGAAAAATATAATTTTGCGCGGAAGGAGTTGGCGATAATCCCACACGGGATTCGAACTCGGGTCAATTATGTGGTGGGCGCTCTCCCGACTAGGCTACTGGGATTAGGAAACCTTATCGCGCTCGAATTCAAACATTTCGACGGTGTCCCTTTCTACAGGACTACATGAAGACGATGCGTAAATTTGAAGGAAAAAATCCTCAGTCCTCTAGTAGGGATTTGAACCCGGATCTTCCAATTACGTCTCGTCACTCATCCAATTGATCTACTGAAACTTGAAACTTGCAACTTGAACATTTGTCATATGTACATACTATATACAGTACTAATATCTTAAATGCTACGTTCTAGATCACCAGACATTGGCTTTACATCTAATTTGATCAAAGTTTAACCTAATTTTTCATCATTACAGATATTTTCGATTATTTACACGATGACTCGATATAAGGAAAAATGACTTCTAAAAAACCTTATAATTAATGGGTGCATGTGGGGAGGGGGAGAGCGGGATATACGAAGAGGTGGGATAAACGGGTTGGTCAACGAGACCAATTTGATTTCTTGTCAATATTGACGTTTTGGAGGTGAGGATTAGGATGGGATTGTAGCTTGAGTTTAAATGTCTCGTAGATTTTATCAATAAATTCACCTATGGTTGCCATGTCCAACGTATTGTGCATTTCCAAAATCGTGGTTCTTCTTCTAAAGTTGCCTATTATTCGCAAAAATTTATTTTGGATAACTTGAAGATGATTCAAGTGGATTTTCGCTGCATTGTGCCAGACAGGACAACCATAAGTGATAATTGGTCTGATTAACCCTTTGTTTAGAGTGAGTTTTAGGGATTGGCTAGGCGCTGGTGATTTTAGCAAATTATATAATCTTACTAGAATAATTTTTGTTTTCATCTTGATTTCAGATATATGTTTTCTCCACAGGAGTTTGGAATCAATATGTAAACCTAAGTATTTAATAGAGTTCGTTGGGGTAATTTTATGCTACGAATAGTTAAGGTGCGATTGACCTTGCAGCTGATAAATATGTTTGCTGCTGTTTTGGCAGTATTCACTTGAATTTTCCATTTCATAAGTTCACTGATTGTGAGAGCAACAGTGTTTTCAATTCTTCTGAGCTGAGTATAGAGCGATATCATCAACATAGCCAGCGATAGATACATTTCTAGGAATTCCGCTAAAAACAGAAGCAAAGTACAAGATTAAATTGATCTACTGAGGTTACCGATACTCTTTTGTTCAAAATTGGTACACTGGTCTAGCTGAAAATGGGCCATTGCTCCGTTGAAACTTGAGACAGTCGGAACTTGGATTGTCATGTTAGTTGAAGATTGGAACATTGTACCGGTTGAACATTGGGCCATTGCCCCAGCTGAAAATGAGGACAGTTTCCTCATGATAATTCGAACAGAATCCTAATTGAATATTGAAGCATCGTCTCAAAACTGGGCTTGGGAATTGGAAGATTCATATGGGAAATCGGTAAAATCTTCCAGTCAGAATTGAGGACATCGTCCAAGTTGAGACATTGTCCCAGTTATCAGTTATAGATTGGAGTATTCTGGAAATTGAAACTTAGCGTATTGTCTCAGTGTTAGTTGAAAACATTTCATGTCGAAAAAAAAATTGTCCATTCAGAAACAGACTCACATATTATCAAAATTATATATATATCTACCACTTGTTGCATTCCAAAAATGAAAGTATTAATCTATCGTACAACAATTATGTTTTCCTAGAATTCGAGCCCCAGTTTATCTACTCCAAATCCCAAGCCGCTGCCGGTCTCTGCAGTTGGGTGAAGAACATCATGGTATTCCATTACATCAATGAAAGTGTTAAACCACTAAGGCAGGCACTAGCGCAGGCCAACAATGAGCTCAAAACCGCAATGGAGAAGTTGCACGCTCTGCAGTCACGTTTATCGGTAATTAATACTCAATTATGATCATTAAGCTGTTGCGCAATAGCAATGCAAGGAGGAAACAAAAAATATTGAAACACACACACACATTTTGAAAATTCTCACATGGTTTTTCTCCATCAATCGTTAGAAAAGCACCTTAACCATTCTCTACTCCTTCAAATTTTAGGAACTGCAAAAAGTGCTGGATATTTTGGGGGCAAAAATGAGCACTGCTTTAGGAGAGAAACAAAAGTGTCAGGATGAAGCGGATGCTACCGCTCTGACAATTGACCTTGCTAATAGATTGGTTAATGGTTTGGGGTCAGAAAAAGTTAGGTGGATTGGAACCGTTGCTTCGTGAGTATGAAAGCGAAATTTTGTATGTCCGATCTAAATATGTTTGTACTACTTAATTGGTTTTACCAAGGGCAGAAAAGGAATATAGCAATGCGCGCCTAAAAAATGTTGTTGGAATGACGCGACTGGTGATGATTTAAACAATAATGTATCACTATGATTGATTTTTATCTTAATGGTTTTGTCACAGCCTAAAAACATCGAGCGCCACAATTCCCGGTGACGTACTCATCGTAACCGCCTTCATATCCTATGTTGGATGTTTCACCCGAAAGTACAGGCAGGATCTATTGAATGTCCACTGGTTACCATTTCTGGATAAATTGGAGACACAAATACCCCGTACTCTCGATTTAGATCCCCTCTCATTGTTAACTGACGACGCGCAAATTGCACAGTGGAACAATGACGGTACGAGTCAATTCATCACTATTGGCAATCGAGCTTTCAATGCACTAGTGGAATGAGAGGATTTATTGTTAGCAACTATCCCTCTATTCTCTTCTCAATTAGGTCCAGTAGATGATAGAAAAAAAATATGAGAGGCTCGTCGTTTAAAGATATGCTCGACTTATGTGGGGTTTTAGGAGAATCCTGGAATTTTCAAAACGTGTGCAAGCACCTGAATATTTTTCTATTTCTGAAATATTCGCAATTACTTATGTTTCCGACATTTTCTATTTTTGAAATGTTTGAATTTTTTGACATTTTAGAGATCTTGCAAATTTTCGTTTCGAATCATCTTCTGAAATTTGTGTATTCAGTCACTCATTTAATAATTCAATTAATGGTGTATATATGTATTTATATATATGTCACTTAACTGTAAGTTAGGAATAGAATTTTTTTATGTGATCCTGAAGGGCCCCACTGAGTTAGTTCTTTAATTACCTTTTATTCATTTCCCATTCAGGTTTACCAGCCGATCGGATGTCAGCGGAAAATGCCACAATTCTGACGAATTCAGCGAGATGGCCTCTGATGATCGATCCCCAGTTACAAGGTTTAAAATGGATCAAAACAATGTACGGTGAGGGCTTGAAAGTCCTCCGATTGTCTCAGAAGAATTATCTGGATCATATTGAATTCGCTATATCGAATGGGGACGTTGTTCTGCTCGAGAACATAATGGAATCCGTGGATGCTGTGCTGGACCCGATTTTGGGTAGAGTGCTCATTAAAAAAGGGCGGTAAGTATGATGATTTAATGGAAAAGATAGAATGGGATTTTTTGGGGTTTTTTCATGTCCTAGAAATATTTACCAAAAACTTTGTCAATTTTGTGCAGGACGAAAATTCTCCTAAAAAAATCCGGAGTAAAAATTTCCTTGCATACAACGTCACTCGTATTTTTTTTTTAACGAATTTAGTCACATTTAGAAATGACCCCCAGAATTTTCGGATGTTTCAAGTGTGGCACATTTTTGGATTTGAAATGCTGCAAAAAATTCAGGTGTAAAATGTGAGAGCTGCGAGAAAATACATTTTCTTAATTTTCTTTCCTCAAAAAAGAAAGTTCTGTTTCGGGTGTGTACTCTCCTTAATGGTATAAGATTGAACTTTTCTAAAGATCTCAATTTCACCATTCCGCAATCTGAAATTGGCTTTTATTTTCTTTTAATGTAATTGAGTGGATTACCATGAGCTAACCCACTTTACGATGCAGGGCAATCAAGATAGGCGATAAAGGAGTAACTTCGACCCAACTTCCGCTCTATCCTGTAACCTACATTGACAAATCCGCATTAGAAGCTAAAGTAGAAAATATCCAAAGTTCTCGAATTAAAGATTAACATAAAAGTACAGTAACATTATAAGTTGCCTGGCATTTTTTGAATGATCATATTTTCCTAATCTCTATTGAAAATCAAATTTTCACAAATTTTGATGATTTTCAAAGTCATCATGACAATTTCAAATATTTTAGAAATATCCAAAATTACCAAAATTTGGAATGAAAAAACTATAAGTATCTAAGATATTCTGAAACATAAAAAACTGCAAACAGTCAAAAGTTTCAAATATTGCAAAAATTTGAAGGATTAAAATTTTTTTTGAGATCAAATTTTCTAAAATTGAGCCCTTGAACAAGTTCCATTCGGAGTTCTGCTCAAAGTTCTCAAAACTCTCAAATATCTCAAATTCCCCAAAATTCCCAGAATCCAAATGTTCTTTAAACTGAGAAAACTTTCTAAGAACACGAAATTCCCAAATTCCCATAAGCTCTCAATTTCAAAAATTAAGAAAAATCTCTAAAACTCCCTCACAGAGCAATCAAGATAGGCGACAAGGAAGTGGACTTTAGTCCTAACTTCCGGCTGATCCTGCAGACAAAGTTGGCGAATCCGCACTACAAGCCAGAGATGCAGGCCCAAACGACCCTGATAAACTTCACAGTAACGAAGGACGGTCTCGAGGAGCAATTGTTGGGTGACGTAGTGAAGGCTGAGCGTCCCGACTTGGAGAGAACAAAAGCCGAGCTCACAAAACAGCAGAACACATTCAAGATAACGCTAAAAACTCTTGAAGACGATTTGTTGCATCGTCTATCATCAGCTGGACCGAACATACTCAGTGACGTTGCTCTAGTAGTTAATCTAGAGACAACTAAAAGAACGGCTGCTGAGATTGGAATTAAGGTATTTAATTCCAAAATGGCATTCGAAAATTAATTTGAAAATGGAGAGAAAATTATCAAAAAAATCACACATGGTCCAGCCAATGTGATAAACATTCCATGGAAATTTTGGGATAATTTAAATTTTGATTTCTTTTTACTCAACACCTTAAGGTTGCTGAAGCAAAAGTGACATCAGTGAAAATCGATGAGGCACGTGAATGCTATCGTCCAGCTGCCTTACGAGCGAGTTTGCTGTACTTCATTCTAAACGATCTGCACAAAATCAATATGCTCTATCAGTTCTCCCTGAAGGCATTCAGCATTGTATTTCAAAATGCTATTAAATTTGCGGAGGAATCGGATAATCTCACCAAGAGGGTTGGCCTATTGATTGATAGCATTACCTATCTTGTGTTCATGTACACGAGTAGGGGATTATTCGAGAGCGATAAACTCATTTTTCTGTGTCAAATGACAGTCCAGGTAAGATACCAAAAGATACTTCGAGAAGAAAATGAACGACATGGGATTGTGAAATTCGGAAGAATAAAAACGCAATAGAATATTTTTCGAAATTTTCAATTTCTTTTTTTTTTAATCAAAAATTTTACAATTGACGAGTTAAAGGTTTTTTCAATAGCTTCAATTTTTCATTAATGATGCTGAAAATTTTAATAATTTTATGAATAACAATTTAACAATATGTTGAATATTTGTTTTAAATATTTGAAAAACTATTTAGTTTTGCTTCAGTCGTTTCCAAAATTTTGGGAAAGTTTCAATGAAAATTTCAAAAATTGAAATGTGTTAAGTTAATTCAATCACATTTTTCAGAAAACTCGCGAATGTTCTGACAGGATCAGTTTTCAATTACCTTTAATTAATTTCCAGCAGTTCCAAAAAAAAACATTTAACGTTTCACTCCAATTGTGGAGTTTTCCGTATAAAGTTTTTCCAATGAAACTGAATTCCCTTATCAAAGTAAACTCGATTCCATTTTTATGCAAGTTGCAACGATTCTCCCGCAACCTACCAATTTCACTTATTATACAAATAGTGCATTGACCTAAATAAGCAGATAATGTGCTGCAGACCGACGAAATTCAGCCCAGTGAATTTTGCTTTAATACCTGGACAAAATTTGAAAACTAAAAAAATTTAAAAAGTCCAAAATTTCCAAAAATTAAAAAAAAATTTCAAATATTTTATTCAAAATGGCAAAGATTAAATAAATTACGAGAATTTTTGGTGCATTCAAGTTTTCAAAACTTTCAAAAACTTAGAAATTTCCCAACATGAAAACCTTGAAACTTTGAAAAAGTATAACTTATAATTCGTAATGTCATTCAATAATCTCAAACATTCCAAAAGAGCAATATTCGAACCCGCAATTTACATTTCTTCCCAATGAACCTAAATCTCTTGATCAGAATAGACCCACTACCCATTTCTCTCTAGCATCCACCAATTTTCCTGTGACCTTTTGACAATTTCGCTTATTAGAAAAATATCGCATTGACCCACATGTGCAGATACTGCTTCAAACCGCTGAAATTCAACCGAATGAACTTGACTTCCTACTTCGATATCCCTACAAACCCAATGTCCTAAGCCCTGTCGACTTTCTGAACAACACCAGCTGGGGTGGAATAAAGTTTCTCAGTGGAACAGACGATTTCCGGAATCTAGATCGTGATATCGAGGGGGCTGCAAAACGTTGGAAAAATTTTGTCGAGTCAGAAACTCCCGAGAGAGAGAAATTCCCACAGGAGTGGAAGAATAAAAGTGCTTTTCAGAGATTGTGCATTTTGAGATGTTTGAGGCTTGATAGAATGACGTATGGAATAAGGTAAATTGATTGAGTCCCTTTGATATTGGCATACTGATAATTTAAATCCTATTACGCCATATACCGAAATTGGCGGCCAATACACTTATATAGACTTCCCGACGCTCATTCCAGAATAGTTTAAGGCCTTGGCCCACTACGATAGCTTTTTGCAAAAGAAATATTAAATTATCCAAAACTATGTTATAATTTTTTTTTAGATATTTTTATTTTGTTTTATTCATAATAATGTACACACTCTTGTTTTCGATACCTCGATTCAAGTTATTAACTTTTCATTAAATAAACATGTGATTATTACAATTTATCAGAGTAGTACGCACGTGAATTATAAATCAAAGCATGGCATCATACAATTTATACAATTCGATTATAGGTCTACTATTTCGATATCGAATTCCGCGTCAACTGTTTCACTACTCAAATTTAGCGAGTGTCAGAAACACGTGTCACTATATTGTAATAAGAATTCCCATGATCGGCTTTGACCGCTATACTATGTGTGATCGGTCAGTTACTTGGGCCTCAAATTGCTTTATTGTCCCCGCAATTTGATCGAAAAATCCAGCCAGTCAGTTAATTTTTATGGCCACTCAAGTCTCGAACAATTGAATGGTTTTTCTTGTCGGATATGGATAGATAAATTAGATGCTCACCTGATTTTGCCCACAAAGTAAATATTCACGCCTGTTTTGGGTTTTTTAATAGTTTTTTTTCCGGTTCGGAGCATTAGCATGGAAAGAACGAACAGCAAAACGGTAGAGTCTTGGTGCGGTCCTTATGCCCCTCATACATTTCCAAAATTCCCTCTCCCTTATCCCATGGATGAGCTCGCCTCGCATGAGTTACTGTGGCGCCAAATTCATCACAACTATCAAAAATGAAACAGCTCAGACGTTGAGAAAACCATCCAAAAATTGAAATTTAAAATAGAAAAATATTGTTCGGTGTTAACCGAATAATGAACGAACCAAATAAATAAGAAGATCAATTAACGAGAAATACTTCGATCTCATAGTTGAACAATTCAGAGCGATTCTGCTATGAACTATGAACTACCAGTTGTCCCTTTCGTTTTGATGCAGGTGTTTCGTGGAGGAAAAAATGGGACCGAAATTTGTGGATTCACGATCACCGCCCTTCGACAAATCATTTGAAGAGACAAGTGCATTAACCCCAGTGTTCTTCATTCTGTCGGCAGGCGTTGACCCTTTGAAGGTATTGATTTCGGCGGGGTACGAAATATTTATAATGAACGGAATCTTCTAGTGTGGGAAATTCGATGTTTGGCATAGAGTGTGTAGTTGTAGGCAGTTTTACATACAAACACACATCCACACACGTTATAGGTCCTGACAGACAAACATCCTGAATGAAAAAATGTCCTTCCATTTTTGGAAAGTCCAAAAATTTGAATATTTCTTCCTGTTCAAGTTCCTGGACAATATTCTTAAAGGTTTGATTGTAATTTTCAGGATGTCGAGAAATTGGGAAAACAATTGGGCTTTACTTTTGACCGAAAGAACTTCCATAATGTCTCATTGGGTCAAGGCCAAGAGCCAGTTGCGGAAGAATCGATGGATTTGTCGGCCAACGAGGGCCACTGGGTGATACTTCAGAATATTCACCTCGTGAAGAGTTGGCTCGCCAATCTGGAAAAAAAAATGGAACAATTATCGGAGCATCCGCATGTGGACTATCGATTATTCATCAGTGCAGAGCCCAGTCCCGATCCCCACGAATCGATAATACCGCAGGTATACATGGAATAATCTAGTAACGTCGCTCCACCTTGGCAAAAATTTGAAAATTTTCTATCAATCCATGTGCGGGATTATATGCTTACAGATTTTTTTAAAACGCGTGGGGCGTTGCAAATCGATTTACGTCATAACATTCCGAATATTTTGATTTTTTTTTTGTTTCTTCAAAATTTTTTATTTTTTGAAATTTTGTTTAAATCTTTTAAATTTTTCAAATATTTTGAAATTTTTGGAAATTTCGGGATTTTTGAAAATTTTGATCCATTATGAGAGTCCAGATTTAATTTAATCTTCCGCAGGTCAAAGAGACGCGCTAATTTAAACCCGGAAACTTTTTTTTTCCTGTGAATGTCCCAGGTTAGTTAAGAGAATTTTGATATTAACAGGGAATATTGGAGTCAGCTATAAAGATAACAAACGAACCGCCCACGGGCATGCACGCGAACATTCATAAGGCAATGGACAATTTCAGTCAGGCGACTTTGGACTCCTGCACCAAGGAGTCCGAGTTCAAAGGAATTCTATTTGCCTTGTGTTATTACCATGCAGTTGTAGCTGAGAGGAGGAAATTTGGACCTCAGGGATGGAATCGAGTGAGTTTTAATCAATATATAAAAGGAGGGAAACAGGAAACTCCCTTCTTCTTTAACTGTTTTTGAATAACAATCTTGAATATTATGAAAATTACAAAGGTATTACCTCACAAAATCCAAAGTCTCATATTTGCAAGTCTAAAGAATGTAAAAATTGGTGTACTACAGCACGACTCTTTTTTTAAATTCTTTCCAAAAGCCCCATTATATCCTCAATTAAATCCCCCAGGTATATCCATTCAACGTCGGCGATTTGACAATCAGCGTCTCCGTTTTACTAAACTACCTCGAGAGTAACACGAAAGTACCATGGGAGGACCTTCGTTACTTATTTGGCGAAATAATGTATGGTGGGCATATTACGGACGACTGGGATCGTCGACTATGTCGAACATATCTACTTGAATATCTTCAGCCGGATCTCGTCGATGGGGATCTCTACATTGCTCCCGGTTTCTTAGCGCCACCCAATAGCGATTACGTCGCTTACCATCAGTATGTAGATGACTATCTACCAGCTGAGAGCCCAGTTCTTTATGGGCTACATCCCAACGCTGAAATCGGTATACACTGATCAATTTCGTCCATCAATCTGCATAATTTCATTAGCTAATGGAGAACGTCGCATGCTGCTCGTTCTCTGTATTATTATGGAGATTTTAGATTTGTATTACTTATTTTAACGATTACCAAATGTGATTAATTTTTTTCAGCTTTTTCTACAAATTTATCAATTTTGAATAATCACAATAATTTTTTTTTTCCTTTATGATGTGAAACATCTAGTGCCGCAGGTGGGCTCGGAAAATTTGCTCGCGGGACAGGCAATTTTCCGTGACAAAAATATATAGATATACTCAACTGCCTACCGATAGCCCCCTCTCTGCCATCGACGCAAACGCGATGCGCATAAGTTGTATGTACATATCGAGATACGCTACAGCGTTGCAAGAAAATTTGAAAAGAATTGGAAATTTTTTTTAACAAATTAGAAAATTTTTGAAACGATTTCTCAAAAATTTGGACAAATTTTGAAAAATTGTGGAAAAAACTTTAAAATTTTCAATAAATTCTGAAAAATGTTGGAAATGTTTGGAAAATTGAGAAAATTGTTGTAAAAATTGGAAAAATCCGTCGGATTTTTTTTTATTTTTTAAATTGGGAAAAATTCTAGAGAAAATTTGGCTCATTTTGGAAAAATTAGCAAAAACTTGAAAATTTTTTGCAAGGCTTCAGAAGAATTTCGAAAAAAATTGCAATTTTTTGTTTGCAATTGAAAAAAAAAATGCTATAAGTTAGAAGAAATTTGGAGCACTTTTCTAGAAATTTGAAAAAAAAAATTGAAAAGATTTACAAAAAATTTGGTGGAAAAAGAACAAAATTGGAAAAAAATTCTAATAATTTTTAAAAACCGTGGGAAATGTTTAAACAATTTGCAATTTGAGAACGTTTTGTGAATATTTGGAAAAACTTTTCAAACATTTAAAGGAACTGAGTATTTGAAAATTTCCCATAATTCTCGAGAAATCGTCAAAAATTTTAGATCAATTTAGATCAAAATTAGTGTTTCCATGTTTCACATCTACCAGGTGTCCCATGACGCCTCACTTTTTCAATTTTTTATTAATTTATTCATTCAATTACAGAAAATCAAAATCACAAATATGGTAATTGTTCTCATTGCAATTTTTGTTATCCAGGGTTTCTCACTTCCACTTCCGAGAATTTGTTCCGAGTTGTTCTGGAGATGCAGCCGAGAGATGCGGGGGAAAGTGCCGGGGGTGGATTTTCCCGTGAGGAAAAAGTCAAAGGGATAATTGAGGATCTTATGGATAAACTCCCCGAAGAATTTAATATCCAAGAGTTTATGAGCAAAATCGAAGATCTTACCCCATTTACTATTGTCGCATTCCAGGAGTGCGAGAGGATGAACATCCTTTGTAATGAATTGAAGAGATCGCTGCACGAACTGAATCTCGGGTTGAAGGTAAATTCATGCACATGGGAAATGCTTGTTGAGTGCTTCGAGTGATATTTGACGACGTAGTTCACCAGTTAGGCCCATTTGCATCAACGTCTATTAGGCGAATTTACTAGTCTGTTGCGCTAACAGACTGCTAACATTTATCTGTCCAGCCAATTTATTAGCTTGCGCCATCGATCCAAAATTTTCAGACAAATCGCAAATTAGCACAATCAGAACTGCCATCAAGCACTTAATCCCAGCTATTTGGCCCAAAATAGTTGTCAAATGGTAAATTTTTTTACAGTAGAGTTTTTACACAACAAACAGTTAATACCCTGCAGATTTTTTCTCTCTACACTTACGCAGTGTATTGTCCTGAAAATACCCCGCCTGATTTTAATTGGTACAAAACAATTCAATTTCATTTGATCCCCAGGGAGAGCTCACAATCAACGCTGATATGGAGGATCTGCAAAATTATTTATTTATGGACAACGTGCCACCCTCATGGACAAAGCGCGCTTATCCCTCGAGTTTGGGCTTGACCGGTTGGTTTGTTGATCTGCTGAACAGAATCACCGAATTGTCTAATTGGACGTCCGACTTCAATGTTAGTGAATTACGCGAAACCTATTTCTGTCCCGTACCTTATGAAATGGGGGGGGGGGGGGTGGTCCCCCTCAAAACCGCAAAAAAAATTAGTCAAAGCTTTACCTTTCAAGCATAGCCGCCGCCATTATTATCGTAGCTATCGTTATGATTTATGAATTAACCATGAATTTCTCTTGCAGTTACCGCCATCAGTTTGGCTGGGGGGCTTTTTCAACCCCCAATCATTCCTAACGGCAATTATGCAGCAAACTGCAAGGAAAAACCAGTGGCCGCTTGATAAAATGTGTTTACACTGTGAAGTTACGAAAAAACAGAGAGAAGATTTCACAGCACCTCCGCGAGAAGGAGCTTACATAAACAGTCTGTACATGGAAGGAGCTAGGTGGGATATCCAAGTGGGGGCTATTTCAGAATCTAAATTGAAGGAGTTGTTTCCACAAATACCAGTTGTTTACATCAGAGCCATCACTCAGGACAAACAAGAATTGCGGAATATGTACGAGTGCCCTGTATACAAAACCAAATATCGAGGTCCCACATATGTTTGGACTTTTAATTTGAAAACCAAGGAAAAGTCCACTAAGTGGACACTTGCAGGTGTTGCTATACTACTGCAAATATAATTCTTATCCAGATTTTTTTAATAAACGATGTTTGTTGCGACTTATTCTGATCGTTTGGTTAATGGTTAATAAAAACCTGGAGGTTTTACTAGTCCAGTTTTCAACTGCGACCTTCTCATACCAATGTTTTTTTTGCAAACTTTGGGAGTCAGTCGCAATCAGAAGATCCAACAAGACATTGCAAATGTTTCGAAGATTAGTATACGTCATCATTAATCGTCAAGGTTTCCTTAGTCCGATGGTTAGCTGATACCCTCTAGGACGAGTGTTGCTAAATGAGCGATGAGCCTGTGCAGGCACTGGGATCCCAATAAAAATTTTCGTATTCGTGATGTTTATCCAACATTTTTTGAAGATATCTAGAAATGCTGAGCAATTTTGATAGGTTTCATAGTTGTTGCTCCAGCAAGCTTCTGTGTTGAGGACTTTTGTTTTTTAATTACGCTTCGATGCGATCATGCATATGTGGGGACCCTCCCACGGTGCCGATGGAAACCGAATTCTTCCCAAACTGTACAGCATTCACTTAGTTTGACCCAATGAATGTCTTCTGCCTACCAGACTTTACATTGCTTGGGTCAATCTACAATCGAAGGAAAACTACGGAAAACCTCAATTTGTACAGCCGTTTTTTTGACGAAATTGCCATTCGACTATGAAACCCTATGAACTCGAACACTGGACAATTCCGCTCTACTATGTGTTGAGGACTTGAAAAGATTCCTAAACAGACTCGTACAAGATGCGAAACCGCACGCGCTATCTTTTCCGCGAAGGATATCTTTTCCAGCAGACAGATGTAACGAAGGCTTGCACTCCACGCCAAGGGGAAAAGGTCACCGTATGAGCCTTCACCATATCATCCAGCCTGTATACTAAGCACAGCGGGTTGGGTCCTGGAAGAGCCTCTGGCGGCTGATGATCAATGTAACTTCAGGTGATGACGATTTACGGTTAACGCTATTGATATAGTCACGAGAATAGGCAGGAGTACCTAGGATTTGTGCCTACATAAGCCACAGGAGAAGGCTTCTGGTATGATCAGTTGTAACATCAGTACTGTCATATTGTATCCCCTTATGGGCTGCGTTGCAGAACCGAACAGCACGACAGAACGTTGTTCCAGTCTATCCGCTGAGTGTTCTTGGAGTGGCAAACGCAGACCGGGGCACGTCTAACGTCGTTGTATGTGGCATTACTCCCCTGTTGAGGTGTATCGAGTTGGCAGTCCTAGGTACTCAAATCGGGTCTTCACCGGGCTCATAATCAGGTGATCCGTCGGAGGTTTAGCGGAGGAGCGTACGTATTTCTGCACCCGCAGAAGAGCAAGCAATCAAGGTCCGATAAAATTGAGGAGAGAAGGGAAACGTAGACGAATCCACTAGCGCTGAAAGCCTCGTGGAAACCATGGTGTCATCAGAGGTGGAATGAGACGTGGCAAGCGCTTTCATGACAGATATTCTGAAGAAACTGCGTCATAAGGTGCAGCTTAGGAAGCATCCAGAACAGGGCCGGAAGAAGGTGAATTGCCCGTGTATGGTATCTAGTGGAGGGGAGGGGGGAGGCATCTGACAATGTACCATACACCCGAAACTCCCGTGTATGGTGGAAACCATACATACCATACACCTTTTGCCGGCCCTGAAAGTGAATGGAGAACGTTCCTAGGGTAGAAGGTCCGAAGGAAGAGTTGCCATGTTGTCCCGCCAATGTTATCCCCTACCCAACAACGTAAAGCTCCGCGGAAGTCCTGTCGTCGTCTAGGCACAGTAGAATATAGGGGAGCTTCATTTCTGATATTCATTTCAGGAAGCGGCTTCGCTACAATGATATTGATCTTGGAAGGCAGTAATTCTCTATGCGATGTCTGTGGCATTACCCAATGATTTCTTTCCTATCATTGTATGATTGGGATCCCACACTAAGTTTCTGACTTACCAACATATGGTAACATTCATCACTTCTAGATCATCATATGTTGGAGCATTGTCCTTCATTCTCCTGCTGAACAATTTCGAGCATTCAAATTTTCAGACACTTTCAAAATTTTACAATTTTCAAAATTTCAGTTTTGATTTCTTGCTTTAGTGTTCATCCGAAAACAACGGCGTGGGCTCCCCCAGTTTTTGAATCCCTGAAATGGCAAAGGAAGTTAATTGCAAAGGTTTTGAACGTCTTCAACTATCCAATGGGGAAGCCATTGCAATGGCTCGGATAATTAAGTGCCGTGAATTCAAAGAGACATGCAATTGTCACTTTTCTCGGCGTTTTGGTACATCGTTTCATGAAAAACCAGAAGAATGAAACATTTAACATCTCTAAATAGATTTGCCATACAACAAGAAATCAAGAATATCCCAAACAAAATGTTCACACCTAATTTTTGTCGGACTGTGTTCCGGACCTTTTATAGTACAGAGCAATGCTGAATTTTTTTGGATGATTGCATTTTGGCTGTTAGCTTACTATCAAAGCAACTACCAAAATGGTCCGGTCCGGTTCGAAAGTTGTGTCAAAACACGTTCCTTTTGTTGCTACATCAGACTGAACAAACTTCTCCAAGCACATTGAGCGTACGAATAAATAGTACACTTCGAGACTAGCCGTGGAAAATGGATCACCCTCCGGCACGCGCCCGAGTGCCATCCGCGGCTTGGCCGGGGATGATAAGCGCGTGGGAGCAGACAATTAGTTTTGCTCGGCGTGCCGGGAATAATATTTTTCCGGTCAAGGACTGCGGTAATCAGCTTTGAACAGCAGTTTCCGAGGCCGCGACTGGAAAAACAATATTTCGAAAATGTGTACCTGTCAATTATTCGCATAGGAATCGCTTATCTGTAGTGGTTAATGGTATCAAATGCAGGTAAGCTCAACATGTATGTCACGTGTGCTTGCCCCAAGAATTGCAAGCTACATAAGAAACAATTCTCGCGATAGCACTCTATAGATTAATGAAATTATTAATAATAGTTGAAGGCATTATTTGTTTACCCTCTCCTAAACTCGAATACTATTTAACCCTTAGCTGCCACTGGAGGTGACTTATCACCCCAGGCTGGGGAAAAGTGAAATTAGAAGTCTACAATCGTTGAAATTCATACAAATATCGATATTTTTCATAAGTAGATAGATGTAAGATGTGATTCCATGACATAGCAAGGCGTAGCAAGTCACCCGGGTGTGGCAGCATCCGCTGCTTGGCAAAAAAAATTTTTTTGTTTAAAACTTTTTGAAAGATCGACGTATACTGTTAATTTCTTACGATAGTAGCGTATCTTGGGCGTACAATACTAAAATTTTAGCCCTTAATTTTAAAAAATGACGGAGTAATTAATTTTTTTCTGAAAAACCTCATTTTGGAATTTTCACATATATGACCACTTTTTAAAGCGCCATCTATAAATTTATTAATGTAAATCATTAGAAATGTTAAATATATGTTCAATAACCATGACCCAATTGATTAAAGGTCTTAAAACACTCATACGTATTTTCCAACTCATTTTTTTCACGTGAGGTGACAAGCCACCCCGGTGTGGCAGGTAAGGGTTAAAAAAGCGACTTATTCCGTCATATCTTCACCAGGAAAAATCCAACGCAATTTTTTTTTAGAGATCTCGGACATCAGAAAATGCCTTGTCGATAGTTACGTGACAAAAACAGTTCTGGAAATTTGAAAGAATACATAGTAAAATAATATTTGCACATAATCTTGAACTTTTATTCAAATGAACTCTACACCTGTCATAACACAAATAATAAGTGAGAAATAAGTTTCATCATTCGTAAACTATGTGTAAAAATACAACTCGCCTCTATCATACGTCGCACAAATTGAAGGAATGTAGATAGCTCATAAACTCAATGTAGTGACGAATGACTCATAATTCCAAGGCAAGAAAAAATTGCATTCAACGATAAGAGTACAGATACTCTTTTCACTACGATTAAACAATTGAGACTCCTTCGATAAATTTATTTACAAATCATATATCTTTCTTGGTAATTTTTTTGTTTTTGTTTCGTTCACAAAGGACAAACGCCAAGTAGAGGCGTAAAAAAATGTACGGACGCATTAACATCGAAATGAGTACGAAATAGATTCTCTTTGTCCATGAATAAGTAATCATCCCTATATGCTTTCAGAAAACATTTTTACGACAGTCTTTATGCATAAATATACACATCATAAGCCTCCCTACACATATCTCTTATGCGTAGATATTGCAATATCTTCGATTAGTAATCATTATTTTTCAGTATTATAAACAATTTTTGAAGTGGAAATTCTAGGGGCGCCTTGGCTAAGTCGTTTTTTCTTATCAATGTGAGGAAAAACTTCATGTGATGATACGTCGAAACATTTGGAAAACTTTTGGAGTTCAAAGTTGAAAAAAATTTGGATAATTTGAGAAGTTAAAACAGTTTGAAAACTGTCTGAAGAATTTTATAAATTAAGTTTCAATGAAAAGTTAGAACAACTTTTAAGGAACTATAAAATTGCAAAGATCCTAAAAATCTGACAAAAATGCTAAAAAATGAAAAATTGCAAAAATTCGATTTTTAAAATTTCCCAATATTCATAAATCTTTAAAACTCCAATCGACAATCTCTACAACTACTACTCAGCCCTGGGCGCCCTGTTTCTACATTCTCATAATTCATGTATACTCGGAAAAAAAATATATCCTACCTAAACCTAGTGGATCGTTTGCACGGGTTTTCAATGACATTATGACCTCAGTGACCCAATATCCCGAATTTTTCAGAAAAATTCCCCTTGTCACTTTACCTATATTATCTCGTAGACTCCATTTAAAATATTCAACATTATATCTGCAATAAGCATTCTCCCCTTAACTATCAGTATCACTCTGTTAAAATACTCTTAGACCTATCATCACGACATATCCTCATCTCACCTATATTTACAATATCCCCGAACACTCGAGGCAACGACAATCATCCATAAAATCTTACAATAAATTCGTATAATAAATCATCCTGTATCAATTATTGTATTCTCAAAAAGTTAAAAACCACCCCAAGTCAGCTATAAACAACAGAGTGGTAAAAAAATCAATGAAACACGTTAACAGTCAATGGACAATGATTATTTGGAGCTAATGAGTACCATAGTTACTCAGTGTGTGCATTAAATCTATACCAATCATAAAAATTATGATTCAGGTATAATAATAAATTTTTTACTCTCAATAATATTCATCGAAAAGAAAATTAATAAGCATCCCGATATGACCAAATCACTCATTGCTTCATGCATTTAGAAATCTCGGGCCAAATATAGCAAAGTTGAGTTATGGAAACAACTTGTTAAAGTTCTAAAGCTATTGATGGTTCACAAAAACATACTAACTTCATCAATGGGAGTTTGCACAGACAATTTTACAATTTTGTGGGAAAAATGTCGCCTATGAATGATGCTCAAAAGTGGTGCAGTTGTACTGTAAATGGGAAAACCTTTTAGTTCCTTCAACTGCAAATTGCCTAATTTGCATAAATATTTTGCATAAAATTCCCAAAGTCACGAGCAAAGTTGTCAAGTAAGTCAAGTCAGTTTTCATGCACTGTCTGTTTTCAGCCTTTTCTCATCTATCTCAAAATCTAAGGCAGATAGCAGCTTGGTGATAATAACCTTTTTTGTAGAGCACAAAAAGACCTACAAATTTGATACTACCGAAAATTGCAGGATCTGCCTTAGATTTCGAGTTATTCACGTCAAACAGATGTAATCAATTGATCACGACACTTCTGAATCCAGAAAGCAATGAGTTGAAAGCTTTCATTGAATTTGTCAATATCAAGCGATTTGATGTGAAAAATGGATAAAAAATGCGAATTTTCACTGCTCCTGAGGTACCTTTAGGAGCACAGTTCTGGTGCCTTCGGCATCGGATATATTAATCTTCAATTCATTTGTTAGGGCTTCAAGTTTATCAACAACGCGAGCCCCGGGTTCAACCCCGGGCTTCGGTGGTGGCCACACATCGTCCAATGGTGGCTCAATGTATGTCTTACTCAACTTCCTACCCGGACTATCAGAATTTTTATTGAGCGTTCCGCCCACATGGCTTATGCTAGCTGCGTATTTGCTTGGCTGATCGTCATCATAGCGGGGTCGTTTGTGGAGCGGAACCTGCATAACATCGCTGTAATCGTGGTCGAGTAGATTGGTAAGGCCCTCGACTTCCTCCAGAATGTCGCTATATTGCTCAAGCTCGGCGTTCATCATCTGCTTTGTGAAGAGGAGGCTTCGGGAGCGGCCTGAAACAATTATTTGGCTTAATTTTTTGGAGGAGTTCGTCAGGAATGGTGGAGTGAAAAGTCTGCAAAGTGGATAGAAGCAGATTGGTAACTAACGCTTTTTTTCAGATTGGGAGTCGATGTAAATATCTTTAGTCCAAAAGATTGGCCAAATATTTTTTGTGATATTTTTTCTCTTTCTTCAAATGGAAGTTTGGCAATTCTGTAAGGAAGATTAAGCATGCTCTGGTCACTTTGAGAGTGTTGGAAGAATGGAGACAGTACATCGAGAAGCTTTCAATACACAATACGGGGGGGGGGACTGATAAGGAATATGGATTTCAAAGTTATTATTTAACCTGCTATTAGATGTGACCTCACAGTTAAATGTCCCTCGATTTAATAAATGTATCTCAATCTAAGGGACATAGCGAAATTGTCATCGAGACAATTCTCTAGGATGTCGGATAAAGCCGAAACTGATAAACACCGCGATACCCCATCGGACCTTCTGTTTAAAAAGCAACTGTAATGTGAATTTTACTTATTATTTGGTCGGCTATGTATAGTTATATTTTTCCACACTATTTCCCAAGGCCTTGAACAGTATATTAGAAAGCTTCGGAATTCCTGGCTGCATTTTTCGAGCATCCTCAATATCCCCAGAACTTCTTGACAAGACAGAAAAAAATTCGCGTAGTAATGAAACTTCGTCAGTTATTGAGGGATGATAACATGCAACAAAGTTATTGGTTTGAAACCATGGAAAGAAAACGTAAAGAAAATGCTGAAAGGGTGTAGCACGGGAAACTAGAAAGCGTTAGGTGGTAATCTTATGCTTTTTCTCTTTGCCTAGGCTTGTGCATTTAAATGTGGGGAACTTTCATGAATTTTTTTCGAAATTTTTGTCCAATTTACTTTGTAAAGTCAAAATAGTTTCAATTAGTCGAAATAATTAATCCAAAATCAATGACAAAAAAATATTTTAAATGTGTTCATAATGTATAGTGATTATTTCGAGATTCATAAATCTCAATATTTTGGATCACTCAATAGATGTTACATTTGAGAGGACCACAGGAGTAGGGCGAGCCCACGCTACCTCTCAATAATTAAAAACTAGGGTATTCAATAATTGATGATTAATCACTGCGTAGCTTTTAAATAGTAGTTTCATGCAAAATTAATTTTTGGGCTTATATTTTACTCAAACTTTGAAAAAATCTATTCATGCAAGTTTCCCATGACAATTCAGGGAAAGAACGTCGTCTAGTATTGTGGTAAAAAAAGTTGTTGGTCCTTTATAAAATATATTTTCAAAGAATTTGCCATATCGTATCAGAATTGAGGATTTCAAAGAGTGCTCCTCATGTTATTCCACATTTTTATCGTGTTGTTGTATCTGTACTCCAATGTTATATTTCCATTTATTTTTTACCTCAATAGCACACAATTATTCTCCACTGAGATCGATTCAACCAGAGACCTAGACTTTTAATTCACCTAGTAATGCAGTATACGGAGATATATATATAGTATGTAAATGTAATTTGAACCAATTAAATTGCAACCTAACGAGATTAGTCTGATAGCCTAACAAAACTGAGGAAAATATAAATTTTGTACCTGAAACATGACAGAAAATTAATTGTATACTTTGTGAAAATTAATTGACACAGAAAAGTGTGATTTTAAGGACGCAATAAAGAATTTTTGAAAAAACTAGACAACTGTCGGATTTTTTTATGGGGACAAATTTACATTCCCTTCATTAATTCCTCGGTAGCAGGACAAGATTTTTCCTCCAGAAATTCCTCCCAATAATTCGTTTCCACCTGAAAATTTTTTTCCAAAACTTTTCTTTACAATGCTTATTAATTTTTCAGTTTTCATTTTCATTTTCAAAAAAGTCGAAAAAATTTCTCGTTTCAACGCAATATAGGTAAGGTGAAATTTCAGTACAGAGAAATTTGGGATTCGAAATTTTCCTGTGTATACATGAGATACCCATTACATCCTGACATTTGCCAACGTTTCGACCAAATGCTGGGCCTCTTCAGGTCAAATTTATCGCTGTAACAACATCGACATTAATTAGAAAAATTATAAAAAAAATTTGTAACATTGAGTTTGTATTTTAAAGGGAAATTGTTACGTGTATATGTTCTGGTAAATGCAAAAAAAAATCAGTTTTTAATACTTCATCTTCCAAATCGATCGAAGAATTTTTTTCCAAAAAAATTAACAACTAATATTTGATTCAAACTCTGATGTACATAACAAATCGTCAATTCTGAAGTATGAAACTTATTCGAATGACTGGAACGAGGCACGCAAGAATGAGGTGACCTAGGGTTAAAACCTAGATAGCAAAAGTCGATAGTTTATGCCGTTTTGCGTCAAACTTTCAGTGTTTTCTGGGAAATTATGTAGAATCAAAGTTTTAAGTTGAATTTGAAATGTGACACAAAAGCGTCAATTTTTTTATACAAGATCATCTAATATTCATCAGTTCTAAGTTGCAATTTATTTGGCTCATATAAAATTGAGTTGGACAAGAAAAATGTTCTATTAATTAGGAAAAGGCTGAGCGTTGCTGACCACTCAAATCTGCCGACAATATAGGGGAAAAGTTGAGAGAGAGCATCTGTTACCAAATAACACAAATAAAATCGGTTCGTCCTCAAGAAATCAGTAGTTATACCGCATCAGGTTCACGTGCACCATTTTTTTTTATACAAATTGCGGAATGTAAGTGAAATATGAAAATTTGTATGAAGAGTTTTCTGTGCAGCTAACAAAGACCTATAAAAGAAGTTGAATAAAAATTTCAATATCCTGTATAGGTTCTGAGCTATCATCAAAAAACGTAATTAACGCATTGGATTAATGAAATGAATAGAAAAGCGAATTGATCTAACAAGACATTAGTCTAATCAGTAAATATTTGTAAATTCGTGACGGCCATTGTTAAATTACTTCCGTTGGTAATTATTTGTAAATTATTCGTTAAGTATCATTAGGTTAATATATATGCATCGTTGTATTGCAAATGAATAGAATATTCATGGATTTGTGTGGATACACTGATTATACTCGTACTATTATATTTGAGTCTGTATAAAGCCGATTGGCGTAAATAAATAAATAAATAAGTTATTGGTGTTATTGAAAACCTGAGTTTGCCAGTACATGGGGGATTCTTTCTGAATTTACTCAGTTCTAGCATGGTTTCATAAAATTCCAGGTGGTTTTCATACCCGAAAAACTATCTCACGATTTTTTCTTTTAATTTGTTGAGGAATTTGCTACCCATATATCAATATTTCTCCAAAATTGATCTTGCCCATTTTTGTAAAAAAAATCGAAGATTTTAAATGTCTTCTTGGAGTTGTTCCACCAACTTTTCTTTTCCAAAATGTCTCTATACCAAAATATTTTCTTACCGATAGAAAATTCAAATTACCTAAAGAATTTAAGAGAATTTGAAAAATACAAAAATATTTTTACTGTAGGACAGAAAAAAACGGAAAGTTTATTTTTTAAAAATATCCATCTATCGAATTACTCAAAAAATCTGAGAAAAAATCATGATAGTGTTTCGAGTATTCATTTATTATTCGGTTGTTGCTTTTCAATACCCAACAATCAATGGCCCGTAATAGGGTCACAGGTATAAACTTTGCAATAAAGGCAGGACTGTTGATTTCTGTATCAGAATCAGTAATAACAGGTTGAAAAGCAATAAAGAATGAATTGGACTATGGAGACCAATTGGCATTTTTTTTAAGCCTATGCTGACTGGGTGTGGCTGAATTGACGGTAATGCACCATATGATAAATGAAATGTGTTATGATATCTCTTTAAAAATTATTTTTGAGCTCAATATAAATTAACATTCCATAACTCGCGTAATTAAAAAAAATTCGAAAATGCCTATAGCAAAATTCTGGTGAAAAATAGAAAAATAGTTCGGCGGTTTGATCATGGGGCGACAAGGTTAACTACATCGACGATCGTCTTATAGTTGTTACTTGGTCAACTAAGGTTTTAGGTGGTACAAACATGTGTTAGGTGGTAACGTGATGCTTTTTCTCTGTGTAGTCTATTGGGGGAAAACTTAATAATGCTATCCTTCTATTCAAGGACTCTAAATTTCGTTCTGATCTAATAAATCGATCGTGAGTTGTCGAACAACAAGAGCAGGCGTATTATGCGAATGAACTCGAGGGATTGAGGTCAGAGTTGCCGAAGCCATGCGATTCAGATGGAAAGAACGGAGGCTCGTGGCCAGGTAGAAAGTAGTAGAGTGACTTTTTTAGTTGATCATTCAGTGGCATTCACTCCCAATTTCGAGGTAAGTTATCGCCCTATCAGCGTTCAATGACTGTGTGATGAAGGAGCTTCTTGGGAAAAGTTTTATATCCTCTTTGGAGTTTATTTCTGACGGACATGAAAAATTTTTTTTAGGAAATGTTGAATGGGTTTTTCAACATTTCTGACGTTTCCGATTTTTTGGTTACAATTCTTTGATGTTTTGGTTCGGTAACTTCTGGAGAACAGGTATCTTCCTGAGAGTCTAAGTCTCAGTAGAATTGAAAATCTCTAGGCAGTGATCAATAACTTTGTAAAAATAATTGAAATTCCGCTTTTTCTGAGATTTTTTAGCTTTTTTTGGAGTTTTGGATTTTTTATGATTTTAACATTTTTGGAATTTCAAATTTTCAATTTTTGAAACAGAAGGATTTTTTTTGGCCATGATGCTTTATTCTAATGTTTCAAATGTTAAACTTTTTTGAAACTTATTTGAAAATTTTAAAAGATTTTTAAATTTAAGGAATTTGAAGAATTTGAAATTTTCACCAATTATACCTTTTTTGATTGTTATTTGGAAAATACCTTGAAAAGGTCAATTATATTTATTTTTATTATTCTCTCAATTGCGAAATATTCGAAAAAAATTCGCTTTTCAATTTGATTTTTTTTTTTTTTCTATAAAAAAAGCATGTTTTTGAACGGTTTAAAAACTATAAACTTCCTTGCTAACTCTAATTTCCCCACAGAAGCGACTCTTAAAAAAATTCAAATTTTCTCGATATTGAATTTTTTGGATAGTCATCAAAATGTGAAAATTTACACTTCAGCTGATCATTCACGAATTCAACCAAATTTCCAGCTGATTGTGCCATCAACGGCGCTTCATTTTTCATCCGCTGATAACTGACATTGTGCAAAGTGTCATCAGTAAATCGCGTTAGTCACCTTTCATTGGGAATCGCACTTATTCCCATTTACGAAATTAGCTGACGGAGCAATTTTTGCCCCTCAAGGCTGCACGAAAGTCAACGCTTCTTTATCCTTGATTCTCATCATTTAACACCCTTACAATGTTCCCCGGAAGAACAAAGTGCGGAATGAACCGTGGATGTGAAAGGAGCGAAGGAAGTTGTAATAAAAAAGCGCAGAAAAAAAAATGGAAGACAAGAGAATAAGAATCCACGCGGGCCTTTCACAATCTTCGCGAGGTCAATGTCCCATTGCGACCTGCCTACCGACACGTGCGGAAATACAGTTAGGATGGATCTCTTGTATCATTGGTAATTTTTAGTAATTCATAAGAAAACTCTATTAATTGAAACCGAAAATATGAAACCGAATTTATTTTTAAAAAACTTGACTCAAGGATTCAAAGTTCCAGGGAGGTTCCACCCTCAAAAAATTGTAGGCATTCTTCTTTAGAGTTATGAATGTCAAGAATTGATGTTTTGAAATTTTTACGAAAAACCAAATGTCTTTTATATCAATGTTTAGATTCACAATTTATCTTTTTTCCTCGGCTTACCCACAAAAATATTTTCCGATTTTCAAATTCCCTTTTGGGCCATTTCTCAGGATATAAATATATGCCAGGTATATTCTCATCTCTTTACTTCGATTCAATGTATTGTTTTTTTTTATAGCCAAATGAGAGACCTTCAACTATCGATTTTCTCATTTCACTCAATCGTCTTGTTGGGGCAGAAAACTGCTATCAGAAGTTCTAAAATTAATACCACAAATACTTGAATCATGCTCCTATCAGATGATGCAAATTACATTGCAATTGAATACAAAGTTTAGTTAAGAATCCAGTACTTTGAATTATCGTGATGCAATAAAGCGTGGCCAGTCAGTTTTTTATAAAATGAAGCACCATTGTTGAGGCGTTAAGATGAGTCATGCATGTTGCAATATATTTTTCTGCTAGAACTTGAGCTATGGATAAAATCTAAGTGATCCATATCCGAATTTTTGGTTTTTCCATGCTCGTGTTTATTTATTCCACTTCAGTTCAGGTTTTTTTTTGGATTTTTCATTTCCGTCAGAATTGCACACTGTAATCTTCTAATAAAGTAATACCACATTTCTGCATTTGTGAGTTATCAATTCAATCATGCAAATGAAATACTACTGTAACTACACCTATCCGAATGGAAAGCCTAGGTCTCTGTTTATCTTGATCAAGCGGAGTCGAGACTCGTATGTTGTATTTTCAAACAAAATATTTTCATACAATGGAGTAATGAAAAGCAGTTGGCGACTGAATTTGAACTGGAAATTGGGTGCCGAAAGAAGGATGAATATTTCTGAATAAAATAATAATTCTGACGGAGTAATTAACTTTCCATCTTCCAATAGACTCAACATTCTAAAACTATGTCCACAAAAAATTATCATAATTTAGACTTGACACTGACCTTAGTTACCCGCCCTAGTACTCTTTCCCCAATTCTATTGAAGGAATAACTCCAATATTCATTAAGAATAATCATTTAATCTACTTGGCCAAGACTTTCCACTCTGATAGTTCATTACTACTACTTCTACGACTACTATTATTGCTACTATAACTACACTTCAATTTCCCTAAATGGAAAAGAACAGTGTTGAAAAGCTTCATAAAATTGCAAATCCATATTAAAGTGGTCAAACGAGGTTCACGTACCTGGCGTTTTTGATCAATATCTAAAAATCTATGAGGAATTGGGAAAATGGTGTAAGGAACTTTTTACAGAACCTGAAGAGTTTTACAAAAAAGTCCTTATCAACATTTTTGTCCCTCCCCTAGATTCCACTATATTTGTCAAAAGCTGATCCCATAGGCAAGTACAATTTAGGGCGAATGTTCCTGAAGCATTACCATTTTTTTTTTTCGGGTATGGAAGTGTTCAAGATTTTCCCCCGATTGTGCATACCTTGTTGTACCATTTTACTACAGAAATTGAGAAAAAAAAAATAATCGCGTGGTAGAGAAGACCTAATCCCATAATAATAATACCGCATAGGCAGACTGTTAACGTAAGACTTCTTACCAGCCATTGGTATTTTTTCTGGTTGCTCTTGTTCCCGCGCAAGCTCACTCGTGTTGTTATTAGAATGTGGCCGAAGATTGGGTACAGCAACTAGGGCCAAAGATAGTAGTAGTACCATGAGGCATGTTGCCGGTTGAGCGCTTTTGTTACCCTTTTGAATCAGAGCCTGCAATCGTTTGAGCTGTCCCGCTAAGCTCTGATTCTGTGTTTGCAGGGCCTTAATACGCTTAAGAAGACTCATGTTCTCCTCTGTGCACTGCTTAACACGATCCTCAAGCCCATCAACGTACTCCTTTTTCCGTTTGCGCGAATCCTGGGCGGATATTTTGTTGCGAATTTTACGACGAATTCTTTTTAGTTCACGCTCTTCTGGTTTAGTTAGTGGGTAATGGGTGGGCAGTGTGATTCCTTCTTTCTGGAGCAGGCGCTTCTCCTCGGCGTTTAGCTTCAACGGTGGATAACCTGAGCCTGGCTCACACGACTCGTCGTCCGATGTTGGGGATTTGTCAAGGGCTGTGTCTTCCTGCTTGATGTTCATCTGGAAATTAGTTAGGTTGGTTCAGTTCATTTTGCTAGGAGAACTATATTGCAGCTAATTGAGGTAGTTCCTTAGTGAAGGGATGGGGAACCATCGACGCTGTGTTAATGGCAAATTGTCATTGAATTATTGAATCATTGAGACATTAAAGAAGTTTCAATCAAATATTCCCATTTTCGAACTTTCGATAATCCAACCATTTCGATGAAAGCATTATAACACGACTACTGACGTTCAGATACTATGGAACACCAAAACCAGGAGGCATTCATCTCTATACATCAGTCTTCGTGTGCCCATCCTGATAGTTTAATTACTTTGTTTTTTATACGTTCCATCAATTACATCGATCGCATGCTTGCGAATGGGATGTGCTAATCAACTTACCTTGGGCACACACATTAAAAATGTAGATATTGAGCAAATTGTAATTTTTTTAAATGTTGAAAACTTCATGCATTTGGCAAATCAAATTTATCGAATCTGAAATGTCAAATAATATTAGAAGACTACACCCCTTATGAGTGATTATGTACTATATTGAATTTAGCACTGAAACTATGAAAGTGAGTTCGAAATTGTCAAACGAAAATTTTCGTTTTACTTTCGTTCACATTTGCGAGCTCATTTGGAAAATGTATTCCTCACTTAAGAAGTATGGGAGGTCAGTTTGAATTTTACGTGTCGATAGGAATTTCAGAGAACATTTAGGACAGAAAATTCAGCTGAGTTTATCACCACCATAAATTTTAGACAACGGAATTTTTACTGAGTGATTAATACAAATGTAGTCGCTGACATATTGGATAATTGTACTCACGGGAATAGCCTTGCTGATAACGCTTCCCTGATTGATATGACTGATTTTGAAGTTTTTCAAATTCCTCGCCTGTGTTGCATTGATAATCTTGATCGCACGCACTTCTTTCATATCTTTGAGACTAACGGGCAGTAGAATTGATCGTGGATGATTACCGGCTCCAGAGGGCGTGACTCGGATCAATTGTCTGATATTTCTTTTTCCATTTGGGGTGTTTCGAATTGTCACTGTGGGCTCCTGTTTTATCATTTTTAGGGGAGGCTCTGGAAATTTAAGAACGTTGGGATATTTAGGGCGAGGGCATTTCGAGCTTTGAAGCTTCATTGGCCACAAAAGTGTCAATATTTAATTTTTTCTTCATTACCAAAATTTATAATTTTATTGAACAGTCCTCTCATTTGTATATGGCTCGAGAGTTGTTTAAAATAATCATGCATTAATTATGCCAGCTTTTGATGGTGCCTAAAAAAAGTGCCACACACATCAACTTGGCCCTTACTTTGCGACCCACGTCGCAGAGCCACGTGAAGCGACCAACGACCTGTTAAAAATGCAGGCACATGTGTAGGCTCTGCCCACAAGATCGATGTTTTAAATGTCCAGGTATCTCAAATAAAATATTAATATGAACATTGATTCATAAAATATTGGGCTAAATCCCCTTGACATGGTCGAGCAAAGTTCATTAAATATTACGTCAGCTTGAAGCGTCTGCAATGTATGGAGATGACGCTAGCTGACATACTTTACACTTACGATGCGATTACATTTTCTCCAGCTCATTTGGTCTTTATTGGCATGAACACTTGCTGAATTTATGATGAATTATGATGATTTCAAATATTGTATCTTAGAGATACAGGCCACCGAAAGAAAAAAAAAAAGAAAAAAGTGCGCTGAGTGCGTATGACCCATCGGGGTCGCACAAAAAATTCCCAATGTGAAATTTCCATCAGGGATGATTTTTATTTTCAAAATTTCCTTGAAAAGCTTAATACCTCGTTAACACGGTCTGCATCGATTTTGGGGCAAACTGTTATTAAACATTTTTGATGAACAAGTCCATGTTGAATACGCAGTCTTTCCATATTTTTCTTCAAACCAAGTAATTCACAAAATGAATAAAATAATTCAATTTCGAGGTGAGAAAAAAAAATAAGAACAAGCAATTGAGCCGATTTTAACCACTATCTAATCACCTCTAAGTTACGTGAAGATATATTGATTGCCGCTTATCGAGCCTCAATCGAATAATTGGTTCGTGAGAAGTCGTTGACGAAAAATTTGCGCTCGGACAGCATGAGGCATACACACACATACACCTCTCATCCATCGCATTTAAATATTCCCTCATATTAAAATACTCAATTTTATTTATTTATTTTTTTGATAATTTCAAGTCGATCTAGTGCCTATTCGCTTATTACCCATTCCAATAATTCACAACAATTTATTGGAAAATCATTTAAAAATGGGGAAAAACGTTTGCCATAACTGCTCATTTTTAAAAGAATACACATTTTGCGTAGATACGTGTTGAAAAATTAACAGAATATTTTTTGTTGGAAAACGAATTCTCTACAAAAAATGCTATACAACATTTTTGGGCAAGATGCCACGTTAATGAAATAATGCACTGTTTAGTTTTCATCCTGAAGGTACCCAGATGTTACAATGAAAAACTACATTTACACAGAGATAAGTTGTGCAACCTGACAAGGTCGACAACATTTTGTTTATCTCCCTCAAAAATTCCTTTCTGACAAATATCTTACCGCATTCAGAAATGGGTTCTTGCTTTATTACGGGAAGCGTCATTTCTGTATTTTCAACTACCGCAGGATCGACGACCGTTACCAGGGTCGGCTCGAATTCCATTTCCTCCGTGATGTCAGTGGCCGGTGAGCCCAAATTTGAGCTCATAACTGATCTGTCAGGACTATCCATACTGCCCATGGAGTCATTTGGGCTCCCTAGGGAGTCAAATTCAAGAGTATCGTAGTCCTGGGGACTCGGAATTCTATCGTTGCCCATTTCTACATGGTCTTCCTCGATTGGTAATAATGGACTCAACTGCTGCTCACAAGAGAGACTCAGAGCACTGGAAAGGCCACTGTCCGATGAGGAGGATGGAATTGTCTCAAGATCGTTATCTATGAGGTTGAACTGGTCGTCCAAATTGAAAATCGAACCGAACAGGTCGTCTGTGTTGGATGTCATCCATTCCTCTGCCTGCAATGATATTATACAATTGAATTAGTGAAATAATATTTACTACGAGATTAGACAACAAAATTGTGATAAGCATTAAGAATTTGATGCGCTCGATAAAGTCAGCCGGCGAACCGGTTGATTTTTATTTTCTTTCGATCATGCTTACAAACGATCTGAAAGTTGGGCTCTTCTATTGGAATCTCTTCACTGCTCCTATATTAAATGAACATTGATATGTTGATTGATGACGAGCTCATGTTGGAAACAACTTCGGTTGGAAATTATCGGGTGTCTTTCAGAAGCCTCGTTACTCGATGGATAGGAAAATTTGACATTCCGTTGTAATTTCTGTATTAAATATTGTGATTGAATAATATATCAAAATAATTATTCATATAATATAATATATTCTATTTATATTATATTGAATTTAATGAAATTGAATATGCGCAGGGTTCTGAAAACAAATCATCAAAATGAACGTTTTTCATCGGGGTGAAAAATATGGTTGGCATTTAAAAAAAAGCGATTTGTGCTTGTAGCTTGCAGGCACGAACTTAAAAGCTCAAAATAATGACTAACTCGAATGCCGGCCTCAGAACCCTACAATGTTCGTTTGAAACATTTTTTTGTTACATGGCCCTATTGAACGATATTTAGGTGCAATTTTTCAAATGGGACACCCTGTATATTAAAATTTCATCGGTTGATAATCGCCTTGCTTGTAACATAAATGTCGAATGGCAATTTTATTGGTAGAAATTAGAAGGCAAAGGATAAGAGGAACTATTCCATCATCAATTATGAATGGGCATGAATTGGAATGGAAACAAATCATTCATTTGATTTTGGTAATGTTAACTGTTACAGATTCTTGGATTATGAGAAACTTGAATTATGAGAAATGTCTCATATCAACTGACAGAGACAATCTGCTGAGTTTGAGTTATGAATGCTTCAACGAATCTTCTTCCTCTTTCTTTTTTTTATTAATAAATGCTGAATCTTTCGCTAAAAAAAAGTTTCAAAAAATTTACGACATAATGGATAATTGAAGAAATCAAGTCGAGTTCAACTTTTCAATCATACGCCTATTTTTACTGGAATTGGTCACAGTTCCGCGGATTTTCAATCCCGAGAAAATACATTTCTCTCAATTCGACACTAACCCAGATTCCCGAAACTACAAAAATGTATTTTAAGCATGGTGCCAGAGGAACACCTGAAACAGCTTTAACCAATTCATTGGGTGTAGAATTAGAACGGCAGCGAGATATGCACAATCTTATCTCGATTAAATAAAAATATGGTTCGGCACATTTTTTTCCATTCGAGTGCAGGACACCTGAAATATTTCAAAAATCCTAAAATTTTAACTGTTCAAATTTTTTTAGAAATGTTAAACTTTTGGGGGGGAAAAAATTGAAACTGCGAATATGTGGAAGTGTTCAAGACTCCAAGAACACGTTCTTAAATTTGGCTTATTTTAGAAATGAAAAGAAATGAAAGATTTTGGAAAACACCGTAAATAGCATTAACCGATTATGCGGATAGAGAATTAGACCGGCAGCCAGATATCCACAATCTTATCTCGATTAAACAAAAAAACGTGGTTCGGTATATATGTCATTGTTTTTTATTGCACCATGCCTGGAAAATTTGTCAGATATTTGCTTGGGCATGTACAAACAGTATTGTACAGTCGATGAAAACCTCCATAAAATGGGTCCCGCTATGTTTTCATCTGTACAAGCAATGTCTCACCAAAGGATTATGTAAGAAAATATTTTTTTGATACTCTGCACCTATGCATATTTGGATATTTGGAATTGTATTATGTTATCAGCAGTATGAGGCAAAATATTAAATTTCAATAAATTTAGGGAATTCAAAAATTGTAGATTTTTCAATTTGAAGAACACGAAATCTTTCAGAAATAAAAAAAAATGGAAATTTAAAAAAAAAATTAGGCCATTGAAAACTGTTGGAGTGAATTATTTTTCAAAATTTGCGATGTATAGTCTCACAATTAAAACATTATAAAAACACAAACAAAAGATTGCTCCTGCAATAGCAAAACGGCGGGAATCTATTCTCTTCCACAAAAAAAATTAAATAAATAAATAAAAGATTTTGCGGTAGAGTGTTTCACAATTTGAGACTCGAGGAAATTCATGAGAGTGCACATTTAGTCTAATCGATTAATATCTCGTGAACTAGAGAATCCGGTAAATGTGGGAGGGCAAAAGAGATTGTGGAGTTTCTCTCCAATTCCGTCTTCCTCAAATGTTTTGTCCCTTTCACTCTCGCGATGAGCTACAATCTGTCGCAATTCAGGGTTCGGACGAGAAATTTAGCGGATGCTGAAGCGATAGCGCAATATCTGGTCCAAATGCTCACTTGTAGTTTCAAAATCATGAGAAATGTCCTGGTAAGTTCATCGCGAGGACTTGCCTACAGTACGTATTTGTCAACTATTGAGTGATTGAAAAATAAGGTTTGAAATGGGTTGCAAAGTTCTAACAAACATTTGAGAATTGAGGGAAAAAATAGTGTCAAACACTATCGAAAATCCAAGCATCCTCAATCAATACAATAATTGTAAATATTTTCCGAAGAGTAAAAATTCCAAAGATCACATTCTAAAATGAAAAGTTCAATGACCTATATTCAAATTTATGTACCTGAGAATACCCAAACATCGTCAACAAAATCCTAAATCAATATTTTTTTTTTATTTCAACTTCCATATAATCTTATTCCAAGCACCTTAATCCAATCGTCAAAGGTTCGGGATTACATAAAAAAAATCCGACCGCCTGTTGACGTTGAATCAATCTGAATTGACCAGAACTAACCATTCACCGGATTTATGGCATCCGTGGGAACCTGTAACGTCCTGCCCGCATGAAAAGTTTTCGGGGAAATGCATTCTAGGACTAGCGACCCTAAAAGTCTAGGCCGTTGAATTTCGACAGTTAAGTCGTAAAAGAAAATGGTAAAGTTTTGGACTGATAATGATCACATAATTGGGTATTGTCAGCCGGCATTCGAGTCAGTCACCCCTGATATAATTACTTATATTCATCACATTAGTTTTGAAATGGTATTTTGAGGAGGATGCGAGTATAAGGTGAGTAAATTGTTGAGAACCTCTCCCCCCCCCCCAAAACCCACCCCCTATATATTCCCCACCCCCTATATATTCCCCATCCCCCATATATTTTCCATCCTGACACACAATATGAGAAATTTTTCTGTTACCGCCATCATTTTGAACTGGCATTGTAATAATTTTTTGGAAAAATCAACCCGGCCACCCCCAGCCCCCAATGTCGACATCCCCTATATATTTCCCATAGTGAGACCCCATATCACGAAGTCTCAAGCCCCCTCTCCACTACGGTAACAGAGAACCTTGAACCATAGTTATACCGGGAAAAACGACCTTGTTCATTATGAACAACTTCAACAATTGGTAATTTTGTAAAAAAAATTAGGAAAAAACTTTCAATATCATCGTCGACAAAAATTGGAAACAAATTGTCTTCCTCATGTGTTCAGAAATTCATTATCATTTTCCTTTCACTCTCCATCACCACCATGAAATTTTGTGTTCGTTTTTCGGTGTTGAACTTCCAAAGGTCAATGATTCCGGTGAAATGAAAGCAAACAGATCTGGAATTTTTTTAGGATTTTATGACTTTCAAATTTGATATCAGGATATCGTTAGCGATTATCAATAATAGGATTTTCATTTCTCTGGAATTAAAAAATATGAGCCGGCGATCTGCTCTAGGCGCGACCACAGCCGTTCGGCGAGCAAATGCAATCTCTGAGCATACTAAAACGTTCAGAATTTTTGGGGTATCTTATATCTACACTTTTTTTTAGATACATTTGATAAGTTGCAGGTGACAAATCTTCAGTTACTATTTGCCCAGATTGAATTTTGAAAAAAAAGTTCGAAAATTGTTTTCGAATTTCTATTCAATTTTTGAATCAATCACGGTCAATTTTTCCCCGTGCGATAGAGCAATTGAAAGGGTCGGAGCTAAACTTTTCAGTTGGGTAGTATATACATATATATGTGATGACTCCAGTCATTACCCCGGACCCGCCTAAAAACAGGTTTTTGACCTGTGGCCCCTGGGCACCCGGGCCGCTCACATGGGATATTTTTTTATGAAAAACGGGGGAATGCACATAACACCGCCCAATCTAGGGCCAAAGAGCCATCGATTCGATAACCAGTTTAGATATTTCAGTTTCAGATGAGCAGCAGCCCGCGCAGTCATGCAACATTCCTCATTTGAAAAAAATATTCAGGTTTTAATTGGATATCCAGAGAACTCTTGGATGGATAACACTATTGGATTTTTTTTATTCTCAAATTTTTTGGATTTGGAATTTTTATTTTCAAATGTTTTGGATTTTTGAGTTTGGAAAATGAAAAAAAAATTGTGAAATTTTTAAAGATTTTGAAATTGTTAAATGTTTTTGATTTTTTTAAATTTTGAACATTTTTGAACTCTTCCACATTCTTCAAATGTTTTGTAAGAAAATTTCTATTGTATTTTTTTTATGTAAGTTCTGGAGGTTTTGTAGTTTTGAAGTTTCCAAGATTTCAGAAAAGCACTTACAAAAGTCGCTGCTCAGAATGGATTTTTTTGATCGACGGAATTCCGTTTATATTATAAAAATTAGGATTTGAAAAAATTACTTCTCAATTTTGATATTAATTGATCCATAATTTTTCTTGCAGATTACCTTAGAATCTTTTAGATTGACTATTGAATAGAAGTGAGACTCAAATCAGCCATTTTTTATTGAAGCCTTGAAAACTAAATTCATCTTTCTGTTTTCGTGAACGGCAAAGTCAAAAAATTGAACGAAAAATGAGAAATAAAGAAAAAACACGAAAATATAAATTCGAAATTCATCAATTTCCCTTTCGTGGCATTTGCGGTATCATTGAGTTATTAAAATGTCATTATATACTACTTTGTAGCTGATAACCTATTTAATTGACTATCCAACAAGAAAACTAAGCGAGTAACTCCTCACGAAATGTGAAGGCAACAAAAATTTTAAAGATCTTGAAAATCCAAAAAAAAAACAGAAAAATTCAAAACAGCGTGAAAAATTCCGACAGTCACGGGCTTTCAAATTTTTCACCTAAGGAATATAATTTGGTGAATCTAATTAGCAAAATTCCAATTCTGGCTGAGCAAAAATTAAAACATTCAGATTTAGTACCGAAGTGATAAAACGATAAAACCGCGTAACAGCATCTGTACTTTGGTCCAATCTTTCGAGAATAACTCGAATGCAACGAAAGATATGGAACTTGTCATAATAACCTTTTTTACAAAACATATTGTCCTCTACAAAAAAGGTCTGTATGAAATATCTGCTATCTCCCTTCAATTTCGAGATATTGTCCAAAAATTGTGGTGTCCAAACTTATCTCAGTTTAGCCTTCCGTCACCGATTACATATTTGAAAAGTTGAATTAAAAACAGTGCAACATTGAAATTTTCGTTAACAAAATTTCGGTGGGACTAAAACGGTATAATCCCTTTTCCAAAAATGAAATTGATAGCTCAATTTTTTTTTGGCCCAAGTGGAAGTCAAAAGGTCGATTAATGAACACTTATTGCAAACCTCCAGGCTTGATCTAATCGATCGATGAAAAAAACAATTGTAACCTATTGAAATAAACATGAAACGTTGAATACGGCTCAGAAAAAATTTCTTCAAATTAAAAAAAAATGTGGGAGAACTCTTAATGGCTGGGAATGAATTTCCCTTAACTTCAACCCATTTCCATCTATAGAAAAATTCTGACAAAAATTGCAACAACATTTACCAGTATCATTCAGGTGTTGTGCGAATTGCTCCAAAATTTTGGAAGTTATAGGAGTGATAGCTCATAATGGATAAGGCAGTTCCTTGAGTAATAAATACCATTAATATAAATGCGTCAAACTATGACTAATTATACTGAGGGCCTCTCTGACGTGAATGCGCCCTAAGAATCCCTAATTACGTGATCATTTCCATCGTAAAGTTTCACAATTTTCATTCACGCCCAAGCCGCCGCAATGCAAACTCAGCCACCTGAACTTTTGACGTCGACATCAATATTCATGCTTATTCGCACAAAAAAAAAACCCCCCTAGAAAAGGCTGATCTTTCAAACGAATTTCAGTGTCAATTTGTAACGTAAAACTTTAACTCGCATCGCAAAATCTCTGAACGCCCGTCTCTGAAAATCCCAAATTTTCTCACAAGTTCCAATATTTTTAATTTCTTTTTGTCCGCTGCAGTCATAACTTCAAAACTCCATAAACATGGATCCCGACCTCCCGGCTGAAGTCTAAGTCTCTCTATTTGGATCGATGAATTGATTAATTTTCAGTGAAAAAAAATTCCGCGCTGCGCATTCAAAATTGAATGAAGTAACTGGTTATTCCGTATTTTTATTGAAACTCTCAACTTCGAGTCGTCCCCATTGATAAAAAACTTATCGCAAAAAAATCTGCAGAAATTTCATCATTCCCTGGGAAAATTGTTAATGGTAATCATTCAACTTTTGTTCATAAAAATTGCAAATTACAGGAGTTGTAATGAATATTCATGGGAATTCCGGAGCCATATTCAACCATATTCCTTGACTCAGCGTAGTAACATAGGCCTAGACTTTTCACTGCGATAATATGTGATAAGCCCCGCATCCAATATGGCGGCGCGCGATAGCCGCAATGCCGGCACGTGGGACTCGTTTCTTCCATATGTTACTACAAACATCATATAACATCAGTATATCAGTTATTCCCCCAGTTTTTGATTTCCCAATGATCACAAACCTCTCTCCTCTGTTTTTCTGTCACATCTTGTGACCTGGTGTATACAAAAACACATACCATATGTTATATACACAGTATTTTCCAATCACATATTTGACTTTCATATAAAAAAAATTGTTATAAATTTGACAAACTTCTATACAATAATCAACATATTTATTTTATTTATTAAATACTGCAAGTTTCTGCATTTTATTTATTAAATGCAGCATCTTTTCCTCGCATTTTTTACTCTTTTTTTATTCTTCAAATATTGCGATTGGCCTAAAAAATTGAAATATCAATTTTAAAAATTTTTGGAAGGATGTTGGAGAAAATTTAAAAATCATAGTGAGATTATGTTTCACTTTCACATAGTGAAAATCGCATTAAGTTTTACAAAAGATGAATTCTACCTGTTGAACAGGTGAAACGACTTGAGTTGATGTTTTTACTTGAGCTAGGTTTTTCATGAATATCTGAAAATCCGAAGTGAATAGGAAAAATTTCACGGAGCATAATCACCAGAGAAAACCGAGATGAAAAAAGTTATTACAAAAATGGGCCTAGCTCCCACAGATCTCGAGGTATTCATAACAAACAAGCAACAACCTGCGTTCTCCCTAGAACAATTATAAAAAATATAGCAGATATAATATTAGTAGCATTCAATGTACCAGACACTTTTCCAAGAAATCTAAAACATCTCATCTAGCCGATGAATCGAATCCCCACATGTGGATCTCCCGTGCCATATGTTATTTATGCATTCAAGGAAACTCATCATGGAGAATAATTCAAGGAAAATGTCTGCAAAACAAGTACGTAAATTCTCTGCGAATATTTTACAACAATCTAAAAAAGAAAAAGAGCGAAACGAAGAAAAAAAATGGCCTTAATTAAAAAAAATTTAACTAGGGTATGTGATAAAAAAAAATTAACAATACTGTATAAATTAAAATAGGCGATTTCCCGTAGCACCATTTCAAAAGCAATTTATAAATAGTTTATTACAATCCGAAAATTGAGCGGCTCACAGGTGGTGCGGTCATTTCCCCGGAGCCCAAACACTCAGCGACTAACGGTACCGAGTATTTTTTAACGGTAAAATAATTCCAATTCCCTCCCTTGAAAATTTACAATAACCAAAAATTACACCCTTAACAATTGCCTAACGACACAACCAAGGCTCCAACAATTCATTAAATTGTACGGACACATTAAAACAATATTAGCACTCGCCGATTATCGGTTCCATATTGAAAAATGCGTGATTAGGGTAAATACTTACGGTAATGGCATCATTAGTGTAATTCGCTTTCATAAGGACGTCATCCTTAATATTCTCTTTTAACATTGGGTCCTCTCTATCGAACAAGTACTCCATGAGATTCATGTCCGGCGTTGTGGACGTCATTTTGACAGTCAAAATTTTTTTTACGATTAAATTTTGTCCGCTTCACTTGTCAAAAGTGTTCGAATGTGTCACTCACTACTTCCATTAATTCACTTTGAATTTTCAACTGTAGGAGCAATATTGGGGAAATAAATAGGAAAAAATTGAGAATGCGGGAAAACACATGCGTCACAATCGGAGCGATGAATAAGAATGCTTGGGAATAACGAATCCACTTGAGTTACGCCCCACCCCGAAATTAGTGGAACCGGTTTAAGGAGGAATTACGACATTTTTTATTCTTTTTGGGAAGCGCCCAAATTCAAATTTTTTTTATTTGCGGGCTATGCCCGTTTTTTAGCGACACATTTTTGCGATGATTTTTGGGGTTTTGCGGGGTGTGCGAGGTGCGCAGTTTGACTATCCACGGACGAATGGCAAAATAGAAAACATTTTGTGGGGGAAAATGCCAGCGTGGAAGCTAACGCGTCATAGAGGACGCACGAGCGAACGATTTGGGGCAAGGGGATTGGCTGCGGGAGGAGGGGATGGGCTAAGTGCACGAACGCCATTGGCCGGGGTATGGCGGCTATTTGCGCGGGATTATTTGAGAGGAGATTGCTGGTATGGGGACGATGTTGCATCAGGTTGCTTGGGAATGTCGCGAAATTGCGGAGTCTGCGGCAATCATAGAAAATTGGAGAATTTGAGAAGCATCAGAGTGAAAGAATATTGCAAATAATATTTTTTAGGGTTTTGGTTTTTTTTTTTTTGAGTATTATTGTGTTTTTAATTTATCAGAAGTGGTTTTATTGAACTCCATTTTTGCAGTTTTAATGTTTTTTTAATTCGTAAATTCTGAGAATTTTGGGAATGTGCAGCATTGTTTTTTTTTTTTTGGTATTTTTGAAATTTTTGCAATTGGGAAATTTTTCAAATATTATATGGGGAGATATGGCACGGTCCTGATTGTGCGCACTGTCAGAGATGGCATTATTAATGAATTTGCAGAATTGCGTCAGACAATGCAATTGTTTTGACCAGTATGTCATCATTTTGAAACTGCATTAGCTATAGATTTGCAAAACAGATCATTTGTTGGTTAATTTCGATTAGTTTTAGAGCTTATGCAATTTCAGAAGCTCTGAAGAATGTATCTTGGGAAAACACGCTGATAAAAATGTGGAAAATTTCGGCAAGAAAGAGGAATAATTGAAAGTTGTGAGAATCCTTAAAATGTCGAATAATTCGCGAATTTTGGAAGTACCAAAATTGTTGAAGATTGCAAATGTTGAGCAAAAGAGCGGGAAAACTTGGAAAAATATGAAAGAAAAAAAAATTTTTTGAACAAAATGGAAGTCCGGCAAATTTGCAAGAAGTAAAAAAAAAAATAGGGGAAAAAAATGTTTGAAAATTTTTAGAATTTCAAATTTGGCATATTTCAAAATTTTCTAACTCTGGGAAATAATTGAAGAGTTTTCAATTTTGGGGGAAACAGACTCCAGATGGAGGAAAGGGACGGGAAATCGACCGGCGCATTGGACGCGGTTTTTTAAGAAGAGCTAACGGTTTCAAAGATTACGTCAGGTGATCGATAATGAAAAATTGAACAGAATAGCAGCTTGAAACTTTGTTGATCATTTAAAACTTCCAGAAAATTTCTGGATTTTTAAAAAATTTGGAAAACTTAATGATTTGTTGAATTCCAAAAAAATCCGGAATTTCTGAAAATCAAGTCTTTTTGGATTCGGGGAACTTTGAAATTCCAGAAATTGTTTAACGTTTTCAAAATTCCGAAAATATTGGTCAAGTCCTTCATTTTTTAGAAGGATTTTATAAGTTTCTCATTTTACATGTTTTTCTAATTTTGAAACCTCGGAAATTTTCGATTTTTCTTGACATTTTGGCAATTTATAGGAATTTAAATTTTCTCAAGCTTGTTACATGTTCAAATTCATTTTCCATTTTCATGAAAAAAAATTATTTTCGAAATTTTAGCATTTTTGAAAACTGATGGAAAATTTCAAAAATATTAGAAACCAAAAAGTTCACAAAATTCGGGAAAAATTTCACAATTTTGAATGTTGTGCCAATTTTCCCAGACTCAAAAATTCCGCAAATTTTACAAAGTTTTGCAAAAATTTGGTAAATATTCATATCTGATATTTTTGAAATGTCGAAGCATGAGCCAAGTTGTTTTTATCCACAATAATACCGACATAAATTGAAGTCGGTATCTGAACCTGAATTACCGTGCGTCAGTAAAATATACAAGTCCGGTCGGTAGACGAAGTAGAGAACTTGCCGAAGCTCTAACTCGCCGATGTCCGGTAACCATGAAAAAATTCATTAAAAAATGAAAAATATGTCCACAACTAATTAGCTCCCGTATAATTGCCTTTGCCATAATTAGCAAAATTAAAATAACGAAGTCACTGAAATTTAATTTCGCCTTTACAATTTACTCTGGCAGGAGAGCCTCATGCGGGGCACGTTACTAATCCCTGAATTCAATTGCAGAAATAATTTTATGATAAAATTTAAATATCTTTCCCAGAACTGAGATAAGCGCATTGAATCATTAATCTAATTCTTCGGGAAATTTCAAAAGTCCAAACTTACACACATGAAAGAATCCTACAAAATTTTCGATAGCCTCCATTCGTCAACTCTTCACTGAACGCGTTCTCTCCACTGAGGGAAAAATATACTTCGGCCCAACAATTTCATTTTTCAGAGTAATAGGCATTCCTAAAAAATGAAATTGCGTCGTTGCATTTAAGCTCTGACAATTACAATTAAATGTAATCATGTGAATCGCTTAACTCCAAACAATTATATGACAACTGACCTGGGTTGAACATTATTTTTATTAATTTGAAAATAAAAAAATAATTAATTCGGGATTCGTAATTATTACTATACAAATTCACCTAAGATCCTCTGTCTCATAAGTATCACGTAGAGTTATATGATTAACATCATTGGTAGTTAATTAATGTCACTTGGGTTTCACTAAAACAATAAAATTCATTTTTTTTATAAATATCTATTTCTCTGAAACATGGTAATATTGGGCCGAAGTATATTTTTCCCTCAGTGTCGCGTGATAAGCGCAGCTTCGTTCATGTCCGTGCAACATCCACGGTCACTTTCCTCTGCGTCATTGCATAGATGAAATCAAAAATTCGGAAGCACTCGCAATCGTTTCAAATGGCGAAAAATCTCATGCAATTGCGCAAACTCGATGGTTACCTGAAATCATAAAAATAGTTCGGAAATCACGTGACACCGGGAAACACTGTGGCACCAGATTTCCGAATGGCCCCTCGGGAAAAACCCTGGCGGACCTGTCGATTGCCCAAACGACTTGATCAGTATGCCGATTAGCTTTCGGGTGAATTTCGATTGGATTATCGACACACAATCGACTCGGCATTCGCCGGTTGAACATCGATTTCATGTACATTTGATGGTAATTGGAACACGATCGATTTTGAATTCCGTCAATTGGGTGTCGATTCATCTGAATGTGAAAGTAATCCAGAGCCAATCGATATGGCAATGGGTCGATTGAAAGTAAATTGCTATCTTGTCGAGATGCGGTCGACTTGGTGTTTGGTCGAATTTAACATCCCAATTTTTTTCTTTGCGCTTCGATGCGATTATGCATATGTGGCAACCCTCCCACGGTGCCGATGGAAACCGAAGTTTTCACAAACTGTAGAGCATTCAGTTAGTTTGACCTAATGAATGCAATGCCTGCCAGACTTTACATTGCTTGGGTTAATCTACAATTGACGGAAAACCACGGAAAACCTCAATTTGTCCAGCCGTTTCTTTGACGAAACTCCCGTTCGACTATGAATCCCTATGAACTCGAACGCTGGACAATTCCACTCTACTATAGCGGGGTATATAACTACTGTATCGAGTACCAAGCGGGGACTCGACCCGTGGACCTCGTGTGCCAAAGGCGAGCGCTCTAACCACTCGGCCATAGCCATCGGCCGTCGACATCCTAATTGAAATTCAATCGAAAGGTAACCGACATAAGTTTTTAAGATCTTGAAGACGATTGATGTTAGGAATTCCAAATTGGAATTTTTTTGTGGCTCCTATGACTAACTCCCTTAACACCTCTTATTTTGTATCTATGCGGTTCACATCGTTCTACATATAGTTTTCTAGTGAAAACAAAATTGACCCCGAAACAAATTGAATTTGGTAGTAAAAACGTTGAAATCCAGTTTTTTTCCCTACATTTCCCGAATGCGCATCACGGCCGATCAATCACTCGCGACATTTCCCCCGCCATTGTTTCGAATAATTGAAATGCCATTACTATACAACAGGTGGGTGACACAAATAATTACAGACATCTCGGAATAAAGGATACAGTCATTAAAATCATAAATACGATGCATCCCTATTCCGGCTGTTCCCGCGCCTCATACATTGCAATGAGTTGAATGGGTCACGTTGATTCAATTAGAACGCGAGTTCAGTGTCACTTAGGGTTGATGAGGGTAATTAAAAACATCTCAAACTTGACAAAAAAAAAACAACAAAATGGAGAAAAAAAATTGCGTTCAACTGGTGGCTTTTTTGTTGTGCGACATTTACATTCGCAGTTTGATTGGACAAGTTTGTATTTGTAGAGCCGCGCTTCGCACATAATTAGCCGAGTTGTGAAAATGAAAACGCCGGTCATATGAGAGTGTACTAATTTCTGAATGGGAAAAACTATTGTAATGACTCCGAAAATTAAGAGTGGGTGTGTGTGTGTGCGTTGGATGGGTGGGTGGGTGAGTAAGTGGGTGGGTGGGCGGGTGTGGATGGGTGGGTGGGCCTGTGTGTGGGTGGGTGGATGGGTGTGCGTGTGTGTGGATGGATGGGTCGGTGGGTGGGTGGGTGTGTGTGTGGATGGGCGGGTGTGTGTGTGTGTGTGTGTGTGTGTGTGTGTGTGTGTGTGTGTGTTGGCAATTAAACTCCGTCCCAAACCATCACTTGCTAAGACATAACTAATCGAAGTCTTTATGGAACTTAGAGTTGAGCAGTTCCATTGAAACCAACTCAGTGGTTTTCCGGTAGAACAGAAACGATGGAAGAAGGAGATTTACGATCTATTTCGAGAACTGATCCACTAAAAAAAATTCTCCCCAAAAATATTTAATACCCCTGTTCCTTAAAACCATCAATGAGGTTTTTGGCATCCAGTGAAACCTTCAGAAAAATAATCTTAAGCGGAAATGGCAAATCAGAAAGTTTTTTATGTCGGCTCAAAGTTTGATACTCAGTCAGCCCGTTAATGTTTTTTCCCTTTCCCTTGGTTTTTACCTCTTTCTCTGTTAATCTTTACCGAGAATAAAAGTAACTTCAGTTGCCTTGGACAAATTAGTATCGGAAATTTTACACTCGTCTCATCCTGGACCATCACCCTCGCGATCCGAGAAGAAGATTTCTCCATGCGAATGTCATACACGGAAACAAAAGCACTGAAAATTGAGCGTGTACCTTTTTCTGTGGAAATACCATGGGAGATAAAACGAAACTTGTTTTATGAGAAAATAACATCTGGTTTGGTTGAAGTGTATGCAGCAAGAGTTACAGCTAAACTTTTACCACGGCACTGAGGCGAGCCTTTTGTTTCTTTTATCCTTTCGAACGTAGGGCGAGATGAGGTGGGCGGGTGGGGGGGGGGGGCGAGCGGTATTTGATATTTAGCACAACAGAAAAACCCCGCAACTCACCACAGCCGGGGATTTATTATCACAAGGACTGGTAGAATGCAATTTCCAGACTTCGTTTATCACTGGATCATTGTTTTATTTGGTCTAGCCAACTTTTCGTGATTTTTCAAATTTTGACGTTTTTTTTTCGAATTTTTGAAAGTTGCAAAAGTAAATGCAACAAAATTTCCTGGTTAAGAACATCCGGAACGCGGAGAAAACTGGGTCTCGCACTTTTGGTCAAAGAAATTTTTTTATGTTCAATGACTATTGTCAATTCAATTTTAATTTTGTGATTTTTGGAAAATTTCAAAAAATTTCTAAATCGAATTTTTTGAAAGCTTTTTTTCCAATTTGTTGAATCCATCATGTTTTTTCTTTTTAAACCAGTGGCGCGCAGTGTTTAATGGTCAGCACAACAGAAAAAAAACCGCAAACTCAACGCTGCCAGGATTTATTATCACAAAGACTGGTAGAATGCAATTTTCAAACTTCATTTATCATTGGACAGTCGTTTTATTTGTCCCAGCCGACTTTTCGTGCTTTACATAATTTAATGTACACGATATTTCGGTGGATTTTGCCGAGTTGTTGAGGGTAAATTTATGACTGTTGTCAGATGCAGTTGAGCTCCATTTAAATCCCCGTGAGATGCAGCTGAATGAATCTGTCGAGGGCAATTCATTAATCCAGGATTTTTGGCGGGAAACATTACGATTGCGTTATATGCAATGTGCCCTTCTGGAAATTAAATTAAATTGATGTGAAAGTGATAAAGTGTTAATGATAAATTTTGAGGTTGATAATCCGCGGCCGAGCCGAGGGGGTGAAGATCTTTCGAAAGGTTTGAAACATTTCAAACATTTTTTTCTAGCCATATATAGGCGACTAGGCTTTTTACCTAACATTTAAAGCCTTAAATGGACTCATGAAAAATTACAAATAGTAACGAATTGATATAATTGGGAAAAAAATATTGAAAAAGTACGATATGCCCCGGCATAACGAGCGAGCGCGACATCTCAAAGACTAATGCTCCAATTGGACTCACCATATATGCGTAGAGGATCGTGAGAGCAAATATCAGCATGGCCAGGAAGGTGAGAAAACTCCAGCCGCCCCACGCGTAAAAAGGGGGTGATGACATGTAGGCATAACCTCCAAGTGAATTCTGAGCGCAAATCCCCATCTTCAGACGCCTTTTTGCGTTTTTAATGCTGTGATACAAGACCTTCCAACATGTTCAATTTCCCTTCATTTTTTGTTCAAAAAAATTCTGTTCACATCAATTTTGCTCTTGTAATTCTGACAATTTTTCACGCGCAATTTTGAGAAAAAAAAATTCCGGATGTTTTTGTTTTGTGGGCCTCGTCCGACAGTCGAAGAAAAAAAAGACGTAGACTAGGTCTACCGTTTTGACAGCTGGACCAATCCTTCGAATGCCTTACGATTTTTTTTTATTGATTTCAATTTCCATTTCGTGATCCAAGCTTCACATTTTTCTTCAATTTTCTCCAGTAGCGTGATTTCTCACCGCCCTCTTCTGTTCATACGTCACGTTCACTTGGAACAAAACTTTCAAGATGTATTTCTATTTTCCAAATAAGACAACGCAAAAAGAACACAACGATTTTGATGAATTGACAGTTTGACGAGACCAAATCGCTTGCTCCTTCCACTTATCGTGGGTATCGACACCAAATTAAATCGGTCCTGAAGGTGGAAATTTAGTGAATCGACCAAGTTAGGTAGATTGGCAATTTTAGGAAGTCATGAAAGAGGTGTTTCAAAGTTTGTATGTTTCCCATAAACGGAAGTTGACCGACAAAAGATTTCCACACTGACGTCATCTTTTCGTGTTGGTAGGTGCCGAAAGTATTTTTTAATTCATTCTAAGACTGTGCGCATGTTTTTTGGGTCTTCTTCCATTCGTATTCCCACAGAGGAACCACCGCGAGGCCTTGCTTTGCGGGTGATACTATGGAGATGGGTACTCACCCAATGCTAATGGATTCGCTTTTCGCCATTCAAGCTATCATATTTTCTAATCACAGAGTGCAATACCCAGAAAGCCTCTATCCACCCATCCGCCCACCCACCCACCCATCCTTCCATCCATCCATCCATCCATCCATCCATCCATCCATCCATCCATCCATCCATCCATCCATCCATCCATCCATCCATCCATCCATCCATCCATCCATCCATCCATCCATCCATCCATCCATCCATCCATCCATCCATCCATCCATCCATCCATCCATCCATCCATCCATCCATCCATCCATCCATCCATCCATTCATCCATCCATCCATCCACTCACCCATCCATCCATCCACCCACCCACCCACCCATCCATCCATCCATCCACCCACCCACCCATCAACCGACCCATCTACTCATTCCTCCAACTCGCGGTGGGGTGGTTGTCTTCTGGATTTGTGGTCGCATTTTGTAGCTGTCACGTATAGCACACACGGAATCGTTGCGCTATCGGTTGAAATTCATGAGAAAAGTTTAAAAAAATGGAAATTATTAATCGAAGTCCGTAAGCGCATAATATGCGTACTACATCACGCATTTTTCTAAACAAGCCCGGCTTCCTTTTTCCGCCGTGCTGACTGATGTCGCGTCAGTTCTTACGCTTTTCGATAATTTCGATATATATCGATATTCTCTCTGGCTTCCCCTGTGTACTATAGAGGATTTAGATTGCTCCCTCTTGACACCACAATGACACCTTCGTAAGTCAAGGTAATCTACTTAATCAACTCGATTACTTGGAATAATTTACAAACCTGGAAGTATAGAGATTGAAAAAAATGAAAACCAAGAATTTCCAGAGGTATTCGCATTTTTTTACTTGCGCAAACGAAAAAGAGGAACAACAAGCGGAAATCTCGCCGATACCTTGACACTTTGACAGGGGCTTCAACTAACCTGGTACCTCCAGTTACGATCGATCTCCACACTGAATTATGTATGCGCCCTGGTTGCAACTATATGAATTTCGCTAATTTTAACAACTGCAACTAAAATCTCGTTCATAAAAATTTCATTAATTAAATTTTCAAAATGTCAAACGTTCTTAAACCTGAGGGTCTCCGAAGCATTTTCAGCATCTTAAAAATTGATAACAAGGGAGGGAGAAATTTTTGGCAATTTCAGATCAACCAAAAATTTCCAGCAGTGTTGGTGTTAGTGGAAGACAAAATAGACAAAATGATTCTGACGAGTTGACAGTTTGACAGGCCCTTCGGATTGGCTGGTACCTTCAATCCCAATCGATATCGACACCAAATTGAATTTGTCTCGCAGCGAAGCCAGATTGCTCGCGTTTCAGGTTCAATGAATTTGTTCATTTGATTCACTGAATTATTGAGGATGATTGATTTTCGTTTAGTCTGAGTTTGAAGAATTTCATCATTCAACTTGTATTGTGATTTATGAATAGTCTATGATGTCTGTGCGGAAATTAAAATAACGCAAAATGGGAAATGAAAATTTAATGCACTAGGATCAAGTTGAAGTTTCTGACTTTCTAGAAATTTTGCGGATACGTCGAGTTGACATGTCGAGCGGAAATTAATCTGATGGCTGGGGATGGGAGCTCATATATATATCTATACAGATATATCTCTATATGGGAGGGGGGAATTCAATTACAGTCATGTTAGAAATCGCATTTACTATTCATGGGTAAAAGACATTTTGATGAAGTTATTTTAATTGAAAAAAAAAAATATGGCTCGCACGGAACTGCAGATTTTTATCGACAAGCTTGATTCTACGCTTTCAAAAGCGCTACATAGAATGTTAACCATTTTTTTTGTCATCCGTTGAGTTCACAATTGCTAACAATTTGCAAAATGATTCCAAATATCTGACGCGTTACGCACTTTTTGCATTTCCAATCCATTTTCTGCGGAGACAAATAGTATGAGCCCTGCGGGAGTAAAGTAAGTCATTTGACACGCGTCTTCGCCGCCCTCACTCCGCCCAGGCAGCAAACTCGACGCGTGTCATAATGACTTCCTGTATTCCCTAGAGGCACAAAATACTATTCAAACCCTGCGAAATTGCCTAGTATTACGCAGGCGCGAACAGTAGTCCAAATATTCGACTCGGTTTGCGAAGGCTTCGTAAACTTCTGGTGAAATCTCGCATAAGCTTGCGACTTTTTCGCACAGTATATCAACGCTTCCGGTATAGGTTTCCCTGTCTGCGGTCTCGTTCATCTCCCCATCTCGTTCATCCATTATTTCATCAACTTCATACTCCTCCATAACTCCCAAAAAATCCCTTCAACGAACAAATTCTCATTCAACATTGAGGCCCAATAAAACCACCTAACCCATGTATTCTAGTTTGTTCGCAGGATATCCTACAGGATATATTGGATTTGGAGATTAAACTTTGGCTCTGCGTATACCACATCTCGGCAAAGCTTTTGCGAGCAGATTTAAACTCAATGTACCTAGATACGCAATCCCCTCACGTACGGGATGAGAATAAAAACGCATATTGTTGACCATCCTCCAGCCACATCAATACAAGCGCTAACTTTTCGAGTAAAATCCAGGACTAGGGTAAGCTGAAACCCTAGCGAGAGCCAGTGCTATCCAGATTAAAAGTTGCACGTGTATGTTAACAGGTGAATTATCATTTTTTTTTCTTGTAAATATGATGTATCATATTTTATTGAGAATTTGTTCTATGGGTGAAAAATCGACAACCATCGTGAAATTGTGGCGAATTTTTTCGCGCGGGAAAAATTAACACATGTAAATATTTTTCCGAGCGGACCAAAGGGTGTCCATCAATTTTTTATTATTAACTTCCGGATTAGTCGGGAAGTAATTGTAATGCACCCAAAATCCAAATTTGTTGTTTCATTATCTAACTACGGTTTTAAGTATACCAAAATGCTCCTCGTCAAATTCTTGTTGGCGTCCGTGTGTGTGTGTGTGTGTGTGTGTGTATGTATGTGTACAAAATTTTGCGCAACCATTTCTCATGAACTTTATGGAAGTGCTCAAGGACTGATGAGATTTTGGATGAAATTAATGCAGTATATATAGTGTTATTAACAATTTCAATTGTTTATAATGTGCCATTGCATAAAGTTCGCATAAAATTTATATAAGAAGAGTTGTACCTCCTATAAAAATACGTATTTTATATAGAATGACTTTTTTCGATAATTTGCATAACTAAGGAGGTATGTCCGTCTCAACAATTATGTATGTAATGAGTGAACGAATGAAGCGCTGTCATGACGGTCTCAATCGAAGCGTTTGCGTGCAAAATCGAGCGGATTACACTTTGGATGGGATTCGTGCAGTATATGCAATGTTATTAACAATTGTAATTGTTTATACTGTTCCACTGGGTGAAATATTAAAGTTATCGGAAAACCTCCCAAGAGAGAATTATTCCTGATATGAAAATACATCGTTTAAGTGCAATGACCTTTTTTAATAATCAGCATAATTTGAAATACGGGAACGATGCATATCACCAGGGTTGTTTCTTATCCAAAAATGCACATTCAGTATGACCTTTTTCAATATAGGTTAGAATATATTGCGAGTTGAACTAGAATATAGATGGCGAATGAATATGTCGACGACGGCGGAAAGGATGTCGAAGAGCGGGAAAGTACAGACGTACAGAGGGTAACTAGGCGGACGAATTCCAGTTGAATATTTTTATGGGGCTTAAAAATCAAACTAAATGAATCGCGTGCAGTTATTATTAGTCGCAAGTTCAATTATTGATATGACTGTTGGGTTTGCTCATCACCATGGTTGCGTTCTTATGCTGTGCTGAAATACCAAATCGGGAAGTTTTGTTTGTGCCCCGTATCGGGCACACACATTTGCACACCACTAGTTTTTTTTTTGCCATCAAAAATGTTGTAAAAACCACAAATTTTAATTTGATATTTTTGGAGACACTGGTGGATGATTCGCAAATTGGAAGGACTGTCAAGTGGCCCATGATTGCCAACAATCTTGTAAATTATGATTTCTCCACAATCTGAATAAACTGACTCAGACCACTCGAATAACCCTAAAGTCGTTATAGTTGTTTCACTGGAACCCTCCACCAATGTTCCCAACATCCAAACCTCAATATATATATACAAAACTGACTAAATTACGTACAGTAATTAGAAACTATTCGCAAGTCTCGTACATCTTCAACTCTAGTCACGATCGTGAAGTAAAACTTGGTCGATGGGACTATTCTTGTACAATTTTATGCTAGAGCCACTGTACCCCTCCTTGAATCGATTCTACTGAATTTTCACCATCATTCTACCCCTCTGACTAGGTTTCTAAGTCCATCAAACTTGTGAAATTGTATTCCGAATTTCAATTTCACAAAGTTTCAGCTAATTCAGCTAAAAAATATTCATTGAATGCAGGAACATTCACAGTGGTTTCACATTTACATGTGAATTGGGAAGCTTGGGTAATTATTAGATTTGGTGAATATCATGGAGTTTCTATATAGGTAAAAAGTATGTACTGAAAATTGCTGTTATGCAAATCATGTTGAAAATTCAAACCAATTATTTCATTTAAACACTGCAAGTTTTCGAAATCTCAAAAATTAAAAAAAAAAATTTGACAATTCTAAAAATTTTAAACAAATTCACAATTTCACAAATTAAAAAAAAATGTAGTTTCAAAACTCGGTCTATATATCTATATATAAATACATTCAAAATGTGCATAAATAACTTTGTCCATATGAACGAGTGTTCCCCATTTTCTTTCTCTTTCAACATATGATGTACTCGTATCATGTATGCATTGCCTCTTCTTTCCATTTTCATCACTGTGTTTTTTTTTAGCACTCGTCGCCTTTGCATGCGACACGGGAAACATTTGACTATAGCAGCGTTACTTTCAACGAGTCGACTAATGTTTCATGACATTTTACCTTGGTTCCTCGAATTTCTTCTACCGGAGTTGTAAAGAGCTTCTGAGTAATTTGATGGATCAGCTCGAGGCGGGGGTTCGAATGGATGTTTAGTATAACACAAAATAGAACTCCCTTTCAAGCAAAGATGAATAAACGGAATGTGGGTGTAGAGCTCGACAAGTTGAATCAATAACTTCTCGATGGGTGTACGTGTTTGTAGAATACCTGAAATGACGAGACGCAATATTTGCAGCAATGAAAGAAATGGAATCAATCAAGGCATTCAACAGGAATTATTTGGCCAGAAAAGCGTTACAGAGGCAAATACGTACATACACACATTCCAGAGCCTATTTTTCATTATGAAAAATTTTCTCATGGATGTCGACGGACAACAGGAACATTGTGTGTGTATGTGGGGGGTGGCTGGGTGGGTGGGTATGGGTGAATGGGCGGATGTGTGTGTGTGTGGATAGATGTGTGTATGGATGGGTAGGTGAGTGGGTTTTTTTTTTTTTTTTCACTCTTTCTCTATTCGTATTCCCCCACGTAACCGCTGGTAGGCATTACTTCATGGGCAATACTACGGATCAGAGTACCCACCCATTGCGGCTGGGGCCGACTTCGCCATTTCAGCTCATCGTATTTCTAATCACAGGCTAAACCTTCCAGAAACCCCTGTGATACGATGGCGGGCGTCTACGATGGAACCCTCCCTCCCCCCCCCCCGCGCGACGGGTCGGGTTCGGTCCCGGCTCACGGTCTCACTTCATGGATACCGCCGATAGCACACACGGAATGTTCCTGCCATCGGTCGGAGTCCGTGAGAAAATATTTTTCAGAAAAAATATTTTGCAGTGAGCGGAAATCGAACGCGGGACCTTTAGAATAGTAGGCAGACACTCTACCCACTACACCAAAGCCCCGTCACCAGGTGAGTGGGTGTGTGTGTGTGGATGGGTGGGTGGATGGCTGGGTGGGTGTCTGCGTGGATGGGTGGGTGGGTGTATTTTTAGCGGCATCCATATACAGTAGAGCTCCCTTAATTTTCCGCTTCCTTTATTTTCGCTGTACTCCCCTCACGACTTGTCTCCCCTCAAAAACCTTCTCCCACTCCCCGTACTTTGTCTATCCTTGTTTTCGACGTCATGCGCTCCAGACTACACAGCGTCTCAATAGTGGGACCGAGCATTCATGAAACATAACCTATTTACTTGATAGATAGTCCGTTTACTTCTGCACTTATTTCCCCTTCCGCTTCCGACAACCCCCACCACGCCAACCAACCAGTGGGCAGAGTGGGGGGCTTCCTTAATTTTTTTTTCCACGAAATTACTTCAAGGTCACCCCCCGAGCTCGGAAAATAAAGGGAGCTCTACTGTAATGAGGTATCTGTATACGCTTGCTAAACATGCTTAAAAGTCGGTACCGGAGGGAGGTCGCTCCCCATATGGAGAAGGACCATCACATACATATGGGCCAATAGATAATGCCATCTAAAATATGTTAGGAGGATGGCAAAAGAGGGGAAAACTGCAGAGTTGAACCAATTTCTGAACCTTCGATACTATACCCTATACTCCTGATTTCCCCGAATTCCGTCAAACGACCAAAATTCGGCAATAGAAAAAAATAGGCGAAAAATTCCACAGAGCTCTCAATTCGACACATCTCTCCCGGAACTCATACATTTAGAAACTAGTCGTATTAAATCAAATCACTTAGCTGTAAACTGGGTTACCCAGGGTCTGTGGTCAGAGATCTCGCCCCAGAATTGTCCTCAAATTGCTGTCCACAAATTCGTAGTCTCTCATCTAAACTCAGTTTATTGAAATTACTGCAGCTACCCTCAACTCATCAATACCAGGAAATATAAATGTAAAAATATCGAAGCTCCCGTCCCGATAACGCTTCAGAGAAAACTGAAACCTCTCTATGTTATATTACAAAATGGTCGGCGGGGGGGGGGGGGGGAGGAGTGGCAAGCTCATCGCAAAATCTGCACAACAGACCCCAGCTTCAGGTCAAAGTGTCTACTCCATCATAAGCTGGATAAAATCGATTTAAATGGTGCTCAATATTGTTTTGTACTTGAATTGTTTTCAATTCAATTTTCCACCGCCATCTCTTCTTTCATTTGTATTTATCCAGGAATTTTATTCCGGCCGTGTGGTTTGATATTGGTCGTCTGGTGTAAATTAATTCTCGCTGCTTCGACGAGCAGAGGGTTTCCCAAGAGGGAGGACAAGCTCATATTGAGGGTACCCATTTCTAATTTATCTAAGCTTGAACTTTACTCGAAGGTGAATTGTCAATTTGGCCAAGTCTTTCCAATGACATTGCCACATTCTGTTCCTCAAACTACTTGTTCAGGAGATTCTGGACGTTCGAAGAAAATATTTGGATAAAATTCGAAAATAATTTTCGAAAAAAATTAACTCAATCAGTCACTAATTAATTATCTTTTTCCTGTTTCATCATTAAGAATTTTTTGTAGAAAAATATAGGGCAACACGATGTATCTTCGCTTCCATTATAACTCCCAAATAATCCTGCTAAGAATTTCAATTAAGACATTGCATGATGGACAGCCGAGCTGTCCTCAAGTATCAAGGCATTCCCCATTAATTCCCCAGCATTGTCAATGACAGATCTGTATCCCCCGTTGTCGACCCCCTTGCATCCCCGTTGCACTTCTCACATTGAACAATACACGAACGTATGGTAATTTGGATTGGCAACCCCCTCTCGTGCGAGACCACATGTAGTCGACGTGAAATTATTGCCCATGGTGTCACATGCGGTTGTGTCTGAATACTTCCGTCTGAGTGATTTCATTTCGCTCGGAGACCCGTTGAATATCGCAATGATTCAATTTTGGAATTGATATGTCAAGGGGTTGTAAAGCCACATCGAGCGTGAGAAGTGGACGTTTACAGGTTAGGGAGAAGAGCATAAAGGGTTATCACTTCTTGTGATTAGGTCAGTTTGATACTGGGGGTCAATACTGCCTTGGGCTCAGTGATAATCTTTTCAGTTTGCCATGCAGATTTATGAGACTACAAAAAACTGCTGCCTCCTCCCCCCCCCCCCCCCCTCCCCCTGGAAATCTTCAACAATCTCATCATTGGCCTAATCTAAATTGGAGAGAAGAACGCTGGAGCGAAATTGCAGATTCCGCCTAATCCCTCAGTCGTGAGAAAAAAAATGACAATTGAATAAAAAAAATGCCACATTGTCCCCGGGATTTTCGTTTGACGTACGAAAAATAATCGCCCGAAAATAGGAAAAACCCCTGCAATGTTCATTCTTCATCACCAGGCACGCTGGGAATTCAACGTGACAGTTTGATCCCCCCCTCGGTGAATATATGCTCCATGTGTGTGATGAAAGCACTTGCTTTTATATGAGGAGATGGTTCTGCTCATGACATGTTGTACAGAACGATCGGTGGAACGTGTTGCCACGCTTGAACTGTGCCATTACACATTTTTTTTCGCATCGGTTTCAATCGGTTACATATTTCTCGAATAACTTTGATGGGAGGAAAACACGAGGTGTAAGCATGATGGGCAACATGGACACAATCAGGTCAAACATTATCAATTTGTTCACTACATGAAACTACAGTGGAACCCTGTTAATATCACACTCGCGGGGAAACAGGAAAAGCCAATTCGGAAAACGTCACGCTATCACCCCCCCCCCTCCCCCTCCCACCACATCAACCACGCGCCCTGCGTACGCGCATCACCTTTTTTCGCCGCAATAACTGGTGTCGCGTCAGTTCCGGTCTTACGCGTTTCGATAGTTCCGACATATATCGATATTTTCCTTCGTATCTTCGTTTCACTGTGGGAGCAGGCAACGGAAACGAAACATCCAAATTTCGCTTGATTGAATGGAACATTCAAAAGGAAATTGGGAAAACCAATTACAGTTTGTACTGAGCAATTAAAAAGTTTTTCTTACTCCACAATTTTTATGACACCTGGAGTGATATATATGTGTTTGTAATTTTTCAGCAACGCATTGGCACGAGTTCATTGAAGTACTATGGCCACTCGTTTTGAGATAAAATGAAAACTACTTTTTATCAATTTGCGTACCTTTTTTTAGCGCCTTCATGATACTTTTAAAAATGAAGTTTTGCGATAAATTTTAAATTGCGATAGTTTTCATGCGGTCCCAATGGGCCACTTATCGCCTCGAATATAAAATAATAGACACAAAACTGTATGATTATTCCGTTGATAGATTGCTCAGGTGGAATTGGCTGATAGCAACGCTTCGGGAAATGCATTCATTTTAACCAGTCAAGTGAATTGCAATTGATTTTATTTACAGTTTGTTATTCCGATTTGTGACGCATAATAGACTCATTAATCGCACTCTGTGTTGACAAAAAATAACTCATCATTGCTGAACAGCTCTCATAGCTTGGTAAATATTTGAAAAATTCTGATTGATGTACCCATGTGACCAACAATTTGGTTATACATAAAAAACAACAACAAATAAGAAAAATATCAGAATATAAACGAGAAATTGACGTAAAAAAATTGATCATTAGTAACTACAATGATGCATAATAACAATAATTATAATAGGTGGAGCATAGGTATAACTCAATGCATATGGAGCGAATAACTTTTCGATGGAGTGAAAAAGCTCGCGTACCTCGCGCTCCCTACTCGCGTAACTTCAACTCGTGATATCTTCCAAGTTTTGAGAGTTGTGTAAAAAAGTGGAATGAAATATTCATATGGAAACGTAGACGTGTTGGGCTCTGCGGTCTCAAGCTGACTCGAATGTTACTGAGGATTAAATAACTCAAAAACCATTTTAGTTTATTTCAATATAGATCAGTCTAATATTTCAGTCTCCTTTGCGACATCCCGATGATGAACATACACATTCATTAATTCCAGAGTTTTATCGGGCGGTACCCAGTAAGTGAGCACGCTAGGCCGGGCGGGGACCCACGGCGAACCGGCGGTCGGCGGGGTGTAGCGGATCGAATGTTACTACAAAGAGTATTGCGACACGTGTTTTATATTCTTACGTAACATATATTTCTCATTAGATACATAGGTACAAAGTAGGTTCGTTTTGGTTTGTTCGCTATTCGGCTGAATACTACTCCAAAAAGGTGCGAATATCGGGGCGATTGCGTAGGTTCGATAGGTAGGCGCCTGGCAGTGGTGGGGATGAGGAGTATCCTCATCCGACTAGGGAGATACCGGCGGAGTGGGGAAGACTGAAGCTACAGGCTGTCTTCTTTCGACGGTGTCGACTTATAGCTAGGGCTACAGGGGGGGGGGGGGGTCGTCATCATCGTATGACGGTTTCTGGGAGTTTACCCCGTGTTTAGAAATATGATGGTTGAAATAGTGGAAATCGGCCCCAGCCGCATGGATGGGTGTCCACGTAACCCCTTCGACGAAGTGCGCAAGAGCAGCTACCGTGGGGAGTACCACCGAGGAGCGGAGGGAAAAAGACAAAAAAAATATATTGTTGAAACTGTGTCAGCGGGAAGCCCGATAAGGGTAAAGTGGAAAATTTCATTGATATTGCGCTCTCCATTTTCGGCCTCATAACAACGGCTTCCCTCATTGTGTTGAAAAATGACAGTTATAATAATCCATATTAGCAATTTTGAATGGATATTTTTATCATTGTATCAGGATGGGGATAGTGTTAAGCTGTTAAGTGTCCCATTATTCTTCAATACTAATTGTTACAATAAATACACTCAGAGGAAATCGTCCAATGGAGTAATATTGGCGATCAGTCGGGTTGTCTGTAGTTCAACGTCAAAGCACTTCGTGGACTCAATCAGTTCACTCGTCCGGTGGAGTAATTTACTCTCCTGGGTAATTACCATTCCGAGATTTCCACGTAATTACCTTCATTCTGAATCGAGCATGTTCTTAGTCCTCTGTCTTGGGAATCGTTAAATCCCGGTGAAATTGCAATGTTTAAAAGTCTAATTTTTGGTTTGCAAATGGGAAGGATATTTGTCTATTGTCTACATGTAGCTTATGAGTCCATTATGGTGGTAGTTGATTACTGAGATTCGCTTCTTAAACTTCCCGATGCGACTACGAAATTTCATGTACGTCAAGTTTTTTAAATTATATTTAGTGGTTATGGTCCTGGGGATATATGCACACATCTCCCCCATAGAGCAATCACCTAGGTGATTTAGCTACCTTAGTGAGAGACCAGAAAAGTGGCGCGAACTTTCAATCGTCGGATCAATAGTCGGATCATTTTAGCAGGAACACCTTAAAAGTGCGAAGTCCTGAGATGAAGTCAACTCCCAGGAAGGGTCACCGCTACACCCCGTGAACTGGACCAACAGTTTGCGACCAATATCAAAACCTCTTCAGTACAGATCGATGTATTGATTGGACTGATACGGGACCGGAGACATGTCTAATTATGTAGCACAAATTTCTACTACCCCAATTTCTACTACAAGGACATTTCAACGGGGAGCGCGCGCTCCATTCTCAGTTTCAAAGAATCGATTTTTTTTTATTTAATTCGAACCTATAACTATTCAAGAACAGTTCCTTTGAAATTTAAAAAACTTTTGAAGATATAGCCGATTTATGGTGGAAGCGTCAAGCGATGGCGAAAGCACCTCACAGGTAGCTTTCATTACTGAGATTTCTCGGAGAGACCAACGAGCCGAAGAAAATGAAGCCTATGAGGAAACAGAAGGAATTTTATATGGATATGGCATAGCTGATTGAACGTTGGTAGGTTTTATACCCAATTTGCTTCTCAAAACTTTAAACGCGTTTTTCTCGCAACAGTGTTTTTACGACTGACGCATGAGCTTACTCAAAAACTATTAATGCAATCGGTTCCAAATGTGAAGACTTTATTCTATACATATATAGCTATGGTATGAACCAGGATAAATCTAATCTGTGAAGATCTTCTTTATTTTTTCACTTGATTTGTGGCTGAAAAAAGGCGATTTTCAAAAACAATTTTTCAAGTGGCCGCCATTTTGTTAATTTTTGTGGGGAATTAATAATTCTAGTTCATACCAGAGCCAAACATGAACTCTTTCTAATCCCGTTGGAATTTTTCGTTTCAGATGTTCCAGTGAGCGGACATTACAGGCGCCGGCAAAAAGAAGAGCTTTTATATAATCACAAAAAACAACAACACAAAAAATAAAAAAAAAGTGTAAAATTGGTTTCTTCTTTTTTAAGTCTTCAAATTAAGTCTTTTTTAAGTCTAAAAAATTATTTATGTTCATTTACCAGCCCATTGAAAATCGTCAAAATTTGAAATCGAGAATGGGGGGGGGGGGGGTCCCCTATACTGAGATGTCCATATACAACATAAACTAAAATTTGCATTTCCCACTTTCTCAATCATTTTGTACCTCCGACTTGGAAACTTGAAAAGTGCCATAAACAAATATAGGGGTGAGCCCACCGTAGATTCTCGATGTGCGTTTCTACTGTATGTTCGCGGGTGTGTCTGCGATTCTTTATCTCTGCCCTCCATTTGTCACGGGAAACATATATCTACAAGGCGAGACTGAACTCAGGACTTTTAGTATAGCAGGTAGCATGCACGGCAAAAATCCTAAACCGCGTGTGTGTGTATGTGTGTATCAGACTGTAAATAAATGAACTTCAGTTATCTGCACCCGTCCTCACCGCCATCTTTCGCCTTTTGAAAAATGTTCCAAAACTTAAATTTCGAAAATCTTTCAAACATCGGTGATTGGTACTTGCACAGTAATTATTTTCATATACTGCGTTTTTTGTCTATCCGCTGTTTTTTTTTGTCCTGACCATCCGATCAATAGCATTCCACAAACTTGCATATTACGCAAAAAAAAGTGGCTGAAAGGATGCAGAACTTTCTTAACTGCTCTAATCGTGTTTTCATCGTGAATCTCCTTTCAATACTCCTCTCCGCAAACTTTAGAAATTCCCTGGAGGTTGCGTGGTTAAAGTTAGTCACCCTGGATCACCGAAGACCTGAGTTATAAGCGAGTATTTGCGTTATGGTCACGTGTTTCGCTTAGGTGCCACGAATCTGGTGGCCCCCGGTGTAAATGACATTGTCCAGCGACCCATGAATTTAGACGGCCACCTTTGAGGGCAGCGTATTTCACGCCCTGTTGACGCTGTCCACACGAACGTGAACGTGTTAACTATTGCCCATTTATTTTGTTTCAAACATTGCAGAATGTTGTGACCATATCACGAGTTCACTGCTGCTCCCACGAGAAGCGAAACATATTAGAAATTTTATATACCACTGAAAAGTTCTAATTCAGGATGCTGTAAGGGATGATGTCGAGTAGTTTTGAGAGTAGCGGTGTTAGGTGCACAATACAATGCCAAAGCATTACGACGCCTTTGATGTATAAGGTGTACAAATAAGTTTCCGCAAAATGTCATGGAGTGACATTTGGTTCATGAACCTTGCAAAAAAAATTTCGATAATTGGTATAATTTTAATTACATGACGAATTTTGGAACAGAAAAAGTGTTTTCAAATTTTTAAAAAATTTCAACCATCCCACAATTATCTTCATTATGTACAGTTTGCGCGAACCTGATAGCCCGTTTATGATTAAATATGAAATATTATATAACGAAAACATAAATGACGGATGAATTTCCCAGCGTAGAAAATTTAATTATACGTGGCATTCCGCGTATTTCAATTTATCTGGAATATTCAGCATTATTATTACTCATGGAGTCACAGTTTAATCAACGTTTATTTGATGCGTTCATCGCAAAACACTGAGTCACCCTGGATACTATCAGTTCGATAGGGGAAAACCAAAAAAAAAAACTTTTAAGAGTGGGTTGAAAAATTATGGAGGAGAAAAATTGTACATTGAGAACTTTCGCAAAATTTAAACCAAATAACAGATCATTTTACATATGATAAAACATTTAGCAGAAAAATTCCGCGTGTACTATCTGCGGGAGCCATAGGAAGAGAACGCTAGACCGGATGGGAACCCAACCCGCCGCGGGGTTGGGGGGGGGGGGGTATGTCGCGACCTCGCGCACCATAGCTCAGGTTCCTGCAGGTTTACCGTGTGTTTAAAATACCTGGATGGGTGTCCAGTACCCCCTCTCGAAGAAATACGCAAGAGCAGCTCGCGTGGGGAGGGCACGAGAAAGGGGCGAAGACACCGACAATACATATATATGTCTAATGTCAAGAACCAACTCTATTCTCGGCCAGTTAAATCTGAAGAATGCTACAAATTCGGCGTGACTTTACTGCTCGGTTAATCACCGAAGTGTTCCGACCGCGACCGACGGCTCGATGATCGGTGACTCTCCACCCTTGACACGGGAGGCGCCACTTGATTGACAGTGTGACCACCTCTTTGTCTAATTTCGCCGCGATCACCCCCTTCAGAAACTACAAACGCTTGCGACATAGTATCAGGAAAATCCTTCTTATTCGTTTTGATCGGCCTTCACGACAACAAGTATCCTTGATAATTTGATCCGCGAGTTCTTCTCTATCTTTACTATTGCCCAACGTGTTTGAACTACTCACTTTAATTAAGAAATCGTAATACGTTCAATTATTAATTATTAATCTCATTATAGTTGTGTAAAAGTGATAAAACCAATAAAAGGTGGATTTTTTGTGATAAAGACAGTGCACGTGCCGTAATTTTGACCTACGAACTGATCCTCGAACTTAATCCATTTGATCCTCGCCCAATTCATTTTTTATTCCCGCAAAACGAAATCCGTCCTCGAACACCTTACAAAATTAGAAGTTACCTACATATCAATTGCCAATACCATGAATTTCCCCAAATCGAAGACCCAATAATCCGAGAGATTCCCCATGTGCCAGTTTACTTGGCATATTCGGCATAATTATGACTCATGAGCAAAGTCTCTGTTTAATTAACGTACGTTTTGACGCTTCTACCACAAAACACTGAAACGGCCTGAATGCCATCACCCCCTTCGTTAACGTCAAAAGCTATTGGTTATTTGATATATCCCGTCTCTGTAATAAAGCCACAGGCGAATTGTGTACAGCGGTAGGGATGGATCCAATATTGAACATTTCCATCCACAACTAGTAAGCGATGATCCAAATTCCGTAAATTCGCGACCTTAGGTTCAATTTCATGAATTCCAAGTGGGCGTTCATCCAAGGGGAATCGGAATTTCAGATTTTCGACATTGCCAGTGCTGTACTGTCATTCGATATCACGAATATTGATAGAGTGTCATTTGTTCAGAGTGGCATAGCTCCAAAAGTTTCCAAATTTTGTATATTCGGGGTGTTTGTAAAGCGAAAGCATTCGGAGAATTTCTAAAATTTTCACAAGGTTGAAACACTTTTGTTTCGTTGTAGGACGAAACCCCAGCCTGGTCCGGGATCCGTTTCACCAGCGCTTAGGGGTGCCAGTGATGTTGGTCGACTGGTCCAAGTTGAATTTGACCAGACCTTGACTGCTGATCTAGCTAACCCTACTTCAAGGATGGATACTCTGGTTATACGCTGCTTTAGGGATGGATACCACACCTCGAGGTTTATTGCACATCGTGGGAGGGAGGGTAAGCACCAGCCCTAGCCACAGCCTGGTCCAGTATGAGTTTGACCGCCCCTGGAATACCATTCTACTCTGGTCCAGGATTGGATACCAAGTGTGAGAGTGAATTGTGAATTAGAGAAATGGCGAGGCTTAGCATCAGGACTGGCCATGGACTGGTCCCGTCTTCTAATCATCCGACTTAGCAAATGGACCTGAGCCAAGCTTAGCATCCGGGAGGTTGGCTGCTATTCCTCGATCTAGAACTGCATATTCGCGTTTTGGTTTCGAAATTCGAACATTTGACAAAAAAATTGGAATTAAAAAAAATTGGAGTTCAAAATTGGAATTCGGAAAATTTTCGAACCATAGTGGAAATTTTTTGCAAATCTTGCATTCGCAAATTTACGAAATTTCTTAGATAAAAAACGAATGTTAATAAATTTTGTGTATGGAGGTTATATATATGATAGAAATTCACTTCCACTACGAAATACAAATAAAAAACTCGACATGTGATGAAATTTTTGGTATGTCAAACAAACGAGTTTGTTCGCATTTTATCATTTGCGGAGGGGAACCTGTAACCTCAGTCGTAAATATGGCGGTTCAACCCTCGTATCTGGGGTATGCAGCGCCACTGAAATGGGGAAAAAGGTAAATGCCAAGGGGCGAACACGACATAACCGTACAGTAGGGAAAGAGGGGTAAAGTTTGTGGCAACCAGAATGGAAGGCTCGTTCGTTCCCCATAAAATCGAGAGATATTGTATTGCCACCTGCACTTGTAAATTGCGAAGGACTTGAGAAGCGGTAGAATTATTTCACAGCATCCATTACGAAATAGGGATGGTTATTACACCCATTCAATGGTAATTTACAATTTGCGGGGTAAATTCTGAGTGGGAAATCGAGATAAATTCATTCCCCGAGGCAGTTTCACGTCAAATTCTTGTTTTAATTAGTTCAACGTTCGATGAATGTCAAATTTCGAAAATGTAGTGAACTCTGACCAAATTTCTTAAAAATTTTAAAAGTTTACAAAATTGGAAAAATAAATTTTGAAAATATCAGAAATTCTAAACCGTTGTTAAAACGCATAAAATAGATGAAATATTGTATTGCTCCAGCACTTGTAAACTGCGAGAGGCTTGAGAAGCGCTAAAATTATGCGACAGCATCCATTACGAGATGCGGGATAATTATTACGCCCACTCAGTGGTAATTTACAATTTGTGGGATGAATTTTGAGTGGGAAATCGAGATAGACTCACTCCGCAATGTGAGAGAAATGCCAAAAATCTTCAAATCTATAAAAACTGTCGATTTTTAAACAATATTTAAAAATTGTTAATCCTTGTTATCGTCTCCGACATATCGAACTTGTAATCTGATTCACCAATTGGTTACATTCAGCAATGATAGCATCGACATTGTCTCATCGCCGATGTGTGATATCGTTAAGTGGTCACATTTATTTGTTAAATCATTTCGACCTACCTGAAAAAGTAGTACCTAATGGAATTGCATTGTATAAAAGTAAAGAGTAACTGCTTCGACTAACATCATCAATTTACCGTTCCCATATTGTCTCCATTAAACTGTTAATACCTTAGATATTTACGTACCGTTGTTTTTTCTCGCTTATTTAATTATTTGATGATCAATTTATATTATTCAAAATTAGTTATTTTTTTTAGTTGTATTTTGAAAGATGATTCACGTCTAAATTGGGTCCTGTAATTTCCCACATGCTGTTGGATCTCAATAAAGGTATGAAATGAAATGAATATTTTCATCAAACTTACCATTTACTATATTATCCTGGAAAATATAGTGCTTGAACCGTTATTGATTCAACCAGTGCAGGGTCACACCTGCATTACATTTCCTTCTTCTTCTCAATTCAAAAAAATTGTTCTTCCATGCGGAGTTTATGTCCAATGTTTAATTCAATTTTTTTGACGCACATAAGAGACCGAGTGTGTTGGACGCCAGATGGAAAATGGAGGGAATCTCAAACTGGACTTGGTGAAGTGCCAAATGTCTATGTACCATGGGGGGAAAGAGACGGTTAAAAGTATTTACCGTCTTCGTATTTTGTGTTGACCCTCTTCACCCGCTAGAGAAAAGATGGAAAACAGTGTGTAAGCTCGAGGAGCCGTGACCCACTCGATTTCGCTTTTTCATTATTTTATTCGAATCCCTTGTCCTCGCCAGTATTGCTTTTTCCGCTCGCTGAGGATAGAGACAAATGGGGAAAAAATGCGCTTGACCGTATACGGTGGACAGTGTAAAATGTATATGATGATTTGAGACTCCATAGTAGAAATTCCTGGTTTGAGAGATCATCAAATAATTTTAACTTCACAATAAGGAGAGAACCGATAAAATAATTAAGAGTTACTGGAGGCATAAAAACAGTTTTGCGCCAATATTTGAATTTTCGCGCCAAGCCCACTGTAGCATTGCTACTATCCCATTTAACTAAAATTTATAATTTAACTAAAATTTAAAACAAATACTGCCGACCGTTTCGAATTCTTCTTGATGAGTTCATCCATAATGATACCTAGGTCTAGATTTTCAGTCTCTTCAGGGTAAATATGCAGTACAACTACATGATAAGGAGCCGCACAGGCACGAGTGAGTCACAGATAGAAAGACGGAGCAGCCCATACTATCAGCTGTAGTCGAGTCACTCTGGTCCATTAATATTATTTTTTTTTTAGGTAAACAAAAGCCTTTTCAGCTCAGATTTAAAAAAAAAACATTTGCAAAAAATTGACACTTGGGAAATTTCCGTGTATGAAATCCCATATAGCCCGAAATTCCATGTATGGAGAGCTCCATACACTCCATACAAAATGCGCCGTCCCTGTATAGACGGATTGATCAAAAACTGAGAAATTCGGATCTCAGCGGCTGAGATGCGCGACCTCTCAAAGGTTAAGAACCCATGTGTCTCACAATCGGGTCAATAACTCAGCACCTCCTCCCCAATTTTGCGATGCGCCGTATTTTCCCTTCTGCCAGTTATCATCACAAGAAATAGGCGCGGTACTCCGAGGGAGTCGTATCGACAACTCTCACGAGACTCGTAAATTACGTAACTTCGTGCGCGAGTGACAGCCCTTGCGGGGTGTACCTTGTAACACTATGACCGTGAAATAGTCTCGTAAACAGAGATATATATGTTGAGTCGATTTTTATGGAGACACCAGGGAATGGTGTCTCGGATCAATTTGGCTGACCCCTCGTCCCAAGACATTCGTGCTACAGTTGCTCGTTATGTCAGTTTTTATGGATGTTCTTGCGTTAACCTACGGAGAGGTGGAACTCGGAGCGTCCAACGTCCTTGGTCGCAGCTACAGCAAATCGCCGGCAGCGTATATAGTTATGAGTATTATTGGAAATATCTGGGAATATTCTAACATCACATTTAAGATTTTTGGATTGAATTTTATTAATTCGCACTGGACTTTGGCCGAACAGGAAAGCACATATAGATTTTGCAAATTTATGAGACTTTTGAAAAATGTCAAAAATGAGGAAAAGAGTAAATCTTTTCTAAATTTCAAAAAAGTAAAAAACCTCAATTGCGAGACCTTAAAAAGAAAGGGAGAAACATAGAAATGATTGAAACACATGGGATGACCTATAAATCCTTTTTCAGACACGAAAGTCGGGCAATTCTTCCTAAGATAATTCATTCCGACTGATCTTTCATGGATGAGCAAACAAAAAGTCTGAAATTAAACGAGATGGCCTTCATTCATGACCTTTACCAAGTAAAACTGCTCTCATTTCCATTTCATTTTTTCAAGCCCTCAATAGAAGGGGTTTGACGGATGCCACCCCCTTTAAATACCCTCGTGAAACAATGCCCTCGGAATAATACAAACACTTTCCACCCACGCCCTTGTCTTCCATTTGTGTCTGAAAAATCCAGAATTCTGGTCTCTATACATACTCATCTCAGTTATGTACTAAATACCTTGGAGATATTAACTTTTAGACGCAATGTGCCAGTTTTTTTGGAATGCACAACAATTGAAATGAGAAACACGAGTCGAGGGGACGGAGCTGCGCACTGATTAGCCCACTCACGAATTGAACAATTCCGCGGGGAGGGGGGGGGGGGGGGGGGGAGGTGGAACCACCGAACCCAAACTTCACCCTCTTTCGACCTCAAATTTTCCAAGTGCTCCGTTGTGGGATGCATGCACACACACATCCACACATCCACACACACACACACACACACACAGAGATCAACGTCGGGGCTTTGGCATAGTGGTAGAGTATCTGCCTACTACTCCGAAGGTCCTAGGTTCGCGCCCGGCCGCCGGAGAATATTTTTTCAAAATATTTTCTCATGGATTCCGACCGATGCAGGAACTTCCGTGTGTGCTATCGGCGGTACCCATAAAATGAGACCGCCCGGCCGAGCGGGAACCTAACCCGACGCAGGGGGGGGGGGGGTGGGGTCCATCATAGGCGCCGGCCATCGTAGCACAGGGGTTTCTGGAGGTTTACCCTGTGTTTAAAAATACGATGGCCTAAAAATGGCGAAAGTCGGCCCCAGCCGCATGGGTGGGTGTCCGGTACGCCCCCTGAAGGAATGCTTACACGGCCGCTACCGGGGGCGTACAAATGAGAGGGACGGAGGTAAAAAAAAAAAACACAGAGATCAGGGCTTTGGTATAGCGGGCAGAGTATCATCCACAGTCCCTGCCGCATGGATGGGTGTCCCCTTGAAGCGCAGCTACCGTGGAGCGTGCAAGAGAGAGGAACGGAGGAAAAAAAAACACACACACACACAGTTCTGCTACACCCTTTCGTCCAAGGAAAACGGATGTAACATTCAATTACTCAAGTCAGAATGTCCTAATTGCTCGCATTTCAATTTTTGCACCAAATGTCCCAAGATTTTGCTCCTCTGAGGCAGGTAAATTCAAACGGAGGAGCACTTTTTACTGGGATAGTACTCAATTACTAGCATTCTCTGAGCCCAGCGAACAAAGGCAGATGGCGTTGCGTGTCTCTCGCGTGGTATTCTCTCATCTAAGAATAAAAGGAGGAAGCCAAAGGCATAAAGCAAAGGATAAAAGATGAGAGTACAAAGAAAAAGGGAGGGTGGGATTGGATTATACTAGGAGTCCCTTGAACCTCTCAGTTTTCTTCACCTCCCACCACATCTCATTTCTCCTTCTCTTTACTCAGCGCACCATCTCATATAATTCATTCTTCTCTGTGTTCAGAAACTTTGTTCGCAATTCACCCAGCGATGATAGCTGTGACTAATATGCATCAATCTGGCTTATTCCACCAATTATCGATAACGTTTTAGGCGTTTTTAGCTTCGAGTGGAAGCGAGGTTAATTAGGTTCTCAAATTGTAGATGTTTATATTTACGTCCCCACAATGGTGAGAGTCAGAGCCCTGAACCGGGAGCCATATCCCGGAACTCACGACATTTATATCCGTGAATCCGTGGATATTCGTTCCGTCTACTAATGAACGTAAATTGAAAAACATCAGGATTCATGAGTCCGTTGCTTGTCATTTGCCATGAAAATTTTACATTTTACGGAATAAAAATTACCCAGTTAATCATGCTTGAGCGATATGCGTACAATTTTAATAACATGGAGAACGTTGTTCATCAGTGCGCTCTGCTAACGTCTGCGTTACCATGAATTTATTTTTTTAATTGCACCGGAAATTGCCCACAAAAATCGATATTTTTTTCATTACTTTGATTTTCGGCATTTGCGTCCACCTTTTTTTTCAACCGTTTTATCGTGTAATTTGCAGGAGCTTCGTTGCGATTTTCCACTGCGTGCATTTCACCTTTTTAATAACTCACGAGAGCCCTTTGTTAACTAAATTAATTTGGCTCATTCCAATATTGTCATCGGTACTAGCCAAAGCGGCATTGCTGATTTTGATTTAGGAATTTCTCATTCAGCAATCCTTTGATATTCCATGTGGTGTATAGAATGGTGGAACTAATAATTTTTATTTTGTTTTTTAATTTTTTTGGAGCATGTACTGTGTAAAATCTCAAGATTTTTGGGAGTTGCATTCGAAGCCTCTAAGAAAACTTTCAGACAGCGACATCTCCGCTATGTTTCCGCTAGCCCTAACCGTCTATCCAGCAAAGGCTTATGCCTACTTGAAAAGGTTAATCACAATGTCCAGGGTGACCCAGTTGATACCCGACATGTTCCTGAAAAAAATAACAAATACAGGTACTCCAATGTAGTCCCACAAATAATAATCAAGCGGTGGCAGATCCGCGGAACGCGGTGGGCACACCACATAACCACCGCGCGCAATTCAGCGATGATTGTTAATTCAATCTCGCAACTAGTTTCCCTGTCTTTTTTTGAGGAAAATCAGGGAAATGAACATAAATAACGCAGTACCTGAAAACAGCTCGTCAAGAGGAACAAGCGTCATACGAGTGGAGCATGTGGTTGCCACTAAAACACGTGCACTCTGTGCCTAGCTTGAGAGCTTAGCATGAAACGTGTATTGAACGTGCACCTACAACTTTCATATGAACCATTTTCTAGTTCAGTGCTATCGACTGGGCTGCCGTAACTGGACCAGCCTGCATCTGCTGGACCAGTTGTATCAAAAATCTGATTCCATTCAAGTTGCATGAAGATGCTTGGATTCAGACTTTCATAAGTTTTATAACATTTGTTCGTGCAAAACTTGGAACCAAAATTTCAGTGCGATACGTACACACATTTTTTCAAAAATATTTTCTCATGGATTCCGGCCAATAGTAAGAGCGTTCCGTGTGTGCTATGGACGGCGACCTAACCCCACGGTGGTGGGAGGGGGGGTCCATCATAGGCGCCCGCAATCGTAGCACAGGGGTTTCTGGAGGTTTACCCTGTGTTTAGAAACACGATCATTCAAAATCCACACATTCATCAAAATTTATTACTTTGGGAGCTGGTCCATTGGGACCGAACGGCCATCATAGTTTGTTCTCATTTAGTCTACCTGCAGTAGAGTGTAGTTCATTTTTCTTTCAAGTCCCCTATTAAATTAAAGTTGCAATATTTGCGGGTAAATAATCAATCGAGCCGAGAGACACATTTGAAAGTTTCTTACTACCGTGTAATCTATCTGTGAACGTCGAGGTGAACGCTGTTTCATGGTAATTACATGATAATTGTAGAGTAAATTGTGTTTTTACTCGACAAGAAAGTAAACTAAAACAAAGTATTATAGAAAACTTGTTCAATTCGTGTAAAAAAACAATTATAATTGTTTACATATTATAATGTACAGGCAGATAACTCCATTTGCCTCACAATACTTCGTGGACATAATATATTTGGTATTTTTTTTTATTTTTCACCTTCGTACTATATCTCAATCGATTTTGCTTTTGGCATTTTTATGGCACTGATTTCTTTGATGAGCCTTATTTATATATTAAAATTAAGTTTCTGTCATGAATTTCGTCAAAAGTTTGATTTGATGGTTGCTGTAATATTCTATAAGGATACAGGGCCTCGAATGAATTGCGTTTATTAAATGGTTTTCCTAATATTCCGTATTGTAAAAAATTTTATGTTCTGCTTTTAATCGGGCGAGAAATAATACTGACTTCTTTACATTCATTTCATTGTTTCCGGGAGGCTAATTAACTCGTGCATCTCAGTTCGCGAATACTGCGCTAGCGAATTTACGCGGCTAACGCGAGATGTTACGAAAGCGTTAATACTAAATTTTCTCATGGGATTTTCGTAAAAAACATACCAAATAATGGATAAGAATCACATATCAGACAACCCTTATTGCTCTTTCCAACTTTGGAGTACCTCAACATTTGGGGTCGGAACATATTCTCATATCGAGAACGGTGAAAATAACTCCAGCGATTGTTTATCAACCTTCAACATCAGAAAGCACAAGGAGTTGAAATGGGTTATATTTTTTAAAGTCAAACTAGCTTGGTGTCACCCGATGTTCTTGTGCTTGGTTCCCCATCTTTGGGGTCGATTCTTCTGGCTAAGGGACAAATGCAGAAAACCCTTAGTCACGAAACAGGTAGTCAGGATAGGTACCATCCACTTCTCACGATCAACAGTTAAAAGTCAAATGGTTCAAATTTAATGTACATGTTACGCCAAAATATTACGTTCAAAAATATTGTTGATGTACATGATACTTGTATGAAAACGGTTCATTGGTCATCTTTATTACAATCCTAAGATTGCTTGAAATTAATGAAAAAATTGAACTCGTTGACATTTTGGAAATTTTTGTTTTTTTTTTGCAGGTTCCAAAATCTTTACAATTATGTTTTCAAGCATGCGAAGTATTCACAATAAAATCCATTGAATATTATAAATATTACCGGTGATAAATATATTCCGCAATATCACCGAGCATTATTACTGTGGCGTAATATTCTGACCTGTAATTGTCGGAAAACGCATTGCTTAGATAACGCCTCCGTATCGGGGGGGGATTCAATTTCCACTTGCAGTCTCACATTACGGATACCACTAATAGCACCCACAAAAGTTGGTGGTATCGGTCTGAATTCATGAGAAAACTATATTTGTGGGAAATTATTCTCGGTAACCGGAACTCGAACCCGGGCCCTCCAGCACCTGAACCGGGACTCTGACACGGCGCCTGCACCCTGATAGAACAGTCAAAATGGAAATCAGTGATCAATATTTTGAATTAGAAGGTATATACAGCAATGTTTTATCCCCTAAGCTGGTTTTGCAATATCCTCCAACTGAGTTTTTTTTCTATACGAGTCAGGTGGCGCGTGCTTCGCACGCGCATTGCATTTTTCCGCCGCACGCACTGGTGGCGTGTCGATTTCGGTCTTACGGCTTTCGATAATTGCGATATATATCGATAGTTTCTTTCGTCTCTCCTCTTTACTATAGAATTTGATGACGTCACGTGCCACACACATACACACACAGAAGGTTGGAATTCATCGAGGCAAGTCATCCATACTTTCAACCATACAATGCAAAAATTTTTCTCTTGGATGGTCATAATAACATACCATACACAAACACACACACATGACCATCTTCAACAGTCTTACATGAAATATCGCTAAAAGTGGAAATTTCAAGTCTGATTTCCAACGTAATTAGACTAACTGTTACACATACGAATGCCGTTTGTTTAACCTAAAATTTGTATCCATGCGGCCAGGAGGATCGACAGAATTATGCTGTGAGTCCCTTGAACCCCCTCCTATCTCTTGCATCTTGTCCTTCTCTCGGTTCGGAATATCTGAGGGCTCGCCTGGCGACTATCGTAGCAACGACTGACGCCGAGGCAGACTCTACTGCTGCGGACGATTTTGCGTGGGTGGGGGCGCGGAATACATGGACCAGGCGTGCAGCGGCTGGCGGGGGGGGGGGGAGGGGGGAGGGCGAGCGGGCGCCGGGGGGGGGGGGGGAGGCCGTTTCCACTAGCGCCTGCAGAGGGCGGGGGAGGGATGGATGAGAACGGTGAAAGGGGAGGCAAGTGAAAGGGAGAGAGAAAGATGGATATATGAAAGCGAGAGAGGAGAGTAAAGCAGAGGCGAAAACCTACGTTGGGGCGGTTCGGTCCGTCAGTCATACGTGTACCGTCGTGGGGGTGAGCTCGTGCTCGGCATTTTTTTTTTTCAATTTCAAATAATTCAATTTAAAATGGGATACGATGTTGAAAATTTGTGGAATATGTGAGATACATTATTGTGATTGTTTTTGGAAATTGATTGATCGTTCAGAAATTTTCTGACAAGCAGATAAAATGAGATGTCATGAGATGGAACTGGAAATGTGAAAATTTTGCAGCATTGGGAAAATTCGCATACATGGATATTGGATACACAGCTGCAATTACTAAATTGACACTTCTCATGGTACTTGATGTTTATTAATCAATGCTCCATTATGTAACAATTGTTTTGATGTGTCACGTGGATATTTCGCTAATGTCAGTGCCCCCGCGTGGGCGTATCTCCGTTGCAATTGTTTTTTTTTTTTGTACACATTCTTTTTTTTACATCATTCTTTTTCCGGTCTCTCAGCACGAGTTTGTCGACATTTCTCGGGGGCCGTTTATCACGCGGATTTCGTTTTTCGATAGCGCACAACTATACGTACATATCTACTTTTGGAACTGGCTGTTTTCTATCGGTGCACAAGTGTTATAGCATTTTGTAGTTGCTCCGCATACAGTTATAGTCCTCTTAAATGCCACTTTTTATCGAGTGTAGAACGTGTTACCTAGCACTGCGACCAACGTACCGTTTATTCCGGCAAAATACTCGTTTTTATTTCGCGCGAAAAAAAAGAGCAGGGGGGCGAGGAGGGGTGGCAGTGTTGTGTGAAATTGCGGAGAATTGGCACTCAATTTTACGGTGTCAATTGTTGACAATGGAGAAAGAGGAGGGGGAAAAAAAGTGGTAACAATTTTGAGGGGCAGAGGGGGGCGCAAAACCCACGTGCACACCCAATCGTTTCGCGCCGACTCAGCAATTGCCCACGGGAACCAGCGGGCGGGGTAGACGAACCGTTGCCCGCGCGTCTTCGAGACGCTCCCAATTGCATTTTCTTATTCCATTCGCATTTTCTTGGTAACTCTGGAGACACCAGACAAGCGTGTATCCGTGATAAACGTCAGTCTCTTTATTTAGCGTACTCGATGCTATTGTCAATCTACTCATCATTTTTATGCGAGTAATGTTTCGGATGGAAAAAATTCATGGCGCATTCCATGTCAGCTCTGCTACACCAATTTTTTCCTATTTATAAATGCAAATTTATATGTTTAGAATAGAGTAAATGAATGCAAACTGTTTGGACGTTTTTATTACAAATAGCATTGTTGGCTTCTGGACAGGTGGCATCTGATCTTGCTGCATCTTGCACATCTTTTTAACTTGCCAATTTTTCGGGAAGTTATTGTATTGACCCCGGAATCAATTTTTTTCTTTTTGACTTTGTAACTGGTGTTTTAAGTATACCAAAATGCTTCCCATCAAATTCCGAGTAAATTTCTGTGTGTGTGTGTGTATGTTTGTATGTGTGGAATCGGATTTTTGGTTAACGATTCCTTACGAACGGATTGAACGATCGGGGTCATCGAGGTCTTATTTGGAGCGTTTTCATGGAACTTAGATCGGATTAGTTTTTTTGGTTCAAATTGATCGAGCTGTTTTTTTGTTATTGAATTGTTTACAACGTTCTACTTCAAAAACGGTGAGAGATACGGCAAAAAGTATTAAGCAGAATTTGCTCAATAAGTGGAAATACATATTTCATTTTTTATCACTTTTTTCCATATTTATCATAATTAAGGAGGTATGACGGGTTTAACCCTCGAGCGTTCGCACCCTTATTGGCGTCTCACTCCCACTCCAGTAACGCGCATAATTCTCGTCCTTACGCTGACTATGCGGCTAGTCAAATATTCATAATTATCTACTTGATGGATGGAATTGAAACATTTAATTGACGTATCGGAAAATCTAGAAATGGCGAACAGAAATTACAAATCGGGAAGTATTTTCTTTGTGTTCCTAACGGGGACACACACTTTTATCCCACTAGTTTTTTATTATCTTTAACGCCTTCGATCCCCTTTTGAGATATGTGGGTTTGAGGATCATACGCTGCACCGCATTCACATGTTTAGGACTCGTAGCTCTGATTTTGTAGAAACAAAAATTTCAAAAAACTACGCAGTTCATATGAATGGGAGCTAGTAGTTCTGGAGAAGTAGATGCAGAACGATGGTAGCATAATGAAGAACCACGCGGCAATTATCCGGAAGCTAATAATGTTGTTTCTAATGATCATGCATGGATACAAATTTTGGCGGCAAATTCGAATAGTAGAATGCGAAACTGAGCGCCAATGTGCGGGCAGGCAAAATTCACTGTACACTCTAAAAAAAATGTTCTATTTTCTCTGCGGATCTATAGATATATATATATCTATATATATACATACGGAATCTATAGATAGAAATCTATAGATGTGTATATATACGGGAATTCCCAGTTACGGTAAACACACCTAAAATTTTTCATGAACGACCAAAGGAAGGATGAAATTATTCAAAAAACCGTGTCGCGGATAGATAAACGGAATTGAATCACTAGGAAATGTGTTTTTTCCGGTGGACCCAACTACATTTTCTCATTCCATTCGCAATTTTCTTCATGACTCTGGAGACACCAGGCAAGCGTGTATCCACAATAAACGTCAGTCTCTTTATTTAGCAGAGAATATTTAGCGTAGTTCCTGCTATTCTCATTCCAAGTCAACTCGGCAACAATCTTGTTACAATTTGTATTTTTATTCCACGTTTCTGTATGTTTGGAATCATTATGAGACTTTTGTGTGTGTGTGTGTGTGTCATCGGAAATCAGTCTGATGGTTTCAGTTAACCCTTTTCAATTGCGTGTAACGTTCTATCTTGATAAGGACTAGAGATAGGGAGAAACGTATCAAATAAATATTGTTCGTCTTCTCACAATACAGATTTTATATTATAACACTTTCCTTTCTAAGTTCGATAATTCAGGAGATACGGTGATTTCAAAGTTATTCACTGAGCCCGTACGTTGTCATAACTATACCCGTTCACTGAAGTTTCAGTTCTAACTCACGAATGAGTCTATTGCGAGAAATTTTGCAAAATACCTTTCGTGTAGGGAAAACAATTCTCTACAAAAAACGTTTTATAGAATTTTCTCGGGAAACCCTCGCTGAAGGTCTAATTGGACTTTGAACCATTGGAAAAATGTTTGGCAAAATTTTGCCTAGCAAAATTTCGTCTGGAGAGATTTTCGTTCCGGGAAATTTTGTCTGCGGAATTTTCGTTAGCTACATTTCGTCCGACAAATCAAGTCCGGGGAAAAAGTTTCCCGGAACCGACGGCGCGGTGCCGCCATGCGAGTAACGACGTCCGGCATATTTGCGTGGGTAAGGAAGGAGTAAAGTAGCTCAATACCTAGAAATAGACTTTCTGTTAATAGATGGATCATTTTACGGCAATAGCATAAAGTCTTTAATGCAGTTTTCAGATCATTAATTATGAGCTGACAATTATGACTAAATAGGCTTTTCTACCGAGCACAAGTGTTCGATTGGAACAAGAGTGAACGTCTGTAACGGCACACTATCTGCCTTCCAGTATATCAACTACAAATGATATCTCGTTAAGTGATTAATTGTCGATGGTTGGCAGAATGCACTTTAGTCAGAGTAGCGGAATATTTCTAATGAATCATTATGACTTTCCATAGAGAAACGCGGATTTTACAATTAATTTCCTTATTTGAAACTTGGCAATCTTTGTCTGCAGAAATGCGTAGTTCAAACGCCATATTTTTATGGTGAAATCCACTCATTTCACTGATTTTAACCACAATTATCACTTGATTGCTCGATTGATTGATTGCTTGTAATTTATCAACTCCACATTATGATTTATGGAATAGCAAAGAAGTTGTATATAGTCTAGTGTATTCTAATAGTTTTGTAACATTAAACAATTTTTCGATATGAGAAATTGAGAAATTGTCATCATCAAACCGCGGACGCGCACATCATCTGCCCGTGATTGCTACTTAATTATGAATCATACAAGAAGAACTTATATACCATAAAACGTACATTTTCTCGTGAGGAATATTTTATTCTTCATACTTATTTCTCTATTGTCAACTGTTGTCGCAGTAGAGCGTTCCAAATACCTGAAACAATTTTTAACAATGTAGACGATTCGTCGAGGACCAACTTAGTATACTTAACAGACCAGTGCGATCATAGACGTCCGCTGTCAGGCATTGTAAATAGTGTACATACATTTATATTATAATTATTTTTTGTTTCTTTCTCAATACTTTTACTTTTTACTTATAAAACACTAGTATAAGTTACCAAAAGAGCATAACAAACAAAATGAGTGGTTTTAAAGCATTTCCACTCAAAACACATAAATAGGAGGCATAATAAATATATGATACAAACAGAAGAAAAACCGAATGATAACAAACTAATATAAAGAAAAAAAAGAAGAATCATAGCAAAGCATGTCGTCGAACGATTTTTTCGTAAAATAATATTATAAATAAGAAATCTTATGCTCATTTGAGAAATGTTCACAACCAGAAATGATTGGAAATGGCTATTTTGAATAAACACACTTAAAACCGCAAAAAAAAACATTCGCTGTCAGGGCGCAGAAATTTCTGCACATTTACCCTATGTTTCGAAATAGGATGGCCGAAATCGCGAGAGTCTGTCCCAACCGCATGGGTGCACTACCTCGGTCATCAATGACCACCTTTTTTAATCACGAGTCCGGTGGCGCGTGCCTGCGCACGCGCACTCCCTCTTTCCGCCACACGGACTGGTGGCGCGTCGGTTTCGGTCTTACGGTTTTCGAGAATTGCGATATATATCGATAGTTTCTTTCGTTTCTCCTTTTCACTATAGATTGCTTAGCGAACATATTTTGTGATAGAATTTCATGCGGAACGAAAATTTTGAATTGGCCTTTGCAAAAAAAAGGCAATGTGAGGAATTGAAACCCACAACCATGTCTTGATAATCACAGCTGAATTTTGATCTGAAGACTATGTGAGAAGAGTGCATAAAATCAACTCGGAATGCCATTCTCCAAGTTTTGTCGGGAAGTGATAGGTTCAACCCGTTACGGTTAATACCCACATACATTTCTTTTCGTAATATTTTTAGAAAACATCCATTACATGCTTAGAGGCTGTGACAGAAATCCAGTTGAGTCACTTCATGCGCATTTTCTTGGTAAACTCCAGACATTCATGTAATCACGATAAACATCATTCTCTTTATTTAGCGTACCTTACACAATCTCCAGTCTACCCATCACCTTTATGCGAATACAGTTGGCGTCATTTTTGGCGGTTTATTCGCGCGACTGGGAATGGGTCCTTAAGGTTACAGAATGCACCCGCAGAAGTAATGCTCATTGTTTGCTATAGGCTATGAGCCATATTGCGCGACTATTTGCGCACCCATATACCGGTTCTCTCCGGTTATTGTTACGAAATACTCGAGTAAAATGTGAAGGAACTGCGATAGACTCATTATGATAAGGGCTCAGTTACAAAAACGTTGATCTAAAATTAAGATATTTTGTAGATTAATTTTTTTAGATGTTTTTTCCGTGAGATTAACAGTCCTAGGATGAGTGTAATCGATAAAAAAATGTAAAATGCATGAGCGCACAGTGAAGCGACATTTACTTCGCGACTTGATGGTTTTTTGCCGCGTAGATTTTTCCCGACGTTCCGCAAAATTCAAGTATCTCGTGAATCCGTGACTTCCTGAGAAAATGTTATTCAACTTTTTTTAGAGGGAATTTTATTTGAGGGGAAAAAGTGTTATACCATTTTTTCCGCAAACGGACTTGTTCCGTGGTCGGGCAGGGTATCGGGACGGGGTACAGTAGATGAACGCGGAAAGTGTTTTCCTCGTTAATTCGCTATTTATGCCAATTATTTTTCTTTAAACGGTCACTAGTAATTGCTCATAGAAGGAAAATCTTTTTTTATGCAGATTCATAACCTTTTTTTCGTTCTGCAACGTCGATTGATATTTAAAAGCAATTTCTTTCCGTGGCCAATGCACCCGCAAGGCCACGAGTGATTGTTTCTTAAGCAAATGGGTTAGAGTGACTTCGGAAGTGTATTGTGGTAAAGCGGCAAAATGTAAGAAAATAGTGGTATGTAATGTAATTAATCATAAAGATAACTAAGTAACACGAGTTTGTAAACCCCCAAACCCTTCTTATAGTCTCATCACTCGGAGAAATTACGCGTTCCCGTGTACTATCCCCCTAAAAGAGCAGGGGGGATAGTTGATGAACACGTACTCTAACCTCATTTTCCACTTTTTTTCATTGCCGAAGGTGAAAGTGATTTGTTATTCGATTCAATATATACTCCCGTTCGTCAACTTTTAATAAACAAAACAAATTGTGCCAATTATCCGTCCATTACACTGCAATTTATTTAGTAAAGAAATAAAATAAATTAATGAAACGTTTATCTAAGAAATCTAAATAAGAAAGGTGATCGTAAATAATTATATTAAGTTTTTCAAGAAAATCCATGTCGTTGTGTACTTAATAAAATTTCGGTAAATAAATGTTTAAAAATACAGAGAGAAAATACGGAGAGTCCGTTTATATATTACCCCCCTGTCGTTCAGATACCACCTCCCCCCCCCCCGCATTTCGGCGTTCATATACTATACCCTCAGACACTCAATTAATAAAACTCGATATTTTTATTTATATTGGATTATCATCCATTTTATTACATATTTTCGATGATAGTTGAGAAATAAACGCCTTTTTCCTGCGGAAAATTCTTAGACGTTCAGATACTGTACCCACCATGGTTAATCCAAAACACGCCAAACGCGAAAATTTCATGTTATTTAGCGTTCACCAGCATGTTACACACACATACACACACACACACATACACGTACACATACACGAAACACACACACACATCTCGTCGAGGACCTTCGTGGGAATGTGCTACAACATATCTCATTATCGGCATAATTGAAATTTTGAAAAAAAAAAAATACAAAAACTGAGATGAGTTACCCCTTGCTAGTAAAATAATCATGAAAAAACCTTCAGAGCTTCAGTACGCTGCAAACTGAATTCAATTTTTCCAACGTAAAATGGTCCACAGGGCGGAGTATGAATATATGAAGTAGATGCTGATGTCACTTTCAGACTAGCGTGCACATTACGCAGAATATCAAATTAACTGAGATTTTTTTGATTGCATATATTCTTGGAAAAATTCGGAAGAGAGGGTTTTTGTCTTTTTTTTTTGTGTGAGAAATCTGCTTGACATCGTTGAATTTTTAATTCAGAAGATGAAAATGTGTAGGACTCATACCGAATGCCACACCAATTAAGTCCAAAAACGAGGCAAATAGGTTTAACTAAAATTGAACTAAGTTTCAGAATAATACCCAAATCTTGCCCACAAAAATCGGAAAAATTGGAAAACTGTTGAAAACAAAATTTCGCTCCAATCAATTTTTGTATAATTAGCTTCCACTTCCAATTATTGAGTCTACGACATGATCTGGGAATTTCAATAATTCCTAAATTTATAAAATCTGCAAGCTGCCTTAATGAAATCACATGCAGATGAAATCCTTCAGCCGCTCCATTGAATTACCTCAGCCAAATGCATTAACTCAATCAAATGTTAATGAAGTTTCGCATGCAACTCCGCGTGGGAGGGCACACTCAAAAGATATAGATGAGTGCGCATGAACTTGTGTGAGTCCCTGACCCCATCGGTTACTTCCCGTTAACAACTTTACCGTGAAGGCCTTCTACTTGGCTCGGTTCTTTTGCACTTGCGATAGCACAGTGAGATACAGGATTTTGAGATGCCCGAGGGTGGCAAATAGACATTTCCACGTTCTTTAACATATTTCCATTCTCCATACGCAGCTTAGTGACTGGAAATGGATGAAGTCAATGGCTCAGAAAAATCAATTTTACAAATTTCCAAGAAAAAGAAATTGATAGGAACATCGAAAGTATTGAAAATATTGGAAATGTGGGAAATATCAGAGCCATTCAGAAAATTTAAAAAGCCCCAAAACTTCTTAAGAATGTGTAGATTGAAAACATTAACAAAAATCATTTTAAAAAATGTGGAAAATGCTTCACAGAAAAATTTTTTTAATTGAAAATTGCATAAAAATTAGAAAATGGGAAAACCTTGTCGGGAAAAAAATTCAGTCGTAGAATTAGCGCCGATTGCTTAATTGAATGGCCAGTGGAATAATTTAATCACAGGAGTAACTGACCTTCGTCCACGCTATTCCGTTTCAACAGGCTAGTGCATCTGCGTCCTTCTAGCCTCGTTATCAGATAATGTATCCGATTGATCGTGAATTCATGGGAAATTTTATGATTGTGTCGAGTTTCAGAATAGTCCGAAATTTATGGCGAGTTGGGAAAATGGAGCTGGGCTCATTGTCACTTATGCAATTGTTCATTCCAATCTCATTATGAAGGCAGTGCTAAATTGATTGTTCGCAACAATGGCGATTATTACAAAGAAATGAATTATTGGGAATCCTAATGACGGTGAATCGATTTTCCTTAAAGTATTTTTGTTACCCCATGATTGAGCTTGAGCGCATAATTGGTGCCAGAAAAATACACCGCCCCACACACAGACACAAACACACAATGTCGGGGTTTCGGTATAGTGGCTAGAGTTTCTGTCCACTGCGTCGAAGGACCTGGGTTCGCGCCCGGCTACGTTAGAATATTTTTCAAAAATATTTTCTCACGAATTTACCCATCAAGTAAAAAACGTTAAGTCGGACGGGAACCCAACCTGTCGCGGGGGGGGGGGGGGGAGGGGGTCCATCACAGTCGCCCGCCATCGTAGTATAGAGGTTTCTAGAAGTTCACCCTGCACGGAGAGAAAAGTTCAATAAAAATTACCAGAAAAGTTGGGTAAAAATTACGTTTCGAAACGTAATCGGCGAGTGAAATGAAAGTTCAATAAAATTTACGGAAAAGTTCTGTAAAAATCCCCCCTCGAAAAAAATCGGAATCGGGAAATATTCATGAAAAGTTTCGTAATTTTTACGTTTCGCAGCGTAAATTTCACCAACGGTTCCGTAAAGATTCTTCCTCTTAAAAAAATCGTGATGAAGGCAGATTTTCATGCAATGAGCAGTCAGCAAAATGGGAAATAATTAATATAAGCTCAATCGTCTTCAAAGTTCAATTATTTTTTTTTCCTCAAATTTATCCACATGTTTCTCATGCTTAGAACATGCCTCCTTTGAGATTAGAAAAGTGTAGCATGAATATGACATTAATTTGCGTTACCCTTAGATTGCATCATAAATTGAAAATAAAGGAAAATCTACTTACGATTTATCCATTCTCCAATGAATAACATGACATTGTTTTTTTTTTCATTTTTCTGTTTTTTAGTTCTGAACCAACCGATTGTGGAAGAGTGCCCGCTTGTTTCTCTGCGTCGAAGCGTTCCGAGTATAACCGATCATCTACGAAGCGATTAGGGTAGGGGAAAGCGCGTCGTTCATGTGAAAATGTACGGAATAGTTACGTAAAAAATATTGAAAAATGAGGAATTTTCACGTTCCAAGACGTAATTTTTCAAGAAATTTTTTACAAAATTTACAGTTTCAAAAAAAAACTCGAAAAAAATTAGGTAACTCTCACACACTTTTTCTATACCGAATCGGAACCTTCGCATACTGTTCTATAATTTTTTACAGAAAATTAGATAATAATTAACGGAAAATGACGTTGACTCGTGCATTACGTGACTTGTTACGTAGTTTTTATTAAATTTTTCTCTCCGTGTGTGTTACTTTATTTGAAACCTAAAAAGAAGCATAAATGTTTTTTTTTCGAAAGTCCTTAATTCCCCCAAAACTCTCACAAAATCGTAGCATCTAGAGATCTCCCCAACGCCTATATATATTCACCATTCCCCCCACAATAACGTGTGTAAATTTTCATCTTTCAGTACCGCCAGGCCGTGAGGATGAGCATTTTGCGGTAGATCAAAAGCGACGTGTAAATAAGTGAAACTCCGCAAAAAAGAGAAGAAGGGTGAGCCGAAGGTGGGAATGAGAAAAAAGCCCGAGGCGTAAGTAAGCCTGAGGGGCGGCGCCCGAGTCCGTGTTGGATGGAACTTGGTAAAAAAAAAAATCCAAGTGGATAAAAACCAAGGACGGAAAATAGAAGAATCATAATATCCCGCGAGACAGTTTGTGCGGCACGGAAATACTGTGGAAACTCAATCGATGACGGGAATACCTCCATTTCAAGTGTCACGTACGGCCAAGCAGCGGATGGCTCTCAACGGAAAAATCGTCGGAGTAACTCCGATGATATTCCAATATTTGTTGACACCACTGTCATAATACCATGACCATAGGTACATTGGATAGGAAAGGGAATAAGGGAAATTCTATATCAAATCCGCCATCCATTTCCATCATAGTCTTGGAAAATTCTGAAAAAACCAGGTCGTTTCTATATTCAAAGCAGGAGATGCCGCTTGGGTATACTCTCCAATTCTCTAATAACCGGATGTGATTGTGACCCTCGACTAGTCGTAACAATAACTTTGCGATATGTCTTCGCACGTATATATGTGCTACGTATGTGTGTGTTAGGGTAGAGGACTAGAGCGCGTATGAAAGGTCGGTGTAATTGTGAATTTATACGCAACAAGTATTTAACCTTTTGAGTACGCTTCGACACTACGAACTCCGGACCGAGGCGGCCGCACCCGAATCAGCCAAGTATTTTTCATAAACATTGTTCTTGAGTGAAAAACATCTATTTTATATTTTAAGACTTTCGTCATAAGCAAGTATCATTAAGGAGATATTGCAGGTTAATGCCATACCTACAGCTTGTTCCCAATTTCATAACGGTGCAATGTGCCCTTAGCTTTCACCTAACTCATTTTGACCTGCAAGATTTGAGGACATACCAGTAAGTTAAATAAAAGTCTTGAAAAAAATAAAAGCGAAAGGAGAAAAACTGGTTTCGTTACCACGGGAATAGAGAAGCCAAATGCCTCTGGTGGATGCTTGAATACCCAGGAAATCCGTGGTCTTTCCTGCTCCATCTCCGGCTACCGGTGCTATCCACGATCGAGTCCTCAGTTGGTTCTGGACTACAAGACTGGTAGAGCTTTTGCAAAAAAAAAGATGAAGGAAAGGAAAATAATGAAAAAGGAAGGAATGAGAAGCTCCGGAGAAAATCTAAAGCGCTGAAAGTGTCTGAGACTGGCTGTAGACCAAGAAAAATTTTTCGTCTGATGATTTCAGGTCAGGTTTCATTCTGACTGCAGCCTCAGACTGATTTGAAATATCTTATGCATAGTGCGAAGCGGAACGTTTTTCTTGGAATTAATGTAGCGCCAAAACTGTGTAAACTCCACTAGACGACTATGATGAGAATTGTCTGATGTCTAATTCACACACAAACACACACGTATGTTGGGGGCTTTGGTGTCGTGGATAGTCTCTGCCTACTGCCTCAAAAGTTCGATAACAGGGAAATTCCGTGTGTTATCGGCTGTGCACAGAAGATGGGAACCCTAGGCCGGAGAGGAACCTAGCCTGACGCGGGGCAGGAAAGGTTCCCATCACTGGCGCCCGCCATCCTGACACAGGGGTTTCTGGAGGTTTACCCTGCATTTAGAAATATGCTGCTCAAGGATCAAAAGCCGGCCCCAGCCACATGGATGGGTGTCCAGTCCCCCTTCCAAACGAATGCTTACCAGTTCAAGCTTCGGAGTACAGAAGAGAGGGACGGAGACACAAAAATACAGACATGTGCACGCGGGAGCCTAGTTATGCTTACCACAATCATTATTGACACTTGTGTTTCCTCACGGTGTGCGCGAGGTTCGCAACCCCATGCACGTTACGCGAGTCGGACGAAGACGCCAACAGCAGTGGGACCACGTGAAGGCTGATCGCTCGATACCTCCTTAATTATGCAAATCATATGAAAACTCTTTAAACATAAAATGTGTATTTTTTCATGAGGAACAACTTTGGTTATTACGACTCTTCCACTATCTTCAACGGTTTAGTCAATATATCGTTATAAGCAGTGGGAAACGGTCTCAACAGCATATATACCGGATGAATTTAATTGAAGAACATTTGTAATATCTTCTGCTAATTTCTGGAATACTATATAGGAGTTCCAAACTTCATACGTTTTGACTTGAAAAACAATAAATCCTGCGTTACTCCTATATCGAGTCTAGAATATTGATATGAATTAACGCACCACTAATATACTAATTTACATGTAATGGGCGGTCGAAATTTTGCCGTGAATTTCGAATCAAAATTAGTTATCTACTAATGGCGTTGGCCCCACGGTAATGTGAAAGGTTCTTAATAACTAATTACCTGTAGAATTTAACGACTTTTAACTTCCGGGCCGTCTGGAAGTTATTGTATGGACCTCGAAATCGGGTTTTGACCGATTTCGGGAAGTCATCGTAACTACCACGAATTCACAAAAGATATTTTTAGTAACTGATCATTTGAGTATGCTGAAATGATCTCCGAAAATTTTTTAGTAGATGTCTATAGGTATACCTGTGTGTGTGTGTATTCCTTTTTCGGCGTCTGTGAATAGATGGATCGATTAATTTTTTAAAATTTATTAACTTCCCGATAGCGGAGTTATTGTAATCACCTCGAAAATCAAGAGTGTCGTAGACATGAAATTTTGACTTTCTCGGTGTTTGGCATCATTCTGACACGTTTCCAATGAGATGTTCGTGTGTGTGTGTGTGTGTACGTATGTGAGCAAATCTATGGCGAACGGTTTCTCGTAAATGGCTGGACCGATTTTAATTTTTTTTTTCAAAAATTACGTCTCGCCCAGGCGGTGTTCTGAAAGGAGTTTTTTTTTAATCGGCCAAGTAGTTTTTTAGTAATTAACAAAAAAACACGATTTTAGTTGTTTATAACACTCTATTACATGAACGGTAAGAGTTATAGGAAAAAGTTATGAATGAAAGTTGTTCCTCATGTAAAAACAAACATTTTGTGTTGTATGGTTTTTTTCGTAACACGCATAATTAAGACGATAGCGCTTAATTAATTCGATATGCTCAACGATATGATATCACGCTATAACACAGACACACACAAATATCGGGAAGTTATAGGCTCGGCCCGTAGAGGGCCAGACCCACATCTCGTTTATTATATTTGCAATATATGCCAGTCTATAAAAATATTTTAAAAGTGTATGCAAAATTCAGTCCATTTATAAATCACTATTCATGGAGAATAAATATTGCACACATTGGGGCAGCAATTGATTATATATTTGTGTTTAATATTCACAGAAAATCATTGCGAATGTATGTGCACTGCACCTAGCCCATATCTATTTTTTGCATATATACGCTTCCATCTAGTGAGAGTATATCTTACACAGATGAAATTATTACAAAGTTCAGCTAATTTTACGATAAGCGAATGGGGCATGAACTTTTATCAAATAATTTTAGCCCCCAGTTTCTTAGTCGTTTGACCGCAAAAGTCATCTTCTTGTGGATTATCTCAGAAATAAGTATTCCAAGAATATGACAACCTGGATTTTCCGTCGGAATTCAAATTCTGTACAAAAAATATTTTTTTCTCAAACTATTTGTCAACGAGACAGTCGAATTTTTTAATCATACGCTTCATGTTTTAGAATTTCAATTGGGATGTTAGCGGTTCGATTTATAGAAATTCCCACCGACCCTCCCTTGGTATTTCGTTAATCCTGTTATTACTGCTTGGGCACTCTTGTTATTTTCCACGAAGAAAAATACCCGATTCGGGCATGTTACTAAAGCCGATTGTGGGATCAAATACCATCGATCCACTGATAAAATTTCCTATTTCGGATGTTGGTATTATAATCTAATCGATTTTTTTTTTATTTTATTTAACGTCGCTCTATTTATGCTCTCTACCTAAGTGCCGATCGGAGGCGGAGGTCTACTTAATCGATTTTTATGGTATGCCCGAATGGAATATTTTTTCCGTGGACTTCAACAAGTAGCAATGATCCATACACCCATGAATTGACCCAAACCTTTTTTTTATTTATTCCAGAAAGCATCCGGTAACCACCTCGATTACCTGCCAAAGGCGGGTAGTGCTGACATGCTACATTCGAGATATCGCAAATTGCCCGCGCCGATCCTTCATCCAAAAACTCGTTTATGATTCATCGACATTCGACATTCAATCAAATTGAAGGAACTATGTGGCACTACACGACAACACAAGATGATATGAAATAGCCCACAACTGAGTATTCAATGGCTCGAGAAAGTCCATCATCAAATTGCTGGTCTTATAATTTAATTAGCCACATATTTGTACGAGCCCATGGAGCTGTGTGGAGTGAATACCGCCACACTAAAGACGCTTTCCCATTGGCCATAGACACCGCGTGACGCACAACCAACGACTACTTAACCGTACGACTTAACCCGCGCGATTCAGTTCCACCGACGTCGGGCGCGCGGTTACCTCAATTTTATCAACGCTACGTGTTAACCGCTTGTCTATCGCCCACGACGTTCAATACTATTGAGCCACGTGCTTCATCACTACCCATGTTTTAACGGCTCCGTATTTATTCACTTAAATTTTTAGTGTGCAAATGTTAAAAGCGCGTGTTTCAAAAATTACGGATATTAAAAAAAGTGATTCGAAAAATTGTTTATATGTACAAAAAAAAAATTGTCTTCGTTGTTATGAACATACAAGTGATATTCTGAACAAATTTTAAGGTGAAGCCTGCAATTGTGTGTTATCTATTGGATCGCAGGTCTTATCGACGCGTAAAAGCGCTTATCGGTGAATATAAGGCGAGAGGTATCGTCATTTTCAATTTTACGTGAATGGTTTTGAGTTATTGGGCTTGATGAGTGGTGGATTGAGGAGGATAAGTGATAAGTGAGGGGACCAAGTGGTTGAGTGAAGTTTTGAAGGATTAGGGCGAACATGCGCGCCGAAATAGGGATCGCTTTGGCGCTTATTGTGAGTGGCTTGGAGGGGCCCGTTTGGGCATTCTCCAATCAGTGGGCAGCGCATATAGATGGTGGGGATGAGACGGCGATGCAGGTTGCTGAAGAGCATGGATTTACGTTTCTTGGAAAGGTAAGGGTCTAATATTTTCATGGTAGGAAATTTTGTTCGTAGTTTTGGTAAACAATTGTGGCCCATTGGGATTACTCGAAATATTTCGCATGTTGTAATTTTTACGGGACATTTTTTATTCAACACAGACTGAGTGTGCTGAGAGGTTTTAAGGAATGTTAATTTATTAACTTCCCAATAGGGAAGTTATTGTAATCACCCCGAAATCGAACTTTTTCATTTCGACCTGTAACTGGTGTCTTAAGGGTACCAAAATGATCCCCGTAAAATTCTGAGTCAAAGTCTGTGTGTGTGTATGTTTGTATGTATGCGCCCTAAATTTCGGTCAACGATTTTTCACGAATGGATACACCAATCGAAGCCATCGAGGTCTCAATCGACGCGTCTTCATGCAACTCAGTCTTGATTAGTTTTTGATGGATATTGGTTCAGAACATATATTGTTATTAACAATTTCAATTGTTCATAACGCTATATCTCGTAAACGGTTGGAGGTAGGGAAAAAATTTGTTAACATAAGTTGTTCCTCAGACAAAGATGCACATTTAATGTCCAGTGACTTTTTCCTCTAATGTACATAATTAAGGTGGTAGAGCCGTTAGAAAACAATAATTCATGTGATGAGTGCATGAATGGAGACTAGATGGCGTCGACGATCGCTAAAATTGGTCTCTACAGTAAACATGGACCGACTCAGAATATAATACTTGTATATCATTTTTGTATATCAATGCTGCCAGGAACGTGAAGTTGAGCGAAGCTGGAGATACGGACTTATTGAACTTCTTCAACGTAGTTGTTGTATATTCGTGGTTTTAAAATGCTTCAATGAGAAGTAAATGGCCTTCACGTGGAAGAGGGAGTTATCTCTTGATTATGAAAATAATCACAAAAGGCAGCGACATATAGAGAAATGAAAAAAAAATCAGTAAATACTGAAGTGAGAAGTCTCGTAAATTCTTGAAACAGACCTGATCTCGAAAACTCGAGTTACCAAATCGGGAAGTTTGCATTGTGTCCTCACTGAGGGCACAAATACATCCCATCCACTAGTTTAGTTATTCATTTATCAGTTTCAGTAAAGTTCAAGAGCCAAGGATCAATGACAGCGTCGCCATATGAATAATATATTGGGGGGGGGGGGAGGGGGGGGGGTTCGCACCGTAATCTAAGTATTAGTATATAATTGACATCAGAATGGCCGAGGGGCCTTGGCGCTACCTGGGTTCCCAAGTTCGAATCCCGGGCAAGCATTTTTGTGGATTGTCTAACGACCGGGACATTCTATTTGGTATCCGTAATTTCCGGTGCACTGGATGGTCCCCGAGCCCATCCTCAATGGATCGAAGACGTTAAAGATAATAAAAGAAAATTATTATATAACTGAACGGCCTTGCGACCTGCTGGGTCGCTTTGCTGTCAAAACACCCAAAATTTCGACTCCTATGTGTGGGTCCTTCTCGGGATAATTTATGACTCTGGAAGAAATGAGTACCGCCACAATTTGTGAAAAATATAATTACAGCTGTGACCAAAATCAATTAAAATATTTTTTTTAATTGATTTGTGGAATTTTGTTGCGCAATTATTTTTTCATAGTTGCAAGTCTTAAGGATATTCAACACGTATAGTCAAAACAAAAGTTTATGACCCTTTCTATAATTCGTTATATTTATCGCCAATAATTTTCAATTAATATTTCAATGCGTTAATTAGTTGAAGTGTTATCCATAGAAAATTAGTATATTGTATTTGATTTTGCGAATCAATATTATATTGTTTAAACAAATTAATGAAAAAAAATTTTAGTCAATCGTCATGAAATTTTTACCATCGTTTTATACCTGCTTCAATAGTAAATTTTCAAAATTTTAACAAATTTTGATATTTGGAACTGTATTTACAGAAATTTTTATTTTTCTCATGAGAGGCCGTGTTAATTGAGAACATTAATAATTAATAACCACAAAACGGTGTTATGAATCAATCTCAAATTTCATACAGGCATCTGTTACCGCTTCAAAAACATTATGTCAAAATTTCAAGCAATTCTTATATCTTCGCCAATATAGGTGGAATATCCTTAATGCTCATTCAAGTTCTGAATTTATTTAAAATTCTCCTCAATTCTGCAATTTTGAGAGGTTACGAGGGGGTTCGATATTTCAACATTTTCCATGAAACACATATTTTATTGACAATTCAACGTAGTTACGAAATTTCCATCTCACTTGGAGATAAAATTTATGAATGAGTGTGAATTTTACCGAAGTTTGAAATTTTAAAATCATTCGGCTATTAAAAGGATTTTAGTGTCACTGTTCTGAAAACTACCAGGCTATGGTCAATGAATTTAAAACTTTTTTTGTAGCGCCATAGTTACTGGGTCGTATTCACAGCTCTTTTATTTTTTCTGCTTTTATTTTCGATTTTTAATTGGACATAATAGGGAATTTTGTCACTAAACGATATGGTCACAGATATAACGGGATGTACCTATATATATATAAGACTGCCATAAATTTTCGGATGCGTATATTTACAAAAATTAAGGCATCGGGGCTTGTCAATTGAAAAATGCGACGAGTGCGCAATTATCTGGAAAGCGGGACAAGCCCATCCTGCGAACCTCGGAGAAAATTTCTGATTGATGTAATAGCTTGAGTGGCATCCACGGGATTTTTTTCGATTGAATTGAATCATATCCGTCACATTTGTTGAAGACTTCCCTCTAGTCCACTGATTGCGTCTCGGTGGCCGGGAAGTGAGATTTGCCCGCCAAGGCGCTAAAGTGCGCTCTTTCGTCCTTACAGCACACTCGCCACAATAGCTATTTGTGTTATATGGCCGATAAACGGCGGTTTGCGAGGAGTGTGAGTTTCACGACGAGGTGGCGGTGAGTCATGGACAAGGCCCGCCGATGGCGAGCCGAGTCACTGACTTACCGACATCGAGTGGTGCAAACTCACACGACTCGCAAACCAACGTTATCGGCCGAATAACACAGGCTATTTTTTGTCACGTATGCCTAACTAGGGGGCGGCGTGGGCGCGCGATGGGGGGGGGGGCGAAGCCCCCCCACCTGAAAAAAACAAGACATCAAAATAAAAATAAAAATCATCTTCTGGAGTTTGCACTCTGCACGAAACGCTTAATATCATTAAATCATTAAATTGCATCATCGAGTTATTCACACTGAACAAGTCCCGAAGTATGACGAGATGTTAAATGGCTGCCGTAGCGTGCCTGAGAGATCAGTGACGCTGTATGGTGGCCATATTATATACTATGCGGTATAGCGTTGCGTGAGTCGTTGCAGTTCTTCCATGGTTCTGTGAGTCCATGGTCCGATAAATGTTGAAAAAAGGACTAGGCCTCCCTTCTGCGCGGGATCGGTGACCATGTGCGATAACTACGATTTATCGACCGCAAAAGAGTCCCCAGAGCGCCACTTATCAGGCGTCAGTGACGAAAAAGTTTTTTTTGCCCACATGCACGCGAAGCGAGCATTCTAACCTCGCTTCGCTCGGTTGGAATTCTCACTTTTCGTCCACGTAGACAGAAAGATCGTATTCAACTCTCGGGAGGACAGCCATTCCCCACGTGCTTGCTACCAGCGCTGGCTCCGCTGGCAATCTTGCACGTAGCGAAGACTTGTCCGTTTTTCCTCCCTAGGTGAGAAATATGAAGTATATTCGGTTACAATTCTCACTTTTCGTGCGTGTAGACAGAAAAGTCTTTTACGGCCTCGTAGAACTGGAAAGTTCGTACTTTCTCGCCTGAAAGCTGGCCGGAAAATGAGTACACTTTCCGGCCTTTAGGCGAGAGCGTACTTTCCGAGGGGTGTGAAAAATAGTATGTGCGCCTTGGGCGTAAAAGAAGAACACTCCCGGGGAGTGTGTCGGGTGGCCCGTTAGCGAAAAAAGACACTTTTTGGCGCTGCCGGCGCACCCGACAAACTCACCGGGAAGGTTCAACTTTCCGCCCTACCCGGGTAAGAATTGCCAGTGCTCATATGTTAGCCGAGTGTGGCCTGAGGGCTGGCACGACAAGTCTCGGGTCCCAACGGTTGGCCGTTGAGGGGGTCGCCAAACATTATCGGTTTTATGCACTGGCCGTTGGCGTCACATATAGGTGCACAATATACTAATTTCTACATACTGAGCGTCCAAACGCGAAGCGTCCGTAAAACTGGATTTTACGGACAGTATGATGAAAAGTGTTTTTCCTGCGATTGTGTTTACAATCATTGGCTTTCGTTGCGACCTGATGACTAAATCTTCTAGGTGGGACCTAGTGACATATCGTACTTTACGGCCGCAAAAGTTTGTTTCTAAAAATGTGTTCTTATCCCCGCATGAATAACTCTATACAGCTGGAGGCATAGTCTCAAATATATGTCACATATATATTCGGCCAAATAATAATATATATCTGATATCTATCAGATATCGTATTTGGCGTAATATTTTTTCGCCAGGGTAGGGATTACTTTGCACTGGCCCAGAGCTATAAGCAGTCGTGTATGACCCCCCACATGGAAAAAATATATATCCAGACATATAAGTCAGTTATATCCGGATATGTGTCGCATATATTGCGACAAAATATAGAATTTCCAAGATATATGTTGGATATATCTGTGCTGATATATCTCGCCGGGCACATATTCGAGATATTTCTAGAATATAAGCAGGATATATTTTAGATACAATCGCGGCAAAATAACTATATCTCAGTTATAATTTTTGGCTTATATCCTTTTCTATGCGGGCCTCTATCCATAAAAGAATGGAATTAAGGCAAACTAAGCAGTAAAAACAAACTTTTTTTAAAATAAATGCACACAACTGACACCGATTCTCAGACTGATGGGTATATATCCTCCGGAAGACGACGGGGGAAACTCGTGAAATATCTTCTTCTCGATTTTATCTTGCACGTGGTACACAAGAGCTGATTCTGTATTCAACGTTTCCACTAGCTTCGAGGCGTATAGCAAAAGCCCATGGAGTTTGCACATACGCGTGAGTATATTTGTGGGGTATACGGAGCTGGGTAAAAATAAAATCCAGCAATTGGAACAGGAAATCGAAGATAGAAAAGGTGGGGGGGGGGGGGGGGGAGGAAAATGTAAACCCCGGGATTACCGAGATTTTTCGTGTTCGCTTGAGAAATTCTGTTTTTCAGCTCTCAAGAGCTACTTCAGAACTAATTTTTTTTTGGCTTCTTTCCGGTGGGCACTTTTCTTTTCGTTTGTGATGTATGGGGACGAAAAATTTCTGCATTTTTTTTTCGAAAATCTCGCGCACTTATTGGCTTGGTGGCTTAGTTTTGGTGATTCAAGAGCTCAATTAAAATGTGGAGAATCCGAGGAATTTCGAGAGTTAAAAGTAGAAAAAAAAATTGGAAATTTCAAAAACTCGAAAAAATTAAAAGCGAAATTGCAAAAAAATTGTATGTTGCAAAAAAAAATGGAGAATTATGAGAGTGTGTATCAATCATAACATTCCATACAGTTCAATCCGCTCTTTAATATGTATAAAAAAAAAAAAAAAAAAATAGTGAAAATAAAATATGAGAACTTTAAAACGTGTTATTGTTGTTGCATAGCTCTCCCTCTTGTTATTTACTTTGACGGAATTTGTTTGTAGAATATAGTAGTATGGTACAAATGCGCTGATGGAAAAGCCCCCACTTGTGTTTATTCTCTACTCTTCAGGATTTATTTAAAATTCGAATTTGGTCTGTTTACTCGCTACACTCATTTCATATTCCGTGAATTCTGGTACGGAAAATTTTGGAAATTCCAAAATTTTACAAATTTCGAGAATTGGCATACTTTTGAGGATCGTAGAATTGTGATAAAAAAAAAATATTAACGTTGTTTTTTTTCGTTTATTTGAAGTTGCAAGAACACGGATTTTCGGAGTAATCAAAAATGGAGAAATTTTCTGTGGTTCCCATTACTGACACACACATTCCACTTATTTCTTCTGTCTTCACCCATCATTTTTCAGCACTTTTTATCTGCAAAACTTTTCCCGGAGGAAGAAGTCCTAGAACCAGTCATACTCATTAAAAAATTTTATCTGACTTTCCGTATCTTTTACCCGAAGTTTCAAACACGTGATATTTTTATTGGACTCTCAGGCATCATTGGGAACACAAAAAAATTCCATTAATATTGGGTAACAGGCGGCAATACCAGTTCCATTATTTCCCAAATATTAAGTGAAATAGGAAAGACTCGAGTGAAAATGTCCCCGAATTTTCCATTTATTTTTTTTGAGTAATTTTGATATTGACAATTTTTTTTTAAATTTTGATGACTCAAAATTATTCATAAAATTTTCTATTTTTACTGTATACTGTAGTAGTATGAATTCCTTTATTCCTTTTTACAGGCTAATTTTGACTCCCATTTCTCTTACAACTTTCCATATTCAAAAATATTTACAAACTAGCAGGCAGGCTTATTGTTACCTTAAACTACTTATTAACAATAATTAACATATTGACTTAGGTGACCTATTTTTTTTTTTTTTTTACAGTGATTCCAAATAACATGACATGATATTTTGACCCGGTACACTCATTTATTTACTCTTGAGGGTTTATTTGAACATCAAAGCCGCTGTTTGCTCACATCGTGTGCCATATCTGATGAATTTTTGGGTCGGACTTTCGATCGGGCAATCTTCTCGACCTGGTTATTGATGCAGTCCACTCCATTATAGATATTGCGTTGCGGATGACTTTGACGGTGGAAAATGATTATTAAAATTGGTTCATTCGCCGCCTATACGTCCATGTCTTCCATATTTTTACCTCGCTAGGAAAATTAAATGACGCATGAAATATCCATTACCCTACATTAACTAACGACTTTGCACTAATTACTGCTTATTATTTGGCTTTATTGATAAAGAGTGAAAAAAAATCGCATAACTGAACCGGTGCATCCGCGATGACGGAATAGCCATTATATATACACGAAAATTGCGCCTTTCCTTATTATTCAAAACAATTGCATAATTCATGAAACTCCGGAAATTTACGTTGGCAGGTATGAAATCACAAAAGTTATTCATAGCTTTTTATTTTAAAAACACATTTCCGAACTTGATTAATTATTGCAATTAAATAATTTGGTTTCCTGTTCGTTTTCATTGGAGTTCAAAATAAATTTAATTTAATTAACAAGTGGCTGCAGGTGGTTCCGATCCTCAGCTTTTTTTCATCTTATCTCATCTCATCTCATCTCATCTCATCTGGACATGGGGATGCTGTAGAGAACTATTTTTGTGGTGGAGATTTAACGAAGGAGCTTAAGGATTGATGCTTGTCCTCATCGCCCTTAAGGTGGCGATCCCAGAAATCCCAAGATCCCGCTGGACCAATTCTGGATGCTGTACTCCAGAATCTGGAATTCTGTACCAAAGACCTCTGGCGTTATCATGTGGATGTCCTGTTGCCTTACTAAATGCTTATGAATTTTTTGGGAGATATCTTCACAACTAGGACTATTAACGAATGGTCATTTAGGGCTTGTAGCTCTCTGTGCACAGAGCATAATTTTCTCCAAACACGGGGAAAAAATGCTTCCAGGTATACTCCCTTAGTGCCTGAAAAGTAATTGCATGTGAAAACTCATTTGAGTTCAACGTTTTACTTCAATTAGAATCGTCATTACGTGCTTGTCTAAATAAATTGCCTTTTTTTATTCCCATTACGTTTATTTGATTCAAATGAACTTCTAGGAATCTGGCTTTTTCCTTCACTCTAATAAATAGCAAAGATAGTAAAAAACACCTGGGAAATTGTTGCATTATTTTTTAAAGAACATCCGCCGATGAACGTCATCAATCTCACCTGTGTTAGTGAGTCGTGGTCGAGGGAACACTATTGCATGTGGAATACGTGCCCCCTCCTCCCTCCCGGCCCCGTTTGTCGCTCGGGAGTTTCATACCGTGGTTGCCCTTTAAAATACCACTGGTTTGCCTTGACGCCAACAACACCGTACCACGTGTTAGTTCATGACGCAAAGTTGTGTACAATGTACATGTACATGTGCATGTACAGTAGAGGTAACCAAATACTTGAGTTATTCCGAATAACAGCTGATTTATGAACATTTTTTAGCTAATATGTAGGAATTCCATGGGGTTGTTGTGGTAATGCTAATGGACAATACAGAATTTGGATATGAGATATTCCATATCCCTGGGGAACATTCTGATTTTCAGTTTGCTACTTTGCGCTCTATCTTCGTGATTGACGAAGACGAATGAACAATTTGTTTTTGTGTTTTAGAAAAAACAATTTTTTTTTTATTAACGATATCGTTGAACCTTTTGTGTGTGTGTGTGTGCATGTATGTATGAAGGCTAAGTGGGTACTTAAATGCCATTCCTGAGTTGTGGGGTGTGTGTGTGTGTGTGAGAGTGAGCGTTCTTTCGTTTTTTCCCAACAATGGATATGTAATGACGAACAGTGAAAGATGAACACACACATACACACACACATACAGATACATACGTACTTAACATAGCTACCGTGAGGAATACACGAAGATACGACGATGGATAAATACACACACACCCACATACCCACACCAAAATCTTATGACACCAAATATAAAAAATTGTATGCCACTCGTATATTAGCTATTTATTTATCAACTGCTGTTCGACGAGTGGGGCTAGGTCGGATACTGGTACCTGTACGATGCGTAGGATAACACATAGTATCAAAACTAAGAGTAATTGTCGGGGATTCCAACAATTTACTTTTACGTTTCGTTCTCAGTTTCGAACTGATAAGATGACCGGGTTTCATTATCGCGCGATAACCCAAAAAATTATGTCACTCTGACCCTAATATCATGGACTTCTCTTCGTCTCTTTATTTACGGGAACGACAGCTGTTTGCAAGGAAACAGTCACTAGATTCTATTTTTTCAAATGAACTTTGGAATTCAAGAAATTTTTCTAGGGAAACTGGAACATCCTAAAGTTCTACTCTGGACCCACATTTCCCGATTTTATACACAAATAAAAATTTTTAGGTTCGACAAGAATATCGCTTGATAAGAAGACAAGTGCAACTGACAAATGTGGCCAAAAATTTAGAGCTACCTCGTGAATAACTGAATTTATTCCAAAGTGGCATAACACTTTTATCATCTACATCTGAAGCTCTATGAAAAATGTTCTCTTAGATTTGTTTCTAAAACTACTGGTTAAGAAAATATCTCTGACTTTACATGAAATTTTGAGCGAACCATGATTTACAGAAATTCCTCAACTTCGTCATTATCTTTTGATTATTCTTTTTTTACCTGAAATTAAACAAGAGAATTGAATATTTGTCGAGCGACAAATTTTTATTGATGCATAATGAAGTGAAAGAATGAATCGAGGGGCGATGAAATGAGGCCATCGTAGTGTGAATCGAGAGCAAGGGCTGAACATGCTCTTGGGTTACTCGCAAAATTAATCCGATCTAGTTGTTATGCACGATCACTACTGGTACATAATTCCGTGCGCAGGGGCCTAGCTTACCCCAGATTCATTATCACACTGAGTGCTTCGATTTAACTTCCATCGATATAACAAATGGAGAAGAGACGCAGTGCAATAATAGGGGATTATGTGCCACGCGCGTTAAATTGGGCTTGTGAAGTACGAAATGAAGAGACATGCGCCGAAACATCAGCTTATCCGGCGCCGCGATGTTTGACCGTGTCATCAAAACATTAAAATTATCATATTTTTAGAATTTTTTAGTATGCTGATATTTTTTGGAACTTCAATGTATGGAAATTTTTGAACATGTTTTTGGGTGGGTTTTGGGCATTTGAGCATTTCGAATTTTTTGAATGCCCGCGGTTTCAAAATCTCTGGAATTTTTGAAATTTTTGAAATTTTTGAAATTTTTGAAATTTTTGAAATTTTTGAAATTTTTGAAATTTTTGAAATTTTTGAAATTTTTGAAATTTTTGAAATTTTTGAAATTTTTGAAATTTTTGAAATTTTTGAAATTTTTGAAATTTTTGAAATTTTTGAAATTTTTGAAATTTTTGAAATTTTTGAAATTTTTGAAATTTTTGAAATTTTTGAAATTTTTGAAATTTTTGAAATTTTTGAAATTTTTGAAATTTTTGAAATTTTTGAAATTTTTGAAATTTTTGAAATTTTTGAAATTTTTGAAATTTTTGAAATTTTTGAATTTTTAAAATTTTTAGAAGTTTTAAAATTTTTGAAATGTTTGAAATTTTTGGATTTTTGAAATTTTTAAAATATTTGAAATTTTGAAATTTGCAAGTGTTAGATCTAGAGCCTTTGAAAATTTTCTAAATCTTTACTCACAAATTCATCAGCTGTGCCACACGGTGGGAGCAAACACAGTGGCTTTAAACCTCAAATAAATCCTAGTAGTAAATAAACCAGAACTGGGGCTTTTTCACCAGAGCAGTTAGAAAAATAAATGATTCTACCAGCGACGAGCAGCAACACCATTTCGTAACATTATTTGGGGTTTCCCAATTCGTCGTTCCTTATTTAATTCTTTATAAAATTGGAGGCGATAAAAATTTGAAAAACGAATCGTGGAAGGAATGGATCACTTTATCCCATACATTATGTCGATTTTTCGAAACAATTTTCTTTTTTTAAATATCTAAGCAATTTTATTATTGGAATTTATCAATGGTGCTAACCACGAATCAGCTAGGCGTGAACTTATCGAAATGTTTGAAAATTTTGAAATCTTCAAAACCATCCGTCCATCCTTTCAAAAATTACAATTTCCCATCCTTTTTCAAATATTGGATTTTCGGAATTGTAAATTCGAAACATTTCGTGCACGTTCACTCACAAAATGCGTTTCCCTAAAAGCTCTCTCGATTGCCCTCCCTATTCCCCGAGCCCTAAAAAATAAATCGATTTTCTCCCTTCAGAAAGCGGAAGCTTGTCTCAATCTCTATTCTTCGTTCCAAGCACACGCTCCATTTCCAGATTTCTAGAATATTTCCAGAATCAAATTTTCAAATTTCATTAAAAGGTTTTTAAAGAAATTTGAAAACCATTTTGAAAGTTTTTGCAAAACAAAATTTGAATTTTCCATATTTTTCTATTCCTTAAAATTGTTTTCTTTAAGCTATTCCGCGAGCTCGATGAAAAATCGATTTTGTCAGGGACCTCGCCACCCACCCACCCATTTACCGCCCAACCAACCTACCCACCCATTCACTCACCAAACAACCCACCCACCCTGCGACTAACCCACCCACCCCGCAACCAACCCACTCACCCACCCGGCAACCAACCCACCCAGCAACCAACCCAGTCACCCTGCAACCAACCCACCCACCCACCGACCAACCCACCCACCCACCTACTCACCCACCCACTCATCTACCCACCCAGCAGTGAACCAACCAACCAACCAACCAACCCACCCACCAACCCACTCACGCATGCCCCCACTCATTCACCCACTCACCTACCAACCACCCCATCTACCAACTAACCAACCGACCCACGTATCAACCCACCTACTTACACACCCACACAGACGTGTACACGAACAAACAGTGATTCGAACTAAAAAGTATTGCATTTCAGAGGAGATTACCAAAATTTTCTTCATCTGGAGGTTGAAAATTTGATTCCTTCGAAAATTCCGGTCATTCATTATTTTCCCCAACTTCTTTTCTTGCATTCCCTTCTTAAAAAAAAAACAAATCGCTTTTCTCCCTTCAGAAAGCAGAACCTTGTCTCCATTCATCGTCCAAAGAAAACACATCGTTGTTCAAACACATGCGTGCGCCATCTGAATAACGACGGTTCTACCTGGCCTTCAGGTTTTGTGATCTTTTCAAGGTATATCTGGCACCTTCCCTCTACACGTGGGTCAGAAATGCCGCACAATTCCCCTATGTTCTTCTCTCTCTCTCTAACTCGGAAATGGCAGTACATTCCTAGAATTCCTCTATACCTTTCATGGAGGACCCAGTGAAGAACGCTCCCTGCATTTATAGTGCTCTGAGGGTTTTTCGAGTGTGCACTCCACTTTTCGTGCTACCATTTCACTCTCCTCCATTCGCTGAAACACTCGAAATTCTGCATTTTCTGGCTACGACGACAATACGAGAGCGTGTTTCTCAAAGACATCTGTGTTACCTGATTTTTTTCCTCTTAAAAATTTCTATTCTAGCCAAATCGTTTTACTTCTCAAAGGCGCCTTGAATTATGAAACTACTCGGAACTAAAAAATGCATATTTTGAACATTCGAAATCCTGACATCCATCCGCTCCTCCCCCCCCCCCCCCCCCCTCCCCGTAACACAGGTACTGAAGCAAAAGTTCACGTATACACCCACAAATTCTTCGGTCTATGGGCCCACACCTTCGCAACCCCCCCTCCCCCCACCCACCCACCCGCACACCCACCCACCCGCACACCCACCCACACACCCACCCACACACACACACACAGCTACACAAAGACGGGGCTTTGGTGTAGTGGGTAGAGTGTCTGCCTACTATTCTAAAGGTCCCGCGTTCGATTCCCGCTCACTGCAAATATTTTTTCTGAAAAATATTTTTCCGTACTGCCTTGTACTTTTCCTCGTTCGGGAATTGGTATTAGCCCTGTTCCGAACTTGGAAAAGTAAAAGTCACTACGGAAAAATGTTGTCCACGCTGTCATTCTGGGGACTTTTTGCTCGCACCATTGCCTGCTCTCGGCTTCGCCTCGAGCGCAAACTTTGCGCGAGCAAAAATCCCCAAAATGACAGCCTGGAAATATACTATTCTCACGGACTCCGACCGATGGCAGGAACATTCCGTGTGTGCTATCGGCGGTATCCATGAAGTGAGACCGTGAGCCGGGACCGAATGCGACCCGTCGCGCGGGGTGGGGGGGGAGGGTTCCATCGTAGACGCCCGCCATCGCATCACAGGGGTTTCTGGAGGTTTACCCTGTGATTAGAAATACGATGAGCTGAAATGGCGAAGTCGGCCCCAGCCGCAATGGGTGGGTACTCTGATCCGTAGTATTGCCCATGAAGTAATGCCTAACAGCGGTTACGTGGGTGAATACGAATAGAGAAAGAGTAGAAAAAAAAAAAAAAAAAAAACACACAGCTACACACACCAACCCACCCGCACACACACCCACCCACACACACATACACACACACACACACACACACATCCACACACACATACCCACCATACTCCAAACTGATTTGAGAAGTTTTACACTATAAAATACCACCCCATTTTTTTGTGAAACAACGAGTAAAATAATTCTCGAGAGAAGTGTAATTAACTGGCGTTGTTTGAATCAACCTGTTATCGTATTCTATTCAAAACCCAAAAATAGGGCTACGCTGTGAGTATCCAAGATGAAATGGTTTAACCTCCGACCCACGTGTGACGTTTACCAAGAACAATTGCAGTACCACTCGTAATTGTCCAAAATCGTCTGTATACCGAATTGTCCATGTGTTGACTTTCTGTTATGGGCTTTTTGTATCGCAGTATTTGGTCCTGCCGCCAATTCGCTTGTTACGAATACCCTCTAGATGACAAGCTCGTGCTTTCTCTTCTTGTAGTATAGTATTAAATGCAATGATTGTATATTAGTCGAATCGAAGATTAGAATAGAACGAATTGCCTCGGGCAAACTCATGTATGCTACACCAATGCCAAAAGTATTCTGTTGATATTCCATGCCATCATCAGGCACAAAAGTCAGATCATGGAAGGAAGAAAACACGAGCGAAAATTGCCTGCCGACACGTGATGAATGTGTCAAGGACAAGCGAAAGAGAAAGACGAGGAGAGTCCAGTTTGACCCGATGAGGTAGAGATTTGGTGGAGGCCAGGTCGGTTGGCCCTCAAAGACTGCAAGTATATATAATAGGTGGACCTCTGAAGAGGCGGGGGCTGACATACTAAACAGATGAGCCCAAGTGAGAAATCATTCGGTTGGAGACGAGGGACAGAGACAGAACACGTGACCCTACGCGCTTGTCTGCAAAGTAGTATGAAACCATTTTCAAAATAGAAAGACGAAACAATTTCCTTTTCCAGGAAAACTGGTATCAATGGAGATCCCCTGCAATCTGCGATCCATTAAGCGTTTCTTATGCTCAATAGAAACTAATTTCTCAATTGCTCAAAATTAACATAACCGCGATGGATTAAATTTCTCCCTGAGGTATTTATTGAAGAATTTTTATTGAAGACCGCTACAATGGCCGGAGTTAGAGTACTGGGAAGAAACCAATTTCTAACTAAAATTAATGCACAGTGTCGTGGCCCAATCACACTTTCCGAAGAGTTTTTGCGTGGTGCAGGCAATATCAATGAACCAACAGAAAAACTAGCACAAAATCTCTGGTATTTCACGCAAAATGGTGCACGGTTTGTTGAAATATTTTGCGTTATTTATTTGTGAGAAGCGAATGTTGAAAAAAAAATTTTACAAAAATCCATGATCAAAATTTATACTGCGTCAAATTCTTTGCAAGGAAGGAAGCCACTTGGGGTTGTCACAATCTACCCCCACCACTTATCCATTCATGATTTGGGATGCAATGGTAATGGTCGCGGGGTTGGAGCCCAATTGAGACTTCAGGTCAATTTGCGAGAAACTCAAAGTTCAAAATTGCCTGATGGCAATGGCAATGGCTATAGAGCGCTGGCTTTTGGCACCCGAGCAATAGTCCAGGTTCTAATCCATACGAATGCATCGTCGAACGGAAGATTCGTAAGAGAAACGGTTACACGAATTGAAGTTTTCCTTCCATCTCTGGATGAACCAAGCTATAGAATGCCCATCCGGAATTGTGCTTGTTGGTTCAAATTGTGTGGATGCTGTACAGTTTCGGAAAAAGTGGGTTTCCATTGACACCACCGGGAGGGGTCGTGGCACAGCCTAAATCGAATTGAAGCGAAAATACGTGAAGAAGAACGTATTGGGATGTGGTAGTAGGGGCTTCCTCTAGAGAAACCGAAGTTGCCTCTTCCTTCGTTCGCACTTGACCAGCCGGTTGACCCTTTGGTATGTTTGGAATTAATTACCATCTACAAACAAACAGAGTCTTATGGGCGAATCGCATTTCTATACCACAAAAATCGCATTTCTATATCGCAGAAATACCGGAAGATGGAGATAAGATAACAATTTTTTAGATACCCGAAACAAAATTATAGATCGTTTGTGGAACTAGTTTTTGCTATTCATTGATAAGACAACTGGGTGATTTGGATACTGATTGCTTACGCAATTTAATTAAGGATGATAGGGCATCACGTCAACAAAAGTGATAAAAACGTGAAAAAAATAATTTGTATTAAGTTTTCCCTAAAAAAAATTCAGTAAAAATTTCAAGTACTTTAAGAAGCTTTTGTAGGAGATAATCGAGTTTGAAATTAACATAGGTTCTTATGGGGAAAAGCGTTTAAAAAAATCTGTAGGCTTTAAAAAAAGTGATAAAAATCTGAAAGTTTTTGGGTGTACTCGCAAAAGTTATTAACATTTCTTAAAATTTTTTCTAAAAACATTAGGAAGTTTGCGATTTTTAAATGAATTATTTCACTCGTCTAGTTACAAAAATTCGCCCTCTCGTTCAACGTGACAACGCCGCAGTGACGCGCGCCAGTAGCGGCAAATTCAAGTGTCTATCGGTGGTATACCGGCGTACCACACGTGAAGGCATAGGAGCATTGGATTTATGTAACCAAAACATGAACTTTTATCAAACCAACTTCATTTGTATTAATTTTTGGCAGTCACAACATACAAATAACCAAAATGTCCTGAGACATAATAGACTTCTAACCTCTTTATAGCTATTGCATGGATCTCAAACCTCAAACAACTCGTAAACTTCAATTTAAATATATAGAATTACATGTCCCCAGGAAATTTCTTTAAAAAATCAACCATGCTTTGGATAATTTTTTTACTCTTTGTAACTTTTACAACCCCATTCTCATTAGTACCCGGTAGTGTTTTTGTGCCATTCTCTTGACAAGTTCGGAATGTATTACAAATAATTTCAAAACATATGTCCGACTCAGCCATTTTCTTCCTCATCTGTACACACCCAATCCTTACTACTTTTACCCACTTGCACCTGGATTAATCTCTGTTGATAAATTTTCCGACACACGTTCTCGCTTCCGTATGAAGAGTTTTTTGTCTTTTTTATCAAATCCAATTTTACCCGGATCATTTGACGCCATGACGTTTCGACTTACACACATAGATATACTGGTATACTCTGAGGGGCCCATGATTGGACGCTCTTTGCAACGTTGTCAAGATGAGAGAGTTACTGCTAGTGATAATTCTCTAGCCTGGGGAATAGCGATGTTAGCTAAGACGCACCATATTTTTTGTTAGCTACAAGGGACTGTAATGCCCTATCATCCTTAAACAATACCAACATTGGAAAATTCAAAATGTATGGTGCGGTAAAATAAAACCGTAGCGTGATGACCATACCAAAGTATTAGTAAGGAAAGAAGCCACCTGAGTTTTGACCCGAACCACCTTCACTTATCCATTCGTATCTTTGGATATGGTAGTGGGGGCTTCGGGTCGAACAACCGAAGTTGTATCTTTCCTTGCCAACACTTTACGTGTGAGCGATGATAGTGGGGGCAGTTTGACCGGTCGGAATTCCCTTCTTCGCTCTTTCCAAGACCAAGCCTTCTTCTAACTGACTCAGGTGAATGTTTCAGGGCACGTTCGACTATTGTAAAGGCTCGAGTTGGCTCTCGGCTTGAATAATCCAATATTTTTGCGGGCTACACTCCGGTTGAGACTCGACAGAAAAAGAAAATACTATGGGATAAAACAGGAAATGGGGATGGAAGGTGGTGAAAAAAGCAAGTCACTTTCAATACTTTCACTGGATCATTGCGAACTCGAGCTATTGCATTAGTATTTCTTCTTTATAATGGCATAAATTAGGTGGCGCAAGGGAATTGTGCAAATATTTCAAAATGTCGATGATAGGAGAATAGGCCGAAAGGCGGTAGTAAAATGTGGTATTTTTTTGTACGGTGGTAGGAGAGATTTGTGAAAGTGGGCAGATTTTATTGATTTTATTTTTCAAGTTATTCTTGCCACATGCATGCTCGTTGAATGGCAATGCCAAATGCTGTTTGCAAAGGGCCCAGTTTTTATTTAAACCGGAACATGTGTCAATGATTTCGCTAAAGATCATCAGCAGTTATTCAACATTGGTCCAAATGCAAAATTCGGCTACAAACCTGTGAATGTCCGTGAAAGCAGAATCGATACAGTTCACCTTTTTTGGTGGACGGACAATATTGACTATCAATATGCACTTTTAATGGTTTATATATGTAACGTGTGAATTATTCGGGGTTAATGAAAATTTCAATTTTCGTGGAGTTGTGGAATCTCCCATCCGGGTATATGGATGGGTGGTTCCGATGCGTAAGGACACAAACTAGAAACATGATCGATTTTTTTCGTTTCATGTTCCTTGGGATGCAACATGCTTTTAAATGATTTAGGCAGAGCATTTGTGATAAAAAATTGTGTGATGCAAGAGACATGTTGGCCATAGTTGACCTAATGATATATTTGCACCAGGTGGTGTATAGATAACATCGCAAAGACCTACTCGGTTTCTTGCGCTTTAATACACCCGATTGATAAAATTCAATAAACCTTGTCGACATGAAATAAATATTTCAATCACAGTACACCAAATGATCCGTGCAATAAATATTTTCCACAATAGAATATTTCGACCGAAACGGTTTGTCAATGCTGTAATGGACAAGCTTCGTTGAGTGTTCGATTGTAATGCGATCAATCATCCGAATCCGGACGTTGTGTTTCCTTAATTGATGACATAATCCTTTTCGCGGAATAATTTTCTATATTTTTCACTTTTATCACTTTTCAGTGAAGTTCCATGAATGACTGCAGCAGTGTTTCCGCGCAATTCCCTAATGGTTTTCACTTTCGGACAGGAGAAAGAGAGACATAACACTGGCAATCGAATTATTCGCGGTCGGATGGCCTTGTCGCTGTGAGATGTACTCATGCTCATGCGCTACGGTGAAATACGTGAAATGAACACACGGTGAAAATCTCGCCGCAAGTTTGGTTAGATGGCTCATGTCAGACAGTTGGATTACATTCTTACGGGTGAGAAGTCAGGCGAAAAAAATGGTCGCCCTCGAGCTAAATTCCAGACCTCTCCTCTTTCCGGAATTCGGGGATATGCACGGAATGAGATACCTAATTCGGGTTCATTACAAAATCCAATCCGGGGAAATAATTTTGAAATGGGTAAAATATTTCCTAATTCGGGATTGAATAATTTGCGATTAAGATTCATGCACTGCAAGAAGACGAGCTGACTTTGAAATTGGCATATCTAGATCTGTAAGATCAAAAGTCCACTGATTAGTTGCATCATTTTCATTAAATATATATTTTCTTTTACGGACTTTTAGGGCTTCCGTTCCCTTCACAATTCACTCACAAAGGGCATCCTCCACCTAAACTTAACCTCTATTTTGCTTTATAATGCATTCCTCTTATCGACCTATCTAAGCCAGAATCAGGGGGGCCTCCGTTTCCGTGCTCCTCGTGTTCTTTCTCCACAATCGTCCCCTTCGAATCCCACCCGCACGCCCCTCTAATTAGTTGCATCGAACGGAAAATGATCTCTGTGTAAAAGACTAAGAATTCAAATTCACATTTTTTAACCCGTCAAACGTCGTTCGTAAGAGATCCCTGACCCGGCCCGGGCACACTTGTTCCAGACAGATACCTTGAAATCTGACAGAGATAGTAAAATTTTGCTATGAAAATGTGTTGTGAAGTTTAACAATATTTTTTTCACTGATGCCTAAAAAGTGGTGATTTGGGGCCGCTTGTTCGGTCGATAAGATGAAATTATCGTCTATGGCCGTCAAAACGCGAGAATGTGGGGGCCATGGCCTTTTTTCATTACTTATCGGGCCATAGCCTCTCAAAAGCCCTACTTGAAGTGCGCCGCTAACCGTCACTCTTCACAACCGAGAGGAGAAAATATTGCATAGTTCGGTCGGTGCGTGGCGCCACTGATTCCTAACCCCTCTCGTAGTTTCCAACTCGCGTACACAACATCAGATCAGCCAGTGTGTGTCAAATGTCCGATTGTAGTGATCTTATTGACGTAAAAATTTATTGACAAAAAAAATGCACGATTGGATCCCAGAAACCCCAGATGAAGTAAAATAGTTGAAGTATTCATTTGGCAAACTCACCCGCCTCGCAAACCGCCGTTTATCGGCCTTATGACACAAATAGCTATTATCATAAATAATTCCATAACAACGTTGCTGCATCTCTTAGGTTTTGAGATATCCATCGGAAACCAACAAAATATTGCGGCCGCAGGGGCGCGCTCTTCCCGCGCGACACCCCCACTCCGTCGACCGAAGCCTGCCGAGCGCGGCCGGTTTTACCCGATCGCCGTAACCCACGTGACTCATTGTCTGCGCGTGATGAGAAAATGTCGCTCGCCAGCGTTTTTCAATATTTTTTTTCATTTGCTGACATAGTTGGCAAAGTACGAAAGAATTAGCTTGACAAAAATCGATCCAAAAATTAATCTTGTATTCCACAAGTAAGACAAGATGTGGACATTCCTCTGTAATCAAATATTGAACTCATTTTACTCAGTAGAATACCGGAAACAAACAGTGCAGCAATCACATGATCAATGGTAAGTTGAGCCAAGGATCATGCTCACTGAACTTTATCTGGAATTCTTTGAGCTCCCTATGATCGACCCACAATGGTTCGAATGTGATTACATTCCCAGCGCCTCGATCGAGTTACAAACTCGAACTCTCCAAACTTTAGAACATATACATACTTACATCCTGTGGGGCTTGCTTTTCTGTTTCGACAAAATGACTTTTGGACAGTTTATGAATAGAAATATACTTCTTGAGGAATATGTAAGTGGTATTGCTGAACTCATCTGACTAGTGATGAACTCAATAACCTACAAATTCCCAAATATCGAGTTGTCCTCTATTTCCTTACACTATTTGCTGATGTAAAAATACAACACATCATTTTTTTCAGCTTTTACTGTCTTAGCTATCAATTGAGATCAAAATGTGGACTTTGACGGAAAATTTGGGGGAAATAATGAAGAATATTCACATGTGCTTCGGTATATCCACTGAGAACGAGGCTGAAAGGTCGACGGTTGTTGAGTAAATTTATATGCATTATGCTTAGGTTTGCGATCGGTGAGAAAAACGAGATGTCAACTTTTTTCCCTCGAATACTGACCGTGCTCATTCATAGTTCAAGCACGGTTCTCCAATTGCAAAAATGCAGCGAAGTACAAATCAGAGAATTGCTTGCGAAATCAAAACCCTCAAATTCTCAAAGAAATTTTCCAACTCTGTAGATCTGCAAAGTATTCTTCGTCAAAGCTTTGTTCTAGAACAAATTGTGAGTGACTTTCATGACCACCCTGGACTTTAGGTAAACCAACACAACATGAATTATGAAGAGTATCGAAGTGTAAAAACCTACACACTTAAAAGTATAGAAACAACGGATCGAGTTTGACCAAATCGTTTTGGATCAACGGGAGGTTGGAGGTGCTTCAATGCACCACCGACGGAGTCGATAACTTTGGATGCAGAGACTATCAATTCGTTCAACTGCTTGATGCAACTCGACATCAAGTTCGACCAATCTGCTTACCCCAATCGAGCCAACTTGCAAGAGCAATGAATCAAACCCACGGCCAACGTGAGACTTCCTATCGAGTCAAGTCAAATTGAAAACAAATTGATTGCAAACTTCTGCTCGGTTCAACTCGATACCAAAACGTATCAATGCTTTTCGTACTGAATAACTCAGTTTGTCGGACTGGATCTGATGGATCCAACTCCTGCGGTCCGAGTTACATCACAGCGGAAATCGCATTGATTCAGCGGTGGTTTGGTCCATTTTACGCCACAATATCATCAAGTTGACAAAATCTGCTTACGTGGGCGCATTGCATTCTGCTGACAAGTTTTTTTTTTATTTAACGTCGCTATATTTATGCTCTCTACCTAAGTGCTAATCATCGACGGAGGTCTACGATGTGTTTGTAATAAATAAATGACATTGGTGCTTGTATCAATCAGCGCGGCAAGGATTTGAACTGCTGACAAGTTATACAGAAATCGTTAACTATGAGCTGGAGAAAATATCAGACCATGGTATTAGCTTGCACTCCTTTGAACATTAACTCTATGAGAAGATTAGGTCGGACGGGAACGCAGTCTGTCGGGGGAGAGTGGGTGGAATGGCAGCGGCCATCGTAGCATAGGGGTTGCTGTAGGTTTACCCTGTGTTCAGAATACGATCCCTGAAATGGCGGAACTCGGACCCAGCCATAGGTCCAGTACTCGCTTCGTAAGCAATGCTCCAGGACAGCTATCCTGGACGGAGGCAGAAATACACACACTCGCATAGAGAACTCTCTTAAAAAAGTATCGAGTTTGAACTTCGAGAAGTTGGTAACACTCACACCCCGCATGGTAACAATTTATATTATTTTGTTCCACAAAATAGTTCTTAGATCACATCCAATCAGCAATTCATTCGAGAAGAAGAAGCGTTAATTTCTGAATCTGATTCTTCTTCCGTTGGCGTATATGCTGTACTAGACTCTGATTACAGCCTTGTCCCGGAGGCCGCATTTCATTTTGATTTCTAATTAAGCATGGTTACCATATATTCACCTTATACGGTCCTGATAAGGTACGGCAGCTATATCAAGATAGCCGTGGCTTCACCGGACCCGGCCCTGATGCGACGTAAGGTTAGCTTTTGCTAATTTCTCGTCGGGTGGGCGAGCAAAATTCTTCCCTTCTAACAAGCGTCATGTCAATTCAAAAGTAAAGAGAAGAGATCAGCTTAATTTCTCATCATCCACAAATTCTTTGAAGTCCCTTTGATCGATGCACAATGGTAAAACTTCTGATTACATTTCTAGTACCTCAATGGAGTTAAAAACTCTGCACCAGCAAACTTGCACATATACATACGTTTATCCATACATATACCATCGTGTTTCCTTCTTTCATCGTTTTTGTGGCGTGCAGTGCACATTGTAGGAGTGATGCCTTTGGGATCCGCTGATTAGAAGTGTATCGGAAAAAGAATCAAAAGCAATTTGGCCTTCATGATGGCTCCTTCCCCCCAGGACTTTCTCGATTCGTCCCTGTTCTGTTTGTGAATTATTGTCATCTAACAATGATGCGGAAAAAAATGAGAACTAGAGCGATTCAACGGGAATTAATTGAAAACGTGATAAGTCATCCACAAAACTACAGACTTTCTATTTCTTCGTTGATATGATTAGTCAAGTATGGTAATTTTAAGAATATGTTGAGGTTGTTATATGGGCCATGTTGATAATTCTTGACATACTTTTCAGTGCTCCCATTTCGTAGAATCCGCAGATTGAGGCAAACAAGTTGGGTTTTTTGGGGCGGCATGTGTTCCTAAACTTAATTTCTAAACGTCAGAAAATTCTCAAATTTTTATTGTCGAAACCTGTAGAAGTTAAAAACCAAATTTTATGAAATTTTCATCTTCCCGGTCATTATGGTAACTTCCGTTATGGGAAGTAAATGTTGGAGAAAAAACTTGATATTGCCCTGCGGGAGTCACTCAATATTAATGCCCGACCGATGCACCATGTGCTATCGAACGTTTTCCACATACCCCAGTTTATTCGTCGTTGGAAACACGACACAGACCCGTTGTAATACACCCACGCTATGTCTGACCACATAAGTTTCCACACGGTGATAACGCAACCACAGTCGTTACTCTTCCACCAGCATGTACACCATGTAGAAAATTTTATCCAATGGTATATTTGGCTTTAGTTTCCACCTGACAAAATCGACGAGGAAATTCAGTGGAATAAAGCCCCCTGGAGCTTTCAATTAAGCGGGCGTCGTGACATACCTCAAGTAAGCTTAAACAATAAACTACCTTTAGGAGGGTCCGCACCCACTAACTGTGGGCTTTCCCCAATAGGCCAATACTTGTCGCGTATTTAGTGTCAAACTCGAATTGATGTCTCTTCGCGACTTTCATAAAACTTTCCTTCCTCGATAAAAAGGACTGTATTTAAGCTTTGACACGTCGCGCTATGAGCAAACTGACATACTCGAATCTACTTTGCAATTCTTTGAGCAAGCCATCACAACCATGAAAGTCTATTTTTTCTGATTCCACTGTCTGAAATTTCCAATTCGACGCCCACAGTCGCGGGAAATGAATTCAGTTTACGTGGTACATGTATCGTCGTACACACATACACACATTGATTATCACTCAATTGTATAGTATGGAGTGGTTTTTGGAGTTTTTGGATGTTTTGGAGTATGGGATATTTCTGCTATTGGAAATTTCGGTCATAGGATATTTGAACTTTTGGATATTCTGAAAGTGGATATTTTTGACCGGATATTTAAACCGGATACGTATGTAATCATAATGATTCCCGGCTTAAATATCCAGTCAAAAATACCCAAAACAAAATATCCAATGCAAAAACATCCAAAACCAAAATATCCAAAAATAAATTATCCAAATCATGAATATCTGGTAAATAACTATCCAAATACCAAAGAATGCAAAAAAAAACCCGGAAATGCAAACAGACACCGACTACATGAACTTTCATCCCTAAAACAATTCATCTCATATAGACGACTCGGCTGGAAAAAACACACACACCCACCCACACAAATACACACGTACACATATACAGACCTACACATATCCACACATCCCCATATATCCACAAACACACACACACACGTATACACATACACACACATATACACATACACACACATATACACATACACAAATATACACATACACCGAGAGATTGTCACTCTGCAAATAAATCTCCAACTACCAAAAAAATCAAATAAAAACTCAGAAATGCAAAATAGAAACCACATATTTATTCAATACAAAATCACAATGATACGCTGTACGATATGTTTTTGAGGTAATTGATTATATCATCCTTTGCGTAATCGTTAACAACCTTTTTAAGCCGCCCATCAAAATCGAACCCTCAATGTTATTATTAGTACGAGGTTCATCACTAATAACAAGAATCATAATGATTCCAAATCTCAACAGGGAAGTGGGGGGAACGATGGTGCTTTCCACTACGCTTTAATTTTCCAATCCAACTTCCTTCAAAATATATGAGAATAGAGACAAGAGTCTCTTCTTTGTGATTCAAAAAATAAGGAGTTTTCAATAATTCCTCGTAGGCGCTAACAACATCGCTAGGAGGGACAAAAGCCAATGCAATCAACATTTTAATACATGTACGAAAGTCTCTATCGTTCGCATATAAACTCTGACATCCCAATTCCTGGATTTTTTTTCAGATACACTGACAAAAGTGAAAATAATACCCCTGGACCTTACTCTCGGGGAAAGCCGCTTCAATCGCCACAATTGCACCGGGCTCAGAATCGATCATAATTTTTCTTGGCTGCAATCGTGGCTCATGTTGTTTAAGATACCATGTTGACAACTCGGCACTCAACAGAGCATTGAGACATTTCAAATAATAGTCACAGAGAAACACAGGGCGTATCGACGGTGTTGCCAAATCAATTCAAAATTTAGATAGATGAGTACGATTGATTATCACTCAATTGGATGGAATGGAGTAGTTTTTGAAGTTTTTGGATGTTTTGTAGTATGGGATATTTTTGCTATTGGAAATTTCCGTCATAGGACATGTTAACTTTTGGATATTTTGAAATTGGATATTTTTAACGGGATATTTTGACCCGATATTTAGACCGGACACGAATCATAATTCGTATGTATGACAATATGTCACTCAAAATGATTATTGGTTATTGCGGGAGGGATCGATTGTCATTAAGTAGTGGAAAATGGAGAAAAGTCTCTGCAATTTAGAGATCTTTTCTCCAACAAGTCTCCTTTCTAAGACTGTGTGTGTGTGTGTTTGTAAAACTTTGTAGACCAATCTAACTTCTCCTCTCAGCGGCAAAAAAATTTCCTCCAATTTTTCGCAACCACATGACAAGACTACAGACTAAAAAATGGATGAGTCCTCAGCAATTTCATCCCAGAAACATCCTTACAGACGTGATATATGCTCCATGGTTGACAGTTGGGGCTTACGAGAAGTATTATCGTCATGGGTGGGTAAAGGAGTAAGAGGATTTGCAACTCGTTTCCTTCTCATTGGTTCAAGTTTGTACGTAATCCAGGGAGAAGTGGATGGAAATAGGGCTGAGAGTCGTCGGCTCTTAGAGGATGTTTGAAATGTCTAGATCAGTTAACCGTCCAGAAATGATGGGGGCACATTTTTTGTGTGTTTTCATGCTTTTAATATTTTTTTTACATTTTTAACATTTCATGTTGCAAGCTCTATAGGGTTCGGCGTTGTTGGTAATTTACATATATGATATTAATATGCACATAGATAAATGTATAAAAATGTATATATAGATATATCACTATATATGTATACATGTTTAAGGGTAAGTAAGGAAGTTTTCTAATTTCACGGATATTTCACCTTAACACGTTCTGAATAAAAACTTGTTCCTTTTTTACCACCAAATAAAATTCGTGATTTCGGTCTGACTTGACCCTTCAACCATTCTACCAACCTTTTCCGGATGACGAAACTACGACTACGCCTGACAAGAAGTTAAGAACGTGCCACACGAAAACGTGATTATAAAATGCTTGGTGAGCTCCTCACGAAACAGAAATGCAAAATCCTGAACTTTGGAGAATTAAATCAAGGAGGAGAGAAAAGAAACTGTACACCAGAGTTGAGGCATTATTGTGTGGAAGAAATCGTATGCAAGCGATTGCATCGTGCAATTTGATGGAGAGACCGGTTCGATGCACCAGCATCTCCGTGAAACTGGAGTGATGGGGATTGAATTCGATGACGCTCGTAATGCTAGTAGAATGTGGATGTCTAGTTCGCTCAGTAGATGGTTGTCGTTTTAGGGTGGTATTTGGGACATTGTTTGGCGATTTTGATGATTTTGACAATCTTATACATTTCAAAATTTTGGAAACAAGTTTTTTTGTTGATATTTTGAAAGCCAAAATTTTTGGGATTTCAGCGTTTTCGGATTCTTTTGAATTTTGATTTAAATGTTTTTTTTGGGGCATTAGTGTTGAAAAAAAATATTTTGTTTGTGATTGCACACATCTTTGAAAATTTTGACATTTTTAAAATTTTTGGTATTTATGTTTGTTAAAATGATTTGGAATTTTCGAAGTTTCTTCTATTGGATATATTTTTTCTACCAAGTCGCTTTTTTTTATATAAAAAAAAATTAATTTTTTTGGCGCCAGTGTTTCTCAACAGATCCTCCCACTCTGTAGTTCCGTTTTTTAAAACTAGATGTAATCTTCGATTTCACAGCATTTTCGTAAAACTGGCTTCATGTATATTGAATCCGATAAAGCAGGTAATATGGATAGAATCTGGAACTCTACCTCATTCTAGAAATGTTTCTCCTGGTATGGGACCATCTTGGTGATCTCGTTTCAAATACAACTACCAAACTGCTATTGTAATACAAGGAGAAAGAGCTGCTTTAGATATTGAAATTCTCAGACTTTTGCATTTGTTCATTTTTCCAAATTGTCAATTCCTAAATTTATGAGTTAAAAAAGATGAAAGATTCCAGATTTCTTAATTTTGGAATTACTTCACACTTGGAATTTCCAAAATTTCAAAATTAGACAAAACTCTGCAAAGTATTTTAGCTTCTCGCTGGACCGATTCTGCATGCTGCAGCCCAGAATCCGTAATTCTGGACCAAATGCAGCTTTTGTGATCAGGTTAAGGTACGGTAGGTTTGCCAGGTGATTTTGGTCCAGCAGCTTCTGGTGTGCAGCATCTTCTGGTGTGCAGCATCTTCTGGGCCCAGCATCTTCTGAAGTCCAGCGTCCTAGGGTGCTTACGTATTTTTGGGAGATATTGGGAACATTGGGAGATCTTCTTACCAAATACTCATATCAGGCTTTCTTGTAGCTGTGTCCTCCGCACATAAAATTAGGATATTCGCTTCACATTTCAACATACCATCCCAAAACATGTGCGAGAGATGCTCTTCGCACGCGCCTAAAGTGCGGTGGGAGATTTGCGCTACTACTCGCCGATCAATTAGGTAAAGGGAGATAAGTGACTTTCTCCATAAAGTCAATTTTTACTGAATATCTCAGAATCTAAAGGAGATACCGGAATTTATATAAATTCTTTTTTGAGGAGGAAAGGACGATTAACAAAAAGGGTTATCATGAAAGTCGCGCAAAATCTTTCAGATTCCGAGATATCCAGCAAAAACTGACTCCATGGAGAAAGCCACTTATCTCCTTTTGCCACTTCTCTACTGAATTATTCTCATTACAAACTTCATACTCAGAATTATAGTAATTGAACTGAGCGTTACAAAGACGGCTATTCAATCAAAGTGAACTTACCTTGTTCATTAATTAGAAATATAGTGGGTGTTACTGGAATTATGCATAATTGGTCTCTCTCGAATTTCCAGTACCATAAAATTCAACAGTGGTGTCGCATGAATCGTGAATGAAACCGTTCCTACAATTTCTACTTACGAATTAAGCCCTAGGATCTAAAGGTGTAATTGTTTTTGAGATATTTCAAATTTTAAGGATTTTGAAAATTCCGAGAATGAAAAAAAAACAAATTTAAACTGTAACAGAATGCCGAAAATTTGAAAATTGCATTCATCATTAACAAGATATTTGAAGAACCTGTGGCTGTTGAAAACTTAATCCTGGAATGAATCACCTACTCACACTGACACTGATAAGCTTAAATTATCACCAAGAACAAAATAATCGGGTATTCTTCCCAACTTCTGAAAATAATCTTTCCAGTCATGTTTCGTGAAAGTTTCGTGGACAGAGAATTCCAAAGTCTCTCGTTCAACAGCCAAGTGATAGTTAATCTTCATGATTAGGCATCTCGATGAATAAACTTTGCGTGACGGTATCTCTCCACCTTCCGCGGACGTACTGACGTTTGTTCAGGCAACTACTATTCAGCGACGAGTAAATAGTTTGGGTTTGTTCCGGAATAGATGGAGATAATAAAGCGGAAGGATGTAGAGCGCTGAAAGAGAACGTCGAACAACGACTGTCATCACAGTGCACTGTACTTACATTATTAATATAAAAAAAATTACCAAAAAGAACGAGAATCTGAGAAAACCCAATCTTACAATTTTAAAAAATTTCAAAAATTACAGAAAAAAAAAAATTGGATACTCAATTGGCTAAGTGGGCGGGTGGGTGGCTGGGTGCTTTCGGGTAGGGGTGGGTGGTTTCGGGTAGGTGTGGGTAAGGGGAGGGGAGTGGTTGTGGGTGGGTGGGTGGTGTCAGCTAGGTGGGGGCGGGGGGGGGCTGGCTGTGGGTGGACATAATAATCTTATTTTACACTCTATATTATCTCCTTCATTTTTCTCCAAAACTTGATCTGCCCCTAATCTCCATCAGAATGAGGTAGTTCATTAAAAAATGTTACAGTAGCGATGAAAATCCTGCAACAAATCATTCATCTCTTAGTGCACTTTCAAAAGTGAGCTTACGTTTCCAGAGACCAAGTTGAGTCGTTACCTCTCATTTTGAGGAGTGTGCACCACTGAAGTTTATAGTACCCGAGGCTGCTATATAAAACAGTCAGTTTCGCCGGGCTGCCCAGAGAAAAGCCTCTTTCTTGATGATTTCCAACGTGCCTCATTGTTCTGAAGAATTGAAAGTTTCCATTTTGTGAAATTTGTCAGCCTTTAAATCTGAGCTCTTCATTAAAGTGGTATGATGATCACTGTACACTTTCGTATCACAGCATTATGTATACTCACTGAAACATCATGGGAAAAATACTGTAAAAATTGAAAAACGCTATTTATGTAAAACTCACACAGACACCCACCCACCCCCACGTTCACTCACCTACCCATCCATTTCCACCCCCACCCCCACTCACTCACCCATCCACCCACCCACTCACTCAATACACACACCCACCCACCCACCCACACACACACGCACACACACATACACACACACATCCACGCGCACCCAGAGTTGGGTTCCCTGTGATAGTACCTACGATATTCGCTACATATAAAAAGTTGAGTTCAGCGTTTAATAAACTTAAGTAAACAAGAAATAAAAAACAAAGTAGCGATTACTATGAAACCTATTTTCGTAATATTGCCAATACATCTTAATGAAACTATGTATTTGGGTCATAAAAGGATAAAGCCGTTCTTGTAAGCACACGGATTCTGAACCTTCTGAATATTCAATTCTGTGTATATGTGCTTACAGTGTGAAATAGGGCGTTTTGTGGGTTTTACAAATCACTACGCGAAGGCATTATCATAAAGTTATGCAAATAATCCTAGACCAGGGAAATATCTCAGTGCAAATGTTTACGTACTTGATATTTATCACCTACATGATGAGTTCTATCAAGTTGATTGAAATATTCGATAGCTCATGGAGTGGAATCTTTCGTATCTCAGTTTCAATCAATGTAAGATCCATAGTAGGTGTTATGCCACGCATTTTCTTATTTTCTTTCGTACCAGTTCAGGTGGTGGCCGCTACGCGGCCACCTATCCTTCCTTTTCTTTCGAGCTCGATTCCGATAATCGATTGATTTTCTTGATTGAAACTCTCATATATATATATGTAAGAGGTAGAGACTACAATGATCAACAGAACGATAGACTTCGAGATAATCGATATATATCGCACATTGTCCTTTTTAGAATAGGATTACTTACTTTCTTATTTTCAAACAATTTTTTATTCTTTCTTTTTTTGCAATTCGCAAAATTCTGTTGGAGCAGGACAAGTCCCTGCTTTCTTCCACTTTGCCATTGTTCTCAGGGCAGTAAGGTCTCCCTTGTTCCCCATCCACCTGACAAACCATACAATTTATAAGATAACTAATAGCACGCGATGTACCGTCTTCCATGTACCCAACTAATATGCTAATTTGACTGCGTGTGTCCTGTGCAATTCTCGTGAACTGTATGCTAGCAAACATAATAAGGGCTAGGATGCTCTACGAAAATTGGTGCCGTCATCTTATGCCAACATCGGTTATGCGTCGTCTTCATGAAATAGCATGTGCCAGTTTCTGGCAATGTGTTTGCAAGTGAAGGTAAGTGCAGAGCAGCACACCAGTTTTTCCTGCAATATTATCTCCTGGATGGTGTCCTTCCCCCAAAACTCCAAATTTTCTGCATTATTCACTCAATTGCAAACATTGCGCATGGATGGTCCAATAACAAACCTTGTCCTTTAGTAATCGCGGCTTTCCGCCGGACGGTCTATCTTAAAGCAAACAGGACTTGGTCCCAAAACAAGGATTGTTTAGTTTTCGGGAAAGTAGGTTCATTTTTGCTATTCTCTATAAGTTGATTTTACATCTATATGTCTGCCCCATTATTGTTTGGTATAAACAACGCAGGGACCTTTGATAGAGAAAGGGCCTTTGGAATTCGCACGTTTATAGTCCCAAACGGTTACTACCGAAACGTAAGCCGACGTAACATATAGGTGAGGTAATAAATGAATAAGGAAAAAGAGAGTCAATTATGTGTAACACAATTCGCACTAAAAAACTGATGCTTAATAACACCAAATAAAATACGTATTGATTACACGAAATGCACTAAATGTCTCGATATAAAAATAATTGTAAAGCCTTGGATATGAACTCGATATTTTAGAAAGAGGATTGGTCTTTTCTGTTCGCGATCTCGATGGTAACTGAAAACTCCTAGTTTTTCAGGAAAGATACACTGGAGTCTTATCCTGGACGACGTGACGGTAAATTCAGTCTCATTTGTGGAAAACTCAAAATTTTCCTACACCGAAGGCGTGGACTAAAAATAAAATAAAATTTGTGAGGGCCCATATTTTCTTGTCCGAAAACTCTCCAATTTTTTTCTGGAAGTGGAGCGAAGCGGGGTTGCTTGTTGCATTTTACAACTGCATGTGTGACACTCGTGTTGATAGTCGGATGCCAAGGAAGTCTGGGAGTCCTTTCATCTATTATGAAGAAGTGAAATTTAACGAAAGAGGAAATTTTGAGATGAAAAACAGAGGCGACGTTGTCCAATCTCGAAATTCTCTCTTCTTTCTCGGTTTCAATATCAAACAATTATGCCCCCTGCCCTACCTTCTATCTATGACATACAGCGGAGCCAGGCATTTGGTCAGTTGGATCCACCACGAGTCACAGCCAAATATTTACCCCAACATAATCGGGAATAATTTTGTCTCAGGATATTACCCAACCCATTATCCGAGTGTGATTCGACAATCAATGGATAGGAGCGCATCATGCATTAGAGAACAATTATTCAACGGCATAACGATGCTCCGTGCCGCAGGATTCAACGGTTTGGACATAAATGAATGATCATCCAAATGGAGCCCAGTTTCATGTTGTGGAAATACGCATTTGTAAAGGGTCATGTTTTGCCAATACACATTATCGGTCACTAGGCACCGCTACAGTGCATCCAGGAAGGTCTTCGTCCAGTTGTACAAACTCTCTGAAGTAGCACGTTTGTTTCGTTTGTCAAGAGCACTGGAGCTTCTCATTCATTTTCACTCTCGCACCGGTGATCTCTAGTTCTCTATTCTCTTTCATGCTCATGCGCATACAGAGACGCAGATCGCTGGTTTCACTTCCTTGTTGAAATTTTCATTACTCCTCCGCAATGTTTGTACGGTGTGCCATTGTTCAATGGGCTCATGAATGCATTCATCATTCTGGAGTTCAATTGTTGTTTGAAGATGTCAACGGTTTGGGCTTCGTAGAGTTTAATTTGAAAATTTAATTTTCACGGAATGGATTTCATTTTGATGGAGTTGGGGTGGGTGCAATTCAAAAATCTTACCAATTTCACAATGTCCCTTCAACAATGTGGAGCAGATGTTTTCCGCCCTCATTTCTGATTCAATCTAGTGACGGCAATTGGCCTTTTTCTGTTAAAAATTCCTTCGATAAATTATTCTCATCGAGAAGTGATGATTTTTTACTGTCGCCTCGTTCAGCGCTGTTCGATATTCCAACGAACGCGTCAATACACTGCGATAAAATTGTCGGAAACTCACTGACGCTGTTCGCTGGTAGGAAAAAGGGGGATGCGGAACCGATGAGAAAATAGTTTGGAAAAAAAAATTATTTCATAAAAGCGTCATCTCCCTTTTGTGAGGGTGGGAAAGAGAGGAGCGAGAGAGGGAGAGAGACAGAGAGGGGGAATAAATAAGAGTGAAAGGGGCACGTTCCACATCCTCGGAGCTGCTTGAGAGAGTTAATTTAATTAGATTTTCAGAGACTGAAAAGTGTTTGCTGTATGAAGTCACGTCTTAGTTGTAACTAACTGAAGGATTTACTTCAACATTTTTTTGCTCTTTTTCTTCATAATTGCGGTCTTTAGGAGTCAACTGACAATTTACCAATTTCCGACACTTCTGGAGCTATGTCGAGAATTTTTTAATCTATAATTGTTTTTTTTTTATTAATTTACGCTTCAATGCGCTTTAGGGTATACCGCCTTCCCGCTGGTGCCGACGGAAACCGACTTTTTCCCAAACTGTATAGTGTTCACACAGTTCGAACCGACAAGCACAATGCCCCATGAGCATTATACAGGGTGTCCCTAAACTGCGGAATTTCCTCTGGGGGGTGAATAGGGGATGGAATTTGGAGTCGAAAGTTCCTTTACGATTTTGCTGTCCGCCGCATCTCCGCGCAAATGTCGTTAAGGATGAATGCCTGCCTGGCCACCAGTGGTGATATTTTCGAGCAGATACTTTAGAAACCACGAACGCAGAAGACACACGCACAGGCACACACACGCGCTCCAAAGTCGAGGCTGTGCTGTGATTCGCCGACAAATAAAGTAGAATAACTCTGCGAGCGCGCGTCGGAAGGCAAAATCGCAAAGGAACTTTCGACTCCAAATTTCATTCCCCATTCACCCCCTGAAGTCCACAGTTTAGGGACACCCTGTATAGCTTGATTTGGCCAGTGATTGAAGGACAACCATGGAAGAACTCAATTTGTACAGTCGTGCTTTTTACGAAAGTCACGCTTGACGATGAATTCGTATGAATTAGAGCCTACACTACCGCTAGGAGACTTCCCGTAAGGGAATTTGCACCTCGGGCCTCTTGTCCCAAAGGCCGGAGCTAACCAGCTGACCATTGCCGTTGATGAGAAAATTCTGGCAATTGCATGGCGAGCGCGGCAATTTCCTAATTTTTGGTTATTTGAAACTTCATTACATTTCATCCGGCAAGTGGAACACAGCAATATGGTGATCAATGACATGCTGACATGCTAAGAGAGCAATACCTAAACTCCCGTTCTGTGAATAAGAACTGGTCAGCATTTATTCGAAAAATACTAAACATCCTTGCGTCACGCACAGTGTGCGCAAAAAAAATAAGGGTTAAAAAAAATATATAGTTTCCGGTTCGCGGGGTTGTAGGGAGTTTGACGGGTTTATCGTTGCGCGCCCGCCTCACCATCTAACCTCTCAGTTTTCTCCAAACGGTCGAACTCTCCACCGCGGCTATTTCTTCAAGAATTATTATGATATAGTGCAGGGACCTTGCCAAGATCGGGTGCCGTAAAAGTCGTCGGGTGGTGAATTTACGTTTGCGCGATAATGTCACAGTTACAACGTTCGTCCACCTTGTGTTACAGATCTGAAGGATTTTCTGGAGGAGTTTTTTCATGGATTTCTGGCCATTGATCGGAATGACAAGAAAAAAATGACAGTGTGTGTATGTTTATAACAAATCCTTGTTTCCTTCCATGTGGAATGTTTTCGTTCTACATCGGAAATGGAATTGAAAATTTCGAGATAGCAAAAGTTTGAACGTTTTAGAAATATCATGAAATTTCGAAATTCACAAATTTTTAAAAAGTATATTTCGAAAAATTATATCTCAGATTTGATATATTATATATAGATAATATGAAATTTTTGATATTCCACATTATAAAAAAATGGAACATTTCGGGGATTTCTGCAAAATTCAAAAAAGCGAAATTTTCAGTACCTTCGAATTTCAAAAATTTGAACAAAAAAAATGTGAAATTTTAAAAACACCAGAAGTATCAAGTTCTATTTATCTACTAAATTTGTTTTCCCCCCCCCCCTGGTGCTGTAATTCCGTATCTCATCCTTCCGTCCGCGTACACGTTACATCATTAGTAATTATTCACATGACGTCGTGGGTAATTGCAATTGTCGAGGGCGTTTTACGTTACTGAATGAGGAGAAAAAATTCTTTTTGCCCTTTTTGACTTGTTAAATAGTGAATGTCCGGTGTTAATGGGAAGACTGCGGGTGGTAATTTTTTAGAATTACGAGAGTGGAAATAGGTGGCTCACATGGAGACAGGAACTGATATTCCGGGGCCGTGAATGCTAAATGCGCTAAACAACGCTAAGAATGGTAAATTGCGGGTCTTTTCATGGATTGTAACAAAATTTCCAGTGGTAGCGAAATTATGAGAATTTAGCGTTAAAGAATACGAGGACAAAAAAATTGATAAAAATTATGCTCCCGTTTCGTAGAACTTTAATTTGCGTTGCTTTTGAAGTTTTCTAAACGATATGCATGCAGTAAGTGATTAAATGAAAAACGTATAAGTTCCTTGAGTGCCCCCCTCCCCCTCCCCGCGGAAAGACAAAAACAAATTGCTGCCTCGTTTGCATTCAAAGTTTTTGTACGATATTTTGAAAGTATTTCAACTACTGTATAAGTTGTGGGAAGATCATGGCTTTAAAATAGAGGAATAAAAGCGATTAAAAATTTTCTTATGGATTCCAACCGGAACATTTATCGGTATCTACAAAACGAGAACGTTAGGGCGGACGCAAACGCGACCCCTAATCTGGGGGGGGGGGGGTCTATCATCTGCAACCATCGTCACAGAGGTTATAACTCTCACCGTTCATGTGATAGAGCGTTATAAACAATTAAAATCGTGGTTTTTTGTTAATTACTCAAAATCTACCTGGCCGATTAAAAAAAAACTCCTTTCAGAACACCGCCTCGGCGAGACGTAATTTTTGAAAGAAAAAAAAAATTGAAATTGGTCCACCCGTTTACAAGAAACGGTTCGCCAAAGATTTGCTCACATACGTACACACACACACACACACACACACACACACGAACATAGTCGGGGCTTTGGCGTAGTGGTAGAGTATCTGCCTATTACTCGGAAGGTCCTAGGTTCGCGCCCGGCCGCCGGAGAATATTTGTTCAAAATATTTTCTCATGGATTCCGACCGATGCAGGAACTTCCGTGTGTGCTATCGGCGGTACCCATAAAATGAGACCGCCCGGCCGAGCGGGAACCTAACCCGACGCAGGGGGGGGGGTGGGTTCCATCATAGGCGCCGGCCATTGTAGCACAGGGGTTTCTGGAGGTTTACCCTGTGTTTAGAAATACGATGGCCTAAAAATGGCAAAAGTCGGCCCCAGCCGCATGGGTGGGTGTCCGGTACGCCCCCTGAAGGAATGCTTACACGGCCGCTACCGGGGCGTACAAATGAGAGGGACGGAGGAAAAAAAAAGAAAAAAAACACACACACGAACATCTCATTGAAAACGTGTCAGGATGATGCCAAACGCCGAGAAAAGTAAAAATTTCATCAATCTGACACTTTTCATTTTCGGGGTCATTACAATAACTTCCTATCGGAAAGTTAATAATTTGAATTAGTTGAGGAGTTTCAAATCTGAATGATTCGCCAAAGCAGGAACCTGAACAATTTGCAATATGTTGTTTGCAACAATTTTAAGTTTCAAAATTGCAATTCTGGTTGTTGAAACTCAGGTCGTGAAGAATTCAGTTTGTAGAGAATTCAGAAATTGGAAATGCGCGTCCAACCCCCCGATAAAATTCTCATCATGAAATATTTCCGCATGGATTCCGACTGACAGTAGACACATTTCATATATGCATTCGGCAGTGTCCACCATGAGACGCATAGGAACACAACCCGCCGCGCCGGAAATGGGGGGGGGGGAAGGTGGCTTCTAAAAATTTCCAAAATTTTCGTCCCACAGTATCGAACAATTGAAATACCAAAATTCAATAAATTTGAAAAATTGAAATTTCTCCGAAAAAAATGAAGTACATAGTTGGGATGAATGGCCTCACATGTGCAACCTTCGTGCAATTGCTCCTCACCATTACAGATATATGTGCTTTACGCCTCACTCGATGTGCCGTGACGAGGGTCGATTAGAGGGGCCCAAGGCATCGTAATTCATGATCGCACGGATCGCTTCGCGTCGATAACTTTTCATAGGCGAATTCTCTGTTGAAATGCATGATAGTTCGTTGAATTACATCATTCAGTGGAATGTTATTGAAGAGAGCATCTCTTCGGGGTTTATTGTCTTCACGAACATAAGATACTACTTATACAGTTTTCTCATTCATTTGGTTTTAGTTTTTGGAATTTATGACATTTATTAGCGGATTGCGAAACATTTCTAAATTTTTAAATTGTCAAAATTCTTCACATTCTCATAATCGGTGAAATTTCCAAAATTTTTGCAATTTTCTAATATTCAAATGTCCTATAGCAATCGCGATTCCACCTCCAAGAGGCTTTTAGGAAATCAGATACAAATTGAATTTAGAGAGAAAACCCGGGACTCTTAGTTTCGCGCCGGGAAAAGCTCTAAACTCGTGAGTTTTAGCGCTCTGATAAACAGTGATTAGTATAATTTCAAATCACGATTTTCAAATCGTCAATCACTATTTCGCGACAGCTACATCCTCATATTGGCATGGTGGATTGTGATTTCGAATCGTACATCGCCAGTTCCACATTGTCCATTACTACTTTCTGATATATGATCACGCAAAATCGTGATCCATGTTTACATACTCCTGTGTGTAGAATGTAATCAACTTCAGTTGGGAATTCATCACTATATAAAAAGAGAGTAGGTATTTTACGATGGTCGTTTCTTTCTCCCCAATGTATACTTGCGTTATAAGCACATTCGACCTAGTCTCTTGTGTCGTATCATGATTTTTATGATTTTTGTTGGAGCTATAATACAGAAAAATCTTGAATCACAAAATCCCATTCCGCAATCTTGAATTGCTATTATCACCTTCCAATTTTCACATCGTGTATTTCGTTTCTAGAATGTGATTTGTTATATGCTCCAATAAATCACAGTTTCCAGAATCGTGATTTCATATGTCCCAATGAATCACGATTTTCAGAACCGTGAGAATGAATTTCGAATCGTGAATCACAATTTTCTGATCACAAATCACTATTTTCTAATCGTGAATCATCATTTTCTAATCGTGAATCACAATTTTCTGATTATAGATCACTATTTTCTGATCATGAATCACCTTTTTCTAATCACAATTCTCTAAATGGTCATTCATGATTTGAGATCCTTGATCACATTTTCGCATCGTTAATCAGGGTTTCAAAATCGTGATCGATGATGCTGAAAATTGTGACTTATTTTTTTATTTTTCCTTATGTGAACTTTAATCAGCTTGAGCTTGTGATTTATGACCATAAGAAAAGAGCATGGTTGTTCAACGAAAGTCAAAGGATAGTTTCTTACTCTTCAATGTATCTTTGTTACAAGCACATGCGACCTATTCTCTCGGGTCAGATCTTGATCTTTATGATTTTTTTTACAGTTCTACTATGTAGTAAACTTGAATCACAATCACAAATTGGAGAACCAGTAGTTTAATCTCATGACTGACAGTTCTAAAATTGTAATGCTAAAATCAAAATTGAATTTTTAAAAATAGTGATTTTCCGTGAATCACGATTTTCTTTCTCGTATTTTCATTACGATTTTGGAAAAGTGATTTCCTATGGGTATCCATAATAAATCACCATTTTGGCCCTCCTGAATCACTGCATCACCTTATTGATATGGTGGATCACGATCATCCTAATCACGATTCTTGAATCACCATTTTCTCTCGGTAAATCACAATTTTGCATTTGTGAATCACTTTTTTCGAATCACGAATCACAGTAGTCTGATGCCGAATGGCAAATCACGATTTTCGCATCACGAATCTCCACTAATCTCGCATTGCGAATTTCGATTTTGTGATCACAAATCACTATTTTCTAATATCACTAAATCATGATATCTGAATTATGCTGAAAGTCGATTTTCATGTTATTTTTTTGTCTGCGTGTGAAATTTAATTAACTTGAGTCGGTAATTTACTACCATAAGAAAAGAGAATGAGCGGTTAACGACAGTTGTTTCTTACTCCCCAATGTACGGTTTCGTTATAAGCACATTTGAGCTATTCACTCCTGTCATATCCTGATTTTTATGATTTTTTGTTGCAGGTAAACTACGGAATAATCACAGTCTGTTGATGGGTGTCGATAGCTCGTGAGGAGCATAAAAATGACAAGATAAACATATTTAAGTACTTGGAAGATGGTATGTTATTATGAATAGATGCTGAGAGAAAATTTGAAAACGTCGAATCGTCGACACGAGAAATGTTGTCATAATCACGGAATGACCTAGATCCGACTAATGCCAACGTTCAATCCTGACTGTGTTGTCTTCGGAGTTTTTTTGCACCACTTTCCCGTCATATCTCTTGGCCTGGTCGAGTTCGAGATTTCTTGCTTGTATTTTTTCGCTTGAACATATGTGAATACGTCTGCATCATATGGTGAACGTGGTAAATCTGGACTCTTGCTACTTTTCCCATTTTTTTCAGGTCATCCTTTTTTCAGAGGTTTTGAAATTTTCGAAATTTTTGCGATTTTCAAATTTTTCAATTCACCACTTTCTACATGGGTTTTTTTCGCCCATCTCGATATTACTCTGTATTTACTGGAATGTTGCAAAATTCCTGAATTCGTCTCATTATATATTTAGATTGAAAATGTGAAATCTTCAGAACATCTCAGCTTGTTCCGGCTCTTTAGATTTTTTGACCCTCCTCGACTTTTTTCCTTCTGGACTGAAATTTCTTGCTAAATTTTCGTTTGCCTATGTGAAAACGTGCCCGAGCATAGAGTGAGAGTGTTATGTGCATGGAAGATGATGCTAAAGTGTGTTGGTAGAATGAAACTGAGGGTTTATAAGTGAGAGTTCATAAGAGAGTATTGTCGATATAAGAAACATTGAATCACTAAGTTTGCATTAAATCTTGTGTGAGTTGTAATTACATGCAGCCATTCGTTTCCATTTACACTATATATGTCCAATGTCCAGAACTTCTAGAGTTTCAGAAAGCCCACGAAGTCGGTAAATTCGGTAAATTTGCAACTTTCGAAGATTGTCTGTGTGTGTGTGCATGTCCAATGTTTTTACGTTATTGTTCTGGAACTTACACCAATTTCGAAAACAAAGTGCGGACCGAGAAAAGCGGCGCACATATACGTGTGGGTAAGGGTGGGTGTAGGTGTTAGTATGGGTGGGTGGGTATGAGAATAGGCGGGTGGGTGTGGCTGTGAGTATGGGTCGGCGGGTGGGAGTGTAGGTGGGCGGGTGGATGTGGGCGTGAGTATACGTGAGCGGGTGGATGTGGGCGTGAGTATGGGTGGACTGGTGGATGTGGGAGTGACTATAGGTGGGCTGGTGGATGTGGGTGTGAGTATAGGTGGGTGGGTGGATATGGGCGTGAATATAGGTGGGTTGGTAGTTGTGGATGTGAGGATCGGTGGGCGGGTGGATGTGGGTGTGAGTATAAGTTGGCGGGTGGGTGTGGCTTTGGGTTGGGGGGGGGGTTGTGAGTAAGCGGGTGGATATCGATGGGTGGGTGGGTGTGGGTGTGGTAGCTTGTGCATCTTTTTGCAACCCGTCTATTACATACTCCATTGTAATCAATGATTAGCCTATCAAGTTGAATCCTTGATAAAGAGTAGCATAATGAATCATTCGGCAGCCTATCATGGTCACCACACTTTGCAATGCTAACCCAAATTGCGTCGAACCTGTCATTCCACTAATTTTGAGCCACAGTCACGAAGGGGTTGGTGAGGGCACTTCGTGTGAAAGAGCTGTTCCCCTGCTTTATCATCCGTATCTACCTCCATGTCTCCCTTTGGTAATGCCAGTTTCAAATTGAGATTGCTAAATTATCTACCGAATGAACAAATGGATTATAACGGGATAATGATTACTATGTAGCAAAACCCTGGGCCTTCGGGGTTTTCCGCTAAAATCATAGTTTCAATTAGTCAATACTGTAGCACTTATTTATTTAACCCATCTCCAAGTGTAAATCTTCTATGACAGGTGGGGTCCAATCATATGAAGTGGTTGCATAGAGGATGAAAATACAAGGGAGAAGTGAAATAAGATGGCAAAGTTACAGAAATAATAACGGAGGGGGAAAGGGTAGGCTTAAGAAACTTAGTGCAAGGTTTCTATTTACAACCCTGCAGTCGATACCATGGAAATGAACCCAAAGTTTTGACTGGTAATATAATTTCAAACATTAACTGCTTGAATTTATTGCCAGGATTGGGCTCCCTCTATTTCAGAAATCGAAATGCGCAATCAACTGCGCATGAACCGGTGATAATTCCACTAACCAATTGGATCCATATCATCACCAACGAATGAAGGATGAATGGACATATAATTAAGTTAAATTGGTGCCCGCATCAATCGCCGCGACTTGAATTTGGAGTCAGGACCTCTCAGGCGCAAATCCGTTGCTTAACCGATCCAGCCATCCAGGCCTTAAAAGTACGTTCCTCCTGCTTTTCCTTTCGTTGGCTGCATGATGATTAGTATCCTTCTGCTTCATCAATTGGTACGAGCTACGGATAGAAAGGGGAATGAGAAGATGACCATTACACCCACTTTTGACTCCATCTTCATCATAACCCAATAATTGTCTGTTACCCAACTTTGTGATAAAGTACCTGCCTCCGTCTTTCCCTCTCGTAATGTCAGATCACGATCTGGCATTACTAAATTCTCTCCTAAATCACGAGATTGATTGTAAGTTACGGGGGGCAAATTGTTATTACGTGCTTCCACCGAATCAATGGCTCGGCATTGCTCCACTGGCAACACCCTCTCCGGACGTTATCCACTCTCGATGAAGCTACACTCTATATGACACGAATACAGTGAATCCCTGCGTTCGTGATGCACAAATCCGCTTGTGCATTTTACCCCGTAACGCACTGGTTGATATAAATACTCGTGATACGTGTCACACCATATCTCATTCGAATTTTGCTTCTATCATGCCACTAGTGATTGGTAATTCCTATGTTTTTAGAATAATGCTTGGTAATCCCAAAGGGATCCATGGTTCTGCAGATGGAGCACAATTCTACGGGGAATTTCATATTCATTGATGTGGTACACAATCTAGCCTCAGATATGGGATATCATACATTGAATATAAATTTTGCGATAGAATTCCATATCACCAATGTTTGTTGATGATCTGTCGTAGTCGAATTTCCATATTTCACTTTTCTGCTAGACATTTTTTTGCTGCAGACATGTCGTTCGTTCCTTCGTTTCAAGTGTTCCAACCTTTGGTATGATAACGGAGTCAAGGTTTCGGGCTGCGCCTGAATTTGAATTGATTAAGTTATGAATTTTCCTTCAAATGAGAAGTGCCATAGGCAGTGTTTAGGATGAGCAACGCAGGGACTCCTGATACTGAAAGGGCCTTTTCCCTGAGGGTCGTAAGTCCCAAACGGTTATTACGGAAACGTAAGCCGACGTAAGACGTAAATGAGGTAATTAATTAATGAGGAAAAACACAGACAATTATGCGTAACACAATTTTCACTAAAAAACTGATTTTTGATTAACACAAAATACAATACGTATTCATTACATGAGGTGCACTAAATGTCTCGATATAAAAATAACTGACTTGAAAATAATTGCAAAGCCTTGGGTATGAATTCGATATTTTAGAAAGAGCAAATGTTCGTTTCTATTCGCGATCTATATGGTAACTAAAAACTCCTTGTGTTTCGGGAATGATACACTGGAGTCTTATTCTAGAAGAAGTGAGGGTAAATTAAGCCTCATTGGTGGGAAACGCAAAATTTTCCTACACTGAAGGCGTGGACTAAAAATACGTTAAAATTTGAGAGGGCCCATATTTTCTTACCCCGAAACTCTTCAATTTTTTCTAGAAGTGGAGCGAACAAGGGTTGATTGTTGCATTTTACGAAGGCATGTGTGACACTCGTGTCGATAGTCGAATGCCAAGGAAATTTAGGACTCCTTTCTTCTATTATAAACATTTGAAATTTGAGGAAAGGGGAAGTTTCGAAATCAAAAACAGACGTGCCGCTCTCCAAAAAGTCTGGCATATTTATGACATTATTTAGAACCTCGTGCGAAACTAACATCTCGAAATTCTCTGTTATTTCTCGGTGGCAATACCGAACAGGCAGTTATAGCTTCCCTGAATGATAAGTGTTATCGAAGCCTACTGGCCTCCCAACTGCTACAGTTCATTATGAAAACTATGTAATGAGTTTTCAACGGGAAATATTTTAGATATCCACTGAAAGCGCGTAATGACATCTGCAAATTTCAATCAAATGGAAACAGTAGGAGTTATACCGATTTATCGGAAAAACTTAACTTCGAATATTACGATAGAATTTCATGTTTATTGATGATCTGCGTTCAGTTCAAATGTTCAACTTTACCGTAGGACATCTCTTTCATATATATGGCTAGGTGGATGTACCTCTTTGAAAGTTTCAAGTTCAATGAAGACAGAACCAATAATCCGCTGAATTTGCATGTAGCGAGTTTGAAGCGGCTCAATTGGATTCTCCTCAGACCCATTTCCGTTGATCGTGTCTTTCACAATATAACCATTCACATACACATGCTGTTTTATTGGATATTAGCAGAGTTATCGGCTCATTGAGGCAATCTCAATGTTGCATATGCGTAATGCCAACGCGATTGAGGGTATCAAGAGATTCCTAAGTGTGTGTCGCACTATCAATGCACCCGCATGACATCGCTGTGGATTTATGACTATAATGAAGAAATATTTCCGAGAATTGCAACTATGCAGATGATTATTGCGGACTCATGGTGTAATTGTGCTTTGTTGAGTTAGTTCAAGTATCCTTGCCTGCTCGAGAATCAGAATATCCAAATTACGATTTTCAGGAAGGTGGTTTGGACATCATGTCGCTAAATCGGCACTCGTATCAAGTTGAAGCAAAACGTAATTGTCAAACTCTGGTATTGATTCGGCTTCGATCACGGGAGAAATATGTAGCTGACTGATGAGATTTTTACGAGCGGATTTGATAAGTCAGCATCTCTATCGTGTCAGAATCAGTCATCCTTGATCCGGACTGATCTAGGTATGATCTGCAGTCACTTGGCAGCACCACGATTCACCTTATCTGGGACAATCTATATCAAATTGTATTCTGACAGATGCATAAATTGAGTGTCATCCAAACGAAGAAAACTAGCACAATAGTTATTTGCATTACGTGTACGTGTTTAGGATCTATCACGACCCTTCCTGGCGGTGCCAACCAAAACTGGCTTTTTATCAAACTATACAGCATTGACACAGTCTGGACCAATGAGCATGATGTGCAAGGCAGATTATATTCCTTGGAGAAATTTTTCTCTTTCTCGTATACCCTCTCGGGTCTTTACGATTTGTTCCCATCCCAACCCCTTTTTCACCTCTAAACCCCCTGTACCGCATTCGCCGAGGGACAAGGGAAAAACCCGCGCAGGTACAGTCGTCTCTTTTACGAGACTACCGCTTGACGGTGAAACGGTGGCATGCTAGTCTAGCACTCTAACCGCACGGCCACTCAGAATATATTCTTTGGTATATTCAGTAATCGAAGGAAAGCCATAGTAAACCTCAATTTGCACCCCACCCTGGGATTCGATCCTTGGACCTCGTGTGCCAAAGCCCAGCGCTCTAGCCACACAACTGTTGTTTTCGGTGAATTTCAAACTCTCAGGTGGTTTCAACTTGACAACATACTCTGGCTGCACACAAACGTCATTGCCATCAAAGTACAGAAGTATAATTCTCAAATTGACCTTCCAAATCTTAAATTTAAATGAATTCTCAAATGGCCTTTTGTGGGTAGACACCTTAATGTATTCATGGTACTCCTTTTCATTGCGCATACCATTGGTTGAAACTCGATTAAATCTCTTGATATTTACTCACCGCAAGTGAAATATTTATCACGTTTGTATATCATGAATGACTGTTGCTCCAACGACAATTTATATAAGGGAAGTGTTTGTTCGTCGTTGGAAAAACAAGCAACGGAAGAGCCTAACGATTTTCCCCCATAGCAAGTCTACAGACGATACCAACCCCGCAATGCAAATACACGATGTCGAACAATGAACTCACAGCAAGAAAGTTTACTGGTTCATCCACCGCAATACTGTCAGCTGCTTTTCATTATATCGTGCACTCGCGAACTCGAGTGTTATAAGCTCAACTCTCAGTATCTCACTGTATGTATATCCGGCCTAGGCTGATTGTCGATCCAGGGACCTATAACCAAGGTACGAGTTTACATATTCATTCGGTTTATCGATGTTTTTCTCTTTTCTCTGCTATTTCACAAAGTTAATTGTTACGTAGTCAGATTTCCTGCCAGTTTTACCCATTGATGGTGAAAAAAACACAGTTCGTTGCTGCAGTTTGCAATGAAACCATGTTTTATTTGCTCTTGGTTTTTTTCCAAAACAAGACTACGGGAATAGTGGATGCATGGGTTACACGACGCATTCAACGGCTTTTTTTTTCCTATTCATACATTTGTCCATTGCAATCAGCGAACTATGGAATTTCGGCACGAACTTCGAAATGTACCAGATTTTTTTTTTTTTGCTTCAGTCAAAAAGCGGGGTATTGAGCTTTAGGCATTCAGGGTGGAAATAATGCTACTTGTGATGTTGCTGATTTTGTCGCAAATAGAATCGTTAGAAATGACATTTGGCAAATGGTTAAGCGCTGAGAATGTTCTCCGGAAGATTGGGCGATTTTTGTATTCGTTTTTCTACTCAGATGCACTCTAGTTAATGAGGCAAGTATGAAATGCGTACGAGAGTTATTAATTTTGTAATATTTCAAAGGAAGCTTTTACTCGTTGGCTTTCGTAGAATATGCTTTTTTTCCTCTGAGATATGGAAACGGATTTTCATTACTTTCCTCACACATTCATTGAGTCCCTGATGTGAATGATATATGCGTTCGTTCACGGGGTTTTGATCTCCCGGGATAGAACATACGAGGTTTTCTGGAGCTCAAAATTTTCATCATAATTACATTTTTCAGATTTGTGTGTGCTTTAATTATTTCGGATGATAGAAGTTACTTTATCCCATACATTTTGAGTAATCAACTACGATTTTACGAGAGATAATTTTGGTAGAGACTAAGGTACCATCTGCTACCATACCTAAAATTACAAATGATCAATATAGTAAACATCATTCTGACGATTCCTCCCTAACCTTTTGATTGAGCCTGCTTTCATCAATACCAGTGGCAAATTATTCATGCCGCTAAGATGAGTCAGAGTACGAATAAATGTTGACGATTCATTAAAATAATTACTACGGATCAATTACTCCAGTAGTGATAGCTTGATGAGCTTTCCATTCTCGAGCACACAGCGTTTATATGCATCACTATATAGAGAGGAATCACTCTGGCTTAGGGCCAACTTGTCAGTGATCCGATTACTCTTGCGGAAGACGAGTTAAAGTTGTCTCAATGCTTTGTTGTCCCAGTATGGTGATAATCGATGCTTACGTAAAGCGTCAATTATACCGCGAGATTGTTCTGTAGTCGAAGAACCACAGATGGAATACGAAATACTTGAGTGGGTCAGGGTTTAACTATTGTTGGAGCTTTCAGCTTTATACCAAAGTTGTCAAGTGCCCACTTGGGACTTTCAATGGACCATAGTCTGAGAGCCTTGCAAAGGATCAAACACCTCGAAGGTACTTTCCTGAACCTTCAACGCTTGTTTTGTCATCAGGGTGGTGCTGATCAGCGGTTGTGATGAAGAGTCGGAATTCTTGGGTTGCCTCATCTCCGTTTACGGAATCTTTTATTTTGTGACCATCCAATATATATGTATATATCGTTTCTTGATGATTTATGGCAACGAAAATGGACTATCATATTGCGTACAATCATGAAAACGTTAACCAAAATTTGATGCTAAATAATTAGTACTTACTAATTTTACACACCCAAGAAATATCCTTCACCAAACTTTAATACTCTCTTAATACCTATGTAGAAGCAAAGTTCGCACCTGAGTGAATAATTTATTCAACATTTCGAAACATTCGTCAAAGATAACTGAGCGATGCTTGAGAAGAGTCCACTAACTTCATAGTTCCAAAGTGTTAAATTTGAAGCAAAATTGCACGTTTCATTCATTATGGAATTCAACCGATAGACTGGATGTTCAGTAGTGAGGATGATCGATTATTCCATTCAGACATTCGAATTGGAACTTGTGACTTTGATCCATTTGTGTTACATTGGATGGAAATGTTGATAGGTATAATTCCGAAAATTTAGTGTTTCATTGAACGATTGCATCTTTGGAATACCGACAGATTCCATAACAGTTCTGACCAAAAATTTACTGAAGGCTGGTCCGAAAAATATTTCGTCCTACAGTGCACATCGAATTATCTTTGAAGATTTTCAGCTTTGTTTTTTACCGGTAGACAGACTCCAAATTGTTGATGCAGCTTTAAGCTAGATCGAAGATACTATGAAAAAAATTGCATAAAAATCGCCTATTTACTTCATAATAAATGTAGGGCGAGCGTCCTTAATACTCTGTTATTACCTGGCTAACATCAAAGTTCGTCCATAGCATGAATATTTATGCCAAAACAGCTTATAATCGTCAAAGGTGAATGAGAAGATATTCGCCATCCTCAACCTTTCATCAACTGGGGAATGCAACTAAGATCTTATAGGATTACCATTCCACATGATCGATTACACCATTCAGAAATTCGCTGGTAACCTAATAAGATTAATCTCCTTGGGTCCGTAGGGATCTTTACAAGGATCAAAACCTCAGCCTTAACAATCCGTTTCTGCTTCTGACCAGAAATCGTACTGGCATATGAAGGCCTCTAGATATTTTAGAGGCAAACGGTTTCTCGTAAGTTGCTCAATCTTCATCCCACATCCGAGTGGGGATCACACTTCACCCACTTTTTGTTTAACGTTGCAGCTGGTATAGGGTGTACAGGGTGTCCCCAAACTGCGGACCTTCCTCTGGGGGGGTGGATGCACCACCTTCCCGGTGGTGTCAATGGAAACCGACTTTTTCCCAAACTGTACAGTGTTCACACAGTTTGAACCAACAAGCACAATGCCCCATGAGCATTATACAGGGTGTCCCTAAACTGCGGACTTTCCTTTGGGGGGGTGGATAGGGCATGAAATTTGAAGTCGAACGTTCCTTTACGACTTTGCTGTCCGCCGCATCTCCGCGCAAATGTCGTTAAGCGAGTGAACGCCTGCCTTGCCACTAGTGGTGATATTTTCGAGCAGATACTTTAGAAAACACGAACGCAGAAGACACATGCACAGGCACACACACGCGCTCCAAAGTCGAGGCTGCGCTGTGATTGGCCGACAAATAAAGTTGAATAACTCCGCGAGCGCGCGTCGGACGGCAAAATCGCAAAAGAACTTTCGACTACAAATTTCATCCCCCACCCACCCCCTGAAGGAATGTCCTCACTTTAGGGACATCCTGTATAATCTGTGGTATAACATACCTCAGGAAATGTATGCATAGGGTTTTCTAATAATAAGATAAGTTTTCAAGAATATTTTAACAACAGAACAAGATTGTGAATTAGAATTTGGTACAAGCCGATACAATTGGCTGATTCCAAAGTACCCAAGTTTCTACCAGGCAAACTGAAGTGTCGAAAGACGCCTGAAATGTTACGAGGATCGATTATTCTATTCAGAAATTCGTCTCACCTGAGAATGAAGATATAGTGCTTTCCGTACTACGTGCACCGGTCAACATCTTCCGGATCAACAGGTTGTTTTGAAAAGGACGAGTTGCATCGTTGAAAGGATATTCTTCTCCTTTTGCAAGAAAGCTCAACACAGCCGTGAAAATAGAGTGATTCTCACCGTAAAAGTCCATTCGCGACAACGTATTCATAACATTTTTAATAAACGTTTCCTTGCTCTTCCATGTAACTTCTGAATCAGAGTTTTACTTTATTCAAGATGGAGAATTCAATCTAAAGATAGAAGTTCATGATTATTTCGTGATGCATGAATTCATAAGATACGGCAAGTTATCATGGAAAATAGGACGTTGGGATTGCAGTCCAATTTTCTTCGGTATTTGCACGAAACCTAATTCAGCCTGATATCTATTGAGAGTAGTTCGATTTACCAGTGTGAGTTTCTTTTACGATGCCCAGCCGTTTGCATTGGAATTCTTATCAAATAGTGTCTGTTATTGAACGTCTTTCCAAGAGTATTGTGACGTGGGTTGTATGGAACGAAATTCAATTAAAGTCGGAACGGAACTGAGTGGAAGGACAGTAAGATAGCTAATTGCAGAAACGACAAATTGCTTTGCTTTTTGAAGAACTGTAGGATATAGTCATGGCAAGTCAACAAGGATGACCAACTAAAATGTCTCAGCGAAGAGATATTTATGAGATTGAATGGTTTGTCTTTTGTCATTCGAGGACAGAACATATCAAAAATCTTCGAGATGTTGAATACTAATGTCAATTGAATTGCGAAAGAAATTCGCCACCTAATATACCTTACAGGTATTTGCGACAACACAATATCAGATTTTGAGATTAAATAATGCAGATGATTGATAATATAATCTGATATGCAGATTTCCAGATTGTTGACTGAGCAATGAAACATTTGCATAGCCGAAGGTTTCCGCTTGCATCAAAGACAAGTGACAAAATGCATCACGGATGAGAAACATCACCGACAGTTCCGTGTTCTATACTGAGTTTCCTGTAATACCCCAGAGATAGTCCAACTTCAAATGGGGTCTGACCATTCAACTCTGCAAATCCTGACATTTTCCATTTCCAGAGAATTTACCGCTACCACTGGATGAGCCGCAATGCATTTCCGGATAATTAAATGTGAAACATCGGTGAAGTTTTGGGAATAATATACGAAGTTCATGGGAAAGTAGTTTTGCAATAATATTGAAATGCGGATCTCGTGAAGAGTTTTTCAAGTCTACAGTGAAAAAATCCTGCTCGGAAAGTTTCTGATTAGAGTCTTCGGAGGTATACTTAAAAGTTTTTTTTATTGTTGACTTTTTTTCAAATTTTTGTTATATTTCCCATTTTTTTTTTTTGCAATTTCGATTCTTTTCGATTTTTGACAGTTTTCGATAGTATCGATTTGTCTAAAATCCCACTGAACTGGATTTTTCTTTTTTCTCCAATTTTCTGACTAATTTTTTTTTCAAATTTCGCAAACACTCACAAAAATTAGAAAATTTCTGGAGATGAAAATAAATGGCACATTTATATGTTGAACTCCCCAAATTTGTATAAGCTCACCAAATTGGCCGTAATAAAAAAACATTGTAGAAAAAATCCATCATTGAAGGTAGGAAAAAAAAGAGCAGGATTTTACGTTGAGGAGATGAATCGCATAGAATGAGCCCTTGACGTTTCCCTCCGGTACTGGAGATATCGACCCAGTTGAATATACGAAAGTGGAGGAACAGTGGATAGGAAAGACGATGAAATAGGTTCCAAGACACCCTTCATCTTGGCTCCAACCCCAATTCAGCTTATCTTAAGGTCTCGCTTCTAGTGATTTAACCGGCTCCGGTTTAAGTATGTACATTATTTCTTACCTCATCCCAGAGCATTTATCTTTGACTAAACGAATGATTAGACATCATTCTTCAGAGTGTTTGATAAAAAAAAATTTGAGAAGATGAACTTGGTTCAAAATTTATACAGTATTAGCATAACGTCTTTGTAGGTTTGTATTGAAAAATTATGGGCTGCAGTGGATTTTCAATCGATTAGGCCTTAACACAGATTGAAGAGCAGAAAGCTCCCACCGAAACCGTCTAGGTGTTATTGATGAAGTATAGGTCATGGCACTTGATATCTGTGCCATTTTTCTTATGTGCGAATTGTTCAGGTGAAGGACAGCTGTCAAATATTTTAAGAATTCAGTAGCGAAGAGAGATAAGTCGATTTACTCATAAGGTCGATTTGTTGTCTTGACATCCATAGAACTTGAGCCTTATGTCCAAATTGATTTATGGTCTTTTACCACTATGATATTGAATTACATTGTTGTCAAGTAACTTGAAGAAGTTAGTTTCAAATTTTGAAGATGAGGTATTTTACGATATCGTCCAACGTTTCGGTCGCTTGTGCGTGAACATCTTCCAAGGACTCGCCGATTTATTGCTCAAATTTTATATAGCTTTCAGTTCCATTAATATTAACAATCCGATTATTAATTGAGAAATAACCATGACATCGACTAGGATATGACAGGGATACTATTTTTATGCATCCCATGCTATCCTAATTTGATAAACAATGAATAAGGTTGATATTAAAATAGAAAATCATACATGAGAGCAAGCGAAAGAAACCAAATGATTGCGCATCATTCTGGATGAAAATTTGAATTTTGTGAGCCACACATAAGGTAAATGAAGGGGTTTCGCATCAGTTAAGGTCGGTCGGCTCGGTCGTAGGTTGATAACATAAGCAAGATTAATCGAAATAGAATGAAACTATTTTTTTCATGAAGTACAGACCTTTGGGAACAATTACACAGCCCCTTTAAGGTTATAAATATGAAATTATAATTAAAAAAGAGGTCTGAAGACACGGCGGACGGTGCGGTAGTTTCGGATCAAAAGTGGTGGTAGCCTCGGACCGTCGTTTAGATGAAGACCATAATAAGTTCCTCACTCGTTATTGTCTCAACATATTATATTTTTCAACTACATATATATCATAATAAAATGCTTGAACTATAATAAAAATAATTTTCGTTTGTAGATTGCCCCTAGCAACCTGCTGGAGCTCGTGCTCTGAGTAACCAATAGATTTTGTCTTTGTCTTCACTTTAAGCCTATCAAGAAGAATAAGCATTTAATAAAATATTTTCTCATGAAGTCATAAACGAAAGGTAGTTAGTGAGACGATGTAATGGGAAACCAGCAGAATGTCACATAAAATGTTTTTCTACGTATTTATTTTAGTTTGTTTCGATACGTCAATAGCTGTACTGACCAACAAAGCTAATAAAAACATTGAATACGTTAATGGGCAATTTTTCGGCATGGCCTTTGTTTAAAAAAAACTGTCATTCAGTCTCAATCTATGCTACTCGATAAGATTTAAATGGTGATCTACAACTGCTGTTAGGTCAGAATTCGGGTGGTAGTTTCGGATCACCATATTTATCGCTGACCAGTTAATTTTTAGTAATTTCCCACAAATCGTAGATATTCTTTGATTATTTAACTATATATATCTCAAATTGGCATAATTATTTAGTACTTACATGATTTCCAATGTGTTTTGAAAGTTCCGGAGCACTTTTACTTCATAGTCTAAGCAAACGACATAAATGGCCGTTCCGTGCGTCTGCACAGGTTCACGATTTTTTTAAATACATTATTTTAAATATAGAATGGGTGATTGCATTGGTTATGATACCACAGTGTTGATTTATAAATCACCAATTGCACCGCATTGTGAACATTGTTCGATAATGTTTATTAACCTCAATGAAGAATGTTTAGGAATCTTACAGAAGATATATATACACATTTGTTTAATTGAATATTGAATATATTGTCATTGTATATGCAAAAGTAGCTTGAGGGTGAATGAATATACATTGGTATTAATACCATTGGAAACTGTAAGATCGATGAAACTTTCGGAGTTTTCCTATTTGCCAAACGATTCTACGACTAAGACTTTACAAATTAAACAGGAAATGAAGAAAACTTCAGAAGAGCTCTTCTCTTCCGTCCAGCACTGTCTGACTTCCAGAAAAGTCGCCATGAACCGAAAACAGGAGCCGTCATCAGCTCTCCAACTTCACCAACCTTAGTTGATAGTTTTATGGAGCATTTCGAAGATCAAGGATTGAAATCAGGTAATGTGAAACCATCCGTTGGGTCTAGGAATGTAGTTGGCGACTTCGTGGGGTACTCACATGGCTGAGAGACTTTGTCAATTCGTTGGTTTACTCAACTTCGAACTATGAAGTTTTGCCTAGAAATTGAGTGAAATAAGTGAGCACTCTTCTTCGACGTGCTTGCCAGCCAATGTTTGTGTGATCATAGGTGGCTCCAAAGACTGACCAATGCATACATGTGTGCCTGTAATTTCGACGAAGGAAGCATATGTCATTCTTCTATAAACTACTCCGTTTACGATCTACATTGGATAATCCTAATTTGTGTCGAATAACGGAGAAACTGGATCCATTGCCACCAAACTTCTGCATGACAATTTATGGAAGAAAAATTTGAAGTCGTTCTAGCTGTTTGAGGGAATCGTTCGACGAACAAAGTTTAGGATGCCAAGCAGCAAGAAACGTGAAAATTCGAGCGATGTTACTCTTCGTTCAATGGCTCATTATAAGAACTTCCCCTATTGGGACGCTACTAATGGTTGCTTAGATCCTTGAGTGTACCGTAAACCAACGCATACTGATGGATACCTGAAAAGCAACTACCACTATCATCCTATTATCACGCAGCAGCCACGAGACGGGTTATCAGTACATGACGAAACTTACCTCGAGGACTTTCAAGAAAGACCTCGTGAGGCCAAATTTCTCTACATCCGAAGTACAACTGACCGGTTTAGTTGGAGACTAAGGAGATACATTCGTACGATCTTCCAACTTCCTGAGTACATTAGACAGAAGTTATCGAATAACAAGGATTCGAAATCTTCCGCAGGTATTCACAAAATGATTGCGTGATCCAGTATAGTTGGATAATAAATACGATGGTCACTACCCGGCTCGAAGTACATGAAAGAGACTTTCGATATGTTTGCCGTGTGGCAAATCTACTCGGTGCAACAGGCCATGTCACTCTGACAAAGTCAACATAGATCAATTTCAAAGATATTTTGCCAAAAAGACCTTGTAGGTATGAAGATCTCGAACAATAAAAGAGAAGTCCAATAATTTGAAAAATGATAGTCAGATGGATAAGCCTTCCGCACTGTGAGACCATCGCATTCTAATTCGCACTCCGATGCAATCTAGGACATACCATGAATGCTCAGAGTGCTGCCAATGGAAACCGCCTTTTTTCCAACCTAGGAAGATTCACCCAGCTGAAACCAACAAATACCACCTCCAAGCAGCTTGACATTGCTTCGTTTAACCGTTCATGGAAGGGAGCTATGGAAAATTTCAATTTGTCCAACAGTTTCTTGTACGAAACTCCCGGTCGGTGACTAATTCGTATGATCTAGAGCCTCGATTATTCCACAGTAGTAAACTAAAAGACTCTGCGCACGTACATTCGAATCTTGGACCTCGTGTACCAAAGGCCACGTTCTGCCCACATGGCTATTACCGTCAAGCACTTCCATCCGTCTGAAACTCATTAATGATTTCCAAAAAAAAAATTTCTAAAATCAGGTATTTAGAAAAAAAATCAGCAACAGTTTTCAGAAATTTCATGTTCCTCACATGTTCAAGGCTCATCAAGTGTGGCGAGAAATGCCTGAAACCCATGCAACCTCACACCAACCATAATGCCCTGTACCACTTTGATGCGGAATATGGTTGCATTGACATCGAACAATCAAACGGAGACGGTGATATCGACCGTGTCGATACACGGTTCTCTTCTGGAACAATATATACATACATGCTCATCCCACAGCCCATGAGAATCTCCGACATGCGCAATTCTCATCTCTATAAACCAGGCCTCCACCTTGCCATAGCTCAGATAACCCAGCACTGATGGTGATGAATATCAAGATACCTGGAATCATACATATAATTTTGCGGATGAACTTGCATGGATTACCAGAATAACTAGCTTACCTAGACGGTTCCCTGGGAAACTATGTTTCACGTTGTTTTCCCTTGGGAACTTGATCTTCTTAGTCAAATTTTTCACCGTTTGAAATATCATACTGAAAATTCGGGAATTGCATTGCCATTATTGCTTTCGATTATTTGTTACATATTTTCGAGATAACGAAATCGAGTAATTGACAAAAAATTGTTCAATTCGGAATGGAAGTTGGACACCGAATAAGCGCTGCGGCAACAGCGCAATCGGATCGACATGGAAGGCGCTCTGCTCGTCACACCGGCGGAAGCGTCAGGGAGAAAAGTATGGGCGCGGAATTTTCAAGTTTTATAACATGAGTACCACCCACAAAAAATGTTTCACGATTGTTTTCCCTGAAACCATTTGGTGACAAGTTAATTGAGTTCTTGAGAAAAAATCGTTCTCCGGAGACGTTGCTAATCCGGAAGTTCCTGGTAAGGTCCGATATGTCACATTTCGTATCTCTATATAAAGGAATCTTCGGCATTTGGCGGGGAGGCACAGTGGCAAGAGAGTATCGATATTCTCGAACAGAGGGTATTTGTATTTCACTGGAGAATTGCATTTCCTCGTCGAGGACCACTATCCGCGAATCGGCAATCTCGATATCTTTTAATAAAGAATGACTTCTCCCATCCGGAATAGAATTTCCGTTCAAGAGGCAATAAAACTAATCCGATCAGCGTGGCAGCCTAAATTACACATAGTACAACTGAAAATTAATAATCAATCGGAGGTATTTATTGACAATTCATTATGTCCCAATCATCTTCTATTTTTATCAGACAAATCGCTGATTTTTTTAGGTGATTGGTCATTTTTTTACGAAAAAATCACTCGTTTGGTGATCCAAAAAGTGATTTCTTCAAACGCATATCAATGGCCCAATACTATATACATCAATATATTCATTTTGTCCAATAAAGTCGACACAACTAATAAAAAACCAGTCAAGTACACAAGGAGCAAGTGTTGTGCAAAAAGTTCCTCATGATGCAGCGTCTACCAGACTTCCTCCAACTTGTGAAAACTTTTTTTTTCTACATTAGCATCCGCCTGTTTTTCAAATAACTTTATCTCCTTGCACAAATTACAGCTGTATCATTTTTTGTTACGTTGTTAATCCGTGCGAAAACTTAGAGTTGGCCAAGTTTCCATAGTGTACGGCAAGTTGCCGAAGAATTGGAGATTTTACTCCATACGGGGGAAAAAGAGAGTGGCGTCTGGCAAAGGTTTTTCCTGGTGCTGAACGAAATGTGAAGTTTTCGAATGTTTTTACAAAAATTTTAACCCTTTTCTTTTTGTACTTCGCCGCAATCTTTAAAATTCATGGATTTTCTTTACAAGATTTTTTTAAATGGCCTCTTTTTTTTACAAAAAATATTTTCTTAGTATATGTTTAAATTTCAGACTTGTTTGAAGTGAAGAGGATCCACTCTGTGTGGTCGGTCAATTCCGATTGATTTCGGAGCCAATCGGCATTTTGGGCAGCAGCGATGACCCCCCGTAAAATCACCATCACGTTAGAGTACAAGTTCAAGTTATTTGGGCAAGACGTATCTCTCACCAATCTAAATCTTTATCGAGTCAATCATCTTCCGTAATTAATAAAATTATCCATTGCAATTCACCTAGAGACAGTTATCACCCCCCTTTTTTTTATTAAAGTCAACGTTTGTCCGTATTAAGAAACGTGTGTAAAATCACCTATATCAATCTATCTCGAGTAACTCAGCCTCCTGAAGGAGTTATTTTATTTATTTGTTAACCAAACAGACAAGTGCCATCGGCGATACCCAAGTCGGTGGAATAAACTCAGAGACAATTAACCGCGTATTCATTTTTTAATATATCACCGAATTCACCACCAAATCCTACAACCCCCTAAATTCCAGTCTCTCTCCAAACAAGACCATTTTCAACATGATGTAGGTGTATGTGACGATGTATGAATGAAGACAAATTCTTTCTCCAATGATTTCTGACCATCAAATTAGGCGATTGAGATGCTGTATGCCACAATGGAATCGTCCTTGTGGCCTCTGAAGCTGATTAGGTTTTGGTTAGAATCGGTTTTGTAGTTTTTTCATATTTCCGAAAAGACTACGGCGCCACATAAAATAAAGAAGAGGAATCTTCCCGTTATAAAGAGCTTCTATTTGGGATGGTTGTGACAACGTCTTATTCGATTTTGAAAACTTTTTTATTCCAAATTTGTCGAGTTTCCCGGCAATATTGGCATAACAATTTATCCACACAATTTCTTGAAATTGCGTGCTGCGCAGTGTGATTGGTCAGTGCGTCACGTGACATATTCGCAGATAGCGACACCTGTCATATTCCAGTATTCTAAATTTCATGCTTCCTATTTTTTTCTCTGGCACCAGTCTTTGAACATTTAATTGACCCTTCGGAAAATCTAGGAATGGCAAACAGAAATTACAAATCGGGAAGTTTTGGTTGTGCTGTCAATGCGGGCAGACACGATTCCATCCCACTAGTTTTTTGTCCGACTGGACTCCCGATAATTCGCAATAGTAGAGCTCGCTGATCTTCCTTCTGTCCACCTAACGACGCGGTTGATGATGGCAAATGGAGCTTCTATTCTCCTTCATAATTGGTATATCAATCTTCTTCAGATCAGCTTTAATAGTATTTTACATTGTATCAATGGTTGTTTTGATCACTATATAAAACCGGAATTCATATTTCGCGAACGACATGATAGCATGAATTCCAGATGACCATCTACACATGCACCAGACGGGTCTTGAACTTAAATATAAAAAAACTTGAAAATTCCAAAAATTTTGAAAATTGAAAAGTTTGATCTGCAGTCTACTGATATTGCCGATGAATTGGAGATTCGCTTAGCTCGTGAACCAAAAAAAAAACCAAGTTTCAGGCGAAGGTTTTTGGTGTTGCTCCCTGGAATATGAAATCAGCAATGAGTATATTCCATGTGAAAATATGCTACCGTAGGTATTTCCGGTGGTATCATACCATCCTATGGTCTTCTTGTCTGTCGGCGAACTCGTCACTGTCCGCCTGGCACGATAGGAATACGAATATACCACTAAGACGGATATTCGCGATACCTATACAAGTACGATGGGAAAAGCTGATGCATGAATCTCTGGTGGATTGAATTTTGGGATTATGGGCGCTCTTGGATCGCTTCCAAGGTTTTGGAGACAAATTTTTGGGGTTTCGGCTATAGCTATATCTATCAGGATATCTATAGGGTGTCGGTAGTTGTTAAGTGAAGGAGAACGATGAAGAATCACGATAAAACGATCCGACTCGAGGATGGGCAACATCGAGTGCTATCTGAGTGAACAGTCTAGTGCAGGATAATCGTAACTGTTAAAGTTGTAATATAATTGGTTATTCTGCAATTGGAGGGGCAACTTTTTCATAAAGAAATATTGTAACGAGTGCGGGTGCATGTGCATAAATGTGTGTGTGTGTGTGTTTTTTCTATTCTATTCTGTTTACCCTTTTCGACCTGAGTCTTGTTCTTGTATCGATCAATCGCTGTGAAAGCATTTGCGCACAGTTATGTTAACCCATAAAAAAATGAATGCGTGAGATTTAATGTTCAGTTCGCGTGGGCAATAGTCACGAGAGCCATTAAGGAATTCCCTTGTACTTTTTTCTATTCCATGGAAAATGCTAACGATTGGCGAGATGGCTTTTTATTGAAGAAATTTCAAGCCATGAAATGTTAGTTGCGCAATTTTTGCCATATTAAAGTAGTTGGCCCATGGGAGATACAAATGAGACCGGGCGCGAAGCCCGCGAAGGGGGGGGGGGAGGGCGTCCGCCCGCCGTCGCATCACAGGGGTTTCTGGGGGTTTACCCTGTGCTTAGAAATACGATGATCTAAATGGCAAAGGTCGGTCCCAGCCGCTTGTACAACAGAGGGGGCGGAAGAAGACGGACACACACACACACACACAGACAAAAAATCAAATTTCAAATTAAAACAATTCCAAAAATCTGGTGAAGTGAAAAATAAATCGATCATCGCTGCGGCGACAATGCCCAGTCTAGCGTTAAACATATATATCTCCTCCCTTCATATTACTCTTATATTTTCCGGAACTAAACCTAGCGGCAAAATCTCTTGATTGAACGTCAATGGAGGCCCGTAATTTAATTCCCATTCATACATGAAGCATAAAATAATAGGGAACTACTATCGCGGAATGTGTGTGCCACGCGTTTCTGATTGTTTCTTTTTAAGTTTCAAAGGTATTGAAAATTCAATATGTATTGAACAATTCCAAGAATTCCAATTATTTCAATTTTTTGTTAAATTTGAGACTGTTGAAAGACACTCGAAAAGTGTAACAATTTCCGGCATTCAGGAAAATTGAAAAAAGTCAAACATAAAAATTTTAAAAAGAGCTGAACTGAAGAAAACTTAAATTGTGAAATATTTACAATTAATAGAAAAATGAAAATTATAGAATGTTCAAAACCTCAAAATTTTACTCATTTTCTGGATCTTAAAATTGTAAAAAATGAATGAAATAAGTGAAACTGGAAAAATGTTACTAAATTGAAGAATTTTGAAAATTTGAAAGAACTTCCAAATCCCAATTGATATCCCAATCTCCTTTCGTCAAGACCAAAATTACCGATTCAAACTCGCGGAGCAAATGTAGTGGCAAAAACTCTTGATTGAACATCAATGGGGCCCGTAATTTAATTTCCATTTCTTCGTGAATGCTAAAATAACCGTGAGCCAACGTCACGGAATGTTTGTGTAATTCGTTTGAGAAGCTGAACGATATTTCCTTATCATTTTCATGGGTCTAGAGCCCGTAACCTCGGTAATGCCTGTTATCATTAAAGTTCACAGTGAGTGGGCATTGGGGAATACATCGGATAAATCTAGGCACTTGAAAATACGCCATATTTTCCCCGTCACTGACAATGGGAATACCAGTAAAGTCTACAATTGCGGGGATTTCCTCATTCACAAGTGCAATCCATCATACGTATACTATGTTATGCAATACCTCATGAATCAGTCTTCGCGCGAGTGGAAAAAAACATCGGCTTATCGGGTTGAAATAAATTCAACCAAACGATACTTATGCATTAATATAATTTTTAAAAAGTTTTTTCACCGTTATGATAAATTCAATAGAAGAAATTGGCCTATTCGGTCGATGCAATGGAGTATTCCAAAATACTTTAATAAAATAAAAACTCAAGTTGCAAAGCCCAACGTTTCGAACACTCTATGCAACATTATCTTCAGGGACAATTTAGGAGAGAAATGGAGGATATAAATGTCAATCGAGGGACATAATTGAATAAATAAATAAATAATAGTATATTTCGATCCAAGTACGATGGGGGGTTCACGAGTGCGAAGTTGGCGGCGCGAGGCGAAGCCGAGCGCTGCCAATCGCACGAGCCGAAACACCCCATCGCACGTGTGTCAAACGATAGTTTTTGATAGTGATGTTACGTTCTACGAGTGCCGAAATAGGTACTTCTCGGCATGAGCTGAACTTAGCAGCAATGTCGAAAATGTTTTTAACAACTTAAAGATCAATAAAAATTGGTTTTTAAAAAAATGATTTATTCATATATTGATTTATTTAATCATTTATTTAAATTCTTTTTTCAAATTATGGCGGGAAAGTTTCACTGGAAGGCCGCCTCCATCACAACAGAGGTTTAACGTCAATTTCAGTTTCAAATTCAGTATTAAATGAGGTTTTGGAGACTGCTGATGGGTGTTTACAATGTGCTCTTGACATAATAGATTATACCTATATATAATGACGACATGATATAAATCGGATTATTTTTCTCTCTCTTCTACAAGGTAATATCTTCAAAGACTCTGTTGATTTTTATTGATCTTTAATTTGTTAAAAACATTTGTTCATTTCTTTATTTATTTAATTATGTCCGTCAATTGACATTTATATCATCATTTTTTTTCTCCTGTATTGCAGACATAAATTGCCCCCGAAGATGGCGCCGCATAGGGTGTTTGAAACGTTGGGATTTGCAACTTGAGTCTTCATTTTATTGGAGTATTTTGTTCTTCATTGCATCGACTGAATAGGCCAATTTTTTCAATGTCAAAATTTTCAAAATTTTCAAAATATTCAAAATTTTCAAAATATTCAAAATTTTCAAAATCTTTAAAAGTTTCAAAACTTAAAAATTTTCAAAATTAATAAAAATTTTGAAATTTTTAAAATTTTCAAAATTTTAGATATTTTGGAAATTTTGGAAATTTTGGAAAATTTCATAACTTCAAAAATTTTGAAAAAATTCAAAACGATCAGAAAATATTTATGCAAAAATCTGCATAAAATTGGCGACAATTATTCGGCAGTATGACATTGAGTGAGCCCCTCAAAATACACGATACACCATAGAAACAATTCCGCCAAAAGTTTTGGTTTGTAATAACCGGAACAGGAGTTAAGTACCAGCTCCAGTCTACGGAACACCAAGTTCCCAGAAGTGTCAGATGAAATTACGCGGCAGTTGCAGTTTTAGAGTAATTATGAGGACCACTCTCTGCTCCCTTCAGACCTGCCGCAATAACCTGTGGAGATTCTCATTAGTGTGGCATCACACAAGAAATAGGGTCGTAGCCAGGAATTTTCCCTGGAGTGCCATCCGAATTACCACTAATTGCATATGTCGCATCAATCGCGAAATAAAATTGCTATTTAATCAACTGTGCACAATCTGCTTGATGAACAACTTCTCGGACTTATTCGTTTCGACAGGTTGAAGAGGCAACCAACGAGATTATATTCTATTGAAGTGTTAATTCAAGTTTTCGAAAATTTTGAATTATTAACTTCCCGATATAGGGAAGTTATTGTAATCATCCCGAAAATCGAAAATCGGATTTTCACCAGATCTCCACGTTTCAAGGTCTCCATCATCCTAGACCATTTTTGGAAAAATGTCTGCATCTGTGTGTGTGTGTGTGTGTGTATGTATGTTCGTATATATATGCCCAAATTTTTCGTCAACGATTTCTTGAAAACCAATGGTGCGATTCCATTAATTTTTTTTGGGATCGATGAGTTTTCATGTAACTTAGTGCTGATTAGATTCTGGAAGGAATCCAATCAGCAGTTTTCAATAATTTCCAGAAAATCGAAAGGTCAAAAATCGCAAATCAGGTCAATCAACGGTCATCCATAAACTATGAGAGTTAGCACAAAATTTATATAAGAAAAGTTGTTCCCCATATAAAAATACACATTTCATGTAGAATGACTTTTTTCCATAATTTGCATAATTAAGGAGGTATGGTCGTCCGAGCAATTTGGAATACGGGAACAATGCATATCACCAGGGTCGTTCCTTACACAACAATGCACATTCAGTATGACTTCTTTCAATATAGGTTAAAACATATCGCGACTTGAACTAGAATATACTTGGCGAATGAATATGTCGACAATTGCGGGAAGGATGTCAAAGAGCGGGATAATTAGGAACGTACAGAGGCAGAGAGGGGAACTAGGCGGACGAATTTCAGTTGAATATTTTTATGCGGCTTAAAAAGCAAACTAGATCGATCGCGTGCAGTAATTATTAGTCACAAGGGTCAATTATTGTTATCACTGTTGAGTTTGCTCATCAGCATGGTTGCATGCTTATGCTGTGCTGAAATCCCAAATCGGGAAGTTTTGTTTGTGCCCCGTATTGGGCACACACATTTGCACACCACTAGTTTTTGAATATTTTTGGAGGCTCATAATTTTGGAAATTTTCGAAATTTGTGAATTTTTGAATTTCTAGAATTTTTCATAGTTTCAACATTTTGAAATCAGAAAAAAAATAGATTTTTGACATGATGAACTTTTTACAATTTAAAAAATCTGTGAAATATGAAAAATTTATGACCCTTGTGTAATGTTTTGAACTATTATGTATGACGTACAAATCGTGTAAAAACGAGTAAATTGGAAAGAGTTCCATCATGATTTTTGATGCCTATGAAACCAAAATTTTGGCAAAAATTGTGTCCATATACACCGTATGAGATGTACGTAACGTATGTTCGTAACAAGAGTTTGAACACTGCAACCTCTGATAAGTGAAGCCGCTATTGGTCCAAATTTTTTCATAATTCAAATGGGAATTCCTATTAATGAGGTAACATCAAACTTCGAGACTACATCATAACTTTGCCAGAGTTTCAGAGGAGGCTTGGGTTGGCGAACCGACAGATGTATATATAGCCAATTTATGTATCTACATAATTTAAAAATTTACTCATTAGCGAAGTAGGGCGCTGTAGCATTCAGAAGATAATACCCTCCACTCATGTTTCTGTTCAGTCATGGGTAAAACCATGTTTTCCTACATGGTAACTTTTGGCCATGGACACTGATTGAAGGATTCAGTTGTAATCAGAACCTCGTCAACCATTAGCGAATACAGCCAGACGAGTATCCGTTGCTAGTGAAGAAATTGCAAAGATTCGTGAATCATCAATGAGTGCCTGAGACAACTCAATCAATTATTATTGTACGACCGACGGCTATGGCCGAGTGGTTAGAGCGCTGGCCTTTGGCACACGAGGTCCACGGGTCGAGTCCCCGCTTGGGGACTCTCCGATTGGTATAGTAGAGTGGAATTGTCCAGCGTTCGAGCTCATAGAGATTCATAGTCGAACGGGAGTTTCGTCAAAGAAACGGGTGTACAAATTGAGGTTTTCCGTGGTTTTTCCTTCCATTGTAGATGGACACAAGCAATGTAAAGTCTGGTAGGCATCGCATTCATTAGGTCAAACTAAGTGAATGCTGTACAGTTTGGGAAGAATCCGGTTTCCATCGGCACCGTGGAAGGGTTGCCACATATTCATAATCGCATCGAAGCGTAAATAAAAAAAAAGAAAAAAAATATTATTGTAATAAGCCGGGATCCGGGATTAAACTTTCATCTGGACCCATCCCTGGAATAGTTTTTGGAACTGATGTGCCCCCTGGAAAAGTTCCCAGAGCTGACCCGGAAAAAATTCTTACTGTAATTATCCTGAATCCGAGATTGAACTTTCATCTGGAACCACTCCTAGAATAGTTTCCAGAACTGAAGTTCCATCTGGAACAGTTCCCAGAGCCGACCCAGAAAAATTGTTATTGTAATTATCCTGAATCCGAGATTGAACTTTCATGTGGAACCACTCCTAGAATATTTTCCGGAACTGAAGTTCCACCTGGAATAGTTCCCAGAGCCGAGCCGGAAAAAAATTCTTATTGTAATTATCCCGAATCCGAAATTGAACATTCATCTGGAACCGCTCCTAGAATAGTTTCCAGAACTGAAGTTCCACCTGGAACAGTTCCCAGAGTTGACCGGGAAAAAATTCTTATTGTGATAATCCCAAATCCGAGATTGAACTTTCATCTGGGCCGTTTCCTGGACAGTTGCCGGAACAGAACTCCTGAGGAGGACTCCTCAGAACTCCCTGTAACGGTTCCCAAAACGGATCCTTCATCGGAACCCATTCTTGTAACTGTTCATTCAATTGGACCCGTTCTCGGAACTGGCACTTACCCAGTGACCTGAGCAGTTCTGTAACTGTTCCACTTCAAACTTCGATAACTTCATAGAGTCGGATAGAGAAGTTGGAAAGGAACTTTCGACTTGGAATTTTGCCCTCTTTCCACCCTCAGCAGCCCCCAATTTTGGAACACTGCGTATATCCCGTTTATAAGACACACTCTTCAAAAGATTGCACAGACAAACATAACTTAATGTTATTGTTAATGCCAATTTTTAGCTATTGTTGGCACGTAACATCCATTTTATCATCTGCTTGAAATAATCCAGACAAAATGCTATTGGAGCAAAACTTCCTAGAAAATATTATCGTATCAATATTGAATGCTGGTTTGAAAATAATGTTGCACTAAATTTGGAGGTCAATCCCCCTCTTTAGGTGTTCAGCTCCTTCCGCTTTGATATGTACTCTTATTCTATTTCGTGAAAAATTTAAAAAATGCACAAACATTTGTACTTTATAAAAGGTAACAATTGAAGAAAAAAAGAAATCAGAAATCTCAAAAACTGCCAAGCCCTCACCGGAAAATAGTGATTGACACACAGGAAGTTCACTTTCTGTCGCGTAAGTCTCAGTCCTCATTTTTCTCAAATTTATTCCTATCAGCGGAACGGATAATTAAATTTTCCGCGGGCACAACGAGGGCCATTAGTCTCGGTGGCGAATGACCCTGTATCCTCCGTGATCGTAATTACGAAAGGCCGGTTGATTAAATTTTGATAACGTGATACAGCAAAGAGTTGGAGCCACTCCAGCCGAGTGCTGGTGATGTGCAAAAACGGGATTTTCCAAGAGAGAGAAATATACCACGATTACCAAGTGTATGATAAAGGATAGACTACGAAATGGGGCAAAAGATGAGCATTAATTGATGGGGATATAATTAACGATCACGTCGCATTCCCAAGGAGCATTTAACGCGGCAAAGTAAACTAAAGAGAATCCAATTTTCATTGCGGAGATGATTGATTTTGACCCAAATTGTCAATAACCCACACACACACACACACACACACACACACATACACACTAATATCTGGCAATTCGACCGGGATAAACATCAACAATTTTGACTTCCAAATCGGGTATTAAGATAAAACCAAAAAATCGGGTACTTTTTTTTATCGAACGTGATAGGATAGGCCTTGAAAAATTGAGCAATTGAAAAAAAAATGAATACACCGGCAAACTAATAAACTGGGGCGGATATGTGACATGGATTGGCAGAAAATAAATTCAAAACGCTAATGCATTTGCGCGCGTTGGGGGTTCCGCTCATCTGAAGAAGGATTGCAAACGTAATGGAATGAAAAATGTTCAGCCGCGTAAATCATGTGTGGCGAAATCTATCGATGCTCGTATGTAAAGCGAATTTTGTGTACATTTTTCGGACGAAATTATTCAATGAAATGTGAACATTAGATTTCCCTGGACTATTTACGATAAACGAGTTAGTGCTGATATAGAAATCAATATATGGGAAAAATATGAGATGGATTGCCTGCATTGTTTGCGTCGTGTTCTCCGTACTATCGCCGTGAAGAAGCTATGTGTGCATTGAGGCAAATGGAGAATGGGTTCGTCGGTCAATCTCCATATGTTTGGGTATCGTTACCGCTTCGATATAATTGGTAACGTGAGTTCGATAGATGTCCTCCGTTGTTCTCCCTCTCTCCAGTGCACCAGGGTAGCTGCTGTTGAGCGTAAAGCAAGAACTATGGGCACCCATCCATGCAGCTGGGGTCGACTATTGCCATTCAAGCCATCGCATTTCTAAACACAGCGTAAACCTTCAAGAACTCCAGCGGTGGGAGCCCATCCCCGCCATGGGTTGGACTCCTGTCCGGCTTAGCGTTCTCATCTTTATTGGTGCCGGCAATACCACACACTGAATGTTCCTGCCATCGATCGGTCATGCGAAAATATTTCATCATGGAGGATATTCTTCGGAGGCCAGGCGCGAGCCCCGGATCTAGTAGACAGATACTCTATACTAGTCTGAAGATGCTTTATATACCCATAACATATGCATGGGTGTGTGTTCGTGACACGCTTTATGTCATGTTTCGGACCAGATGTGTGGATGTGTGGGCATGTATGCATGTGTGGTGGGTCTCTGGGTAGGTGGGTGGAGGTCAGCGAGTAGGTGGGTGGAGGTCAGTGGCGAGGTGGGTGGGGGTGAGTGGCGAGGTGGGGGGGGGGGGGTAAGTGGGTAGGTGGGTGGAGGTCAGTGTGTAGGTGAGTGGAGGTCAGTGTGTAGGTGGGTGGAATCCAGTGGGTAGGTGGGTGGAGGTCCGTGGGTAGGTGGGTGGAATCCAGTGGGTAGGTGGGTGGAGGTCAGTGGGTAGGTGGGTGGAATCCAGTGGGTAGGTGAGTGGAGGTCAGTGGCTAGGTGGGTGAAGGTCAGTGGCTAGGTGGGTGGAGGGTAGTGGCTAGGTGCGCGGAGCATGTAGGTGGGTGGGGTCGGGTAGGTGGGTGGGGTCGGGTGGGTGGGTGAGTGGGTAGCTAGGCGGAGGTAGGTGGGTGGGGAGGCAAGTGGGTGGAAGTCGGTCGGTGGGTGGGCAAGTGGATGAGGGTCGGTGGGTGGTTAGGTGCGTGCGATTATAAAAGCTCAAACGGATCAAATGTCCACCAGAATTCCACTCCCCCGTTTTTTCAGCCCGATATCCCATTCGAGAGGGCTACCACATTCCCTCACTATCTTCATGTAACACAATGATCCCCAGCATTGCCCGTGACAGTGGCATTTCGCAGATACAACCCAAGGGAAAGAGAATCGAGCTCGAGAATTCGTGTGGCCCAAGGGTAGCCAGTACTCTGGTCGAAAATCAATAAGCGCTGCTCACATTCTTCCATTCGAGACGGCCTCTCTTTTTTTTTATTGTATCAAACAAATATGAAAAATGACTGATACATTCCTTCGGTTTTCTTAACAAGATTGGAATTCGAAGAAGCGGGCTGTTAACCTTGAGATCTCGTATTTTAATCTCCCCTGTCGGACAATTTTTTCTGCGATAATTTTCCTTTTCTATAATATTCCTCTGCTTTTGGTACTGAAAAATTTTACGAGTACAGGAATACACAAGAGTGATTTATTTTTGTTTTTATTTTCTGTGATTTTTGTATCGATAAACCGCACGGAAAGCACAGAGAATAAACGAGAAAAATACCTGCGCTGCTACCAGAAGAATATTTCCTGCGGAGAATTATTCTTTTCTCTCAGTGCACGACAATGAGGGGATAACATTATTGGTTGTTATCGGAAACTTGATTCATCCATCCAAAGAAAATCGATTAATTATGGCGCGGATGATGGATTATATCTATACAAGAAAATAAATTCGTACAAAAATTGGTTGCGTCTGGATAATTGCAAAACAATTTAATACCTCACTCTCTTCAAGCTATTTTAGAAATTGCAAGGACTTTCGACAGTTCCAAGATTCCCTCGATAATTAAAAATGATGAATATGTATGTCATCGCTAGCCTGGATCTCCTTTCGGCTTCTATGAACGAAGCTCAACTATCGATTTTACAATGTTACAATTTCACAAAGAAAAAGATACAATTCGCCACAGAATTAAGCTAGTAATTTAAATTCTCAAATAATTAAGCTTCCTTAATTGGAGAGCTAATTCTTCCTCGTTCTTTTCTCAAATGAATATTTAATGTATTAATCGCTGGGGGGGGGGGGGGGGGGGGTGAAACGCATATTTCATTTACCCGAGCGCTTCCCTAATTACTACATATATTCAAGCTTGAGTATTCCATCCAGAATCATGTATCACGGATATAGCTGTACGGTTCTTGTGTGTTTTTCACAGTTGAAGAGAGGAAGTTGAGGTGTGTGTGTGTGTGTGTGTTCCTCTGTCTCAGATACTCTACCCACTATATCCAAGCCACGAAACGTGTGTGTGTGTATGTGTGGGTGGGTGGGTGGATGGTTGGGTCGATGGATGTGCGGGTGGGTGGGTCGATGGATGGGTGGGTGGGTGGTTCAATGGATGGGTGGGTGGGTGGCTATTTTTTCTTCCATCGCAAAAAAAATTGAAAAATTAACAATTTCAAATTTTTCAACAAACCTGAAATTTTCCATCGCGTTCGGATTGTGATTTGTTGAAAGTTGATCCTATCCGTAGAAAGTGCAATAAAATAGAAGTAATACAACCTACAAATTTGCTACATATGTAACGTAAATGAGGCCTCTAACGACTTGAGAAATTGAGGAAATGAGGAAAAATGTTTTTGAAAAAATAGGGCGAAACTGCTTAATGTCACACTCCTTGAGCACGAACTATTTCACCTCAATTCTAACAAAAAAAAACAATTACAAACTTGGAAAAATTCGGTCATTTGAGAGGCAGAGACTCGAACCACTATGCCGAAGCTCCAACATGTGTATGTGTACATTGTGTATGTTTTTTTTTTCCACTCTTTCTCTATTCGTATTCACCCACGTAACCGCTGGTAGGCATTACTTCATGGGCAATCCTACGGATCAGAGTACCCACCCATTGCGGCTGGGGCCGACTTCGCCATTTCAGCTCATCGTATTTCTAATCACAGGGTAAACCTCCAGAAACCCCTGTGATGCCATGGCGGGCGTCTACGATGGAACCCTCCCCCCCCCCGCGCGACGGGTCGCGTTCGGTCCCGGCTCACGGTCTCACTTCATGGATACCGCCGATAGCACACACGGAATGTTCCTGCCATCGGTCGGAGTCCGGGAGAAAATATTTTTGCAGTGAGCGGGAATCGAACGCGGGACCTTTAGAATAGTAGGCAGACACTCTACCCACTACACCAAAGCCCCGTCAGTACATTGTGAATGTGTATGTGTGGGTGTGTGTGTGTGTGTGTGTAGGTGGGTGGGTGCGTTGGTGGGTGGGCGTGGGTGGGTAGGTGGGCGTGTGTGTGTGTGGGTGAGTGGCTGTGAGTGTGTGGATGGGTGGGTGGATGCCTATATTGGTCATACCAATAACTTTCCTAGATGGAGAATTGAAAAAAAACAAACCGAAAACATGAATTAATTGCTTTCACTGGCAAAAATCCGTTTTCCGTGTTTATCCGGCGTCCCTTCTACATCCAGCGATTTCATAATCAAACTCGTGTAAATATAATGATAGCCCGTTGCATGAAATCGACGAAAAAACTAGTTCTGTTTGAACACCGGTTATGCACCATTGAATTTTTTGAGGATGTTTTGTTTGGCTTGGGCAATAAATATGTGAATGGAAAAATATTTAATATCGAGTACCAGGTAAATTGCATCACAAGTTGATTATTCTATAATATTTTCGCATTAAACAAACGCTTGCAGGATAATGTTTCGGATTTTTAGGTCACAGAACATGGTGATTGCAAAGACAAACAAAATTCAAAAAAGACTAATTTATTCAACTAAATAGAGACAAAAAATGTGAAAATTACTGTGGCGCTTGGTTCAGTTTGCGCATATTTTTGAGGTCACAACTGATTCCCAAACTTCCCTAAAAACATAATGATCTCGTTACAAACTGTTTTCACACCAAAATAGTACTGAAGATTTTTTGTACAAAATTTGCTTTGCCACTAAAAAGCTTTGTTGACTTTTTTCTCAAAACCCCCGTGCTCACGAAATATGCTGCAAAGGAGCGAAAGCTATTGGATACTTTTGTCCAAGAACTGAACCAATAATTTCATGGAAAAATATCATGAAGTTTTTCATGTAGACAATGTGGTTCGTCACAAAAAAGCTTCATATCATTTTTCTCCAGGCCGATTCATTTACAAGATAAAACCCATACAATAATACATTCACTCTATAATATCCACGTAATGGTGTGTGCTAGCGATAAAAGTCATACAGGTTAAAATGTGTATTTTTGAATCTGGGATAATATTCACTATGAATATTTTGGTTATCGCTAGTCCTATGAACCTTTAACAGATTCAACATTTTTGAAAATTTTGAAAATTTTTAAATGTTTCAAACTTTTTAAAAATTTTAAAATTTTTAACATTTTCAAACTTTTCAAAAATTTTTAAATTTTCAAAATTTTCAGAATTTCCAAAATTTTCAAAATTTTCAAAATTTTCAAAATTTTCAAAAATTTTCAAAATTTTTAAAATTTTAAGAATGTGAAAGATTTCAAGATTTTCAAACTTCCAAAAATATTCAAATTTTCAAAAAGTTCAAAGATTTTGAAAAATCGAAAATTAAAAAAATCCCAAAGCTCATGCTCCAGCCTTATGATGTAATCTCTGCATTGGGTTTTGAGGACTGTGAGCATTAGCAGAAAATTGCGCCCTGTGCAAAGATACAAGTGTCTCATTCATCGTCATCGTCCACGTGGCAGTCGGGACGAGTTACGGCAATAACTGAAATTATCGAATCCCAAGGTCAAGTCGAGACGGACGTAGATCTCGTCAGTATTATGCAATGCTTCGGCTTTTTATTGCTGACTGTAGCCATAATTATCTCGCAATAAAGATTTAATTTTTGCATATTCGATGTGGTTGCGCGATTAAAATTGATTATTCACGATTCGAGATGAGCGGGGAAGAACCAAATTTACAAACAAAAGTTTACTGTATAGAAATATCGAAATGAAATTGTTTAAAAAATTATCTTTATTTTTTTTGTAACTCATTGAGTTTCTTTACTGATTTTTTCAGCAATATCTTATGCAAGATTTATTGAATGTTTAGTGTATCTTGTTTCCCATATTTGCAGAGCAAAATAATTGCGTGTTTTTTTTAATATTTTTTATATTTTTAGAATTTTTAATTTTTTTATTTCTTCGGCATTTTTAAAGATTGCAAAGTTTTCGAGATTTTTGAAATTTTTGAAATTTTTGAAATTTTTGAAATTTTTGAAATTTTGGAAATTTTTGAAATTTTTGAAATTTTTGAAATTTTTGAAATTTTTGAAATTTTTGAAATTTTTGAAATTTTTGAAATTTTTGAAATTTTTGAAATTTTTGAAATTTTTGAAATTTTTGAAATTTTGGGAATTTTTGAAATTTTTGAAATTTTTGAAATTTTTGAAATTTTTGTAATTTTTAAAATTTTTGAAATTTTTGAAATTTTTGTAATTTTTGTAATTTTTAAAATTTTTGAAATTTTTGAAATTTTTGAAATTTTTGAAATTGTTAAAATTTTTGAAATTTTTGAAATTTTTGAAATTTTTGAAATTTTTGAAATTTTTGAAATTTATGAAATTTATGAAATTTACGAAATTTTTGCAATTTTTGAAATTTTTGAAAGTTTTTAAAATTTTTCAAATCTTTGCATTTTTAAAAAAATTTGAAACTTTTCTCTGTTTGTCATCGTTTTTTTTTTCTTCAATGTTCTACATGAGCCTAATTTTTTTAAACTTCTCCAAGTAGTTGATTTATTCCCTTCATTTCCTCGAATAAATATCGTTCATACTCGTGCATGTTGATCATCGTGGTATCTACAAGACACAAAAAAACGTAGTTGAACGAAGTTCAAACGCACAAGTGAAGTTTATCAATTTTTCCCTCCTCCGTCCAATTTGTTTCTCATGATATTGACGCTGTCTTCCACAACTCGTCGGCAAAAGACCGGAGTGAAGTTACATTCATAGTGTATCGTAAAAGTCATGGGAACAGTTTCATCACAAGTTGCTTTTAATTAACTTCTGATTCTACGCGAAATTCTATTTATAAATTTATAAGAAACTTTCATGAGAACTCTAACATTGTTCGGTAGCAAAAGAGAGAACTCCAGGGACTATTAAGCTCCTAATGAAAATATTCCTAGCATTATTTTTGCAAGGGCCAAAACCAAGAGTGCCAAGAGAGTGTGATCCATCAGGACCGCGCCAATAACTTCTCAATTTATAAATCTCCTCCAAAATTTCCGCAGAGATTCAAGTATCTTGTGAACAAGTTTCAAGGGCTTCTGCAAAAAATGTGATCTAACATTTTTGGAAAACAATTTTAACCTGGTAAGTCCATAACCATTTTTCATTAAACCGGCTTATTTTTTCGATCAATTGAAAATGGACACTTTCAATGGAAAACGTAATGCACCATTGGGGGACCATTTGGCACACACACTTGTTTCGGAGCTTTGGTATAGTCGATAGAATATCTGGGACAGGAAAAAATCACGCGTGAACACGTATCAGGATGTTGTAGTCGATAGAGTATCTGCCTAAATAAAGCATTACTTTCTTAGGCATTATCTTCTGACGCGATACGATAATTTAGTCACTTGGCATTTGCGGAGGTCAGCGGAGGTGTCAACCAAAATAGAGAGAAAGTGTCTACATGAGACCCCCTCGTAACAGACCCTAGAAGGGAACCCGCACGGTACTTAGGACCGAATGCCAGGCAGCAGAGAGACACTCGGCCTCTGACCACTTAGCAGTCAACACCTCGATCCTTAGTTAACAATCACAGTATATTGTCGCTATTGAGTTGATTACTTGTATAATTTCTGAGCTCAATACATCTTAACATTTGTCGATCAGTACAGCATTTTTCATCTGCTACATTTCATCCCCTAGCGATTGAACTTCCACCCAACATCCAATGCTACCATTCACTGTGGGATAAACGAATCCTTGTAATGGATGATAAATGAGTGACTAATGGCTATAAATTACTCAAATAGTTCATTTTCAAATGTTTAGTAAGTACTAAAAGGTTATTTTTTACCTATTTTTTACCAATATTGTGGATCCCAAATGGTCAGGGTCGCAAGGTTGGCCAAAGACCACACGAGTCGAAATGTCGTCATAAACTACACATAGCATTCGTCCAGTAATCGGCCCGCGCACAGGTCTTCGCGTATTGCGAATTATTTGGCACTCTTTACCATATTCACCATATTCGCATAAAGCCCATGTAACCAAGTGCCCCCGGTGAGTGACAAAGGAGCCCGTTATGTACCCCGATAGCCCTTCTGTTCCTCCATCGCTCAGCGTCATTGTGCACTTTCCTCTGGTACCCTCCCTCTGCTATATGTACGCTCAAAACGACAAAGCCCCTCGGTATTTAATTTTCCATTCTACCCCCCTCCCCCCTTCCACACCTCATTTCACCATAACCAGGCGCCTACTGTTCGCACGAACTTCTGAGGAATATTTGAGACACCCCATGTGCAAGGCGCCCCGTATAACATTCATTAAGCAATGTGGGGAGGGGGGGGGGGGGGGAGGAATCGGAAATTTTTTTTCGCAATGGCCATTAAAAATTCATCGACGTCATCAGTTAAAAACATAGAAATTTGCAACATTGAAAAAACTGTAAGGATTGGATGTTTTCCGGAAGTTGCCAGGAAGAGCCCAAAATCGGAAGATTGTCAGTCTATTCAGAGAACACTTGAACATTATGATGTGATATTTTTCGCGCAGTATGCTTGGACACTTGATCCCATTCCCAAGTGCATCATCAAGGTATGGTCGTTACATTCACCCAAAAACTGCTCCCTTCACTGCGCAATGCGACTGCTCATTAAGTTGGAACACTGCGTGTGGAGGATTTTTGCTACTACCCTTGTTACAACCGCAATGATGACGCTAGCTGCCGTCAGACTGGAATCCCAAATGACTTCATTAAGACTGCATCCTTTATTACACTTGTGCTAAAACTAAAATTGCGAAATTGAGAGTTTTTGTATGGGCTTTGGAATATTAATTATTCTTTGGGCGTAGTATACATCGAAGGATGGTCTTCCAGAGGATCTGCAACGGGCGTTATTGATTGCTAATAAATATCGTCTTGACGGGATAATCATATCCCGTCCGTATGGAAAATTTTCATGGTGTCCCGGTAGAAACTTGGGACATGGAACCGAATGAGAATTTCCCAAAAATCGACAATTTCAAACAAATTTCAGGAAAAATAAACAATCAAAATTTTCCTCACTAAAAACCATTTTAGAAAATCCAGAAATTCCGAAAATTTCAACCTTATGTAAGTACCAGGAAACAAGAACTCCAACCCCTGTACACAGTTGACATACGTTTAATCGCGAATGTAAGACACCGAGGTCACATCCCCCATCAGCGAGGGTTATAAAACCAAGGGACATAAACAGAATGACTCGAGTACCCGCCATCAGTCCCCGTAAATGTGAGGCGTTCCGCGCATGCGCAGAAGATTAACCTTCCGTACCCACTTGCCGTTTTTGTGAAATATCTCAAATTGTAGAAGAGATAGAAATTTTTTCGATATATTCTTTCTTATAGGGTTGAGTATGCTCTACAAAAAATCTTTATTTCAAAATTTCCTTAGCTCTCTTGGATTTCGGGATATCGGGCGAAAACCCGCGATTTTATGACAGCGTGATGGCATAAGTGTATGCGAGAGATTGCGCTCAATAGTATGTGATCGCACGTGCATTGTATCTATATATACGTATATATGAGAATGTAGGGGTGGGATTGGGAATATTAGGGTACTTAATGGGCTCGGGATCATTTGAGCACATGGGGGATATGGGGATTTGGCAGTGTGGCACGTTCAGACATTTCCACCCTTCGTCGACCACTAAAATGCTCACCTCTTGGGGCGCCCTACCCCACAATCATCCACGGTCTTCCACTAAGACGAACACAGTCGTGGGGAACTTGGAATAAGCCGGGGAAATACCTAGACCGTAAATTCTGGGAGTGCACAGATCAATAAAGGAAAAGAAAGTATGAAAAAAATCATTTAATTTAGGGGTATTTTTGGTATTTCCCAGGGGTATTTGCCCAGTTTTAAAGATAATATACCCTCGATTTTGGGATATAAATACTTTCGAGATTTTAGCAAATAAAATATTTTTTTATCGCATTGGTTCCCACAAAATTGTTTTTTTCTTTGGTGTAGTGGTACACCAAATTTTATTGGTGAACGAACAAAAATCGGGGAACCACTGCGAAAATCGAGTTCGCATGGAATTGTTTGGGCTCGTTTGGGGATATAAATATCCCCAATCTGGCGATAAAATGTTTCCGATCCGCGGGTACACATATTCCGGAATTGGCGGGAATTTATGGCCGAATTGTCGATTTTTTATTTCCGAATCGCTAGTATGTTATCCGTCAATTGTGCATCTTTATACCTCCATATCAGGGAAATTTATATTGTTGAATTGGGAATTTTTACCCCTGGAAAGGGGCTAGTTTGCCCCCCAAATTGAGCTTAAGCATAGAAACACAATTTGTCACAAAATTTCAAAGTTACAGAAACTTCGGCCATTTCTGACCATCCATGAAATCCATGAATTGAACTTCACAATGGATCTTTGAATCCTATTTGACATCTGAACCATTCAATATTTCCGCCATGTAACATGTAATATCCACCATCCCGCTATTCCACTGCAGAGAAAAAAATTTAATAGTGTGCCTGGGGTGCCCTACCCCAGTCGCACACTAAAATGAACGCATTCGTGCGGAGCGGAGAACAGACCAGGATCATGCGGGATAAATACCTCGTCCATAAATTCTGGCAATGTGCCAAAAATCAATAAAAGAAAAGCAATCTCGTTCCTAACACCCATGTGTGGAGATACTGACGAGGGTTGGAACGAAGTAATTTCTCGGGGGGGATCGGGTGATGGTGTTTTCATGGGGTGAGGTGCGATTATAGTGCCCAATTTTCCTATTTTCGGATGAAAGCCATTCACTTTCATTGATTACTCGAGAAAATAACTAAAATTGACTTATTTTCCTCAGCAAAGAAGTTGCAAATACAATTTTTTTCAACCCAAATTCGTCAGAGTTAATCCTTTAAATACATTCATGTGTCCCACCTGACCCATCCGCAGATGGTTCAGTGGCTCCATCCATACATGCTGACTAGATCACAGCTCGTATATATTTTGCTAGTTTTAATACATTAATTTATGTGTTGTATCCTAATTTCTTGATTTTCATTGCAGGTAAGCTGTCAATAATTGCGGTTTATTCTTGGGTGCTGAAGATAGCTCAATTGAAGAAATTACAGAATGGTATGTTAGTATTAATTAATGTCCACTGAATTAAAAAATCGGGAGACTGAAACACACACACATGGTAAACTTTTAAACAAGGAGGAATTGACAAAAAATTTCTATTCGTGGATATGAAATACATAATCACAATTGCAGATCAGGAGATGCGCTAGCATCACCTAGTAAGCACCATAATGTGGAGAACTGGTGAGATCTACCGCACTCCTATATACGCCTGAAGGAGCTCGCTCGATTTTCCGAAATTGATAAAACAGTCAACCAGTGTATTTGACAAGCAATTTTTCCCCTGCACACAATTTTATCTCCTCTTCCATATAAAAAATGCAACCAAGATGTTCCCCGTAATTTCAAATTAAAAAAATATAAATTATCCGGTCGTATGGTGAAGTGGGTAAGGTGCCCGCCTACGGATCTAGAGGGCCTGGGTTCAAGCTTAGGCACCGGCGGATTTTTTCTGTATTATTTGATTAAGTTAAATAACGGGTACCGCAAAGGAGTAAACAGTGTGTCCCAAAAGTTCCAATAAGAGTACCAAAAACAGTTTACAATCGAATAATCCTACCCTCACTGTGAACGAATGACATCTGTAACTTTGAGTTACACAGGAAAAGTCGTGAGCATCTAACGACTATAATAAGTCCAGAGCCATCGTTTATGACCCTGGTAGTTCCACAGCGACGTTAAGTAACATCTTTAAAAAAAATGAAATAAACGGGATGTGGGTCTGACCCTCTACGGGCCGAACCTATAACTTCCCGATATTTGTGTATGGGTCTGTGTTATAGCGTGATATCATATCGTTGAGCATATCGAATTAATTAAGCGCTATCATCTTAATTGTGCGTGTTACTAAAAAAATCATAAAACACAAAATGTTTGTTTTTACATGAGGAACAACTTTCATTGATAACTTTTTCCTATAACTCTTACCGTTCATGTAATAGAGCGTGATAAACAATTAAAATCGTGTTTTTTTGTTAATTACTAAAAAACTACCTGGCCGATTAAAAAAAAACTCCTTTCAGAACCCCGCCTCGGCGAGACGTAATTAAAAAAAAAAAAAATTAAAATCGGTCCAGCCGTTTACGAGAAACCGTTCGCCAAAGATTTGCTCACATACGTACACACACACACACACATGAACATCTTATTGGAAACGTATCAGTATACTGCCAAACGCCGAGAAAAGTGAAAATTTAATCGATCTGGCACTTTTCATTTTCGGGGTCATTACAATAACTTCCTATCGGAAAGTTAAAAATAAATTATCCGGCCATCGATAATGAACTCACCTGATATTTGACTTGCTTTCGTTAATATTGGCCGACGTTCAATCTCCCCAAGAAACTACATAACGGAATACACTGTACTAATTGTTCCATCTGTGTACCATGGTGCCTGGTTGAAATGAGAAAATTAACAAAGAGCAACAGCCTTTGGCCCTTTCAATTGACTTTTCACACCAGCTGTCCATTAGATGTCCAATCAGCATAAACCGAGAATCGGACATTATGTTCCAGTCACTTTTTCAACTTTGCGTAAAAGCTTTTCCAACATTCACTCTGCGGTAGTCAACACATATCTTTCCATGTACATTGCTCAGGGGTATCCATCTGTTGGACCAGTTTTATATACGAACAAAAACGAGGTTTGAAATACGAGACACATCTCATGTTATGTAATGCCAATTTTCCTTCGGTGACAGGTGCATAGACAGATTCATTCGCAAATTTATTATGAAAAATGGCAAAATTTCTTCACGGTAATTTGATACATAAAGGAGAGTGGTCAGTGCAAATTAAAAAATTGACAATGTTTCATCTCCATGAAATTCATAACTCGAATCGATCTACTGTAGACTAATGAACACAAAGAATAATACATAAACGCATATGTTGCATCGAGCCATCTTATGTTTCCACGAGTTCACTTTTTTTTATCGGCAGTTGGAGCTCCAAGTCAGAACATTTGATATCTATCCTCACTTCAATCCAACAATCCAATTCCGTTATTACACTATTTTTGTGAAACAAAAAAAGAGTGAGAGAAGTAACAAATGTAGGGAATTTTGTAGGGCACGGGCTGAGACACAGGTGTACCACTGGCCGGTCATATTCTCCCGTTCGCCCGGACATATTACCCCGTGTGACCAGTGTGTCACACCCATTTTCAGGGTAAATATCCACTCTGAATTTATTATTGAAGCTGCTAATGAAAATTTAATTTTTTTCGAATTCTGTAAAAGTTCCAAATAACTTTTCTGTTTTAAATTTGGAAAATTTTGGAAATTTTTAACACTTTTTATCCCGTTTTGCCCCATATACGACGGGGATAAATTAGCGGTGCTAAGCGCTTCGTTCATAATCCCTCCTATACATGAGAGCTCAGGGATTTCACTGCGATCTCTCCTTAAGGGATGAAAAAACAATTATTACGGGACTTACGTAATTCCAGATGCTGTCAGGGCCGTCAGCTTGGCACAATTGATACTTCGTGTCACTTTCTACTTTTGTTCTCTCTGGTGCACATTTCTCATGTGCACTCAGGATACTACGACGTGAGATATGTATTAGGAAATGTACCTTCAAGCATTCGTGCATTTGTACGCGGAGGGATCCTACGTGCGTCCTTACATGGCTCTTGAGTGCCGGATTATACCGGGCTCCGAATACATCCGCAGAATTTCGCATGGAGAAGTGGGTCCTGTCACCAAGAATTACCGTGAAACTTCGGAGTGAAGAAAAATTGCTTGCATCGAGAAACTTTATATTCTTACAATTTTTGGAAAATTTCGAATTCTACAATTCGTGAAATATTTTAAAAGTTTGAAAATTATTATTATGCAATTGGCAAGATTCTAAAAACTTTGGAAGTTTTGGAAATTTTGGAAACGTTAAAAATTTAGAACTTTTGCAAATTTGGAAAATTTTAAGTTTTAAAACTTTTTAGAAACTCAAACTTAAAAAAATTGCATGAACTTATAATGTTCTGAAAATTCTGGAACAAAAAATTTAAAAATTTCGGAATTTTGAAAATTTTGAGTTTGTGTTAAGTTATGCAAATTTCCACAAGTATAGAAAAGGTGAGCACTTTAAAATTGCAGCTTGATAACGGAGGAAATAATTTTCACCAAATGTCTTATACCTATCACGTGTTTCAATTACTCCCAATCCTCTGTCTGTTCTCGATCTTTGATTCGTAAGCATCAGATCCTCTTCCATATCCCGGCCACGAAATCCTCCGCACGTTCAAACATGAAAGAGCTTTCAGGCTAAAAGCTGCTTCTAATCGACGGAAGTTCACGATATAGACGTGCACAATTTGGTTCAGCAATCTTCCTTGCAAATGCTCCAGGCGACTTATATAATCAGATTTTTGTTATTGAACAGGATCATCAATTTCTGGTGCTCATTAACTTTCATCACCTAATTTTTCATCTCCTGTATCGGTTCCCTTACTACTTGGACTTTCTTATTATGGGCAGAAATTGCGAATAATAATTATGTGTAAGCCCAGAAAATTTGTTGGAAATTTCTCGACAATTTCATAAAGATGTATAAGATTTGGGACAATCGAAAAAAATTCTATGAAATTACAGAAAATGGGGCACGATAAATCACGACATTTGAAGAGCGGCCTACTGGCCCATTTCCAAAATGTCCCATTGCAAACTTGGGACAGTTGAAAGTTGATCAATTGTCCCATTTGGAAACGGTACGATGTCCTATCTGAAAATCGGGACAGTGTCCCATTCGAAATTGGGACATTGTCCCATCGGAAAATGGGACATTGTCCCATCGGAAACTGGGGCATTGTCCCATCGGAAAATGGGGCATTGTCCCATCGGAAAATGAGACATTGTCCCATCGAAAAATGGGGCACTGTCCCATCCGGAAATTGGGACATTGTTCCATCGGAAAATTGGGACATTAGGCTGGGTGAACATTGGGACATTGTCGTGCCTGGTAATTGGGACATAATCTTTGTTGAGATTCGTACGTTGTAGTCTTCAATGGACGAGAGATTGTCCCAGTGAAGAAAGGGGACACGGTCCTAGATATGAAATAGGATGTTATTTCAGTTGAAAATTGGCAGATTACTTGCAGCATTCGGAAATTGGAGCTCTAGGAAAGGTAGTAATTGAAGATTAGGGGCCTGTTCCATCTTCATGTTCAGTTCGGCATATGGGTATTTGTACATTGAGACCTACTTAAATATTGGGACATTGTGACCTGAGATCATTCGGGGCCTGTCCCAATTAAAGATAAGCAAATTGAGAAAGTGTTGAGGAAGCATCCATTAATTCTCAAAAATGGCCAGAACCATTAAACCTTTTAAAAACTGGAGGAAATCTCAAATTGCAGAAATTTCAAAGTTACGACCAATTTGAGAAAATCAATTTCATCAAATTGTAAAAAAGCCGAAATTTATAAAATTATTCCGCTTTTTTTCTAATTGTAGATTCAGAAGTAAATAAAAAGCATCATTATTTATTATAGCATATCTGAAAAAAGACTGGTGATTAAATTGCAATTTCAAATTTTAAGAGTAATTACGATAACTTCATTTACCGGCAGCGCAAAGTTTTCGATGCCCCATAATGCAATGAATTGTTATGACATTATTAACTTTCATCACACAATTCTTCATCTCCGGCATTGACTCCCGTAGTAACGCGCGGATTTTTCCATTAACGAGGGAAAAAAAATCGCGGATCGTAATTACCTATAGCCAGAGATGTCAATCACTGTGTAGTTCCTGGTGGTAGCTACTTCCTGGTGCCGTTACATTGTGACAAAAAATGGATGAATGGGTCGAATGGGCTCGTTCGGAGAAATATCGTGGATGGGGAAAAAGTGAATTGGAATGAATTTCGCCGGATTGGAAAACAAAAAGCACTGTGTTATTTACGAGCTTCGTATGGTAATTTATGATTGTCATAATCTTGACTTGCGATTTACGGAGGGAATATTTAGGATACCACGACATAAAAATTTGGCATTGCTGAAATTTTTATTTCGCTAATGTTCAAATTTGTTTTTCAAAATTTTTTTAATTTTCAAAATTTTTAAAGCTATCAAAATTTTTTAAATTTTCAACATTTTTTCAATTGTCAAATTTTTTTAAATTTTCAAAATTTTTTAAATTTTTCAAATTTTTCAAATTTTTGAGAGAAAAAATTTGAAATTTCAAAAAGTTACAAATTTTCAAATTTTTTGAAATTCCTTTTTCTATAGCACTAACTGTGAAAAATGATTGAATTGTCCTAACGTACATATACGTTTTAATTACCATATAATTCAGGAATAGGTGCTGAACGCAAGTGTGCTATAGTGTGATAATGCATAGTATGATATATTATGTCATATAATTGAAACAAAGATTCCAGCATTAAATTATAACACAAGCACAAAATGTCGAGTCCCACTTAAATGTATAGAAGTGAAATGAAGTAGTGGTATACAGTGGTGAGTTTACGATCAGACATAAAATTTATAACGATGCATAAAGTGGATAGACCAGCGAGGGAGTGCTTTTAGTATTGTTGCATTGAAACAGCGCGAGAATCAAGATGAGACAGTGGTATGACAGACGTCTGGGCGTCTTCCGTCTGGCGCAATAAACTTATCTCGATGAAGCTGCAAGTCTCGTCTGTACCGACACTTTACGCCATCAAATTTAAATTCAGCGGAAGAGAATTGGCGGTGTTTGCGGCTTATGAGTGTTCAGGAGTTTCGTGGGATCAATTATATGAAGGCTATAGAAAGGGTGTAAATTTCTCCTTTGAATTTTAGAATTGAAGCATTTATGGAATTATAACGGAAAATTCAATTTTAATTACCAAATTTTTTGAATTTTCCGAATTATTGGTTTTTTGAATTTTTCAAATTTTCCGATTTTTTTTAATTTTTCCAATCCTCCAAAGTCATGGAATTTTTCATCCCCAATAACAAGTGTTCCTTTTCATCAAGCCTGAAAAACTAATGTATGAAATTTAGATTATAACTCATTACGCATTTCCATAAATCTTCCTCTTACGAATTCAATTCCCAATTTTGTTAATCCCCCCCCCCCCCCCCCCCCCCCCGCTTCGCCTCCCCCTCTTCATCCGCCATAAGAGCGAATGAAACTCACATGGAACGAGTGGATAATCCTGGACCACTCATCCTCCTACTTATCTGCAACCGAGATTTTTTTCCCCGGGACAAATAGTCGCTGTGGGATAGGTGGCAATGGCGTTTCTCCAGGGCCATTTTCAAGTGAATCTGCGGAGCCATTATTTTGGATGAAATTCAGATTGTCTGAAAGATTTCCCAAACTTTTCACTACTTGGCTTTTGCACTGGGCAATTTTCGAAGATTACATGGCGGGGAATACTTATAATTTTATTCAGGGGTTTCAAATCGTCCAGAGACATCAAATTTTCCAGCAACTGGTACAACTTGGTGGCTTCTGGCGAATAAACCAGATGTCTCAGCCAATTTGAATTTTCATTAGGGAAATCTTGAGGATGGAGAAGTGGAAATTTGTTTACGTGAACAAATCATTTTGGGTTGTAATTGAAACGTACTGAGTACTTAAAACATTGAAAACATTTCCATAATTGACATTTTCTGTTTAAGAGGTATGTATTCATTTGTGAATTTTATACTGAATTGTTTCATCCACCCACCCGCCCACATTCACGCAACCACCCACCCGCCCACATCCATACACCCACCCACCCGCTCACATCCATACGCCCATCCACCCGTCCACATCCACAGCCCCGCCTACCCACCCGCCCACATCCTCCCACCCACCCGCCTACATCCACACAACCACCCACCCACTCATATCCACACGCCCACCCATCCATCCCGCCCACCCACATTCACACATCCTGGCAAAGACGGGCTGATGATTGCAGGAGGTTACAATTTCTCGCCAATTTTCACATAAAATCTTCATTTTTCTCCTTACATATGTCTAAGATGCCCTTCTTTCCGCCTATTGAGAAATCAATCCGGGGGGAACTCATTCGTTACGGAATGGAGATATTGATTGGAGTTTGCTCAAGACATTCTGCTTTTGCAGAACAATTTCTTCCTGGAGCGTGTTGATTCAAGGATTCAAGCAATAAGAATACGTCGTATCGGTTCCTTCGGTCTATCGGAGTTCATTCAGGGGTGCCTTCATTACTTTTTATCGGAAATTTCTGGAAAATACCTCCTTATTGCCCTCTATGCCGTAAAAATTATATTTTTTTACCACATTTGATGCTTTTAAATTTTTAAACTTGGAATTCTGGGAAGTTGTGAAATTTTGTGAATTTTTCAAATTTGAAAATTTTCGATATTTTTGGTTGAACTGTCAAAAATGTCAAAACCTCAATAGTTTTTCAAAATTTAAAACCCGATAAAAATTTCAGCGATTTCAGAAATTACCGTAATTTTCTTTATTGTAAAATATTTTATTTGTAAAATTTTAAAAATTTCAGAGGTCTTTCAAAGCTGCGTGTAATGATTTTTTTCCCGCTCTTCTTGCATTGAAATTCTACAATTCCACTCATATCCCAAGTGAACATTTCGTAATTCTGTTTCCCGACAAATGTATTCCAATTGTGTTTGTAAGATACTTCCTTTGAAGCGGATTTTTTTTGTCTGGAAAGGCAATGACTGAATTCAACGAAGATAAACCCTCTTATTTCATTCTCTTATTTCACCTTCTGCAATTGTGACTCCCCTTTGTTATGACATTTCCGTCTCCGCTAGTTCGAGTGTAGAAGTAATAGAGAAATAAAGTTTGAGGAAAATCGCGGGACAATCTCCGGATTATGGTCAATTTTTCGAGGATGTAGGAGTTTCAGGGATGACCCAGTTCCAGCTCAATTTGTATTACTAACCTCCCTATAGATTGTGCAATACTCCACCATTAAATAATTTTCGTTGATTAATATTTTTAATGAAGAAAAAAAAACCAAGTTATTGTTGTGCTGGAGTTCTCGGAACTTTAATTGTTTTATGCCAGATGTGTGCGCACCCACTCACCCATCCACCCACCTACCCACCCGACCACCCATTTAGTCACCCACTTATCCCACCACTCACTCACCCAGTCCACCGCACCTATTCACCCAACCAGCCACCCGACCACCCGCTCAGCTACCCCCCTATCCCACCACCAACCTACTAATTCCACCACCCACCCGACCACCCGCTCACCCACCGTCAACCTACTGATTCCGCCACCGACCCACCCATCCTACCACCCACCCGCCCATCCTACCACCTACTCGTCCATCCTACCACCCACTCGTCCATTCCACCAGCTACCCACCCATCACACACGCCACCCACCCAAACCACCACCTATTCATCCAATCAGCCACCCATCTAGCCGAACACCCATTCACCGACCCACTCATCCCATCACCCACCCATCCGTTCAACCACCTACTGATTCCACCACCCACCCACCCACTACCCCATCCTACCCTCCACGCGCCCATCGCACCAGCCACCCATTCACCCACCCACTTATCCCACCAGTCACCCACCATCCGCCCCTCCGGTCCACCACCTATTCACCTAAACAACCATCCATCCACCTGACCACCCATTCAACCACTCACTTATCCCACCACCCACCCACCCGTTAACCCACCAACGGATTTCACCACCCACCCATTCCTTCCCCTCCCCCACCCACACACATACACGCAGAAATACAATCTCAGAGATAAGTCCGAGGATCTCACTCTTCCGAAATTTTCTGACTAAACAAAAATAATACCTCACCCAAAGGAATGGTAATTTTTACCATTTCTTTTGAGGTTCATGGAGATCGGAGCAGGTTCTAGGTCCGCAAGATTGAAACTCTCCCTTTTCATCGGAGAACATTTGCGCGGGTCGATAAGCAATTAATAGACAACTTGGAGTAACTGTAACCCAATGGAAGTTGGAGATGGGCTGAACAATTAAACTTGAACCACAGTTGGGAGTTTCAATTCACACTAGTGGAATTCGAAGGGCGGGGATATCGCGACGTCTATTCAGTCATTAGTCAATCGGACTATCAATCACATTAAACATGTCGGTGCGTCGATAAATCTCCGTGAATTTATTCAGCGGGAAATTAATGGTAGGTGTCATGGTAATGGGGTTATTTTATATTTGTATTTTGCATTGTTGTGTCTCGGATTTTTTTGGAGAATTCTGTCAATCCCATTTTCTGACACCCCCCCCCCCCCTCCGCCACGCATTTCCTATATCTTATGTCTTATGGCTCATCCGTTTTTTAAGTTTTGAGCCTTCTGGAGTTGGAAACCTTTTAATTTTTTTATTTCTTTGAATATTATTAAGTTGCTGATATTTTTCTAATTCTTAAAATTTTCGAAAGATTTCAGAAAATCCTTAATAGCAGTCTATAAAATCAGTAATTTTTCGGGTCAATAAGCAAAGAAAAACGAGCGTTAATTGACGTAAAATTCATTGACAAGTTGAGCTGCGCAACGTGACACAATTGCACTTAATTCACTGACAAATTGATGAAAAAACTTTGGCGATAATTTCAATGGAATGAGAAACTTTTCAGGCCAATTCTGCCTCAACACGTACATCCCATTGGCTATTATATCTATATCTACACTGCAGACACTTGAGAGTTGGGAAAAGAAAATAGTTCGAGAGGTTTATCAGTCGGTGTTGGTAACGGAGGACATCAGTATGTGCATACATCTATATAAATAGGAACATGTACATTTAGGCCCTCTCGTATACTGACATAGACTCTAATACCCATGCGACTGCGCCAGGAGATCCCGTAGTTCGGAAACAAGTAATTGTTCTTGGTAGAAAAGTTCTTCAGCGGATACCATTTTCAACTCATTTTAAAAATTTCACAAGTTATATGAATTTTGTACCATCGGAGAAACATTAAAAAATTTCTGTGATAAAAAATTTAAAAAATTTTGAACATTTTGAAAATTTTGAAAATTTTGAAAAACTTTCCGAATTCCCCAAATTTTAAAATTGAATTTACAAAATTATGAAAAATCTCTAAATTTTGACTCTCTTTAAAAAATTTGAAATTAATAATTTCCCTGTTGACAAAAAAAAAAAAAAAAATTGAAATTTGAGTTTCCAAAAATTTGCAAAATTTCTCGAAAACCAAAATCCTAAAGATTCTAAACATCCTTAGGAATTTAAGAACCTCACCCCAAAAATAATCATAATAATACCAAAATAAAAAATAATACTTATGTCGTTAATTCAAAACGGATCGCGTTTCAAAAATTAAAAATTTCCCGAAATTAGAAAAATTAAATTTGACAAACCTGAATAATTCCGAAGCTTTTAACTTCGAAAAAAGTATTTTTTTATTTTCATTACGGTACCTGTAGGCGGTTACACCAAGATACTCTGTAGTGCGCGGCAAACTAATTGTTTCAGTTGGCAAAGTTTTTTTCCGCGTACTATTTCGAGCGAGGACAAGGAAAAAAAGAAAAAAAAATTTACGAGAGAAATTACCCGGCGGTGTGCGCGAGACCGAGCGTTTATTAATGCTTTTTTTTTACTCCTGAAATTTAAGGGAGCCCTTCAGCAGCCCCGCCATTGGAATCAAGAGGAAATATTTCGCGATACGAGCGGAGGACTCTTTTGAATTTTTTCGAATTACGCAATTATGTTTTGCCCGATTTTTCGCATTTGGCGGCGGGAGGGAGGTGGGTGGGTGGGGTCTCATTAGTATTGCGCGATGATGCCTTTAGTCGAAAAATTTGCAATTGTAGGAGAACTATTTTTTTTTCGGGTTCTGCGGTAAAATAAATTATTTTAATTCAAAAACAAGGAGTGTTCAGTTGTTATTAGATGTCTCATTTTGTAAATTCTGCATTTGAAAACGATTTTCAAAAATTCGAATTACTGCGAATTTTGGAGGCAATTTAACGAGTTGGAAAAAGAAACTGAGAACCTCGAGAAATTTCAGATATTCAAAGTATTTCAAGATTTTCCAGAATTTCAAGCTGCAAAAAGATGGAATTGAATAATTTGAAAACATTGAGAGAAATGGAAAAATCTAAAAAATTTATTAAAAAAATGGAAATTTCGAAAAAGTTGAAGAAAAAATTTTTTTTTAAGAAACCGCGACAAAAATTGAAAATTTGAAAAATTTTCCCGAATTCCAAAAACTTTCAAACATTTCAAGAATTTCGGAAAATTCAAAAACTTGAACCACCTGCAAACACTTTAAAATTAGAAAAAAATGGAACTACTGTAAAAAATTGAAAGAAGCTATTATTCAAAAATGAAACTTTGTGAGAGACTCCCGTTCGTTAGGCGTGAACTTGATTTATTTAATACCTGGACTAAATTACAAGGCTGTTGTAAGCTGTTGTAGCTTGTAATCAAATCCCGTAGCTCAAATGCAGACGTTCGGAAGTGCGGACAAGTTTAACATAATGGACTCGGTGATGGAGCAGATCCTCCGTCCAAACTGCTATGCGAACTTTGAGAGAATACGAAAACTGCTAACGTATCAACTCTAATTCCGAATTTTCCTGAGGGAATGTTCTAAAATGGAATTCATGCCACCAAAAACTCGGCTGCAGTATTTTACAATACTTCAAAAAATTTTAATTTTTTGAAATCTTCGAAACTTTTCGCCATTTTTAGAATTTTTAGAACACATCTTCGTTAATTGCAAATTTTCCTGTCAGTCTTTTATACTTTGAACATCCGAAAAAAATTATAGACTGCGTTTTTACAGTGTATTTTTACATGCCTCACTCTCCGTCCATATCCCCCTTTCCTCAATAATTAATCCTGAATATTCATTTCACACCGTTTTTTCACTGCTGAATTTTCATGTCCACGAGCTTCCTCCACTTTCTCCGACCCCCGCGATCCCAGGGGACTCATCGATATTCTGATGTAGACAAATCCGATAACAGCGATACAATTCCCACCGGAAAAACACATACCTTTACTCTTATCAGATATTGTAGATGTTTATTGAATAAATGTACCAAAATTGGCAACAGAAATTTTTTTTTGACTATTTAATCATGATGTGACAGTGCAATCCAGAGAAATTCAATTTTGCCGCAAAACGAAAATCGGAAAAGATTCCAAATTTCAGTTTTTTTCAGGTTTTGAAATTTTTGAATTTTACAATTTTATAAATTTTTGAAAATTTTGACATTTCCCAAAATTTTGACAATTTCATCAGTTTTGACAATTTTGAACATTTTCATCAATTCCATCATTTTTCTAATTTTTCTAATTTTTCTAATTTTTCTAATTTTTCTAATTTTTCTAATTTTTCTAATTTTTCTAATTTTTCTAATTTTTCTAATTTTTCTAATTTTTCTAATTTTTCTAATTTTTCTAATTTTTCTAATTTTTCTAATTTTTCTAATTTTTCTAATTTTTTTAATTTTTATAAGTTTACTTATTAGCAGTTTTCAAAAGTTTCGACATTTTTTATAGAAATATGAGAAATTATTTTGCATATAAAAACCAATTCCCCCATCATGATCAAGTTCAGATATTTATTAAATAGCCCGATGAGATATGCGTTAAATAAACCCGCGACACAAAAAAAGTTCATCGATTGGGGAACGTCAATATTGGCGAATGAATAATGTCAACATTTCATTCCGTTATAAAATAGGAATCCATTTCAACGCTCAACCAATAAATTACAAAAGAATTGCCTGCGCTTGATTGACATTAATTGTTTTTAATTGGCTCGATTATGTACTGCGAAAAAAATTTCAATTGAATTCTGCATCCCATATGTCACAAATTATGTATTCATTGTTCGCCATAATTAGCAAAAGTCCGTCACATGAGGACTGAAAAAAAAATCAAAATATGAAAAAAAACATACGATTTTATTTTTAAGGACGTCTAATCGTTAAGGCATCTCTGAATATCAAGAGTTCTGCGTTCTCTTGATATTCAGCGCTGAAAATCTCGGATAGCGTTTTTTCCCTTTGGTCTGTATAAGCGAAACCGTTCCCGCAGATTTCCGGCTCTTTGGCAATTCGATGTCAACCCCAACAATGTCGAGGATCTCTCTAGATGCGAAACTCCGTCCAACGGGGTCGCACGGATCCTCTATCTTGGTTTTCTTGCGCATGACTGTCTTCATTTTTTTCACGGAAGATGTATCCGGCTGGTCTCTGCACAGAAAGAAAAATTGGTATAAAAATTACGTCCTCATAGGATAGAGCCTTCCAATGATTTTTTTTCAATTTAATTGCTTTTTGGTTCAGAAATAAAACCCCAACACATTATTTCAGTGTGCGCAAAAAAGATCCAACTTTGAATTGGAGACATGAGTGTCGTAAAAAAGGCCCTCCGGAGCACATGTTATTAGCTATATATATTCTTCATAGGGTTTCCAAATGGGAAATTAATTTTGAAGAAGCTCTTCTCACCGCGCATGCGCTATGGCATCAGCAGATGTCTCCGGTTCCTCCCAAGTACTTTGTGATTTGGTCAGTTCCGTATTTCTCTTCGCCTCAATCACATTGAATTTCTCCAATGTGAAATACTGGGATTTTCTCAATGCGCTCATCTTACCCTTCAGTCCAGATCTGGCTTCTTTCAGTACACCACTTAAGACTGATGGGGCTGCATCCTTCACTGCCAGAATCTTGCGCTTTTCATCCGTTGTGTAACGCGGTAGATCCTCAAGCTGACTTGGTAATACGTTTTTTGGTAGACCAGCAAGCATCTCCACGATTGCGGCATTCATCTTGAGGTCTTCAGTGTGAATAGCACTTTCCATTGTCTCGTTTTCATGTTTGATCGTTGCTCCTGGAAAAATACGGGGGCTTTCAGTGGAATTAAACATTTGGGAATCAATGTAAATACCCCAGAGTATATTGAGAGAATGTTTCCTCGACAATATTAATTTGCAGGAGACTTTTCACCTATCCGCCCTCTCACGCACCCGCCCACCCATCCACTCACTCACTCACCCACCCACCCACCCACCCACTCACTCACTCACTCACTCACTCACTCACTCACCCACTCATTCACCCATCCACTCACCCACCCGCCCGCCCATCCACCCACCTATCCACCCACCCGGTCATTCACTCACCCACTCACCCAGCCAGCCAGCCACCCACCCGCCCGCCTATGCACCCACCCACCTATCCGCTCACCCAACCACCCATTTTTTTCTCGAAAAGAACTTTTGGTGTTTTTGTGCACGCGGCTACTGATAAAGTTAAAGAAATAATTGACATGGGATTAAAAATCACTAGAAGATGGATCACCGTTACTCAATCCACTAGTTAAATTTTCAATTCACTCAATCGTTGTATTCGGCCCTGATTTTTCACTGCAAATATTCCTCAAAAGAGAAACCGCAGTTATTATCTTTCACTCTAAAACCATTGAAAATAAAATTGGAATCGGCCCGACCCGTGCAAATCGGATGATTAATTCTGTTACTCCACTTGGAAAAATGTCAACTGCAGTGGTGCATTAATCTGCCTACACAATGCTCCGAGAATGGAGATTAATAACTCCAAGAGAAATATAATTCAATAAAAATACAATCACAATCCAATACCGAGGAATTTTTTTTTTATCAATCTCCAAACAATCAACCTGAATAGCTCGGGCTCTCGGTAATTCTTGATATTGATAATACTAAGTACATTCGTGCTTTCAACGTGTTCAAGTTCTGAGTACTGGATACATATCTACTTAAAATTGATGCTACAAGTTTAATCCATCTTGATCGAGTTCGGAAATCGTGATGAATGTATTATTTGTGCTCGCAATTAAGACAGAATGTCAATTTTAGATATCTTTTATTCGACATTCTATTTTTTTTCACTTTGAACGTGGATTATTATTCCCATTGGCAATTGTGATATTGTCCCAATTGGAATTGGAGACATTGTCCCACTTGAAAATGGAAACCGTGTCCCAATTGGAAATTACGACATTGTCTCAATTGAAATTTGAGACATTGTCCCAATTGAAAATTCAGGCATTGTCCCAATTGAACATTGAGACATTGTTCCAATTGAAATTTGAGACAGTGTCCCAATTGAAAATTGAGACATTGTCCCAATTGAAAATTGAGACATTGTCCAAATTGAAAATTGAGACCTTGTCCCAATTGAAAATTGAGACATTGCCCCAATTGGGAATTCAGACATTGGCCCAATTGGGATTTGAGACATTGGCCCAATTGGGGTTTGAGACATTGTCCCAAATGGGAGTTGAGACATTGTCCGAATTGGGATTTGAGACATTGTCCCAATTGGGATTTGAGACCTTGTCCCAATTAGAAATTGAAACATTGTCCCAATTGGGATTTGAGACATTGTCCCAATCGTGATTTGAAACATTGTCCTAATTGGGGTTTGAGACATTGTCCCAATTGGGATTTGAGACATTGTCCCAATTGGGATTTGAGACATTGTCCCAATTGAAAATTGAGGCATTGTCCCAATTGGGATTGGAGGCATTGTCCCAATTGGGAGATGAGACATTGTCCCAATTGGGTATTGAGATATGGTCCCAATTGGAAATTGGCACACTCTCCCAAACGCAAATATAAGGACCAATATGTTAATATAACATATAGGACAATACTGCTTACTGATCCGCAAATCTATTTGTTAATACCGAACCCATGTATTCGTTGAACGAACCGTACTAGTGGCATTTAAATTCTCTAATCAGTGCAAACCATCACCATGATCCCATGTGGGTCACTAAAACACAAGTACCCCAAAAATATTCTGAGCATCAGGTCAATAAAGCCAATAGTCAATAAAATTCGACGTTCCAGATTCTACAAGCGTGTAATGTTATTCCGGTCAGGGAGACCATTCGATTAACCCTGCTTTTCCAACCTGTTCTATCTAAGCAGCAGATCATGGGATCACATATCTCATCTTCACAGGGTTTACTCTGGAATAACTCGGCATTTTCCGGGCTCTCATTTCCGGGTTGCTCGGGACTTTCCTCATCGTCCTCTTTTATCGTTTCCATGTCTCCATCATACGTCGGCGCTTCATCGATCACGTCGTCTGGAGGCGCCTAGCCAATGGATAAGTCATTAGGAAACACTTCAGGCTTTTCAAGGGAGCCTCCAGGAAAAATATATATATATACACATATTCCTGATATATATATCGACTTGCATGCATTTTTCAGGGAAAATTGTGTAATTGGAATATGGGTCATTGAGCCAATTATGACTTAAGTGGATTAAAGTAACTGAAGTGCTACAGTTAAAGTCTAATTGGGAATTGAGACATTTTCCCCAATTAGAAATTGGAACAGTTTCCCCAATTGAACATTGGGACACCCGCCAATTGAAAAATTGGGACATTTGCTATAATTACAAATTGGGACATTATCCTCAATTAGAAATTGGGACATTTTCTCCAATTTAACATTGGGACATTTTTCGTGATTGAACATTGGGACATCCTCAATTGATAAAGTCGGGCATTTGCTACAATTACAAATTGGGACATTTTCCCCAATTAGAAATTGGGACATGTTCCCGATTGATAATTGGGACATCATTTCGTGTCTTCAATGCTAGTTGAGGTGACTCCGTATTTACGACTAAAGCCCACTTGGAAATTGAGCCATTTAGCCAACTAGCAACTCAGATGTTACCCTACTTGAAAACTGGCACATTCCCCTCATTGGTAACTTAGACAGTTTCACAAGTCGAAATTGAGACACTTGCTCAGTTGAAAATTGCTCAATTCGACAGTGAAATGTTGGCCCAATCGAAAGTTAAAACTTTGTCCCATTTGGAGATGAAAACCTTTGACTACTTTGAATACTGTCTATCGCAACATGTTTACGATTAGAAATTGAAGTGGTGTCCGAATAGAAAATTGGGAGAACAACCCAACGAGACATTGTCCCAAACGCAAATTGGGCTGAGGCATTGTCTCAATGGATGCCTCAGAAAACGTTGGAGGATGCTGCGCCCATGGACCAGTTGATAGCCTGTTGATTATTTTTCTCGTACAAAATATTTTTCTACATTAGAAACTTGGCACGTTCATTTGTTGCAACGATCCTATCTGGAGATAACCGATAATTTTGAAGACTTCGTGGTATTACAAGGGGAGATACCTCATTTTTCTTCAATTCAGCGTCTTCAGCACCCTCCCTCGGGGCGGAATCATCAGTTCTTTCCACTTTTACAATTGAGTAATTTTTGCTTCTACTTTTTTTTGCCAATTGCGAGCGACGCCCAGCGCTGTTACCGCCCTCTTTTTCCCCTTTCGAGTCCTCGGGCTTTCTTCGTTTCATCGAACTTCCATCCCTCAACGCAGCCAACGTCGAAATCGTCCCTTCTAATGCCTCGCCCACGGCCATTGAAGCCTCCGCGTATTTTTCCATTTCCTGAATAAATGTGAGCCCAGTATCAACATGGGATGTATAAACAAAAGAGAAAAGGGGGTGGATCTTGAATTTTTAATAATTGTGAATTACTCTTAATATGGGGACCTTGTGAACTCGTTGAAAGTTTGGGAATGTGGGAACGTTGGCATGATTTTTTAAACTGGAAACATCTTTGACATTTTTGGAAGCAATACATTACCATGTTAATTGTAATGTTTTAATGTTTAAATGTTAATGTTTTGACATTTTTAAGATTTTTCAGCCTCACTCCAAATTTGTCAAAATAAAAAAATGCTAAGATTTTTCAAATTTCTGAAATGCCCAAAATTTGTGAAATTTTTAATTTTTTTTTTAGATTTTTGACATTTTTAAAATTGTTAACTTTTATTACAAATTTCGGATTTTGCAAAAAAAAAATTTTTTTTTTTCGAATCTTCTCTGATGTGTTTTCCAAAGTTTTCTAAAGTCTGAGATTTTTACCTTCTTCGATTTTCGCAAAAATTTCTAAAGTTCAATTTTATGGAATTGAACTTTGTTTTTCCATTTTTGGAATTATTGAAATGAACTCTTCCCACTCCGCCGGTAGGGTCAATGTGATCCACCCGGAATTTTTCATTCTCGTGGATAAATGCAACTGCCCGATCGGCATGGAGATGTAAACCGGAGAAAAAAATATAGAATGGGGCGGATTTCATTTGACATTTCGCACTCACCCTTGTCGTTAATTTAATGAATACATCGAGATTTTTTTCCACTGATGTGTGCTTCGCTTTGTTTTCTTTCATTTTTCGGTATTGACGGTTTCAAAAAATGCAATCTGTAGATCGCATTGGGCATTTCCATATGTTGAAATTTAATTAGAGACCACTCAATATTCAACCGTAGAAGTTTCTCCAATTTTTCCTATTTTCCTAATTTTGCCATTTTTCAAATAAAAACTACAGAAATTCCAAAAATTAAAAAAAAAATCGGAAATTAAAAAAAAATCAAAACCTTGAAACGTTCAAGATTTCAAAAAGATGGAAAAAAAGATAATTCAACACATTAAAAAAATTGTTTTTTCAAGATTTCAAAAATGTTGAAAATTTCAAAATTTTCAGAAATATTTTTTTTTTTATTTTACGTTTTGGCTCTGCAAGATCTTAACAGCTAATTATTTTGCTAGGGCGTATAAAAAATGGGGTGAAGCAGATGTAGGGCGAAGCCCATCTATTAGACCGTTGTGATTAGCCCCATCCCCATCGCGATTCTCAGGAGTAATGGATAGTAATGGGGTTTGAAGCAGTGAGGCATTCAAGCCCGACGCAAACTGAAACGCTCGGTGGCTTAACATTAACAGAAGATGGAGCCATCAATATCGATAATAACTCCTTAATGAATCGATCGTCATAACCGCAGTGGCATTGGAACTGAAACAATGAAGTGGCTTTTGTGAAAGCTGAACCTGTTGTATGGCTTCGTAGTACTGTTGCTCTATGCTCGCCAGTTCGGGATCATCCAGTAATTCCCATGCACTCTTTGCTTTTCTCTGCTTCACTTTTTTACGATCCTTTTCGTCGGTACGAGTGCTTTTGTCCTCCGTCGTCTTTTCTTTCCCGGGCTTACGTGCCGCACTGCTCTTAGCCGCTTTTGCCTTAACTAATAAATAACAGGATTTAGTATTTGGCCTTTTTTTGAGAACTTTGTGGGAATTGGGGTAATTTTGAAAATTCCAGGTATTATAAAATATTTGAAATTTTGGATTTTTCAAAAATTTCTCCAATTTCAGAATATTTTGAACCTTATAGAATTTTGGGAATTTTCAATTTTGGAAATCATTGAATATTTCAAAATTTTATTGTGATAATTTTCAAGATTCCTTGTTTTTTAAAATTTTCCCTGATTTGCCTCTTTTGATTTTTTTGAATTTCTTCAATTTTCTGAATTTTTGATTTTTTTGAATTTCTTGAATTTTTTGAATTTTTTGAATTTTTTGAATTTTTTGAATTTTTTGAATTTTTTGAATTTTTTGATTTTTTTGAATTTTTTGAATTTTTTGAATTTTTTGAATTTTTTGAATTGTTTGAATTTTTTGAATTTTTTGAATTTTTTGAATTTTTTGAATTTTTTGAATTTTTTGAATTTTTTGAATTTTTTGAATTTTTTGAATTTTTTGAATTTTTTGAATTTTTTGAATTTTTTGAATTTTTTGAATTTTTTGAATTTTTTGAATTTTTTGAATTTTTTGAATTTTTTGAATTTTTTGAATTTTTTGAATTTTTTGAATTTTTTGAATTTTTTGAATTTTTTGAATTTTTTGAATTTTTTGAATTTTTTGAATTTTTTGAATTTTTTGAATTTTTTGAATTTTTTGAATTTTTTGACTTTTTTTAAATTTTTGAATTTTTTGAATTTTTTGAATTTTTTGAATTTTTTGAATTTTTTGAATTTTTTGAATTTTTTGAATATTTTGAATTTTCTGAATTTTCTGAATTTTCTGAATTTTTAGATTTTTTTGGATTTTTTGAATTTTTTGAATTTTTCAAATTTTTTGAATTGTTTGAATATCCATTTGTACAATTATACCATTTGATGGGGCTGGTGGTCGCGGAGGAGGCAGCTCTTCAAGTTCCACATATTCGATCCGCTGCGCAAGTCTAATTTCCTTCAGGCGATTGTCGATGGACTTTTCATATTTGCTGCATCTCTCAAAGTACTGAAGACAAAAATGATAGAAATTTTTCAAATTTCAGACGGCAAATTTCCGCGGAAAAGATTGTTAGAAAGAAAATGAGATCTTTGCGATAAAAAATGCGGGAAGATTCAGCATTTATACAAGAATTGTCCTAAGTTTGAAACCAAAGGTTACCCTCCTGTAGTACCATGCAGAAAAGCGAAAGTGAGGTCTGAAGAATTTTCATATGGTATTCAGTCGGGGAGTAAACTCGACTGAGCTTCAAAACTCAGGAAGCCCTTATATATCTTCTGAAGTACGTGTAGTGGGGGAAATTAGGGGTGGGAGGAAGAAGTCGGTGCTACGAAGTGTAGGGGGAGGCGGGGAATATCGACGTTGTGAACTATTGATGTATCGATGAATCGAAATATAAATATATCGATAGATTGAAGAATCGATATATCGAAAGATCCTAATACCGATCCATCGACATGTCGATATTGGCTCTGATCCCCAACATATGGATACTTCGATATATCGACACTTCGACATATCGATACTTTGATATATCGATGCTTCCATATTTCGATATTTCGATACTTCGCCATTTCGATACTGCGATATTTCGATACTTCGATATTTCGGTAGTTCGATATTTCGATACTTCGATATTTCGATACTTCGATATTTCGATATTTCGATATTTCGATACGTCGATACTTCGATATTTCGATGGTTGAGATATTGATTGTTTTTCTGAAAATTTGAAATTTCAGATAAATTTAAAGAAAATTTAAGGAAGCCAAAAAATTACATTCTACTGAACAAAAAAAAGAATTTTGAAAAATTTCCCGAAAATTAGCTGTTCTGAAAAATGAAAAACTGTGAAATAATGAAAATTTCAAAAACCCGCAAAAAGAAAAAATTGCTGAGCTGAACGAGAAATAAGGATTTTATAAAATTATTCCTGCCGTAACAAAATTGACAGTTTCGCAGCTAAAATCTGTGGAGATACCGTTGTCAGCAGCAGTTTATCATTCCGGGCATTGGTAGTGAGTGCCTCTGACGACTCGACGAGATACACTCTTCCCTTGTCACTACCAACCGCGATGAGTTTTCCATTTTCGTGTGGAGCGAGGGCCCTCAAACTGTCCCCGCAAAGACGAATAGTTGTGACCGGTTGGTTGAGGCCCACCAGAATATCAAACACCTCCATCATTCCCTCATCGTTTATCACATAGAACACCGAGCACCGGGACGTGCTCCAGCATCCGCCAGTCAGTGAAGCCTTGTGGTGTCTTGAACAAACAGACCGATAGGACAATGATAAATTCATTCAATTTATTTTCATTCACAGCCATTGACACTCAAATTACTCTTCGAGAATTATTTCACTCTGGCTTATCGATAAATTTCTGTGGAACTCTATTGCTTCTTGTGGAAGTATTGACGAGCGACAATGCGGATATGTTTGTGTGTGACTAGAATATGTGCATGAAATATATGTATGAAAGTGATTAAATCGATTAACCTGGTTGATACTAGATTGCCTTCCCTGGTGTCCTCTGCCCAGATCCTAGCCGTCCAATCACCAACAGTCAAAAAGTTTTTCGTGCTGAATGGATTCCTATCGATGGCGACAACCGGCCCATAATGGCAGTTGAATCTTAGCGCCAGTTTCTCAACTGGATTTTTTCCTTTTCTCGTGCCACTAACCACTGCACCATTCTCCATTCCCGCCATGAACTTGGTACCCATTGTGGGTTCAAACTGGAGAGCTGAGACCCCAATTGCCCTCACGACATCGGCCCGAAGTGGATTATCAAGATCCATGATCAAAGAGTCAGTTGGCTGGCGAAGTTTCCGAATGTCCCACCAATGAATGACACCGCCCGTTGAGGCGGAAAAAAATTCCGAGTTAGTTTTGGAATTAATCCACAGTACGCAGTTCGTGGGATTCCTGGAAATATGGAATGGGGAAAGTTCAAAGTTGAGGTGAATGGGGTTTTTGGATATAGGGAAGTGGAAATAATTAACACTGCGTGAGCTCTGATTCAATGGCACAAATTTATTTTTTTTTCGAGCAAGTTTGGGTTATGCAGCGCTATCGCGTACAGCGAATGATGTATAAGTAAGATTGAAAAGTTTAATCTGTACTGAGATAATTCAGAGCACGTATATGAGTGTGTATGTCCGTAAATTTGAAATCCGGTGTTCTGGCCCTTGTAGGTCACCCTGGTTTACCCTACCAGTTTCAGCTGTAAAGCCATTCGAACGATTCTTTCATATTATAATATTTTTTTTTCCTTTTTTGTTACAGGTAAGCTATGGAACTGTCGCAGTTTTTTAAGGCCGACGATGGCATGAGGGAACGGATATATGACTGGGTGAATAAATTCTGTAGTGACGTGATAAAACGAGGCGAGTGTATTTATCGGCAGTATCGGAAATATTTGGAAATCTAGGAGAATTACGACAATCTTCATAATAACTTTTTTGTAGAGCTGAGAAGTCTCTACAGAAAGTTTCATATGGGTTTTGTCCCATCTCTTCAAACTTATGAGATATTCCTGGAAAAGCGAGCCTGGAAGTCAGTTAAGTTACTTCGTTTTACCACTTTCTACAGAATTCAAGAGTTCCGGAAGTGGTAGGTTATCTGTTCTCCTCCTTACTGGTTTATATACTAACTGAATGGCTCGTCCAATCACACGCTAACCCAGCGCCTCCTCAAGCGGTAATGGTACTAAGTTCAACGTAACTGCGCATGCGCGGCGGTTCTTTTCCACCAGGCGCATTTCCTTACCGGTTAGTACCACTATCGGTTGAGCATGGTGATAGAGGCGCTCCTACGTCAACACGGTTTCAACATACTGGGCCCATAGGGGCATCCATCCAGTTAGCATATAAATTCCCAGATACACAGCGCGGACAACAATGCTCCGTAGCGATTTTCGCTTTTTCGAGGTTGGGAAGTATGTAATACGAGCCGAACCGGAAGTGTTTGTGTTATCGCTTTTATATGCCCAAACTGACTTCTAATACACTCGAGTCGGATATTTGGTTCTCGATGTACTGTGACCAGATACCACGGAGCCGCCCCCCTTCTCCCTCCCAACTTTTCTGATAATGGCATCCGATTGTTCAATCTCGAAGTAACGGCTACGAATCAGTCGCGACTGTTTCAAATTTCATTGCAATATTGGCCATAATTTGATTTCTCCACTCATCAGCGTTTCATATCTGCCAGCTGTACCTATGGCTGTATTGAGGATGGGAAATTTGAATGGGCGTGTTTCCACTTCGTATGTCCCAGTTACAAACTTGTCCCGACATCAGTCCACTGATCAGCATAGAGGGATCACGGGGATTGAATTCAATCGTTACTGAAGGGTGGGCTGCTTTCAATGCCATGAATGGCTTGTTTGGATTCTCTGAAACATCGCCAACCGCATTGCACATTAGTGTATAAACATGATTCATGGTGTTATGTCCACAACTTGCTGGATTTTTCTTTCCCATACTTTGGAAAGTCCTATGGATTTTTTTTTTCACTGAAACTATTATTTCAATACTAATTTTTTTTTAATTTTCTCAAAATTGTAGAAAATTTATTATCGTTTTTAGAATTTTTAGAACTTTTGCGCTTTGATTTTTTTTTCGATTGTGATAAAAAAATCTCACCAATGTTCCAAATATAGGAGTAAGGGTTGAGCTTTGGCGAGACGCGCTGGAACTCGCGACAACCGTGAGCCACCGCTAAGCGTTTTCCATTGTCGGGGGACCATGCGAGATGAGCTACTGGTCGGACTACAACTTGGGGATCCTCGTAAACGTTCACAGTTCTACAATATTAAATTAGAATAAAATAAACGGGATTTGGGTTTGACCCTCTACGGGTCGAACCAATAACTTCCCGATCGTTCCCCCGTATATGTGATATACAAAATTTCGGTTTGTGTATCAAATTGTGAACGTTTCAAACTTTTCAAAATTACCAAATATGTGAAATATTATAATGCTTAAAATATCAAGAGATTTTTTAAAAATATATCCTTTCTTGCGATAGAGTTATAAACAATTCAATTGGTGAAAAACTATGAGTGTTAGCATAAAAAGTCATAAAAAATCAAATGTGTACTTTTACGTGTGGAACAACTTTCATTCAACAACTCATTTCGTATCTCTAATGATTGTGGTGATATAGCGACATAAACCATTCAATTTGTTAATAACAATTAACTATGGGTGTTGGCAAACAAAGTCATAAAACATCCAATGTGTATTTTTACGTTTGGAATGACTTTCATTTGACACATTGTTGCGTATCTCTAACCGTTCTTGCGATACATGAATTTGTTAATAACAATAAACTATCGGTGGCAGCCAAAAAAATTATATAACATTAAATATGTATTTTTGTGTGTGGAACAAATTTGATTGAATAATTTTTTCGTATCTTCAATCGTTCTCACGACGCTGCGATATAAATGATTCATTTGTTAATAACTATAAAACCGCTGGGTCGATTATGTTCAAAATCCAATGAGTATAAAAAAACCCAAATCGCATAATTTGTCTGGGAGAAATCGTTCGACAAAATTTTGCTCACATACGCACACACACACACAGAGACAACCTCCCGCTCAAAATGGTTGGAAACGTTTCTAGGGGTCATGAAACGTGGAGATCAAGTGAAATTTCCAATTTCGATTTTCGGACCCATAATAATAACTTCCCCAAGATCGGGAAGTTAAAAAATTGAACATTTTTGAAGGTCAAGGGATATTGGAAATCAGTTAACGTTATTGCATAATTGTTATCAAATTTTTTCCGGTGCAGTTGTCAAGGCTTTTATCACGCCGTAGATGTTTACCTCATCCCCAATGGAAGCACCAATTCCGTGGGAATCATGTCATCGAAGTACTGCTCATAGATATTTATCGTTCCATTCTGGAGAACATTTTTTTCAGTGAGCGCCATTAAATTGCGCATTCTTGGGGGCCAATTGTCGCTCTTCTCCACCCGTCGCCGGTATCTCGCGACAGCTTCCTCATCCTTCATGTTTATCTCCCTCGGCCAACCACCCTCCGTGTGGTGCATGCCGCTGTCCTTTATTGGGGTACTCTCCGTTTGAGCCTCACAAAAATAATACTCTTTAATATCGTAAAAAGTCATGTGTCGCTTCTTACGGACAATGTAAGAAACTTGTAAGAGAACACATCAATTTTTTTATGATTTTACTATATTTTAAAAAACCCCCAAAAAAGTCGACTTTTCAGAATTCGGGAAGCAAATTATTTTGGAATTTCTAAAGTTAGGCCAATTTTGAAAATATCGAATTTCAAAAATTGAAAAACCATTTGAAAGGAAGTTCGGAATTTGTAAAAAATTACAAACCAATTGAAAATTTCATCTCAAAAATTCAAAAAAAAAATCTCAAAATTTATGAAGACATTCCGAAATTTCCAAAAAACCCAAACTTTTCAAACTTCAAACAAATTTTCAAAAAACTTCAAATTCCAAAAATTTTGGATGTTTAACAGAGGAAAATGAGCTTAAAAATTTGAAACTTATTTTCCATTTATAAACATCTATTTTATTCGCGAATGGAGGCGAGGGGCATGGGGCATAATGGGATACTGTACAAAATGGAGTTGGGTCCCTTTTTTAGCATATAACCCATTTTGCCCCACTGTCCTCAATAACTCTTACCTCATGCACTGCAAATTGTTTCGTATTTTGGCTCGCGGTGTGCAAAGGATGTCTTTGCGTATAGCGCCCCATCACCTCTGGATCCGATACAATATTTTCCTCAATTGTGACGCCCGAGTCGTCAAAAACACATTGCTTGCCAAACAGCGAGCGACTCTGGACGTAGACATATTCAATTTCCATGTTTCTGTGAAGGAGGCACAAAGTTCAAGAGGGAAATGAATCGATTCTCCTCCAGTATTGGATTTACTCCAAGCCAACTGCAATCTGCATGATAAACGAAGAAAATACTCTCATTTAAATGCGGTGTTCTCATCAATAGCGAAATAACGAAAAATCGTGAATTAACCTTTTGATATGAAAATTATCCACTCCCTCCGCGATTTATAAATAAAATTGCATGAAATTTTTGTGAGTGGTGGCGAAGTCTACGTTTGAACGACCCTGAAAATTTGAAAATTTTCTGACGTTTAGAAATGCGGGAAAAAAATCCCAAAGTTGAAATTTTTTTCTTCCTTTTTACGGGCGGTCATAGGCTTACGCCGTTACGACTTTGACTTTCATGATTTATTGAACTTTGTAAATTTGAGCAACTTTGAAAATCTTTTAGAATTTCCGCCGCTTCTAAAATTTCCCAAACTTTCGAATTTTTTCAACGTTCTCGCAACTCTTGGGAAGAGGGATTGGGGAAGACACAAAATTCAAGAGGCCAAGGAATCGATTCTCCTTGGATATTGGATGTATTCCAATTCAACTAGAATCTACATGATAAGCAAAGAAAATAGTGTCCTTTGCATGCTGAGAGTTTGCAAAGGCGATGCAAAAAAAAAATCCAATCGATATTTTGAATATTTGAGCGGATTTTCCTAGATTTGAATAGAGCCACACATATTTCGTCGTGCAATTAAGAAAAATATAAGATGCCATTTGGAAAGTTGGAAAATTAGGAAGTTCTTCAATTCCCGCCCCCCCCCCCTCCCTTCCGCCCCTCGCATGGCCACCATCTCTAGTACCTAGCCATCCCCGCCGCGGTGAACGCCTGTCTCATTTCAATTTTAAATATCATCTATAATTAAATTTAGAAATTTGTGCAAAAAACATCGGCTAAAAAATCAAAAATTCCAAAAAATTGGAAAAAAGCGGTACCATTTTAGGTTGGAAGATGAGTTGTTTTGCCCCACCTCTTGGTTTATTTTCCTCCCTGGCTCCTTGATTTTATGTGAAGCATTTCAGGGACTTTGCTTTAATTTCCCATCACACCGAGGTGCCCCATAATTTTGGCCAAACGGCAGTGATTCAGTGCCATTAAAATTAACAGCGTGTAATATAATTTTATCACTCTATACCAGCTGAATGCAAGTCCACATGAGCCGCTTGGCAGGTTTGAATTTTTCAGGAGATACTGCACATTGTACGCGCTTTTTATTTTTACGGCTTATCGTAGTGGGTGGATATTTTCCAGGAAAATAACTGCATCGATTTGCCAAAGGAGAGGATTATGGGGGGAAAAACAGATGATATATAGCTTGAAGTAACCGCCGAATACGCTTACTAACTATTTGTACATCCTGCTAATATCATTTTGGCGGGGCGGGGGTTAGGGGGTGGGAATAAATGTTGGTAATTTCGGGGAAATTTAATTAAATTGGGAAGTACAGTGACATTCTAGTCCACCAATTTTGTATATGGAAAAAAATCCCCGCAAAAAATTCCAGTGGTAACATGGGAAAATCGGCGCAATTGTGGGCCGGGGATATTATTACTGCCATGGGCTGGAAATTTTGTAAGTGTTATGTGCACTTTTCTGGGGATTTACATGAGATTTTAATGGAAATCCCGGTAAGGTTTACGCGAGATAATTTTGGTCGTGAAATTTCAGACATTTCAAAAATTTTAAAAATTTCAAAAATTTCGAAAATTCCAAAAATTTCAAAAATTTCAAAAATTTCAAAAAATTTAAAAATTTCAAAAAATTTAAAAATTTCAAAAATTTCAAAAAATTCAAAAATTTCAAAAATTTCCGAAGTTTCAAAAATTCCAAAAATTTCAAAAAATTTCAAAATTCCAAAAATTTCAAAAATTTCTGCGAAATCTAAAATGTCTAGAATTTCGAAATACTAAAAATTTCATATATTCAATAATTTCTGAAAACTTCGAACCCTTTGAAATTTTCGAAAAACAGATGATATGCCACCTGAAGTACTCGTAGAATATGTGTCATATATTTGTGCAAAAGTATTCATGGAAAAGTTTGGCGCAATTTGGAAATGACGTGAAGACAATTTGGTTCGGACATGCTTCAAAATTTATTGTGCAAAGTAATGTATCCAATTGATCTTCATTATTCCTAATTTAGCCCTAATTATTCAATAAGAGAGTCCGAGCATATAAATTTTCCTTTTCGACCATTGCTGAGTGAAACAAAACCACAGAATATTGCCGTGAAGATTGCATCCTGAAAATATCAAATTATTGTTCAGTATGACCTATAACTTACGAGAGAAATGAAAAATAGAGAAAAAAATTAAAAGCTGAAATGATAAATCAGCGATGATGTAAAAGCTCCATTTCGCCATTTCCGGCCTCCAGTACACACTTGACTTCGCGTTCAGCCCAGAAACTACGCTGGATATTCCCCCGTCCAATTCGCGGAGATTGCATTGTCCTCTCCATTCATTATTAGCGAAAAATATAGCACCACCGGTAAAACCAAGAGAGCCATCGAGAGGTGCCCATCCGGAAGTTCATTCCTCATTACGAAGTTGGTTCCAAACTTCTACCCCGCAAGACTGCAATATGCCTTGAGGACATTTCGTCAACCAGATACATCCCACTCTCTTGAGCGATCACCACTCGGGAAATTCATTCAATAAAATTTAAAATTTGAAAAACAAACTTTTTCACTACACAATCAACAAGTTTCCCAAGTTAGGAAATTTCCAAATTCCCCAAAAATTACCTTAAAAAAAAAAAATTCTTCTCAACCAATCTGTAATGAAGCATCGATGAAATCAAATCCTCATTTTTCAGATTCCCGACCACCAGTTCCTAATGAGCCCATCCCCACTTCAGTATCTTGGAGCGACATGACCAAAACTAATTTCTCACCTATCTCACCCAACCACCTTGCCATCCATCAATTCCCCAAGGACACATTGACAGCTTCAAAAAACCAGCTAAAAAAAATTTGCGCAATGGTAATCTACCGTACACAACGAAGATGAATGAGTTTTGTTCATTCAAGAAACTGTCGACCTCACTGTTTCCACTTTTTTTCTCCACAACTTCGGCCCTATTCAAGTCACAATCTGGAAAGTCACGTTGCATCGTTCAATTTGGGAAAAAATCTGTCAAAGATTGTTCACCTTGTGATACCAAAAAATTGGAGAAACATTTGCCATTTTTAATGACTGTTGATTCGTACAAATTTGGCAATTCTAGCAAGCCAGCCGATTTCTCGCATATTTGTCCAAATATTGAGACTCTCAAGTATCGATTGAGCAAATTCCCATGCATATCCCATAGTGAATGGTTGGCAAAATGTAGAAAGTCGGAAAAACATCCATCTTCACCCAATTTTTCGGTGAAACCCCGAAAGTCTCGGCTACCGAAGCCAACTCGAATTTTGCCGATACTACAGCAGTCGAGTGATTGGAAAATTCAGAAGTATGATATACGGGTCAAGACATCGAAATGTCCTGTGGGCACCGGAGATAATCATGATGATGGAAGTAAGGATGAGCCTTAAACAGATGAGTACTTTTTCCGTAGTCATGGACGTAAACGGGGTATGGGCGGGACCGCTGATCGCAATAGCTCGGAAGTGATCGGTGTTAGAGTAAAAATTATTTGACATAAATTGTGGATTTTCAGAAATGCAGGAAGATTCGTTGAAGAGTTTTTTCTCCATATCTAAGTACTCTTGTAATAGAGAGCTGTGAAGAAATCAAACGTCAACTATAGCACGGTAAATCAGTTTGATTCATGAGGATCACAGCGGAAATCTTCCGGCTTTTACCGACCCAAACACCCACCCACCCACCCACCCACTCATTCACACTCAAACACCCACCAACCCACTCACACCCAAACAACCACCCACCCACCCACACCCAAACACCCACCCACACGCACGCACCCACACACATATTCACCCACACATACACATGTACTGTGGGGGGGGGGGGGGAGGTACTAGACACTTTCTCCATCCGGCAGTCATAGATTTCACTGATCAAGGGACACACCCATATCCCGTTCACTGTCAAACTACCTGAAATAATCTAATAATAATAATAATAATAATAATAATAATAATAATAATAATAATAATAATCATACTACGGGTACTGTAGGGATGGATAGGACGTGGTCAGACCCGACGGGAATTCCCTCGTCGGATAATCAGGAGAAGGGGATGGGCGAGCACAGTGGGAATACCGGCTGTCATCTTTGGAAGGAAAAATGCCGGAGCACCAAGAATTATAAAATGAAAATGGAGGAAAGTCGCGCATTCGTGCGACAAAAGCATGCAAAAATGAAGTTTTTTAGTCGCTAGTTTTTCCTTGGGAGATTATTCACGTGATCCTCGAGCTCTCTGGGCTTGCACAACTTGTTTTTTCATATATTGTGAGGAAAAAGAAATAAAGAGCTGGCTTTTATTGGAAATTTCGAACCGGGGAATGTTGTTCTATTATGATAATGGTAATTTTGAGGGGGACGTTAATTAACTGCCTGATGAAAGTCATTGTAATTCTCCCTACTAGCAACAATGGTGTTGGGTAATGCGAAACATATATATACATGTATATATTTTGAGGTACACCGTGGGTATCTGCTCCCTTTTCACGTATATATGTGTGGCTGTGTATGTGTCTGTGAGCAGTTTCTTCAATTAAACGCCAAAATATCGAGCTTCCAGAGTGACTATATATATGATTTCGGATTTCACTATTCTCCTCACTGATCGACGAACGCCCTGATTTGTTCAACTTCCCGATAGGGGATGTCATCACCTCGAAAAATTGCCCAATGACATGCCCCTGAAACATTTTTACGCCCCAAACTGAACTTCTTTTAGTTCAAAAGATGCGTATCATGGAGGATTAGGTCTGAGAGGTGTGTGTTGCTGCTCGGTGCAGCCGTTTCCCCTAAAAATGAAACCGAAAGAATACGAAATTGCAACACTTCCCACGTAAGATCACCGGATACCAGCTGCTGCTGCCATCTAACGTTTCCGTGCTTGCACCGAGTCTCTCCCACTGTCTCCCCTGCACTCATCGGTGCATACGAAATGCGTGGAGACAACCAAAAACTAACTGATCCAAAAGAATTGATGCAAAAGCTTCTAAATTGCGAGATGAACCTTCATCTGTTGAAGTTTAATCGTGGTGCGTGGACGTATACCATGTCTGAAGCGACACAACGCTATTGCCTGGAAATCTTTGGAGACAACCAATCTCAGGTCCACTGGTTCGTCGATTCGTCTGTCCAAGGAAAACACAGCACAGAACCCTTAGATTCGACCCAAGCAGTCGAAACTTATTCCAACCACCTCTAACATCCCAAGTGTCCCAAGTTCAAACTCAGAGGTGTCTGGACTCCAGCTCAATCCACGCTCAAAGCACCACTTAGCTAGGGCAACCCTATTGGAGCAGGTTTCAGTTCGGCTCAAAGTCTTCTAACTTATATATTATTGCTACTTCCGGCACGGAGATAATTTCTATCCGTGCTCTGTCAGAGCTTCGATTGAATATTCACTGCTGTTATTATTAGCCTCTTTTTAGTTCTAACAGTTGTTATTGGAAGTAGCCTCATACATGGCAATTGTCCGAGGCCTTCAGCCGAAGTAGTGCAAAAAACTAGTAGTGGTACTCAAGTTACAGGTTCAATTCCTAGAAGTTCCTGTACATCGTTTTCTCACATATAAAATCTCGAGCAATGAATAAGATCACGAAGTTGAACTCACTGGCATTTTTCATTTCCCAGATTTTCGAAGGGTGCTATCATATGGAGCATCGATCTGTGATGAAGCGGTCTACGGAACCGCACCTCGAGGTGCATTCTCGGCTCATCAACGACAAGAGGGTGCGTCGTGCTGAGCAGCAGCGAATTAAATCGCGCAGCAAGAGGGACTTGATTAATAAACGCGGTCCTTCAAACATACAGACAATCCTGAGCGATGAGAGGTGGCCCCAGATGTGGTATTTGGTGAGTAATCCCTCCGCTGAATTACTAGTCAAGGGAAAGTTGACAAGCAGCTCAAGCTTGGGATCCAAGCTTGAATCGAGCTTGCTTGAAGATGGCAGTGCAGCCTTTTTCGGTCTAAAACTTAATCTATTTATCAGATTCATCAAATCAATTATGACATGTAGTTGGCCTGTCTGGCATAATGCAGTAAACATTGACTAAATGAATGCCAAGTTATCCAAAACAAATTTCCACGGAGATACCCGCCTTCTTGTGCTCACCCCTTATTAATAAAGTTTTTCAGTTATCAACTTCCGGACCGGAAGCTATTTTTCAGTAGATCAGAAATTGAATAGATCCCATCATTCGTTCCAATGAATCATTGGCTTGAGCTTTATTAAAATCAGATAAAAATAATTCATTATTCTAAATATAATTCATTATAATAAGGTGGTTTTGATGAATGTGAGAAAATTCTCTCAATTTTGTATTAACCTAAAACTGTTAATTATTGTTCTGAATGAAATTTATTGGTGACCCCATGAAGAATCGCGGTCACGGACTGGACATGAACGTTCAGGGGGCGTGGGCGGAGGGGATCACAGGTCGAGGTGTGGTCGTGACAATCTTGGACGATGGCCTGGAGAAAGATCACCCGGATCTCTACCGAAATTACGTGAGTAGACTAGTGCAAGCCATTGCTTACTCACCCATTTCTCTTCCCAGAAAATACGCGAAACTTGGTTATTTGTTCTTTTCAATTCAACAGGATCCACAGGCAAGTTACGACGTGAACAGCCATGATGATGACCCGATGCCAAGGTATGACCTCGTGGACAGCAATCGTCATGGTACCAGATGTGCGGGCGAAGTGGCCGCCACGGCGAACAATTCAATTTGCGCGGTTGGCGTCGCATATGGAGCGGGAGTGGGCGGTAAGTTGTTTTCAGATGGGGTGTAATTCGTGGTATCATAAACCAGCGAAACCCATGGAAAAACTTTTTGCCGGATGAAAATCATATCAATACTCAGAATATCAATTTACGCGTTACATATTTGATCAGAGGCTGATGGGGTTTTATATAAATTTCCACCCGGGCACGAATTGGAATGAGAGGAGAATTCGTTGGTGTTGGTAGCTCAGTAGGTGAGAGCTGCCGGCACGATGTTGGGGAGTGTTTTTCGATACAGCCTAACAGTATCGGTACTCTGAGATACATTGGATAGACAAGGATATCAACAGCAATGTACCAGAATCAACTCCAAGCTATCCAAAACAAATTTTCTATATACCTCGGTCGAAAGTACGTATATTCGTCATCAATTTCGAAGCAGAAAGTCTAAGATTCGTGCATCGATGAAATTACACGGACACCATCTACAACAGCGGGACGAAATTTTTTTTTCCGCGCATCGGTGCGTGGGACAGCTGTCAGTCACTAGTCATCACCTCTATCTACGATGATGTGAAATGTAACCTCAAAACTACTTCAGTGTAATTAATGAAATATTGAAAAAAATATTAATAAAGGCAATGACGTCCAGTGATGAGTCGATGGACGAGGAAGAGCTTCTGAGGGATTTTGATGCAGAAGCACGATTGATAATAGAGACAGAAACATATCTTGAAGGTTAACTTTCTTTGCGTTTCTTTTTTATGTTATGCCTGCCCCCGACCAACAGCACTCGGTTCGCTCGTGCTGCAAATGCCGGGGCAGGCATCAGTATCTATAACCCAAGTTATCAATTTTCGTACTTTCCACCGGCTATAAAGAAAAATAGTATACACCACAAGGGCAGAAGTTTGAAAGCCCTGAACTGCGCGCCATGATGGCCGAGGCAAAGCCGAGGGCATCATGGCGCGCAGTGCAGGAGTTTCATACTTTCTGCCCTTATGGTGTAATATACTATTTTACAAAACAAAACAAGATTTGAGAAGATCAAAAAGCAAATCGATCTCGCCAAGTCGCATTCAATGGTCCAGTTGGTTGTTACATATCTGAAATTTTTGTAATATTTTTGCAACATTTTCCAATTATGTGTTTCTATTTCTAGGAGTTCGGATGTTGGACGGCGATGTAACGGACGCCGTCGAAGCGAGATCCTTAAGTCTCAATTCTCAACACATAGATATATATAGTGCCTCATGGGGCCCTGACGATGACGGGAAAACGGTGGACGGCCCCGGCGAACTCGCAACTCGGGCTTTCATGGAGGGAGTTACCAAGGTATTGTACCCAACTAATCCACCGTTAACATTGAATTCATAGGTAATTGCAGTTGAAATAAACCACTAAAGCCTAATGACTCGTAATTGCCTCATAGAAACCGTTTGCTTCCCTTAAGGTACTTCCTCCGTCCATTCTCGAAGGAGAATATTATATTCTGCCTCATAAAAATGGCTTGTAGAAATATTTCTTCACGTTTTGATAATTTGCAGTCCCGGGGATTCCCCTATTTTTTTCTGTGAAGAAAGTTCATACGTGTGTTTTCATTCGATGTGTAAGTGCCTTTACGAATTTTTGCAGGGCTTATACGAACTTTCTGCATGGAGAAATTAAAAATTACTTGAGCATCATTCAATGCGATGGAGTTGCACTACTTCAAAAATCGAATATTGCATTATTCATGAGATACTCCTAAAACTATTCCTATATGAATTCTCCACCGTCCCCCCTTTTTTTTATCGACAAAAACGTAAATTAAATTTCCTACTGGTCCGACCAAATCCAATAGCCTGACCCCCGGGCATTCAATCTTTCAAGGAGACTCGGGCCAAGATACTATCGATTACGGATGGTGTGGCGTTTTCTCTTATGCTCTGTGTTACTCCTTATCTTGCGATAAACAATACAACTCAGTGGAGTACATACACAAAGATAAATGTACCGAGTCGAGGGGCTGCACAAGAAATTGTACACTACCAGCGTATACAATAACCTTCGGGTTTTCTATTGTTGGATAAGAACGTCGCCGGTTGACGAGACCACTATCCTGTCAACGATTTTTCACTGACATTTCTGATATGAGAGTGGAAACTGCTGATAGCGGTGTATCTCTGTTTTCTGAAATTGCTGAATTTTTGAGAACTTCATTTGATTGAATTCCTCCTTGTGTGTGTGTGTGTGTGCTTTGGATTGTTTTTTTTTTAATTTTCACATTTCCGGAATTGTCAAAGTTTTCAAAATTTTCTCAATTTTTGAAACTGAAAAATTTTGAAAATTTTTTTTAGTTCTGTAATGTTTTTAATTTCTCAAAATTGACATTTAAAAAAAAATTTTTTTTAAATAAAAAAAATGTGATTTCCATTGCTCTGCAGGAGTCGAGCATTAAATATGGGCAAGTCAAGTAGACTTTTTCTGCACGTAAATTCATGGAACGTGCCAGTCCCATGACCTTTCTTATTGAGCCCTTCAAGTGGCCCCAGCGTGACCCCTCAGCAATTTCATTCCATCCCGCCATTTCCCAGTTCCTTCATCAAGATATAACTTGGTAATTAACCTGGCCTTCATGGATCATATGCTAATATTGGCGAGTTCCTTTTTGCCGTTGTTCGCCTTCCGGGGCCGGGGTCCAATGAAAGAGTAACTTACTCGTCAAACTATCTAGCAACTCGCTCTACCGGGGGATATAGAGGTGTTGAAACGTGAAATGCGTCTCTGGAGGATGGGCACGGTCTTCACGGAGATAATTTGTTATCTCAAATTCTTATGGAACTGGACCGATCTTCGTATGCCCTCTCGGAGGTATTTTGAAAATCCTGGATATTTTGTAAAGGTTTTAAATTTTTTGCCATGTGCAATTTTCTAAATTCCTGAAATTTTCAATCAGTTGTTCCATCGAAAAATTATCTTTCCAATTTAATTATTTTTCCAACCGTATACGTCTGATGAATGAAACACTTAACTACTTGTTCCCGTCAATGAAACAGATGTACCCTAAAAAGATAATTGAAACTTCAGTTTATCAATTACCAGTATGTACGATGAAGAACAGAAAGACCCTTTTTCCATTATAATCCAATATTCACTTTCCAGCAAAGAATTTCACGTAATCGTTCATGTGATTAAACATTAATTTCCAATTGAAAAACGATAAAAGGTTTTTCAGCTCTTGTGAAAGTTAATAATTCACTATACAGACACATTTATCGGTTACCCGGTGGGTACAACCAGTGGCAAGTGAAAATTGGTTTATGCATTAAATTTTCAAGCGACTTTTCTATCCGTTTGTAATTACTAAAAGTCGGTGTGTAATTAATTTATCACGATACGGGGGGAAATCATACTTTGTTTTTTTTAGTACGGCATTACCTCATATTTCACAATTCTGAATAAATTTTCCCTTCGAGTTTTGATGTTTCACTCTATTATTTGGACCAATATTTTTACAGACTAGTTTTGTTGGACCAAGCACCAAATATAGTCACACAAGTATATGTTGTTCCCGCAGCATGTTTTGTTGGACCGACGGGTCGTATTGGGCCAATCCAATGGGATCTGATAATCCGTTGGACTAATATCATTTCGGGGTAATTGTTCCATAGACCCATTAGCGTTGGAACCAATCAGTGTTTCAGCCAACTACTGCAGTGTATTTTGGACCAATACTGTACCCAGCTAGTGGTTTCTTTGGACCAATAGGATTTGGCTGCAAATATTCTTTAGGACCAATTTCACTTGAGATAGTTGTACTGAGTTAGCTGCATTTTGGATCAATTCTTTGGTTCGGGGAGAATGCTCTTCAAAGGGACCAATCGGCTACTGAAGAGCTAATTCTGAATATATTTTCGATTCGATGTTCGGTGGTTCACTCTATTGTCTGGACCAATATTTTTACAGACCACTTGTTCGGCTGGACCAAGTACCAGATATACTCAAAACAAGTATATTTTTTTCCGTACCGTGTTTTCTTGGACCAATAGGTCATGTGGTGGTAATTGGTCCGTGGACCAATTAAAGTTGGAACCAATCAGTGTTTCAGCCAACTACTGCAGTGTATTTTGGACCAATACCGTACTCAGCCAGTGGTTCCGTGGGACCAATAGGATTTGGCTGCAATTATTCTTTAGGACCAATTTCACCTGAGATAGTTGTACTGAGTTAACTGCATTGTGAACCAATTCCTTGGTTCGGGGAGAATGCGCTTCAAAGGGACCAAGAAACTACTCAAGGGCTAATTGAATTTCAATATCATGTTGATGATTCTGAGTTGCTGGAAGAACCTCGTACGACCGATGACGTTTGGTGCAGGATGACGGCAGAAGAGCTAAAAGAATCCATATCAGATTTTCCAATTTCTAGCTCGCGGTTGTTCCCATAAAGGATCACATGCCGTGATTAGCTCTCTCCGTAATTACCAAAAGTCGCATGCATAATGAATTCCCTCCAATACCCCAAAAACTCTATTTACCTTTGCCACACACTAATTACAGATATTTCCTAATTTCAGGGGCGCAGTGGTAAAGGATCAATATTTGTCTGGGCGTCTGGCAATGGTGGTCGCGACCATGACAATTGCAACTGTGATGGTTACACAAATAGTATATGGACACTATCAATAAGTAGTGCAACGGAAAATGGTCTGGTGCCTTGGTACAGTGAAGCATGCTCATCAACCCTCGCAACAACCTACAGCTCGGGCTCAACTGGTGAGAAACAAGTTGTCACAACGGATCTGCATCATCATTGTACGAGTAGTCACACGGGAACTTCAGCATCGGCACCACTAGCTGCTGGTATTTGTGCACTAGCCCTCGAGGCTAATAGAGAGCTTACATGGCGTGACATGCAGCACATTGTTGTTAGAACCGCAAAACCAGCAAACTTGAAGGCACCAGATTGGGTTACCAACGGTGTCGGGCGAAATGGTAAGTCAATTAGCATATTTTTCATTGGCTTGTAGCTTGGGCTTCTGATTATTGGGAAAATTGGGAGGTGACCGCGGTTTCATCTGTGTGGTCGGAATTAATCATTGGTTGTGCGGGTTTTAGGACTTTGGCAGCGGTTTAGGTGGGGTGTTGTTGTGAATGTGCAGCAGGATTGCTGTTTTCGGCAACGTTATTAATTTTTTTCCAAAAGAGATATACACTTGACCTCATGTGCTTGATCATATTCTTTTCAAAATAAAACTAAGGCATTTTGTAGAGCATAATTCTTAGACGCAATTAAGTTTTAACTAACGATACGTGGCGCAGACACAAGCGTTAGGTGGTAACCCGATAGCGTTCCCTTACCATGCATGTACGGACTTCCTTCTAGAAAATCAATTATCCTCTCAGTGTTGGGTTCTCGTTATTGAGAACTTGGATTGTGGTGTGATCCGTGATCACCATGAGTTATTGTCCGTGCTACTAACCAATCCGAAAGGAACTAACCCCATTATTTTCCCATCTTTTGTTACAGTCAGCCACAGCTTCGGCTACGGTCTAATGGACGCCACCGCAATGGTGCAGCTTGCCAAAAAATGGCGGACGGTTCCCGAACAACATAGATGCGAAGTGTCGGCTCCACATATGAACAGGTTTGCTGATAAATTTCATAATTACACGCTCAAAGAAAAGTCTTATTGGGAGATACCAGTAGGTAGTTGAGATAAGTAAACGTTTGGTTGAAAATTTTTCAAATTATTCAAGTTTTTAACGTCTTTAATTTTTTTCAACTCTTTTCAAATTTTTCAATTTTTCAATTTTTTCAATTTTTTCAATTTTTTCAATTTTTTCAATTTTTTCAATTTTTTCAAATTTTTCAAACTTTTCAAATAGTTCAAATTTTTCAAATTTTTCAAATTTTTCAAATTTTTCAAATTTTTCAAATTTTTCAAATTTTTCAAATTTTTCAAATTTTTCAAATTTTTCAAATTTTTCAAATTTTTCAAATTTTTCAAATTTTTCAAATTTTTCAAATTTTTCAAATTTTTCAAATTTTTCAAATTTTTCAAATTTTTCAAATTTTTCAAATTTTTCAAATTTTTCAAATTTTTCAAATTTTTCAAATTTTTCAAATTTTTCAAATTTTTCAAATTTTTCAAATTTTTCAAATTTTTCAAATTTTTCAAATTTTTCAAATTTTTCAAATTTTCCAAATTTTTCAAATTTTTCAAATTTTTCAAATTTTTCAAATTTTTCAAACTTTTCAAATTTTTCAAATTTTTCAAATTTTTCAAATTTTTCAAATTTTTTAAATTTTTCAAATTTTTCAAATTTTTCAAATTTTTCAAATTTTTCAAATTTTTCAAATTTTTCAAATTTTTCAGATTTTTCAGGGTTTTTAAATTTTTCAAATTTTGTACATGTGCCAAAATCCAAGTAACATTCTTGAAAAGTCCATCCGCAAAAACCGATTAAAAAAATATCTCAGCGAAATAACCCCTTAACTTGCAAAATTCAGTAGAAATGTTCCACGTGCGATATTTCCTGGTAACTTTTCTTTCCGTGCAATCTCACAGCTTCCATGAATCAGCGATATTAAACTCTCATCGTTTACAGACAGATTCCACCGAGAAGTCAATTGGTGCTGGAGCTTCATGTGAAAGAGTGCAGTGGAGTCAATTTCCTCGAGCATGTTCAAGTAAAAATATTTTCACCACTTAAAACCACGGATTTTCCCCGGGTGTACGCATCCTGAATACTGATGGGCAAATTTTTATTCTTTCTGTAGGCTAAAATATCACTGCTGGCGTCGAGACGTGGCGATCTTGAAATTACCCTAACTTCACCCCAGGGCACTAAGAGCACCTTACTCGCAAAACGAACTCATGATATCTCAAAGGCGGGCTTCAACCAGTGGCCATTCATGTCAGTTCATACTTGGGGAGAACGACCCCATGGCACGTGGAAATTGGAAATTCATAATGAGGGACGATATTTAGGTAAGTACTGTCATTTCCATCTATCGATTAGGAAAAAAAAAAAAAGTTCGAAGAAAAGATGAATAGGTCATCTCATTTCAAATGAAAATTTTAGAAATGGCGGGGAGGAAGGAGGGGGAGGAGCGTTGGGGGGGGGGGGGAATTCCTAGAAAGTATATGAAATTCAGGACGTAATATCTATCGACCATCCACTTCAAACACAATTCAAATTATTCGGGGCGTGTTAATTCCCCAAACGACCAATTAATTTCATCTTCATTTCAATACCACTCAGTTCGCTAATAAAATACCAACTAAATTGCAATCAAATTAAATCACAATTTTCTCTCAACTAACGTCATTAGCGTTAATAATGGGGGGAATACATATTAATAACACCACACATCTGCATCATCAAATTGGGGATAGTTAGCCAGAGTTTTGCAAACAGCACAGGAAAGCTCAACTCCCCGGAAAGCTCAGTCTCGGTCAGTTGTTAACTTTCCTCGAGTCGAGAACAGGGGGGGAGACATAGGATACGGAAAATAGCATGGATATATTACAATTAATGGTAACTCAACGCAAATTTTTCTAGGTAAATACATTAAACATTTGCGAATAAGACAAAGATAATAAGGGAGGATTAAATTGAGAGGGTAAAAACAGGATTCTGGTGTCATGTAACAAAATATTGTAGCAAATTTCCGACAAAATGGACCATTGGTTCGTGAGATGGGTCTTGCCGTCGTGCGACATTCTCACGAGCCAGAAACCAATCATATGTTGCGTAATATTCTATCATTCGTCCCCCGAACTCCCGAAACTCTCACAGGTCGAGCGACGCTTCACGAATGGGCTCTGATGTTCTACGGTACTGCAACAGTTCCTGATCGTTCCGAGTACGCCTTATACAGTCCTGCAAGTGGTGCTGCTCCAAAGAAACCATTCGTCAAGTTGCGAGAGTCGAATTACTCGAAGAACGCTCTCAATCCATTTGCTGCTAAGGGTAAGCAGAATAAAGCTGTGAAGGTTGGTATGAGTCAGCCTTACGTGACCGGTGTGCAGAATCAATCGGCGAAAAAAAGTAAAGCACGGGGTCAGCACAAGAATGGAAAATCGGCTAATAGGCCAACAGCTCGACCAACGATTCAAACGTTGCGAGGCTTGAATTTTGGGCGGGGAACCTCCAGGCCGCGGGGTCGCAGTACTGCAAGACCTGTTACTGATGCGCCGAAAACCACTTCGAGACCTACCAAGGGCTCAACCAAATCGGCGAAGAAAGCTACCGAAGCTACGGTTTCACCGCTCCAGCGCGGGCTCATCCTCATGGAACCTCCAGCTAAAGCTTCCACCAATAAGGTCCCAGTCATATTTCAGCAGTATCCCAAAATTCAACAGCTTTATCCACTTTATCCAATTTATGCTGGCGCTAGGGGCGCTGATCAGCCTAGGGCTAAGGGCCTTGACCTACTTCAGGATCAACAGTTCCAGACCAGGAACCTGGAGATCGCGGGCAAGGGTATTGCGATGTTATGAGCTTAGATGCACGTTTTTTTTGCCTGTGGTAGAATGAGTTAGGCGTATATGGGAGGGGGGGGGGAGGGGTTTTTTTTTTGAAATTTTTGAAGTTTTGGGTGCTTTGAAAATTTTTATCTTTTGGAATTTTTGCAATTATTGAGAGCTTTGAAACTTTGGCAGTTGTTAAAAATTCGGGATAATTTTGAAGACCTTTTTGGAAAATTTTGGAACGCTCTCTAAATATTTTCCAATGTTTCCAAATGATCATCGTTTATAAGAACTAACTCTTTCTATCCTAAACCGTTCTATAATAGCCGTTAATATTTTCTACCACTGTAATATGAGTGTTCTGCACTAAATTGATACATTTGATTTTATTTGCATATAGGTAAAAGAAAAGTGGTGTTTTTTTTATATCAATACGTATTTGGCCTCACAACAGTATTTTTTTGCCTGCAGTATTTTATAGTTTATACTGATTGATTTTGTATTAGTTTTTTTTTGTATACGTAGTTTTATGATTTTTGTATGTGAGTATGCAGTGCGTGCTTTATTTGATTTATTTGTGAGATTATTATGAATTTATTATGGAAATTATTTTAGTTGTATTAGACCTTGGAGAAAGATTAATAAATGTATTAAGGGAAATATATGAATTTGTAGACTGCATGTGCTCTCTGTCACATACATACATATTTTATGTATCATATTTTTTTGGCAATACCTTTTTCTTGTCATGGCTGAGTCAATTATTTCAATTACTTGCAGCATCTTGATCGGATATTTTAATTGTTTTGAAAAAAACTGTTTAAGACCATCCATCAAATATTGGACCAGTTTCGTGCGACTACACTAAAGAAATTTTTAAAAGTCCTAAACGTGAAAAGACCCTTCATTCAAATTTTTTTTTTGTATTTTTTTCCGAAGCTACCTTAAATTTTGCAAAAAAAAAATTGCAGAAAAATTCCAATAAATGTATTTTTTCATTTTCCACTTGCGACAAAAAAAAATTGGAGAAAGTAGATTGAAAAATACTCTTTTAAAACATCGTGTGGCATTTAAGCGTTTGAATTTTTCAATTGCTGATAGGCCCATAGTCTAAGTGCCGCTTCCTCATTTTTTTCAATTTTTGACGTCAAACTAAAGGCGAGAAAAATCTGAAAAAATTGGTTTCCGTTTAGACATGATAGAGAAGGAATGCATCATCTTATTTTTGCTCAGCATTCCGCGACTTGAAGGATATTCAATTTTCAACATGGATCACGTGGGAAGTTATACTTATCCTTCAAAGATTCGTAATTTTATCACACCAAAATTTTAATTATCCAGAATAGTCAAGCTCAATTGAATACAATGATATACCGACGGTTCTGATAATTTTATATCTACATATATGTACATACCCCACTAAATTCTCATATATATAGTTGATTTTTTTTGCAAATATAATTTAGTTTCATCGTCAGTTATTGACAATTTATTGAATCAGGTTCCACCTCTCTTGATTCTTACTATCTTACATGGCGGGAATTTTTAAAAGGGTCAGTAATCCATCGACTTCATATATTTTCAACATCTAAATTTTCGTCCTATACATACGGGATATATACCTATATATTTATAAATATAAAGTTAGAAACTGCAAGTGACTGATTGTTGAAGTTTTGTTATTTTGTGTGTGCAAGTGGTTTGCAATATTTTATAATTTACGTTGACTGATTTATGTATCGAAATTGTGCTACTTAATTTAATGGTTGTTGTGTGTGTGTGTGTAATGAATCTTTTATTTTTGATTTATTGTCCGGGCAAGTAAATGAACGCGAGCTATTATAACGCTATATGTAATTTACACTGGCAATGTTGATAGCTTGCTGACAGATGTGTTTAAAATAATATTCACCAACAAAGCGATCGTTAAATTTCAATTAATTTATAAACGAATTACATGATAATCCAACCTATGGTCAATGCATTAAGGATGCAATGGAGATATTAAACAAATGACATTTGGTAAAATGCACCGAACCAATGGCTTCTTTTTTTAACCGTGATAATACACTATGAACCGTTCGTTGGTCGCGCTATGAGCGAATTACCGCACTTCGTTTATTTTTTCGTTTTTCGAGATAATTATCGTTGATCCTAATTTTGTAAAAAAAATGTTTTGTAGGATATATTCAGAAAGTAATTATCACTTTTTTTGCTCTTTATAACAAAATGAAAGATATGTAATTCTATGAGTGAGTTCATCCGAAACATTCTGTATTTGAGCCGAAATATGAGTTTGTTCGATCAAATAAAATCGAATAAATTTGGAAGAGGAAACCAGGTGTGGCTGGGCGTTGAACCGGTAGCTCCTTAATTAAGCAAATTAGAAGAAAACTCATTAAACATTAAATGTGTCTCTTTGCATGACGAAAAAATTTGGTTATTACGATTTTGTCTCTATCTCTAACCGATCAGGCAATAAAGCGCTGGAACCCCATCCGTGTATTCATCTCTGATGCACGGGGATGCTGCGGGTCTGACCTCGACTTTATCGGTATCATTTGTTCGGGAGGAATTAAGGATTAAAATTTCACGATCCACACACATACACACACAGGATCGATTCTAAATTTTGGCGACCATTTCGATATACTTGCACTATTAGGCACATGAGGAAAGAAAATCGATCTGGGGCTCATTATAATAACTTTTCGACAATTGGAAATTTAAAGAAAAATTCTATTGCATTTTATCAATTATCCTTTTACATCAGTACGAAAACAGGTATTTTTAATTAGTCCAATTCCTTTTTGTTGGTCTCTTCACTAAACACCATTACATCCTTCAATTTGCACCAATTAAATTAGCAATTTCCTTTTTCACATTTTCCACTGTTTTGTTAAATGTGTTTAAGCTTGTTACGGTTTTTTTGGAAACTGCATTTTACACTTGGAAACTGTATTTTATAGATTTTATGATTTATATTTTGTGATGGTCTGCAATGTAGTTTTAAGATTTTTGTGTGTGAGTATAGAGTGAGTATTTTACGCGAGTTATTGAATGCGAGGTATCATGATATATTATATGTAATTACGACTGGACGTATTGTTAGCGCGTTTACCGAGGTGATTAAATTGACATTTATTGAAAAAACGTAGGTCGTAAATTTTTAGCCGACGAACCAATTATTAACGTACTACACGATGATCCGGGCTTTGTTTAATCCGTCAAATCATACAAATTGCTATGTTTTCGTATTCATTCGTCGTTTCGTAATCAGTGATGTTTCCGTAATTGCGAAATTCCTTATTCATTTTGTCATTAAAATAATATTGGTGCGGAAATATCACGTGTCAAGTGCAATGACAACAAAACTGGGAACGCGGAATACAAAGTTTGCACTGTAAGCGATTTTTGTTATGCATCAAACTTTAGAGATCTAAAGCTTTTCGCAACTTTATTGTGTAATATGTTACGATTCATTCATCGTGGAATTGTTGAGGGTTGCTGTATTTAAGAAGTTTATGAAATACGGAACAAATTCGAATGCTGAAAATCTGTGGAACATTTCAATTTGTAGTTTCAGATTTTTTGGAGTTTTGAAATTTTTGAAATTTTTTAAATTTTTTAAATTTTTTAAATTTTTTAAATTTTTTAAATTTTTTAAATTTTTTAAATTTTTTAAAGTTTTTAAATTTTTTAAATTTTTTAAATTTTTTAAATTTTTTAAATTTTTTAAATTTTTTAAATTTTTGGAATTTTTGAAATTTTTGAAATTTTTGAAATTTTTGAAATTTTTGAAATTTTTGAAATTTTTGAAATTTTTGAAATTTTTGAAATTTTTGAAATTTTTGAAATTTTTGAAATTTTTGAAATTTTTGAAATTTTTGAAATTTTTGAAATTTTTGAAATTTTTGAAATTTTTGAAATTTTTGAAATTTTTGAAATTTTTGAAATTTTTGAAATTTTTGAAATTTTTGAAATTTTTGAAATTTTTGAAATTTTTGAAATTTTTGAAATTTTTGAAATTTTTGAAATTTTTGAAATTTTTGAAATTTTTGAAATTTTTGAAATTTTTAAAATTTTTGAAATTTTTGAAATTTTTGAAATTTTTGAAATTTTTGTGATTTTTGAAATTTTTGAAATTTTTGAAATATTTGAAATTTTTGAAATTTTTGAAATTTGTGCCAATGCTAATCCAAGCTTGGCATCCATGGTGCATCCAGCATCCATCACAACCGGTCCACTCAAAGCCCAACCTAAATCGTTGGGTCTTATCAAAATAAGACTGTCCCAAGCTTGGGACTTCCCACCTTTTGCATTAGCAACAAACTTTTCCAAAAAAAATTATTACAATTCTAACTTCTCAACCCATTTATCTCCATACTTCTCTCGCGAAGAATTTGGAGCAACAAATGCCCGCAATATTTTCCGCATCGGGAAGTTCAATATTATGCGCTCCTACTGAATCAATCACCTTTTCATTTTTCTCAGGACTCGCTAAGAACGTCAGTTCATTGTGTGATTACTACAAAACATCCTGTGCATCCCTCACTTAATCGAGACTGATTACGCAATACGAAAACTACTTTCCCCGCGAAAAAAATTATTTTAAAAAAATGTTGAGTACTGCTAGGCAGTCTAAATCTCGACGCTCAACAATATACCAAGCACTTGCGCACTTTTTTCATCCATACTCCGACGTTTAACCTCCAGCGTCGTTCAGTTTTTCTCCACCATTCTCCTCTCGTTTACGGATTTTCCTTTTTTTTTTTCTCTCTCACCAACATGCGGTGGTACACTCGGCAGAGCAACGAGGGTCGAGTAAAATTTTCCCGCCGTCGTCGTGACGCTTTATTAATTCCCCGGACGCTGGCGCCAACGTATACCAAGACCCCCCTAGATGCGAAAAAAATACCGTATATTGCGCTTCACGAGAGAAAATCAACAGCAGAATAATCTTGGGGAAAGCCCTTCATAAATCGTTTAAATAAACTTTCGGTCTTATTTTGCACCTAACGTATCTTCAATGTTTATGAAATGAAATGAGCTGACAGAGTCATTTGGCTCTATAATTTTTTTTTGTGAAAAAATTGAGCACATTCTGAATCTACATTTTAGAAAATAAATAAAAAAAATTTTTTAATTGAAAAAATGAAAAAAAAATTCGAAAAAAGTATCAAAATTGTCGCAGTTGGAATTCGTCCTGTAACGTCGAATGGTGCAATTTCAGTAGTCGAAACTGGACCGAGAAAAATGATTACTCATATCGTGAAACTCCTGTAGAATATTGTCGCAATCCGGGAAAAAACACAAGCGCGGAAGAAAAATTAACTATAAAGTAATCTGTAGAGAACTTAAAAAGTTTGAAAACATTCATTCTCATTTTCCCACCGGCGTGTCTTCAGTACTTACAGCGTATAACGAAGTGTCCAATGGTTTACACTGGTCGTACAAATTTTGTGAAAAAAAGCTTTAAAAAAATGTTATTGGAAGTTGGTTCAAATGCCTCAGGCACGCGTTAAAACATGTTTTATCTGGACGTTCAGTGCACTGTAATAATAATAACCCTGGTCTACGACTTTGGTCACCGGGAATTTCACGTTTGTGATTTTCAGGTGAACTTACGAACGTATGAAAATAGAGAAAATGAAGAAATTTATATGTTAAGGAGACAAAAAAAAATAACAGAAGAATTTCTCTAAAAATCTTGTAAGAAAAATTTTCGAAAATATCAAACTTTGGAAGGTTCAGGCACTAAAAAAAATCTAAAAATCCCATCAAATTTTGAAACGTATTAAAAAAATTAGAACATGCCAGAATCAAAAAAATTGTTTTTTTTTTTACATAGAAGGGAGCCCAATTCTAAATTTCCAAAAAAAATCATGTGAAAAAATTTTCCAAGCTTTTAGTACGTCCTGAAACGGATTTTAGCTGCATTTTCAGAGAATTCTAATAACGACTGCCTCGACCACTGAGTATTTCATGTTCTAATTCCAAGCCAAATTTACGAAATGGCTTTTCCAGTGAATCGCCAGATAAGAATTACCCACAACTCGTGTAAATTTGAGTCCAAGGGGTTCTATCCAGAATTTCTGAATGACTGGTGGAATTATTGTTATAAGTATTATGAGTATGTTAAGTCGTCTGCAAACTTGATTAGCGTGAGCATAATGGATGTTACGTGACTGGACAGATGACGTGATCGCTGTATTTACGGTATTCATTAGATTGTCTCTGTGGATATCGTCACTGTTTCTGGCATACCATCATTGGTCTGACTATCGCAAGGATCGGACTTATAGCAGCATAAAATTGTAAATTTTGTAAATTTTGTAAATTTTGAAGATTTTGAAAATTTTGAAAATTTTAAAAATATTAAAAATTTTGAAAATTTTGAAAATTTTGAAAATTTTGAAAATTTTGAAAATTTTGAAAATTTGGAAAATTTGGAAAATTTGGAAAATTTGGAAAATTTGGAAAATTTGGAAAATTTGGAAAATTTGGAAAATTTTGAGTGATTGAGTGAAGACACCTGAATGAAGGGAGCCTGTATTTTTGAACAGGATTTTTTCCCCCTATGTTGTCAATAGAAATAGTGGAATCTCGTGATCCGCAGCATCAGTCCGTTTGGTCTAGAAAGTTCATTTCATTTCTTCCCCAATGCACACCCAAATGCGACTGCCACCAAAGTTGATCTAGCACTCGCTTTAACGGTATTACAATACGAAACGAGGGAAGACCACTAGCGTGAAACGTTCTCACTTCTCCACGTACCAGGTTCATAGTTTGCTTAGTCACTAGTAATTCATTTAGTAAGAGGAACGAGAGTAATGCACATGTAGTTTCCATGCACTATTGAATTTGCAGGTTGTCTAAAGTACATGAAGAGAATAGTATTGGAAATTCTGTAGGAAAATCCGGACCTCGGAGTAGTAAAAAAGCACTCCTTGTACGGTTCTCCAATGGAGTTTTTGAGAGGAATTGGAAACCCAAAAAACAGTTAATAAGTGTGTTCAATGTTTAATTGACACTTCGAGAAACTCAAAGGCTCAAATGGAGTTTCTCACCAAGCCGATTAAGGCTTCCCCAAAACTGCTCAAATCTGAATTCAAGCTTCCAAAGGTCTCGCATCGCGAGCTTCGGCGTCTCAAATTGAGGCTCAAAATCTGAGCGACGACCTTCCAATCAGTATGCCTGGCCACATGACAGCCCATGAGAATTGAAATTAGTGTAATGGCCGCTGCCATGACATAGTTGGTCATCTTTAGGAAGGATTCGTGATTAGTAACGGATGAAGTCGACGATGCACAAACAACACGTTCAGTTGAGGACGTGCCCGGACGAAAAGACGGTTATGACACTCAGAGTACGTAACTATCGCGCGGGACCACAGTACGCATGCCTTGGAGATGCGCAGAAACAAAAATGTTTCTGCACAAACGTCAATGGCAAATTGTGCGTACGCATTACACAAGTATCGCTCATGAGAATTCATGTATTTTGTGTCGATTTCTCGATGTCCGTCGCAAAACAATCGATTACTCGCATCTAATCGACTTTCATGTCGATCTGTCGATTCTCCTGTAGATTGTTCCCTGTTCTTTTTATATAAGGACATCAAGTCTTGCTAGTCTGAAGTCGGAACCTTCAGTCTTGAATCAAGTTCGCTAAGGCTCAAGTCACAAATTGGTTTTCTCAAATTCACAGCCTCAAAGTTTCAGGTCAAAATTATCAAGCTCGACTGATCGCCATTGACTAGCCTACACTAAGTTTGCTTACTTTGGACGTAGAAAGATCCCACCCCCAAATATCTCTTTATTTTTTTGTTGCTGCCTAAATATTAGACGAATTACGTACAAATAAGAATCATTTATCATCGTAGTTAGTTGATGTAAGTAGCGAAGTCGTTGATTGCATCAAGTTCATTCCTGATTAACCACAATCCAAGTCGGTGCAATTACCACTTCTGAAACGGTGTTTACATTATCACTCAATATGTTCGCTGATATCCATTTGCTGTAATGTTCAGATTATTTTTATTTCTGCTATATGGAGGATGAATCGTAAGCGTTGAGATGCTTTATTACACTATTCCATCCGGAAATCTCAATCGCAAAATTAAACATCTCCCTTCAAATTTTTCAGATACTCTCGACGACTGGAAGATGGTATTCTATGGAACAGAAACATCCCTAGAGTTCGATGAGGAGCTCGATAGGGACAAACCGAGTCCAGCTGTACATACAGATACCAATCAGGACAACTCTAACGATGGTCATCAGAATATCGTCGACACAGAAGGTGATCCTTGGACTGGTCGACAACAGGTTGATCTCATATCGCATCCAGAAGTGCAGAAACCAACGACAGAGAATCAAACGAGTGGCTCATGCCGAAGCTTTGATTCACACGGGTGCCTAGGTGGGTGCCTCCTCATTCTTCTTCTCCTTCAAATTACTTGGGAATCAAGATGAAGTGCGTCAATCATCGGCGCCTGTGGTGCTACGATGCATTGGTTGACGTATTTTGATGTATGGTTCCTTCATTTTTTGTCAATCGCCAGGTGAATTGGGACATCTTTGTGAATAGTTTTTGTGAGTGGGTTCGTTGGGTGAATGAAAGTAATGTAGGGTGTGATTGTTGGGTTGTCTTTTGGTGGAATTCAGTGATGAAGTGGTAAAAACCAAATCATTGGGTTGGAGGTTAAATTAGCAGCCAAGTGGCAAGACTCGCCAATTCCTGCTTGTCTAGACTTTTTATAAGTGTCTCGGAATCTCTAAAACAAATTGATCTTACGATCTTGATTCCATTAGCAGGTATTCATACCCAATGCCCGAAGAAGCAAAAGAACTCGTAATTGACCACTAGGACTAATTTATTTTGATGGTGTTATTTAACGTCGCTGTGGAACAACTAAGGTCATAAGTGACGGGCCAGGACTAATTGCCCGCAAATCTCCTTTATTTTAGGAATAGGCTTGATGTAAGGATATCAAAATTGCTAACACACAAATTTCTAGATGGTCAATTTCAGAATATCAGTATTTAAAACCATACCGACTAGCAATACCTCATTGGGAAAGGCGAATGGATGTTCGGTCCGAAAGTTCTACACAGGACATATAAGGATCGAATTCACAATGTTTGGTTGGAACCTATCAAAATAGGATGTCTTCCGAAGTATCTGATCAGATAAGCTGCGACAGATCAGAAAGACGCCATCAAAAAGGTTGGATTAGCATCCATCCACAATATATTGGGAGAAAATAAGATTAGCATGTGCTTCGGAATCTCGGTCCGAAATTTTCTAACTAGATAAGTTAGATTAGGATCGGATGAGAGAAATCGGAAGAATATGAAAATGAAATTAGATCCATTATATATTATGGATAGACGGAGAAGGGAAATCGAATCAAAAGTTGATGAGCAAAATGCGATTCAACTAGGCTAGACTAATATCGGGTAGTTTTACAAATCCGCTAGACTTGGCGACAAGTCCAGCTAAGTCAATTCCGTCGAAACCGAAATTCCGATGCTCTTACACCAAGAACTGATGTTTTTTACCATATTTGAGGAGGAATTTACCACTTCATCAGTGAATTAGAATAATTGTTAATCGCTTAAATCTGCATAATTTTGACATTCTGTTCTCTTCATCGGGGATTCAAGTGCTTTTGTGATTACCAAAATGCCAAATACTTCCAAATACACACGAGCAGAATGAGTTTTCCCTGTTTATTTGTGATAGTTTTGGTGAGCCTTCGGCACTGCCTCTAGCTACAATTGTAATGAAAAGGAAATATGAACAATTGATGAGGTACTTTCACAGCGCTTCGACGGTGTTCAATTATTGATACACGTAATAATTGCTCAAAGTGATGTTGCGAAAAAAAAATATACGTAATGTCGAAATTAACGAAATTGATAATGTCTTCGTCTTATTATTGAAGATTCCAATGACAATATTAGTTATTTGTGGAGCATTGTACACCAGATCATCAAAATTTCGAGATTTTTTTTCTTTTATTTTGGGATGACAATTCAATGATCATGTGCTTTGCGATTTCATATCATTTTCTTTCGAGTGAATTTACTCCTGTAGAATAGTAAAGTATGATTGTGTGGGGAGTGGTTGAGTAGCACTAATAGACTGAGAAATTTTTACGTAGCAAAGTTAATTTTTCCTATGAGTGTTAAATCTTTAACGGAACTGGATAGCGATTGCGTTGTCATATCTACTGATGTGGTAATCGCCTTAACAACCTGACGGAAATCGATAGAGGGACCTTCGTTTTAACTGGTCTTTATAATGTAGCGAGGGCGCGTCATGCTGTACGCATGCGCGTCATGTTGTCCGCGTACGCGTAATGTTGTCCGCGTACGCATAATGTTGCCCGCATACGGATAATGTTGTCCGCATACGGATAATGTTGTCCACATACGCACAATGCTGTCCGCATGCGCGTCATGTTGGTAGCACGCACGTACTGTTTTAGATGGTCGAATGATACTACTCGAGATTTCCTATCACATCCTTGACGCTAAAAATGGAACATTCATTTATTGAAAGAAAATTTACTTGGCCGATCTTTTCTCAGTATGATTAGGGCGTAAGTACATCACATTTTACTGTGTATAATAAATGGGTGAATGTGTAATTTTTATTTTATTCCTAATAACTCTCTTATCACGTCGTGACGATAAAGTGCAATTAAAAAACCGACGATTAACTTATCTTCTATTCATAACGTTGCCAAATAATTAATTTAAGGGGTCTCGTATAGCCAATTGTAACAAATACCAACACAATATATAAGAAATGAAAATAAGGAGTATGTGGAAATAACGCATGGATGCTTTATAATTAATCGAAAGTTTATCCATGAAAGGGAATCAGTATTAAATATGCGGGTAAATGTGTAGTTTAAGTGTGCCGCTCGGAATTTATATAATTTATTTGTCTCGAGAAGCGAGTGGGCGTTTGATGAATTTAAAAAGATGAGAAAATCAAAGTCCCAGCAAGTCTATTGCTCAGAGTAATAGACATGTCATCTGGAGTTTGTGAGTTCAAATCTGGTTTCGACATTTTGAATTTGGTTTTCTCGAAAAAATTTTATTACTTTGGAATTCATCAGAAAATAAGGTGGCACTGCTTAGCTATACATTTACCAATATCCGTGTGGTTGAATGATTTCTTATGTTAACGGTAGTCATTAACGAAGCAATTTTCGTATGTAAATATAATCCATGATAATGTGAAATACGAATAATAAAGTACGAACAAAATAGCGTTAAACTGCTGGAGAAATTGATGGGAGTGAGATTTCAGGATTGTTTGGAATTCAATACGAGTATGCAGGATTTACGTTAATTAATTGAACGAATTGGACAAATTAATCTGCAACTGCACGCGAAAAACTATTAACAATTATCGGAAAGTAATTGCAAGTTCAGCCGTGATAAAGTGAAATGTTCATACCGGTTTTAATGCCGTCCTGCAGTCCGATGAAATCATTTCACATGTCTAATTAGAGATCCTAATATAAGGAATTGATACAAGAAAAGCGAAAGGACTGCCGATTTTATGAACTATTCTTTTGCTTTGACAATGTGAGAAAAAAATGATATATCGAATTGGATTGAAGGAAAATTATATTTTACATCAAAGGACACTAGGAGAAGAAAAATGACAGATTGAAATTCGGGATATTTTTGACATATCTCGAGGTCTTTCAAGTGTCGGATAATTTTTACAATTTTTCGTTTTCATTGAGATTGTTCCTAAAATTTTTCGAAAAATTTTTTACAAATTTTAAAAGTCTCCGCAGCGAATGCTGCGGTTTTTGCCTTCGATTGCATTCCGATTTTGAAATGAAATAACTTGGAAAATATTATTTCAACGTCTATTAGAAGTAACTCTGAAGTGAAGTGGTAAAATCAGGCAACCTAACTTGCTTCCAGCTTCAGTTTTTGACGCATATCTCAGAAATACGGATAGATGGAAAAAATGCATACAGAACTGTCCGCAGATATATGAAATTTCTATAACATTTTGATTCATATTATCTCGAGCTCACTAGCTTTTGAGATATTCCTTCAAAGCTCAAGCTACCGATAAAGGCACTTCCGCCGTTTTACCACCATCGCTGCAGAAATATTAAATCGGTTACACCACTTCTTATTACTGCACATTTAATCACAGACACTTTTGTTTATAGGACAATTCATAACCGGCTTTAATCCTAAGATATATTCCATATATGTTTTATTAACATTTTAAGTGCGGGGTCTCCACAATCTACTCTACTGAAGCTAAGCTTAACTTTCCCTTACAATTCAGAAAATCGAAAAATGTTGAAAACTGGAAGAGATTTAGGACTTTTCCGGATATCGAGATTTGGCGCTATACATACTAATGGACATCGTATACATAAAAGGACCTCGTAGTTGGGCAGTTAAGAGGAGTAGTGGGACACTATAGTTTGGGAAATATATGAGAATTCTCTTCGGGTCTTGAACCGAACACTCCTCACCATCGCCTCATGCGCGTCACGACGCAAACTCCGCCCACCTCTATCAAGATGTGCGATGCGCATGCGTCGACAGTGGCAAGGCGAGTTCGGTGGGAAATTCGAAGACAACTTTCATAGTGTTCCGACTATAACTATATTCTCGTTGTGAATTCTGCGTCACGCTAAGTTCTGGCAAGGATAGATATTTTTCTTGCCAGAGTTAATTCTTCAAAGTATTGGTATCCCTGGGTATTCAGTAAAATCAATTATATAATTATGATATCGGTATGAAGACATCAATATAATTATATATTGATATTTATGTGAGTACGAACTTAGAAGAAATCTGGACCATTTGGCCCTGGGACTGTGACGGGGTTTAGCATACGTATAGAACACTTTGAATGGGGACACTTTATTAGCACTACATGTAGAATAGGACAAAACATGACAATAATGTTGGCGAACACCTAATCATTTTATTAATTTGAGTGTAATGAGTTGTTCTGTGATGAACTGAGCCCTAATAAGTAGAAGTGTAATCGTTACAATTTGAAATTGAATTTGGTCGCGTCCATTTCGTTAACGAAGCTGATGGAACACTGCACATCGAAAAAATGCCTATTGAGAACTGTGCTCAAACGAGTAGAGGTTAATCTTGAGAGTACAACGATTTTTCTCAGCCCTATATTTATGGAAAGCAATCCTCATATGTTCAAATATGTTTTAGAAATCTTTTAATTCTATATACATCTATTTTATGATTTTTAAAATTTTATGACTCGCACAAGCTTGTTTTTTTTCATAGATTTATCTGTGTAAGCGGATGTATCGTCGCTCCGCCATCTTGGACTGGAGATACACAAAAATGGTACTCAAGCAAGATGGCGGCGCTCGAGCCTAATACTCACCTCGTGATTTCCTAGAATTAAAAAAAATGGTTTATACTCTCTGGATTATTTTCAATGGAGTTCAACATATTTTTCTAGGTGGAAAGTTTTTTTCACAATTGGTCGTTTTTAGCCATCAATGAACCTCGAAAGAGAATTCGTAGTATAAAAATTTCTGATCTTTCAGTCGTTGTTTTTTAGTCTCCATTCCTGTTAATTGATTTTCCGAAATTTATTATTCTTCCTTTTCTCTAACTGCAAACATGAAATGAACAATTTCGATCAATTTGAATACTACAATAGCAATTATTCACGTGAAGGAATTGCCATAATGAGGAAATAGTTGGATCCAATTTGTTACGCCATACGAATAAAAAAATGAAATATCTGTGATTGAATTTTGTTGATGTTATACGGTCCACTCATGTTCCAATGTTTTTTAATCATTTATTTGTGATTAGTTGCCATGATATCCGTCTGGAAGGACTAGTAGTTTCAGTAAATGGCGAAAATGTGTAGAACACTACGCCAAGAAAGTGAAACTTCAATTAAAATTTTAGAACATTTTGGCATTTTTAATTTTTTCTCTTGCAATATATTTATATATATATATATATATATATAATTTCAGAATATTTCTTAACCACCACATTTTTAAATTTTATTATTCTAAATTTCCGGAAAAATTCTCAATGCTCTCAAGTTTTTTACAATTTCAACATTTTATAAAAAATGCATAGTTTTTTAATTTTTAAAATTTTCATTTAAAACGATGGAAACTTGTCAAAATTTGAATTTTTTTGCATTATCAAAAGTTTTTAATTCAGAAAAATATCCAAATTCCTTCACTTTTTCATTCGCCATTTGCTTGACTTCTCACCACATGGAGAAATCCTGTTGACGCGTAAACTCCCCCCCCCCTTCCACGAAAGTTTCACTTCACTAACCCTTTCTCGTTACCCTAATCATAAATCCTCATATCCCAAGTGGACTAGAATTGTTACAAACTTGATACACTTTACGCTATAAACCGACAATTGAAGCACTGAATCAACGCGCACGATATTGGAAAATTTATTTACGTCACTAATTAATTGATAGAATTATTTTATGAATTTGTCACATATTATTGCACAAACATATCCAATCGGTAAATTCATATCCTGTTGGCTCTTTTAATAAGTAAAAATTGTGTTATATTACTGAAAAAAACAAATTTTGTTAAATATATTTTCCTCCGGGCTTAAAGCTTTACCATAATTACGTGTGCTTATTTAATAAACGGTGTAAATATTATATCGTAGATATATGATGTGACATTTCATGCTTGATACAATTAACAAAGAATATGTCATTTAATGTACACAAAGTAATTTCAAAGATAATTGCGACACCTATATTTTCAAATGCTCAAATTCATGTGAATTAAACGAAAGTACATTTGAATTTGTAATGTTAGTAAATTTTCAATACGTCAATTAAGAGCATTCCAGGTGAATACATGACGTTTATCATTAGGAAGTCATTATGCGGAATATGTTATTAGGAGTAAATCAAAATTTCATAATTTTTGAGTGAACAAATTCTTTTTTTTTAAGTGTGATTTGTCATCGAATAATGTAAAATAATCGTACGATACGGAGGTCGAATTAGTTATGTCTTGAACACTGTGGAAATCTATATATGTTTTGTATGAAGATTGATTTTGTGGGAAATGAACGATAATTACTATTTTCAAAATTTTGATTATTTGCTATTTTCGAAATATTAATGATGCATTCTTAAGAGAAAGTTTTGAATTTTTTTCAAAGCCAATTTTAAGAAATTCTCTTTCCAAATTTTGATTATTTGCTTTAGGTTTTCTTATGATTTTTGCTCAGCTTCTCAAGACCTTAACGTGAAAGCCTGAGCAATTAAAAATTGAATTACGAACATTTTACGGCTTCATGAAGTATATCGGAATACTATACAAGCCATATATATGTTTCTATATTTGTACAAATAACAATACTCCTAATGAATTTAATTTCCTACTGATAATTAAAACGGCCTTTCGTGTGTACGTGAAATATGATATATGTAACTATTGTAAATGTTTGTATGTAATGTAAAATCGATCTTTGCTTGAAATGGGCGACATATCCTTAAGTTATAGATGTGAGAAAGTGATGAGTAATTCCCTGAAGAATTGTAATATGTGTGCACACAGTGGAATAGTAAAATGGTAAAAAGCGATAACAAGTTTTTAGAATATTTTTATCTATAGCATTTTCAAGATTTTCAAAATTTGAAATGTATTGGGGAATTCAGAAGATCTAGACTTTTTGATCATTTTGATAATTTGGCTTTTTCGAGATATTGAAAATTTTGGGATTTTGTAAATTTAATAAGTTTGAATTGACCGAATGTAGAAAGCTTGAAAGTTTTGGAACTGGCAAAGAATCACCAATTTTTTTTAACGTGATCAGACGTCAAAATTCTCAATACATTGATCTTCAAAAATTAAAAAATTTTTACACTCAAAATTAATAAAACATATATAATGAATCAAATCCAAAAAACATTCTGCAAATTGAAAAAAAATTGAAATTTTGGAACTTAGAAAAACTTGAAATAATGAATATATAAAATTTTCAAACTTCAAAATTTTCAAAGTATTAACGGCGTCGACAGAGTTTGCAATTTTCAAAAACTCCACAATTTGAAAAAATTTTCAACGTTTTAGAAATTTCGACTTTTGAAAATCGTCAAAATTTGGTACAAAAAAATTTCAAAGCGTAAACAAATTGACATCGCGAGTATTTTTTAAGAATATCGCAAAATCGAAGGGAGATGGGAGATATTTCATGTGAACATTTTTTACAGAGCAAAGTTAGTTCTTCAAGAAAGCCTAGAAGAAAATTCGTCCATCTCCTATACATTTCCAGATATTCGGAAAAAAACTGGTTCTATCATAGCTCGGCTTATCAAATTTTACCACTTGACTATATACCAACCGTTCTCCTCAGTTATATATGTCTTTCATGAAAAAAAATACAAAAAAAAAACTGAATGAAAGTGATGTGCGACATTTCGCTAGATATACGCAATATACCTCTAATTATACAATGTAATGATTAAGCAATTGAAGATACTATGAAACCTTATATGCAAGAGGTCGAGAAACGAAATAATAATGAACGAAAACCATTTGTATATCACGAAAAAAAATGAATTAAACGAGGAAAGAATCCTGAATAACATCTGCACGTTAGTGAAATTAATCAGTAGAATTTCTAGTAATTTGCTGAGTGTGTGACTCCATAACTTTGCAAAAATAATGGAAAAGTTGTTGTGAAGGCGAATGTGTAGCTCAACCATTAACCCTGAGCGAGAAGAAATGAGGGGTAATACAGAAAATTCTGCCCCCCCCCCCCATGCGAATCTAATCGCCCTCCCCCACCTGCTTGCCATCCTTCACTTCGCCGCGGATGGCAATCTAGTACGCGGAAGAGAGTGATTAGTTTTCCCCCGGCGATTCCGCAAATGTACTAAAACTGTATAGATCCACCTTTTTAAATTCTGGAATTGCATGACCTTCTTGACAACGATAAAGCTCCGAAAATTTCAGCTTATTCGTCTTCAACTAATTTTTCCAAAATCATTAATACGAAGTTATGTAATGATCGACACCAACTTTCTCGTAACCCCCTCTATTAAAACCCTCATCCGTCTCTGCCATAGGATCGAAAGGGTATAAGAGCTACATAGCCTCTCTAGAAATCAAAAAGCTTTGATGCAAGTTTAATTTTCAAAAATCTATCTCATAAATAAATAAATCGAGCGGCTGAAAAAAAATTTAATTCGTAACCAAAAATATAAAAAATGAAATGTTAAATATATATATATATATATTGTGTCGCGGATCCGCGAGGGTGAATCGCTCCCTTTCTGGATAACCATTCAGTCTACAATTTTGCAAATACGAGACTGGTGGCGCGTGTTTTGCACGCGCACTCGCGTTTTCCGCCGCACAGACTGGTGGCGCGTCGGTTTCGGTCTTACGGTTTTCGATAATTGCGATATATATCGATAGTTTCTTTCGTCTCTCCTTTTTACTATAGGATGGCTATTGCTTTATGCACTTTTCATAATATATATAAATATAAATCTTCGTTGGTGAGAAATAATAAGTTTCTATAAAGATATTTGTCAGTTGCCAGAAATATATGTTACATGCATTGCAATCATACGGTGGACATCTAACAACATGTTTCGAAAATATGTTTTAAATATTTTTTTGCAATATTGTTTTTGGAAGTGTACATCGACATATATCTTGGCTCATGTAGGTATCTTCTAAAATAGAGCTTATGCCCCTTTGATTCTATGGAGACTACATATGCGCTCTGGTCTATTGGTAAAATTATCGATCGCTTCTATAGACTCTCCGTATGTGGGGTTGCATCTCATATGTGCCCAATACGTCACGGTTGGTGGTTTATCCAGTTCAAGGGTTAAAAATGTGTTCACTTGTTCCAATATTGCATGTATTTTCGAGGTAATTTTCAAGAATCTTGTGATCGATGGGGGCAATGCGTTTTCGGGGATGATTGGTTTATTTCAATCACTTTGACAATTTTAGGAGGTTTAGGAGGTTCGATCTTTATTGGCCTTTATTAAAACCTAAAAATTAAAGAATTTCAAAAAACATAAAATAATGGCCCAATTTTTCCAAATTTGGAAAATTCCGTAAATTTTTCACCATTTTATCAATTTTTTTTCCATTTTTTTAATAGTCCGGAATTTTGGAAAAAATTATCAAAATTTGTAAATCGCGAAGTAGTTTTGCATCGAATATTTTTTAATTTTCCCAATTATCAAAAGTATCGAATAGTTCCAGAATTTTCCAAATTGGAAAATTTGAAATATGAATAACATTCTCGGGATTTTTCAAATTTTCGAAATCGTTCCATTTGTCAACTATTCCAAAGTTTTTCAAACGTGAAAAGAGTTTTATGTACATTTTCGTTAATTTTCAAAGTTTACGAACATTTTACAGATAATCAAAAAAAATTTTTTAAGTCGAAATTTGGAATTAAAAACATCCAGAAATTATTGCCTCTCCCATACATCCAAGAACTTCCGGTTAGTGGATTATCCAGCTCGGGGGTTCAAAAAAAATTTCCGCTTATTCAAAGATCGCATGCATTTTCCAGTTCATACTGGAGAGTCCAATAACCAATGGGGGTCATTGCATTTGTGGTAATGGCAGGTACATTTTGTTTTTCCCAATATCATTTTTTATCCCTCCCTACACATAAACTTTGCTGGTAAATATAGGGGCGATAGCATACTTTTTTCTTTTGTGGAGAAGTTGTTGATAGCGGAACACAAAAAATATGGTCGCAAAAAATGTACAGCGACGGGGGCCCCTGACTCAGAGGAAGGAGGGAAAAATGAGAGAAAATGGAAATGAGAAAAAAAGCACAGCTGAATATCTCAGAGTCGCTTATTAATCATAGTTTCATAATTTCAGAAAAAAAAATATTCCGAAACTTTTGAAACATTGAAAGTTTTGGGATATGCCGAAACAAATAAGTAATTTGGGAAATGTTTGAAAATTTTGAAATTCCTAGCTTTGAATTGTTTGAATATTTTCTCAAAAATTTCCAAATTCCCAACAAATTGAAAACGTAGTTAAATCTGGAAAAGCTCAAGAAATTAGACGAATATTACCACTTTCCTGGTAAATCCAGGGTGCGATACCCACTTTTTTGTTCACAAGTTGTTGATAGCAGGTCACAAAAAAAAATCCCACAAAAAATATTCAACGACAACGGTTCCTGCACGAGAAAAGAGCAAAAAAAAATCATAAAAGACAGAAATAAAAAAAAACTGCGCTGTTGCGGAGCGGAATTTCTCAGAGCGGCGCTACTACCACAGTTCCACAATTCCACCAACCGCACACGTACAAGCAAAAATTGACCTATCCCTGAATATCGCTTCACCACCACGGTGAGTCTGATTCTCTCATTCTATTTCACTGCCTTTTTTTTATTCCATGCCTGGTTTTATGCGCCCTTTATCTAACGCTTGTCACAATCACATTACTCGCAAAAAAATCTTGGTTCATTTTTATAGTCACGCTTGAGGCGCTGGTGTAATCGTAAAAAAATTATTTAAAAAAAAATTGTATTTTTAATTAAAATGTCTATGTCTGAATCAGGTATTCTGTATATGTATGTCATATAGAGGAGTCATGGAAAAAATCGAGGTTGCTCAATGAACTTTGTATGATTTGTCATAGGGTTCCTATGGGGGCATCCTTGGATTTGTAGAAACTTTGATTTTTTTCCTATACTCCGAAAACCATTTTGTAATTTTTTTCAGATTTGTGTGCGATTTGGTTGCAGAAATGTAGTTGTTAGGACAAATGGAAAATATTATTTTCTAAAGATTAGGCATGGACTTTGGTGTTATGTGTATTGAAAATATACTGTGTACCTCATTTTCTAAAATCATCTAAATTCCAAACTAAAAAATTTAAAAAATTTAAAAAATTTAAAAAATTTAAAAAATTTCAAAAATTTCAAAAGTAGAAAAGATTGAGTTTTCAATTTTTCCAAAAATTTGGAAATCTCCGAAAGCCTGAAAATATTCAAAATATCTTTATTTCATAATTGGTATAGATCTGGTACTTCAACGATTCTGAACTGAAAGATTTTACGAATGCTGCACTCGAAACCGACCATGGTGCATAAATGTACAAATTCTGTGTTCCCAATGACACCGCTTTACCCGAGCGATCGTTTTACGCTTGTGTTATTGCATGGATATGACGTAATTAAAACTTGCATGAAGAGTTCGCTGATATTTGTACTTCCACTTGCATGATATTGTTAATTTCTCTTTCGGTATGGCATCCGAATGGAGAAGTGGTACACGGAGAGAAAAAAGAATAGTAATAGTTACTGTCAATGTGGCAACTATTACTGTAGAATCTTAGGTCGCTCACGATGTCTAATAATTGTTATGATGTACTATAGGAGCACTATGCTCAAAATAGTAGCACTACCATTTTCAACCTGTATCACTCTAGAAATTCTGGCAAACGTAGTAATCTTTATGATATTAGCGATAGGTACTATATTCAAAATTGTGGTAAGTACTATGTTCAACATAGCACAACATTACTATGCTCAACACAGCACAACATTACTATGCTCAACATATCACAACATTACTATGCTCAACATAGCACAACATTACTATGATCAACATATCACAACATTACTATGATCAACATAGCAAAATATTACTATGCTCAGCATAGCACAACATTACTATGCTCCCCAGATAGCAAAATTCGATTTGCCGAAAATTATCCGCAAACTGCCCTTATTTGCCGCAATTTTTCGGCCCCGTGTTTTCTGGGTCAACATAGCACAACATCAGTATGTTCAACATAACACATCACTATGCTAAACGTAGCACAACATTACTATGTTCAACATTTCACAATATTACTATGCTCAGCATAGCACAACATTACTATGCTCAGCATAGCACAACATTACTATGCTCAGCATAGCACAACATTACTATGCTCAGCATAGCACAACATTACTATGCTCAGCATAGCACAACATTACTATGCTCAGCATAGCACAACATTACTATGCTCAGCATAGCACAACATTACTATGCTCAACATAGCACAACATCACTATGTTCAATATAGCATAATATTACTATGCTCAACATAGCACAACATTAATATGCTCAACATACCACATCGCTATGTTCCATAGCACAATGTTACTAGGTCCAACATAACACAACATTACTATGATGCATAGTAAACTTCAGCATGCGCTCAGAGTTAGCCCTACTGGTATCACATAGTTATTAGTATGATTTATTTCTCTCCGTGGAGCAACAATTCATTGATATGTGGGCATAGATCGTGATATAAGAATCAGTAATTGTTTCAGTATTTCATAACTTTCTATAGTATCAAAAATCCTGTCATGGTGAATTAACTAATTATTGTCCCTCATTTTAGGCTGCGAAAGTAACTTCTACCTCCACGAGCGAAAGTGTCTCTCCAACTGTCCCAAGGGCACATACGGAACGCATAGTGAGGAGAAAAACACGTGCACACTATGCCACTATTCATGCCTGACGTGTTTCGGGCCTTCCGACATTGATTGCACTTCGTGTCACGCGGATGCCAGTCTCATATTGGGCAATTGGAAGGATTACCAATGCGTAATAAAATCGCTGCAATGGACTATGCACTCGACAAAATGGTTCTACCTGACAACTATCACGTTGGGCCTAGTTTTTGTATTAGTTATGAGCTTGGGACTGTATTTATTTTTAGGACTCTACAGGCGGAGGGAAGTAGGATATGAAAAAATTTCCTTGGACGGAACTGGAGAGAATAAAGAGGATAGTACTTGCTTGCAACGCAATAGTTGTGTGTCAGATAGTGATTGAAATAGTGACGAAGAGAAAAATGTTTGACGGTGTATAGGAAAATGTGAAGAAGAATTCTAGAGCATTGAAATGGCACGTGACATCCTTTAAAAAAAATCGCATTTTTTCATTTATCCAGCACTATCCACAATCACTACGTTATACAGTAGTATTGACTATATAAAATAGTAGTATTTACAACATCAAATCGTGAAATTTACTATGTTGCAATGTAATATTTATGTTATAACGTAATGTTCGCCATGTACCATCGTAATATATACTGTGTTACATAGTAGTTTGTCGGATAAAAAATGATAGTGATATTCAACATGGCAAAACTAACTATAAAGTACTATATACCAACCTAATATTTAAGAATGGATGCTTCAACTACTATAAGACATAGTTAGTCATTAATTTGTAGTTTATTCAATCAATATCGCAACCACGACTAAGTCAAATGGCAATAATTTTACAATTGGTGCAGAGTCTTACTATGGCTCATAGTGAAATGGCAAGACAATCATGTACATAGCCATAGGTATATAGTCAGAATTTAGTCTCTACGAGACCCATGTGTTACTATACTATATAGTCATTTGTCCTGTAAAAATGCTAGTGGTTACTCTATTGCATAAGAAAAGACATATTATGGAGTAACATAAAACTCTACTATGCTCATGAGATCTCTATCATCCAAGCTCTTTCTGTGTCTGATGCAAAATCCGACGTAATGCATTTATTTAACTTATTTTCGTAATTAATTACATTTTCCATAAACCAAAAATTGACCACCATCGTAGTTTTCAGCTCAGAATTTTTCATGCACATTTTCCTTCCATCAATCACGTCCTGATTATTGCCAAATAGCTACCGATATGTTGTAATTTCACAACGACTGACTAGTCTTCGTTAAAATAGCATGCAATTGCCTAAATGTATGGCTGACTAAACCGAATTTGTTCTACTTAAACCCTTTTACCATATACAAGCAATATGTACCACAAATGTATGAGCAGTGCAATCCACCAATCATCGACATGAACTATTGCAAGTTGTTACAATAATTTTTGATAGAAAAAGGAAATTTGTCAAAATTTTTTGAGCCTTAAGAATGTTGCCTGCTTGAATCTAGTGATAGAAGGATTTAGCTGCCATTAACGAGCCTCGGTGACTATCGACGAATGACGCAGTCGAATACGACCAAATGAATATTCGTCGATAGTCAACCAATGGCAAAGTGATTCGTTAATAGTTGACAAATTCGTTAACAGTAAGTGTGGATTCGTTAATATTCCCTGCTCTAAATCCCGGCTGAAAAAATTTAGGATTTCCTGTGTCTCATAAATGAAAAAAATTGAGAACATGCGCATAGCAATATGCCAATAATTGCAAAGACCAATTCGCAGAATATATGAGATATTCCACATGACCCTGCAGCTCAAGGATATTCAACACGTATAGTCAAAACAAAAGTTTATGACCCTTTCTATAATTCGTTATATTAATCGCCAATAATTTTCAATTAATATTTCAATGCGTTAATTAGTTGAAGTGATAGCCATAGAAAATTATTATATTGTATTTGATTTTGCGAATCAATATTATATTGTTTAAACAAATTAATGAAAACAAATTCTAGTCCATCGTCATGAAATTTTTACCATCGTTTTATATCTGCTTCAATAGTAAATTTTCAAAATTTCAACAAATTTTTATATTTTGAACTGTATTTACAGATATTTTTATTTTTCGCATAAGAGACCGTGTTAATTGAGAATTTTGATAATTAATAACCACAACACGGTGTTGTGAATCAATCTCAAATTTCATACAAGCATCTGTTACCGCTTCACAAACATTATGTCAAAATTTCAAGCAATTCTTATATCTTCGCCACTATAGGTTGAATATCCTTAATCTCTCCTTCGTTCTTAGATTTTTTCGTACATACTGTCACCACAATATCAAATGTCAATTGGTCCATTTTTCATAGAACAATCTTTTAGCACTCACCTATCTTGCAAATGAATTCCCCATGAGGAGAGACGTGTTCATTGAAAAAATGAAGCGTTTGTAAACCTTCGCTCCCCAAGTCTATAACCTTTTTTCCTTTTCATTTTTCGACAAAAGCTCACCTTGTTTCTCTACACACATCGAAGCCCGATCATCAATTTTTTCCCTTCATACCCTGTTTTATCTCTTATTTATTTAAATGACTTATTTATGAAGCTATAGCTATTTATACAAAATCCTTCGTTATCTATCATCGTTCCTTATAATCAGTTCGATCCTCGGATTGTAGGGATGATGAGTGAAATTGATGATTGATTGGTCTGTGATAAGAGTTCCAAATTGTGAATTCCACTATAGATTTTTCTTCTGGCCATTTTTTGCGGAATTCGGAATAGTCTCTCCGCGAATTGGGTGAGCCAACAAAATATGCATACCAAAATATCATAGGTCAAAAAACCCATAAAATGAGGCTAATATTCTTTTAATTCAATCCAATTAATGAGTCGATATGCAGGGTCTCAAGACCCCTCAAGGTGGGGGGGGGGGGGGGGGGGGGGGGGGGGGGGGGGGAATTATGTCCTCGAAGCGGATGCATCGCATATATTTTTCCCAATGGGGATTGTGTGAAATATCTCATATGTTGACTAAACACAAAAAAGAAATTATTCTAATCAATTAAATACACATTTATGTCGACCAAAAACCCAAGAGATCTGGGCACAAAGGTCAAAATACCAATATTGCTAGAAACTTTTCACTAAACAATATTTTTTACAATTCCCCCCAAGAAATGACTATTCTTGTAGAAACATTTGTCACATAGATCATACATAAATCTACTTATAAATCTTTTGACTGTCAGAGCTCCCTCCAGTTGTCATAAGAAACGTATAATCAAAAGTAACCGAAATGTATACCGAACAATAAACATGTCAATTAAAATATATGGAATACCATTACTTCTGCTAGAATAGTTTTGATGGCACAAAAATGTCGAACAACATCCATGAACATTGTTTATTGCTCCAGTTGAGTGTAGCTCAAAATGTGATATAGCAACGAAAAATTTATCCGTTTTGTAATTTTTACAACATGTACCTCTGTTCTTGTTTAAATAAATTTGTCTTGCAAAATGAACAGTTTGAATTTTTCTGATAATTATAAGGAAAGATCGCTATGGGTTAAAAATTACGTAATTAATAAAATTCAAAAAGAACTCAGTAAAACGCTTTGCATGAAGTTAGAAAAAAAAATTCAGTCCAATAGAGAACCTAGACTCAAGAACTCGATTTTTTTAGATAAATCATGAGCTCACACCCCAAATGCTCTTCTCTAGGAAGCGTAGGTACTTGATAAAATTATTTTTCCTCGCGTACAAAGTGCCCATCATCTTTGCTTACCTATCTGAAAAATTCACATCAAATTACGAATTATTCGTGATCGAGAACTTCTCGGTTCAACTCTTCAGGGTCACATCCGTTCCAGAAAATTCAGTTCTTTTCCTCAACGAAAAAAAAAATTCTCCTTCAGAAATTTCATACGAAAAGTGCAGAGTTTTTCCATGTTCAAGACACATTCGAAAAAATATCTCAGAATAATGAAAAATGTACGCGGCATGAGGAGAAAGTCAATAAGGGTGGGCTCATCTCCGGATGCGACCAGATGGAGGCTGGGTCTTCTCGGAAGCTGGCAATGCAGAAGCCTAACTTACCCCCCATTCCATTTCATCCCCTATTGATTTTAGGGCGGCTGAGAACATGGCAGTCGGGGTGGATGCCAATCCGCCCAAGATGTACTGTTACTCCAAAATTCTTAGATTTTTACTAATATCTGCGGTTTTTTGCGTGGGTAAGCATCCAATTTTCATTTATAAAATTTCGAATTTGTGTCTTGATGAATTTTGAGGCCAACTCATACCCGGAATACTAAATTTTAGGGCTGTGCTCCGAAGATGAGGAGAGACTGGTGCGGGATTTGTTTAGGGGGTATAATAAGCTCATTAGACCCGTCCAAAACATGACAGAGAAGGTTCACGTGAGGTTTGGACTTGCTTTTGTACAGCTCATTAACGTGGTGAGTAATTTTTTTTTCTGTGAGTTAAAATAATTGCGGTAATTGAGAATATCAACATTTTTTAATCGTGCAATTTTTGTATGATGAATATTATTTATTTAGCCTTTGATATCTTTTTAACTCATTTCTAAGATACATAATTAATTTTGACGGAATTTCGATTTAAAAATTGATCGTTTTAAGAACTTTGTGTGATGATTGTGATAGTATAAATATTGACAATTGATGCCATTTAATTCGTGCGAATAATTCGAATTCCCCCCCCCCCCCCGCGAAATTCAGTGATCTATAGTTTGTTTATATATAGTTAATGGATATGTCAAATGAGGGATTATCGTAATTTTTGCATAAATTATTGCGAGAAGATCCTGTAGTTTTAGAAGAAACTTGTAATTTTTGGATATATCAAACCTTGCTCCCCTCGCTTAACCCTTAGCTGCCACTGGGGGTGACTTATCACCCCAGGCTGGGGAAAAGTGAAATTAGAGGTCTACAATCGTTGAAATTCATACAAATAACGATATCTTTCATTACTAGATAGATGTAAGATGTTATTCCATGACATAGCAAGCCATAGCAAGTCACCCCGGTGTCGCAGCATCCGATGCTTGGCAAACATTTTTTTTTTGTTTAAAATTTTTTGAAAGATCGACGTATACTGTCAATTTCTTATGATAGTGGTGTATCTTGGGTGTACAATCCTAAACTTTTAGTCCTCAATATTAAAAGATGGCGGAGTAAGGAATGTTTATCTGAAAAACCTCATTTTTGAATTTTCACATATATGACCACTTTTGTAAGCGCCGTCTATAAATTTATTAATGTAAATGATTAGAAATGTTAAATATATGTTCAATAAACACGACCCAATCGATTGAAAGTCTTAAAACACCCATACGGATTTTACAACTCATGTTTTTCACGTGGGGTGAGAAGTCACCCCGGTGTGGCAGCTACGTGGCTGGACTGAGGTGTGGCAGCTAAGGGTTAGATCGCGGTTTTCCGTTCACGAGGGTTGAACTATCGTTTACTACGAAAGAGTAACTTGATTTCTCCACTCATATCATTATAACCCCAGAGATATAATACACTCTTTCCCAGCCACATGCGTGGATGTCCCGTGTAAAAATCGCGCCGCTCAAACTACGCTTGCCGCTCCACCCCAGGTTGCTATTGAGTCGCGGTGGCTCGGCTCAACCTCCGCGCCAAACCTCCCGTATACTTATAAGTCCCAAGCGGAGGTTGAGCGGCGAGCGGTAGTTGAGTAGCGGAGGTGCGGCGGGACCTCCGCTCAAATTTCTACACAAGATATAGTACTTCCTTTCGAGGTAATGCTGATGAGCAGTACCGTGGAGAGTACAAGAGAGACGAAGGCAAAAAACACGTCCACACTCACACATGCACAGTATCGGAGTTTTAGCGTCATAGTAGAGTATCTAAGACATGATGGGTACCATCATAGGCTCTCGCTATCGTATCACCGGGTTCTTCTCTGGGTATCCTCCTGTGTCCTTAGATAATGGGATAGCTTGACTGGCGAAAGTCGATAAGTATTCGTCTCTATAGTATTGCCCAGAAAGGAAGGCCCCGCGGCGGATCTTATAGGATACTCATAATCTCCAAAACATACACACACTTGTATATGGCATTCGGAGTTTCAACCATTTTCAATCGGTTTCTCCATACTCGGCTACTGTGTATAGCTATCTATCAGTCAGTGTACCAAATCTTGTAAATCATGATAATTTTTACATAGTTTATGTGGTTTGAAGCCATGAATCTGCCATGAAGTTCTATTCATGACATCATTCAAAATTGATACCCTGGCGATAGACGTTCCACGCAACATCCACATTCCTGTACGTTATGGGATTAACAAATCTGTGTAATTTATGATAGATCAATAACTAAGGGCTATAAACCACCTCAAATGGTTGGTTTTCGAATATTTGATGAGTTCTAGACGAATGTTTTTTGCCTGTTTTCAACAGAAAATAGTAATACCGGGGATCCCAAATTATCAGGGTACAGTCGACTCTCCCACTACGCACTGCACGGGACCGGACGCTCCACCGCCCGGTCCCACAAGTGACCCTCGTCCACTTCTCCCACTCTCGGATGCTAGTAAGCGCAGTGAGGTAGCTTTCAAAGTCATGCGGGGCCATTTGTACAGTGGTGGGCAGGCGGCGCTTGAGGAGATAGTGAGTGGTCATGACGATAGTGATTATAGGGATTCATCAACTTGTGGGAAGTGCATTGGTGGGGGAGTTGACTATACCACGGTACCTTCACCAAAAAATTGCAGGTCACCGGTTTGCTTGATGTTTATGGATTCAACAACAATAGTTCAAACCCAAAATCGAAAGCTCCAAACAATATTTGAATGTTCCAATTTCTGTCGAAGTTGAGCACCCCTCTCCAACACAGGAAACAGAAAACTTCCTGTCCGAGTATCTTGGTCCCACACACAGTGTATAAAAAAAAACATATTTTGGAATACCCTGAGTGGATATTGAACGATTCTTTAACTCAGCAAACGTGATTTTCAGAACGAAAAGAATCAGATTATGAAATCAAATGTCTGGCTGAGATTCGTCTGGACGGACTACCAGCTCCAGTGGGATGAGGCGGACTACGGTGGTATTGGAGTCCTTCGTCTACCCCCTGACAAAGTTTGGAAGCCCGACATTGTCCTCTTTAACAAGTAAGTTTTACGTACTTTTCAAGATCCTCCCACCCGTGGCTATTGACGATAGAATCACTGCAAGAAGAAAGTCGCTGAATTTCAGAAATTTTTGTGAACATTTTTCAGACATCCGAGGGACTTTTTTATAGGTCTTTTTTTAGTGATTTGAAAGTGGGTGCAGTAAAGAAAGTATGCATATAGTTTAGTATCCTGACAGTAGAAGCTATAGTATGTTAACATCTTAACTCAGTACAGTAGACTCCCTCTAGCTCTCCACACACTCCCGAGCGAGGGGAATTTTTCCCCCACTACGCATGGGGCATCAGACATGGGCGGGCGCTCTAGAGTGGAAGCGGCATTAGACTACCCAGTGTTTTGTTTACAAACGCGTAAGGCCACAACGTCACAATGAGCGATGTCAAACAAAAACACCTTGGATAATCACGCCGTCTCTGTCATAAGATACGCCCCTTGCGCCAACAGAGTTGGTAACCGGCAGCTCCCCCAGCGGGGAAATCAGAGCCCCGAAAGTGGAGAGAGGGAGTCTACTGTAAATACCAACGTACCTACTTAGTACTATGTAACATATTAGGTGTATAAATACGTTTCTGCTGTCAATTAAAAAAAACTACTCTTTAATTTTCTTGCAGCGCTGACGGAAACTACGAAGTTCGCTATAAAAGTAACGTTCTCATTTACCCAAACGGAGAAGTCCTCTGGGTGCCACCAGCCATTTACCAGAGCTCGTGTACAATCGACGTTACGTACTTTCCCTTTGACCAGCAAACCTGCATCATGAAATTCGGTTCTTGGACATTCAATGGTGATCAAGTTTCTCTGGCCCTCTACAACGACAAAAACTTTGTCGATTTATCTGACTACTGGAAGAGCGGTACATGGGATATAATCAATGTGCCAGCTTACCTGAATACCTACCAGACAGATGAATATCCCACGGAAACCGACATAACATTCTACATAATCATCCGTCGTAAAACCCTCTTCTACACAGTCAACTTGATTCTTCCAACTGTCCTGATTTCCTTCCTATGTGTTCTGGTCTTCTATCTTCCCGCCGAAGCTGGTGAAAAGGTTACGTTGGGCATCAGCATTCTGCTATCATTGGTTGTGTTTCTTCTTCTAGTCAGTAAAATTTTGCCACCAACATCTCTGGTACTGCCACTCATAGCTAAGTACTTACTCTTCACATTTATCATGAATACTGTGAGTATTCTTGTAACAGTTGTGATCATAAACTGGAATTTCCGAGGCCCGAGGACTCACAGAATGCCACAAATTATTCGTAAAATATTTCTCAAAGTTTTGCCTACCTTACTTCTGATGCGCAGACCAAAGAAGACGAGGCTAAGGTGGATGATGGAGATTCCAAATGTTACACTGCCTGCCTCGACTTATTCGGGAAGTCCAACGGAATTGCCAAAGCATCTACCGGGATCTATACCTAAATCGAAAATGGAGATCATGGAGCTCTCTGATCTGCATCATCCCAATTGTAAGATTAATCGCAAAGTGCATCATACAACGAGCACTTCTAGTACAGCTGGTGGCGGGAATGAGGGATTGGGGGATAGACGGGGCTCCGAGAGCTCGGATTCGGTTTTACTGAGCCCGGAAGCTACCAAGGCTACGGAGGCTGTGGAGTTCATTGCTGAACATCTCAGAAATGAGGACCTTTATATCCAGGTGAGGTTCTATGCCGACTGCTGGAAGTCGATCAAGTCAAACATTATGAGCTCTGTAACTTGTCATAAACAACATTGTTTGCATGTTTCACTTTACAACAGTAACGTTAATTAATCTAATCATATTGAATTTTATATTAGAATCTAAAATTGGTAGGACTGTCAGAAATATCTTATATCTTCGTCACTGCAACTATTATTCACTTGGACGATTTCCAGACTCGAGAAGACTGGAAGTACGTCGCTATGGTGATTGATCGTCTCCAGCTCTATTTATTCTTCATCGTAACAACAGCTGGTACCATCGGTATTCTCATGGATGCCCCCCACATCTTCGAATACGTCGATCAAGATCGTATTATCGAAATTTACCGTGGAAAGTAATCAATTTTTCAAGTCTTCGCATTGGATGAATAATGAGAATTTTTATTGTGCTCAGTATACTACCAAATGTACAATTGATTTTTTTAAGTTTATATGCAAAATACCACTCAATATTGATTTAATTATAACCGATAAATTATAGAAACATGGGTCCAGGTATAAAAAACTGACGTCAAGAAAACGACTGAAGTTCGATTCGGTAAAAACCGGCAATTAACATTGACATAGATTTCTATATTTATATTCAGGATGTTTCATAACTGTGCACTCCAAATTTTTAGGGTGGAAAATAGGTGAAATTTCGGTTAGAAAACTCCTATTCCATTTTCCGTTCCGAGCCCCCCCACCCGCTTATTCAGTTTCTAAGTGGGCCAATCAGATCGTAGCTCCGCCCCTCTGCCAGCGGTTCTCAATTTCCTGGTTCAAAATTGGGGAAGAGGAACTTTCGACCTCAAATTTTACTCTCTTTCCACCCTCAAATTTACAGTACACAGTTTTAGGACATCGAGTACTGTAATCATGTATGTATCAAATGTTTTGAACTCATTTCTTCCTAGTAAAAGTATATTTCTCTCCATTTTTCACATATTCGAATCAATATTCAAAAGTGAAAACAATTGCATTAAATAACTTAAAAACACAAACATTTTTTTTCAAAATAAAACACCCAGAAGCAAGTCTAAAGCGCACAAAGAATGATATTGAAGGCAATAGTTTTTGAATTTTACACAAATGACCAATTACACAAACGATAGGCTTCCTAAGAAGGAATGGGTTGGAGTTTATTTTACTGAAAAAATATACTATCAGGTTTTTATTCACTGATATCATCTATCTCCATTTTTTTCGAGAAAAATTTTGCCTCAGAAATTTTTTTGACCAAGTTTTTTAGACGTGTTCCCAGGACCGTATTAAGAAGATGCAGGATTATTTCGATTATAATTCAATGGGAGTCGAAATATTTAAGTGAGCATTAGAATAACCAGAAATTGCTCTAAATAAGAAAATTACTAACGAAACGATAGATATAGGTACATTTCAAAGATCATCATAAGTGGAGGACCTCGTAAAAACAATCACGCGTAATTAATTTTCCATGATAAACAAAAAAAAAAGTATCCCTGCTCTACGTTTGACAGTTTCAGAAAAGTCTTCCTTATGAATAAATACAATAATTAGGAATTTACTAGAGAAGTATAAGGATAGCTCTCGAAGTGACGTGTTTAGTACATTTTGTTACGATTGTTCTATCGAATGCTGAACAATGTTATGTAATACCCCCCCAAAAATCGTATTACCATGTGATTGTCAGTAAAAAGAATCATTAGCTGATACATAGGTGTAATCAGGGTAATGCTCAATATTGAAATTAAACAATGATGACACAATTTTCAACCGTAGATGGATTATAAGGTGACATTGTCTACATTTACAACTATTTGATAATTAATAATATTTTTTGTCCAACACCTGCTATATTGGCTGCGCTGTGATTTTACGTCAGTTATTCGTGATGTGTATCGATATTAATCTCTGAACACAATCGTCTCCAGTGTGAAAGTGCATAATAGACGATGGCCAAATGTTGATGTTCCATTTTCAATTTTGATGCGAAAATGCAAATGGCAAATTGTTGATCTGACATCAATTGATTAGTCACGTCAGAATCGCCGCACAGGAGCGCCTCAGAGCTGCTTGGGCTCCCAAGTTCGAATCCCCCGTTGGGCTGGAATTTTTTCAACACAGTAGTTTAGCTGGTATAGTAGATGTTACTCGAAAAATCATTGGTTAACTATTCTAGTCACTGAGAGTCATATAGAAGAGTCGCTCATTGCTTATTAGAAAGTCTAATGTTATTGAATTTCATGATAAGTTATCTCAAAAATGTCACGTGACCTTCATCATGTATATTTTCGTATGTTACCCCGTACTCAGAATCCGCATCCTATTTCCATCATGAAAAATTCTGGAAAAATTTCAGATTGTTTTTGTATTCGAAAAATTGCGTTCTTTTCGACTATAGGTATATGGTAATCTCAAAAAAATCTGACAATTGAAAACAAATGATTCACCATGTATGTATTGGTATTATCATCATGTATGTAATGATTGCACTTGAAAATATTATTTGTTCTTACTTTCAAAATATTTTTTACCCCATTTTCCAATACATGGAAAATTTCATTAAATTCGTATTTTTACATACGTTCGATTTTCTTTTGGAAGATTGAAAATATTCTTAATGTACGTACGCTTCATAACAAAAATGAATGGAAAAAGTATTCTCAAATATTTATTAGATTGGCGAGTGCAAACATGACAAAATCCATGTTGGAATTACCAAAAAGTGAATTTGTATTTTAAGCAGACCACCAAATCCCAAGAAATTTGGTTGAAATTAAAAATGAGATTGGCAAATATGAACATAATCTGGAACTTTAGAATGGTTCATCCCATAAAATGATTTAGTGGTTGTTGGTAGCTCAGCTGATTCTAAAACAATTGAAGCATTTACAAAATAAATTTCTCATTCACAAAATGATGTTTACCTCCTTAACTACGGAGAGGAAGGTCTCTCACATATTACTGTTCCATTCACTAATCCATGGGACCATAAAGAATAGAGACCTTTGTATTTGAGAATTTTGTATTTTTAACTTTCCGATAGGAAGTTATTGTAATGACCCCGAAAATGAAAAGTGTCAGATCGATGAAATTTTCAGTTTTCTCGGCGTTTGGCATCATCCTGACACGTTTCCAATGAGATGTTCGCGTGTGTGTGTGTGTGTGTGTGTACGTATGTAAGCAAATCTTTGGCGAACGGTTTCGCGTAAACGGCTGGACCTATTTTAATTTTTTTTTTCAAAAATTACGTCTCGCCGAGGCGGTGTTCTAAAAGGAGTTTTTTTTAACGGTAAGAGTTATAAGAAAAAGTTATTAATGAAAGTTGTTCCTCATGTAAAAACAAACATTTTGTCTTGTATGATTTTTTTCGTAACACGCATAATTAAGACGGTAGCGCTTAATTAATTCGGTATGCTCAACGATATTAAATCACGCTATAACACAGACACACACAAATATCGGGAAGTTATAGGTTCGGCCCGTAGAGGGTCAGACCCACATCCCGTTTATTCTCTTTTCGGGAATCACTTACCTTCTTTGGAAATGAAAACAACACTTTGTTACGCACACCGTATATTTTGTTTTGAATTTTGTCTGCATTCGTACCACTTTTGCAGTCGGGAATTGGACAGATAGTTCTCATTTTGAAACTGGATACTTAATAAACATCGAGAGAGGTTATTAAGGGCTGTTCGAGGGATATTTGATCACGAGGATAATGAAGTCAATTATATTCGGAGCAGTAGTTCGTAGGTCAGTATCACGTAGAGATAAAACAGCGCCACCTCTCATAAGACGGAAATGAGTACACGGAACGATATATGGCTGCATATTCTCCCGGATCCCCCATTACAGTTCGGCCTCCTGGTCTCTATCCTTCATGCATGGGACAAAACAATAACCGAAAAATTTGGATGTGGCATGTGCAGTAGACTCCCTCTAGCTCTTCACTTTGGTGGCTCTGATTTCCCCGCCGGGAGAGCTGCCGGTTACCACCTCTGTTGGCGCAAGGGGCGTATCTTACGACAGAGACGGCGTGATTATCCAAGGCGTTTTTGCTTTGCGTCGCTCATCGTGACGTTGTGGCCTTACGCGTTTGTAAACAAAACACTGAGTAGTCTAATGCCGTTTCCACTCTAGAGCGCCCGCCCATGTTTGATGCCCCGTGCGTAGTGGGGGAAAAATTCTCCTCGCTCGAGAGTGTGCGGAGAGCTATGAGGGTGAAGAGCTAGAGGGAGTCTACTGTAATAATATAAATTGAGCTAACCTGCAAATTTGATTGAAGATATGTATTTCGGGAAACTGAATAGCCTTTAAACATGTGCCGAACCACATTTCAATTTCCTGAACAACAAACGAACTAAAATTCATCGTTTCAAACCGATTTTGCTGAGTATTTAATCTAAAAGCACAAATTTTGAGTGTTTTGCTATTGTTCCCGCGCATTTTGTTTTCATAAACTGCGTAACGGGAGTTCCCGCGCTTTCCTTTTCATGAACTGCGTATCACGAGGAGAGTAACGACTTGGTAAGAAAAAATTATATTGTAATTATTCTTCATAAGGCAAAACGAAATTCAATTTTTTGGTAATGTGATTATGAAAGCCTACCATTGACTATCAAACTACCAACAATCACCTAAACCCACCAACAAACGATTTTCTCGACCGTGTCGGCCGTTTTCTAGCCCTACTTAACCTGATAAGTTAATGATTGAACGTGTAATGAGATCCGTTGTAATATTTAGCCTATCTAGCTCCCATCGGATGCATACACGAATTGCCTTTTGCGCCATTAAACGATCATGTATCTCCAAATAACCCATCTGTTTTTTTTTTTTTAGTAATTATTATAAGCCAGATCGATTTGGGTGAAACATGTCATGTGTAATAAACTGATTATCAAAAATTGTTTTCATGTCCATATTATTTCCTATGTATTGTAACGAATTTTTTCTTTATTTTCAAAACGTCTAGTTTTGTTTCGCGTAACACTACAAATTTTCCCCGAATGCTCAGTTACCTGGGCCACGGAATTTCTAAATGTTGCTTTACTTGTTCGTACAATTTTAATATTCATCGAAATTTATTCGGTATTCTTGTGTGGGGGTTTAGAAGGCGGAGTCTTTCCGGATTAAATACTTGCGTGAGTATTAATATTAATTCGGCCGTAAATGGTTTTGGAGACGTGGTAAGTGCGTGAGATATATTGGGCAAATGAGAGAGTGAATGAGGTGTGAATGTGGCATATTGCTTCGCGATCGACGAATTCGACCGAAGATTGCCGAGCATGTATGTGCACACAGATATCGGTCATATGAAAGTATGACCGTATCTGTGGTTGATTTTTAATGTGGGACTAAAGTCGCCACATTCACTCCCCTTTCTACACAAAAAAAATAATTTGTAGCGGAAGTTTATACACGAAAATTATTTTTCCAACGGGAGAAACAAACTTTGTCTTGAAATACTTCATGTTATCTATACAATGCAAAAAAAACTTATTACTCACGTCCCAAGAATACTGGACCTTTTGTCCGTGAAAAAAAATGAACAATGTTTATCATATGCCTTAAATGGGCTATGATTCTACTCCAAAGCGATCTGGGAATCGGACCCGCCGCCCAAATCTGGTTGTCGTCCGCAAGACTGGAGGTTCAACCTCTTCTTCGCTTCCTTCAGAGTGCGATTGACTAGTTAGTGGTGCGCGGTCAACTGAAGATTCGTTGTCATCCAGCTGATAACAAGGTTTTAGGCGGTCGATTGAAGCAGAGACTTCCTTCGATTTGACATCTATGACAAAGTACTTGTCGTGGCGAGAGAGGACAGGAAAGGGCCCATCGTAAGGAGGCTCTAGCGATTTTCGGACGGCGTCTCGACGGACGAATACGTGAGTGCAATTACTGAGGTCTCTGAAACAGAAAATCGATCGTTTGCCATGTCTAGACATGGGCGTAGGGGTTAAGTCAGCAAAGAACCGGCGAAACTCAGTGACAGCTGTGATTGGGCCTGATGAGAACTTGCGCGAAGGTTGAAGAATTTCACCAGGAAGACGAATCGTCTGACCGAAGACTAGCTCAGCTGAAGTCCCCTTCATATCTTCCTTCCAGGCTCCTCGTAGACCGAGAAGGATGACCGGAAGAACGTTGACCCAAGAGTCCGATGCATGGCACATAATCGTAGCTTTCATTTGACGGTGTAGTCGTTCAACGAGTCCGTTAGGGTCTGGATTATGCGCTGTTGTTCTGAGGTGATCCGATCCACAAATTTTTGCCAGAGAGTTGAACAGGTCAGATTCAAACTGTCGCCCCCGATCGGAAGTTACGCGTAACGGAACGCCATAACGCGCGATCCAGCCCGAGAAGAGAGTCCTTGCTACTGTATCAGTCGTGATATTCCCTATAGGGAAAACTTCAGGATATCTGGTAAATCTGTCATCGACCGTTAAACAGTAAGCACAGGACCTTGAAATCGGGAATGAAACAACCAAATCCATATGAATCTGATCAAAACGACTCACTGGTGTTTCAAAAGTACCGATCGGTGTTGATACATGGCGAGAAATTTTCGACTTCTGACAAGTTAGGCACGAACGGGCCCACTCCTTACAATCTTTATTCAACTGCGGCCAAACGTAACGCTCCGAGACTAGTTTCAATGATGCCCGAGCCCCGGGGTGAGCGAGACTATGCAGGGATTGGAACACTCGGAAACGAAGTGATTCTGGAACAATCGGTCTAGCAGATCCAGTGGAAACATCGCAAAGAATGGGTTCTGACATGTCCTGTAGGTAAATTCGCTTCAGTTGCCGAGCTCCTGGTCCCTCAAGCAGGGTATCGATTTCTGGATCGCGGGCTTGAGCTTTTGCAAGCTCAGCGGGCGAAACTGTAGGCGATATAGCTTCCACTCTAGATAAAGCGTCTGCCACTACGTTCTCTTGACCGGCAATATGTTTGATGTCAGTGGTGAATTGGCCAATCGGCTCCAAACGACGAAATTGCCAGGGACGCGCTCTATCAAGACTCTGATTAAAAGCATGGGTAAGAGGTTTATGATCTGTGAAAATCGTAATATGGCGCCCCTCAAAAACGTGACGAAAGTTTCTTACGGCTTGATAGACTGCTTGCAATTCACGGTCGTAGGAACATAGTTTTTTATTCTTTTCAGCCAATTTCTTTCTGAAAAAATGTAATGGCTGCCAGTCGCCATTAACTCTTTGTTGAAGTACTGCCCCAACCGCGATTTCCGAAGCGTCCGTAAAAATAGCCCAAGGAACACTCACGTCTGGGTGAGCCAGAAGAGCTGTTTGAGCGAGGCCTTCTTTGCATTCATCAAAGGCTAACTCTAGCTCTGGAGTCCATGGAACCGGATGCGTACCACGGACTTTTGGTCCACGTAGACAGTCACTTAGAGGAGCTTGGAGTTTAGCAGCATTTGGTGTGAATTTTCGATAGAAGTTAACCATACCCAAGAATCTCCGCAACTGCTTCACTGTCGAAGGCTTAGGAAAGTCGCGGATGGCCTGGACTTTATCAGGTAATGGAACTATCCCAGACGCCGATACCAAGTAACCGAGGAATTTGACTTCCGATTGACCAAAATTGGATTTTGCGACATTGATCATCAACCCATACTCAGCTAGACGCTCAAAAATTATCTTCAGGTGCCGTTCGTGCTCTTCATCGTTCCTGGATGCCACAAGTAAACGTAGGGAAAAATGAAATCGAGGTCTCTAGTTAGCTCGTCCATGAACCTTTGAAACGTTTGAGCTGCATTCCTCAATCCAAAGGTCATAAAAGGAAATTCAAAGAGTCCGAACGGCGTGATAATTGCAGTTTTGGGAATATCATTAGCCGCCATGGGAATTTCATTGAATGCCCTAACTAGGTCTATTGTAGAAAAAACAGTTTTTCCACATAGATTCGCCCCGAAGTCCTCCAACATACGAATGGGATATTTGTCCGGAAATGTTCTAGCGTTCAACGCCCTGTAGTCCCCGCACGGCCTCCATTCTCCTGCCTTCTTTGGCACCAGATGCAAAGGAGCTGACCACAGATTACACGATACCCGACATAAACCGACCTTGATCATTTTACTAAATTCCTGTTTGGCAATTGCCAATTTATCTGGCAGAAGTCGACGCGCTTTAGCAGTAGTTAGTGGTCCTGGCGTTGTCAGTATGTGATGAGCGGTATTATGTTTCACCCGTCCAATAGTGCCTCCGGGTTTTGCAATTTGCGGAAACTGAGCAAGCAACTTCAGATACTGCGATTCCCCAAAAATGGTTTTGATTGAAAAGACATTGAAAGATCCAAGATGTTGCCCATTAGAGGATAATCCCGTTTTGGAGTCGCGTAAACAACTATTTTTCAAATCGACCAACAAATCAAAATGCGTAAGGAAATCTGCCCCGACGATTGGTGTGACAATATCCGCTACCACGAAATGCCAGGTATAATCACGACGCAATCCAAGATCGATCGACAAAAATATGCAACCAAAGGTGGAGATAAGAGTACCATTAGCAGCAAATAAAGAATATGCACATTTCCCAACTCTACCTTTGACCAACTTCCTAGGGAAAACGCACAGGTCGGAACCCGTATCAACCAAGAACTTAATTTTTGAGCTACGATCAGTTATGAATAGACGGCTTGTAGTGGTAAGAGGGACGTTAACCGCCGCTAGCGACCCTGACGATCGTTTCCCTGGCGATCACGAGCATCAGAACCTATCCGGCTGCATGGCCCCACGCATTTTGTAGCCCTAGCCCCGAAACGATGATGAAACCAACACATACGACCTGAATTTGCTGTTGGTCCGCTACTTCGTCGGCTTCTCGAACGCGACCCATTTTGATTGGCCTGCTGATTATAGCGAGATGATAAAGCTGTCTTGTCTTACCAAATTCTGCAATATAGCCTCAAGAGCTGGTTGCTGAGGAGTCTGAGGTTGACTGGCAGAATGGTTTGCTGGTTGATTTGTTGCAGGCTAGCAGTTAACCGTGCGCCTCCCGCAACCTCATAACCACTGGCCGCTACTTGACCCAGCTGCTCAACGGGTAGGTTCAAATGCGTAACCACCGCCGTCCTGACCATTTCGGGCAGGTGGTCCAACCACACAGTTTTAACGACATCCACCGATATTGTGGGATCCAGGGAACGAAGATGACGCAGCATTTGTGAAGGACGTCTGTCTCCTAACTCCTCTCCAGCAATTAGCTGGTGCAATCGAACCTGTGGGGATTGAGTAAGTCTGCTAATGAAAGCTGTACGTATGGTTGTATATGGTATTACAGTTGGGGGGTTTTGGATCAAGTCAAAAATTTCTGCCGCATACCTGGGTTCCTGATTACTTATGACCCACCCATATTTGGTAATTTCCGATCGAATATCAGATAATCTGAACTGTGCCTCCAACTGAAGAAACCATAGTTCTGGTTGATCTGGCCAAAAAGCAGGAATTCGAGCAGTAATTCTTCCGAGCGCTGCATTAGAGTTATGCCCTGTTTCGTGCTGCTGTTCGTGATGGTCTTGGTGCTGGTTGTGATCATCTTCCACTTGGATTTCAGGAATGCCACTTTTATTTAATGCCATGTTTCCCGATATAAGGTTTAGTCACTCACGGAAATTCACCAAAATTCTGCTACAGTCAATGAGAGAGAAGGAGAAAGAACAAAAATTTTCAATTCTCTCCTTTTTAAATATTAACCTTATGCGACACAACGTCCAATGGGTGCCCCGCAATGCACCAGGTCTGAATACCATGAGAAAACACCCAAACCAAATAATTAAATTTTGTATCTTAAAAGGAGAGAAAAAAAATCGTTTAGCACGAAATATATCGTTTAGCACAGAAATTATCGCGTCACTCCGATAACTTCACACACACGGGTTTATATTTTAACCTCCCTTTGAAATCAGATAAAAAAGGTTTGCAAAGATGTACCTTAATATTATTATATTGCAAATTATTTTAATTAATTGTTTTTTTTTAATTAATTCTGAAGCGCGACTATGCTAAACGGCTCATTTGCTCAGAAAAATGCTTTATGCTTAGCTTTATTACTAAGCCACGCTCTATAACCTCCCCCGCTTCCCCCTCGCCGCTGGTAAGTATAGCGCACGTGAAGAAAATCCGGGGTTCACAGGCCTGACTCTCGCGAAATTTGGTCCAGAATAACACCGGAAAATCTTCAAAAACCGTGTAACAGGTGGGGGTTTAGAAGCCGGAGTGGGGTTTAGAAGCCGGAGTGTTTCCGAATTAAATACTTGCGTGAGTATTAATATTAATATTTATTCGGCCGTAACTGATTTTGGAGACGTGGTAAGTGCGTGAGATATATTGGGCAAATGAGAGAGTGAATGAGGTGTGAATGCGGCATATGCGACCGAAGATTCCCGAGCATGGATGTGCACACAGATATCGGTCATATGAAAGTATGAGCGTATCTGTGGTTGATTTTTAATGTGGGATTAAAGTCACCACACTTGTAATGATTAATTATCCTAATTTAACCATTTCCTAATTAGCGGTGTCGCGGGGAGCCAATCAATCATTCTTTCCGAATCCTAACCCCAAAATTTCTATTTCCATTTCTTGTCAAGACTATCGAATGTCTCACGGCTCGGCACTTGCGTAATTCTAATTTCCACTTTCTCCTTCGTTATCCAACGAGCAGATATTTATTATCCTTACGGGAATTCGGTACTTCGGTAATTAATAAACCTTTGTTAATTGCCTGGCCAAAGGAAAAGAAACAACCAATGGATATAGGGAAGTCGACTTAGGGATCGACAGAGTTTACCGACGCTGCGATCTTTCCCATACTACCCGTGGCTTGTTAATTTTCCCTTGTTCGTTTTTTAGATTTTTAGTTAGGAAACAGAAAAATACTCAGTAATGACAGAGGACCAGCGGTCCTTGCGCTCTCATCATTGTACTTTCTGCTCTTTTATTTCTCAACATGAACAATTACATTTTTCCTTCCTTTAATTACAATGAACAACTTAATTATCTCTGAATTAATACCAATCGTTACTTACATGCCTTCTTCTATCTAAATACTTGCTAGGTCCGAACCGTGCTCCAAAACAATCAATCTATATATCTCAAAATGGCGGAACGGTTGATTCGACTCCAACTCCCCTCGCGTCTTTATCTGATAGTTAATCGGCGCTGTCTTTAAGGTATCGGCGTCCCTGGCCCGCAACACCACCGAACTCGTAGATATATATATATATGTCTCACGTGTTTGAAATTCTGATGACTATCTCCCGTAGAGATTACCACACTCTATCAGTAAATTCGATGTTTTACCCCTGGATTCTAAAGGGTACTTCATGACGAGGTTACCCGGAAATGAGTCTCGATCATTGTGGCTACCTCTCGAAGAGGTTACCGACTAGGTCTCCACCCTACTGGCCACCTCTCGAAGAGGTTACCGAACTAGGTCTCCACTGTCCTGGCTACCTCTCGAAAAAGTTACCCGGTATTTCCCCGAGCTTCCCTACTACAGGGGAATACTCACAGGAGGCTTCCTCACACACACGGTGAGGAGTACCTTACCAAAAAAAATCCACTGCCTCTATTTGGTCGGAGCTCTTTTCGATCCATCGGCCCCGTCCCTATAAAGGGTATTAAGCAATCTTTACCTCGGGAATCGGCAGCGCTCCGCAGCCGCATAGCGGTTCCCGTCATAAGTAACTTCCTTTGCAGTACATATATGTTTTCTTTTTCCTCGTTATTTCGCGATTTATTCATACTTCTCTTTTTTTTCTTCACATGTGTAATAAATTATTAAATATATATATGTATTTTTTCCTTGCTCATCACAGTATGATGATTCTGTTATAGAGTAGTGAACTCTAAAAGAAGCATTAACATTTTTTGATCTAATAAACAGAAGCAGTTAGCCCCTGACGATTTCGGGATCCACGATATTGCGTGGATATGACCTTTTAGTACTTACTAAACATTTGAAAATTAACTATTTGCGTATTTTTTAGCCATTATCCGGGTAAAAATAAAACGGTTTTTATGAGATGTGTTTGACATCTGCCAAGAGATGCGTAGCCACATTTCGTGTCACATGTGGTTGGTGACCGTTGAGATGTGCAGATACATTTGCTTGAGATTAGGATCAGATGTAGTCCAGATGTAATGGAAACCTGGTAGATATCCGCTTCAGATGTGGTCGAGATGTGATTCAGATGTGGTCTAGCTACGATTCAGATGCGGTCGAGATGTGATTCAGATGTGGCCGAGATGCGATTCAGATGTGGTCGAGATGTGATTCAGATGTGGTTCAGATGTCATTCAGATGTGGTCAAGATCTCAATCAGATGTGGTCCAGTTGCAGCCCAGATGAAGTCCAGGTGTGTTTCAACCGTAGTCGTGGTCGTGCCCCTGGTCTTCCAAAAACGAACGTCAAGATTGAAATTGCAACTCCAACATGTCCAGAGCTGAGAACTCCATAAATGCTCAAGATAGACTTGCAACTAATCAATCATTATGGCATAAAATATCTTTCATCACAGTCAATTGATATGGACCTGAATTAATAAGTCTAATCAAACCATATTGATACCCCATGTATTTGCTGCGTTTAGACACGTGGACACTTGTATTACACCCTTTGCATTACATCTCGAACCGTTCTTGCGATCGAGTGACCTAAACAGTTGAATTTGTTAATAACTATTAACTATCTGTGTTAGCAAAAAAAGTTACACAACATGAAATATGTATTTCTGTGTGTGGAACAACTTTCTTTGTTTCATATCTTTAACCGTTTTCATGATGCAGCGAAGATGTGATTGACGAATTTTCTTTCCATATTCAATCGTTCTCATGACACAGCAATGTAAACAATTCATTTGTTAAGAACTATAACACCGCTGGATCGATTATGTTCAAAATCTAATCAGGGCTAAATTAGGCGGACACCGATCCAATGAGTATAAAAAAACCCAAATCGCATCATTTGGCTGGGAGGAATCGTTCGACAAAATTTTGCTCACATACGCACACACACACAGTTGACGTTGGGATTGGGGTTGAGGTTGAGGTTGAGGTTGAGGTTGAGGTTGAGGTTGAGGTTGAGGTTGAGGTTGAGGTTGAGGTTGAGGTTGAGGTTGAGGTTGAGGTTGAGGTTGAGGTTGAGGTTGAGGTTGAGGTTGAGGTTGAAGTTGAGGTTGCATATGCTGATGCTGATGCTGATGCTGATGCTGATGCTGATGCTGATGCTGATGCTGATGCTGATGCTGATGCTGATGCTGATGCTGATGCTGATGCTGATGCTGATGCTGATGCTGATGCTGATGCTGATGCTGATGCTGGAGCGAACTATGAGAATGAGATTGATGCTTCGGCTAATTGCAGCACACAATTGAACTTGGATATTGGGAATTGAGGCGGAAAATTGAGTCTGAAGTTTGCGCTCAAGCATTCACGTTGAAAGCGGAAATTGGCGATGAAAATCGATGTTGAAAATTCATATTGAAACTTAAACATGTACAGATCTGTTAGAGCGACCTTTTCCCCTTACACACCATGCAATCTTAAGATGAGCTTCCAACTGAGACCTCATTGTTGCATAAAACATTGGTTTACATCTTCCATTCCAGTCAATTGTTATGAACGTAGATTAATAAGTATAACCGTACACTGAGAATGATTTATCTGAGTATTTACTTCCCGACCCGAATCATATTAATAGCCACTTGCTGCGGTTAGACATACCGAATCAGCAGGAACGAATTTAACGATAAAAAACTAGTCTGTGTCCTGGCCACTGTTAACTTCTTAGAGGGCTGCAGCTGAAGCTGAGGCGGAGACGAAGGCGAAGTCTGAGAATGAGATTGAATCTGAGGCTGAGGCGAACTCTGAGAATGAGGTTGAGGCTGATTCGGGGACGAGCTCTGAGAATGAGGTTGAAGCTTCGGCTAGCAACGACGGGACAATTGAAGTTGGTGTTTAATCGTTAAATTGCGTTCATTCCGATTTCGGGCCGCTAGTTGCAGCACACAACGAAGATTAGATCTATTCGAGTTTGTGAATTTATACTTCGGAGATCGATTTCCAGTATGTGTTCATCCGTATTAATGTTTCAACGGATGGTAGTGAAAAACGGTCAAGCATAATTTTATGAGATACCTGCATTGCCAATACAAAATGTATGTTCCCATGCGGAGCACGCGCCACCGATCTCATTACTAAAATTATTAACCAGTGATAGGTCCCGGAGCTCTGAAAGTCATGAAAAAAGTCATAAAACATTATGCGTATATTTTTGCATAAGGAACAACCTTTATTATTCAGTTTTTCTCCTATCTCCCAACGTTCTCGCGATAGAGCTTTTTGTATAATTAAAATCGGGACACGCGGCAGCGAATCGGTCAAGTAACCATTTCTTACCTATTGGTCCATTCCCTTTTGTCTTCTCATGTCAGTCTCAGCCGGCCGAAAGCTGTTGCGTATCTATACGCTTCACAACTACCCCCACCACTATGCCTTGATAAAAAGATCCAATTTAAAATAAATCGGCACTAATTACGCGGGAAAGAACGTCACTTTTTTCATATAAATCGCATATACCCTTTACACTCCTCTCTTTACTTCATTTTTTGGACGTTTTTTAATGTAGATACATTCCGCTCAATTTTTCGTATTTACATTTTTCGCGATTCACATTTTCTCCTGTCAGTCAGAATTAAGTTTGCAAATTGCCTGTAACCTGAAGTTGGCAATCAGGTAATCCGCGCCCAAGAGAATTGCCGGAAGTAGAGGCTCAGTTCTCGGCGTTTGGTCGACCCCGAAACCGGTAGATGACTCGGCTACGGTATGGCGCTGCAGTTTATTTTCATGGCTACGTGATTCACCATAGTTAGCGGGGAATTGGAAGATAATTATGACATCATATTGGTATCGCTTCCTTTTTCAATGGTGAACAATGGCACGTTATTCATATAATTTTTGTACGCGTAGTTTTCGCAAAAACAAATTATAAAAAAGGACCTATAATTGGTGTAAAAAATATGAAAAAATTAGTTGTGTAGAGAATTCAATGGGAAAAAATCATTAACGCTAAAATAATTTGTTAACTATGGTCAAGTGCAATTGTTAATGATGGGTTCTACAGTTCGCGAGTCTATGCTGAACGAGGAGTGGGGGTAAGGCCACGTGGGCCAACTGACAGAGGGCGAAAACGGAAAATGCGCTCCAGTGACTGAGGTTAGTCAGAGGAGATGAGGTTATCTCCCACCGTTCTCGCGATAGAGCTTTTTAAGTAATTAAAATTGAATTTCCAAATTCAGAGAAAAAAAACAAGCCACTCGGCCTCGATTCCAGGAAGCTTAAAGAGACAATGTCTTTACGTCGAATCTTTACATAATTCGATCGACCGAATGTAAACAAAACACGACGGACCATAACCTGCATGTTTTGACGAATTGTGCGCGGCGGAGTGGAGCAGCGCCTCGACACTAAGAAAATAAAGCGTCATGGGACACCTAGTAGATGTGAAACACGGAAACACTAGTTTTGATCTAAATTAACCAAAATTTTGGAAGATTTCTCAAGAATTATTGGCAATTTTCAAATACTCCGTTCTTTTGAATTGTTAACCATTTTGTCAAACATTTCCACATATTTCCAATTTTTTCCAAAATTGTTCCAAAGGTTTTCAAAATTGCTCCAAATTTGTTCTAACTGTTTCCAAATTTTTCAAAAGTTTAGAATTTTTTTCCCCACTTTTTCAAAATTCTTCCAAATTTCGTCAAATTTTTGAGAAATTGTTTTAAAATCTTCCTGTTTTGTTGAAGAACTTTCCAATTCTCCTCAAAGTTTTTGAATCGCTGCAGCGTACCTTGATATGTACATACAACGTGTGCGCCTTCGACGTCTTTGCGTCGACGTCAGAGAGGGGGCCCTGGGTAAGCAGTTGAGTATATATATATGCAGGGTGTCCCGCAACTGCGCACTCTAAATTTAAGGGTGGGAAGAGGGCAAAATTTGGAGTCGAAAGTTCCTTTTCCACTTTTCTCTCGACCCCCCCCCCCCCCCCCCCCCGCCGAGTTACTCAATTTTTAAATGAGCGAATCAGAGCGTAGCTCCGCTCCCTTGACCAGTGGTTCTCCATTGAATAGTTATTCACACACACATACACACACACTTCATTGTTAGTCGGGGCTTTGGCGTAGTGGTAGCGTATCTGCCTACTAGTCCGAAGGTCCTAGGTTCGCGCCCGACCGCCGGAGAATATTTTTTCAAAAATATTTTCTCATGGATTCCGACCGATGCAGGAACTTCCGTGTGTGCTATCAGCGGTACCCATAAAATGAGACCGCCCGGCCGAGCGGGAACCTAACCCGACGCAGGGGGGGGGGGGATGGGTTCCATCATAGGCGCCGGCCATCGTAGCACAGGGGTTTCTGGAGGTTTACCCTGTGTTTAGAAATACGATGGCCTAAAAATGGCGAAAGCCGACCCCAGACGCATAGGTGGGTGTCCGGTACGCCCCCTGAAGGAATGCTTACACGGCCGCTACCGGGGGCGTACAAATGAGAGGGACGGAGGAAAAAAAAACACTTCATTGTTATTGATTTTCTTATGGTTTTTCTTTTGTTGTATTTTTATGTTACATTTCTTATGTATCATGTATTATTTTAGTTATTAAGATTTTCGTAGAGTCAAAAAAAATTGGCGGGTGGAAGGAGGGGCCAAAAAAACACATGCGTGCATGCATACACATACCCACATACACATACGCATACACATATACATACACATACACATGCTCATACACATACTCATACATATTAAATTAAAGAAGAAACCATGGCCAGTACAACCATTGGAAAAATGATTACGGTGCAGGGGAGGGATACCCCAGTACCGGTGGGTGAGAGTGCCGAAGCAGGCTCGAGCTCGTCGAGATCCGACTACTGCAGCCCTCAAGAGGTGGACCACTTGACCTCTGATGGGTCTACTACCCCAAGTGAAGAACTTCTGAAGAAAAGGCAAGCTGAAATGGTTAAGATTGATAACCTTTTAAAAGATTTGTTGGAGTACATCACTCCGAAGGCAAACGTTCACAAGCACATTAAGTTGCAGGTCAATAAGATGAAAAGCAGTTATGACCGTTTCGTGGCACTTGACAAAAAAGTGATCCCACAACCAATGGTGCAGACTGCTAACGCCCAAACTTCACCTCACCTAAGTGGGCAGCCGAAGAGAAAAGATATCTCACCTCTGGAGGAGAGAAAACTTCCACGACAGGTGAAAAGAAGGAAGGAAATGACCTTGGAGAACTCTGAGACTGCAAACTCAACCGAGGCCACGGAGAATGACCGAGTAGTTCGAAACCCTACTATCCAGAACGTTACCTCGGATACGGGCGAAAGTTCCAGTTGGACAAAGGTCCAAAGGCAGGGAAAAGTGGCGAAGACACACCAGAATCAGCCTCGGACGAAGAAGAAAGCAGTAATCCGCCCTGATGCGCTAATTATTCGTCCCACGGGGAAGGATACGTACGCTGAAATATTAGGACGTATAAAGAAGGACCAAGGTGTCTACGCGGCTAGCTCATGCGTGGACAAAATCCGTAAAACAGCCTCCGGAGATGTTCTTTTAACTCTAGCGAGAGGAAAGAAGGACGAAGGTGTTGAGCTGGAGAAGGCACCAGTTGGAGCCCTCCAAAACGAAGCTAAGGTGTTCAATAAGGGACCTCAACAGGAACTTGAAATCAAAGACCTCGATGACGTCACTACCAAAGAAGACATACTTGATGCCCTGAGGAAAGCTGATGGCGCAGATAGTGATATCTCATTGAGTGCCATCAAGTCTCTTCGCAAGGCCTACAGAGGAACACAATCTGCTACGGTGGTACTCCCTGACGCTACTGCAAGAAATATACTGAGTAAGGGTAGTAAAATACGAATAAGCCTGGTATATGCTCGCATCGTGACAGTGGTAAGGCCCATCAAATGTCTCAAGTGTTGGCACTACGAGCATCTTGCCGGCAATTGCAAGAGCTCCATTGACCGATCAGACCTGTGTTACAAATGCGGCGAAAAAGGGCACAGAAGCGCCGATTGTAAAGCGTCTCCAAAATGCGTTCTATGCGTAGAACTGGAGCCCACGAAAGACAATGCCCATGTAACTGGTAGTATCAAATGTCCAGTCTACCAGGGTGCGCTCCAGAAGATCCGTACACAGTCATAGTGCGGGTGTTACAGGTGAACCTGGCTCACTGCACCACAGCACACGATCTGCTGACGCAGACGGTTCGAGACCTGGAAATTGATGTTGCCGTCATTTCGGAACCTTACAGGAACCTATATACTCAAAACTGGGTTACTGATACTAGCAATAAAGCCGTCATTTGGTCCTGCGGTGGTTTACCGTTTGAAGCATACGATGGTGTCGAATAGTCTGGATTTGTAGTGGCCAAGGTGAATGGTATCTATTTCTATAGCTGCTATGCACCACCAAGCCTTTGTTATGAAGACTTCACAACATTTCTAGATAGACTCGTGATGGATGCGAAACAGCATTTCCCGGTGGCCATTGCGGGGGATTTCAATTCCTGGGCAGTTGATTGGGGTTGCAAGGAGACGAATCAGCGAGGACATGCTTTACTAGAAGCCTTCTCGACTTTAGATGTTGTCCTGTTGAACAATGGAAGTGAACCAACATTTCGCAGAGGACAAGCGAGCTCAATTATAGATCTCACCTTTGTCAGCAGTAGCCTGCTGAAAGGAAATTGTGCATGGGAGGTATGTGCGATCTATACTGCCAGTGATCATAGAGCGGTACTCTGGGAGGTGTCTGTTGACCGGAGGTCCGCGCCCACATCAGAAAGAACAAACGGAGTCGGCTGGAATGTGAGAAAATTCGACATTACCACCTTCCTTGTAGCACTGAAGACTGACCCCGTAAACGGTAGCAATACCGCAGAAAAAGTAGACGGAGTCATGCGGAGAGTCACCGACGCCTGCGATGCCACTATGCCCAGGAAATTTAGTGGAAACCGACGGCCACCGGTGTATTGGTGGAGCGATGAAATCGCGACCCTCCGCAAGGAATGTTTCGCAGCGAGAAGATCCTGGCAACGCGCAAGGAAGAAGTCCAATCCTGAAAGCCTGGAAGTGAAGTTTAAAGCCGCTAAGCGTAAACTCACCAAGGCCATAAAGCTTCGCAAACGAGTCTGTTGGAACGAGCTTTTGGAGGAAGTGGATAAGGATCCTTGGGGCAGACCGTACAAGGTGGTTATGGCGCGACTTAAGAGTCAACCGATGCCATCACCGACCTGCCCTGAGCTCCTGGAGAGGATTGTGGCTGTCTTATTTCCTCAACAAACGAATATTATTGGGACGTATGTGAAGAATGATATCAACGACGAAATTCCACCGATTACAGCTGATGAACTATTGCAGGCCTGTAGTAGAGTGCAACAACAAGGCCCCTGGTCTCGACCAGGGGCACGACCACGACTACGGTTGAAACACACCTGGACTTCATCTGGGCTGCAACTGGACCACATCTGATTGAGATCCTGACCACATCTGAATGACATCTGAACCACATCTGAATCATATCTCGACCACATCTGAATCGCATCTCGGCCACATCTGAATCACATCTCGACCACATCTGAATCGCATCTGGACCACATCTGAATCACATCTCGACCACATCTGAATCACATCTGAACCAGATCCGAATCACATCTCGACTACATCTGAATCGCATCTAAACCAGATCCGAATCACATCTCGACCACATTTGAATCGCATCTGGACCACATCTGAATCACATCACGTCTGGACTACATCTGATCCTAATCTCAAGCAAATGTATCTGCACATCTCAACGGTCACCAAGCACATGTGACACGAAATGTGGCTACACATCTCTTGGCAGATGTCAAACACATCTCATAAAAACCGTTTTATGTTCACCCGGGTAGTCACTCATTTATTATCCATTACAAGGATTAGTTTTTTCCACAGTGAATGGTAGCGTGGAAGTTCAAGCGCCAGGGACGGAAAATGATGTTTCGAGATGACTTTGCATATGTATGTGTTTGTGTTCTCTTCTTTTGGCTCTGTCTCTCTCTTCTACTCCGTTCTACTATGGTAATTGCCTTTGAGGGGACTACTGGACACCCATCCATCTGGCTGGCGCCGTTTCTGGCATGGGATTTCTGAGTAGGACTCTCGTGTATGTGTGTGTATAGGTGTCTCTAAGAATATGAGCAGATATTTGATGATATTATTTGAGCAGATTGTTCGTCGAAATGCAGACTAGATGATCCACAGATTTTTTCACGTTTTTTGATGAGGAAAGAGGATCTACTTATGGGAACCCGGATAGCAGGTACTACTGCTAGTAATAGGACTCTAATAAATCTCTTTCATTCAATAATCTGTCATATAGATTTAGTACTTTCACACCTTCTTAAAACTTGAGTTTATTATTATAAGCTGTTATTTATTGATCATCAAGACTTTCAAATGCCATCATTCGCTCGCTTCCCCCATCCATATCACATGTGCTTCAGCCAGGAATAAATTGACCTGAACTTGAGGACTCGTATGGACGTTCGTACTAGTGCGCGTCTTTTAGCTAACGTTTTCCGTAAAATAATTTCAGATATAAGTTTTCCTCGGGCACACAAAGTCGCGAGGAGCCTAAGGGTAACCCCCATAAGTAAAATAAAATTCCCCTCGTACCGCGCTAAGGTTAGGCCGCGTGGCCTGCCTGTCCCGAACTCCCCCTCTCTTAAACCGGGAAAGACCATCTTCGAAGATTCCAAAAAAATGAAGGAAAATTCAGACTTCGACGACCTTACCAACCTTCGGCCTACGACTCTACTATCTCAGAAATCTCAGAGCAAAGCTTACAATCCCGCAACCTTAAACAAGATAACATTATCAAAAATGACCAATTCCTATCTCAAGTTGCTTCCCCCGACTCCCCAAACCCCCTGATACCCTTCGCACTGGGCAACCTATGCACAATCGAGAACGCTCTCTCAGACCAAACCAAAAAAGACGAATATTTCAACTTTTGCCAAATGCAAGGCCTGGACCCTCAGAAATACATCCAAGCCTCTCAAAACACCCTCAATTATTTCCATAACCCCTCTCCCCTATCCTCAATCTCCTCACCTCTCGTTGACTCCCCCTCTCCCACACCCATGGATACTAACTGCCTCAAAAGATCCCGGAATAAAGAAGAAGAAAGTGCAACTTCAGAAGAAGAAGAAAACACAATACAAAGAAACAAGAGAGGACTCAAAAGCGATAACATCACCCTATAAATCTCCAAAACATCTCCATCCAAAAAACAAAACCTATCTCCAATCAAGAATGCCTGCTCCAATGAAACCCCTTCCACCCAGCAAAAGTCTCAAACTCTGAACAGCCAACAAACTCCCAATGTCGACACCCAACAACAAAACATCCCGAGCCAAACACTCCCACGAAAATCCTCTTCCAATAGCAATTACCCTTCTTACCGTCCCATCCCTTTAGAGGTTCGCAGGAACCGTTTCCCTCTCAACGCTACAAGTAAGACTTTTGATGTTTTCTTCCAATCTGACTACTCATCCCCAAAAATCCTTAACCTGAACGGTCTTTTGTTGGCCAAAATGGTCGTGCAAATTCTAAAAGATCAAAAGCTGGGTGACATCTTCGCTGACACCAGAAAAATCGGTCACTCTATTCTAATCCCATTCCACACGCTACAACAAGCCAACGCAGTCATGGATTCGAGTGTCCTTATTTCAAACAATATAAGTGCATACGTCCCAGAATTTGACCTCACTCGACAAGGTATTATCAAGGGCATCCCTCTGACGCTCTCCCCAGAAGACCTCAAAGGGGGACCCAGGATTCTGGATGTAACCAGATGTAACAGATTCATAAACAATGAAGCCTCCGCCTCAAGGCGAATGCTCCTTTCTGAAACAATTCGAAGGCAACTGCCTTCCTTCCTATGTCACATTATACAACACGAAACTCGAAGTCTCCCCCTACATCTCTCAAGTTAAAAGATCCCAAAACCTGCAATCACTGTGGAAAGGGCGATCACAACGATCTCGAGACAGCCTCCATTTCCCCAAAGGCATCCAATCCTCCCCGATGCATCAATTGCAAAGGAACCCACCTCTCGACCTAAAAAGGCAGAAAAACATCCACAAAATAGCATCTGCGCATGGGATTTCTTACACTGAAGCCATACAGATCCTAAACTCGGATCCCACGGCTCCGACTATCCCACTACCACCTCGCCCTCCTTCCCCTTGGGATTTAACCCAATTTCCCCCAATCAATCCAACGCTACCCAAACCGCAACAAACACCAAGCACTCCCGTTCTGCCCAATACTCAATCACCTCTCTTCCTAGCACCGAACACTTCTCCTCCATCCCAAAACTCTGGAGAAGACCTCACATCCACCTCTCCACTCAGCCACATACGCTCCCCCAGGACAAGTATCAGCCTAAACGCACTCCTCCTCCTCAGACCAGCAAACCAAGACAACACGATCCAATCACCTACAAAAAACTGTCATCCTACACAACCAACTCCTCATATCTCCAAATGGAGCCAGCTACACTAACTTATCTGCATCTCACCTTCCCGACAACTCTCCTACCAATAAACTTTCCCTTCACCCTCTCTCCCCACTGACTGACCCTCCCCCTGACACTCTACAACGATCTAGCCCGCATCAGAATACCCCAAAAAATTGCAGATTCTGTATACTTTCTTCTTGCTTACCGACAGCTACACTTCGTGGTAGGTGGCAAACTCGAAGGGCCCTATCCTATGGATAAAGGAACAGGTCAAGGGTCCGTACTGAGCCCCATTCTTTTCAATCTATATATCTCCAACCTCCCCCCTCTAACCGACTTGAACGCAGAGGCTCTCGCCTTTACCGACGACCTGGTCATTTACTCTCAGAGCCCTCATCTTTCCACCTGTCTAGAATCAGTAGAATCTGCTGCTCAGACTACCTTACCGACAAAAACTTAGAAATATCCCCCGAAAAATCTCAACTCATAATTTTCTCTCGCAAACGCTTCATCCCGAATGAACACTCGATATCTCTGAACGATACTACAATATATGCCAAAGAAACCACCAAGTTCCTAGGATTCACCCTATACTATAAATTCACGCTTACACCCCACATCAACCAACTCGTACAAAAATCAAAGAATAGTAGATTACATACCTAGACCAGCAAAGTAAGCAATGTCTCAGATCACATTTAGTTGTTGGCCGAGGCGAAGCCGAGGTCGACAATAAGGTGATCTGAGGCTTTCTTACTTGGTGGCCGAGGTGTGTATACTATTTTTCTGCTCGACGAAGCCCGAAAGCGGTAACTTCGTTTAGCGCAGCGGCCCGAAAGTTACCGCTTTCTGGCCGGAGGGCAGAAAAATAACTTTTCTTGATTCCCGACCCGAAAGTGCGGTCTTTCCGGCGCAATTTTGCTCCGGGAACAACGCTTTTTGTGGCGCGCGTTATTCATATGTTTTCTCTCCAGGCGAGGACTGTACACAAATGTGACAGGTTATCAGTGCTGTGATTTTACAAGTTTGAAAGTTTGGTTGAACGATAATTAGTTTAAAAAAATTCGTTTCTCGGATTTTTCCAAAACCGTGTCGACTGCCCCTGAACGAAGAGAGTGGCCCAGTGCTAAAATGGATGATTCTTCATCTGATGGATCTGCGGACGAGGAGGAAATATTTAGGAGTTTTGATGAAGAAGCCAAAATTATTGTAAAATCTGAAACCCTAGCCAAGAAATCTTCCGAGCGATACACATTGGTCTACAACACTTACAAAGAGTGGCGTGAAGAAAATAAAAATGCATTGTCCAGCTCCGAGAAAAATAACTTGATCATTTATTTTGAAGACCTTAAAACCAAACTCAAACCACCAACGTCATGGAGTATATGAAGTATGCTGCGAAAAACGTTAAATACGAATGACAACATCAATATTAGTAATTATTTGAACTTGAAAAGTCTTATAAAAAACAACGCCAAGGGTTACAAACCGAAAAAAGCTTTCGTCCTGAGGTGGAATCAGATTGTGCAATTTATGAACGCTCGGGATGAATATTTGGTCATGAAGGTATCAATTATTTTAATTTACATTCCGCTTTCAAGACCGATATTGTATTTATTATTCTTTATTTGATTGCATGTTCTTTTCCTGGCAGGTCGTAATGATATTTGGAATTTGTGGTTGCCTACGTTGCGATGAAATCGCCAACCTTACGGTCGAAGATGTGGAAGACTTGGGCAGTAATCGTTTTCTGGTATCGATTGGAATAAACAAGAATGATTATGCTGGGCAATTCCTCATTAGCAGTCTCTTCTACGACACTGTTAAAAAGTATATCTCACTGAGACCACCCGAAAAATTCAGCAACACATTTTTCATTCAGTGTAGCGAAGGAAAATGTATTCGCCAAGTGATTGGGAGACATAAAATAGGGCAAATACCAGAGAAGATTGCTTCTTATCTCCAACTACCAGATGCCAAGAGATATACTGGCCACTGCTTCCGCAGGACCTCAGCGACACTCCTTTCCGATTCTGGTGCAAACATGCAAATGATTAAACAGCTGGGGAGATGGCGCTCTGATATAATTGCACAAGGTTACGTCGAAAATTCTATGCATAATAGACAATTAATTTATGATGGTGTCATTCAAAATGTCAGAGCCAATCTTCAACTATTAACTAAAAGGCAGGTACCTGTGGAGCGTGAGAGGGACACACTTGGTGATGATTTCAATTGGTCAGATTTTGACGAAGATTTCCCAGTTCCATGTAAGCAAAAAAATTATTTTTATTTTACTGATAAAATGAATTTATATGCCATTTTCCATGCGCAACAAAATTCTTTTTCAGGTGGAACTGTGAGCAGCGGTTTTAGAACAGCAAACCACAAGCCCCTTGCTGTAGCAGTGTTCAAAGAAAATCGATTCAAGAGTGGAACATCATTCCTAAACAAACCACCAATTAAATTGAAGTTTAAGAATCAGTCCATTGACGATCCACCTTCATGTAAGACAAGGAAGAATATTGAAGATTTGGACTTGCGAAGTCACAATGAGAGAAGCTCAACAATATGCTTGAATCAAAATGAACCCGGCGGTAGGGAACTAATGACTGATGAGCAACCAAGGGAACTGAATTTTGAGGAACCACCGACCATTCTACCTTCGACGTCTGGGAAAATAATAAGCAATCAAGTTTATAATAATCAGCTTGAAAGGAGTTCAGCCCTGAAAAGGCATTATGTAAGATTTGAGGACTGTACTTTCAACCATTGTACTTTTAATATTTCTCGATGTGATTGCGATAAGGAGAATAATTGAAGAAGAAGAGAAGAAGAAGATCAAACGAGTTTAAGCACGGAAAACAGGTCAGACACTCATGATAGATTTTCGTCGTTTTCTTATTGCGGTGGATCTACTCCATTTGTACGAATCCTGTGTTCTAGATTTTTGATAACTTCTGACTTGTTTTAAGTCAGTAAGATCCTTAATTAATATTATTGCAAACATTATGAGAAAATCCAAATGCCACTTTGTGAATTCCAGAACGAGTACGTTTTTACCGACTGATTACTAACCCGATATAGGAAACGCTTCATCAGGTAGAGGGTGCTGCGATTTACTAAAATGCCTGATATCTGACTGGTAGAGAAGAAATGATAATTACATACTATCTTATCCTCACAACCTTAAGTTCAATTTTATTTCAAATTAAATAGATGCATTGAATTGAAATATTCAGTTATAAACAGAATACAGCGAAATTGAAGTATGTGTACCACACTTACGTCAGTATCCCATTCAATACTTTGATCAGAAGATCAATGACTGCATAAGAAGCATCTTACAAATAAGCGTTCTTACTATTAAACATCTTAATCTGGATTTGGCTGTATGGTAACCATACACCGTAAAATTTAGTGACTCTAATTAGCTTTACATATTTTTATTTGTGTGAAAATGTACAATTTTTGACCAAATAAGCGTAATTGGCGGGAACTTTTAAAACAAAAATTCACATGTGGTCGTCGTAAACCCCCCGGCCGGTAGGACAGAATTAATTCATCCAACAAAGAGGCCCAGAGTGAACCGATTCTTGTTTGACTTATAAAATGAATTAACTCCCTGGCGCTATTCATCCTATTCTAAAAAGGTTATAGTAAATTCACCACTGCCCTGACGGATGTATCGATTAGTCCTTGATTGCGGATGAGAAACTGTTGAGTCGTGAGATCAAGTAATTTATTAATTTGTCAAATTATCTGGATATACTCGTATCTCAAGTCAGGGGAAAATTGTTGCTGGAGTGTTGGCGCCAAATTTTATGGACTAATTAGGGCAACCAGACAGGGTTTAACATTGACGTCATTTTCCCCAATCTCATAGTTCCATTTCAGAAATAGTCATTCTGAAATGAATTCACTCCCGATCCAATAGGAGAGCCGATTGACTCCCCACTCGTTCGACATGGTGTAACGCCCGAGTGAATCAGGAGCCACCTCGAACCGTCGACGACAGGGAAACCACTGGGCCTTTCTTCATGGTCCGTGCTGGCGGCATACCCCCCTCCGAAAATGGGACCACTGGGCCTCTCTTCAAGGTCCGCGCTTCGATGAATTTTCCGTATATATACTGGAAAATTCAGAGCTGAACACAGTTCAAGTTCAACTTTGAGTTCGAGTATTACTACACCTCAAATTCTAGTTGTGATTTGACTCGTCGTCTATCTAGCATAGGGCTAGAAGACTCCATATCCGGCAGTGCTGAGTTAAAGTCCATTATTTGGCTCAATTCTTTGCATTCAATTTCAATGATTTAGAGAAAATTACACTTTCATTTTAATACAGTCCACTAGAATCTTTTTATCATTTATGTACAATTTGGTAGATTATATTTTGTACATATACATTCATTTAAACCATACTGTGCATTCATCCGCTCATTTGACCGCAATATCTAAACAAGGCATACCGCGGCGTTTAGAAGTATCCTTCATGATACAGGAACAATTTGTGCGTACGGCTGATCATTAGTTGTTCGCTACTTGACTGCTTATTCGATCATGAAGAATTAATCGACAGTTGAGCGCAACTTGACAGGCAAACATTTCCACCAAAAAAAATGAAAAAGGCAAAAAACATCAAAATGTCATATACAGAATATAACAAAACATTAAGAATTCCGAAATAAATGACTTTGTGAGCCACATACATATCTTCTCAGTGGACCAGCGATCACGTAGTGATCAAGTGCGCGCACAAGTTGATCCCCCAAATCAAGTTGCAATCAATGGCTCCATCAGGGCGGCCATCTAAATTGATGGGAGAGCGGATTGTAATGGTAAACATGCGTACACTTACCTCAATATCCATTTCAATATATGAATATTTGTGATTTATATTCCGCTCTAAACATATAAAATTTGAACCATTAAAATAAAAGAAATCAGGAGCAAATGGAAGACATTTATTTTCATTTCATTTATTTCAACAATTTCATAATAACGTAATAATGTTTTATAATATTACAATATGGCGATTATGTATTCACCAGTTAACAGGGATTTCTCATTTATCAATCAACGTTGCCTCGGAAAAACAGCCTAGTATAGTAATATAACAAATTTTATTTATTCATTAATTTTCAATATGAATTTACTATTCTTTCATTTTCTTTTAAATTAAATGTATTATTTTTTATCATTTTTCATTTTTAAACACCAGGCTGTTAGTGAGGCATAATGAAGAGTTTCAAGTGAGATTAGGTGAGTCATTTCATAACATTATCTCATCAGCATTATTTTTTTAATCATTATTGCTCATCTTATTTATTTATTCATCGTCTTTTTAACCTCGTTGGCTGATGAGACAATATCCAAAGAATCTAACCTATCTTCAAAGTCATCTAAGGAGTTTAAGTATAGAAGAGTGTTTAGATCCTCATAATTTATTTTTTCGTTTTCCTCATTGCAGCATTTTTAAAATGTTTGGGCAAGTAGATATTTCTTGTTTTTTTTCGTTTAAGGTATAGTAGAGAAAGAGAGAGTGTGTTCTCGATAAAGTTTGATCCTAATACCTAAGAATACTACCTTGAACCATTCCTATGGTTACTGTCACAGTATTCACTACATTTTCTATTGATTATAATCTAGCCCTCATTGCTTTTTTTTGTTTTTATATTCAGTAATTGATTAATCATGCCATTGTTTTGTTTATTCATACGAATATGATTTTAGCATTCAATAGTTTAAATATGTATAGAATATGATTAATGGTATATGTTTTTTTTCATTAGTTCGTTTAAAGCGCTGTCTTTTGTTTCATATGTTTAGTTATTCAAAAATTATTGTTCTGCAAGAGTTACTTCATTTTGCTTGTTTTCAATTTTTTTCTCTTTTTTTTTGGCTTTTTTTGTGAGGGAAAAAATCGAAGTTTAAGGGGCAATTTGCGCAAGTGAAATAGTGTGAATGTAAATTCGGGAAACGAGAGTCACTTAATTATTTTTTTTTTCATGGGTTTTGGAGGATTCAATTATGTTACATTATGTGATCTACAATTACTATTTGGGCTTTTTTTTCATTTTTTTTTTCTGTAAAAACTGCCGGGATTTATCAACTACCACCGTTCAATTATACTGTTTTGCTTTATTTCGCGAGTCGTGTAAAAGTTATAATTAAGCACTCATTACAGTAGCTAAATAGCCATTTGGATTCGTTCTTCGCAAATGAAGAATACCTCCCATTGTGATTATTATTTAATTGAATATGTATATACATATGCAGTATAAGATAGACATATATGTATATACATATGTGTTATTTTCTGATAATTAGGTGAAAAGTAATTCATCTAGAGGATTTGCGAGTAATAAGTCGTGACTTTTTTCCCAGTATTTTTCATTTTTAATAATAAGTTTTTCTTTAAGATTTTTTATTATTTATTATTCAACTTTTTTTTTTAATCGACGCGTTTTTCTGTTGCCTAGTTGACCGAAAAAATTGACCCTCCATGGCCATAATGAGAAAATACAATTCTCAGTGAGTATTACGCAAGCTCCTAAACAATTTTGAATATTCATTTAAATGCTCACGTAGTTGGTAGTAGTGCTGATGGGGACAACATCATTGGCATTTTTATTTATTTTAAAATTTTTTTTTCATTGAATTACTTTTCAATATAAATATATATATTTATATGTACCCTCAACTATTTCGCATTTTTCGTATTCCCTGATGTTCCAAATTTACAAAAAACTATACCATTTTAGGGATAGGGGGGTGGGTGGGGAGTAAATTAATTAAATTGGCGGAAAGTTACCTAGACCATTATTAATTAATTAATTAATTTATCTTCAAAGCAAAGCACACGCGATTGCACTCCCATCTATGTTTTATATTTCTCCTCGATTTTTTTATTTACTGTAAACTCCATGTTCAAATTTTTTCTTAGTTTTGTTTAGTCTAGTGAAAAGTGTTTTCTTTTTATTTAATTTTTTTTTCATTTCAACAAGTTAAAGACCTGTACGTAAGTCATTCGGCATCCTTTCGTTACGATGTCATTGTACATATACAATGTTACAATAATCTGAGTTTTTTTTTCATTCCTAGCTGGTAAATCTTGGCACTTACATTCGCTTGACTAAACCTAGGTGAAACATCCTGTTAAACCGGCTCGTGGTAATATTAGATTAATCTTCATTTTTTTATTTTCTTATAAATATTATAACTGAATGTACAATTTTACAGTATGCAAAATTACGCGGACAGTAATCAGTGCAAGCTAAAAATTTATTACATATTAATTGATTTTGGAAAGAAACACATTCGTCAATAAGGAAGCTTTGATTTTAAAAGACGACTCCATTCAATTAAATTCGTTTTTTTTAATTCGATTGGATGTTCCTTCAAGAAGGAAATTCTTCATGCACAATTAATTGATAAAAACATTTCTCCAGTGACTTAATTTGGATCAATTCAATTAACTGATTCGTATTTTATTGAGCTTTTGATTCCTACGAATATGGTATTTAGAGATTTTATGAAAATCCGTCAGGCCAATGTTGATACATTATCCATTCACAGAAATTTCATCTTAAACAAACACCCCTTATAAACAAATATAATTAAAGTGAATTGAATTGAATTTTCTTAAATATTAACTTGATATTCAGTTCTTCAAGATAAATAATATCCTCGTAAAATTCGTTAATCACCGAAATGTATTATATTCGCTTGAGGAATCCAATCAATTCGAAACAATTCAATAATTGTTTCTAACTGTGGCTCAATTTTTTAAAGAAAATATTGATTTTTGGAAAAATTAATCAAATTTGCAAAGAATAAGTGCTTTATGGGAAGATTCTATGTAATGGGAATGTTTAATTTGAATTAACTTAACAATGCATCAATAATTACTTAAATAACAATCTGATTGTTGGAACAAGTTAAATGTTCTGATTATATTATACTAATGGAATATTTTAGATTCAATCAGATGCTTCACTGTAACATGATTTTTGATTAGGAAGCCCAAATAATTAGATGTAATTGTACTAAACCATTTGAATGTTATTCTAATTTATATTAGGGGCCAAATTCTTGACGGACACACCCCATCTTTGGCTAAAAAATGATATTTTATAATGATGAATCTTCCGTCGAATTATCTAATCGAATTCAATTCATATAAGTGTCTGAAATTAATTTTTCAATTTGATTTGTCATGATTATTTAATTATTAATAATAATAAATATCTCCTAGTTATTAATACATAAATATATGTATTAATAATCGACTATTAATTAATTTTCTCATCAGAACCCTAACAATTTGATCAATTAAAATTCCCCTGATTGCAGCCAAAATGTGTTTCTTTCCATGTTAGCTAAAATAAAATAAGTAGGGAAAATTTATATAGCAAGAACTGATCATTGACCGAGTTTATACATTTGCACACTCCCCTAACTCTCATTAGAGTCATTCAATTACTTGCTAATTAAATCTAGTAACAGTTCCTTAATATTACGAAATGATTATCTGCTTCGGTGATGAATGTCTACGTTACCAATCACTTGACATTATTACAAATGACCAGACAAATTAAATTATTTTTTCTTTTAATACGAAAAATTTGTTGATCAACATTTTTTTTACATAGTTTGAGCTGTACACATCCACCATTAATGCAGGATAAATGCACTTGTCAAAGTTATTTTAGTATTGTTACAGTGATAATTAAAATTGAATTAAATCAAGTAAAAAGATTATTCTCCGCCAAGTGGCTATTGACAACTTATCATACAATTATTTTTAATTTTTCATCGTATTTGCATCGATTTTAATGCAAAATTTACCCCTTGTTTATGTTACATATCCTCTGGCTAATTTATTTTGTTATCTAAGAGGGTCATCGATCCTTATTGGTATATATTAATTTCACTTATTTATTTTAAAATTTTTTTCACAGAAGTTATCTTGAGCATACGGTTGTATCGTACACGATGAGTGATTACGCTAGTCTTCCTCAATTATCCAAGGTAATTAAAATCCTCAGAACGGCCTTTTTATAAATATAACTGATTATACTAGAATTTTTTTATGCGATACAGCGAAGTAATAAACTTCCATGGAAATAAATATATGACCAAAAAAGTAACAGATTGTGTATAGTCTGATATACTTTGCATATATGAAATAAATGTTCACCATTTTCATTTTTGAATATACTCTTTAGATATTCAATATATGTCATTGCATATGGATTATCCACAACTGTATTTTATGATTCGTGTATAAATATGGACTGACTTCGATTAAGTCATAATATATTGCCTACATTCTAGGTATATATTTAGGTCCATGGAAGAAACGACAGATTCTTTCATTATTTTGGATGCTCCAATGGCCACCCACAAAAAGAAAATCAGTGAAACGAGCATTTTCTCATAATTTGAGGATAAAAAAAAATCGATCGATTTACGAAAAAACGAAATCCTCTGATCTTCAGAAAGCCGAAATAAATAGATTTTTGAATAATTACAATGAAGCGATTCCAAAGTAAAATTGTATATAGTAAATTTAAAGGCTCTGGCATACCAGAGTGCAATATATTTTGGTGATGTCAAGAACGTTATTTTAAGGTGAAAAATATCATTCGACACTTGAAACGATTTCGCTTAAAATGCAAATTTTATCCTCAATCTGAGAGAAAATATTCCAACATCAATAATATCGTGATTCGTGAATATTCGAAATGAAAATATAACTTTCAATTCAAGTTTATGTCTACAGAATTTCAAAATATTTTCTGTTCGTATTCAACTTCATTAATTGTCGTTATCCGTCTCATGAACTTACTAGACTTTTCAATAAAAAAAAGAGGTGATAATATTTCACCAGCTTGCTCAAGTGTCCGTCATACTCCATCGGCTATTCCATCTCAATCTTTCAGAAGCAACTGCCAAGACATTTTTAATGAAATGCCCATCAAAATATGATGCATCAGTAGGAACAATTCTCATTAAGAAACTTCCTCACTAAGAGTATGTAAAAAATTGACAATGCGCTGAGATTGCGAAATCCCGTTCAGTTATTAAAGTGAGTTGCAATTGAAATGGATAAATATTTTCCTGACCTGACAAACAAATATTTTTTTGCATCATAATTTCTATTGAAATGATTTCATTTTGGCGCGGCGAATATATTAATCACCATTGCGATAGAGTTTTTAAAAAATCGAAATGCATTATTATTTTAAACTTCGAAGTGAATAAACTTTTAAAAAGTGAAAATTAATCAATTATTCCTAGAGCCCAATAAATCTGTGAAAAAAAAAAATAAAATGAATCCATCATTTTGAAATGAAAAAAAAATCATTCTGAAATATTGGCATTTAATCGATTTCACGAAAAACGACATAAATCTATAGTCCAAAAAACAAATAAATAAATATGCACGAAAATAGAATAACTTCTTTTTTTTAATAAAAAAAAAGTATATGAGAGTTGAGATACAAAATTTCGCACCGTCAGTACACTCCCAAAATTTTGCATCCCCCCACTATCGATCCCCTCTCAATAAATAATTCATTTCTAATAATCCATCGTAGTTTCAAAATTTCAGGCAATGATCAGCGATTCTTGAAAATTTACTGTCTCTTTATTTCATATATAAAATGGAAAAACTATTGCACTTAAATTTAATGCCTGTATTTTTCTCATCATGTTCCACGCTTCTGTATTTTAATATTAATTAATGACGCCTCGTATTTCTTATTAATCCTAGGAATCGCGTTGCAAACTGGCAATATTATTCATCGACTCGAATTAAGCGTGAACGCCATGTTCAATAATTTATTGCCTTACTCCGGGGAACCATTTTATACCTATCAACGAGGCAATTATCTACCGAACTTTATTATTCATTATTATGTATCCATTTTTTTCTTCCTCCTTAATTCAGGGTTCACGCTCAATTTATCCCTGGACAATTCATCTAGTAATAATTACCATCAACTCCAAACCATGTCCGCACTTCCTCATATGAATTGCCCATAAATTAGACCCATATACGATATTAGACAACATTGGTGGACGTGCGTCCCATGTCCTGCGGATAAGTTGCTACACATATCCTGCGGACGTCCGCTGAGTTGTTCAATACCATATTCAGGGATTTTCGTTTTTTCGATGTCCGGTCATATCCAGCTTGTCCCACTGACTAAATATAATTATAATAATTCACTGAATAACTAATTTAATCTCTAATAATGGACTTGATAATGGCCCTGAATTTTTAAATAATAATAATAATTAATGTGAATAAGATTTCGACATGTTTAGTGTTGAGGCCTATAATTGTTTTCTCTAAAAAACGTAAATAAATGAATAAATGAAAAAATTTTGAACACGACCATCCGAATATATGAAACTTGATAAATTAAAAATCGGGATAAAATGACCGCAAACCCAATTTAGCACTGCTGGGCTATTTGATTTCTATTCATCGCTAAATGGCCATCCAAAATGATTTATTCTTTCAATAAATCGGACATTTTATTTTTTCCACTTAGTTACGATAATCGACACTTATGATTTAATCGATTAACATCATTAACAACGCTTTTTTGTCCATTTTGTTTTATTCTTTAATAAATTCTAATCCTCAGTTAGGTTTAAAAGATAGTGTGATTGGTTGTCGCGTCAATGCCATTGGCCAAAAACTTTACATACAACTGGATTATTCATTTTTTAATATTCGAAGATATTTCAGTTATTCATTGTAGTTTTTCTAATATGTTAATTTGGTTGTTTCCCCTTTTGCGAGACTATCCGTAAACAAGAGTAAGAAAATTGAGTATAGAAGAAGTTCAGAGTGATAATCGCAAATTTTTGCATGCGCATGCGCACTAATTTGTTTTCTTTCTTCGGAAGTTACAATATATAGTTATAGAGATGATGTATTAGATGGTGAACTACAATTTACAATGAAACTAAATGGATTTAGACGAAGAAAAAATTAATCGATTTTGACCAGGATCCGTTTTGCGATTCAGAGAATTTATTTTTTAAGCTCATCATCTTCCCCCACGTGCTTGCCATCCTCGCTTTCTCCTTGGATGGCAATGCAGCACGTGGGAGAAAATGCCCACTTTTTCACGCCTAGTCCAAAAATGTACGAGTAGGAAGCCCATTCATTCTCTTTGCGCTCTCCATCCGCGCATGCGCATAGCTCCGTCAAGGTAAAAGACCGCGGATGTCGAAAATCCAATGCAACTATCCAAATTCCCTGGATTTCCACTCTGAAATTGATCTTTCATAGGTAAATAACAACTGAACATTAACAAAAAACCGGCAAAACTCAATCCTGCATGATGAAAAGAGTCCAAAAGTACAAAAAGTCGTAACTGTCAGAAAGCAACTTTCGTTGCAGTCGTTAAGTGTAAATACAAGTGTTTACAGTTAGGAAAGAAATAACTCTGGAAGGTAGTGTAAACGGAATGACGTAAATTCCAAGTTAACTGGAATTGTTGGAAATTCACTTTTACTCCATTGTGTACAGTCTCTTGTTCCACTAGAAAACGTTAAAACTTGGCACTGATACAGATTAAACTGTTCTCATCAACTCTTGGCATTTCATTATCCATTGAATTAACAATGTCAATCAGGAACATTCGACAAAACTTAGTCTGTTTCCGTAGTTTTTTTTCAGCAATTTTAGGGGGAGGGGGGCGGGTTCTAGGCACTCCGAAAGTATAGAAAGTTATTTTAACGCCTGATGTTAGATACAGCTACACCCAGAGTATTGGGTATCGATTTATTGGAAGACGGGCTAATTTATAGTCATGGTACTTTGTTCGTTATAGCGTAATTCTCAAACATTCTTGGGATAAAGTTTTTTTCGGAGTACGGGTGATTGTGGGATGGATTTGAGAGGTGTGAGTGGTCAGGGGAGAAATTAACTGATTCTTTTGAACTTGGAAATCGCGGAACTTTGGGCTTCGCGAAAATTGAAGCACAACCGATTTTTTTGTTTTTTTTTCTGGGCGGGGGGGAGGAGAGGGGGGGGGGATCCAGAGAATATCGATTTTGGTCGAAGGGAGCATCGCTTCCAGATCGAACGATTAACGATTTTTTTTTCCAAATCGAGTGACTGCCGATTTTTCGTACAGGTTTAACGAATACGAGTTCTGGTTTGAATTGAATGAATACAGATTTTTCATCTATGGATCGGCGGAATTCCCGAAATTCCCGGATCGAAACGAATTCAATGTTGTCCCTTGTGAAATCATATCGATTTTTCTGATTTCTAAATTGGATTTGTTTTTATAATTTCAAAATCGATTTTTGTTTATCAAGAATCAATGCATCATTTTCCCAAATTTAGGAGAATCGATATTTTTTGGAGGTAAGCTATGTATATATTACGTAAGCAATTTGCTTACTATTTTAGCCTTCCCTTCCCTATTGTTCAAATAAAAAAAAAACTTTTTTTGGTGTGGGATAACATTTTTTATTCTATTTCCAAAAAAATTGCTTCCAAAAAAATGCCGTAAAGAAAATATTTTTGAACAATCACCGACAAAAAATTAAGGTTCAAATAGCAGCAGGAAATCAGGAAGTTCCCGAAAACTGAAAACCTGAAAATCATGTTTCATGTCCAGATTTTTTTGCGAGGTGAACAAATTCTACTTACGATTCTGCCCCTTCTTCCCCCCCCCCTCCCCGCCCCTGCAAAATGTCTTACGTAATATATGAACATCTGCGTGTACTTAAAAAGTATCGAAGTGAAATGTACTCGGATTTTTATCCATTTTTTGGCCTTCGCATTCAGTTCAAGTGCTCGGAAATTTTTTTTCACATCGGGAATTTGTTGACGGATAATCCGATTTGGGGCAGTTTCATGTAACGAACGCGGGTTTTCGCTAACTAATGAGTGACGTGCGGTCGGAAAAGCTCATCAAAGCATGCAAAGAGAAATTGCTGAATTGTCCGATGTTTCATTAATTAACTTTACTGCGTCTAATGGAGTGACAGATTCGCGAAATTCTAGAATCTAATTTGACATTCTCAAAAAATTGTAACAAATTGATTTTCAATGAATATACAATAGTTCAATTAAAATCCTCCAGTTTCTCATTTCATGGATTTTTAATTTTTTTCCAAAAAAATATAAACATCAATTTGAGATTGCGAAAAGCCTGGACATAGAGAATTTTAAAAAATCAGCTCAACCCGTCAGTAGTCGCGTTATGCGTTATCTCACCAAGATTTCTCTCATCGAAAATATATTCAAAAATTGAAATATTTGAGGCAAAATTTTTCCATGGCTTAAGTCTTCCAGTTTACATAGGAGCAGATAAAAAACGTTTATACCGCACACCTAAACCTAGAGAAATTTAGGCGCATCAAATGAACGCATTTTTGGAAGATATCTTCAAAACTAACAATATTAACGAATGTTCATATTAAGCTTTTCTGTATCTCTTAGCGAGCCCTACAGAAAATATTTTCAAGATACTTTGGCTCTCCTTCACTCCTTACGATAGGATCCCAAAACTGAATGAGGGCAATGGCGCGACCGCTGACGGGCTTTACCTTTTGAATGTCAAATTTGAATTGTTAATAAATTCGAACCAATCGTCAAACCAATCAATAAAATGTATAAAAAAATCCAAAGCAATCTGGCGATTGAACGCTAAAACACATTCCAGAAAGATTTCTCAATTGCAACTTAAACTTGAATTTGCAAGGAAAGTGCTAAATGTTCTGTGATAATTTCCGTCAAATTTTGAGAAAATCTTTACAGAAAATGTCAAAACATTTGCAACTGAAGCCTTAACAAATAAAGCAAATCCCCAATATCTCAAATTGAAATGAGAAAAAAAATTTTTAATTGAGAGCGCGCTTCTCAAATTAAGATTTTGTCATCCCCATGTGATCAACACTGTCATCCAAAAAATTGTGAACGCACGCCACTTGAAAATTCAATATTTCAAAGTTTTCAATTTTTTTTATTGATGTATCATCAACGTCTGGTAGTTTTATTCTCATTTTTACACATTTTTTTTTCATCATTTTTCGCCTTTTCGCCATATACTACTGATACGGATAATAAAATTCACTGGCATTTGAATCACCTTGGCAGTTCATTGTGTTGAGAGTATAATGTGTGCGCATTGGCATTCCTTGCACAAAAGTGTCTTCGCCGTGTGCCCCTTTTATCTATATATTCCTTTTTTATACCTCAAACGTCGTCATTTAGCTAAAGTGAAAACGGCACACTGAGGAAATCAATTCATCGTTATTATTATTATTTTTGCTTGCAACTAGTCGGAGTAATTTAGGATGGTTGATGATTTTCGATGGCAAGAACTAAATTTGACAATGGCACAAAAAAAATAAAACACAGAGACGAGTTCGTAGTGGAAGAAAAACAAGTTAATCATTTTTATTGTTTGGAGTAAACTAAATGCATTCGTCCAGATGAATTTGATTGATTCATTTTGGAATAAATCGATTTTTAACGATTCGACTTTTTAATCGATTTTACGTACCACCACGTCCAGGGCCCATTTTCTTAATCCGCGAACTCATTTCTCTGCATTTCGCGCTAGAACATGAATGATGCGATCGCTAAGGCGTATTGAATGTCTCATAATTTTATATATCTAACTATATTCCATTCTCTTCGAAGTACTAAAAAATGATGACTGCAGTACCATATCTGTCCATTTTGTCAATTCTTTTCATTCTACCCATCCACTCAAGCCCCACCCCCCCATTCATTTTTTTTTTTATCATTTTGTTGGTTTTAATAAAAGTGACAATACGACAGGATAATTACGTAATCCACATTTGTTTTACAAGCATAAAAAAATGTTGTTGAAACGTGACTACTGCACGGTTAAAACGACCCGTAACAACCAATAATCGTATATTATTTATACGTGGATGAGCCAATCCACCCATTGGTGGTTTATGGTGGGCTCTTTTGAATCACGTGACGATGATGTGTGGCGCTGAAAATAGGACGGTGATTGTAGCAATAATGGTGAACAGAGTAAAAATGATTAGGCACATCCTGTCTATCACCATTGCCGCAAATTTCCAGTCGTTGGTTATCTTGGTATTTTCATCATTAGCTTTCAGCTGATCCGTGATTATCTGTTTTTTTTTTAACATAAACAGAGTTATGTACTGTCACAGCGAAAACTGTTGAGAAATATACTAGTCTAAGGGCAATTTCTGGTTAAATGAATTGCAGGAAGCGTTTAGTAAAGAATGTGGGGGCCAATGCGTCAGTTAACGGTTACGGGAAACTGACGATTCTTGTCACATCGGTTTCTAAAACACATCCACTTGCCAATTGACAGTCCATTTCACCAGAAACTACCTATTTTTATTTGCTATGGGAAGATAAAGGGTGCTCTGTGATTAATGTGAAACTTCTTGGGTTTTTTTTAAATTTTGAACAAGAGTCTTCTTATTTTTTCAGGTTGTTATGAAATTTCAAATTGTTAAAATTTTCAAATTTTCCAATTTTTTTTTGCAAATGTGAGCATTATTATTATTACTTAAGTACTGGAAATTTTTAATGCAAATGTGCAAAAACTTTATAACTCTCAGACCATGCTTTATACATGTAATTCATATGGCAATATCATATATAATTTCTATATCTATATATGATAAAAAATCATAATTTAGGGTCCGGTGGCCAAAGAAGTTTCACAACAAAAAATCCGTCTATTATCACTATCCATAAACTGATGATTTCAGACCATAGTTTTCTAAAACCCATCCACTTGCTAACGTGGCAGTCTATTCCACCACAGCCCCCTTCCGGCCCCTCCATAACCCGAATATTAAAAACCAGGTCAATGAGGATTTTACTTTCGGTCGGGTATAATCCCCAGCGTGTGGATGAGCGAGAAAAAAAACATCTAGTTTGGACATGGCTGGAAAAGGAATAATCCTTCCCAAACTCTCGCATATGAGTTGAGTCAGCTGTGGTATAGTCCGTAAGCTTCACGCTTGCCTTCCGACATCGCGTGTCTATTTCCCAGCATTGGTATTATTTGCTGACTTTTCAAAATTGCTGTTAAACTGAAGGAGGAAGACTTGGGGTCAAGCATATTTTATGAAAAAAAATTGTCTATGGTCTCAAATAGAGTAACATTACGTTGTAACGGATGTAGTCGCCTTATTAGCAAGCCCAGAAGTTGAATGTTCAAGAAGTACCATGAAAAAGGCCCACTTTATCGAAAATGGTTCATTACTTCAGATTCAGGATGCTGTGAGCGAGTAATGTTTTTGTCGAAGAGTAATATTTCGAGGTTTACGATCCAATAATGTTTTTCGTCAGAAAATATTTTGGTTGGAAACATATTTAACCATTAGCTGCCACTGAGGGTGACTTATCACCCCAGGCTGGGGAAAAGTGAAATTAGAGGTCTACAATCGTTGAGATTCATACAAATATCGATATCTTTCATTAGTAGATAGATGTGAGATGTGATTCCATGACATAGCAAGCCATAGCAAGTCACCCCGGTGTCGCAGCATCCGCTGTTTGGCAAACATTTTTTTTTTGTTTAAAACTTCTTGAAAGATCGACGTATACTGTTAATTTCTTATGATAGCGGTGTATCTTGGGCGTACAATCCTAAAATTTTAGCCCTTAAAATTAAAAAATGGCGGAGTAATTAATTTTTTTCTGAAAAACCTCATTTTTGAATTGTCACATATACGACCAGTTTTTAAGGCGTCGTCTATAAATTTGTTAATGTAAATCATTAGAAATGTTAAATATATGTTCAATAAACATGACCCAATCGATTAAAGGTCTTAAAACACTCATATGTATTTTACAACTCACTTTTTTCACGTGGAGTGAGAAGTCACCCCGGTATGGCAGCTACGTGGCCGGACTGAGGTGTGGCAGGTAAAGGTTAAGTAATAGGTGAGAGGGGGAAATAAATATGGAGAGAATGAGCGCAATGAAGTCAATGGCTCATGCTTTTTCATTCGAGGATATATCAATTGGTCATTAACTCCTAGATCCAAAACTGCGATTTGACTTTGGATATTCAATTTCGCCATTTGCAAACTTGTACATTCCTTGTTTTAACGGACAATCCTTCATATTCCAATTTAGTTAACGATAATTTAAGGAGCGAGAAATCGGCAGATACGATCCAGTGGCTCGTTCCCATAACACGTACATGAAATGTTTTCCAAACCCATCGTATTTTTGGACCAAATACTGTCACAGGAAATGTTATTGGATCAAACGAATGGAATGCCACTTCTAGGTTCACATTTTACTGTAGATATTGGCATATCGGGTGATCTCATAATTATCACGTGACTAACCATTGATTGGACATCGAGTGTCAAGTTTGCAGAGCTAAATTTTTCCGGCAAAAATAGTTTTCTTTTTTTACAAATTTCAGGCAAACATTTATTTTCTAAAATGTCGGTAAAGGAGAATGTCCTTGAGTTTTTCATCTACATCACTTGAGAACTTACGACACTGAACCGTTTTTGGTTGGACAAATCAAGAAAGCGGAAAAGGCTGGATTCTCAATTCAATGATCAGATGGTTAAATCAAGATTCAGATTTTTCGATTGAGAATATTTGGTGAATATGTAGTTTAGCTTCCCCATATCGGAGAACATATCCGGGACATCCGAGTAGGACATGCATATTGCGCAAGAGTTATGGTGAAGGTCAGGTTGATTGAAGGTGAAGAGCCAGGTTGATTAAGTTTGGGACATGATTATGCTTAGGGGACTCATCTGAGACCTAGCACTATACCGCAGCTGCAGCTATGTCCTCGGCGTGGGTTGGTTACGCCAATGCTTGGGAGGACTGATATTGTCCTCACCAATGGTGTTTTTGCAGTTACTGATACCCCAAATCGTTTTTGAACGAATGAATTTGATATAGTTATTGGTGTAGACAGGACATCAGAAGAAGACTACTTAACATCAATATACCACTGAGTATATTGATGGACGTGTCAAGTATGGAAGGGCGTGAAGACACCTGAAGAACTCTGAGTTTTCCCAGGACAAGGTGACACAGGTCCATTGACGTTGCATGCACCTGAAATTTTTAGCACCTTCTATCCTTCAATTTCTGTCAATGCTTGCTGATAAGCAGGACAGGTGAAGTTGCATCACCAATCTTCTAGTGGTTGTTCCTGGGCATACAACAGCTGACCTGGTGCTGTTACGGCTTATTAATGCATCATTTCCAGTCCACCAACTTGCACTGATGAAGCAGCAGTTCTACATATTTACCAAATATTCCATCTTTGCTAAACCAACCATCTTGGGGCTATCTGGACGTTCAACCGGGACATCCTTAAGACCTATGATGTCTCGATTGGTTAAGGTCGTCACACCTGAGTTCCTGAGACAGAGGTCCTGAGTTCGAAACCCAGCCGTGCTGATTGGTACGAGCGCCAATGTAATTTATTTATAACTGCTCTGTTTACAAACACATCGTAAACAAGTCGTGAGCGTCTAACGACTATAATAAGTCCAGAGCCGGCGCTAAGGACCATTGTAGTTGATGCATCGATAACAACAAACCGATCAAATCAAATCAAACATCGTAGACCTCGGTTGCTGATTAGCACTTAGGTAGAGAGCATAAATAGAGCGACGCTAAATAAAATAATTTTTTTTTTTAAATCGGGACACCTTCTTCTCTTACATCTCTTCTGAGATCTCAAGGTCGACTATATCGTTTATAACAACGTTACCACTCCACGCGATCACTTCAAAACCCATACATTACCTTGATTTCCTTCAGGATAAGAACAAGCTCGTAACGTGCACAGAAACATGCGCTCTGCAGAATGGTTTCAACCTGGGGCGTCGTGCCGTCCTGTGGATGCTGATGATGATGGGGTGTATGACTTATTTGATGGGCTGGATACGACGAGTGCGGCAATGGTGTTGAGTGCTGATGGTGCGGCGTTGGCGCTGGAGTATGGCTATGATGATGATGGGGTGTTGTGTGTATGTGACTATGACCATGGCCGGAAAGGGTATGGTGGTGAGGCCCCGGCGTGCTATATACGTTATTCAGCACGTTGTTGTGGGGTGCCAGCGCATTGTCCTCGAGGTCCAGCACATTAGCCAGCAACGATTTGCTGCTTCGTTGGGGCAGCTCCAGATCACCATAGCCCTTGTTGGCTCCTGTAGAGAGCAAAGGGATGCATTAACGTTGTTATATTTGGGGGGTTATGGGGGCTAAGCAAGGTGGGAAGTCTTTCGTGTGTTTGTAACAAAATCTGTTATTAGGGAATTGGGTGGATGCTAGATGGTATCAATCATCATTTGAAAATTAAGGAAATGCTCAAAGCATCTGAAATTGGACAGCTTTGACGATGTAAAAAAATTTGAGAGGTGTCAAATTGTGGAAATTTTGAAAATTTGGAACTTCTTAAAATAAAATTGTTTGTTCATTCGCTTCGAACGTGTTGAATTGAAAAAAAATCCCACCAGGAATTCGCTTTGGGAATCATTCACAGCTAAATCAATACTCATGGAGAAATGAAAAAAATATTAATAAGAAAAAATAAATAATATCAACAGTCCAGATGAAGCAAACTAAAGTGCCCAACTTTTCGCATCGTTGAGCGTTTAATTGCTCAGTATAAACAAAGTGCATGGAAAGTAGGTTTAAAGGCGGAAATAGCTCACCTGTAACTGGCGAGGGCTTTTGCGATTTTTGAGCTTCTTTTTCCTCCTTGTCGGAGGGCCTCGACATTCTGAGAACGCAGGGTAACCAGCCGAGAAAAAGTACTTTCACCTGGATGGAAAATTATCACGTCGTTAATTCAGGAGGACTTACGAGATGATGATAATAAATTTCAAGCATTACCCATTCAGACATTTCGTGGGTATCTGAGTTGCGATGGTGATAATTCAGGATGAGAATTGTGCTGACGACGCTACTGGCAACCATGAACATTATACAATTGAAGTATGTACCTAGGAGTCAACGAAACAGAAATTATGACGTTAATTACTTTAGAAATTTCGACATGAATTTACGGAAAAGAAATTGACATTCGTAATTCCCTACGGCAAACAAACTCTGATTGGGGTATATTATAAAACTCTGAGGGTGGATATGGATATCTTCATTTGGAGGTAAAATATCCCTGAAAGGCTATCCCTGACTCAGGGATTCAATATCCCCATTCGGGGATAGGTTATCCCTCATTCGGGGATACAATATCCTCGGTTTGGGGATATAAATTCCCTTGACGTGGCGATGTAGATATAGATCTCGATTCCGCCAAAGATCGACTCATCATTTGAAAAATCGTGATCTACGATTCCTGAAACCATGATTGTCGATTTCCAAAAGCGTGATTCTCGAAATTGTTATTCATGACTCTCATAAAAAACCGGGAAATCGTGATTCGCGATTGGCAAAATCATTACTCTCGATTCTGCAAATCGGTAATCATGGTCCGAAACATCGTGATTCGCAATTGGGAAAATCGTTATTCATCATCTTGGAAAGCCGTAATCAAGATTCGAGAAATCGTGATTCGCGATTGGGAAAATCATTACGTACGATTCTGAAAATCGGTAATCACGATTCGAAAAATCGTGATTGGCAATTATGAAAATCGTTATTCATGCATGATCTTGGAAATCGGTAATCAAGATTCAGGAAATAGTGATTCGCGATTGGGACAATCATTACTCCCGATTCTAAAAATCGGTCATCAAGATTCGAAAAATCGTGATTCGTAATTGGGAAAATCCTTATTCATGATCCTGGAAATCGGTAATCGAGATTCGAGAAATCGTGATTCACCATTGTATTCTATGAATCGGTATACACGATTCTGAAAACTCTGATTCACGATTCTACAGATCCTGACTCGCAATTCTGCAAGCCGTGATTCACAATTCACAATTCTGGAGATCGTTATTCACGTCTCTATGTTCTCGTCCGTAGTCATCCATAAAATGGTCCACGTATTCACCCGTAATTTCTTTAATTAAAATAAATACAGGATTCGTATCTCACCTAATAATGGTACAGCATCGGACGTCGCTGGCATCGTCTCAGCAACCATGTTCAAGAACACTGTGAGGGACAGGAGAATCGTCACTCCTGTGAAGGATATTATTACAGTAATTATAGTCTCGCAGCTGATCACTAATATAAGTAGTTCGGGGTAATTTGAGATGCGATAATTGGCGGATAATGGCCCTGTCCCGGCGGTTGGAAACGTGAGACTAGAAATAAACGGAAAAAGGAAAATTCAATTTGACCGCGAGGTAAATTGACCCGGTCCCCGGTGATTGGCACTGGGCTTTTCCCCCTCGTTCCAATACATTTTATTTTTACCATCTGCATCTGCAGAAACATGCGGTGGTCTCGTGATTGTGAATCGAATTGCTTGATTGGGGGTCTGGAACAGCCGAAATAACCGCAAAATAAACAATGCAGGGGGAAAAAAACGAAACTAGGGATAAATTGACGGGAAATATTTTTTTTCTGCAATTGTAATTCTTTACATCGTCAGGTTCTTCACCATTCGAGATTTGTTCTCTCCCACGATTGAGACATATGTCATTGATATTTTTTCACTTTTTTGGAAAGCTCAAATTTTGGACGCTTTCAGAGTTTTCATTGAGCAATCTTTGGACTTTTATGTAATTTTCTAGAGACTGCCAGCCCTTTGAGTAGCTTCACAAATTTGTAGCTCAGTGTTTACTCTGTGTATTAGATTTTTCCCTCGAGACAACAATACCGAGTTAATATTGAGGAAATTGACTTACCCAGGGACAATTTTTCACCAGAGTCCGGTGGTAGGGTGAAGCCCAGCACTGCCATACTGGCAATGAGTACACATGGCACTATTAAATTGAAGAAATAGTAGAGCGTTCGTCGTCGAATGATGACGACAAATGTTATGTCAATGTAGGGCTCTGGACAGCAATTGTAGTATATGACGTTTCTTTTACCGGGTACTCCTACAAAAGACAATATCAATGAGACAGGAAAAACTGATGTGGGCTCACATAAAACTAGTGGGGTGACTGGGTGCGACTCATCGGAGCCAGCCAACAAACTCCACCATCTCGTTCAGTGAAGAATCTTCTTTAGTATGTTTTGTGGTGACTTTTCTTTTAGATACGTAACTTTTTTCACTTCCGGGCAGGGAAAGCTATTGCAATCATTCGGAAAATAAATCTACTAATGTGTGTGTATGTGTGTGTGTGCGCATTATTTGTAAGGGAGTACTGAGCATGGGGCCGACAGATACTGCGCCAACGCCAATGCTGCGACGTGTGCGTGTGTGTGTGTGTGTGTGAGTGGGTGGGTGAGTGTGGGTGTGGGTGTGAGTGTGAGTGCGAGTATGAGTATGAGTATGAGTATGAGTATGAGTATGAGTATGAGTATGAGTATAAGTGTGAGTGTGAGTGTGAGTGTGAGTGTGAGTGTGAGTGTGAGTGTGAGTGTGAGTGTGAGTGTGAGTGTGAGTGTGAGTGTGAGTGTGGGTGTGGGTGTGGGTGTGGGTGTGGGTGTGAGTGTGGGTGTGGGTGTGGGTGTGGGTGTGGGTGTGGGTGTGGGTGTGGGTGTGGGTGTGGGTGTGGGTGTGGGTATGTGTGTGTGGGTGCGTGTTTATGCACGTGGGCGCGTGGTCAAAATTGGACGACTGTTATTGATCCGTAGTCTCTTTGAAACTATCAATCGATCAATGTTTGCTATGAAATTCCACAAATATTGCAAACTTCTCAGTAATCAGAGGTGGCAACAAAATTATACAGCAATATCATTTGTCTATCACTTCTGGAACAATAAAACGCTATTTCATCCCCAAATCACGTCTCTAACGTTTGCTAGAGGGTCGAACACGTACGTGAAGATTATCAGATTCGTTCTAGGTCAATCGAGGAGCGAGATCGTAGCGTAGCATTCGCTGAAGTTACACGAAAAGAGTTTCACGAGAGGTGAAAAGTACGTGTATCTGTATATCCGTACATGGGGAAAATAAAAGAGTGTGATGGGGAAATAGAGAGTAGAATCATGACCAGAGAATTCGCTGCATGTAAAACGAGGGCTCTTAGAGGTCGCCGATTTTCATGAGAAATGCGCGCGAATTTTCATGTACGTGGCTTTATAAAGCACGAGCAGCATATCCCAATTTTTATAAAATATCAGAAAATTTTGCTATAAAAAAATTGCAATATAGCATTTTTTGCCGACTCCGTTCCATTTATGGGTATAGGATAGTCTCCATTACAAAAACATATGGAAAAAGATCCACATTGGGATGATAAATATTCCTGAATTCGGAAATATTTCAATCCCAAGTCGCTGATAAAAGAATTCATTCGGTCGATCCATTCAGACACCGTGAGCCAAGAAATCGCTCAAGTACGAACACACACACAGCCATCGACTCAGAATTCGTTGATAATCATTTTTAGTTTGCTACCCTAGAATACCAGTGAGAGGCAAAAACAAAATTTTATCTCGAGGCTATTACGATGATTTGGCAAAGATAGCAGGACAAAAGTTATGCATCGGAGAATGAAATTTTCTCTCTTTTTTTTCACTAGCTTTGCTGTATTTCTAGATAAAAAACTATTTGAAAAAATTGGGGAAGTATAGCTGAATCACATGGAAGAGCATTGTTGATCGATTTTCCTTTATGCCTCTGGTTAAATTAAAACCATATGAAAAACGTTGGGAATGGAGTTTGTACTCACCCAACAAATCCCATTCTCCATTAGTGATGAAGCTGCTTATGTCTCCGCCCGCCTCGTCCTGTAGTTGAAGGTCCAGCTGAGAACGAAGAGTATAAATGTAAAAATGGGAAAATTAATATCAGGAAAATATATATGGGAAATACACGAGTCAGGGAGACCGACTAAAAAAAAAGAAGTAGGAAACCCTTGGACAAGACGCCCATTAAAAAATGACGTGAAAAATAAAAAAAAAAAATCCTTTGAAAATTCTTATCAATTCCTTGCAAGTTTTTAATGAACTGTCGGCTCGTGTGTGTGTTTCGTGTATTGAACATTCTTCTGAAAATATTTGCGCGCAATGTGAAGGTACTGCTTGGAGAATTCACCTCCGCCATTTTTTGATCCTCATATGTATCGGAAGATGGACATATCAAGTATTTTCCTGTGATGAGCGATAGGTCTCCCACTCCCCTGCACACCTCATATTGTATTCAGGCAGAGTGATATGGTCAATAGATATCACTCTTTTCGTGGAATCATCCATATATATTTTTCCCCGAACAGGGGAGACTGGGAAATACATTTTCAAGCGCTCGTCTGATTAATCACTGAGGCGTTCTACTTGAATACAGAGCGTACAAAAAACCATTTTTTTTCTCATTCATTTTTCTCCCCTGTCGTTCATTCTGCGGTGAATATTCTTAGGCCATTATACATCATGTTCCCTCCTCCTTGGGTCGGAATTGGCAGAGAAATTCAATTTCTAGCGGATATCGCGCTATGAAAACTTGAGAAGTGAATGAACAGGAGAAAAGGAAAGAATTTCCAGTTTTTTTCATTACATTGAGAATTTAAACTATTTCGTTGGAAGAAAAAAATCGGAGAATACTGAACTTCAACTTCGTATTAGTCCTGAAGTTTCCGGAACAAGTTTTGTAGGAGGATGTACAAAAAAACTTTTCGAAGGGTGCTTTCTGACCAATGAATTTTAGTTTCTAACTAGATGTTCTTTTCATCATTCTGAGTGTGAAATGTGTAACGTTTCTCGAAAAAATTGTCAAATGTAACTACTTTTCTCTCTAAAAATACCCATTTTCTATTATACTTTTCATCTAACTCCCTTAATTCACCAAATGCAGTCCATTGGGGCTGGAAAATGTGAAAAACATCAGGATTTGTTAGTGGGAGCTGTCCGAGAGATCCGACCCATGTGAATGCATTTCCACCACCGCACCCTTACAAAGTACCCCATTAGTATTTTTTTAAAGTAATTATCTCCAGGTAGTGCCCTAGAATTAGAAAACCACGTACCAGTCCCGCAGTCCCTTAAATAATTTACCTCCTAAATATTTTATTTCACCGTCTAGACATCAGGTTTTATTTAAACGTTCCTTTATATCTCACAACTACCACCAAAAACTGACCGAATTCATGTTTTATTCCACGTACCATACCCGACCTACTTTACACAGTGCGATCGCTTCTCACACCCCACCCCTTTTCCACCCACCTATCCGATGGGTTAATACGAAAATTCCAGTGTCGCATCGCTGGATGTGATTTGCAACCCGCGCGAATCCCTCCGCAGAAGAAAAAGTAGTAAAAACAAACGCTTGGGCGAACGTAACGCATTCCTGCCACGTTCTCGATGGGGTGATACATGGATCGTAAAGACTGGAAAGTCGAGCAGTCGATTGGCAGGTTAATAATCGATTCTACCCAATTACATGTTTCCCCATTGCAAAATAAAAAAGGAAGTCGGAAATCCAGGAGAAAGCTCTGGAATTGCAATATCCGATGCAGGTAGATGAAAAGTCATGATTCGGATTTTTCAGCATGATTTCGGGTTATAGATCGATGAATGGGAGATGTGCAGGTGCGATCCTTAGCGGATCAATCTCATCACTTTCCCTTATTCCGATACTACCGAGACTGGAACAAAAAATGAAGTGTCTCTTAAGGGGTCTTAAAATTTTGAAGATCTTCAAAAGTTGAAAATTTTATCATTGGCAATTTTGCTGCGCTTGATACCCCCATAGGGGGTATCCCAGTTTCAAGATTTTGGATAGGGCAAGGAGAGCCCGAGGATTTCAATCGGTACGCTCAATGGAATTCGCTCTATCCAGATTCATTTCGTTTGTGAGTCAGCCCAGCGTACACCCGGAGCATCAAATTTATTTCCTTTGGATATCCCCAGAGTCTTGCAGGCATCACGAGTATTTGATTTCAACTGCAATGTACGTAACTGGAATAGCTCCTCCATCTACTTTGGTTCCACCCTTTTTTCCTCCCTTCCGCAATTTGTTTCATCAATTACATTGAAAAAAAAAGGAATGAGTTCAAATCGCTATGGTGACTTGAGAAAAGTTGGCTTGTATTCTCAATAAACGAGATTTGGGTGTGACCCTCAATGTGCGACATCGATAACACTTCGATGTGTGTATGTGTGTAGGTATAGATTTTTCTATCGTATCGTATACACTGTGAAAACAAATTCTCTGGACAAGTACAGGTTCTGCAACGAAGAATCAATTTTTTTGAGATAAATCAATTACGATTTTTTATCCAAATCGATATTCTGAAAATCCTTCTTACCAATAATTTTTTAATTTACATAGACTAGGTATATCAGCCACTTCGGAGAAATAATGACTGAGTTCCGTCAAATTTTCATAAATATTTTTCACAATACAATGTGCAACCTATTTCAGATTTTCTAAAAGTTTTCTCAATTTTTGGAGAGCTTGGATTTATGGAGATTGGATGAAATGGAATAATTGGATTTGAAATTAAATTTCTTTTGCGGTACTCTACCTGGAAGCCATCATAGGTCCACGACCCGAATTTCATCTCGCAACGTTGATCGTCGAATGGAAACCAGGTGATATCGATTTTGCAGGTGCTTTTGAAGATACCCGGTGGCACGTACAGGCATGTTCCGTTGTCCTTTACGACTACGTTCGTCGGGTAAGTACCGTCGAAGCCCTCGTCAGCACTGAAAAACAACGAGAAAAATTATTTCGGCTAAAACACCAAAATAGAACTCGATAAAATTTCGGTTCGCGGAAGAGTGTCCGCTTTAACGGACCTGAAATTTGGAAAAATTTCTGACGCCCTTTGAAAATTTCCTTTTTATGGTAGATAAGCGACAGATTTTTGCAGATGACTGTATTAATTCATTCTGGGAATAACTCGTAATAATGACGCTTGCAATGGCGGCCGAACAGCTGATACGAATCGACCGATGTTTTCAAAATGTTACAACGGCGCCACTTGGTGGACGTCGGCAAGAAATGAAAATCAAAGTAGTAAAGGAGAAGTCAGCTGTCGTGCATGAAAAGTTGCGCATGCAATTTTTCATTCACCCCAGCTGGCTTTGTGTACGATCATGAAAAGTTACAAAAAGTCCCATTTTACGCACTCAAATTGGTAAGCAAAAAGGGGACTTTTCCGAGCACAAAGGTGAAAAAAATACAATAAAAAAATCCTCAACGACTATGTAGGATAGTCATGGAATTATTTCTCTTCTCCCTGTAACGTCCAAAAACCCGAAAGCAAGGAATTCCTACAATCCCGCATAAAGAGGAGTTTTGGGGGTTAGAGGACCGGGGGATGGGGTTCGCAAGGTTGAATGGCTATATATAGTATATGCAGCCCTATATCCGCGGACGGCTGAGGATTGGTTGGAACTTGGCCAGTTGGCCGCAACCCAATCCGTTATTTCATTCTTTTCGAAAGCGCTCCGATGTACCCCCCCCCCTCCCTGGCCCACCCCCACCTTCGCAACCTCATCCCTTCTGATACCCGAGGTGCACTATACTCCAGGCCACTGCCCCGCCCACATTTTGCTTCTTTTCACCGCGGAGAATCCCTCAAAAGCATGAGTATCACTGTGTCGGTAATTCCGTTGATAAATCGATGAATGAACAATTTTTCGTCCTCGGAATAAAAAATTTCAAAACAGTACATTATGTCATAGGAGGTCTCAAATGTTATTTTTGTAACGACCTCGAATTTGAAAATTGTGTTCTCACTACGTAACGAATCTTGTGAGGCTACCGAAATATTGCCTCACAAATAGAGGGTATAGAATCAACATCAACATCAACATCAACATCAACATCAACATCAACATCAACATCAACATCAACATCAACATCAACATCAACATCAACATCAACATCAACATCAACATCAACATCAACATCAACATCAACATCAACATCAACATCAACATCAACATCAACATCAACATCAACATCAACATCAACATCAACATCAACATCAACATCAACATCAACATCAACATCAACATCAACATCAACATCAACATCAACATCAACATCAACATCAACATCAACATCAACATCAACATCAACATCAACATCAACATCAACATCAACATCAACATCAACATCAACATCAACATACCCATCTACTGCTTCCCGATGTAGATTTACGACATCTACACCACATTTACAGCATTCTCACCCACCCACATCCACATATGTATTTTTTTCATGTTGAAACCCATAAAAGCCATTGTTCTCCATATTATCATAATTCACCCGCTTTAAAAATTGCGAAATGAAAACTGCAGGTCTAAAAATAAATTTTAATTTTTTGAGCTGTGGGGCGGGAGCGATAGAGAGAATGGCGGGTTTCAATAAGGAGTGGAAAAAATGACCAAAGCGGGGAAAAAACCCGGATTGTGGCAGGCGAGAAAAATGGGTGAGTGCGATGGAAAATCCTCGGACGCTTTTATTCACGCGAAAGTGGTGAGCGATATACATTCAACGGTCTAGAGGGAACGAAACGTAGCCGCAGTCGGTGGAAGATAATCCGGAAAAACAACAGTTTGAGAATTTCGTAGAAAAAGAAGATTTGTCTTTTTATAATTTTTTTCTTTCTTGTTGTTAAGAATCCATTTCAGCCACTTCCATTAGTATTCATCCATTTTTCTATTTTCATGTGTATAAAAAAATGCAGACACTCTAAGTGTTGATCATTTGATTTTATCCCCTTTTGTAATAGAATACATCTGAAAAAAAGAATTTAATTATTATTAGTAAATCTGATTTTTTTATTTCTTCCAAAATTCAGATTTTCATTATTTGGTCATGAGCCATTATTTCTACCTTGCCGATAGGAGAACACAAAATCAGTTTTTTTAAGGAACCCTTAATCCTTTAATGTGAATGCGGGAAGCACCCCGCATCCCAGCACAAGGGTTTCTGGAGGTTTACCCTGTGCTTAGAAATACGATGGCCTAAATGACGAAGATCGGGTCCCGATGCATCGAAGGACTACTCAAAAGCATCTACAGTGGGGAGTACAAAAAAAGTCAGGCACCGGGCGCGTGTCTACGCACTACATCAAAGGTCCTGGGTCCGCTCGACCTCCGGAGTTCATGATGAAAAATTTTCTCATTGGTTTCCAACGCATAGCAGGAACATTCCATCAGCGCTATCATCAATACCTATGAAATGAGATCGCTAAGCTGGACGGGAACCCTCGTAGGCGCTCACTATCGTATCACAGAGGCTTTCTAGGTGTTCTATTCTGCGATTAGGAGAGACGATAGCTTGAATGGCAAGAGTGGTACTAGTACTAGTGGTACTCCGTAGTATTGCCTACAAAGCAAGGCCTTGCGACAGATCCTGTGGGTGGATACGAATGGAGAAGCAGGAAGACGACAGTAAGACATACATGCGTAACTCACATTGTCGTGATTAACAGCATGAAAATAAGGGACCATTCACAGATTCTGTGTGCGGAACATTCCCATAATTTTTCCTATTGGGAAGTTAAAAATTGATCAATATGTTTGTTATGTTGATACAATCCAAACACAATAGAATTCGCCTGCATAATGAGCGGGTGATTCGGTGAAGAGAACATCCAAGGAGAATAGTTTCACACGGTGCTACATTTACAGCAGTGGGTTACAATGGCTCTAACCCATTTGTAACACGATCTAATCATCCACGGAGCTCCCATATCGAATCTACCGTCTCCATCTGCCTTCTTCCCATAACAAACGCCAGCCGACGATGCTCCAAACCGATTCTCCCGGCGAATTGGAAACAATTCAAATCTAATTTACGATAGAGCTTGATGCAGTTGCCAAAGAATGATAATTCGAGTGAGACCTCAATTAGCCACCAGTTGCTGCATATTCACAATTTTCATCTTTGGGAAATTGGGAAAATTGCAAATTTCAGAAATTGAGAATTAGTAGTTTGCTTTTCTTTTCCAAATTTAAAAATGATTATTTTTAATTATAAAAAATAAGCTCAACTAGTGATGTGTGCATGTGTGTACCCCACTCGGGGCACAAACAAAACTTCCCGATTTGGTTTTTCAGCACAACCTACTACATTTATTCTTCTCCAATATACTACGGTTAATCAGTGTGACCCCTGTTATTATCATAACGAAGACATGCCTATTTGAGAATTTCAAACTGACTCATTTATGAAGCAGATAATTATGAATACTTGAGTAGACGCATGGTGAGCATGAGGATGAGACTTATGCGTGTTAGTTGAGTGAGAGTGAGACGCCAATAAGGATGCGGCTGCAAAACAAAAACTTTAATATTTTACCCAGTGCAACAGTATAAACAATTGCAATTGCTAATAACATTGTATATACTGCACAAATGCCATCCAAAATGTGATCCGCTCGATTTTGCATGAAAACGCTTCGATTGGAGACGTCATGACAGCGCTGGGTCCATTCGTTCACTTATGACATACATAATTATAGAGACTGCTATACCCCCTTAATTATGCAAATTATCGAAAAAAGGCATCCAACATAAAATACGTATTTTTATATGGCGAACAACTTTTCTTACATAAATTTTGGGCTAACTCTAATAGTTTATGAAGTAGAACATTATAAACAATTGACATTGTTAATACCAAAATAAATACTGGACCACTTTTATTCAAAATTTAATCAGTTATAAAATATGCTTATATCTTTCAACTGTAATATTGAGTACATGGATTACAATACTTTTGTGTGAATGAACGTTCATTGTCACTATTTTCGATTTTTGCTCAACATGAATTTCTCAAAAACAGGGGAACTACTCTTTGGATTCGATCAAAAATCTAATAATCTCTAAGTTCCACGGAGACGCAACGATTGAAAAAAAAATTAATCGAATCGCACGATCCGGTCCCGAGAAAACGTAAACGAAAAATGTTGCCACATACGGACAAACACATACACACTAGAGTAGAGTGTCTGCCTACTATTCTAAAGGTCCCGCGTTCGATTCCCGCTCACTGCAAATATTTTTTCTGAAAAATATTTTCTCACGGACTCCGACCGATGGCAGAAACATTCCGTGTGTGCTATCGGCGGTATCCATGAAGTGAGACCGTGAGCCGGGACCGAACGCGACCCGTCGCGCGGGGGGGGGGGGAGGGAGGGTTCCATCGTAGACGCCCGCCATCGTATTACAGGAGTTTCTGGAGGTTTACCCTGTGATTAGAAATACGATGAGCTGAAATGGCGAAGTCGGCCCCAGCCGCAATGGGTGGGTACTCTGATCCGTAGTATTGCCCATGAAGTAATGCCTAACAGCGGTTACGTGGGTGAATACGAATAGAGCAAGAGTAGAGGAAAAAAAAAAAAAAAAAAAACACACGTATACAGACACTTCTCGGAAATCACTTCAGGATGATGCAAAACGTCGAGAAACGTGAAAATCTCATCAATCTGGCACTTTTCATTTTCGGGGCCATTACAATAACTTCCCTAAATCGGGAAGTTAAAAATGTGAGGCATTCAAAAGCCCACACGGCTTCTGTTCTGAAGTTCAAACATTCAAAAATTCGGAAAATTGTGAGGAATTTTAATTCTTTTTTTCAAGTTTCCATCAAGTTCCAGAAGTTGGGGAACTCCAAAATTTTGCAATCTTAATTTTCATAATGTAATTAAAGTACAAAATTTTTGAAAATAAGTATCGTGTAGCCTAAACGGATGCTGGATAAAAGTACTAAGCGTTATGTAACTTCATGCTCGGTGAATGTGCCCTAGGTAATGCGTAATCAAATGCTTAGTAGTGAAACACGGGCTGCGTGTTAACTAGCCAGTTGCATAATACTTGAATATCGTATACGTATTAAGCACTTAAATACTTAATACCCAAACACACGCCAGGCAGTAAGTGTTTGAGCATTTAATGCCTCCATCATGTTTACGTTGTAAGGCGCAATTTAGAAATTTGAATTTGCAATAGTTTGCCACTATTAAACATTGTCCAAAATTCCAAAATTTTCTAAATTTGATATTTTTTTATATTCCCCAAATTTTCGACATCTTTAAAATTTCACAAATTTCAGACACCTCCGAAATTCCAATAAATTTTCAAAACATTAAAAAATTATTAAAAAATCAACTTTCAAAACAAATGTTGAAGAAGTGTGCTTTCACGATTTACCAAATTAAAAAATAAATCAAATAAACATAATCTCCAATTGATTGCCCATAAAAAAAAAGAACTCCGATAAAATCAACTGCCCCAAAATCTCTGTTGACAATTCCCAAAGCAGCTAAAATGGCACGCCCATAAATTGGAAAAGGCATTTTGCCCTATATGAAACAATCGGCTGTTTCTCATCCGGCGCTAATTACTGTGAGAATCGGTAATGGTTGCCAAGCGTCGGCGGTTGTAAACCTCTATATATTACCCGTAATTCGACAAGTTGTCGAAAGTATCGGGATACAATCTGCATGTACCACTCTGCTTTTATTGTTCACGAGATCAGTTTCATTGTTCCGATGGTCAGATGGCCCAAAGACTCGCACGTGCGATTCACGAAACTCATTACGTATCGACAGCCCCGTATTTAATGGGCTCCGTAGTTTCCAGTGAGAAAGGGCAGAAATCGCGAATATGGGGGGCAATGCGAGTTGCCCTTGGCGCTGCTCCAAACGCCCCCCCCCCCCCCCCCCCGCCCCCCGCTTCTTCTGCTCACACAAAATTCCATGTCCTTGATGCACGGCCCCTTTCATCACACACAGGCATCCCGTGTCCAGAATGTAAACCCATTTTGTCATGCACCAAATAAGGGGTCCACGAGTCTTGTGGGACAATACTTGTCCAGGTTAAAATTTCAGGGAAAACAAGTCTGAACAGAAATTTCTAAGACATCCAATTTTTTAATTTCCCGATTTTCGAGAAGTTATTGTAATGACCCCGAAATCGATATTTTTCCTTTCATCCTGTGACTGGGGTTTTAAGTATACCAAAATCATGCCCAACAAATTTTAAATCGATGTCTGTGTGTGTGTGTTTCCGAAATTTTGATCCTAGGTTTCTCACGAACGAATGGAGCTATCGAGACCGCCAATATTGGAATCAAAGCATTTTCATGTAACTTAGAGGGGATTAGATTCTGGGTGAAATTGGTGTAGTACTTATATTGTTATAAACAATTTCAATTGTTCATGATGTTCTATTGCATAAACTATTGCAGATAGCGTGAAATTTATATTAGAAAAGTTGGTCTCCATATAAAAATATGTATTTTATGTAGAATGTATTGTGTATGTAATGAGTGAACGAATGGACTCAGCGCAGGCATGACGGTCCCAAACGAAGTGTTTCCATGCAAAATCGAGCGTCTCACATTTTGGATGGGATTCGCGCAGTATATGCAAGGTTACTAACAATTGTAATTGTTTATACTGTTCCACCGGGAAAAATATTAAAGGTATCGGGAAACTTCTCAGAAGAGAATTATTCCTTATATGAAAATACGCCTTATGTGTAAGTCATTATGTGTAATGACTTTTTTCCATAATTTGCATAATTAAGGAGGTATAGTCGTCTGAGCAATTTGAAGCTGGACACAATGCATATCACCCAGATTGTTCCTTACACAAAACCGCACATTCAATATGACTTTTTTCAATATAGGTTAGAACATATCGCGAGTTAAACTAGAATATACTTGGCGAGTTAATATGTCGACAATTGCTGGAAAAATGTGGAAGAGCGGGATAATTAAGTGAGTACAGAGGTAAATGGGGTAACCAGGCGGACGAATTCTAGTTGAATAGTTTTCTGGGCTTAAAAATCAAACTGAAGTGATCGTGTGCAGTAATTATTAGTCGCAATTTCAATTATTGATATCACTGTTGAGTTTGGTCATCACAATCATTACGTGTTTATGCTGTACTGAAATACCAAATCGGGAAGTTTCGTTCGTGCCCCGCATGGGGCATACACATTTGCACACCACTAGTTTCGAATTATTTTTATGCTTTTTTACAACATTTAGGACTGACTAGATGAGACATACATAGCTGATTTTTTGGAGAAAATTTCGAAATCTCGGAGAGGTGTCTAAATTTGTGCATAGCCTCTTTACAGACCTAAGTGAGGTCTATAACAAAGTTCGCATCAAAATTGCGATGTCTTCGTTAGTTGCACAGATACCATCGGAAAACTTCGACAAACTTGACAGGCACTTGATAGAGTGTACTACTCCATTACTTCTCGTACTCTTCGTAGTGTCGAGTTAGTTTGGCGTAGTGGGTAACGGCAAGCTACTTACTCCGAATCATGCCCATGCGTTTGAATCCGACGGAGATTTTTTCAGAATTTTTGTACCATCGAATCAAGCGATCCATTGGCCGGATGGTGAGATTTCACCATTTATAAGGAAGGCCCAACTTCCAAGCTCCCTGCTCCCATCAAGCAGGAATAATTCTGAATTTAAGTGTAGATACTGACCGAGGGAAGGTACAATGCCCATCAAATGGAAAGTGTCATCTGGGTCCGTATATCGTGAAAATGACTGGCTAAAATTTCGTATTGTCACGGTATACCCATATTTTGTACATACACATCCTTACGTTCTCTGCGGTGGTAATCGCGTCGGAGCAGGGAGCCATGGGTAATGTATGGAGTTTCGAGCTGGTATATGAGATATTCTCGGAAATACTGGACAATTTACTGGCGGCAATGACCATGTGGTGAGAGCACTAGGCTTTGGTACACGAGGTCCAAGGATCGAATCCCCAACTTTCAAAATAGGTATGTTAAGGATATTCCACCTATATTAGCGAAGATGTACGAATTGCTTGAAATTTTGACATAATGGTTTCGAAGCGATAACAGATGCCTGTATGAAATTTGAGATTGATTCACAACACCGGTTTGTACTTATTGATTATCAAACTTCTCAATTAACACGGCCTCTTATGGGAAAAATAACAATTTCTGTAAATACAGTTCAAAATGTACAAATTTATTGAAATTTTGAAAATTTACTATTGAAGCAGATATAAAACGATGGTAAAAATTTCATGACGATTGACTACAATTTTTTTCATTAATTTGTTTAAACAATATAATATTGATTCGGAAATCAAGTACAATATAATAATTTCCTATGGATATCACTTCATCTAATTAACGCATTGAAATATTAATTGAAAATTACTGGCGATAAATATAACGAATTATAGAAAGCGTCATAAACTTTTGTTTTGACTATACCGGTTGAATATCCTTAAATTGTTCGGGTTCTAATTTAACCGTTTGTGCAGTACTATCTTGTAGACGATTTCAACTTGGCCATGCCGAACCACTGATTGTTAGCGCGATGGGTCGCTTAGCAGTTATCTCGGAGATGATCGGTGCGACTCGTAGAAGGTACATGTCTTCAATGTGCGTGTAATTTGTGCTATTTTGGGGTTGCTTTTGGATCGTCTTGTCAGCAGAATATACCACCCATATAGGCGCATCACGCTGGTCCAGCAACTGATGGAACGGCTCATATATACGAAACAAGGGGGAACGATGGAGGCCTAGGTTATACACGCTTGTGGCCTAGAATGGTTGGAGAATTCGGCGATCGTATATAGGCCATGTCAATGTGTACTGTCAATGTGCGGGCGGCCATCTATGTTTACTATGATCGATGTTAGTTGTACGTGGTACATGGTACAGGGTGGATGGCAGCATTAGGGATATCCATGATGGGTGAAGGGAAAGCGGAGGGAAGGGGGGGGGGGTAGAGGCTGGAGAGGTTGGGCAATGGGGGAAGGACCAGTTTGCAGTGAATGGTACGAATGCCTTTGGTAGATAGGGGAGGGTATATAGGGTACGGAAATCTTCAGCTGACAATTCATATGCTGCTGAATTTGCCCACCCTGGAGGACTCAATGGGGCAAACATGCTGGCTTGAGCGGACACCCGGTGGTGATTGATTTTGGGGATGACCGCATAGGAGACCATTTGAATTTTTATGGGGAAATGGCATCAGTGACACAGAAAGCAATTGAATTTATGCTTGTTTATATTATGCTTGAAAATATTACATTTATTAGTCATACTCAAGGGAGTAGGGTTGTGATCCATGACACGTTTAATCACCAACACCAGCACCAGCACCAACACCAAAATCGTGAATACACGTGAAATATTGTTTTGGTGTTATCCTCATGATGATTTTAGCTATGAATTAGCAATGTGATTCCCGAAGTAATAGGGATATGAAGCGGGATTATTTAATTATCTGCATTGGTCGTTCTGTCAATTATCGTTTCTTCAACTATCCTCAATTTTTGTTTTCACTTATGCGGGATAAAGGAAGGAAATTCAATCGGAATAGATAAGCCTTCATCTATATGTAACGAAATGGTAGACTATATTAAAAGGGCTTCGTCCATAGCTCCCTGTTTTAGAAGTATCTCCCATTTACTCGTACATTAATATTTGTGATAAGATTACTGAAATCGCTGTAAAAAATTCCAAGTACCAATTTAAATTATTTTTTTTACATACCGAAATATTTCGGTAAAATGAGGCGAGTGTAAAATCGATTTGACACGGTTTACAGCTTCCCTACTTATATTGAGAAGGAAGATGCGGGAAATGGGATTTTTTTATCCCATTTTTGTGATAACATTTTGTAGGCACTACCCGGGTAGGAATGGCAAAGGCTGATGGTGGACCCAGCCCTATGCAAGGGCTGATTCTATCAGGCTGAGCGTCCCAAGCCTGAACCAGGCTTGACTTTATCGTCCACTCCAACCTGAATATCGGGTCGTTTTTGAGGCTGGTTGCAAGTACTGAATCAGGCTCGGTTCAGGCCGTGTATATCGAGGCTGGATCTCCCAAGGGTCAACAAAGGCTCAGCCGAGCCTAAGAGGTCGAATTAAATTCAAAATGTCGTTTTTTTTATAATTCATGATTTCGGTTTAATGACTTGGAAATATAGTTATCGTGATAATAAATAAATCCACGACCTCTGCTCTCAAACTTAGCCTGGATCAGGCCTGTACCAGCCCTTGTTTCCCGAGGCTGCCTAAATTGGATAAACATTCACTAATTAATCAGTTCGAGATTCAGTGGTTCATTAAAACTTTATCCTCGAATGAATAGATAATAATAAATAATGACAATGCTAATCATAATTTGAATACTTGTCATTGAAATAGAAATCTAAGTCAAAACACACCCTAACGCTTTTATACTCTAACATACATACAAGCAATGTATCGTTCAAATTTTGTTCGACCCGCGCGAGTTAAATGGTTCAATTCTCACGAATATTGGAGTCAAATGCTAAGTCAACCATCCTATGGTCCTCTTGAACTTGGGCGCATTTTCCATCTGAGTTTGCTCGCATATTGAGCGCCACGCCGGCCCGAGTTTCTGGCACACAGTCATCAACTTTCCTGGGTTGATCTGAACCCGGTGAAATCCACTACTCTCTATTATTCATACCGGGCGGCGCTATGCCGCTTCACGATTTCGTTGAAATCATTTTTTTTTGTTTATCTGTGAAACTTTGGGAGAAAAACTATATTTTCAGAGACTTGTAAAGAATTACGGGCGGTATTCTGATTTTTCCGTTTTTTTTGAATTCATGAACATTGACGGAAGGCGGCGCCATGCTCATTATGCGAGTTCAGAAGACATAATGACAAGCCCGAAGTCTCTGTCAGTAATTTTTTTTGAAAACTCATCTTCCCCAAAAATTGGATTCAGAAGGTTTTTGACTCTGAAAGAGTAACACGCTGTCAGTTCACTAGTTCCGTTTTTTTTCGTTATATATAGGGCTTATGGTATTTATGAAGCAATTATTCTTTCCCCGGAATCCTGCAAATTTTAGGTAAATCTGGGCGCTGCTCGATGTGCACACAATGGACGTAAATGCACTCATTACCATTCCCATTTCGCATTTTCATCACCACAAATATTGTCCCTGAGTGGGGGGGGGAGGGTATTGTTTCATTGGTTGAATAATTAATCCGGCAACTGCAGGAGCTACATATGCGCCAAAATGACCCAGTGTGGAAGTTACTGCGGAAACATGAGTGGGTTCGATATACATGAGATTTTGCATGCGCCAGGCTCAGTGAGAACGTGAGCCTGGGGTGAAGTACCAAGTCTCTGGTATCGTCTTATCTACCACAATGGAACTAACTGCAAATGTGCTTCGTCTGAGGCCCTGCAGAGTGAGACTTCTGCGAGAAAATCATGGGCTTGGCATTACACTATCTCTAAGTAGTTGACCAGATTTCCGAATGCCTTCTGCATGCTCTTTACTGACCACCGAAATTCCCGGTATGTGACTCAATGGAAGTCATTGGAATTTGGACCATCCTCTCAATTCTCAGGGTTGAATTTTTTCACCGAAACTGCTACGATATGCATATCCTAAATTTCTCTTGAAGTTGAAAATTTATTGCACTAAAATTTTTCCAGTTTTTCAAAAAATTTTAATCAAAATCTGAAAAGTTTTTGGTATCAGACAAAAATCTCGGGATTTGTCAAATTTTTAAAATTTTCAAACTGCTGAAAAATTTCTAAATTCCAAACAATAATATTGAACGACATTTTTTTATGGGATGAAAATTATATTGCGTATATTTGCCGACCGTTTTTGAAGATAAGTAAATAAATTTTGGGCCGATGGCGGAACTTTGGCATTGAGCGAACCCGGTTTGAGTCCCGGCCGTAGTCAAATCGGCGTGTCTTTCTCGGCACTCAAATTCACTCGATCTCACTACTGAACGTGATAGCATAGACGTCTGTGCAATTTGAGCAAACAGTGTGCGTTGAGGGTAAATGTCGGCTTCCGTTAGGGCCGCACGGGAAGAGGGGGGGGGGGAAGGTGTACGATTAGAACGAACTGATCTGAACTAAATTTCCTTTCGCTTGGGTTATTTTAATCATATAAAAACCGAAGGAAAATAACTGAAACTCACCTGTTGTACATAAGAACATCGGGTTTCCATAGTCTATGGGGCGGAATCCTCAGGTCTTTGACTCCCCCATACTGCGACACATTCCACCTCATGTTGACGTCATTCCACTCCTGAAAACATGAGAATAAATATATGAAGGATGAACCTGAAAAATGAATTATATAATTTATAGCGGAAAGGACTCGTTAGCTTGCCTGGCGAGCTTTGCGCCGCGCAATGTATTATTCAATTTTGAATCACAGTAAAAACCTAATATGCGGACAATGGTTAATGGAAATATTTGATATGAAAATCATCATCATACGAAGTTTGAATTTAGTCAAAAGGATTATTCTTGGCAACGAAACAAATTCCTCATCGAAAAATTATGAATCTTCCGAGGTGAAAGATGAGAGCTTCCTATCGGACTTAGTTTCGAAATTGCGTGATTCTGAACAAAGTTTCTTAAGCAACCTTACGGATTGATATACATCCATTATTAAATTCCGGATGTATGGAAGTTGACGTAATGACCCTGAAAATCAAAACCGAAAGTCTTAAGATATTGTCACTTATCTTGTCATTTCAGACCTTCCTTGTAAGGGTACAAATAGATGTATGTATGTGTGCAGATGAATGGCTGTGAGTAGATGGGTGTGTGGTGAATGGATGTAGGTGGATGGGTGTGAGTCGATGGATGTAGGTGGAAAGGTGTGGGTGGATGGATGTGGGTTGATGGGTGTGGATGGATGGATGCATGGATGGATGTGGGTGGATGGGTGTGGGTGGTTGCGTGCGGATGGGTCGGTGTGAGTGGATGGATGTAGGTGGATAGGTGTGGGTGGATGGCTGTGGGTGGATGGATGTGGGTTGATGGGTGTGGATGGATGGGTGTGAATGAATGGATGTGGGTGGATGGGTGTGGATGGATGAGTGCGGATGTATCGGTGTGAGTGGATGGATGTCGGTGTGTGTGTGTGTGTGTTTAAATTATTGTTCAAATTGTGCCGGATAGAATTTTTTTGACTGTCCCCAGATCTACCAGGAGAGTGACTTAAACAAGGATTTCTTCCATTGATATCAACAATTTTGATTGTTTCGGAGACTCTATGACACTCCGTCCTTAGAAATTTCGGCAATACCTTGAGCTACGGAAATATCATGCAAACTCGAATTTTCAGTTTCGAAAAACTAAAGCAATACAACTAGAAAAGGAAAGCAATAATTTTTTTCTGAGGTCTTATGTGTACACTTTGATTGCTTTAGCAACTCGCAACCATTACGATGATAACAAATCTCTCTGTAAAAAGCGTTACGAAATTGCAAACCCATGCACACCTCGTCGGGAGAATGATCCGCAAATGTTTAATTTTTATGCATGTAAAAATTCCACTATCTGATTTACACGTAAATATATTTGTCGCAAGAGATCATGGCGATGTTCACGATTGCATCACGTACCACGACGTAATACAAGACTCAGTAGTCGAAGAAGCACATGAGCATATTCTCATACTGGAATCGCAATGGAAATTCGAGGAAAATGGGTTCCAAAGAATACGCCATGAATAGGAATTGGTTTTTCCTAGTGATGTCCCATAATTAAGTCTCATTTAGGATTGCTCGAAAGTTTATATTGCGTTTAATTTAATTTCGATTTCCTATTTCATTTCATTTGTTCCCTTTGATTTATTCACATTCAAATGAGATGGTCTATCGATTTTAAGGTGATTGTGTATAGGAGCAGCGAATTTTCTTTTTGAAGTTTGGAAATTTTTGAAAATATGACAATTCCCAAAATTTAATTTTTTTTTAATTCCCTGAAGATTGCCCTAAACCGATATCGGGCGACTTAAAACTTTTTTAAGCCTGGGGAATCGTTTTTCCACGTGGCAGATTGCGGGTTTTACGGCTCTTGAGAGTTTGTGGTGCATATGAATGAATCGGTAGATACGAAAATAAACGGAGAGGAGAAATAATTGGGGGCAAGGTTCGCCCGTTTATTCCATTCGCAGTTCGATGCCGATAGACCATACATTAAGTGTTTTAAACTTGCCTCTTTCCTCTCAATTCTCTCTATTTGTGCGCTTTTTTTTGCCGCTCGTTTTATCAGCGAACCCGGAACAAATGAATTACCATAACGAATATTAAATCCCGGCATTTGAGGCGCAAAGGATGTAGTGTCATTATATGTCATAAAATGCATGAAGAGCGTACAATATTCATAAAACTATTTCTCGTCAGCGCATTGAATATTTGATGAAGAATAAACTCAATGAGAAATGTCTGTCAAATGGGTGTGGCTTACTTACTCCGAAAATGGATATGAATTTGTTAATTTTAATTTAGAGCATTTAGAATTTTTCAAAACAAAAATTCCAGATTTTTTCATAATGTATTTTTCGGGATTTTAATTTTTTGAAATTGAAATTTTTAAAAATTGGAAATTATTAAAATTTGTGAAGTTTGGGAAATTTGTCAAATTTGGGAAGTTTGTGAAATTCATGAAATTTCTAAAATTTTTGAAATTTTTGAAATTTTTGAAATTTTTGAAATTTTTGAAATTTTTGAAATTTTTGAAATTTTTGAAATTTTTGAAATTTTTGAAATTTTTGAAATTTTTGAAATTTTTGAAATTTTTGAAATTTTTGAAATTTTTGAAATTTTTGAAATTTTTGAAATTTTTGAAATTTTTGAAATTTTTGAAATTTTTGAAATTTTTGAAATTTTTGAAATTTTTGAAATTTTTGAAATTTTTGAAATTTTTGAAATTTTTGAAATTTTTGAAATTTTTGAAATTTTTGAAATTTTTGAAATTTTTGAAATTTTTGAAATTTTTGAAATTTTTGAAATTTTTGAAATTTTTGAAATTTTTGAAATTTTTGAAATTTTTGAAATTTTTGAAATTTTTGAAATTTTTGAAATTTTTGAAATTTTTGAAATTTTTGAAATTTTTGAAATTTTTGAAATTTTTGAAATTTTTGAAATTTTTGAAATTTTTGAAATTTTTGAAATTTTTGAAATTTTTGAAATTTTTGAAATTTTTGAAATTTTTGAAATTTTTGAAATTTTTGAAATTTTTGAAATTTTTGAAATTTGCATTTATCAAAATTTGAAATTGAAATTCTTAAAATTTAGAACTCTTAAAATTTGAATTTTTGCCCTCCGCGTCGGGTCAAGCTCCCGCCCTTGGCAGTTTACAATGTATGACCAAGACATAATTTCAAATGAAAACTACTGTACCACACGCAGAAGACGACTCCAAGGAGGAAAGTGTCAGTGAGATGATTCATATTATATCGAAAGGGATGGTGAATAAGCGTGAAGACACACAGGATTTGAGTAAAGTCCACAGTGGAGTCCTTAATAAATTCAAGAGGACACTTTGCTAGCAAATCTCTGATTCACCAACGCTTGTTGAACTAGATGATGGTACCATTTTTAACTTTCCGAGCTAAAGGGAAGTTATTGTAGTGACTGAAAAATGGAAGGTAAGGTTGAATTATTGCAGTCTCCGTTTCCAGTTAACTGAGGCATTTTATTTTATATTGTTATACAGTTTGTTCACTTTAAATCAAGTTTAAATACGGCGAATCTGCCAGGATTGACCTCTTTCGATATTTTTAAGAGTCAGAGCATGTTGAAGGGGAACCTTCGCTCCCCTGCAAATTGGTGGAACATCTTTAGAAAACCGCAGAAGGTCAGGAACAAGCTTGGGGAAATTATCCTTGTGTGTCTGTGTGCGCGTGTGTGTGTGTCTGTACAAGTTTCTATTTTTTCGAACATTCAGCTTTTAAAAATTTTCGTCAAGATCTGGACCAGTCATGGCTGATGACTAAATGTCCTCAAGATAGCAACTTGCATAGAAAATTATTTGAGATATTAATATCAGTAATCGAGCTGAAACTAAGCACCACCACCTCATGAACACTATTCACAGGTCCGATCAATTGTTTTTTTTTTCCCCTGGCAATTCGCCAATCGAGATATTCCTAATTAAAAACAAGACTATTCGTGAATTCTGAAAATCGGTGTTCTTGAATTAGTACAGGGAGAAAAGGACATGAAAAAATACGCAAAAAAAAAAACTAAACAAAATGGGAAAAAATGTAGGGATGACCCTCGGGGCAGGCACTGCGGTTTTTCATGTTCACAGGGATGATCACGGCTCCCTCTAGTCTGGATGAGCTACGGGTCGAGACAATGAGGGATGACGGGTAATATACTACCGCGATGAGGACAAAGGGGAAGGGTAATTGCTGGTTTTATTAAAAATAAAATAAAACACGTCTGCAATATTGAATTCTGTGACATTTATTCTCATTCGTGTTTCCTTCATTTTTATTCCATTTCATTTCACCTATTTATTTATTTATACCTTTAGTACACCCAGGAAAATAGTCTGAGTTAAGTTATTTGAATTAAGTTAACTCCGGCCTTTTATTTTCATGAGACAAATGCATTCTATTGTATACACCATAGTCATAGTAAAGATACACGAATATAATTCATTCATGGATAGTTTTGCCAATTTGAATATCTAATAAATCTGCGACGCCAATAATTCTATGTAGCTGTACTGAAAAGTTGGAAAGATTCTACATGAGTAGATAACCATTAAAAAAATCTGAAAAAATTCAGAAAGGCGGTGTTGGGAGTACAGAAATACTGCGAAAATCGCGGGATTTTTTGGAAGATCCAAAAAAAAGTTGTTTGTCGTTTCGACATGGAATGCCTCATATATCAGATATGGGCAAACTCCTTCAAATCTGCTGTTATGAACTGAGGATATATTTCCATCCTCATATCTATGTAATACCAACTTCTTTAGTCCATATAACAATGACGTCAGCAAGTATAAGACAGTAGAAAAATTTTTCTGGAATTTTTCCACAAAACTTCCAATGTTCTTCTCTCCATGTTCATTCTTACTTGATGATGTCAGATGCTGGGGTGTTAAAAATGTAGACAATTAGATAAAGAGACTGCGACAAACGCTGAATTTTCAACATCTGACCTGGTTATGCCTATTAGCAAAGGCTTGGCAAACGCCCACGATGCGCGTTGCAGTGAGTAAACCGTGGAAATTAATCAATTTATTCCGAGTGCAGAAGCCCTGGGAATACATCCAAATCTGCCTTATCCAAAGGGAGAACTATGCACTATATATATGCATCTAATTTATTTGGATTTAAAGTGAAACAAGAATTACCACGAAATCCGCACCAAGATGGAACATTCGAATTAATGTTTCTCGAAGTGTTCAGCTCCGTGAAATTCTGGGAGATACTCACTATAAAGGATAAGGGGATGAAAAAGGGAGATGAAGATAGAGAGGGGTATATACTGCATAGTCGAAGCCAATACGTTACGTGTCCAAGTTTGTACCCACTCGCTTTGTAATTCTTAGACCCTTGGATTTAATGATAATGGAACATTCGGCTGAATTAAAGTTCCCCCAAAATCTAAGTTTGTGGAGAATCGGTTCGGGGGGACTTCATGAGGGTATTCATTCAGAAAAGCAGTCTTGGTTAAAGGACGCAGAGAAGAAACAGTTTACTTGATGAAATCTCGAGCGCCTTTTTAACCTAAGTAGGATTCAATTAGGTCAAGCTGTAGTTATTCCCAGTAAATTCCATAGAATTGATATGAGTCAAGTTTTCTTATTCATGAGTGGGCCTTGATTTGATCCGAGTAGCATGGAATTGAGCCACGAAACTCCTTATTTGCCCTTTATCACGTCAATTTAGTAGAGAAGTGATGAGTCGAGTCAAGTATGGATTTGAATCAAGTGGAGTCACAAGGCGACATGACTACAAGTATGTCGGGTGTCCAGTAGAGACAGGTCGAGTGACCACTGAAATCAATACAAAGCGATCATTGATTTTGTCTGGGGTTGAGCGATGACAAATTCAATCGAATGACGACTGGAGTCAAACCGAGTGTTGAGTCTGCACCAGTTGAACGATAAGTTGAGTCATGTTGAATGATGAATTGAGTCAAGTTCATTTCGGCGTGACTTGACTTGAGTCCAATGACGACTTGAGTCAAGTCAAATCATGGTTTGAGTCAAGTCGAACGAGGACTTGAGTCAAGTCGGACGATGATTTGAGTCAAGTCGAATGATCACTTGAGTTAAGGTGTGTCCCACGCTTAACGATCGGATGGATCATTGGTTGGAATTGACTCTAGTGATGCCTTGAGTCAAATCGCGATTGACTCAAATCAAGTCGTACTGGAGGGCAAAAATAATTTCATCAATGGAAAAACATTTATCAATGGAGGGTGAAGCAAATTTTGGGACGACAGGTATTCACAGCCATCTCTGAGTGTCTCTATTATATATGACTGATAGGTTCGAAGGAATCGTTGAACCCAGTGATCGCTCTCTTTCCTCCGAGCCGGCCTACCGTAAACATCCTCCGGTGTATTTCCTCAATAGTGGGATTCCAAAAATTTGTGAGTAATACCCAAAACACGTGCCTCAATAACTTTTCTACTTAGTCTACAGCTCAGAGATAAGTACCGAGATTTTTTTTAATTCCTCAGTGTGCTGATACGTTTATTCGTCGTTCTTCGATCAATTATTTTCTGATAATATTTATGGATTTAGTTTTCAAAATTTCACATAAAAGTAAAATAACATACAGACTTTGTAACTGTGAAATTGATACATTTCATTAGCGTTTATGGCAATTTTTGTCTTGAATAGACTGAGAACGTTTGGTACCATCCAAACAAGATGAGTTATTGTACACCAATATGAAATGAGATAAGACATGCGTGCGCAGACTTAGCTAGGTGAATAGAAAAAAGAAAACTGAAGACGCCCTATGAAGTCTTCTCTACTTATTTAATAACCTGAAATGCGAATACCTAGCATTGTCCAAGAACATTCTTTTAGATGAGTAGAAAACATCCATAGAACACGCGACATTATGAAATTCCGTTGAAAACATGACACGGAAAATTTCTTCATATTATTAATGTACCAAATCCAATCTCAATGTAATAAATTTCGTTTGCTTTTCTTGATCCATCTGAGAATTTCAAGGAACATAACTATGATAAACAGAATGTGGAAGAAACCGTCAACGGCTGAAACGGCTTAGTTTCCTAAGTGTGTATATGTGTGTGTGTGTGTCCGTGTATTTTAACATTGTATCTTGTAGATACGCCCAAGATTGAAAATCTTCATAAGTCCATTTACATGAAAATCTTTTCAATTATTCTTTATGTTTTTTGTTCGATTTCTGAGCCAAATTTTCCTCCTAACGTAACGTAAAAAGGAGAACACACCCCCCCCCCCGCCCCTCACACGAGTACGTACATACATGCGCCCATGCCCACTCATCCACCCACACACACACACATAGGTCGGTGGGTGGTAGGTAAGTAGGTGAGTAGGTGGTTAGGTGAGTATGTCGGTAGTTGGGTGGGTGGATGAGTATGTGGGTAGCTGAATAGGTGTGTGGGTGAGTAGGTGGGTGGGTGGGTCGGTGGGTGAGTAGGTGGGTGGGTGGGTGAGTAGGTGGATGGGTGGGTGGGTGAGTAGGTGGGTAGGTGAGTAGGTGAGTAGGTGTGTGGGTGAGTAGGTGGGTGGGTGGGTGAGTAGGTGGATGGGTGGGTGGGTGAGAAGGTGAGTACGTGGGTGAGTGGCTCGATTACATCTATCTTCCTCGGGAATATCAATTTTCAGCCAAAGCCTATTTTCCTCTCACTGTATAAATTTGAAGTAATTAAAATACCAAGTTTAGATGCATCAGGCACGAGGAATACTTGAAGTTTTGATCCTCGAAAATTGTAATTGAAAGTTCTTTCAAACATTCTCACTAATGGATTTTTGAGTCAATATAGATGATCGTGGATCCACGATTGCCTATGGAACATGGTGAGTTGGCCTGACATTAATGAAATCGAGATTAAGAGTGGGGTTGGATGAGATGGCTAGCCCTAGCCATTCGAGAATGCCGGGCCAATTTCGAGGGACGAGTTTACGCCCGGAGATTAGGAAGGTTTTCAGTTTAATTGTTTCCGGAAAAGTTTCTTTGAGAGGTAGATGCCAAGAGTAAGCGCCTAGAACCCACAATGACACACCACTCTTTCAACTCCGTCCGCTCACTTTTTTTTCCTCCACTCTTGACTCCAAGCTTTTTAATTTTTTTTTTCTTTTTCGTTTGAAATGAGAAAATGAGTTTGCGGTTTTATCAGATTGGGGAGAGCGAATTAACGCTTTTTGACGCATTGTCAAGGCAGCGATGGGTATCTTAAGAATGCAGTGCATAATGGGAATGAATATTCTTCCTCAGTTCTATTAAAATCATCTTTTTGTACAAGAAATGAAATAAATTTAATTATTTCGCTCAGAGAAATTCTGGATGTAAAGGTGCACATGACAAATTTGGAGCATTGCAAACTGGTGCTGGAGAAAATCTATCGACATTGTTGGATTCGATTCCCCTCAGACGGGTCCTAGAGGCAGAATAGCCACTTCCTCCTGACGGTTACCTCAGAGGACATATTGCGGTTTCTCGTGAATATCTCCTGTCATCTCGCGAAGCTATGCTTTTGGTTTATCTTTCGACACATGATCATTTCTTCCGCATATTTTGAGACCTTATTCATGTAAATCCGACTACTGGGTCATACCTTTCCAGCTAACCCAGATAATCTGCACATTTGCCAAAAATCCGTGAAAGTTACGTGTTTTCTCCAAGAATTGACAAGTGTATAATTTGTTTTCGTGAAAAATTATGCCGCGGGGAGGTGAATTTTTGAGAAGTATCCAACAATCTTGTCATGTAGATTTTATAATTTTTCATGGATCTATCATTCGAGCGTCATCGGCTATGTCCGAAGTGGGTTGCTAATGAGCAGACAGCTGTCCGGAAACGAGGCTTGCTTGTCATATGGGAACAAAACTGGAAGGAGGTGGGCCAGGTAGCCGGTAGCTGACTTGGATAAGTGCCCGGTGGCAAACCGGAAGTCGGGAGTTCGAATCCCGACTGGGACTGTCCGCAATTTTTCTCAAAAAATGACTTGTATTTTGAAAGATTATTCATGTGTAAATTTGGTCCTGTAATTGGCCACGTGCTGTTGGATGTCAATAAAGATATGAAATGATATGAAATTCATAGCATTCATTAGCATCTGATACTTTTAATTGTACACATGTGAAGACTACTCTAAACCATATTATTACGTATATTTGATTTCTCATTTAGTTTTCTTTTTGTTTTTCCAATAGGATTTATATTGACCATGTATATTATGTCATTATAATCATTATAGTTCTTATCCATGTATATAATGTATATACTCGGCTGAAGGCCCTCGGGCAATAGCCTCTTATAAGACTTTTCTTGCAATAAATATTGTATAAAGTTGAAGTGATATGAAATGACTTATTTTTGAGTTCTTGAATGAAAGTGTTTAAACAAAAGTTGTTCCTCATGTAAAACTACATATTTTTGATTTTCCCATTTTTTTTCTAACTATCAAAATTCGGGAGATATCGCTCATTGAAAGTCATCAAACCCAAAACTGATCCGTACTTATAATTGCATCGTGTTAAAAAGCACGCTTGAAAGTCAAGTTAATGCAAATTGATTATTTTTCATTGTGAGTATGTGCCAACATTTTGGGCAAACGAGCAATTACCAATTCCCTCAGCCACGGAAAACTGTCGTCGTGAGGACAGATTTAATCCCTCCGGTTTTCGTTATCGTTTTCGTCAGATTTTCAATTATAGCGCAGCTTGTTTCCTTTTCACTTGACTCGAGGGGTTTACATACATATATGTATGTGTACAAGGGGTATACAGGGTAGGTGGACCTCGTTAGTCACCGGGGACCTCTTCGATTTGCATTTGCGAGTGGGCTTCTTCCCTTTATCTGCGGGAATGCGGCTCTGAATTATGGTGGGGGAATATTTGGACGCCATAATGGGCGGCTGGAGTTGACGAATTGATAACCAAAGCTGGTGAATATTTATTTATTCATTTATCTCGTTGTTCGTGTGCACAAACATCGGGGTAGGACAATTAGGTTAATCGAGGGTAGACATGTCCTACAATTTACGAGGTAACGTCTTATCTGGATAAGGTGAGGGAAATGTTGGAAAAAAAATTCCGTCTTTATTTTTCAACAACGGATATTGATATGAGCAAAAACAATCTGATTATAAAACTGAATTATATAATATCACTTATTAAACTATGAGATCACGGTTCCTGGAGCGACCGTTTATGAGGTCTTACGACGAACTCCAGTTGAATGTTTACTAAATCATATAAACATATGATAAAGCCTGGTGAGAAAGAAACCATGGCATTTAGGCTTTGGGCTTTGTGATTCCTCTGCTCTTTATACAGTTCGACGACTGATCTCCAAGTGAGAACATGTCTTGATAAAATATAGTTCAATTGCTCATACGAAAGTGTCATTTATTCATTCACCTGGCTTCCATAAAAACCAATATCGGAAAATAAATTCGGAAAATGGAAATCCAAAAAAGTGTCGAAAATTGAAACACCGATTTTCCAGTACGATACAATTTGTATTTTTTTTATCTTTGTTGAACATCAAAAAATGATTGATAATTGGATGTGTGGGAAGCCCCCATGTATAAGTGAAATATTGATTGGCAATAATTGGAAAAAAAATTATGAGAAACCTAAATATTTTCTGGAAATTCCAGCCCTTCATGTTTACAATAAACTTGAACCGAAAAATTCTCAGAAATCTTCTTAAGAAGATGAATGACAAATAAAACATCCAAAGATGCTTCCCCCTACATTGCGCGATAAAAATATATACCTATATGCATATCACCGTGTTTTGCTGGGGCAATAAATCTTCTCTCAAGCCAATACCCAAGAAATATGTGCCCAGTATATACCTAAGAGTGCATGAAATCTGAATGAGAGTTCACGGAATAGTGGAACTGGAGTCTGGATGCTCAAACTTTTCTAACAAGCGTGTTACACTCGTAACTTAGCATTTTTATGACTCTTTATTCCTTTCGCCGTTGTTCATATTTTTTTTTTTGTTCTGTTTTGTCGAGAGTTGTCGTGGAAAACTCAGGACAAAGTTCAATTCAGTGAATGTCATTTGAAATGCAAGACCGGGAATCTTCATGACCCTCAGATGGCAGTTTGTATCAGTTGGACTTTTGGAAAATCAGGAAAGACTGCAATACATTTTTATATATCTTAGTTTACAAATGTTCTACTATGCTACCTCGTGTACGTATTCAAAACATTGTTTTGTGGTCCACAGAATGAGAGATGGTTGCTTGTGAATGGCAGAAAACTTCGGAGAAAAATTGTTTATTTCATGCGTTCTTTGGCAGTGTTAAAGGAGAATGTCGAAAATTGGTCATAGCTAAACAATTGCTAAAACTACGAAAACTCAAAAAACTTTAAATATTTTCGAAACCATATGGTGCAGCCAAGTGACATCCCAAACTAAAATTTCACTGGCGTAATCCTATCATTGAATTAAAAGTTCAACTGTCAAGGTTCACAACACTACAAAAAATGATACTGAGAATTAATTTGATTCAAGATATCGATTGATATCTATTCAGACTTTGATTACACGATCCGGATTCGATTGAATATAAGGCAAAGGACTCTTTCGCTCGACTATTGCCGGGAGCCTGACTTGAAAAGACAGTATTCTTCCAAGATGTAGTGTCGTTAGAAGAAAAGTCGTTTGAGATTTGGAAATTTAACAGTTCATTGGTACAGAGAAATTAGAGTGGAAGGTGAGAGGGATGAACCCCGGGTTTGAGTGAAAATTCGTTTTCGACCTCTTTTGTTTTTATCTTCCTCGACTGTAAGTTTGAGAACAAGAGACCATGTGTTGTTCACTTGAACTATACGTGAGGTTGGACAGTTGTGTCTTTTTTTTTCTTTTACTCAGGCTTGAGAAATTAGGATGGAGAAGACGGTTGAGAGAAAACTGCCAACGAATTTGAAGGAGTGACGCTGGATCGTGGGTTATTTATGAGTCCTTTACCTCGTATTCGACCGTTACGTGTTGAAGCAGGCTGAGACATGCAGACGGTTAGAATCGGAATTTTTTAAATCTTGACCCTTAGCTGCCACACCTCAGTTCGGCCACGTAGCTGCCACGCCCGGGTGACTTCTCACCCCACGTGAAAAAAATGAGTTCTAAAATACGTACGAGTGTTTTAAGACCTTTAATTGATTCTGTCATGCTCATTGAATATATATTCAACTTTCTAATGATTTACATTAATAAGTGTAGATGGCGCTTTAAAAAGTGATCACATATGTGAAAATTCAAAAATGAGGTTTTTCAGAAAAAAATTCATTACTCCACCATTTTTTAATATTAAGGGCTAAAATTCCAGGATTGTACGCCCAAGACACACCACTATCATAAGAAATTAACAGTATACGTCGATCTTTCAAAAAGTTTTAAACAAAAATAAATTTTTTGCCAAGCAGCGGATGCTGCCACACCGGGGTGACTTGCTATGTCATCAAATCACATCTTACATCTATCTACTAATGAAAGATATCGATATTTGTATGGATTTCAACGATTGTAGACCTCTAATTTCACTTTTCCCAAGCCTGGGGTGATAAATCACCAACAGTGGCAGGTCAGGGTTAAGTAAAAGGTTTGACAAATATTTTCCGTTCAGTTCACACGTTTTATAATAGAATGAAGTAAAAATAAATTGAACTGCGACTAATTTCTGAAGCCCGAAAAAATATTAAAATCTTTTAAACGAACATAATGAAAAATTCTAATTAATTTCGGTATGGAACATCATTTGAAATATAAAAAGCTAGTCAATTATCTAGTTTACTTCAACAGAGGAACTATCGCACAATAAACTAGAAAGAGAAAAAAAACTAGAAAGTATTAGACGCAGATCGATCATTCAGCTTGTGAGATAAATAGAACGAGCGGAATACCGCTCATCTTCGCTCTCTACTGCGTCCCCCTTACCCCGCCCGGAATCGTTAACATCGAATTTGGGTCATTGCATGGCTGTCTCTGCACAACTCTCAACTCAATGAGTACTTAAGCCGCTGGATATTAGTACCTGTATGCACAGTATCCTCCATCTCAGTCGAGTGGAACTACTCTTTATTCTTCCCTCCAGCCACTTGCCCCTCTCATTTCGTATGAATGGAAACATAAACATTAAGATGTTTCGCCTGACAATATTTCAATATTATCGTCACCACAATTTCTGAACACTGGAATAGTCACACCCCTGTGCCAAACTTCAGTAGTTGCATGATAAGCACTGCGCAGCGCAGTGTACCTTTCACGGTTGAGGATGAAAAAAAAACCAATATGTATAGTTTTCAGTTTACAGTTGACTACTCTGGACGCGCATACAATATCGTTTCGTGAAGAGTGAGAGTACTGGTTGGTGGAGCATAGGAACTTCCCTTCCAACTCACTTTCAGAAATGGCGTCCGTCAGAGCCGCCCGCTGTCGTAGCATAGGCGTTTCCGGAGGTTTACCCTACGGGCTTCGACCCAGCTGCAAGGACGGGTGCCCAGTATAGCTTGGTGCCAGCTTGGACCATCCTTGACGGATACGTTGATCTGATACTTGGATTCAAATCTGTGTAAGCATGTGTGTTCCTCTTTACGATTGAGATTAACCAAATCCATTGGCTATTCCAAGGTAATAAATCATATGGAATTGATTCACACTCCTAACCATACAATCACCGATATAACCATTTGGATCCATGTGCTCCAAGCGAAAGGTTAAGTTCAATGCATCAGATCAAAGTCCGGCAGTATCTACCAAACCTCAAAGCACATCAACATCGTATGATATACATCATACTATCGGTCGCAATTAGCATATACTTCAACCTCACTTTGGTCTTAGGGAGGAGCAACAAATTAAGTGACCTTCATGAGTCTACATGAAATGGTCCAACAAATAGACACGACTTGTAGACAATATCACCTATAGGTGAGGAAACAATGCTGGACTTCGCTGGCAAAACGTAACTAATTGGGTCACCATATTGCACGTACGATAAATGGGCAAGGATAATAATTCCGATTTGGGAAGGGCAGGTGAAAGCTCATTTGACTCTCAGAGTTCCAGGAGGGAGCTCGAGAAGGTAATTCTATTAATGTAATTAGAAATAATATTGCAGAAACTCTTGTCTTCCAGTCTCATAAAACGAAAGCATAAAGCTCATCACAGAGTTATAAAGTGATAATCACTTTCACGGTCTCGATATTCGATACTCTTCCTTCCAACATGAAAATTTCGAGATTTCCCGATAGGGGAGGTTATTAAAATGCCCCCAATCTAAAAAAAAAATATTTTGCAATATATATCCACGTTTCATGATATCTCTGACCATGTTGGACCATTTTTAATAAGAAGTATGTGTGTCTCTGTGTGTATGTAACGGTGTGTGTATGAAGACAAATTCTTTCTCCAACGATTTCTCACCATCAAATTGTGCGATTGAGATGCCGTTTCGTGCAATCGAAGCATCCTTGTGGCCTTCAACGCTGATTAGGTTCGGGTTGTAATCGATTTTGTAGTTTTTTCATATTTCTGAGAAAACTAGCGTTTTACATAAAAAGAAGGAAAAGAATCTGCTCGTTTCAAATAGTTTTCATTTGTGTACCTACAAAAAGTTCGGTACACTCAAACTACCAAATTAATACCGTTTGAGATATTGATTTAGTCGAAAACAGTTTCGTTTTAATTATTTAATTGGTTAAATAACTGGACACAACACAGATTTTATTAGAGAAGATATTGTTTATATTTTCACTTTATTGTATACACGATTTTTCTCAACGCAAGTAAGGAAACGGAAGGTTTTCCTATTTAGTGGAGAATCAAAAATGATCTCGACCCTTTGAAATTTCAAAGAGAACTGTATCCAATTCAAGTTCATTTTCGGAGGATTTGGAGAGTTGAAGGGCGGTTTTTTTCTAACACAGAACAACTAGAGACGTTTTTAATTGGTTGGACTAAGGCTCAACCCCTTAGCAGTGGTGGGAGACCTTGTAAATATTAGTGAGAGGAATTCGCCAAAATGTACCTCTGTTGAGGGAAGAAAAAATAAGTAATAAAATTCACTCATTTGAGGCTAGTGCCCAATTTTGTCCGCGACGGCTGGTAAGGGATCAAATTGCAAAAGACGTTTGGGTTCTAAAATTCTTCTGAATATACCATTCTAGCTCGGATGCACTGCAGGAGGGAAGGTGGTGAAACGATTACCAGATGGGTTTTGGGCCTCAAATGTGAACTACGAAGTGTTTTTAAATTGAATGCCTGGATGTGCAATTTTTATGAAGTGACACAGCAAAGCATTTTATTGAAAGGAAAAGAGAATTGTGGATCTGGACCTTTGTTCAGTTGCTTGTTTGGTGTCTCTTCATGTTAAAATTATAAATCTGAATATTTTTCCCGAACACTTTTATGACTCAAGGTCCTAACCCTCCGCCTCTTCAGCCCTCTCTCTAGAATAAAAGAAATAATTTAGACAAATTATTCGGAAAAAATGTCAGGTCTCGTCGGCGACGAAACAATTTGGAACGCTTGTGACAACGTATTATTCCATTTTGAAAACGTTTTCTCCAATTTTGTCAAGTTTGTTGGAAATATTGGCAAAACAAGTGCTGCGCAGTGTGATTGGTCAGTGCATCACGTGACATATTCGCATGTAGCGACACCTGTCATATTCCAGTATTGCAAATTTGATGATCCCTATTTTTTTCTCTGAAACCGGTCTTCAAACATTTAATTGACGTGTCGGAAAATTTAGGAATGACAGTCAGGATTACAAATCGGGAAGTTTTGTTTGTGCTCCCAACGGGAGCAGACACACATCCATCCCACATGCGAAATTTTTTCAAAGTTCCATTGTATATCAAAACGCGGAAAGCCGAGGTATTAAATTCAAATGATACGTTTGAAGGCTGAAATAGTTTAGCATCACGATAATTAATGTGTGAGTGTATGATTAAACAATTAATTTCGGGCATTTCGGAGTACATGAGTCTCACTGTCTGGTCTGTTTGGTTAGAATTGACATACATAGCAACGACGCTTGGTAATGCTAATAGGTTCCGACCGTTACCGCCACGTGCGAAGTATGGAACTCGGTTAGTGATGTCATAGAGCCTTTCAAAGGATTTCAAATCTGGACCTCGTCAAAAATGATAGAGTACATAAAAAAAAAAACAAAAAAAGAGATCATGGCACCACGTACTCTTGATTTTTTTTTAATAATGCAAGTTCCCTGTTGTGTATGGAAGAAGCAAATATGATTGTATTTTAATTTCAATTTTCCACAAGTCATTAGTTGATTTTGCTGTCTAGACATACGTAGTTTTCTTCCTTTGTCTTCTCAAATTCTAAATAGATTTTTCACACGTCTAAACGTGGCAAATTCATTGATAATTTTTCTCACAAAATTCTACTAGAAGCTATAGTTGCCTTCCAATTTTATTGGATTCCTTTATTCGTGTATACGCTGAATTATCCATTATATCATTCATTCCCCACGATGATTGGAGCCCCCCCCCCCGCAAAGAGTAAACGCCCAATACTTCTCCAATCACGAATTTGACCCACCCATCTCAAATCCTACTAACCAATATTTTTGTAATATCAAAAATAAGTACACACCACCCTCATAGCCCATCCCTTATTTTTAAATTTCCTAACTTCCCTCAAATTTCCATTTCCCAAATCAGTCCCCTATAAGTATCCAACCGCATCACATACGAGCAGCATTTTGTTGAGATATTCTCAAATCGCATAACAGTATTCACCTTTCGAATAATCCCAAACCAAATCGTTGTTGTATACCTAATATTTTGTTAATTTCAGTTTACTAATAACCTTGTGCCTTTCTTACAGTATTCACAGTTTGATACTTTTTCTAAATCTTTCATTAGGGTTTAATTACCTTAATCTCTAAAACTCCGAAATCGTTTCCTTGCCCTTCGGTATTTTCCATTCCTCGAAGTCCTAACGTGGGGTTTGCCCCATTTCAACGAAACCTTACGTTTCTCAGTACTCTATTGCTCCCCTCATCGAGTCATCCCTCTCCTCAACATCCTAAGTCGAACCCTCTAAGTACATCCCTCTCTTCAAGTGACCAATCGGTGTCCCTGGGCCTTACTACCACCTATTTCTCTAACCCCTCTTGTCAACCCTCGGAGTCAAAAACCCGCAACGAGCATTTAGAACAGAATTAATCGAGAGGTCGAAGCAGTAATTCCCGTTACTCAGGAAGATATCCACAATATCCTAATCAGTATTTGTATTCTTCAAATAAAGATTTCGTGTTAATTTGAAGCAAAGTATTTTTCCCTCAATCCGGAGTCCAACATCGTTATTAAAATAAACATTGTATTGAAGCGTTAGAATTCGTGAGTCATCATTTCATCTCCGCTCATCCAACATCCTCACACCTCAACAAGTGCTCATTCCCTCTTTTTTATTATAACTAGCTGCATGAGGATTTAATCTGCATGTAGCAAATATTACAAATATTGTTCTGTGCAGATCAGATTTCTGGAATTTACAAGTCCAGAAAGTTCAAACACGACCGCAATATTAAAGCATTTCCTATTTTTTAATGTGAGGATATGCAGGACACCAAATGACGACTGCATATCCAAGTCCGCAAATATCATAGTTGATATTAGAAAATACATCGATGAGGCGCATGAATTGGAGCTAGAGAGTCTGAGCTCACACTAATCAGTCAGGATAGTTCTCCAATACTATCGATTCCATATTTGCTCAATCCTCATCACGCTCGCTCCGTAATCTGCCGATATAAATGCGATTACGTTTGGCAGCAGCAGCTGATCCGATATCGGACGACTCCCGATCATTCGGCAGCATCCAATTTTTTCCCCACCGCACAATAATTGTTACCAATCAAATAGAAAGGAAGAGTTCTAATGTGATAATATATGTGAAATCGCTATCAAGTTGAGGGTTCTTCCTGCTTTTTTTCGGTTTACCAAAAATTTCAGATACTCTAGAAAAGAATTGCTAGATTGGAGTGCTGCTGACCCCCCAATTTTTTATACGTATCTTCGAACTGAAGATAATTACAGAGTTTCTTAGAGGGTCGTTTTTGAAGTTCTCATTCCGCTCTACAGAATCAGTCTTTATAAAAATTTCGCTATCTCCCTTAGATTTCCCCGCATTCGTCCTCCTCTGTTGGATGTCTCTCACGCGTATGAGCAATGTTGGGGTTCGAGGGGCATGCCTAAAGGGTGGAGTTCGATTTTGATAATTATCTCCTGATACAAATTTCATATATAGTAATTGTTATTCAGAATCGATGGCTTGCGCGAAATTCCACTTGAGTCAAAAAAAAATCGGGAAGTTAAATAGTGACTTTAAGAGTGCATTTCGTATTTGCGAGATCCATCAAATCGTTACTACTCGAGATTGTGCTAAATCAATGACTTACCAGTTTGAGCCACAGGTTTGTGATAAGCAGTTGATTCTTCTCATCCTGCAACAGAAGAAAAATCATTATCATCGATGCAAGCGAAGTAACCCTTAGCTGCCACACTTCCGGCGCCAATCATAGCCGCCACACTGGGATCTTTTTGACCCCTGCAGTCACATAATCTTCTATTCTAAGTGAACCAACTGGTGTTTCATCGTAAAAAAATTCACAGTTGTACATTAACGACCCCTTTTTAAGACAATATGAGTGCGATGCAAAAAATTGTAAATTGAATTTGTTAAAAAAAAATAGAATTTGCAAAGAAATCCGAGAAATGACTGATTTTACTCATAAGGCCCAGCCACGAATGACTCCAGCGTGGCTGCTAAAGGTTAAGATAATAAAGCTATAGTAGGAACGTCGCGTTTTGCGTATCCCTCAAATCTCCTTGCGTATCCCACATGCCCCAAATCTGGGCTGGGGTATAGACGATTTTTATTAACCAACGTTTAATTAAAAAACTGAGAAATTTTTCTTTCCTTGAAAAAACCTTGAACCTGAAAATTTTCAAAAAAAAAATAGCGTATTTTTCAAAAAGAATCTTTCCACTTTCAGAAGGCTCCTATGAAGCATAAATCTGCGCATGTATTTTTATCACAAAAACATGACTGCATGTCTTCCCGCATGGAGTGATCGAATGTTCGCATAAACGTCCAAATTGCACTCAGCATCAAGTATGCAAATCATATGCAAAAAAATCAATCTCCAGTGTGCCTTGTGCATTAGACTCGAGCTAGTCCCTCCCTACAATGCATAAAACTTTGTTTTCTGGGATCGATGGTACGGCAAAAACATTGCACAACATATCACACAGGCGTTGAGGCGCAACACATCTCGTTGAGATGAATATCAGCATTTGCAAAGCCGCATCTGCATTGTTTTTGCACTGTTTTCATCCCCAGTCCCTGGTATATATTATGAAAGGGTTTGTTTCACGTGATTAGGGTTACAGGATGAGCCGCAGGTTGGGGAAAAAAGACGAGTGAAAAAAATGGAGAATAACACATATTCTGATGTTTGTGGCTTGCGAACAATATCAATACTTTATACCCTACTTTATAGCTTATCGTGGAATTAGGTCAAAGCTGGGTATAGAAGCGAGCTGGCGAGAATCGGAGGACTCTGGCATCCGTTTTCCAAGTGAAAAAAAGAAAAGGAAGTGAATAAAAGTCAAATATCAATATTGTGATTCATTGGACGATCAGGCGAAATTCATGCGTCTTACTATCTGCCAAATAAGATTTATACGAAGACAGTATTTCTGTTTTAATGTACCTTTTGGAAGGACGCTGTATGTGTGTGTGTGTGTGTGTGTGTGCGTGTATGTGTGTATCCATGTGTTCAAAAAATCAAGAAAAAATCACACCCATACCCACCGACCCACTCACACACACGCACCCACACACACACACACACACATACAGAAAGTTTCCCGAGTGACCCCAATGAGTCACACTGATTCAGACCACTAGTTTTACCGCTATTTCGTTATGTTTCAATCTGACAAATTGATGTAATCGGTGAAATGGGCAAAGAGGGTGTAGGCGGTAAAATGGTCGCTATGGAAAATTAACTCAGCCCCCAGTAAAAGCTAAATCGCTGGGTGCTTGAAATCAGCGTTCAGCTCGTTCTTTGAATAAGTCACTGATGTATCGATTGGGCCGCGCACGGGGTGGGATTCGGGTGGCTAGAGGTGGGTGGCTGTGGGCTCCATTATAGTGAATCAAAATGACCCAATTTTCCAAGATCGCGGATTTTATTGAATGAGGAAATCTGGTAATTAGATGGCATCACCGGTAATTGTTACAGTTACAAAGTAGCTTGGCTCGATTACCAGAGATTTTGGTAATCGAATATTAGAATTCTTTGATTACGATTTTTGCAGTTTTCCTAGTTATGTATTCACACACACATACACACACACGCACACACATACACACACACACACATTTATCAGACACACCTTAACTATAAAAAATGTCCAACCATCATGAACATTTCACTTTCAATCTTGGGGGTCATTATAACTTCCATACATCAAGAAGTTAAAAAATATTCCACTAACTCCCTGATGGATGAGTGCTCAATAAAGGGCACTTCATGCCCGGAACAATGGCCGGGAGTCATTGGTTATCGCGTTTGAGAACACGAGCGGACGATTACCCAGCTCTGATAACATCGATCGTTCAAACAGCGCTTGCTTCTGTTATAAACTCGGAGATGTTGGCCGACACTGTGAAATACTACCGAATGTCGTACTAGCACTTCAGGGTATTTTGTGAGGAAACTTTTCGCAGTTACATGCACTCGAATTGATAGAATTGTTATTAAACATCCGTGTCCAGAATGTGATTTCTCAAAATTGGACGTAGATAGATGGTGAAGTTTTTGGGAGCAAGTTTTTTGGAGCGGAAAATTGAACGGATGCATAGAAAATAAAGGGGATTTGTCCTAGGTTTGCGCCCGGCGTCCACTATCGGTGGTACTCATAAAACGAGACCGCTAGGGTGAGACCTAACCCGACGCAGGAGTAGGGGGGGGGGTTGCATCATAGGCGGCCGCCATCAAGGCACAGGAGTTTCTGGGGGTTTACCCAGCGCTAGGGCATACGACGGCCTAAATGGCGGACCTCATCGGATCTCGTCGGACCTCATCGGACCGCGTCGGATCTCATTGGGCCTCATTGGACCTCATCGGACCTCATCGGACCTCATCGGACCTCATTGGACCTCATTGGACCTCATCGGACCTCGGCAGACCTCATCGGACCTCGTCGGACCTCTTTGAACCTCATCGGACCGAATTGTACCTCGTCGGACCTCATTGGACCTCATCGGACCTCGTCGGACCTCGTTGGACCTCATCGGACCTCATTGGACCTCATCGGACCTCGTCGGACCTCATTGAACCTCATCGGACCTCATTGAACCTCGTCGGACCTCATTGGACCTCATCGGACCTCATGGGACCTTATTCGACGAAATGCTGAAGAGGAGCTAACGTGAAGAGTACATGAGAGAGAGGCGCAGAAATAAAAAACACATACACACACACACATACCCCTTATCTAAAACGTGTTTGGAATAACAGTCCAGGCGAAATATAATTTTTTGAAATCAGTTTCTTCTCTCAAGGAGCCGCAATCTCCGTGAATACTCCCATCAGTGTATGTAATATGTCCCAAAATACCAACGGTTGGCAAATTGAATTTCTACCAACAACATAATAGTGCTTTCACGGAAAAACGAATCTCGACAGATTCAATTTTTTTTCCATCCGTGTCCATTTTCTGGAATTATCTTGGTTCCGTAACACGTGTTACACTTTTATAGTACGCTGAGATCGTGTACCAATTGTGCGGTATAGAATTGAAGAATTCTTTTCGCAGTAGCAAACCTCACAACGTGAGCGAAGCAACAGCTGTCCCCGAGAGTTCACATCCCATTTCATGCGACCGTGCAATGATATCACTCACTCCAGAGACTCCAAACGGCATTTTTGGTGGTTAAAAATTGAGATATCTCGTATTTACATCACTCGGCCCTTTCAGCAGTGGCGAAACATTTTGCAGAATACATATGTGTCCTATCGCCCTCCTGCACACGGCAGGAATATTAAATAAATTTTGAATTACTGGCCGCTATAGTAATTTCAAGAATAAACGTGAAGTAAAATGAGTGGTACCAAATGACTTCCATCGAGGTCAAATGCACAACTTCGCGAGATAAAATTTTCGCGAAAAATTTGGTTCAGAAGCCTGTCTTAAAAAGTCGAATATCTTGTTAACGAATGGTTTTAACAAAACATATTATATTCACATTTTCGAAGCGAAGCTTTTTTACGGCCGGTCGGTGGGTTACGTATAAAACTCATTCAAAAAGATGGGGAGTAAATCGGTACCGTCACCGTACCGTTAACTCCCCCCTCCATTAGATCCGTGTGATGCTGCATACAGCGTCGTAGATGCGTGCGCAACAGAAATCTCTCTCATTCTTTGATCTTGCTCTCTCTCTCTGTCGCTCAGCGTAGAAGCGTTATATGCGTTGCACGCCAAGGAACGTTTGCTAACGTATATATCGTGGTAAAAAATACAAAAAACAGAAGACTACACCTGAATTTCCAAATTAATATATATATATATATATATATGTAGGCACCGAGAGAGGCACAGAGAGATTGATCGAATGACAGTGTACTATGGAAAATTAAAATGAATTTAAAATAGGCCGCTACGTGACACGGGCCAATACGTAAAAGCTTCGCTTCTTCCGGCCGTCCCACGACGGCTCCAAGTTTTTTGTAGAGAATTTTATTTGCGATAAGAAGTGCTATTTGCGTTTTTTCTCTAAACCCACTCATTTGCGCGATAAATCCGAAAGAAAAATGAACACTCTTATTAATGAAGACAGAGGATCTGCCTGTTAAGGATTCTGTGCTCCCTGGGGAATCATTCAGGCATGATGGATCACATTGATATCTGCAATACTTCCCGAAAAATTGGGGGTGAATATCGCGGAGGTAAATCGCGGCCCCCGTTACATATGTACCGTATTTACCTTGGAAAATTTTGGAAATATTGGAAGTTGTAAAACTTACTTGATGGAATTTTTATTTTTTCTCTACTTCTTGAATTTTTTTAATTTATGAAAATTCAAAAAATTCTAAACTTAATTTTTCCCAATTCGAGGGAAATCTGTCAATGGGAAAGTGCAGACAGAAAAAACATCAATTTCATTGAGAAGCAAAAATGCATTGGAAAAAATTCCAAAATCTTGAAAAAATTAGCACTTGTGAATTAAATTCTCCCGCCTGTGCTTTGGCAACCAACAATCCTTAATTCATCGAGTATCGAGGACATATCAGATCCACCAAGCCTCATAGCCGATGGGGGAAAAAAACACGGGATATGTTGAGAGGTGGAATTAATCGTTTTTTTTTCAATCCTGTGGAGAGCAAACCTGTTGGTTAAAACGAATAGCAGAGCCAACGGAAATCGTTAATTTAATTCTCGCTTTAGTGGTTGGCCATTGTATATAGTGCGCCGTATGTTTCAAATTGTCAATTCGATTTTTTAGGAAGAGTCGCTACACAGTGAAAAACTATAATTTCACTTCGAATGTTAGAATAAGCCAGTGAGTTAATTCACTTTGATTGATCAGAGAATAGACTCCACGAACACTCATTTTTAAAACTTTTTTTTTTCATTATTCTTTAAAACAATGTCAAATATTGAAAATTATTGAAATATCAAAAAATTTACATTGGCGCGCAACACTAAATGACGTATCAAAATTAAATCCGCCTGGAACCTGGGTAAATTTCATCGCCAATAATTGAATGAAACGTGTTTGAGATTGATCAGACATTAATGGTATGTGATGTAACTCGTTTGGAAATGGTAGCTGGTTTAAACCCGCCCAAATTCTGGTCTTCACATTCTATATTCTGTTGTGTAATTTTATCAAAATGGGGTCATTCAGGGTTAATTTTTTGTGTGCCCTCAATTATTTGTTTACCCTCAAAATTTTCGTCACCCCCGATTAATGAAAAATAAGGGTGAAAAATCTTGAAAACCCAAACTTCACATAATTCAAGTTACACGCAGATGGAATCCTCTAGCAATGGCTCCACATTTACCTGCCCACCAACACCTATCAGGAAAATTTACAGCCCCTTGAACACTGGATGACACCAGTAGCGAGCCCATGAAATCTTGTAAAGCTGATGTTCTGGGAGGATCATGGATGAGAAAGAAACTTGAGGCAATGAGCATCGTGAGGTAGGGAGATTCGGCTATTGTCAGGATCGCTCTTGGATCCGATGCTGCCCTCTGATGGTGCAGGGAAGTAGAAACCATGACCAAGTGCCCGGGCATTGGTCTCCAGCAAGGGGCAAAAGTAGTTAGCCGGATTAACACTGAATGTATTGACATATGAAAATGTACCTCGAATTAGGCAAAGCTACCTGATTGTTGAACGGACAGTATGCTAAGTACATTGCAATGAGACATAGAGAACATAGGTACTAATTGCGCTAAACTCGAATTGAAATATTTGAATGGTTCTTGCAATTGATAATCTGGACCAGTCCTCGTCCAAGGTGGAAGCTGGGGAATTAAATAAACCATTTTTCCTACCATAAAGATATAATAATAATAATAATAATGATCATACTAATGATGAGTCATTTAATTGATATTAATTGAAATTATATTAATTGCAGTACCGGCAGGGAAGGAAGAGAAATTTAATTTTCTGGATTTCAGTTAGTGAGGAGAAAGAAAGAAGTGTAATGCTAATTAAGCGAATGACAATTTTTCTTCTTAATCGTTTTGGGAAGTCAATGATATATTGCCCTCATTTAACTGCGAAGGGTTCAAATCCATAATTGCAATTATGCTGCAGGGAATAAAAATTCTTCCCTTTTTCCTACAATTCCAGAGAGATTAAATGGATTGAAGATACTGAATCGTTGATGGATTTGGAGAAAAGGTCGATTTAACTCGAAAATTTCAAAAATTGAAAAGTCGACGTGTTTCAAATTTGGATAATTTTGTTCAAAAATTTGGAAAATGTTGAAAACTTTAAACAACTTTCAAACTTTCAAGTACCTACTGCAAGAAGCTTTGAGATAACTTCTATTTGAGTCATGTCATTTTTTTCAGTATAAACTCATTTATACATGAGTGAAACACTAGCGTGAAGCAGTAGAGATAGCCCAGAAGTCGGAGTTGGAGGTGAGAGACTTGGGAAGAAAACTCTCGTTTTCCACTCCCGTGGAGAAGATTGCGTGAGGGTGTTGAGCATGAGAGTTGTGTACCCGCGCCACGGGGAGTTGACGTGACACGACAACAGCTGGCGATATGCTTTTCCGCTTCTGTGTAACTTACCTTCGCCAACTTTTTGGGTACTTTAAAGTCGTTTTGGAGGTGTCAGAGGCTGGGGAAACCCTGTTACATCGAGTTATCTCGAAAGTGAGACGCTCGAGTTGGTTGGCCAAATATTGTACTTTACACAATAATTTTGTTGTTTTTGGGAAGAGTGTAGGAAAGGGATGAATGAATACTAGAGAGAGAATGATATGAAAAAATTGGTTAACACATGCAACATTTTAGTTGGGAAAGTTTACAAGTTTGGAGCTTTTTTTTCGTTTTTGTTTCCAAAATTTGGGAGCGTATGAAATTGTGTTGGAACAATTTTTGGGAATTGGAGAGGTTTTGAAATTTTTGAAGTTTTTGAAATTTTTGCAATTTTTGAAATTTTTGAACCTTTTGAAATTTTTGAAATTTTTGAAATTTTGAAATTTTTGAATTTTTTGAAATTTTTGAAATTTTTGAAATTTTTGAAATTTTTGAAATTTTTGAAATTTTTGAAATTTTTGAAATTTTTGAAATTTTTGAAATTTTTGAAATTTTTGAAATTTTTGAAATTTTTGAAATTTTTGAAATTTTTGAAATTTTTGAAATTTTTGAAATTTTTGAAATTTTTGAAATTTTTGAAATTTTTGAAATTTTTGAAATTTTTGAAATTTTTGAAATTTTTGAAATTTTTGAAATTTTTGAAATTTTTGAAATTTTTGAAATTTTTGAAATTTTTGAAATTTTAAAAATTTTTGAAAATTAATTTCCAACCTAATGTATAAAAAAAATCCAACCTGCATATTATATAATTTTATCCCGGTAGTAGGGGAGTGTATATCCCCAACTGAAGTTTATGGATATACTCGAAATTCGTGGGGTGTAATATGAGTTTTTTCTAGAACTTTGGGTTCTTGATTAAAGTGACAGCTTCGTGGGATCATATGACGGGATAACGTGGGTGGCATGAGTCTATTGTATCGGTTCCATGGTGTTAAGAAGATAGCGCCATTGTGACAGTCCATTGTCATTTCAACATCTTATTAACTATTGTACTCTAGTGGATGTGCGCAATCGTTTCCCCATGACTACTCCCAAAAAACGAATAAAGCTGAAACGCTGCCAGGTCGCATGTAGAAATGTCCAATCTTTCGTCCACCAAAGCTCTATCAAAGCCCAAGTCGAGACGTTTCGCTAAGCAGAAGTCACACTTCCGGTTGGTCGAAATTACTCTTCTCCTTGTTCCAAGGTGCTTTTTTATGATTTTTCGAAGTTCCATTTTACTTCTCCCGAAGTTGAACTCAGTCTCACATTTCAAAAAATTATGGCAAAATTGTGCATGAAATTTTCAACATGTTTTTTCTACAGTGCACAATAAGCGGTCAAAATCGGTTTCGCGTGACTTGTCTCGGAAACGAATAATGCGGTACTTCCGGGTTGCACGTACCAATAGCCGAACTTTTTTTTCCCCCCACCACAAAACATCACCGATCCCTCACGAACGTGCGCACCGAACTTAGCAATATTCGAGAATATTCGGTTGCACGTACACACCGAGCGTGATGTTACGATTTTCGGGGGATCGGAGGATTTCAACGCTACCACGAACTTACGATTTCTCATAGTAATGGCGCAGGCTGGGGACAGTTTGCCCAGGCCTGCGACATATCCCGGGTAACACGAACGCAAACAACAACAAGCGAAGTTTAGGAGGGTGGGTGGGAGGGGGGGGGGGGGGTGTTGCCAGATCCACATGCGGTAGTAAGGGAGAATCGAAGATATCTCTGCGGACATTTTCTGCGGCTCTCTGAGTTATTGGGGAAGTAATATTGAAGAATTTTGAGTAATCACGTAGGTCCCTCAGGAAATCTTATAGGAATTGTTTTGCACCAGTGCACTATATAGGATCTAGTTATTCCAATCAATTGTTGGTCCAAGGTCCCAGTTTGTTCTTCAGGAAAAAATCTGTGGGTTTGTAATTAATGTCATAATTTTGAGTGCCAAGTTCAATAACTTGACATAAAAATAACAGGGGTTTCTTCCGCCGCCCTGAAGACTTCCCCAAATCAATCTGCTGAGGAGGAAATTCAATTAGGGAAATATCCGACCCTATTTTTCAGGTAGCGAATATACCAAAATCAAATATGTTTTTCACGTAAAAGAGAAAATATGGAATTGGGGCGGATCAAAGACATCCCAGGCCCATCAATTTTCATTCCACTCTTTAGGGAGTTTTCAGTCACCCCTCAATTTCCTTCGTCATGCCAATGGGATGACGCAATTTCCCGAGTGAGTGGAGGGATAATTTATTGTGGTTTTATCATCTATCGGAGAGAAAATTGAGGATACCGTGACTATGGATAATTCATGAATTTTCTTAGTGATGTTGTTAGCGTGTAGAACAGCATAATTTCAGTCTGTTCGAAGATTTTATTTTATTAGCCTATTACTGGTGACTGAGTGATTGGAAAGACCGCTGAATTGCGACTTATTATTCTCGCAACTTTGTCTCCGATATTCTTTCCCGAATAATGAAACGGTTTTTTCCCGAATAATTCTTCGCTTTACTCATAACGGAACAAAATTGATTGCTTTGCGATACAGCTGAGCGGATACCCAACCCGTCATCGTAGTATGGGTTTCTGGGGATTTACCCTGTGCCTGGAAATACGATGACTTCAATAGAGAAGATCGGCCCCAGTCGCATGGATAGGTGGATATATATATATATATATATAACCAGTGGTGTGTACATGTCTGCGCCCGACTCGGGGCACAAACAAAACTTCCCGATTTGGTATTTCAGCACAGCGTACTAAATTTATTCTTCTCCAATATACCCCGGTGCATCAGTAGTGTCATACTGAGAACTTGCAGATTTGAGAATTCTAAACTGACTCATTTATGAAGCAGATGATTATGAGTATCTGAGTAGATGCATGGTGAGCATGAGGATGAAGACTTATGGGCGTTACTTGAGTGGGAGTGCGGCCGCAATAAAGACGATAACTTTAATATTTTATCCAGTGGAACAGTATAAACAATTGCAATTGTTAATAACATTGCATATACTCCAGGAATGCCACCCAAAATGTAATCCGCTGGATTCTGCACGGAAATGCTCCGATTGAGACCTTCATAACGGCATACATACATAATTGTTGAGACTGCGATACCTCCTTCATTATCCAAGTTATCGAAAAAAGGCATCCCACATAAAATACGTATTTTTATATGGGGAACAACTTTTCTTATATAAATTTTGCGCTAACTCTAATAGTTTATGCAGTAGAACATTATAAACAATTGACATTGTAATAACAATATATGTAATGGACCACTTGCATCCAAAAACTAATCAGATTTAAGTTACGTGAAGATGCTTCGGTTGAATCATTCAATACCTCGATCGCATAATTGAGTCGCGAGAAATCGTGGACGAAAAATTTGACCACATACATACCCAGAAAAAGTAAGAAAAAGAGGAAGGAAAGAGAAAGAAGGAAGTGTGAAGAAGGAGGTTGACTTCCTTCTTCCTCTTTTTCTTTCAAAAAAAAAAAAAAAAAAAAAAAAAAAAAAAAAAAAAAAAAAAAAATACATACACACACACACACACAGACAGCCACTTTGTTTTAAATAGTCTAGAAAGGTCAGAGATACCATGAAACGTGGCGATCTGATGGAAAATCGATTTTTCATTTTCGGGGGCAAAACAATAACTTCCCCTATCGGGAATTTAATTAAGGTGCAACAGCAGGTAGAATCTGGGGAGGCGCGAATACATTCAGCTCACCAATTTTTCTACGAATTCATACTAATCAGAACTGCATTATTCATTAGGTACTGCGATAACAAGCTTGGTATAGTTTCCATCACACCCTTAAGGCATCCCGCATCTCCTCAAGTGTCACCGCACGTTCGAATATCAACTGAGAAATGAAGCTGTGTTCGCAAATTCGAAAGCGTCTGCTTCTAAACATCATTCGTCATTGTCGGATTCGCCGTTAGCGCTGAATTCAATGCATCCGGATGTTCTGGGTGATGTGTTGAGCATTAAAACTCGAGTATTTTTCATTCCAAAGAGAGACCTCCTCCAGGAGTAGCTGATGAATTGGTCTTCTGTGCAATTCTCCCTGAATTTATATCTCCTCTATTTTCGGGGGATTCTAAAGGTCTCAGCGTCAAAGGCCTCTGTTTTATCGCATTCAGGGGAAAAAACATGGCCTCCTCCTATAGTAAAATGAGGAACGAAGATATATCGCTAGACCGGACGGGAACCCAACCCAATGCGAGGTCATTGCAACTTCAAGAAAATATAAACAAAAATCGTTCTAGGTAGATATGTTGAGAGAAGGCAAGAGGTTGCGCACATTAATCTAGTTTCCGGAAATGGGGTTAAGTTTATTCCCTAAAATTTTGGTTTTCAGTGTAGAAATTCATGTGATCTTCTGGAGCTTCTTAAGGTTCCTGTATCGAAAGAGAGCTCATCAACTTTGCCTACTTAAGTTTTCCGGAGATTTTGCGATTCAAAGATGGAAAGATGAAATGCTAATGACTGCTTATGAATTCCGACGATTTGGACGTTTACGGGCCACTTTCCCTAATGATCGTAATTAAATTTTCCGAAAATGTCGAGTAATTAAGCGAAGGCCTGTAACATTCGGTTAGAAAGCAGTTTTACTTCATTTATATTCGCTCGGGGCCGCGCGTTACTGTCCTTTTAAGGGTGGAGTGAATTTCGAGGTCTATCACGGAATTTAATAACGTATTAGCCTTTTTTTGTCCACTTATATCGAGTTTAGTTAACCAAGGCATATTCCGTCCGTCTTCAGTGATAATTTATTCCATCCTTCATCGGCAATTTTTAGCAGATTTGGAAGGTTTGAAAATCTTTAAATTATGAACATTTTCTCCAGAAAATTGGGGATGTGCTAAAACTTAAACGCCTAAATTCGATTTTTTTTTAACTCCAATGTTAAGAATTTTCGAAATCTCGTGTTTCAAAAAAATCCAAAAACATCCCATTGCTTGACATCGGTGAAGGCGGGGGGGGGGGGGGGGGAGGGGAATTTAAAGTTAAAAGTTCCTTTACCACTTCTTTCTCCGAGCCCGCGCCGCCGACTTATTCAATCTTTACGTGAACCAATCAGAGCCTAGCTCCGCCTTCTGAAGCAGTAGTTCTCAACTTGATCACTTTCAACTGAGAAAAAAAGGGATTCTATGGCCGTCGGGCAGAGAACGGTTCCGAGGTCTGGTCGGTGCAAGCTACCACCTTCAGACATGAGATCCCAATTCATTTTTCTTCAATTCAACACGATTAAGTTGGGAACCACTGGCCGAGGGGACCAGCGACGCTGAACTCCGATTGGCGGAGTTCAAAAATTGAATAATTCGGCGGGAGGACCTCGGAGAGTAAAATGGAAGAAGACTTTTCGATAGCAAATTTCGCCCTCTTTCCACCCCCAAATTAAGGGTGCGCATTTGTAACACGAGGTGGATAGATTGAGCAGAAATACATTTTTTTCAAATTTTGCTTGAACTAAGTTTGATTGAAAATGGAATTCGGAAAGCTGCGACGAGCTCTTAAGGGTTCAGAGCTTCAAGATCCGGCATAGAATAGACCTCTATGGTTGGAAGTGAATTTTGAATGATCTTTTTTCCATTAATGTCCCCCCCCCCCCTTTTTTCCCGTAGCAAGTGGATAGAATCCGTGCGTTTTTCATGCTCCTTCATTGACAAAGTTATAAAGATGAAACTGCCAACGGAAATAACCCGCCCACCTGCGATTCAATTCACTCTCAGACCCGTCGTCTCGACCTTATTGTTATTCGCATCCACGACCATTTTTATCCACTCCATTCGTCCTTCTCGTATCCTTCCATGAATACATATTATAAAATTGAAATTGATGCTTGACGGATTATGGTGACGAGGCATAAAGATGAAAAATGAGGTGAATTATGGGAAGTTGGAGGGTAATTTAATATGGCCGCCAATATTAAATAATTCTAGGAACAATTAAGGGTTAAGGTCGGGGTTAAATTGGGAATGCGCACCAAGAGTCTAGTTTTTTTTAATATTTGTTTTAGCGATTTCGGAAATTTGACGATATGGTTTTTTTAGTTTTTGGAAGTTAATTTTTTTTGCAAAGTCCATGCAAACACACACACACACACACATCGGGTTTTTTCATTTTCCACTTATTTTTCCCTTCTATACTGATTACATAAAAAAATTTTCTAACGACCATCCCTCCTCCATTATGCAGATGAAAAAAAGAGATTCTCGTTGGAAAAAGTAATGTAATTCCTTTTTTAAACAATCATGCAAGAGACTTTTCCACCGGTTTTTTTTTTTTTTTATTTGAAATTGAAGATTTTTTTTATATGTAGCCTCCCTGTGAAGGAGCCCCCCGAAATTGAGGAAAGAGAGTGGGTACTTTTCCCTCCAATTTTCATTACTTGCACGAGGTGAGAAGCTCGGAGGGATTGCAGCCTTAAAAATTTCACCGCATCCCGGAAATGAAAAAAAAAACGAAATAGTGATAAATCAATTTATGGGCTTGACGATAAAATACTTGTATTGTCTAGAAGGTTTACGATCGCGAGTATCGAGTGGCACTCACAACAAGGTACGATAGATTCCCGCGATAATTTATAATTTATCTGCCGGAAGAAAACGACTGACTATCAGTTTTAGGGGGAATTTACAAGAGCATGCAATCACATTTTTTGTCCAATTTGTCGTTCTTCAATTGGGAGAAAATATTTATTCCGTGTGCACTTGACGCAACTTGACGCTGAGATAAACCAAGCGATGAATGCGTAAAAACCAATCGGAAAGTCAATCCCGTTATTTCAAAAGATAAGACTTGGATAATTAGACATCACCCTAAGAACTTGATTTTTTTTTGTTAAACCTCTGGAATTTATTTCTAATTAATCAAAGCATTTATTAGTTTTAGCGATTCAGAGGGTTCGAAAAGTCTAAAAATAACAATTTTTTTTCCATTCCCATAATTCCTAAAGTAACAAGCTTTTGAGGATTCCCAAACTTGCATAATTTTCGAAAATGTCTTAACTGTTCAAAATGTTGATCCCCGTGAGTCTGATAAGTCAACACAAATTCATCAAATGAAGTTTGTTGATGCAATTAACAAATTCAACGGAGAAAACTTGACTACATCTTCCGTGTAATTCTGGATAAACTTCGTATTATTCACGTTTGCGAATCTCGAATGAAATATTTGCTCCGTACATACCATGCCCTATATTGTAGAAAGACGCCGCAGTGAAAATTAATTCGAAGTAGTGAAAAAATGTGAAGGATCGAATATGTGTTTTTCTTTCTCCTTCCGTCTCTCTTGTACTCCGCACGGTAGCGAAGCTTCAGCATATTCCTCGGAAGGGAGTACTGGACACCCATCCATGCGGGAGGGGCCGACCTTCGCCATTTTAGGCCATCGTATTTCTGACCACGGGGTAAACCTCCAGAAACCCTTGTGCTACGATGACGCGTGCCTATCATGGACCCCCTCCCTCCCATCCGTTCCACGCGGCCCATCGCAGGCAAACATTCTAGTCGTGAACTTCGGATACTAGTAGACTAGGCAGATACTCTAGCCATTACGACAAAGTCCCGACTTGGGGAGGTAGGTGGGTGGGTGTGTGGGTGGGTGGGTAGGCGGATGTGTGTGTGGGTGGGTGGGTAGGCGGATGTGTGTGTGGGTGGGTGGGTAGGCAGATGTGTGGGTGGGTGGGTGGGTGGGTGGGGGTGGGGGTGGGTGGGTGGGTAGGCGGATGTGTGTGGGGGGGGGGGGGGTAGGCGGGTGTGTGTGGGTGGGTGGGTAGGCGGGTGAGTCTCTGGGTGGGCAGGTGTGAGTGAGTGGGCGGGTGTGGATGGACGGAAGTGGGCGGGTGGGTGGGTGGTTGGGCGGATGTGGGTTGGTGGCTGAGCGGATGTGGGTTGGTGGCTGAGCGGATGTGAATGGGTGGTTGGTTGGGGGGTGTGGATGGGTGGGGGGTGTGGATGGATGGGGGGTGTGGATGGGTGGGGGCTGTGAGTGGGTGGGTGTGTGTATGTGCAGGCACGCGTGAAAAATCTAGGTTTCTAATTTCCTGCTTCTTTTGCTAGGTCTAAAGTGATCGAAATTTCGAAATAATTTTTCTATTTTCCAACTCACTTTTCTATCTAAAATACCCAAAGTCGTTCATGGTTTAATTCATTTTTAATTTGTTCACATAAATTTCACGGACAAGCTTGAATACAGCCCTGAAAATATCAGATTGAATAAATTCAACGAACAAAGCATCATCCGTGTAATTCCGAATAAACTTCGCATTATTCACGTTTGCGCACCCAGATGAAATATTTACTCCCTAAATTCCATGTGCCATGTTTCAAGAAGACTACACAGCAGAAATGAACTCCAAAAATTGGCGAAATCTCATGATTTACGCTCGACTGAGCCAATCAGACAGCTCAAAGACAGGAGCAAATTGTCTTAGCTTTGTCAATTTTCGTTTCTCAATGGCATTAAATTTGTAAACGCAGGAGAATGAAATCAACTTTTGACAGTCTTTTCGCCATTCCACCTCACAGAATTTCATTCAATTAACGTTATTGGAGCGCTCACTGGGGTGGATGAATTTTTTCTTTTTTTTTCGCAGAGTGTTAAAATTAATTTTGCACGGGTGAAAAATGATGTAATTCAATTGCTTTGGACGAGCCACAGGAGAGTATGGGACTCTAAATTATCAGTTGGTTAGGTTCAACGATTTTATCGAGGGAGACAGAATTTTTTCCACATTTTCGGATTTTTTAAAGATTTTTAGAAATTTTGAAATTTTTGAAATTTGCGAAATCTTTGAAATTCTTTAGAAATTCCAACAGTAATTTTCTTTAGATTCTCGAAACGTACATTTTCGAAATGTTTCAGATATAGAAGACACAGTAGACAAACTCAGATGAAGTCACCTTCCCTTGAACCTCGTAAACCGCCAAAGTAGTCAGTCGAAATTTGCATTTTATTTAGTAATTTACAAGATCTAAGAAGTGTTTCACGGTTCAAGTTTGCGGAAAATATGAACTGAACAAGAGAAGCCCTTGTTTTTTTCCTCTCTTCAAAGACGGAGTCATCGACACGAGAACAATAATAATCCATTCCGGCTCGTGTCTCAAAAAGAATTGCTCTTGAAGATGAATCAAATATTCTAAATTAGAATCCTAGCAGCACAAGGGGCGCGAACGGCCTCAAGACCTAAAGACACAGAGGACAATCCTGTTTCCTGCAACAATCCTAAAAACCGATCAAAAAAGGCGCAACAAAAAATCTAAAAAATTCAAGAGCCCGATTTTGGAATAGACCCGAGCCACTCAAGTCCGTTCATTCTGAGATTATGCATTCAATATGGAAGAATCACCATATGCAATTATTGTTCTCCATACAAATGACCCCCGAGAATCCTCCAAGCCCTCCCCCCCCCTCCTCCCGCAAACCCAAATTTCATCTTAATGCATATTAATACTCCTCCAACCAACACGGCATATGCAACGGCTTTTCCCCGTGAAATTCCCGAAATAATCGTCCCAAAATTTCCACAATCACCAACAGAAAAGACCCTAGTCAGAATAATCTCCCCCCAGCTTCCACCTTTCATCCACTATATAGACTGATTATTTTATACACATTAGAATGCGACTGGAAGTACGTCGGAAACGTTAAATGGGACTTTACGACTTACTGATATTTAATCACCTCCGTTATTATAAAATAATCACCTGGAAGTGGGTCGTTAGTAATTTCCGTTTCGCTTGCGGTATACGTGAGCATGCGGATGCGGACACACTACAGACCATTAGCCCCTTACAGTCTATTCCACTCAACAATTGAGGAAAGTCCAAGAGAACGGAGGCAGAGAGATCAACAATAATAAACGCCAATTCTTGCATATATATAATTATCATTTGAGGTGCAATTGTCGCTCTAGTTGAATGTGAATCACACTGTTACATTCCGTTGGCGTTATTTCTGCATAAACACGAGCAGGGCTCGCCGCGACATCCTTGCGATATCCCTGCGACGTTCCAATATCCGATGTCACTGTGACCCTCCTCGTTCTTATATAGGCTGTCCTAAAATGCGCAAAAATATACAGGCTGTCCCAAAACTGCGCAACACTAATACAGGCTGTTCCAAAACTGCACCAAACTTATATAGGTTGTTCCAAAACTGCGCAAAACTTATACAGGCTGTTCCAAAACTGCTCCTAAAAAAGGGCTGGAATTTCAAGTTCCAGCTGGTTTTTCTTTTAACTTCCCAATCCATAGGGAGCTATAGTAATCACCTCGAAAACGAAATGAGTTGAGTGTTCACGGATCGAACTGACAACTATTTCTACGCAAAAAATGGCGGACTCTTCTTTTATATTTCTACAACACATAACATGCTTCAGCATCAAAGCTAAACTATCATAGATATTTAACCCTTTATCGTCTATTGCACTCAACAGTAGAGCCGAAGTGCCAGAACTAAAAGAGAAACGTGGAAAATAATAAACGGCACTTTCTACTCTCAAGCATCACTCTGTCAATTTCAATTGCCCACTGATCGTCAATAGAGTTTATCTTCCGTGTTTAGCCGCTTGCATAATTGACGAATTGGCGGGGGGCTAAAATGAGTACGAAACCCATCGATCTTTCGACAACTCCACTACTGGCTTCATCTTCAAATCAACGCCCGACGTTCGTGCTGTAATCCCACGGGGCATGATCGAGTGGGATGAACTTAATAAAACGCCCTACTAACGATGGAGTACGGAATAGCTATGTATGTGAAGGAGCAAAATTACTCCAATTTCTATATTTCTGAGATTTAATAAGTTTCCATATTTTCGGAATTGTATTTTTTTTTTGGGTGCGCGGTTTGATAGTTTGGATGCTCCTTGATTTTTGAAGTCTTTAAATTTTCAGTATATTCAACTCGGAGGAGCCGTTACTGTTTTATCCTCGAACATGGAAATTCGGGCGCCAATGACGGGCGCTTTCCCCCTCCCCCCTCTTGTTCCCGTCCGTGTGGGGTCAAAAGCGCAATGATTTTTGTTTGTGTTATGTTCCGCATATATATTCCAACCCACCCACCCATCCACTCAAATCCACCCACCCATCCACTCAAACCCACCCACCCACCCACCCATCCACTCCCACCCGCCCACCCATCCATCCACTCAAACCCACCCACCCCCACCCACCGACTCATCGGCTCCCACCCACCCATCCAACCACACCCACCCCCTCCCACTCCCTTTTCTGGGATATATATATATTTTTTGTTATTGTAGTTAAAAGCCTTATAACGATCGTCGAAGTAAATTCAAGCAGACAATCGCTTACTGAAGATGACCCTTTAAACATGAGCAGAACAAGAAGTTGATGCAATTTCGCTCACTCATGCCCACTTTCTTCATCGAATTGAAAATGTATGTTCGTGAAGGAACGGTAGAATTGCCGACGAGTTCTGGAGAAAATGAGAAACTGAGGGAAAACTGTTCAATTTGAGCAAATTGCTCGTAATTTTACACAGACAACATTTTTTTTTATTTCTTTTATATGTTATACATTAGTTACCATCGCAACCAATCTATGAACGAGACTATTTTATGAATTTTAGAAATTTTCCAGTTTTTGCAATTTCCGGAACTTTTCAGATTTCAGAATTTTAACCATTTTCATGATTTTCAATTTTTGTTCTTCATATGTCTATTTCCAATTTTTTGATATTTTTGAAGGTCTTCAGAGTGTTTTTGGGGATTTAAAAAAAAATTTAAGTCCCTCCGTATTTTACGAATCTTCGGAGCGGCTAATCAAATTGCCCAGCTCCTTTTAGGGTATGCAGATCCTTTTTCTTTTGCTAACCTCACAATATGCCCGCGATTAGGGCGATGGGACACTAACTTTTCATGGAAATTTCTTATCGTATACGAACGCTGAGCTCTGCTTTCCCCTGTCGGGAAGAAACCGGTTTGTAAATCGGATTTAGGAACAATACAGGTGACTTCTAAAATGTTTAAAATCCTTCCTAAAACAAGTTCCTCACATTTTCGTCCATAATCTTTTGAGATAAAAAAAAATAATACTTTGCAGCACTTCTCCGCTGATGTGACCATCCTCAAAATGAACATTTTCTATTCGCCTGACTCTAATACAGACATCCATTCTCCTAGATACGCTCCAGATTATTGATAATGCCCTCCGAATTCGAGGAATCTTCGAAACAGTTAATCAAATTGCCCAGATCTTTCTATTATTTCCCCCAGCTCGTGCACCACACCGACTGCTGCACATTACTCACGCGTCTCATCCCACCTCCATTCTTGAACTTCGCAATTCCCTCATAACTTTATTTTCCTATTCGTTTTTCACGGCCCCATGGCATTCGCTAAACTCCCCGATGAAATATTCCGATCGTTTCCCCCACCCCCACCCCCCTCGGTTTGTTTTCTTCTTTTGCCTCTAATTTTTTTCAGCGTTATCCTTTTTTTTGCAATAAAAAAAATGGGTTCTCATTGAAAATCAATTAGTCGGACTGTACAGGCTCGGGGAAAGATGAGTTTTTCCAGCAATTGAAATCGGAATGGGACGAATTGTGAAATCGCACTTGAAGTTGTTGAATAATTTGCTGTGCTAGTGTCTAGCAATCCATGGGATTACACCGTTTCACCGTAAATTCCAATAATTTTCTGCTATTTTGAACAGGGAATTCATGTAGTTTCAGAATTTTCTCTGGTTTCGAAAATATTGAAAAGCTGGTAGAAATTTTGGACCTTTTTGAAATTTTGTAAATTGTGTAAATTTTGTAAATTTTGTAAATTTTGTAGATTTTGTAAATTTTGTAAATTTTGTAAATTTTGTAAATTTTGTAAATTTTGTAAATTTTGTAAATTTTGTAAATTTTGTAAATTTTGTAAATTTTGTAAATTTTGTAAATTTTGTAAATTTTGTAAATTTTCGACATTTTCAAAATTTTGTAAATTTTGTAAATTTTCGACATTTTCAAAATTTTTAAAATTTTCAAAATTTTTGAAATTTTCAAAATTTTTGGGATTTTCAAAATTTCCGAAATTGTTAATTTTTTTGAAATTTTTGAAACTTCCAAAATCATGAATCTGTCGCAGAATAAAAATCTCTTCCCAACGAATTTACTTGACTGAGCAGATCCGAGGAAGATGAGTTTTTTCCAGCAATTGAAATCGGAAATCGGAAAATTGTAGATTCCTACTTGAAGTTGTTGAATAATTTATTGTGCTAGTATCTAGCAATCCATGGGATTACAGCTTTCACCAGAAATTCCAATGATTTTCTACTATCTGAACATCTCATTGATATAGTTCCAGAATTCCCTCTCGCTTCCCGTAATTTTCAAATTGTCAAAACAAACAAATTCGATTTGAGAAAATTTTGAAAGTGTATATTAAAAATCTCCGATTTTCTTCAAATTCCGAAACTTAGTTGTTTTGATTTCTCAATGGCAAAAAGTTTCTATTTTATTTTAAGTGAAATTTTCATAAAATTTGTCAATTTCTCGTTGTTTTACACCATTTTGTGACGTTCTTCGAAATATAATGTGCATGTGTGTGTACGCGAGTTTTTTTCCTCCATCCGTCTCTCTTGTCCTCCCCACGACAGAGACTCTTCAGCATTTTCTTCAAAGGGGACCACTGGACACCCATCCCCGTAGTCGGAGCCGACTTTCGCCATTGAGGCTATCGCATTTCTAAACACAGGGTAAACCCCCAGAAACCCCTGTGCTCCGATGGCGGGCGGCTCTGTGGACCCCTCCCCTCAGGTTAGGTTCCCGCCCGGCCTTGCGGTCTCACGCGGCCAATGAGTTTTCCGAACGAATTATCCAATCCAGATCGAGAGAAAAAATTGGAATTTTCAATCAATGTCCAGGATAAACAGACAAACGGTATAAAATTCTTTTGACAACACGTCTATTACATCCTTAAACCTTAAATCCTTCCTCAAATGTCCATTCTGGTCAGAACTCGAGCCTCATTTACTTTTGTCTATTTTTCTCTGTTGACGACAGAAGAGTCATGGAGGTGTAGGTAAAAGAGCTCGAGTGGAAAAGATGATATTTGTTGTGAATTGTTGAGGCCCCTCGAGGGCGTTACCTCAGGCCTTTTAGCCCCTTCACGTATTCCTGAAAGTCTGCCAGGCACTTTTCTTACTCTTCCCCCATCTGTCTGTGTAACCTTGTTTCATGACTCTGACTCTTTCGCCTCTTATCCTGCAACTTCACCCACGTACAAGTGATATTCTCTTTTTCTCCGGTTACCTGTAATCACGGTGCATGTCTTCAGGGTAACAAATTCAGCCTTTGGGAGGAATTTTGTTAATGCAGTATCACGCGCTGTTTTTAAATTTTTGAAACTCAAAATTTTGCACTTTCCTGAATTTTTAAAGCTCCAATTTCTGAATTTTGCGTATTTTTAAAAATTCTATAAAACTACGAAATTTGATTTTTTTTTACGATTTTAGGAACTTTGACTTTATTGAGTTTTTCATGTAAAATTTTTTTTTGACATTTAAACGATTTTGTACTCGCGACTTTTTAACCTTGAAAATTGGTTTCATTCAGGCACTGTCTAAGTTTCAGAATTTTCAATATTTTTAAGTTGGTTTTAATTTGTCCATTCCTCAGATTTTGTAATTTTTTTTAAATTCACGAAATTACTCCCACTTTGAAATAGTCCATTTTTTTATTCATATTGTACCTAGGTACAAGTAATATATTCCTCTTTTCTCCGGCTACGTGTAATCATGGTGCATGTCCTGAGGGGAACGAATTCAGCCTTTGGAAGGAATTTGTTAATGTATAATAGTAGTCATCGGCTGGGTCTTAATTTTTTAATTATAAGAAAAATTCTTGCCCTTTAAAATTTCAGAATTGGAAATTTTTCTTCATACCTTCTCTTTTCTCGAACTTTGGATTTTTTACGAAATCTTTCAAATTTTGAGCATCCTCCGAATTTCTGACGTTTCTCATGTTTTACATTCCTAAATTCGAAAGATTCTGGGATTTTTCTGAGTGCGAAATTTTTTTCCAATATTTTTTTTTTCTAAATTCCAATTTTTGTTTTTTTTTTGGTAAATTGCAAAAATTTTCTATGTGCTATTTATTTATTTTTAAATTACTAAAGAAAATGTTTTACTTTGTGGGACGACCCAAATTGGGTGTTCATACTGTCCAATCGGTAATAATTGAAGCGAAGATAGGCATAGAAAATTATTATAGCTATAATTGTTGTACAGAGTCTAATATAATGGCCCAGAAGAGTGTACACTTGGAAGTTCACGTGAACATTTGAAGCTTTCTCCGTTTATGAACTGTCTCTCCAAATTATTACAATTTTATCCATGCATAAGGGATGCTTGCTTCTTCTCGGGTTAGGTGTAATCACGCTTCTTATCCTCAGAGGAATAATTCAGCCTTCGGCTTTTCGGAGCTCATGAGGCGGCATTTGCAAGGAATTTCGTAAAGCAGTGTTACACGCTCATACTAAATTTTTGAAAGTCTTCAGATGCTTGAAGTTATCACAATTTTCACACTTTACGACCTTGCAGATTTTTAGCCTAAAATCTGTGCGACTTTTTTGAAATTTTCTGACTTTTTGAATTTTTGAAAATTTTTTGTCTTTCCAAAATTTTTGAAAATTTTGAAAACTTTCTCCGTATTTAGTTCCAAGTAATAAACATATGTATTCAAAATAGTGCTGCCAGTATCGTGAATGATTCGAGAAAATCACATTGTGAACATAACCAGCGTATACTAATGCAAGCGAGCTCAATTGATATCTCAGGAGTTACGTCCTGTCGGCACAAACTACACATCAATTCCCACTAAGTCTCATTAATGCACAGGAAAGCATAGGAAGCGCAGGGAACTGACAATCAGCACAATCCTGGGCTTCGCCTTGGTGTGCGGGCTTCGCATATAAGTCGGCGCCTTTACGCTTGGCGCGGCAAGTCTCAAAAGCCTTGACCTATTTACCCTACATCCTAGGCTAATGAGCGAGAAATATTGATCTTTCTAACTCATTACGAGTCTAATTGAAAAACAAGTTTGTAGGTTGTTCGTACATTATTCAAATTTGTGTTTTTTGAAAATTGGCGAGTCAGTAAAAAAATTTGAATTTTGAAAATCATGAAAAAATCAAAAATTTTGATAACACAAAAAAATTTCAAAAAACTACAATTTTGGAAAATAAAAATTTTTGAAAAAACAAATTTGCCTTTTTTGAACATTATTCGAATTTTTAAAAAAAATCAGAAATTAGGAAAAATTGAGAATTGTAACTTTAAGAATTTTAAAAATTTCAGAAGTTTTTACAAACACACACATGCACACCCACTCAGTCACCCACCCACCCACGCATCCATCCACCCACCCACCTACACGCATTCAAAATTCTCTAAAATTGTAGGAGGGGCCTTGAAACGTGGAGATTCCATGAAAAAACGGTCTTTCATAATAACTGCCTCTAGCTTGAAGTTAAAATCCCCGAAGGGCTTCTAAAATTTCGTGATTTAAAATGTTTTTTCCCATCAAAACATTACCAATAGTATTATTAACAATTGAACAAGTGCACTTTGAAACACTAGAATAATGAAACTGATATTCGATCTCTGGATACACTGACCAAATCAAATCGCTGCTGCGGTTTTCCCTCATCTCCGTGATTCTGCCAACAAATCCAGTGAATCCTCGGATAATTTGTTTGGAAACGTGAATGGGAAAGAGAAGATTTGAAAATCGCCATCGGGTATTTGCGGCCGTCATCACACTGTTTATTCCACGGAATGAATAATGCATTGTTGATGCTGATCAAATTCAGATAAGATAGTTGCTCCACAGAGAAAGAATTGTTTATATAAATTACGTTTGGATTTGGTACAAGTAGATTTTATTGTATTAAAAGTTAAAGTTCCAGATCAATTTCAGGGTTTTAACTTCCAGATTTCGGATAGTCTACACACTGATTCGGAACCTTGTATGTTCACTACCTAACTGTTACTTTGATATAGGGCTACTGGACACCCATCCAGGTGGCTGGAGCCGATCCTAGCCATTCACGGGATCGTATTTCTGAACACAGGGTAAACCTCCAGAAACCCCTATCCTACGGTGGCAGGTGCCTCCAGAAACCCCCCCCCCCCCCCCCCCCCCCCCCGCGTCGGGTTAGGTTCCCGCCCGGCCTTGCGATCTCATTCCGTGGTTACCACCCACGAAACCTTCCCACTATCGGTCGAAATCCATGAAAAAATATTTCATCATATGGACCAGTCTCCGGAGGCTGGGCGCAAACCTCGTCAGAGTAATTCCAATAACTTCCGTCATTGGAAAATCGAAAATGAGGAGTTCCGAGAATAAAGTCCAATGCGAGAATGTTGGTATAAGCGGACTACCGGAGGTAATAATCGGCATATTTCAATTTTCTACCCTCATTTAATCCCATGTTTTCATCACTTGATGACCACTCCATGCTATTTTACGTATTCATTTTCACGATACTCAACTCCAATTCCTCTATTGAAATTTTATCACCTGCGCCTATATACACTTTTCAAAAAAATTGGGAATTTCATCGACAATTTCACCCGAATTTTCGCACTGCGACATTGATTTTGGGTGCAAATTTTGAGGGTCTTCAAATGTTACGATGAAATTTAGAGATCAATCCACAGCTTGTAAAGCAGTAAAAAGTGCAAGTTCAAAGTAAAAAAAAAAAAGAAAAAGTTTAATGATTTATTGGCGCTCACTTATCTTGCAACTTGAATAGTACAATTATTTCCCCTAGGCCGCCGGTTCACCTCCCACCCACCCCAAACGCGCGCGCTATCTTCGTTCCCATGTTAGAAAACGTCTATTACACCCTTAATAGCGAACGGAAGATTTGGGAATTGCCGGGAGGTATTTGTGGTCGTCAGCAAACTGTTTATTTCCCCGAAATGAATAATTCATTGCTGATGCTAGCCAAAATCCACGCGGCCAGATGAGATTAGATGGGGGAATTCCCACTTGACTCAAGTCCGAAGATCATTATCTTTCAGCAGGATCTTAGGGACTATATCGATTGTAGGATCTTTGATGGCATAGGTGGTGCAGACGATTGCCATTCCCCGGGCGATTCTCCTCCACGAATGTCACTCTTGGGAATCGTACAAACGATTCAGCTACCCCTCCCCCCCACCCCCCATCGCCCATTTCCCAATACTCCCCATGGGAGTGTATAAGCCAAGTGCATAGTGGTATGGATAATCCACCCAATTTCGTTGTATAACCAAGGCCTTGGAATCATATCAAACGTCAAAAACAGACACACATGGCTACAGTCACCAGAAACTGACGTTAAACAGTGAAAAAAATTTGACGAAAATGGGACATAATTCATCGTGCTGATTTTCCACGGAGGAGCATTTTGTAAAAAATGAAGGGGAAATGTTATGAAAAAAAAACTGATGTGGGAACGTAGGATCTCGTATAGACTGTCCCATTGGAAAGTTGGGACATTTCGCTAAAGGGCGAATGCTGTTCGCATATATAGATTTTGTAACTCCCGGATAGGGGAAGTTATTATGGGGACTGCGAAAGGCGACAATTAAGTGTTTATGTGTGTGTGTGTGAGTGTGGGTGTGTGTGTGTGTGTGATCTTACAAAAAACGTGAAAATCATGAGCATGAGTTTGAATATGTTTGAGTGTACCTTTAACACAGCTCAACTCTGCTTCGAAAATTACTCAACTACACCTAAAGAAGGGAGTGCTAAATCAATCCAATTTTCATTGTGATTCAACTTCAACTACTCAGACTGGAAGTACACAAACTGGAAACTTGTGCGATCGGACTGGACTACTGCGAAAAACCAAACGGCTTTCAAGTATTCCTTCCCCGAGTTTATTTAACTCTGAAAAGGGAATTAGATCAACTCGCTGCCAGTTGAAGGGTGTCGCTGACCGAATTGACCGTCTTGGAAGCTAGAGTGATCCAGACTGGCGCTGGCCTCTTACATCACCATCATTCTCAGATTGATCCAAAACGGTATGGTTCAAGTCGACCAACAGTACTGAATCAGTCTCTCTTTCTCAAGTGTAGCCTTTAGGAAAATTGCGCGAGCAACGACGGTACAAAAAAGCTTGGAAGCTAAAATAAACCGTGAAAACTGCGTCCTCTTCTCCGGTTGAAGTGCATCAACTCCAGTTAATATACAATAATTAAAAACTACAATTTCCTGGAAAACAGCGTTCTCCAAACAATAAATCCTCAAGCGCTTCACAATGAATGAACCTCAGTTCACCTTTACCTCTCGTTTCTTCCAAGTTGACAAGTCTGACGGCTCGATGCATTATGTTCCCGTCAAACTTAGAGTGTAAAAAAATTCAGTAGCTGCAAACTTCCATGGCTTTATTAACGTGCCCTGCAACACACTCATTTTTCCCCAGCTGTTTATTTTCCAGTCTATTTTCTTTTTTTCTCAACTTTTTTCCTTATCCTGGCCACATGCGCTAGAAGACACCACCTGCAAGTAAATTTGCCACGAGCCAACGGCGCATGCTGCATGTCACAAGCAGTTGTAGGTCACTATCTATATATATATATATACGTTCATGGGCTACGATTTTCGATGCGACAAAATACTGCAATACAATTATTTATGCATTCGAATAATTTATATCAATTGTTTAAGATTCGAGGGGTTGCACCATGGTCTCAGCGCCATCGTTTTCCAAATTTTTCAATTTTTTATCCTACTGTATATCGAAGAGTTTGTTGTGTGCCGAGACACGCGAGTATTGTTTTCTCAGAGATAAGTCTCTAGTCGAGGCAATACGCGAATCCCATTTTTTATTTTTCCTACGTTTTCTCATTGCTCATTCCTCAGGAATTGAGCACATTTCTTGGACTTCCGTTTTGGGGTCTGTAATGACTTTTGGGCCAGCGTTCATACCATTCATTATTTGCAGATGGTCACAATTATCATTCGGATCCACTGATGGAAAAAATCTCTGACACGAAACATCGATTCTCTTGAGACAAGAGATTTCCTTCGAATGCTCAAATCGGAGCGGCATTTGTACCTCATGCCGTCTATTATAATTCTTATGCTTTACGATGGTTAGATATTTAAGAATGAGTATGTTACATATCAGTTTATTGAATGTTTCTCTCTAAAATTATATTTTGGTTATTAACTTAAATTTTCACATTTTTCTGTATAAACTTAGCACATGTGGATATATGCTGTATTTATTGCCTAATGTGAAGTTCTAGTAACATTTGGAACTCATTCGAGCATCCTCATGGGGAGGATCTCCCGCCAAATTCGAGAATTTGGCCTTTGCAAAGAACATCTCTTGTCTCAAGAGAATGGATTCTTCGTGTCAGAGATTTTTCCTAGCAGTGGAGTATTGTTATAGCAGTTTCTTCATAAAATTCTATAAGTACCGTGTAAATTGTATCGATTCAATAATGTTCAGGGGATAATCTCTTCACTCTTTGTAAAGAGCCTTGAGCAGGTCATTTAGAACAGTGGAAACTTTGTATTTAGTTATTTAGGGATTATCACATTTTCTCAATGGTGTTGGGCCACGCCCATCACAGATAATAGTTTGTGTGTACATCATATGCGGGTCTGAGGACTGAGCCCAAAGTTGTGCGTCGTCAGCCCCGTCCAAGTACTCAAAATTCTTACACCGGTGTCCTCATCCCCAAGCCATACGGTATTGGTTCCACCCATCCATAATTCCCTGGTCAATCATGTTAGTCTATATATTTTTTGTAAAATAGTAAAGTTGACTGGCATAGTTTCCCTGTCCAATCCAATAATGGTTGCGTCGTTAAGTAAATTAGATTCAAATCGTTAGCTCAATTTTTTATCTGGAAATATTAAGTTATATTTCGAGTTTTAAGATACATCTCAAGTCATCAACTTGAGAGAAATTGTTACAATTTTTGAAGTTACAATTTCAAGTATTTTGACTAAGTGACCACCCTTAACTGCAAGTAGTAGTTTTCAATCTCGATCAAAATAGATTAATAAAATCCACATGTAATCCGTTCAACATTTGTTAATGAATAAATTGTTAAACTTCATCAGTACTGTGTGTCATGTTGACTGATCAATTAATTCACATTAAAATCCTTCATAATATCCCAATCGAAATAAATCAAGTGACATAAAGAACCTAATCGGCGTGTCACCATTCCTGCGAGTTAATTTTATATTGTTCAATTGACGGAATTTACGATTCCGTTAAAATCTATTACAGATGATCAATTCGTGGTGAATCAGAGTTATATCGAAACGTAGTAAATTTCGAAAGTCGGATCAGCAATCCACATTTTGAACCTCGGAATCTTCATGATTAGGCAGAATGAAAATTGTTCAATTGAAGAATACGAATATTTCAGGGTCAAAAAGTTTCTGCATAATCGACTTGACTCGAAATCATCAAGTCAACTCAAAACAAAATCCAAACATTTCAAGGATCTGAGTTGGAGCAAGTTCAATCCAATTGAAAATCAATGCCATTTAACGGGTCCATCACTCTTCAGTAAATATCTCAAAATTGAAGGAAGATAGGGGAATTTTCAGATGAACATCTTTTGTGCAGCAAAATGCGACCAACACATTTGTTTGTTTGAGGAGTAGCTACTAAATTGGCCGGGATTAGAGGCAGTGAAAGAATTGGTGATAGAAAATAATTAATGCACAAAACTCCACTAACCTATTGATGATGTACTTTATTAGGCGTGAGCCTTGTGTCCTCGTTATACAAAATTATTACTCGTGGAATTTATCACGTTGCGTATCTCAAATAACTCGTTGAAATTCTAACTCTCCGGTGATTTTACAAAATAAAGTCTCAATAGATGATGTACTCTAAAAACCATTGAACTTCTAAGTCTCTCACACTATGTTCAAACGCTCGATTTTAACTCTCGATACGGACTCTACTATAGATGACACAAACTATAGATGTGAATTGCTCTGGTTGAATTACTGATACAGACTAGAAAAAATACGTGTTGCGGATTTTGTACGTGATCTGGCCCCAAATCCGACTGACCCCGAGGGGGCCCGAAATTACTCGATTGATTTGAATCTTAATATGGCGATTTTCTTACTACATTTCAAACATTGTTATCAAACAATTTTCGCTAGCTCCCGTAGTTTTTTAGATATTAAGCGAAAACTGACTTAACTCGATTGACCACCTCGCTACTGAAATACCTCAATTGTTATTTCAACTTCAATGAACTTCGACTCTACTTGCATCATCCAGATATCAAATTCGTGATCACACCTCGATTGCAACCATTTCCTATAGGTTGACATGAAACTTCGGCATCTTGAAAGCTGATTCGTCTCAGCCTCGATGTAGCGACAAGGATGGAACTTTTTTCCGTGAGTAAACGTCAGAAAATCGAAATATCCACTATAATCCGCGATGATGAATTATCGTGCCCTTTGTTAGGAGTGATTGATCCCCTTTCATTTTATATTTGTCATCTTTCATTTCATTCCAGCACAGCAATTCCTATTGGAAATTTATGGACGAGTGAGAATTAAATAGCAAACAATATCCAAACTAATCAATAAATCGGATGAAAAATGGATTATTCCGGTATCACTCTGAGCGGGAGAATCTTTTGGAAATTAGGATGAAAGTGATGGATGACAGGATGAAATGACATATTGTGTGGTATAAAAGTGTATGACTGATTTTGACAGTTACGGTTGAAGATCATGCTTATTTCATGGTTAAAAATCTGCTTTTGATGAGTGTCTACAACATTAACTCACACATCTGCATCGCCAATTGAGGGCTCATTGAATTAATAGCTGATTATTAGAGGAAATATTAATATGCAAATGCAGGCATATATTAAGTTTGGTGGAAGGGCGAAATCACAGCCGCATGGATGGGTGTCCAATAGGTCCTACCGAAGGAATGCTCAAGATCAATCACGTCTCCATCCAAAAAGCCTATAATTACTCACAACTCGAGACCCCAAGAAACATCGGACTTTAATTTGCCCGGTCATTAAAAAGAAACAAGGCATTAAGCCTCATTACAGGAGCCAAAAGTATCAGTAATGGTTTTCCATCAATTCCCGGAGACTAATTAATTTCCGAATTAGTCAGTTAAGCCTGGGCCAATGCTGTATTGCCCGCAAAGCTCTCTTTATGTGAGGCTCACAGCCAGCGGGCAATTCAATAGAATCAACTTGGGGGAGGGATGGGAAGGGGGGGGGGAGAAGCCGGAAAAGAGGGCTGAAATTAGTGCTCAGAAATTGGCGGGAAAGTTGCGTTAGCAAAGATTCAGTGGAACAGAAATTCTCAACTCGATCAACGACACTATCCTCTGTTGTTGAACTGTAATATGTAGGAGCGAAGTAACCCCTTGGGAGCCCCACAAAGTACTCGCCCAGAAATTGACAAATCGAAGCCATCGACATGTGTTGAGTATTGTCTAACATGGCGGGGATTGAATTGACTTGCTTTAGAGGAGTCATTAAAAAATTCTCCGAAACCTTATAGTTAAATTCCCGATTTATTATTTGCAGATGCTAGTGTTTTGACTCCAAAATCCATTCTTAACTTTTCAATTTTCGGAAAGTTATTGTAATGAACCCACAAGCGGACGCACTGCTGTTGGTTTCTCATCGTGCGACCGCACTCAAGGCTTGATAATGATCTACCCCAGGTGGGGAATTCGAAGCTTGAACGATGAGATCAATCTTGGTCCGACCTTCGATGTCGAAGCATGGACTTGATAGCTTCAACATAGCTTCATCCCATGTATAAGCCTAGATCAAACCAAGCTTAGTTATCAAAGTTATCCAAGCTTTGTTGGTTCAGCTTGTGCCAAGCTTGGCTCAATCTTAGCGTCCCTGGCGTGGGTCCACAGGTAGAATCCAATCTACGTCCAATATTGGACACATACGTACATCCAAGCTTACTAGAAATATCCAACCCAAGATTCAGAAACCATGGTGTGCTAAGCTTGGTCCGAGCTCAGCTTTGTTAGCTTTGAATATTAGCTTCAACAAGCATGAGTCCCGGATTGCTCATATACCATCTAAACCCAAGCTTCTGAACTAAGGTTGAACTAAGCTGAATTGAAGCACATTTTTCCTAGTTTCGATTTACCGGCTTCAGCGAAACTCTGCTTAACATTGGATACATATATGAATCCAGGATTGCTGCACCACCTAAACCCAAGCTTGGGAACGAACGTTCAACTAAGCTTGGTCCAACCTCAATGTTCCTATCTTCGAAGTTTGAACAAAGATAAATTGTGTAGCTTGGATCAAGATTAATTTCGATGCTTCAATGAAGATAAAGTTCGAACGTTGTATTAACCTATGTAACCAAGCTAGGACGAAGCTTATTCTATAAGCTGGGATTGGTATTACATTCGCATGTTCTGCACAGGTTGACGGATGCTTCAAAACACAGCTTTGGTGAAGCTTAGTCAAGCCTCGTCCAAGCTTTGATCAAGCTTCATCGCATGGTCAATTCCCACTTGGGACGCGATGACTTACTAAATTCCGGGCGATTTCTTACGACTTTTGCGGGCTTAAGTCATCGTGTTTCGGAACACAGGGTAAACCTCCAGTGATCTCTGCGCTATGATGGCGGGTGCCGATGCCCCCCCCCCCTTCCCTGCTCAAAGTCAGGTTGGGTTCTCGCCCGGCCTCGCGGTCTCATTTTACGGGTAGCGCCGATAGCGCACATGAAATGTTTCTGCCATCGATCGGCATTCAAGAATAAATATTTCAGCATGTGAAACATTTTCCGAAGGCCGGGCGCGAACCTCGAACCTTTAACCCAGTCGCCAGATATTCTACGCCCCAGCTCTGTGTACATATATGAGTGTGTGTGGGGGGGGGGTGAGTACGTAATTTCAAAGTATTGCGGAAGATGCACCAATATTTTTTGTAATTCACAAAATTTTCTAAATGGAGACTTTTAAAACTCGTAGGATTGAAGAAAATTAAAACGATTGGAAAATGAAAAATTTGCAGCATTGAACGGAGAAATCCGAGATTTGGCATGCGGCCAAAAAAAATTGAGTTTCAATATTTTCTTTTTCACTTTTTAATTATGAGTAATGTTAGTTCCTTAAGGGTGGGGAAATTTCTTAATGAGGCATGAGGAAGTCTCATAGATTTATCGTCTTTTCTTATTCGTCGATTAAGTATCTTATAGACTTTTGTGAATGCATTTGGGTCCAGTGCAACCGTATCTCGATATTTTGCATTATTTTCCCCAACTCTGTCAGTTGTTTCGCCACCAATTAGTTAAAACAAATGAAAATTTTGAAAAAAGATCAAATTTTGAGAATAGAAGCATCAAAAAGTCTCGAACATTGGAATAATTTTGAGGAATTCCGTAAGTTTCCATACTCAAAAGAAATCCAAAAAAATCAGCAATTTCAAAAATTTCGCAAAACTACAAACTTTGAAGCCTTCCAAATTTGCCGATTTCTCTGAAAAAAATTGCCTAAAATTGGGGTGAAGAAATTGGGTGATTAAGATAACACAGATCGGAGGAATTAAACTCCGAAGTTTCTCCAGGCTATGTCATTATGAGTAATCACAGTCATTTGGAAGGCTGAAAAAGTTCTAAATGGAGTATGGGAGAGTCTCATTAATTTATTACGATTCCCTTTTTTTGTTTTTCGATTACAAGCATCTTAGACTCTTTGCAATTTTTTTGGGTCATTTTGATCATGATATAATTTTTTATTCCACCATTTTTCATCTATTTTTCAAGCAATTGCTTATAACAGGTTCGAGCCATATACAGATCAGACTTAGGAATTTCATAATATTCCCTACTCTTACCAAGTCCAAAAACATTGCAAAATTCCAATTGCGAAAAAACTTCAAAATTGCAAAATCCTAAAGACGTTCCCAAAGTTTCCTCGGATTTGAGCATTTGAAAAATGTCAAATAAATTCCCAAAAACTCCTCAATGACAGCGAATAAAAAAAAATTCTAACATACTAAACAAAATAGTTCCACAATTCCAAAAATTAATTAATTTCGAAAATTGTTAAATGAAGATAAAACTTTAAAAGACGGCCGAAAAAAATTAATTCATCTTCTTTGCTTGTTTTTCTATTCCCAGCATCTTTTTGGGGTCCATTACGATGCCCCGACATGGCGCCACACTCTCTCTGTCATAATATCTCATTTTTTATCCCGAGCTTTTTTTTCTTTTTTTTATTTATTTCTCTACCAATTACTTAGAACACGGTCAAAAGATATCCTGGGTCAGAGTCAACCATCGACTTTTTTCTGGATGCCCGCCATGACCTCATTAAATTACTCTCAATTCGAGGGGATTTTCAGTGCGGAGGGATGTGTATATATTGCCAATGTAAATACAGGTTTATTTGAGGTTAAACAAAATCCAGGAGATTATTTCCGTTTACTGGATCCCGACTGATTCGTTACGGCCACATTCAGCTGAGGTTTTTCATTTTCGAGAAATTGGAACGACTATCATGTACCGATGAGATCGATTTTTCGCAATTTCTTGAAAATTCAGGAAATAAATTCATTTTCTCTAGCTTCAGTCTTTATGCAAAAAAAAAATTAATAAATGTACTTTCTTTCCAATCTCTCATTTTTCTCACCACAGAGCTCTCCAAATGATTTCAATTGTTTATAACGCTCTAACGTCAAAACGGTTGAAGATACAAAAAAAGTCAGAGAATACAAAATATGTATTTTTTTATAAGGAACAACATTTATTGGACCCATTTTTGCGTACCCATAATATTTCGTGAGATACAGCGTTATAAACAATTGAAATGGTTAATACAAGTAGAAACCAGCAGACATATAGGCACAAAAAACTAATCAGCTCTAAGTTACGGCAAGACGCTTCGATTGCGTCATACAGGACCTTGATCGGATAATTTGTTCACGAGAAATCGTTCCGGGAAATTTTTGGGTACATACGTACATCGGCACACGCACACACACATACAGACATTTTGATGTAAAAATTTGGTAAAAACAGAGCATATATATGTGCAGTGTACAAGCACTGAAAAAATCTTGGAAATTTTTGAGGATGCTGGAGTTTAGCATTGATAGAGTTGAGATGGAAGTCTCTGTCCGCACACCCCCTAACAATTCGCTATAATATCTACCCCATCCATTCAGTTCCACAAAGACAATATTAATTAATCCCCGAGTCTCTAAAACACTTTGTGATTGTGAAAAGGCCGCTATCCTTCACTCCAGTGTCACGAGAAGTTGATTATTTTCCCTCTGACGGGCGCGTCAAGTACCCCAGGGGTGGGGGCGAGGAAGAGTGGATGACGAGGTATATGCACACAAGGGGCTGAAACTCGGTGGTGAATCGATGCGAGAAAGTGGAGACGAGGTGTGTACGAAGATTGACAATTATCCACATCCCTACCACCCACAGAGTACTTAGCTGCTTCGTGATAAGTATGTGCAGTGGGGAATGTGCCTGAAGAAAGGGTTTAAAAAGAAGAGACTGGCGCTCGATAAAGCCATAATTCACAAATTGGTAATTGCATTTTCGTGGATACTGGAGGAATGCAGTTCGTGGCGGTGTCAAGTCAAACTCATACCATGGAGAGGAAAAAATCCTATATTTTTTTCTTAAATTTTGAAAATTTCGGACATTTTTGAGATTTTTGGATTTTTTTTTCATCTTTTTTGAATTTTTGGGATTTTTGAAATTTTTGAAACTTTTGAAATTTTTAAAATTTTTGAAATTTTTGAAATTTTTGAAATTTTTGAAATTTTTTACATTTTTTGAAATTTTTGAAATTTTTGAAGTTTTTGAAATTTTTGAATTTTTTCAAATTTTTCATATTGCTATAACTTCATTTTCCAATTTGTTGACGTTTTTGATTTTTTATTATCAAAGAATTTAGCGTTTTTGGAACTTTCGGAACTTCTAGGAATATTTGATATTTTGAAAAGTTCAAAATTTGGAGAGGGTTGACTTCATCTCAATTTTTTTTCAAATCTTCTCCATGTTTTAAATAGTGTCTATTTATCGAGTGAATTTATCAAATTTGTCGAGTTCCTCCACTTATGACCTTTCTGATATTGTAAAAGTTTAGCTGGTTTATGTATGTGGAGTGGGGACTATCTGAAGAATGGATGGAAAAGGGAAAAAATGAAGATATCGCTCGATAAAGCCACAATTTACAAATTGGTAAGTGGATTCTCGTGTGTGCCTGAAGGGTACAATATTATGGGGCTGTTGACAACGATGATCATGTTTATGTTCACTTTTTATAGCAAACCTTTTTTTTTACCTCATGTCGATGTATGAAGAACGGCATCATTCGAAATAAGTCTTCGATGCGATTTTTGATGTTTTAACATTGTCCATTTATAGCAAAGAAAATTTGAAATTGAAGCATTTTATTGTCTCTAAGCCCTAGTAGAAATGCTGCCTCGTGGAAGTCTCAGTTAGAGGTCGATGTTCGACCCTCCGAGCTCGAAACTGGTCGAAACTAGGGAAGTTTTACAATTTACATCCCTATATCCACATAGACCACTCTTCCTCTAGTAATTTCTAAATTTCGACACACTAATTTTTCTGTCTGTTTCAGAAATTTCAAAAATTTCCTCTTTTCAATCCCTCCCCCCCCCCCCCCTCCCGTCCACTTCACCCACCCCACCGGCCCACTTCACCCACCCCACCCGCCCACTTCGCCCACCCCACCCGCCCACTCTATCCACCCCACCCGCCCACCCCACTCCACCCGCCCACCTCACTCCACCCGCCCACCCCACTCCACCCGCCCACCCCACTCCACCCGCCCACCCCACTCCACCCTGCCCACTCTACTACAGGCACCCACCCACCCCACCCTGCCCACTCCACTCCACCCACCCACTCCACCAAACACCGCGATCCACTAATCGCATTTTTCCTTTTTAAACGCTTTTTTTTTCCTGAGTAACTTTTTATCACTTTCGTTACCAACCCCTGAAAATCCATGATGTGCTGCGGTGGCGAAAGATTTAAGAACGAATTCGTTAATTATACGACGGCCATTAATCTCGCGGGACACGGGGATTTATCGTCCCAAGGGGAAAATGGTAACTGGAAGTCGTCTTGAGGGCCACTCGGACGCGTAGTCCTCCCGTGTAGTTCCGCGTAGTCTTTTCCTGTCGTAGTATCACCAGCGGAAAGATACTTCATGCGCCATTACATCTCTCAAGCCGTCCAACGGTAATTGAATCCGTCCTTCCAGGAGTCGGCAAACTTCTCCCCTACTTTTCACCCCTCCTCCCCTTGTCACTGCATTTTCTAGTTTTTTTTTCGCCCCACCGAGAGCAATATCAATGGATCACCAAAGTCGTTTAAAGCGTCGTTTGGGCTATCCTTAAACAGTATTTCACCCAATTCTGGGGAGGATTTATTCCTATTCCACGTACTCCTGAATTGAGGGAAACAATTTTCAATGTGTGGTTTCGTGAGAATTTTTTGATGTTGAAATAACTGCAAAAAAAAATTTTCAAAGTTTGGAAATTTTGGGAATTTTTAAAATTGTTGAAATTTTTAAAATTGTTGAAATTTTTAAAATTGTTGAAATTTTTGAAATTTTTGAATTTTCTCAAATTTTTGAATGAGCCAAATTTTAAAAATTCTTCAAATAAAGTCTACACATCAGGCCAACATTTTTTTGACTCACTCCATCTTATCACCTTGACCGGGCCACGCGAAAATGAGATGGTTTCCACGGGATTTTCCCCATTTTTCCCCTAATTTTCCTCCTTTTTTTTCATCTCCTTCTCCCGCACTCTGATGAGAAACATGGAAAAAAAGGGACTGTCAGGGGCACTCGGTATGTTTGTGTGTAATGTATGCATGTGTATGACTCTCCGGTCGTTGCGCCGTGGATGAGAGAAGGCGAGCTTTTTTTCTGTAGCTAATTGCCACCGCTGCGCCCCCTTTTTCCCCCACCAGCTCTCCCCGCATGTCCCCCTTTATAGGAGATTCCAAAATCCCTGTTAAAGGAAATTCCGGTCACATCTAAAAATTGCGTAATACGAGTATTTATCTGGTACATCTTATATACTAAAGGTAACGATATAATACAAATTTACTCGATCGTTATTAAAAAATCGTATTGTTTATTCTCTCTCGAGATAACTCTATATCTCGAAAACGATTAGAGATACAGAGAAGAGTACTTAACAAATTTTGTTCCTCTCTGAAAATTACACATTTTATGTTCTACGCCTTTTGTAGCCAACCCTCATCGTTAAGTCGGTATCATCGTTTGAATCCAAAAAGAAATTTATTTATTTTTTCGTAAAACCACTTGTTGAGGAGGTAACCGCGTTTCCAAGGAAATTTCGCAAATTTTCGATTTCCCATCTCGTACATTCATTATATTTATCGCATATTCGCAATATTTTCACCCATCCATCCGTACCCACATTACGAGTTATTTTGAAACATCCTGTATATCCACATAGTATGTGGGACGCATGGCGCACACGGCCTGTGACACCGCAGAGCTTGGCGCATGCTACGCCTGAATGATCTCGCCTACCCCCCTCACCCCCCCCCCCCCCCCCCCCGCGCCCTTGGCCAGTCATTTTTCTCGCTTTTATATCAACACGACCAACGCAAAAGAAAAAACCGGCGAAGAAAAGGGTGAGACGACCAGGGGGGGGGGGGCGGGGGAAGGAGGGGCACGAGTGAGTGCCGCGACAGTCCGCGTATTGTGAATATCGAAACTTTTTGCGTTTTGCTTCCTTCCCAGTAAACAATTGGCGTTTCGGTAGTGGTGGATGAAGGTTTGATATAGTCATATCAATTGAGGGAATAATGAACTCCAAGTTTTTTTTTTTTTTGGTTGTAAAAAAAGGGGAAACATGGTTTTTCCTGAGCATCCGATCGCCCCCCCCCCCCTCTCCCCACGTGACAATGTTCGACTTTGGGACTTGCCAAGGACCACCACCCACTCCCACCCCCTCCTCCCACGTGACAATGCTCGACTCTGGGACCTGCCAAGGAGCACCACCCACTCCCCCCCACATGACAATGTTCGACTTTGGGACCTGCCAAGGACCACAACCCACTCCCACCCCCTCCTCCCACGTGACAATGCTCGACTCTGGGACCTGCCAAGGATCACAACCCACTCCCACCTCCTCCCCCCACGTGACAATGTTTGACTTTGGGACCTGCCAAGGACCACCACCCACTCCTACCCCCTCCCTCAAAACCCCATGTATATGACTTATCAAATGGAATCGTTAAAAACAATATTTGTGTAATTTTATAGGTCATTTGTCGGGTCACTAAGACACAGTCTTTGCCCTACATGGATCCAACTGAGTGTCTATAATTTTCCCAAATTTTCCCATCGAATTCAATTGCGTGGTGTATTCCCTGTGTAGACACGAAAATTACCCAATCCATGTCCACCGAAAATTGTGTCATATTGATATATGGAGTCTTGTTCCGCGCGCATGTAAGGACTTCGTATCATTGGACTTTGGAGACAGGGGAATGGACCGAATCTGGGATTCAGGACAATTATCGGGTGTGTTGGTGAGAAGTGGTCATCGCTGATTCGCCCGGAATTGGATATCTCCGGCGTTCGAAAACTTGATTCGTCTCGGGCTAACACGATGGAATGCCATCAGCTGGTCCAGATGTACGACTGTACTGGTCCAAATGCTGATCAAGTGGGTGCTATTGATTTCCGTTAATTACGACGCTTTTTTTTCAACGTGAAACGTTCAACATTGACTTTCGCGGTTGAACCACTGTTCAAACTGCTTCAGTTCATTTTTTAGACACTATAAATACCTACCGTGTGTTCAATTAAGCGCCACATCCGAGAAGCAAATATAACGAGTAAATGAATTAGCGAGTGATGAAAATAGGCGAATTGTTATTGTTTCTCGAGGATTTGCGTCTATTTGTTTGGCGGGAAAACCATTCAAACGCATGTGTAAAATTGAGCAAATCGAAAAATTGATTGTGTCGTCTCCCAGAGTTAACTAATTCCTTTTTTTTTCCTCTCCTGAAATTCCACATAGTCAGCCCAAGGATCCATAAAATAGGGAGAAAATAATTGACACTGACTTCATTTTCTATGGACCTTCCTACCTAATAACACTGCCCTAGGAGAGTGATTTTTTCTTGATGAATCCTATCACGAAAATGTTCCTTCGATAATGGGCACGGCGTCTTAAAAAATCCCCCGCGACTTTCATAAAAAAGCCAATATTTCACTTCCTATTAAGCTGGGTGTATCGCAGCCTACAGTTTCCCGCCAATCTAAATATACGTTTCCCATTAGTATTCCGGCATTTCGCCGTAAATTTTCCAAATTTCAGAAATACATTTTTTGTAAAAGTTACTTTTCTGCATGGAACGGATCTCACCTATTTCCTACTTTTCTTCAATTTCGACATGTGCTATCGGAATCCACGAAATGGGACCGCAAGGTCGGGCAAGAACCCAACCCCCCACCCCCCGCGGGGGGAGGGAGTGGGTGCCAGCACAGACGCGCGACATCGCAGCATAGGGCTTTCTGGGGGTTTACCCTGTGTTTAGAAATACGATGGCTAAAAATGGCAAAAGTTGGAGCCAGCTACAGGGATGGGTGGCCATGTAGTCCCAACTTGCGGAAAACTCAAAAGATCATACAAATTGTCACGTTTTGAAAAAATCGAAACATATCTATCATATGGGCAATTGCCCAAAAGAAATGATCATTCGTAACATATACTCTCCATGGCATAAATGCATTGGGAAAGAAATGGCCCCTTCTTGTAATTCGCCAGTGGAAACTGGGAAAAGTAGTCCCAGGAGTGGCATAACTGGGCACGTACCGGAACCACACCAGGAGCCCCTGAACCTTATTAACGTAATACGTGCCTCAGCATGGTAAACGTGGCTGGATAGCATTTCAACATCACACTGCACCAGTTCCACACCATAGACAAACATTAACCCTATTTGTCTGTATTTTTGCCACTCCCTGCATCTCCATTGCTATATTGCACCAGTGAGCATCCGCCCAACAGACGCCTGATATATCCAATCCGGTATTGGAGGCCACGAGTTTCTTTGCCAAAAAGCAAATCATTCGTGCGGTAATTTTAGCTTCACCAACAGGAAATGCGGGAGTGGATTTTGTTGCTCACCATCGAGATGTGGTTATCGCAGTTTTCTTTTTAGGTAAACTGGACAGTCCCAGTTTTTGTGATTTTTACAAATTTCTAAATTTTTGACATTCGTTCCTGTTGGAAATTTTTATTTAAAAAAAACGGGGGGTAGTTGTGGAATTTTTTATAATCAAAATTTGAACAAAAACTGGCATTTTAGGTTTCAAGGTCAAGTCCTGAAGGTGGCCAGATCTGAAATAGCTCTGTGACCTTGAGCCGTGAGGTCCCAGTTTTTCTCGATTAATAATGATGTAATTGGGGACCACGGGTCCAAGGGGTGCTACTGCGATCTCATTGGTCCGCAGAAAAGTCGAAGGGGAAGTTCAAATTGTCTGGGAACATTTCAAAATTCTTCAGAGTTTTTTCAGATCGCTCCGAAATTAAAAACTAAAAGGAAAATTCCTAGAGCTGTATCGTAAATCGTAAATATTTCTGGGGCTTCCAGTAGTTTCCAACCATTGGTCTCTTCCAAATTTTCCAATTTCCTCCCTGCGATCTTCCTAAAAGCGTCGCGAACAGCAGATTGATGTAATCCTAATACCAAGTTTCCGGGCGCTGATGAGTCTCGTGATGCGATAATGCTACCGTTATTACACAGCTTCCGAGTATATATTACAGGCAACGAATGTAGGATAATCCGATAAATTCATCCATCAGCCAAATTCCAGTGCTGCCCCAGTCTCCGGCCCCCTTGACCCAGGTTCTCCTACCGCCAATTACCGATTTATTACCAAGTTTCGAGACTACAACAATTTCCATACAAATGCGCCTGCGGCCTCACCTCGATTCATTGAAGAAAAAAGTTACAAAAATGGGCTGTGGGTTTGACCCTCCGCGGGGAAAAATTATAACTTCCCGATGTCTGCGTGTGTGTGTACTTTCATTCCAAACTCATTTTTCTCACCATGGAGTTCTCTAAATGATTTCAATTTTTTATAACGCTTCTAACGCCGAAACGGTTAAAGATACAAAAAAAGTCAAGGAACTCAAAATATGTATTTTTTTATAAGGAACAACATTTGTTGAACACATTTTTGCGTATCTATAATATTTCGTGAGATACAGTGTTATAAACAATTGAAAATGTTAACAACAATAAAAACCTGGAGACATATATGGAGCAAAAACTAATCAGCTCTAAGTTATGGCAAGACCCTTCGATTGCGTCATTCAGGACCTTGATCGGATAATTTGTTCACGCGAAATCGTTCCGGGAAATTTTTGGTTACATACGTACATCGACACACACACCCACACACACACATACAGACATTTTGTTTTGAATAGGCTAGAAAGCTCAGAAATACCATGAAACGTGGAGATCTGATGGAAAATCGATTTTTCATTTTCGGGGGCAAAACAATAACTTCCCCTATCGGGTCTCGACGGATCACACTCATTTACCTCCCTAATTTTTTTTTTCTCCCAATTCAAGAAGTTTTTTTTCCCTGTGAATTGTAGTGGGATAAAAAGTTGCGACAAGTTGATACGAGAAAGCCCGGGATAAAAGGTTAAGGGGCCACTTCGACAATGGACTAGTGAGTTTAACGGTTAGTCCCAGAGCATTTGACGGGGAGGGGGCCGGGGGGGGGGGGAAAGGGGGTTATGTCGATGAAACTAACGATTGACTGGAGACTAATTAGGCGCCCTGTTCACACAAAAATTCCCCACGGTGGATAACCGAGCGGTCTGAGTGACTTTTCAACTACTATAAAGCCCCACCCCCCCCCCCCTCATGTCTCCCAGTTTATGGAGTATGTACAAGCTGCTTCATGTACACGAAACTTTTACACTGTGTAACTTGAACTTTGGGGAATTTTATTATCGAGTCAACAGAACGACCGCCCGAGAGACACTCGTGTATGTTTGAATGTTAAATTTTTACGTTTTTCAATCGTTATTTTTTATGGGGCAACTTTGATGGTACGGTGTTTACGGTGATAAGTGCAGTGGGAGTTGGCGAATTTTTTTTTTGTTTTTTGAAAATTTGTAATTTATAAAGTTTGAGTGAAAACCGCGAATCTTGAGATTTTTAACTTCCCGATTGGGGAAGTTACGGTTTTGCCCCCGAAAATGAAAAATCGATTTTCCATCAGATCTCCACGTTTCATGGTATTTCTGATCTTTCTAGACTATTCAAAACAAAATGTCTGTATGCGTGTGTGTGTGTGTGCCGATGTACGTATGTAACCAAAAATTTCCCGGAACGATTTCTCGTGAACAAATTATCCGATCAAGGTCCTGTATGACGCAATCGAAGCGTCTTGCCGTAACTTAGAGCTGATTAATTTTTGGTTCATATATGTCTGCTGGTTTCTACTGGTGTTAACAATTTCAATTGTTTATAAGGCTGTATCTCACGAAATATTATAGATACGCAAAAATGTGTCCAATAAATGTTGTTCCTTACAAAAAAATACGTATTTTGTTTTTCTTAACTTTTTTCGTATCTTCAACCGTTTCGGCGTTATAGCGTTATAAACAATTGAAATCATTTAGAGAGCTCTATGGTGAGAAAAATGAGAGCTTGGAAAGAAAGTACACACACACGCAGACATTGGGAAGTTAGAATTTTTTGCCCGCAGTCGGTCTACCTCCTAATTTTCCGTATATAACGAATCACCACCGCAAAGTGACTATTTTCGTTGTAACATTTTCGTACATGCCGTTTACGGCGGAGGTCTGTAAAAATCCGTCCAAGTTGCGCAAAAATAGCCTCGAGAATCGCGAACGACTTGTGTGCTATCCTCTCTGTACTGTTCAAGTAATTTTTTTTTTTCACGTTTCTGTCACTCGGTTAATGGTCGACGATGGGTGGAAACGGGTATTGATTGGTGTCTGCTCATCGGTATACTGTGCTTGGGGTGTATCGAACAGACGTAAACACTCGACGGAGGCTGTCTCGGTCACTCTCACGGAGTTCTTCTATCGCGGATGGAAATATTGTGATGGGGAATTTTTTTTTACAGTTCAATATGAGTGTATGGAAAATTCAATGGAATTCAGAAATTTCATGAATTTGGCAGATTTATGAAAATTGTCCAATTTCTTGTTTTTTTTTAGGACAATATGAACGCAGTATGCGCAAAAAATTCAACTTCAAAAAATTTAACTTTTTCATCGAAAAGAATTCTTTGTTTTTAATTCATTTAAACCTCGCTGACACCACCAAGGCCAATTATTTCCACATTCACTTCAATGATTTCACACCGGTCAAAAAAATCAAAATAATAAAAAAATTTAACTTTTTTTACACACACACACTGACACACACACACACACAGACACATACACACACACACACGTCTCATAGCACTCCAGGAACGTTCCGTGTGTCCTATTGGCGGTACGCATAGAATGAGACCGCAGGGCCGGGCGGGAACCTAACCCGACACAGGAGGGGAGGGTGGGTTCCATCATAGGCGCCTGCCATCGTCGCATAGGCATCTCTGGAGGTTTAACCTGCGCTTATAAATTCGATTGCCTAAAGTGGCGAATGTCGGACCCAGCTACATGGATGGGTGTCCGGTAGGCCCCCTGAAGGAATACTCAGACAGCAGCCATGGAGACTAAAAACGAGAGCGGAGACCAAAAACCGACACCCTTCTCCATTTTAAATCCATCTGTACCTTAGTTTCACACAAGCTAGTTTTTCCAACTTTAGAGAATGGTTCCCGGATCATGGATCTATAATGCTGTAGCCATCTGAGATAAATTGTCATGCGCTCATGCACCATGCGGGTGTGCGGGTGAGGACATGCTGGCTGAATCTTCTTTGATAGAAATTGGAGAAACTCCTGGCGGCATAAGGTGCGATAAAAAGTACGTTAAGGGCTCTCCGCAACATTTCTCACGTTGCAGTCACTCGACTGACACCCCTGGCTTTAGTATGCCAACCCGATCCTCGGGATTTCTACTTCTGTTATAACTCAGACGTGCTCCTTCTCTCAATATCGCGGCTATTCCCCTGATGACACTTGCGCGGTGGAAGACAATGACGTACGGTTGGAATCTGGATTTTTTTTTGGAAATTGCACGTGATAGCGTTTTGCGGCATATAAAAAATTGATTGAAACTGCGGAATGTACTTTTTAACTGGTCCACTGAGAAAACACTCCGCGCACATTTCGCAACTAAGTTTAGCGTATAAACTCAGCAAAGTTGATGAGCAATGATTCAATTATGAATAGAATTGCATGAAATTTTTGTGACTGTTGAAGGAACGTATGCTTTAACGGTGCTCAACATTTGAGAATTTTCTGAACTGCAGAGGTGGAGAAAAAAAATGGCAAAGTTGACCTCTTCATCTCCTTCTACATGACGAGTGTCGAGATAGGTCACTCCGATCTGACCATAAGAAATCGGTGGGGCAAAACGGTTCAATATTTATTTAAAAACTGGTTTATTTAAAAACGATGAAGACCCGAACTGGCAATTATCACTCCGCTCTTACTAAGATCCTGGGACACGTGCATAGATGTATATATGCACACTCAAACACTGCGAAGATATTACAATATTCGCGGGTGCATGTGTGTGTGTGTGTGAGTTTTCACTGTTTAGAACATACAATAGATGGAAAAAGCTTGCGTGTTTAGTTGTTTACAGAGCCAAGTGAAGTGAGTCAAGTGAGTCAAAGTCTCGAGGCGTTTGCCATTCGCGAAGACAGTGAAATAATGGAGAAGGAGGGGGGGGGGGGATGGAGTGCCCCGCAGGTGCATTCGCCGAGTGGTGCAGCGGTGTCCGGCCTTTGTTCATTTGAACGTCACTCTGGTATGCACACTGGCACACGCGATCGATCGTGCGTGAGTCTTCACCCCCCCCCCCCCCCCCCCCACCCGCCCCCCTCAACCCAGTAACAGCCATGTGCAACGTTCGTCCGTCCTTTCCAGACCTGGATGCTCGGGTAAAAGTATCGCGAGTGAGAAAAAGGGGGCGACAGGGGGTGGTGGGGGGGAGCGGCGGAGGGAGGGGGGGGGGGGGGGTTGCACAGGTTAAGCGGACTCTATGTACACCCATGGGCATATTATACGGCCTGTGTTGACGATGGATCCGCTGTGCTCGCTGTGTTTATAAAATGAGAGCGAGATACGGGGATGGAATATTATTAGTTTTTTTAACTCGCTGCGTATGGCGATGCTGCGCGAGATTTTGCATACAATCTTTGCGTGGAGGCTGTGCTTGGGGAGTATTGAGGGGAACATGTTATTCGAGAAAAATCGATATCCGTGGATTGAATTTTCCGATTGAATTTTCCAAAAAAAAAATTTCTTGTGTGTATGTTTAAGAATTTTTGAAATTTTGGAAATTTCTCGATTTTTTTTTTAATTTCTCAACTTTGTGATAGGACTCGAGTCTTGGAAAATCCTGGAAAATATAAGGAAGACAGTCGGGATGGGGAATATTCTTGGTTTTTTTTTTCTCCCGTATGATAATGCTGCACGAGATTTTTCGTATGAACTTCACCAGTGTGTGCAATGTGAATGTATTGGAAAAAAGTATAAGAGATATGGTCGAAAAAAATGAGTTAGCGTTTTCATTGATTCTGAAGTTTTTAAGAGTTTCGGAATCTCTCAATATCATCTCGATATAGAATTAGAAAAATTTTAACTTCACGATTTTAATATTGATAAAATTTTCCATTATCTTCATATTTTTAGAATGTTCAAATTATTAGAAATTTGAAACATTCCCATAACGGTTGGAATGATGAATGGTGCAATTTTGACAAAAGATATCGAAAACGTACCGCATGGAAGGGAAAGTTGTTTGAATTTAAAAAATCTTTTTTTCGAACGTTTTTTTCCATTTTCTTAGATATTTAGAGCAATAAAACGAAAATATTAGAAAAAAACCGCATACTGCGAAAGTAGCTTGGACACTTCTGAATAAATATAATTTTTTTCAGATGCGTCCCATGTAATTTAACACAAAAATTCCATGATTGAAAATCTCGAGATGTCCGACCATCCATAGGGATTACTACTTCACCGCTCCAAAGTAGCTATAGCCAATTTACGTATCGACGTAAGAATTTTCAACTAAAAATTGAATACTCTCATTTCCATGGTAAACAGATACACCTGCACGTAGCATCCAATTTACTTCACCTAAATAAATGTACCTCAGTACGGAAATGATACCTCCACACAATGGAATCCCAGATTGAAGTGAATTTTTTGAAGTGAACTCCTTGATAGGGGCAATTATTGTCCCGGCGCCGAACATGGAAATTGGATCAAATCCACTTTGTCCATTTATGTGTGCGTGTGTGTATGTGTGTGTCTCGGCGCGCGTGCGTGTGCGCGTGTGAGTGGACGGGTGGGTGTAGGTAGGTCTGTGTAGGTGTAGGTGGGTGGGCGGGTGGTTGGGTGGGTGGGTAGTTGGGTAGGTGGGTGGGTGTGTGGGTGTGTGGGTGTGTGGGTGGGTGTGTGGGTGTGTGGGTGTGTGGGTGTGTGGGTGGGTGGGTGAGGGTGGGTGGGTGAGTGAGGGTGGGTGGATGGGTGTGGGTGTCTGTTCGTACTAAAATTCAGACTACCAAAGAAAAAGGAGAAAATTTGAGCAATAGAGGGCACATTTCCGACGAGGTTTTGTAAAATGCCCCAAATAATGCCACCAAACATAAATTTATGCTAGGGATGGGAATTATATGCCCGTCTAAAGATGCATTATATTAGCTTATTGTAAAATGGTTGACTTACGACGTCGATTATCTGCATTAGTGTGAGGCCGAAGCTCAGCGGAAGGGGCTCGGACTCGTTAAATACTGGACGCTCCAGTACGTTGTAGTTATCCAGCAGGTCGTTCAGTAGCCGCTTCTCGTGTATACCACCACTTACTAGCCCTATTCAATCAGAAAAATTTCATGAGGGTCATTTGAGATATTTACTTTTTTTCATGGTACATTTACAACTTTTTGACATTTCCAATTTTTTCTAGATTTCGAATTTACCACATTTTTTTCTAAAATAAACAAACCAACGCACTTTAAAATAGGAAGGTTATATCAGTACTGGTCTCAAGAATATGCTTAGCGCCATTTTCCCGTCAATCTTTCCAATTAGGGGACAAATACAGGTCCACAAAATGAATGTCTGACGTAACGTAAAGTTTATCACTTGACTCGACTAATCAATCCTGATGATCCCATTCATTGCTTTCGAACTTAGTCACACTTACTCACATGCAATCGTATATAATGACGAGATTATATTCACCATCTTGCCCTGAATGTTCAAATCTCAATTCTTCCTAATGCAATTGGGGATTAAAAAGTTTTGCCAACGTCCCGACTTTTCGCTAACGCGATAGACTTCACCTCTGTATTTACCCTTTTTTTGTCGTCTCTGAACGGACTTGGACCTTCTTTCTCTCAATTACTTGGTCGTCGTTAGCCGTCGATCGATAACAAAACTTGGCAATCATCTAGCCGCACGACGAAGTGGTGAAACCAGATATCAGTCGGGTAAACTTTGGAACTTGGAAGTTTTTGCCAAATATCCGAGAATCTAGGCTATCAGGAAGAATTTTTAGCTTCGCAGAAAAAAATAGAGGTTTCTTAATGCTCTATATATAGCTATAGAATTAACGAATTCTACTTCCTCGAGATTTTCGAGATCTGATAAAATTTTCGTAAAATTTTTCTGAGCTTTCCGAACTCCTTGAATTTTTTTTAAACGCCCTCGACGGGTCAGAAATTTTTTAACTTTCTCTTGAATTATTTATACTTTCCTACGATGTTCCAAAACTCGAGAAAAATCTCGCAAATTCTTGGTTTCACTACTTGCGCGGCGAAGTAGTGAAACCAGATTTCAGTCAGACAGACTTTAAAATTTGAGAATTCGTGATTTTGTTAACAATAGTAAATGAGGGAATGTTCACAATGAATACGTCATTAATTTTCTCCAAGAACCTAGGGCCACCAATTCAAAATGCCCTCAATACAAAAAAATAAAAGCGTGTAACACTCGTTTGAATTTATTATGCGTATATCCGCCCGCCCCCCGCTTCCATCAATATCTCATTTTTTTACGATAAAAATCATCGATCCCACCAATAATTCAATTCCCATTATTTTCGACAGGTTTTTCCCTCCAACGTTTTCCGATTTTTCGCAACTTCCGTTGAAAAAAAAAAAAAAACGGGGGCGTGGCCCAAAAATGACCGAGATAGTACGAGCGGATTTAATGGATGATGAAAGCATCGACCAACAGAATTTCCAACGCCTGTTGTTGCTACATAGCGATAAATATTTATGAACGGCTTTCCCATTATTTTTATTTTACTCCCATCGTTAGCTATGTATTTCACCTTTGTTTTTCCACATTGAGCTGAGAATGCGAAAGAAGCGAGAGAATATTCATGATTTTTATTTTCTTGCATAAAATAAAGAGGGACGCTTGTCTCGTTGTGGATTATTATCGTCGAGAGATGTTTTTCATGTCAACTTTCCTCATTTACACTCATATGAAATAAGAATAAACCCGTTTAGCTATAAACGTTGGTCGAGTGTAAAATATTTCATACATATTCTAGGTAATACGTTTAATTAAGGATTAATGATTAACTCAGATTCAGATCACACTTTTTGGATCTCCGCGTTTTTTCATTCAATCGAAATACCAAGAAGTCCGTGATAAATTGTCCATCCACAATGACTACAAATAAGAGTATCAAGATAAGCCCGTGCTCGATCATTTCCACCGAAATTCCTCCCCAAAAATTTGAATAAACCCCGACAAAAATACTATAATATAACTCCAGCTGCTCCGAAAAGCCCACAAAACTCCCCGAAAATAAAGACCCTCTCGACGTATCTCTGATTTGATTTTATTCTCCCGAAAGAGCCAAGACTCGGGGGGATAAAATGCCCATTTCAAGCGCCTCCTCAGGCTCTGAAGGATGGTCCATTTCAGTGACCATTAGCCACACTGAACCCTAGTAATTCTTATGTACCACGGAAACAAATCTGTATTCTAAATCCCCCATCGTTAACCTGTCACTGGTCCCATGGTTCTTTCAAGTTTGTTTAGGATAGAACTATTCAAGACCAACGACAATCAGACGAACCTCGGTGCTTTCTGGAAATTTCCTAGAACTCTCTACGATTTTTTAATTCACTGTATATCTATTTTGGTCGTAGAAAAAATCGAAAAGCACGTATTAAGAACCATCATTCTGGAATACAATGTGAATTCCACGAAAATTTATTATCGGAATTTTTCAAACAAGTTTGTACAAAAATGTGTTATATCTCAAATTACGATGGGATTCTGTTGGTTGTACAGATTCAACACTCCCGTGATTGAGATTTTACTCCTTCGAAAAAGCCTAGGAAAATGGAATGCGCATTCCAAGCACCTCCTCAGATCTTGAGGGATGGCCAATTCCAGTGAACATAACTCGCTGTAAAGTCCCAGTTATTTTTATGTACCACAGGAACAAATTCCTTATTCTCCCTTAGAGCACTCGTAAAATGCTCACATAATAATAATTCGCTAAAACCAGGAAAAAAAATTTAACAACGCGCGTTATTACATTGAAATTGAATGAGCTTTTTATGAATGCAAATTTACTGTAACTGGTATGATTTCGTGAAAAAATTTCTTCATACACACACCATCCACCCACCCCCCACACACACCCACGCACCCACACACACGCACCCACACACACGCACCCACATGCACACACACATGTGACGGGGCTTTGGTGTAGTGGGTAGAGTGTCTGCCTACTATTCTAAAGGTCCCGCGTTCAATTCCCGCTCACTGAAAATATTTTTTCTGAAAAATATTTTCTCACGGACTCCGACCGATGGCAGGAACATTCCGTGTGTGCTATCGGCGGTATCCATGAAGTGAGGCCGTGAGCCGGGACCGAACGCGACCCGTCGCGCAGGGGGGGGAGGAAGGGTTCCATCGTAGACGCCCGCCATCGTATCACAGGGGTTTCTGGAGGTTTACCCTGTGATTAGAAATACGATGAGCTGAAATGGCGAAGTCGGCCCCAGCCGCAATGGGTGGGTACTCTGATCCGTAGTATTGCCCATGAAGTAATGCCTACCAGCGGTTACGTGGGTGAATACGAATAGAGAAAGCGTAGAAAAAAAAAAACAAAATACACACACATACACACACGCATACATACATACATACATACATACATACATACATACATACATACATACATACATACATACATACATACATACCTTCACACATACAAACACACACATTTCCTCAATAACATATGCGGATGATGAAAAAAGCAAAAAGGTAAACATTTCAAACAGTTCAACAGATTTGATGGAACAACCAAGAGAAAAATTGGAATTGATCTCAAGAATGGAGTAAATATTTATAATCCTTCACGTAAATTTTGAAGCTGGCTTTCGATCCCATCTACTTGTTTGTGTCTCAAAATCTTAAAAAATGCAAGATGCATTTTAGCAACCTCGTCACGCCCTCTAAAGGATGCACAACTCTATTGGCCATTACTCGTAGTAAATCCTCTATATTCTCATGCACCAGCACAACAACCCCCGCCCCTGCTCCTCTCCCCCCCCCCCCTCCGGTCCTACCCCCCGCCCCCCCATTCTGCGGTGTTACCAATTTTTTTCGCACTTTTTCAACTCTCTCAGACAACCTCGAATAGAATGTACAAATGACAAATCAGGAAGACTTTTACGTGTCCCCCAAGTGGTCACACTCACCCCTTCCCTTATTTGTCTATAGGTGTGTTTAAAAAACCTGAAAAATGCATTTGAAAAACCTCCTCGGGGCCTCTGAGGGATGGTCAATTCCAGTAACCATTACTCGCAGTGAATCCTCGTTATTCGCATGTACCACAAGAACAAACTCCTTTTTTCACCCCCCCCCCCCCCCCTCACCGGCCCACCCACCCACCCCCTTCAAGCCACTCGCAAAATGTCCAATGCCTCGCGCGCCACCAACAACGATAAATTGCAGTTCTCAAGACGCCCTGGATCGTATATCACACCCCCTCCCTCCCCCCCCCCATCTGCCCACCCACCCTCTACACTTGACTACTTTTCAACCTGGCTTTAGGAAATTTTATACCGCCCGATATTTATGATATTTATTGTCGAGTGGCAAGTGCATTGGATGGAGACTTTTAACAGCGGTAAATACACACCGGCCCCAGCAATTCTCTGCGCTTTACAACTCACTTGGCCAACCGATGGCTGATCAAACTGCTCGGGCATTAAATATGTGGAGTAATCAGAAATGTGGACGCTGCCAAAGAGGAGAATAAACAGAGCTATTCCGGCAAAAACGAGCCGCGTTTACAGACTACCATTTTATGGGGTTTTATTTTTTTTGTATTCCTAACGAAAGCCCGCGCATTCAGGTAGGTAGAATAAAAATATTAAGAGAGCCAAGTGAGTGTGAACTATCAGGACCACACGAAGAACTTCTCGATTTACTATTTTCCTACAGTATTATTGTACTGTCCAATTAATTTTTGTTCGAAAATTCAAATTTCCCACCAACAAATTTTCCGAGCAAGGAGATAGCATTACTTGATACATTGCAAAAATTGTAACCAAAAATTCGAATTTTTGGACACGTTGTTCGTAATGCAAAAAAATTCGAGGAGGAAACATAATCACTTACCTCATGTATCAAATTTTTTTCTGTCAAAATTCGAAATAAAACAATAATTGGTGGAAAGGGCACGTGAAGAATGTTCGGAAATTTGCATTTACATGGAAAAAAAATTGTAGCTCACGTAAAATTGATTTAACCCATTCCAGAAACTATTTTCCTCAGTAAGTGATGTAGCCCAGGATGAGGTCAGACCGGAACTTTGAATATAAAATAAATTAAAAATTTCTCGCTCCGATGACGAGGAAGATTTCCCACATGACCGTTATCCGAGATAACGCAAACTTTTTTTCCTCCCTCCCCCCCCCCCCCCTCTTTTTTTGTTCGACTTCAGTCTCGGTGAAGCCCGACAAAAAAATTCATAATTCATCGATGTGAAGCTGAGATGAACCGCTGGGAAGTTTTCATAAAGTAGTCGCAAAGTTCTTGGCACCGCCCACGCGGAACGCAATATCACTTTCGTGTTTTGTGGGATCAGCTGATTTGCGGGAGCAGTCTAGTTTGCGTGGCATAATTTTGCAAAGCCAGCAAAGGTAAATTTTCTAATTTTTTCCAAAATTTGCATTTTTTTCTTCATTTGATATTGTTAACTCCCCTAAGGAAAGTTATTGTTTTGGAGAATAGGGGGATAGGGGAAATTATTGTCTTACCCCCGAACGATTTCTCTTGAACAAATTATTTGATCAAGGTTCTGTATTTCAATTGTTGCCAACACTGTTTCTCATAAAATATTATAGATACGCAAAAAAGTGTCAAATAAATATTGTTCCTGATGAAAAAATACATATTTTGTGTCCTTTGACTTTTTTCGTATCTTCAACTGTTTCGGCGTTAGAGCGTTATGAACAATTGATATCATTTAGAGAGCTGTATGGTGGAAAAAGGAGAGATTGAAAAGAAAGTACGCACACACACGCGACATCGGGAAGTTATCATTTTGGACCACAGAAGCTCAAACCCAGAGCCCATTTATTTAGCATCCTTTTTCCTTTTACATATCACCATTTCTTCTATAAAAAAAAGTTATTCAAACGTTTATAAATGATCGGAATTACGGAGCCACATGATGAAATTCCTTCGAAATTCCGAAAGAACTCCATTCATCTCTCCGACAGTGCACTTTCCAAAGTTTTCGCTCGGTATTTTGGGCCAACTATTTGGGTTTTCCACCAGCGTTAGCTGTTTTTACATGAAGTTGAAACATTTGCGCCCGAAACGCGACCTCATTCTTTTCCCACAATTGACAATCACGTACGTTTTGATATAATACACCGATCGTTTCGTTTTAAAATATTCATTCCAATTCCATGGAATTGTTCAAGAATGAAAAATTATTATTTGAATTGATCATCGAATTTATGGACACAATCTACGAGTGGAAATGTTTTCCAAGATCGCCATGTTCTGGAGGGAACTTCGTTTTGAGGAAATATTTGGAGAAATGTCATGAAACGTGGAGATATATTAAAAAATCAATTTTTTTCAAAGTTCCTCCCCAGTCACACAAAATGTGAAGATTTTTGAAAACGAATAACAATGGCCACAAAGTGTACTTACGTTTTTTAACGTGATTTTTTGCTCGATTTAACTGTCGAAGTACTTTTCCAAAAAATGCACTTTGAAAATTCAAAATTTAACACAATGTCTTATGAGAAAATCGATAATTTTGCTATCAAGTGTTAAAAAATGGAGATATAAATCTGAGATGGGTGAAGGGGGAATTTACCAACAAGTCATCAATATTGAATTTATTATTAATTAAATAAGCAATTTAATACATATTTGTTGAACTAGAAGTAGTAATAAAATATTTTAAACATAAATTGAAACAGGATTCGTAGAAAATCTGACTGATGTTAAACTAAATAGATAACACAGCATGTAATTTTTTCATAGCATGAAAATTGATTGCGCCTCTGGTTGAGTATCAAGCGTCTTCTCAACTCCAAGTATTATCTGTTGAATAATCCTTTTCGTGTTTGTCACTCTTGGATGACCTTCTACATTTTGGTTCGCGGATTAAATTTCCCCAAACAAAAATTTCCCCGGAAAAAAAATTCCCCTGCAAAAATTTAAACTACATTTTCATGTAGTTTAAAACACTTGATTGCAGATGGAGATATAACCTCTCAAATTTCCTCCCGCCAATCGTTTGAATTTACAGCGTTGCCATCTCGATTTCCAGGGTAGTCAATTGACTAACTGAATTGTGATTTTGCAGTTAAAAAAAATAGGCCACCCTTATAATTTTCATATTCATAACCCTTATAATTCATATTAATAATTTAGCAATAGCGACAAATTTTTTTGGAAATTGTTCAATTTTTCTGCACTCAACGTGTTAGATAGTAGCACCTGGAGAGCCCCTTTAAATCGGGAGAATTAATTCCCCTATCGAGAAGTTGATAAAAAATAAATTTGAGTAGTTTCAGAGTCTCAGTCCTATATGCAACATTATTTCTACCTTTAAATTGCAACATTATAATGTTTAAAAGTCCTAATTGAATAAAGTTACCATGTTGTCTAAAAACCAGTCAAATTCGAAAACCCAGTTTTCCCGACTCTATGATCATTACTCGTATGTGAAACGTGTTTTACAGACAATTTTGTCATTTTCATTTTTTGCCCCCTTTTTCTGCATTAAAAGTTTTCTCGTTCAAGTATAAAACAGCTCTCAAAACCTGTACTCACAGTACTCTAACCGTGACGACTAAACTTGGGGAGGGAGGTGGGTAGGGGGAGGGGGGGAGGGGAATTGCACCATTCTGAAAAATGGAAAATATCGGAGAGACTGATATCCATGAAAAATACATTTACACAGAGAGAAGGATTTCCTCAAATTATAAAACTTGTTAGGATCTTCAGGTACAATTCCTATTCTGTGCAGGAAAGAAAACGAATAACACTGAAGTTTTTTGAAAATTTTGAAAAACTTGAGCGGAAAAATTTTTCCCCATTTTTGCAAAAAAAAAATTAGCCGTTTTCTAACTCCTGATTTTTATTTGATAAAGGTATCAATTTAATGACTCGTTTTGCGGAAAATTTTAGAGAAATTGCAAAGTTGGGCAAGTTTGAAAATGTCTAACGATCTTTTCACCACAAAATTGTTTTTTTCTTTTAATAAAATGAAATACAAAAAAAATTTTCAAAAATAGGACAAACATTTTAATAATTAACATTTAAAAAAAGCCTTTTAATCATGCGCGACTTCGATTGCAAGATTATTGGTTCGACTCGTAAAGGGTTGCATTGAACTGGGGTTTATTGAAAAAAAAATGGCTTCTACATATGTTGATGATAATAAAACCCTCAACTTTCCAGAAACTCATTTAACCCCATTAAATTCACGAAGAATATACCTTTTACCTTTGTTACCCCACAGCCTTCGTCGCTTCACTCACAATTTTCTTCTTATTTTTCCCCTTTTTTCCCCCTTACCTTACCTCTTATAAATAAGTTAAAGTAAAACCGTGATAGACATGTGTAGTCTTTGTAAAGTTCTAAAGTAGCATAGCGGAGGAAACGGTTGAGGAAAGAGAGACGGCTATAGGGATTGCTGCGGTAGGAAATATGCGAAAGACTCCATCCAGAGAATGCTGGTACTGGCATTCTGGGTTAAGCTACTGCCGGATGCTTAGAATCTTTCCTCTCTCCCGTTCCCCATCCCACCATCCACACCCCACCCACCGCCCCCTTCCCCTTTTCCAGCCCTTTTGGGGTCAAAGGCGAGTGGTTGCATAACGCTGAGAGTTTTCGGGCATGAAAAACTGTCAAATTTCGGCGATTTCCGGCGGCGAAGGGCGTGTGGTCACGACAGGCGAACTTAAGTGAAATTCAGGATTTTCCTGTTTTTTTCTCAGGGAAATTTTTCAAACGTCTGCGATTTTTAACACCCCCATTTTAACCAGACATGGCAACTTAGTTATTAACTTCCCCATTTTTCGGGAAGTTATTGTATTGACCCCGAAATCAATTTTTTTTTTGACTTTGTAACTGGTGTTTTAAATATACAAAAATGCTTCCCAGCAAATTCCGAGTAAATGTCTGTCTGTGTGTGTGTGTGTGTGTTTGTATATGTGGAATCGGATTTTTTGTTAACGATTTCTTACGAAAGGAATGAACGATCGGGGTCATCAAGGTCTTATTCGGAGCGTCTTCATGGAACTTAGATCTGATTAGTTTTTGGTTCAAATTGACCAAGCTGTTTTTTTGTTATTAACAATTGAATTGTTTACAACCCTCTATTCCAAAAACGGTAAGAGATACGGCAAGAAGTATTAAACATAATTTGCTCAGTAAGTGGAAATACATATTTTATTTCAATAATATTTTAATTTCAATTCAATACTTTTTTCCATATTTGTCATAATTAAGGAGGTATGACGGGTTTAACCCTCGAGCGTTCGCACCCCTATTGGCGTCTCACTCCCACTCCAGTAATGCGCATATTTCTTGTCCTCATGCTGACTATGTGGCTAGTCAAATATTCATAATTATCTGCTTGATAAATAGGATTGAAAGATTTAATTGACGTATTGGAAAATCTGGGAATGGCAAACAGGCATTACAAATCGGGAAGTTTTCTTGGTGTTCCCAACGGGGACACACCTTTTTATCCCACTAGTTTTAACTGTAATAGAAACGATTTGGAAAATTATCGAGTTTTCCCCAAAGCGGGCATTCCCTCATAGCGCGAGCATTTGAAGGGTAAATAACAAAAACCATTTAATTTATGAGATGTTTAGAAAGTTTTGGAATCGCTAATTTTTTCCCATTTTTGCAATTCTGGAAATTTTGGCGAGTGGAATTTTTTTTTGTCGATTTTGGTCAATTCCTGAATTTTTTTAACTGAATCTCTAGATTTGTTGAGAGTCCGTGAAATTCTTGGAAGTGTTGGCAACTGTTCAAATTTCCGAATTTTTGAAACTCGAGATTTTTACTGCCAGATGCTTGGAATTTTTACTCTCCACTCACCACTCCTTATACTCCCCCTCCCCCCCAACCCCCAACCCCCACCACCCACTACTAGACGAGTGGTTGTATAACGCTAAGAGTTCTCGGGCATGGAGAACTGTCAAATTTCGACGATATCTTGCAGTGAAGAGCATCTGGTTGCGACAGTGGAATATAAAAATTGAAAAATGTAATCTTTATTCCAGATATTTTGTCATAAAATTTTCAATAACTTCAAAAAATTCCAGATTCTTAAAGACCTGGATTGTTCAAGATTTCTCTTTCCAAGATGTCAAAATAATTTGAATCCAAAAAAAATAGATATTGCATATTCGTTTAGTGCATACACTTGTTTCGTTATCTATCAATTGTTATGACACAATTTCAATGATTTCCGGATATTCAACTTGTCGTCGCCCATGAATCGGACCGTGTGCTCTGGACAGTTCTAGTATAAAAATTTTGAAATGATAGAAATGAGAAATAACCGCGCTAACCCCGCGGGGGCCACACGGCTATGTGGAGGTTTTGCATAAAATCGAGTGGCCAGATATGAAAGACATGTTTGCGACATTTTCTCGATGAATTGTCCCGCGCGAAATTCATTCGTTTCACCCCCAATGGTATAAAGCTGGGGGATGAGTGGACGCTCAAAAAAAAAAGAAGGTGGTAAGTCAACTGAAAGAATTCAATGGGAATTCAGTGAACAGAAAAAATAAATGAGATTACAACTCTGCAATAAACGGGCCATGGTTGTAGCCCACCTAGGGTCGAAACCGCGATATCTCATCAATAATGAGAGTTACGGGAAAAGTCATTAAACACAAAATGTCTATTTAGGTGAAAAAAAGAATATTCATTATAGACTTATTTCGGTATCTCTCGGAGTTTGCCGTTATGAATTTTTTAAACTGGTGATGATGACGGAGGATTTTTTTCGGGTGAACACTCCTTCGCACACACACACACACACATACATACACATGCAAACATACATGCGCAATCCATCCATTCATACACGCACACATAAAAATACACACACACATAAAAATACACACACACGCACACACAATCACACACACACACACAGAGTTTTTTTTTAAATCCATACACACACACATACAGAGTTTTGGAAAAACCCATACACACACACACACACACACAGAGGTTAAGTTCACTATATTAGAGGTAAATAAAAGGAGAGCGCTACGTCGGACAAGAACCCAACCCGACAAGAGGCCCGGAGAGGGGTCCATCACAGGCGGCCGCCTTTGTAACACAAGGTGTCTGGAGGTTCACCCTGCTTTCAGAAATACAATGGCTTAAATGGCCAAAGTCGGCCCCAGTACTCCCTTTCAAAGGAATGCTCAGCTACCCTGGATAATAGAATGAGAAATGAGAAATGGAGGCGGAAAATAATATAGTCTGGGTAGAACATGCTGAACTGTTTTACCTACTGCCGGTTATGCAGAGGACCATTTTACTGACAGCCGATCCTGCATGTCGAGTATGTAGATTCCTATTTTATCGGCCATAGATCATGTAATTCAGGTGAAAATAGCCATTCAAGTAAGCATCGATAGGGAGGGGGAGGGGGGGGGGGTAAATTCTCAGAAATTACTGGCAGTTGCGTTTCACTCTCCAAAGAACAGAATAATTTTTTTAAAAAATCATACCCTTTTACCAACTGCAGATACAACCGACTACTATTTTATCGATAGCTGATCCTGTCGATCGGCCGAAAGAATATCACACCGTAGATTAATCGTAATGATTAACCCCAATTGATGGCTCCCACCCCAAACTCAAGAACAAGATTGATGCAAAAGGCAAAATACTGTTTTACCAACATTGGGTAAAGTAGAATTCCCCTTTGCCGATTGTAGATCATGTAGATTACTATATTATTGGCAGTCGATTGCATAGTTCCATCAGAATTTACACGTGATTGAGCATGTAGATCATTATCAAATGGTCCAGTTTGTCAACTATATACATTACTACCTATATACACTATAGTAATCAAATTCTGTAGATTGCTACCAATGTACGGTAGAGTATTACTGATGGTAGAGCATGTTGCTACATACTATCCACCGGTTATGTAACTTAGGCCGAAGATAGGTAGAAGGTAGATGCTGAAGTCTCAATTTAATAAACCCAATTCACTCGTTTCATCCCCTCCCCCACCCCCTCCCCCAAAAAAGGACAACGGGATGGATAGGAACAAAAAGCAAGTGGAGTGAGTAGATGGAAATGCATTGTGGGTGGACAGGGGAAAACAATTCACCCACGTGAGGTGCAGAAAAGGGAAGAGGCCGAATCCCCAGAGATCCGGAGAGCTACCGCCTCTCCCTCGTCCGTTTGTTTATCTCTTTTTCTCCAAAAACTCAAAGTGCCTAGGTCGTCCCTTTTTTTCGGAGCGGGGGGAGGGGCTAGGTATTTTGCAATAGTTTTGGGACAAAGAAGCATCGAACGATTGGGTGATGAAGTGGGGTGAATTTTTAGTGGCAACTTCAAAGCCGAAATGAATAGTCAATTGAGGCAAGCGGCAAAGTGCAAAATGAAAGGAATTAATTTGTGATGAACTTTTCGGCGGATTTATGCTAGTTTTTGAGCCATTTTAGTACCATACGTGTTCAGGAATACTGAATAATGGAGAAGAACTTTCATGTACGTCGAACATTATTGAAAAAGGGGTGGCAACAAAATTTAAAATTCTGAGGGAGAATAGCGTTTTATTTAAAGATTGGGACAATTTGTTTATGGATTTGTCAATTTCAAATTTTTGGGAATTTTAATAAGTTGTGAATAATATTGACGATTTTTTTACTCCTCCTCCACACTATTTATTGACCTATATATGGTGAATAGCCATAGGCGCCACCAAAAATTATCAGAAAAAAATGGCCCTCATGGCGCTGAGATTTGCCAAGCAATGGCCCCCATTGTTGTGAGAAACGAACTTATCTCATTGAACAGAAAATACGTCTGTCATCCGGAGCCACTAAACCGATTTTCCTGAGGGTTTCGAGGTGGTCGAGATTGATGATCTATTGGGGAAGTCCTCTCCCCTCGTGGTGCATGATGTATGAGTCACATCGCTCTGATACAATATTACGTAACATTTTTCACCCTGAAAATGGCTCATCAAAGGGGAAATGGAATCCAATGGGAAATGTGTTACATTGAAAGATACGGAGATAGGCCAAATGAGTGGTGTCCATTTAAGACTGCCAATCAGTTGGTGATATCGCATTTGTTGTTTTCCCAAAAATTTGGCCAAAAACTTGATGTGGATTAAGTTGGATATCCATACGTACACCCACCCACAGCTAAAGACCCCCCCCCCCACCCACTCCCATGATTTCTTGTCTTCCCCCTGTATGAAAACACACACACACACACACATACCCACGTGTTGACTTTCGGAGCCGGACCTACGCATACACACCTTCCCCCCCCCCCACCCCCCCGACACACACAGACCTATAAATATATATATCGCTGCGGAATGATGTGTATATATATATATATATATATATCTCAAATTATCTGGGAACATAGAAAAAATTAAAAATTGTATGGACCTGCCACATATCATTTCCATCAGAATAGTCTTCCCCATCGGATTGTTAATAAAATCTCAGACAATTCCAGAAACTGGCATAGTTTACCAACTTTACATATTCAAAAATATCAAGATTTTCGGAAAAATTCTCCTCAATAGCAAATAGGGATAATTAGAACGGATTACGCCTAAAGTCCTCGAAATTATTGAAATCTGTCGAATCCCCGAACGGAAGTGGAAATCTCTCGGTGTCAAAATCTCCGGCAATGCGCATAATCCGAGGTAATAGCTAATCGATGAATAATGTCGATGAAACACGATATAGACAACATTCGAAATATTTTTTACATTACTTGTTTGGAAAATATCGAAGTTCACTTGTTTTTAGGGTAAATATCCACTCCGTTGTGGAAAATCCAATCATTTCAAATTTTTAATTTCTTAATTCAATACACACTTACACCCACCCACCCACCCACCCACACATACACACACACACACACCCATCCACCCACCCACACCTACCCACCCACACACACACACCCATCCACACACATACACACACACCCATCCACACACATACACACACACAAATAGATCCATACATATATCATCCATATATTCATACATACACACACACACACAGAGGCCAATCTATAGCACCTTAAAACTTCAATGACACGGTCTCACGCGTAAAATTTGGGTTATCACAGACCCATAATCCCAGGTAATGACTGATTAGATCAATCAATACTGAAATGTCATCCAGTGGGAAATACCGTTGAGCCAGTCATTTCGATCAGATTGACCAGTAAACACGCGTCTGACTGGGCCATAAAGTTGTCGCCACCCATCCTCTATCACCCCCACCAATGGCAAACTTGGTAGGAGTAATAATATTGATAGAGTGACGAATGCCAAGGGTTTACTTATTCGAAGAAATCGGGATTCCTCCGTTTCCTATCGTAATAAGCCGGCTATTGTGAGGCAATGAAAGTCAACAAGAGTAAATACGGTCCGATGGGGGGGCAAAAAACCTCTACCTAAGTAGCAAAAACCCCGGAAGTCGCCGTATAATTCTGGAAAAAGAATGGCAGACTTATCTACGTTTGTTTTTTTAAGAAGGCATTTCTTTTGCTGGGCTTGAGTGGGAATTTACGAGAGAAATCTTCTCAATGGTCTCCATTTTTTTCCCCTCGTTTTGCGCCAAAGTTATATCAATCCTGCGGTGAAATGGTAAATTGGAATAAGTGCAGTGGTGCTCTAAAATAATTCCCAAATATATCTTACTATTAAGGAGAGTCGATAAATATTTTCTAAGAACATTTGCATTTCTTTGGAAGCTAAGAAACAATTCGTCACAATTTTTAACTTCTCGACTTCCGGGAAGTTATTGTATTGACCCCGAAATCAATGTTTTTTCTTCTACTTTCACGCAGAAAAGAGTGATGGTAGACAATTCCATGTGAATATTTACGACTAGTAAGAATTACCAAAGTTTGGGAAGCATTACTATGCTATGGTAATAGTTCCTATAGGCTCTAGCAACGAATACTATAGGACATAGTAAGACTCTCGATGGGAATGAAGCCTTTAAATATAGGAAAAAATTACCGTTTTCGATAGTAACGTGTACTAGGTTACATAGTAAGAGTTACCATAGTTGTTTGGCAACCCTTACCATAGATGTATAGGGAAAATTACCATGCAACATGGTAACGTGGCCTATACTGTATGGTAAAACGTAAAAAAGCAATGAAACATCACAGAGATCGAGGTTAAAGATCTCTAGATTATTATGCACGATGATGGTCGGTTTAATAACGTAGATTTTTTTGATGATATATTTTTTTATTTAACGAACTTAGTTTCGCATACTACTTATTAATATAATAATAACTATGCATTGGTTTACTCATTAGTCATCCTACTGCAGTCATCACTACATTAAGAACGAAATTCCACAACAATTTACATCAATACCTTAATATCAATATTTACATCTATATATAAAATAGTACAATATCCTCAGGACATTACACAGGACACTGAATGAGTTTATGATAGCATTAGTTCGTGGTTCAAATTATAAAAAAAATATTGGAGAAAAAAAGCGCCATGAATCATTTAATTTTACAATTTTGAGCGAGAATTTAAACCCATCGTTTTGGTACACAGTTCTTTCCATTGCCAGAGGTAGCTACATATGATAAGTAACAAAATTTTATTTCCTGAAGTGTTAATATGAACCATGTATGGTTATTCAAATCAATTTCATGTCAGGCATAAACCTGACAGCCATACACTGTAGAGACGCATCCTATGCATATAGGACTCATTCCCATAAATATGGTAAGCGTTACCATATGTTTTTTAGTTGCTACGATATCGAACATAGTAAAGGGTCCAAAGTGTAAATAGTAATATTTGCTATGCACAATGGTAATCCTTCCTATAATAATGGTTGTCACTGCTCTAGTGTACAGTAATGTCTACCATACCCCCATGGGAGTGCTAAGTAATTTTTACTACTCAACATGGTAAAAATTACCATAAAAGTCCAGTCGAAAAACCATTTACCATGTTTTATGGTAATATCTCATATATTGAAGTAATCTCTACCATTCAGTTTTCTCCGTGTTGTAACTGGTGTTTTAAGTATACCAAAATGCTTCCCATCACATTCGGAGTAAATGTCTGTGTGTGTGTGTGTATGTTTGTATGTGTGGAATCGGATTTTTGGTTAACGATTTCTTACGAACGGATTGAACGACCGGGGTCATCGAGGTCTTATTCGGAGCGTCTTCATGGAACTTAGATCGGATTATTTTTTGGTTTAAATTGACCGAGCTGTTTTTTTGTTATTAACAATCGAATTGTTTACAACGCTCTATTTCAAAAACTCTAAGAGATACGGCAAAACGTATTGAGCAGAATTTGCTCAATAAGTGGAAATACATATTTAATTTCTTATCACTTTCTTCCATATTTGTCATAACTGAGAAGGTATGACGGGTTTAACCCTCGAGCGTTCGCACCCCTATTGGCGTCTCACTCCCACTCCAGTAACGCGCATAATTCTCGTCCCCACGCTGACTATGCGGCTAGTCAAGTATTCATAATTATCTGCTTGATAAATGAGATTGCAACATTTAATTGACGTATCGGAAAATCTAGGAATGGCAAACAGCAATTACAAATCGAGAAATTTTGTTTGTGTTTCCAACGGGGACATACACTTTTATCCCACTAGTTTGGACTCGCGAAGATCTTGCAATTCATTGAAGATCTTGGATCTTCAATGCCCCAATAACATTCATCCGATCTTCTTTCAGGCCTGGAGAATGGTCCGGATGCTGACGTCCAAGGATTTGGCTGATGCGGTTGTGCCTCGGAGGTACGGAAAGTTGACGGTGGAGTTGAATGGGCCATTTTGAAATGCAAGTATTGAAGTCAACAATTCACAAACCCTTCCGTTTGATATAGATATGCAGCCATGCACTTTCGTATCATGCTTCTGTGGAAGCATTGGCTTAATACTTGTTGGTCTTGAAAGATCAACAACTACCCAGGTACAGTAGGTAAACTGGGCTTGCTCATCAATGCGCAGAACTTAGATAATTTCGCAACCGTTTCTGCTAATAATGGATACTAACAATATTTATAAAGTCACGGTGGCAAGGGAGCAGAATGCACAGCGCACATCGACATATAGGTACAGGATGGACTTCATGTTCATCAAAGTTTAAGAGTGTCCACTGCTCTGTACCTTCTGAGTGCAATTAGCTACGTGATATATTAACGTGGTAAAAAATTTTGCGAATCCGTGGAATGAAATTTAGCGTATGCCCCTCATATCGCCAGCCTGGACCACCCCAAAAATTCCCTGAATCGCTCTTAAATTACCCCCAGCATTCTCAACTAAAGAAAATTTTCCCTAGAGAAAATTCGAATCAATCGCCCGTAAAACTTTTCCCGGCAATTCTCACGTGAATCTGCGGGTGAATCAGCCTGATTGAATTCCGCCTTGTGAAAGAAAAAAGAAAAAAAGTTGAATCTTCATGGATTCGCGAGAATAGCGTCGATGAAACCCGCATGAAGTGCTAAAATCCACCGACGATGTTATTCCCACTGTCTCCAGTCTGAATTCTCCATTCGATAAAGGAAATCGAAATAGACGGTTATCACATTGCATTGAACATTCATGGAACATTGTCTAAGAGAGCCCATTTCTGTATTATCAATTTTTATGCTTGGCGATCGTAAAAATCCCTCGGCGACGACATTTACGGGCAAGCGCGGAATATTACCGTATCGAGCAACGCCAAGTTTAAGGTTCCGCAGTAACTCATCACAGAGAAAGATTCGGAAAGTTCGGGCGATAGGGGAGAGCCACGAAATGTTCGTCGAATGTAGTTTGATGTGCCACTAAATAAATGGAGAGTGTAGGTAACTCTTTACGGCTCGAACCAGTGGCCTCTCGATCGGGTGAAAAATATCGCGGATCATCCGCGTTGAAGCCACACAAATTGAATCTATTATATCTCCCAAGTTTTCAGTTCCGTAAAACAGTGATAAAATGTGAAATTCGTTCAAGTTACGAAAAAAAATTTTTTCTGCCAAGTCTCGCATGTGTTCCGCTCATTTTTTTGGTAACGTTTCTGGCGGGGCGAGGGAGACCGGCTTGTTCCCAAACGGAGTATGTAGGGCTGAGCGGGCACCCATCCTGCATGCACAGCTGTCAAAACTGTGTCCACTTCTCCCGGAGGAATGCTCAAGAGCAACTATGATGGGAGTACAAACGCGCGGGATGGAGACCACCTCCCCCCTCCCACACACACACACACACACACACACACACACACTCAGCCCTTCCTAAACCTGTGTCAGGATTTTAGGGATGTACTTTTCGCGAAGTTCCTAAACTCAAGAAATCCTTGCTAAATCCGATCAAATTCCTCGACCAGTGGATACATCTAGATTTTCTGTCCACAATTTTTCTATATCTCTGAAGAAAGAAACCGCATCAAAATTGTCAGACCGTATTTTTTTATAGCGTAATTTTTAAATTTTAATCAGACTCGCTTAAGGGACCTTTCCCGTATGCTAGCTGCACATTTCTGGAGACAAACTGCCTTGCGGCTTCACCAGCTCTCTCGCTTGTGTGATTCAAATGTATTCACGTAAACACTTATGCAGTCTGCCAAAAGATTACGTGGAGAGTCGTTGGACGGCGCCACCTGGTCGTTCTTTTCTCGAGAATCTGCCGCTTCGGGCAAATAAACTGACCAGTGTCGTCTCTTCCAACTTCTTTTATTGGTTTTTTTTTATATTTCCTCGGCATGGAAAAGGGCCAGAACGTATTTCCATTTCTCAGGGAAAAAAATCTCGATTCAAGAATACTGTGCTATTTTTTTTTATCTTCTACTATCCTTGAATCGCGAGCCAAAAACGGTCTAAAAAATATTATATGTTGTAAATTTAAAATATTATATGTTATATGTTGAAATTACAGTGGATACTCTTCGACGAGTTCAATAAAATGGAATTACATGACTTATTTTCTCACGTTCATTTTATTTTTCCGATGATTTTGTCATGAGAATTACTATCATTTAGCTGGGAAAATATTTACGGCAATGAAATCTGAAAATAAATATCGATCGCTTCATCCCCCACATGAATTTATTGAATTAAAATTTAAATACCATTTTGAGTGACATCCGTTGGTGAAAAAAATTCGGATATTTAATTAATGTTTTATCAATATTTAAATAATATTGTATCAATGGACTTCAATCCAGAAATCATCTACTCTTATAAATTGATTGAACATTTCGCGTTAAAAGGGTATTATATCGATGAGTAAATTTGGTATGAATACCTCATGGGAAATGAATTTTACGTATGTCACACATCATTAAAAAATGCGTAATTGGCGATAGTCGGATGGGTGTCCAGTATGCCCTTTCGACGAAATGCTGATAAGCAGCTATCGTGGGAAGTACAAGGGGAGACAAAACACACACACGCACACCTACACCCCCACACCCACCCACCCACTCACCCAACCAACCAACCAACCACTTACCCCCGCCCACACCCAACCAACCACCCACTCACCCCCCCCCCACCCAACCAACCACCCACCCACCCAACCAACCAACCAACCAACCAACCAACCAACCAACCAACCAACCAACCAACCACCCACCCAACCAACCAACCACACACCCAACCAACCAACCACACACCCACCCACCCATCCAACCAACCAAGCACCCACCCACCCAGCCAACCAACCAACCACCGACCCACCCAACCAACTACCCACCCGCACTCTCAGACACACACACACATCATCCTTTTGTTGTCCGACTATTATTCATTCGCTCCATACTCTTTCCCACATCCTTAAACTAAAAATCTTAGCAATTGTATTTGGCCCCACTTTCATCTATTTCCCTTTTTTTCTCATTTTTTTTCTTTCCCTCTTTCTTCCATTTCACGAATAGAAAAACGCCAGATCCCAGTCTCATTTCTTCTGCGCGATGCCTGCGCGTTCAACTTGATTAAAATTTATCTAATGACGCACACCAAGAAAGTAGCCAGGTCGTTACCCCTCTTCAACACCCACCGAGTGTTTCCCGGTTCGTATTTTTTTGTTTCGTTTTTTTTTTTTGTATTTTTTTTGCTGGCAGCCGACACTCGGCAAAGTACCTCTTCGCCAGATATTGATGGTTAAAACGACCGTATCGATTTCTCACAAGCACGCGCAACTCTCATTGACAAGCTGAAGGCAGATGAAATGGTTATTGTGGAGACTTCATGTTTACAGATAGCTATAGATATTGTGATTTCAATGACATTGCAAATATTCTTGGAATTTGGAAAACCTGTACGTTTCTGTTTAATTACTCTTTCCACCCTAAAATGTCAAGAATTCCCAAAGTTTTTGAATATTTTGAGCATTCTGAGAATTTGGTGAGAAGAAGATGCTCCCCTTGTAGCATAGGCGTGTCTGGAGGTTTACCCTGTGTTTAAAAATACGACACACACACACATACATGTGCAAATACACACACATACATGTGCAAATACACAGAGATCGTCTTGACGTCTCGGAGAACATTTCAAAAACATGAGTTGAAAATTCGGAATGACTGCAACAACTTACGCGAATGAGGCAGTTAAAAATCACAAATACCAGATTTTTCATTTTGTTTTTCTTTTGGGCAGTTAATACCTCTTGGCTAGATATTGACGGTTAAAACGGCCATATCGATTTTTCACATTCGCCCACAGCGCCCATTGACAAGTTGAAGGCAGACGAAATGAGCGAGAAAGCAAGATAGATATCCTTGGAATGGGGAGAGACACGGTGACGAGGCACGAGGACGCGACGTCGACAACGGGGCTTGCATTATCAGTTGCGTTCTTCTTTGTGCGTTACAATGGAAATGGATTGTTCTTATGGAACAATGAGTTTCTAATTTTCCGGGCTACATTTTCCACGATGGACTGCAAATGCCGGGGCCGCTTCGCCGCCATTATGATGTCTCTGGTGATTGTGAGCGGCTGCATTGTTTTTTATAAATGATTAAAATTCAGAAATGAAAGTTGGTGCTTTATCTCTACCATATAAACACCAAGGGCATTATTATTATTATCATGATTATTAACTTTCCGACGACAGTGAAAAATGCGTGCGTGAGATATCACATATCACGGGTACTGTAATTTTTTAGAAGGACAATCTTTTTTGGTGATTTCAAAATTTTTAATATTTTGGCGGTATTAAAAACATCATTCGGTATAGTGCGAAACGTTATTTTGGAGAAGTTATTTTGGAAAAATTATTTTTGAAACATTATTTTGGAAAAATTATTTTTGAAACATTATTTTTGACAAATTATTTTTGAAAAATATTTCTTGACAAATTATTTTTGAAACATTATTCTTAAAGAACTTATAACTACAATTGGCACGAAAAAAAAAATTATTGCATCCCTGGACCTACATCTATTAACTCCAAAGACTTGTTTTCCTATATCTGCAAATATGAAAGATATGGCGCGTCGAAGCGGAATATCAACGAGATGATTCACGTAATACCATTCTGAAACAAGCCAGTTTTTGGCGGATGAAACGTGACGAAAATAAAAATTCAATAGAGGTTTCTATTTACCCACTGCCCTCATTTTTCATTCCAACGAGATTGCCATGGAAATGGGACGAATGTTGAGGAACACGAGGGTTGGGCCGCAAAAAAAAGCGACCATGTCGCTTTTTTTCTCCCCTTTGCCACCCCCTCACCCCTTCCCCCCTCCCCCTTTGATGTTAAAGGCCATTGCCTCGTGCTTTCGATGCCAGGGGATAAGAGAGTAGCGAAAGAAATCACTCCAGTCTCCCACTCGACTCGCACGGATCGATCTCAATCCGCGTCCCCCGGCATTTCGCCATTGTCGGCGATTACTCGGAGCGCGTCAACAGCTAAGAATATCTAGCGTCCCCCTATTTCCTGGAGCTGCCCCTATATAGGGTGTTCCAGAGTGACCGGGCACTGTACTTTGTCCGGCAGAAAATACGATGGAAATCTTCAGATTTCGCATTTCCCGGAATTTTAGGCAGTGTCTGTGTGCGTGTGTTTGATTTTTTTGTCAAAACACAACTCTTTGTGAAAAAATGCATAATTTTTTTTATATCTCTGATGTGATTGAACTTATGCAAATCGTAAATTTCGTCCATGTTCAAAAAATATCTGCGATTCACCATCTCTCTCCTCTACTCTCTCTGGGAGGGGTCGAAGTCATTTCTTAATAACTTTATAAATAATGTCTGGAGTCAAAAGTGCAGAGGGAACTTTCGGCCCTAAATTTCACCGTCTCCCACCCCATAAGCGATCAAACTCTGCTTGTGACACCCTGTACATAAATCCCCCAGCTATAGAAGGCACGGGGACACGAACCGTTAATGTATCATTGCTGAGTCGGGACTTCCGGTTCTCCCGGGAAATGCCGGCGGAAAAGAGTTTCGCTTCCGTCTATCAATGACGTTTGCATTGCTCTTGAGCGCTATCTCCTCCCATTATCGAATTTCATTCTTTCGACCTCTCATCGACACTTGGCCGGGACTTGGGATACACTTGGATCGCTCCAGACACTCGCGTCAATAGCCCCCGCTATCTGGCCAATGTAATGCACAAATCCAGTTGATTGACGATACGGCACGTAGCGGCGGAAATAAGCTGGAGGAGATATCAATATTTTAGCGTGTTTCAACGCTCAATGGAATATTGCTTTTGTCCAATTTTCGAAACTTTTGAGCTTTTATTTTTTTCCAATTTCCATATTTTTCGAATTTTTTGAAATTTTTGAAATTTTTGAAATTTTTGAAATTTTTGAAATTTTTGAAATTTTTGAAATTTTTGAAATTTTTGAAATTTTTGAAATTTTTGAAATTTTTGAAATTTTTGAAATTTTTGAAATTTTTGAAATTTTTGAAATTTTTGAAATTTTTGAAATTTTTGAAATTTTTGAAATTTTTGAAATTTTTGAAATTTTTGAAATTTTTGAAATTTTTGAAATTTTTGAAATTTTTGAAATTTTTGAAATTTTTGAAATTTTTGAAATTTTTGAAATTTTTGAAATTTTTGAAATTTTTGAAATTTTTGAAATTTTTGAAATTTTTGAAATTTTTGAAATTTTTGAAATTTTTGAAATTTTTGAAATTTTTGAAATTTTTGAAATTTTTGAAATTTTTGAAATTTTTGAAATTTTTGAAATTTTTGAAATTTTGAAATTTTGAAATTTTGAAATTTTGAAATTTTGAAATTTTGAAATTTTGAAATTTTGAAATTTTTGAAATTTTTGAAATTTTTGAAACTTTTGAAAGTTTTGAAATTTTTTGAATCGTTGAAAATTCTGACACTGCAAATTCCTGGGCAACATATTCCGAGAGCCCGTTTGTGAAACGCGCGTGTCAATATATTAATCTTTGGGGCGTGTAATTTTCCTTATAAAAATACTCGTCAAGAAGCTACAAGTAGTTTTGCAGGTGGTTACTTAGCGCGGTTATTCAAGGTGGATTATCGCGAGCCCGCAGATGAAACGATGACAACTTCAAGAGTTATGTCTACGGATTCAGTGCGTATCGATCCTTGTCGGGGCATGTGAATTAAGCGGTTAGGAGTGTATTGTGCGGAGGAATAATACTACAGAGATTAATCTCTTCGGTCCAGGGAAACTCCCGTTACAATTCGGTGGGCAGGAGCGTCAAAAGACCATCGCGTGCTGCAGACTCTCGCGGAGGCTAAGCAAAGGCGAATGGCCACTTCATAATCGAATCATTTTGATGCTTTTGTAAATGAATTTCTCAAAATTTTTGAATGCTCAATTTTTTTCAAATTTGAAGAATTTTGCAAGTTTCAGAATTTTTTTTAATTTCTATGTCTGCAATTTTTTTTTTACATTTTGTGTTTACAAAAATTACGAATTCAATTTTGTAGAAATTCCAGCATTGTAAACTTTCAAGTTCTTGAACTCTTAATTGCTTCCAATTTCTACAAATTCATGTAACTTTCAACATGATTTATTTTTTACGATGAGTTGAAATTCTCTTCATAGCGCAATTTTCCACCTTACTCCTTATTGACCCTCGGAGACCGCCACCAAACAGGGGAACTTTTACTTCGCAATTTTCAATGTACATTGTTTCGAAGAAATACGGGAGGGCAATATTGCAGACGAAGTGCTACATGTACACACAATAAAAAAGTTTTTCAAATGTGAAACTTAAATTGAATTAATGATTCAGTGGATTGTTGAAGCAATCGACGGATTGAATTGATCTAGAGGAACAGAACTGTCGACAAAAAAAAATATCCCAGTGTCAAAAAAATTATGACATACTACTTATCCTCGCCTTTCCTCTCTCACTTTTTCGCTCTCATTTTCTCTCTATCACTTTTTCTTTCTCACTTTGTCGCTCCTTTTTATGATAGACGAAAGCCACCTACCCACCCGATGCCATCCTCACCCACCCACCCACTACCATCCTCACCCACCCACCCACCACCACCCTCACCCACCACCATCCTCACCCACCCACCCACCACCACCCTCACCCACCACCACCCTCACCCACCACCATCCTCACCCACCACCATCCTCACCCACCTACCCACCCAGCACCATCCTCACCCACTCACCACCATCTCCACCCACCCACCACCATCCTCACCCACTCACCCACCCACCTAACATCATCCTCACCCACCCACCCAGCTAACACCATCCTCACCCATTCAACCCCCACCCACCCATTCAACCCCCATCCACCCACTCAACCCCATCCCCACCCACGGCATTTCCTTTTTCTGCCACACTGTCTGGTGTGGCGTTGGTTTCGGTCTTACGGTTTTCGATAATTTCGACATATATCGATAGTTCCTTTCGTCTCTCCTTTTTACTATAGGAATATAGGTTTACTACACGCCCAGGGCATTCAACAACCTCACTCGCGACCTCTGACGGAACTGCGATATGGCGGGAAATTCAAATTGCAATTTATCCGGATCTAACTGCCGCACCCTGTATGTCCATTTTTTACCAAACGGGAGACGGGATGGCCATATTCATCCTCGAAAAGGAGAGATGAATCATTCGATCTAGATCGATATTTCAGGAGTCTGAAGTTGATTTGACGACATTTACCTAGAAGACCGAAGCGGTCTCATGTTGATGTTTGACAACCTCGAACTCACCATTGCTACCACCATTCGCCTACATGATCAATCCCATTTTCCTGATCGAACACCTCCAATGGGAACTCCTCATTCCAACATCCCGATGTCTCAACAAGGCTCTTTACACGTTCACCGATGTAAGTTTAATCCCTATAACACATATACATATGCGCAGCAAGCACTTGCGTTCTATGGGAGTGACAGCAAGTTTTCGTCACATCTCAGAGTCTTGTCGAATCTCTCGTGTATCATCTTGTCGTCTGTCTAGAAGTTCCGCGGAGCTCATCATTCTATCGCTTTTATTGAGAATCTCATCTCATTCAATTCCTGGTTCAATCTCTCATGATTACAGTCACATTATGGTACGAGTGACTCGATCCAAAATAGTATCTCGATATTTCAACGTACAGTACTTGTTTCCTTCCGACTACTAGGGCTTTTACGTTCGTCTACATCTCTATCGTTGAAGTTTCTTTTTTAGTTTCCCATTTCTCAAAGTTCAGGTAATGCCCTTCCTGAGATTTCTCCTTCATTGAAGTGTGGCAAATGAAATAATGCACAACTCTCGCACATTGTCCTACCGAATGACGTAAGTAGAAGCAGTGATTAGCTCCACGAATGGCCATGGAGAACCAGTTGTTCCGTGATAATCCTATTGTGGCTTTCATTCAGGCCAGTAGGGAGCCACTTTGCGCGTATTCCATGTATCATGCAAGTTAGGGAATGTACGTAGACGGAAGTGAAGATAAGGTGCTCCACGGTGACCGAGTAAACCGTATGGACGACTCCTCGGAGCCCTCTTTGAATCCATCACTCGCCTGTTTCCCTAGCTTTCACGATACATCGAACTCATTTTCAACATATTCCCTACAATCTTTCGTAAATCTGATATTTTTGGAATTTTTGAAATGTTTGAAACTAGTGCATTTTTCCACAGTTCTGATGAGGTCGCAATTTTTGAGCTTATTCGCTGTTCTTTAACTTTTCTAAAATGTGTGCGTCAGAATAGTGACTCCGAAATCAAATTTCATTTTCTTGCCTGTGACTAGGATTTGAACTATACCAAAATAATCCCCCAACGAACGACGATGTTGGTGTGTGTTTTTTTGTCTTACGCCTTCTCTATTAGTGCTCAGCCACAGGATCCGCCACGAGACGTTTCTTTGTGGGCAACACTACTGAGATTAGTACCCACCCAATGCGACTGAGGTCGACTTTGACTACTCAACTTCTGTGATAAGATAGGCGGTGCGTACCGAACCCACTCCCCCCCCCCCCCCCCCCGCGGGTTAGGTTCTCAGCTAGCCTAGCGGTCTCATTTTGTGCGTAGCACCGGTAGCACATGCAGAATGTTCCTTCCATTGCGCGGACGCGAACCCAGCGCCCATAACGCAATGGGCAGACACTCTCTCCCCTATACCAGAGCCATGAACTACGCTCGCGTGTGTGTGTTTGTGTGTGTCAATTAGAAATCAGCAAGTTTTCGTGACCCCCATATGTCACGCTGATATACCCTACTACTTTGACTCCATGAAATTAAAATGGACGGCTGAACGGTATGGGCGATTCCCTAGAGCCCTCTTAGTGCTCATCGTTTGCCTGCTTCCATAGTTTTCGCGAAACATCAAACTCATGTTTAGCATATGTGATACAATCTGTTGGTACTCTAGAAAATCTGGAATCTAAACAGTTTTACCGTAAATTTAAGCAAGTTCATTAGGAATGTGGAGATTTTTACCGTGTGTCTAGGGGGTGGCGAGGGGGGAGGGGTCCCCCCCCCCCATACAACATGTGATGTCTGCACCCAACGAGGAGGTCAGTGGTCTTATATATATCGCTCCAGTACTTTAGCGACTTTTGGCGCGGTGTGACTCCATAGAGATACGATGAGCCCCCCCCCCCTCTCCCCCTTCCCCCGTCGGAGGTTGTCACACCTGAAGCAATGCTTATGGACCGGAAGTGGATGGTTCCTCTAATGGAACGCATTCCACATATGGACGTATGAGTTGGAGCTCCAACCATAGCGACAACTTTCAAGACTCGAAGGAACCGTTATTTAATTTGTCAGTTGCGTAGATTTTGCGAAATTACTAACGAGTCACTGCGCCATCCACACCCACCAATTGCATATTGCATTCACATTTGTTACAATATTATCGATTTGATATACAATTGTTCGTTGTGCATGATATATCCGAGGCAGAGAAATTGAATCTCGTTATTTACCAGAATCCAGGTCATGCACCAAAAATTCATGAATTCTCCCGGTTTCATCGTCCATTACAGCATCAAAAAGTGCCATTTGCCTGTCGGAACCAGGAAAATATTGTTACTGGCAGCGGTGATGCTGGAAGCTCCAGACTTGATGTATTTGAGGAGGGCGGTGGCCCCGGGAGGGGCTAAAACCTGAGTAGACTTGGAGAAGAGAGATCTTCTTTTTCCGGAGTGCATTACCTCGGTGGGCCGACCTCAGCCGAAGCACATTCGAAATTCATCGGCAGTGCGGCATCGGATTTTGGGGGATAGACAAGTAGCAGAGGTCAAGTCGGTGAAAATGGTGAAATAGAATTTCCATCAAAGACTTAGCGCCACTGATCATATGGATTTCATCCACGGCACTCAGGTTGTAAATCAATTCGGAGAAATATTCCCGATGATAACGGAAGAGTATTTTTTCTCCGCGCATGAAGAGAAAAGAGATTTCTGCGGTTTATCGCGCCTCTCCTTGAGGTACATTGAGAATATTCTAGGAAAATCAGTCCAGCTTCTATACCCTATTGGCGGAATTTCGAGAATGTCAATGACCGATCAATAAACTCGGTTATCGATTACTTATCAGCAGTGTCTGCAATAGCGGAATTCCCATAGCCGATATCGGCCATTGCCAAATCACCCATTCCCCGGCCTTACAAACATTTTCACTGTAAGTTCCACATTTCCTATTTAAACGCATCAATTATGGAGGCCCATGACCGAGTATAACGTCAATCAACCGCTTGACACAGCTCGCACACCGAGAACTTTCCGTTCCACGATTCTCAAACATCATTAATTCCCCCATGGTATACCAAAAGCCCTCAGCGATTCAAATATGCAATGTTTTGTATTGTCAAGGCGATAGCAGAAGAGAATAGAATATATAGCGCACCATTTAAAGGTGGTCTACATCTTTTCAGGTGATTTTGCCGACGAAGAGTAGTGCGCGTATGCAGGTATTCGTGTCTGTGTTTTTTTTTCTACTCTTTCTCTATTCGTATTCACCCACGTAACCGCTGGTAGGCATTACTTCATGGGCAATACTACGGATCAGAGTACCCACCCTTTGCGGCTGGGGCCGACTTCGCCATTTCAGCTCATCGTATTTCTAATCACGGGGTAAACCTCCAGAAACCCCTGTGATACGATGGCGGGCGTCTACGATGGAACCCTCCCGCCCCCCCCCGCGGGACGGGTCGCGTTCGGTCCCGGCTCACGGTCTCACTTCATGGATACCGCCGATAGCACACACGGAATGTTCCTGCCATCGGTCGGAGTCCGTGAGAAAATATTTTTCAGAAAAAATATTTGCAGTGAGCGGGAATCGAACGCGGGACCTTTAGAATAGTAGGCAGACACTCTACCCACTACACCAAAGCCCCGTCTTGTCGTGTCTGTGTGTGTGTGTGTGTGTGTAGGTGGGTGGGTGGGTGTGTAAGCGGGTGGGTGTGTAAGCGGGTGGGTGTGTGTGGGGCGGGGGGGGGGAGAGGGGCCGTGGGTGGGTGGATAGATGGGGAAGGGGGGGGGGGGGAAAGTGGTGATGGGTGGGCGGGAAGGTGGTTGGGTGTGTGGGGGCGGATGAGTGGATGGGTGTGAGTGGGTGGGTGTGAACATTTCGACTTTCATCGAACATAAAATTTATCATCAGCTGACTGCTCACCCCAAATATAGATCTTCGATTATTCAGCGTTGTTTATGAAATTAAAATACATATTCTAGTTATAGCGGAATATGCAACAGTAGCAAGGCGCCGCCTACGGTAAATGCATCACGGGGATTCCACTCTCTGTATTTATTCATTTTTCTTGGAGAACAAAAGTCATAAAGGGCGGCATTCATAACGCCGCGGGGTCATTTCAAAACCTCGACGAATAAAAAATGCTTCCCTCTCGCATGTTATAACAGTGAATTTTAATGAATTAGTTTGTGTTATTCGGGTTCCTACGGGCTTTCATACTCTTTTTGCACGCGAGAAAATATGTCACTACATAAACATGAGGGGACAGTAAAGAGTGACCGCCGACTTACGATGAAAAATATTTGGCGATTACGACCTTAAACAAAATTTTGATCTCATTTTTTTTAATGGCCTACTTTGGAACATTTTGAGAATCTTCGAAAATTTGATTTTTGACAGTCTTTGTAATTCCGCGAAATTTCAAATATTCTGGGAATTTTTAAAGGTTTTACAGTTTGAAAGGTTTGCAATGTCAAAAGTTTTACTTAGTTTTGAAATTTCAAATTTTCCGGCTTTTCGAATGTTATAAAACTATGAGGATGAAAAAAACAACCGTGGCGCTTCGGGAAAATTTCGTAAAGTTTTCAAGATTTTGGAAGCGTGACCAATCGTAAACTTTGTTGAAATATTAGACAAGGCTTAAGATAGACATAAATATTGAAAACCCATGTAAATTTTCCCTGCATTTCACTCTGCAAGTATAAATATAAACGAGAAGAAAAGAGGAGAGCAAGAGTGTGTCTTCATCATCCTCTCCCGTCACCATATTTTTTTTCCTCCAGCACTCCTATCCATCCAATGGTATACGCGGGCCCTGAGTGCATTTCTTTTCAATCTTGACAAAAATTTCAAAATTCTCGAATTTTTCCAAAAATTTAAAATGTTTGAAATTTTTCGAATATTCAATTTTTTTTTTTGAATTTCAACACTTTCTAAACAATTAAAAAATTGGAAAAAAATACAAAAATTACGAAACAAAATCAAAAGATCAAAAGTTTCAATGTTTGAAAATTTTTCAAAATTTAAAAAATAGTAGAACCTACAAAAATGAGAATTTCCCAGAGATCCCAACATCCCGAATTCCAAAGTACATTTCTCTCTGAAAATATAAACATGAATTCTTGAAAAAAGCCGCAGTAAGAGCGCGTCTTCATCATCCCGATCCGTCACCATACTTTTACCCCCTCCACCCACACCTCTCCGCTCAATAGTATACGCGGTCTCTGAGCATACATTACCCATGAGCCACTCACACAGTGATGTCGGTATGTATGAAAGTCTCTTAGCGAGTTGTATGGCAAGACTCAGGGACAGTCTTTGGTAATTCCCAGTGGGATATTCCGAGAAACTCGAGCTTGGTTCTCCTGTCTATACTATCTCCACACTTCTCCTTTACTCCCGGTTTTGAGCCCCGAGAATAGCGGCCAAAGTTGAGACTTAAAACGTTGAGATGCAAAACCCAGTGAATTAACGAGGAAAACAATTATTCCAGACATTTGCACGCACATTCATACACTATGTATAGAGGTGTTAATAGAGGTGTTTACTATTACCTCATTTTGCATTATTGTCTCAGATTGATCAATTTTTTTCGGTTTTTTTTATAATATTCTTCCCACATCGTCTAGAGGATCAATTTTCTCTCTATGCATGTGTGCATGTGGGTGTACTTTTCCCCTCCGTCTCTGTCTCTTGTACTCCACACCGTAGCTGCTCTTTACCATTTTCCTCGATAGGGGAAACTGGACACCCATCCATATAGCTGGGCCGCCTTTTGTTATTTAGGCCATCGTAATTCTGGACACAGGGCGAAACCCCTGTGCGACGATGGCGGGCGACTATGATGGACCCCCCCCCCCCCCCCACCACCCACCCCTCCCCACTGGCTCGGCTCAGGTCCCGCGTAACCTTGCGGTCTCATTTTATGACTACCGGCGATAGGACACACGGAATGTTCCTGCTATTAACAGATTCTCCGGAACGCGGGTGCGAACCTGGGCCCTGTGACCTAGTAGCCATATACTCTACGCACTACACCAGAGCCCCGACACTATGTGTGTTTTTTTTCCTCCATCCCTCTCATTTGTACGCTCCCGGTAGCGGCCGTTAAGCATTCCTTCAGGGTGCGTACCGGACACCCATCCATGCTGCTGGGGCCAACTTTCGCCATTTTTAGGTCATCGTATTTCTAAGCACAGGGTAAACCTTCAGAAACCCCTGTGCTACGATGGCCGGCGCCTATGATGGAACCCACCCTCCCCCCCCCCCCTGCGTCGGGTTAGGTTCCCGCTCGGCCGGGCGGTCTCATTTTATGGGTACCGCCGATAGCACACACGGAAGTTCCTGCATCGGTCGGAATCCATGAGAAAATATTTTGAAAAAATATTCTCCGGCGGCGGGGCGCGAACCTAGGACCTTCGGAGTAGTAGACAGATATCCTACTACTACGCCAAAGCCCCGACACACCATATGTGTGTGTGTGTGTGTGTGTGTGTGAGTCTCTATGATTGATAAGATTGTGTGAGCTTTTATTCAAATTGCTGAACAATACAACTCACACACGTACACACACACACACATCATCTCAAAATATCACGAATTGCATAGCGAGTCATTACGAAAACTTTCCCAAATCGGGAAGTTAAAAAATCACTCTTTCACGTATTCGACTGTTTGAGAAAACATCGGATAAAACAATAATGCTGGAGGGAAATATTAAATTGGAACGTTATTGGTATTGTCCTGACGGCTCACATTACTCTGTCCGCTTCTTTCAATAAAAATAATCCCAATTCTCTTACCATTTTTATAGAGATCCCATAAGAAACCCATAGAAGTTTCTCATACAAACTTTAATATCACCTACAGAATTGATAATTGTATTGGACATATCGAGTGGCAAGTCAGCGCCTTCCGACTTTTGATAAATCATCGGCACAACTCAGCGGATTCAATAGATCAAACAAACTCTATCCCCTATGACGTAATAGAGGGAGTTGGCCACGTCAGAGGAGATCACAACTGAGACTCGAGTGTTTCCACCTCGGTTTCCACCCACTGGCTCGATACACCCAAGAGCCAGTGATAATGGAGGCTTCAACTGACCTATCCACTCGTATCTCAAGCCATTCTTCGAGTGGCCATTTTTTCGGGGGCATCTGTACTGGACCAATCTTTGGGTTGACTTGTCTCCTTTTTGATAGACACTATACAGCTTTTTTAATTTTCAATGGGGTTTTTTTTGTCTCCGTCCCTCTGATTTATATGCCCCGTCGTCAGACGGATTTGTCATCTGCCTTCCGTCAGGGGGCGTACCGGACACCCATCCATGCGGCTGGGGCGGACTTTCACCATTCTAGGCCATCGTATTTCTAAACACGGGGTAAACCTCCAGAAACCCCTGTGCTACGACGGCAGGCGCCCATGATACGACCCCCCCCCCCCCCCCGCCGGGTCAGGGTCCCGCCCGGCCGTGCGGCGTCATTTTATGGGTACTGCCGATAGCAGACACGGAACGTTCCCGCTTGGCTCGAAATCCATGAGAAAATATATTTTGAAAAATATTCTCCGGCGGCCGGACGGGAACCTAGAACCTTTCAAGTAGTAGGCAGATACTCTGCCACTACGCCAAAGCCCCGACTGAGTGGCGAAGGATGGGTTCCATCTTACGCGGCCGCCATCGTAGCACAGGGCTTTCCGGGGGTTTACCCTGTGCTTAGAAATGTGATCGCTGAAATGGGTGTCCACTGCTCCCTTCAAAAGAAGTGCCGGACCAAAAAAGGAAACATTTTGTTGGAAGTATTCTAGAAATCGTGGACATACCTTGAAACCTGCCGGCAAGTAAAGAGTTGGCAAAACTTGGAAAATTAATCAACAGTACCCTCGACCTCTCGTCTTTAACTGGTGGCCAAATGTTTGTTAAAGCGAGAGGGAATACTGTCATAGGTGAACTTCTGCGTAATGAACTTTAGTCAAACTCAAGTGGATACGGCGTTAATGGCTCGGGTATGGTCAGACGCTGGTAATTGTATCTACTGCTGCGGCAGGAGTTTCAGTGTTACTTTGGTCGGACGGCGCTTCCCATCACGTTTACGTGCGGATGGAGATGGGAATGATGTTTAGGCACTGGGTTTTTAATCAAGCCCCTGGGGTAATTATTAATATCAATTGTTTTTTATTTTTATGCAAGTCTGATCTGATTTAGGATATACCGCGACACGCGGCGGTACTAATGGAGACCGACTTCCCAAACGACACAGCATCCAAACTCAGACATTCCGAAAAATAATTAATCAAAGTGGTCACGTTCCAACATATTCATAGAAAAAACGAAAAAGAACCAAAATCGTATACAAGAAGATCGCATTCATCCGATATTGGAAAAACCTAACAATTTAATTGATGAAAAATTCAACTGCACTAAAACCAAATTAGTTGGACTTTCTATAAACTCAACAAAGACTTCGCAAAAAAAGCAGGGAAAAATAACGTAAAAACTCGCGAAACGCGATGGTGTTGATGCATCTAACTGTCGAAAAATCGTGAATAGACGCGGGACATCGCGATAAAACTGGTATCATGTCGTCTCTGACACACCTAGAACAAAAGCCTCCCCGGTATTTCCATTTCATCGTAAAAGCTAAATACGCAACGACACAGAGAAATGAATAGTTGGAGGTACTATGTTAAAATTGGCCCTTAATTCTCAGTATATCGATGAGCGTAATAGTTTCGGTCAGAAATAGTACGACAATACTTCAGTACTTCTAAATTTTTTGTCATATTTAACTATTTTTCGATTTTTTTCAATTCAGAAAAAAGTTGCCAAAAATTTTCTAATTTTCAAGAAATTCCAAATTATCAAAAAATTTCAAATTTTCAAAATTTTCAAATTTTCAAATTTTCAAAATTTTCAAATTTTCAATATGTCAAAATTTTCAATATGTCAAAATTTTTAATATTTTCCAATTCCCAAAATTTTCAAATTTTCCAAATTTTCAAATTTTCAGAATTTTCAAAATTTTTAAATTGTCAAAATTTTCAAATTTTCAAAATTTTCAAATTTTTCAAATTTTCAAATTTTTAAATATTCAAAATTTTTAAATTCTCAAATTTTCAAAATTTTCAAGAATTTATATTTTATCAACCATCTCTCAAATTTTCTAGAGATGCCGCTAAATTTTTTTGATAAATTTGTATCGAAGATCTAAATAATCAATAAGAAATCACTACGAAGGAATATATCCAACAACTAATAGAGCGCATGGCAGTTACACGGGAGATTGGATTGGCAAAAAAATTAGGATGAAGCAGCGTACCGAGTGCTGATTGCGCAATTGCCTTTTTCCTCACTCATGCCCATTTTAGGCCTTTTTTCAGTCGGTTTTCCGGAGGTAAACTGATGTTTTTCCTCATTTTTAGTGGTGCAATGCATTGCCGGCTGTTTTTGAAGGTTTTTCTTGTTCCGCAATGCATTGCCGGCTGTTTGAGGTACGCGTTGTGTCTGTAGCATCACGACTACAGTAACTGGGTCTATAGTATCATGTCTACTGTAACGCATTGTGTCTATAGTCGACGCATTGAAGGGAAATGCGCATGCGATGGGGGGCCCCGCTGCCACTTCTACAGTCCCTTGATCAAACTTTAGAAAGAGATGACTACTGAAAAAAGATGATCACCTATATTTCGACGCATAGTCTATGAATGATCTCTATTATTAATACTAATACTAATTACTGCCTCTAAGAACTACGTTAAACTCTTAGTTAGGAAGTAAGGGCTTAACCAAAAATGTACACTTTTAGATGGTAAGATTGCGTTTTTTTTTTGTTTTTATTTAAAAAAAAGATGAATTATGTTGTAGTTATTAGTTCTTGACTGATATGATAAGAAAAGTTGCAAACTTGATTTCCATTCAAGTATCAAAATAGCCAAGAGGGAAAATGTTCCGGTGTTGATTAGTTTATATTTTTAAATAGTCGGAAACTAGTAGTATTATAGTTTTTATAATATCACATATTTGCGGAATATATATATTTTTATTACTTGAAAATATATATTTATGTTTAGAAAATGAGTAAGTTTTGTTGTTCATATCAAAGTAACAAATTGAAAACTATTATGATTGATGTATCTTTTGATTTATGTGTTTCGCTGAATGGGGGGGCAGCGCCCCCCCCCCCCCCCGCCGCGGGCCTCGCCCCCTGGACCCCCCCCCCTTTCGCCCGCCCCTTCCTGCTCTCCTTGCTTCGCTGGGCATTTGTGAGAAAAAATAGTGTATGTCATTCGGCTTCAACCTCCGTCTTTCCAGACTGGCTTTCGTCCGAAGCACTCGGCATGACTCGGCTGCGCCTCGTACCCCGCCTCATGGCCTCGTGCATCGGACCCAACCACAGTCTGGAAAAACGTCGGATTTCAGCCTTATGACATAAATTACTATTTTTGTGGATTGTATGTGTAAAACTCCATGAATGCTATTTTCTTTCGCAAATCCCCGTAGCGTTTCCGAATGCAACTGACTGTAAAAACAAACTTGTTCAAAGTTGGAAATTTCCTTTTACCGACTTTTCCAGCGTTTATAACTCAGGATATTATAGACCGGGTGTTGGAGTGAAAATTACTATGATTATTTTTTTCCGTTTCCAATTCGACCAATGAAATTACACCATTCAACGTCATATGGCCATAATCATTACAAACTATAACCCAGACGGTGTTCCTGTAACAAAATTCCCATAATTTAGTATCCAAATGGCAAACCGAGGTGACCTTGAGATTTCAGTTTCCAATAAATATCTCGGAATCTAAGAGACATAGCACAATTTTCATGAAAACCTCTTTTGTCGATCTTTTTCCCCTCTTCAAAAAAACGTATGATACAAATTCTGTTACAGCCCTTAGATTCCGAGATATTCAGGAAAAACTGACTGCAAGGAGTTACCACTTCGCTACTGCATTGTGCAGGTTTGCACATTTGCTACATAATATCAAACTAATGGGTTGGATGTGATCAGAAAACTTCCCGATTGGCCATTCTGACTGAATGTTCTGTTCCAATATTTTTCAAAACCGCAAGTTCCTGTGGGTAATCGCGCAAAGCGCCAAGCGGCATTCGCAGATTCTACCGGACGGTTACGCCTTAATTGTGTCAGTTGAGAAGAAAAATTTTGGAATATACGATGTGTGCTTTCATGAGACAAACGGAAACACACACGACCGATAGTAGGTACATTCCGTGTGTGCTATCGGCAGCACCTATAAAAGGACCCCGCAGGGCCGGACAGGAACCTAACCCGACGCAGGTGGGTTCCATCATAGACTCCCGCCGTCGCAGGACAGAGGTTTTGGAGGTTTCCCTGGTGTCTAAAAATACGATGGCCTGCCTGGTGGGAATCGACCCAGGGTGGGTGTCCAGTACTCCCTTTCAGAGAAATGCTGAAGAGCAGCCACCGTAAGAGCAGGAGTACAACAGAGAGGGACGGAGGAAAAAAAACACACATGCCCACTTTCAAAAAGAGAGACCAGTGATATTGATAAACCAGTAGGGAAGCGCTGAAATTTTTGGCTAAATAGCTCAAAATAGCTCGAACTCATGCGAAATTCAAGCGCACACGAGTCTGTAGGCTTCCCTCTGATGCACTAAAACGGCTTCTATCAAATTATCTCCATCTTCCTTTACATTATAATTATATCTATTGATAATTATTATTCCAAGTTAGTTCTCGAATACAATCGATGTCTACGCAAATCGATTCTTCCAATCAAAGTAACTGTATTGGTAACACTTAACAAATTTGCTTTGGTCGGATACATGATCTTTGGATCCACAAATTTACTTGATGGTGCACACTTCAAGTTTTCAGTCTGGGAAGAACTTCGCGAGCATTCCAGGAATTTTAGGTCCAGGTTTTTGAGAAACTCTGGACTAGAACATGGAGGATAGCATTGGTTCCTTCGGAGTACTGTGTACCTCCTCCGCTTTGGTCCAAAGGTTATCATCGAGGTGTTGGGTGACCATAGTCGCATTGGTCCGAACCTGTAAAATCCTTCCTTCCGCCGGAAGCTGCGAGATGCTTCTGGCTAGCTCTCGTCGTGTTATTGCAGACTCCCCTGGCCAGGAGAGCATTGAAGCAAGGACCAAGGATCTAGGTCCTCTTTGTGGTCATTTGTGAAAGACTCTTTACCTTCAGATGCTGCCTCATCAATACATACTCCAAGGGTCTAGTGAATCCGTCTTAGAAAATGTCCAGTAATGGGAGAAAGCAATAGAAATTTCCAAATTTGTGGGAGGCGGGGGAAAGGGGGGGGGGCGGGGAATTCCCCTCCTCAATGTCCCCCAATGCCCGTATGTGAAACTCATTCGAATTTTAAAAAAATGTCGCCTGTTAATTCGATTAAATCTTTCGTAGTTCGGTTTACCTCGGAGGATGAAATAATTATCTACAATGCTTGGTGTGAGACCCGATAAGGAAGTGAAGGCACCGAGAGCGTCTGTAATTATTTGGTAGTCATTCTCCGGGGAGCGTGATGCTAATTTCGTCGCCCCATTAATCGCCAGGCAATCGGCTGTGACTGAAGTGTCTCGTTAATAAGTGGTTTCACACAAAAATGCTATAAAGACTTCAATTTCCGACGGCGAAAGCTTTTTATGATTTTTCCCAAAATGACTCATTCTGGAGAAAACCTCCAAATTTGGCTAACTTATTTTTTTTGTTATATTGGAATCTAGTTAGGCCGAAATTACGTAAAATCACTGTGATTGCGCCATACAGAAAATCGGTGCCATGATTTGTTTGTTAGGAATCGTTTCCATCACATAGCCACCCACCCACCTACCCATCCATCCGCCCACCCACCCACCCATTCATCCGTCCACCCACCCACCCAGCCGTCCATCCATCCACCCACCCACCCATTCATGCATCCGTCCACCCACCCCACCAGCTACCCATCCATCCACCCACCCCACCAGCTACCCATCCATCCACCCACCCCACCAGCTACCCATCCATCCACCCACCCCACCAGCTACCCATCCATCCACCCACCCCACCAGCTACCCATCCATCCACCCGCCCACCTACCCATGCATCCTGCCACCCACCCGCCCATCTATCCATCCACCCACCCACCCATCCCTCCACCTACCCATCCACCCACCCATCCATCCATCCATCCACCCATCCACCCACCCATCCACTCACCCATCCACCCACCCATCCACCCACCCATCCATCCACCCACCCATCGACCCACCCATCCACACACGCACACACCGATAGCAAGAACATTGCATGAGTAATAAGCAGTACCCATATGATGAGGCCGAATTGCCGAGCAGGAGTTCAATCCGACGTAGGGAAGGGAGGGGGGGCATCATAGGGGTCGTCGTCGTAGCCCACGAGTTTTTCGGGGGTTTACCCCGTATTTTACGACGATTTGAATGGCGACAGTCAGCACATGGCACAGTCAACGGATGGGTGTCTACGACCCCCTTATATGACGTCCCTCACCGAGAGGGACGGAGAGGCAAACAATTACACACACACATGTACATATATATATATATGTCGCCATTAGTTCCTGACTTATCCACTCATTACATAGATAATTCTCCGAACGCCCATAACTTATCAGTTATGCAAATTAGGAAGACACGTTATGTAACAGTAAATGCGTATTTTTGTATGTAACAGTAAATGCGTATTTGTGTATCAAGAATAACTCTCGTTATGCAGTTTTTCTGCTGACTCTAACAGTTTGGGCAACGTTGATGACCATCGAAATTGTGGCTAACGATATATGTAATGCATCAAGTTCATTGAAGAATCCTCTCTGGGCTGTATAAAAATGCTTCGATTCAGATATTAATGACCTTGATCATCTCAATCATTCACACACACATATATCTATACGTACAGACATTTTGTTTAAAATAGAGTAGAAATGTTGAAACCAATCTAAAACCTGGACATCCCATGGAATATCAAGTTTGCATCGGTTACACAATAACATCCCTTATCGGAAAGTGAAAAGTTGTTACACAGTGAACGAAAACAGTAAATAAATGACCTGTGTGTATTGTCGCATTTTTTGATCAAGAATAAGTCATTTTTTAATTTTGTGCATTTTATACATTCGGAAAATTTCAAAATGTTTAAATATTTTGAAAATTTAGGAAATTGGGCATTTTTTGACAGTTAAAAAAACAGACAATTTTGAGCATCTTCCTAAATTTCAGAATTCTAAAAATAGTGCAAATGATGAAAATTTGAATACTTAGACGAATCTAGAAACTTGCATAGTTACAAAAAGTCGAATTTGGTTAATTTTTCCAATGTCCAAACATCCGTGAATTTGAATTTTTTCGCACTCTCTTACATCAAAGTGTTTGAAAATTCCATAATTGTCGGAATTTTCAATATGTTCCGAAATTCCGAAAATTTCGAATGTTCCCAAACTCTCCAGACTATCAAATTTTAAAAATTTTGAATTTGTATAAAATTATACAAATACTTCCGTAAATTAATTTTTGGGAAATTTGTTTGATGTCGAAAGTATCCAAAGTTCTGAAATTTCCAATGTTTACACCCTTTTCACGTCTCAGTATACCTTAACCGCTCCAATCCCATTTGTTTAACCTCAAAAGGGTTGATGGCACATATCTCTGTGTTTTTGGAAAATATCTCAGAAGCTATAAGACATGGGAAAATATTCACACCAAAATTTTCATAGGGCTTATTATTCTCCACAAAAAGTTCATTGCAGAATTTCCCATATGTCTGCTTCCGAGATATTCATCAAAGAATCAGGGCGAGTGCACCTTAACCCACCTCATTTTTCTCATTTTACGCCCAATTTTTGCCATTTAAAAATTGCAATAAATTTTCCACTCCTCGCTGAAAATTTTTATTCAACTCACCAAATCCGGCAAAGGCGATTGCCGCCATGAGGGTCCAGCCAGCTATCATGTTTTCCCCTTTCCCTCGTGGTTCTTCGTGTACTGGTGGTGGGGCAATCCGTCCCCCGTGTTTCCCCACGTGTTGGCCCCCTCCCCCCCCCCCCCCCCCCCCCCCCCCCCACCCAAAAATCAATGAACCACCAAAAAAATCCAAAACTCACCCTAATCTCATATCGAAATTTTTGACCACCCCAAAGCCAACGAAACCCCTAAATCTCCTAAAACCCCATAAACAATCTCGTCCCCTCCAGTCAGCCCAAACACCATAACACTTTTTTCCCCATAACAACTAACAAAGGCCACGTGACAAAATTTGCACTAAAACCCCTCACAATTCCACTTGCCAATAACCTTGAAATGACAAATTTCGAAATTTCAAATTTTCATTTCCACTGCCATAGCAATCCCCATACGCCACATTATTCACCATAAATCCCCACTCCCCCGTTCAGCACTTTCCATGTTGCATCCTTGAGCGCGCACCAAAACAGAGACCCATAAAAAATGATGATTCCCCGTGATAGTTAGGAAAAAACCATCTGCACATTATTATTATTGGTATGAATACCTACTTAATCTAGCATTATTCAGCTGAAAATAATTACAATAATAATAATGATAATTTCAATTTAAAATTTATTGAATAATTTATTTTCCTGATTCAATGGTTTTCGCCTCAGCTTCGTTTTTCACTCATGTCAGATGAAAATTTTGCCAATTTTTTTGGCAATTCGGACATTTTCCCGTTTCACAATACCACTTGTTCCCCTAACCTTGTTCTACTTATTCAGCATATCAAGCTCGGATTGTCTTGATAGGGGTGTTTTATGGAGAAAAAATAGGGAATTTTAGGAATAGGGAGTAACTCAGTTGATAATCAATGAAGTAAAAAGCAATTATGTTGCACGAGTCTGGGTTTATTCGCGGAATTTTGGAAAACTTGAGCTAAGTCCAACTTGTGCCCAGTTGTACCCCAGTTTTCAACCCCTAACCCAGATGCACCCTCGGCGGCGATCAACGCTGAACTGATATTCATTTAGCCACAGAGCGCAGCAGTTCGCGCTTAGTCTGTTTCTCCCGTGCCTGGCCCCTCTTTTGGTCCAGCATTCCTTCCCTATCGCAGCCTCCCCTCGATCCTAGATCTTGTCGGAGGGGGGCGCGCAGTGGGAGGTGGTGGGGTGGCGAAGGGGTGGAAATGTGACGGGAAAAATACCGGGTAAGCGGGAGCCAGTGCGGACGTGATGGGGTGGTTATGGGGAATTAGGTGCAGGGAGGGGTACTTATGAGGGACATGGGGGTGCCAGATGAGGGTGAATTTTGGGACGCTGTCAAACGTTTAGGACTTACATAATCCAGACTCAAGGAACATTTAGAACAAAAAAAACAAATTCAAAACCTTCTGATTAGATACTTTTTTGAAATATAATCATATAAAACATTTTTTTAGACAATTTCATTTTGGATGAAAAAATTTTTCTGCTATTTTTCACTGAGCTCTCGAGATAAATCTAAAATTTTCTGTTTTTGTTTTTCAACAATTAATTTTCAAGCAAAATATGAGGGAGGGGCGGAAGGCGCGAATATGACTAAAAAAATACTGAGTAAGCGCGAGACACTGCACACGTGATTTTCAGGTGGTTATGGGGAATTAGGTGAAAAGGGTGGTCAGGGGGTGAGTACTGAGGGATGAGAGCTCGGAGTGAATTTTGGACGTTATGAAAAAATTCGAATATTGGAGTAACTTTAGTGATAGGTGGGTGGGTGTAGGCGAGCGGGTGGATCAGAGTGACCTGTAGGCGAGTGGGTGGGTGTAGGCTAGCAGTTGATTGTAAGCAGGTGGGTGTCCGGATACAATATTCCAAATATTACAAAAAAATCCACTGTGAAAAGTTGTCAAAGTTGTCAAAATGACAAGTTATGTTGATTCTCTCCGTCCCTCTCGTTTGGACTAGCCACAGGCCGCTCTTGAGCATTTCTTCGGAAGGGAGTGCTGCTCGTAGACACCCACTCATGCTGCTGGACCGACTTTCGTCACTTGAGCCATCGTATTTCTAAACGGATGGTAAACCTCCAGTGACCCCTATGATGGAACCTCGCCCCCCCCCCCGCTGTCGGGTATCGCCCGTCCTGTGGTCTCATTTGGTGTGTACCGCCTCTAGCACTAACGGAATGGTCCTACTAGCGGTTAAAATCCATGATAAAATATGTTATCATGTGAAACATTCCCCGGCACGCGAACCCAGAAGCTTTGACCTAGTAGACTCTACCACACACTGTGTGTTTAACTTTCCTTTTTTTTGAGGGCTCGATCGCTTAGCTCTTCTAAAGATGTGCTGTCGATGAGGGATGTGCTCGATTTTTTTTTCTTCACTTTGCAATAACTGTTGAAAAAATAATGATTTTGGTTTTCAAAATTTATACAAAATCTTTAATTTTTTGAAATTTTTGTTCAGAAGTATTCTTGACAGCTATATTTAAAACTGCGAGTGTTGCTCTATTGCAGCTTCTAGTATGCGCTATAAATTGTTTCCTTCACATTTAATTCGACAATCAAATGTCTGTTTAGTAGAGCCGTAGTGGCTACCATTTCGCAATTTATTAGACTCAAAAATGTAATACGTATTAATTCACGAAAATCCAATTTTGTTTTCCCTTCGTATGCACTAAGAGTGAAGGAGCAGACTGTGGAATCAGGTGCCACCCACCCACATCCACCCACCAACGTCCACCCACATCCACCCACCAACGTCCACACACACACACACGCGCACGCACATAGCCCTCATTGCAGATGTGGCAAAAAAATGTGACAAGCCGAGAAAAGTGAAAATTTCATCGTTCTGAGACATTTCATTTCAGTGTAATTACAAGAACTGCTATCGGGAAGTTAATCAACGATTATGCTATTGACTTGACTGATTTCCAGTGGTATGAAGGATTATGGCATTAAATCAATGAATATTCAGTTCATGCAATGAATTTGGCGTCCTTAGAACGCGGTTCCGTCGAAACTCCAGAATTTTTCCACCAGTGTAGTATATATATATGGCCATTTTTTTTCTACGGGTTTATTTGGTAATGTTTTCTGGTAATTTTTCTCTGTGCAGTACCTGCTACTGGCTCCTGCTCTATCCCACTTTCACCTCGCCCCCCCCCCCCCCTCCAACTTTGTCGTTTTCCACCTCGAGCGTTGGGATTTTCCGGGGGAAGGGCGGCTGGATGCCGAAAGGGTGATACGGAGGGGAAATGTACATACCATGCGGTACACCCCTCCAGCTACAGTGTGTGCTATAGTGTGTGCCAGGATGAACCAAGAGGGAATCGTTACTATGGCAAGATCAATATGGGGCGAGTGCGCATGCGCTGGATTCCGTAGCCGTATGGGGGGTGTCTACAGAGCGGCACCAAAGGGCTCTATCTCGTTTCAACCGAGGACCGATAATGAGACAACACCGCGGACACAACCGCATTTCCCCACTCCGGGTTCAAACAACTTGCAAGGCATTTCGCGAGGATTTCTTCAATACCGAACTCACCTGATGATTGAGTATATCTCAAACATTGCTTCAAGGATTGAACTATTAGTCATTTTGAGAAGCACAATTTTGGGGGAGCTTTCGAAAACTTGAACAATTGCCGGCACTCTGCTCACAGCGCGATCTCTAACAAAATAAACATTTTCAAAAGTAAAATCCAACAATTTATCCTTGGAAATGAAACTCATGATTGTTTCTCATGAGAAAGCTCTAGGTGAAATCCAAAAATTGTAGAGAGTTGTAGGGGCTGTGCGGAAAGCCTCCAATGTTAGTTTGAGAGAAGGTCTGATGGAGGAAAAATAACAAGTCTTTCCTCGTCCCATGGGGCAAAACGGGTTGGAGCCTACTTTGAAGCTGTTCTTCTAAGTATTGTACTCTAATTCTTGATGGAATATCTAGAATTTGAAATTTCGAGAATGTTTTACGAAAACACTCCGAAATTTTAGTGGACATTAACCTGTTTTGCCACACTAATGAACTTCTCATTATATGCCACATAATTTCATTTTTTAGAAGTTCAAATGATATTAAAAGCTTTCCAGATGGCCCATGCAATACTCTAGAACTTTTGAATTTCCCTACAAAAATTTTCTGCCTTAGCTACGGAATGATTTCCCCATCCCGGGATTGATTGATTGATTGATCGATCGATCGATTTCCGGATTCTTCCATTGATTGATTGATCAATTGGTTGATCAATTGGTCGATCAATTGGTTGATCAATTGATTGATCAATTGGTTGATCAATTGGTTGATCAATTGGTTGATCAATTGATTGATCAATTTATTCATCAATTGGTTGATCAATCGGTTGATCAATTGGTTGATCAATTGGTTGATCAATTGGTTGATCAATTGATTGATCAATTGGTTGATCAATTGGCTGATCAATTGTCTAATCAATTGGCTGATCAATTGGCTGATCAATTGACTGATCAATTGGCTGATCAATTGGCTCATCAATGATGATTGATCACTTGATTGATTGGATACTCAATTGACAGGTTACCGTTCAATTGGCGGACTGATCGCTTGACCGGATGGACGGACTTATGGAGTGATTGATCGAATGACTAATCGATTACGTTACACTGAAAATGTATTCGTAAAACATACAATGTTATATAACAGATATATATCTCCACTGACTAAATTTGTTTCTAAGATCCCAACACCATGTTCCTAAGAGAAGAATCTCCCTTTAAAAAAATCATATTTCGCCTGTTAGTCCAAGGTGATTAAAGTCCAGCTCAATCAGTTGTGTTTCTCTGTGAGTGGAACCACTGTACAATTACGATGTTGCATGTGCCCCAAAATGAAATCCAGCAGTTATGATCAATTGTTTGATTCTTGCAATCGTACGGTTTGCATATGTTAATAATCCTGACAACTGTTCAATCAAAGTTACCTGCAACCTGAGTCATTTGATGCTGGGACAGAAATACCACCGATGGACCTTACTTTAATCAACTTGAAATAACAGGCGTGGCAGAATACAGGGTGTCTCAAATAGCTCAATCAGAGTCCCTGAAATACCTGAAATACACATTCATGTATAACATTTGCAATAATTAATATATTTCTTTCGACAAAATTATGCACAAGGAGTTGCAAAATTCATGCATACAGAATCGCCTAATTATCGCATAACAAAAGCGATGATGTCGCAATATTAATGCATTAATTCCGAATTATTATTCATAAATCATACACCGTTATCGCGACCATGATACCAGTGCTCGAGCTCGAGTTTTGCTTTTTATAATCCCCGAAAAAACAATTCAAAATTTCGAAAATGTTCAGATTTCCAAATTGTTCACGCCTTTCTTGGGTCCAACGGATTGATGTGAATGTATTGTAGAAATATCGGAAAAAAACTCAACATCGACAGTTAGTCATAAGAGGTAGATATTATCATTAGAAGGGACAAAGTCTAAACCCTCACTAGAACCTTCTAGAAAGTATCAATCACTATAGAAGAATTCGATTTCAATGGCAATTCTAGAAGTTTCTATCAAGGGTCAGGTACGCAGGGTACAGACTATATAAAGCTGGCCTTTTGTCACAGTAAGCAGTTAAGTTGAAGACGTCAGTCGCACAGAGCGTTACCTTGTAATTCAGATAAATATATTATAGCTCCTACAAATACACAATAGCTCACGTTTATTTTCATCCACAAACCTCAACAGAATGGATTTGGATTTTTTTTTTTCATTTTCGAACACCTTCGATCCATTAAGGATATATGGGCTTGCGAACCATATACTGCACAGCATTTGCATGATAAGACACGGGAGAACACAGAAACCTATGTCGGTACGTGGGGGGGGGGGCAGCTATTGAATGAGCAACCTCCCGCTCGGCAGACAATCCGATAAAATTCTTGTCCAATTGGGGATTTGAAATTAGGAAACCAACCGACAGCACCAAGACTGCGCCCTATCCATTCAGCCATTCTGACGACAGATGAAATTTTTCAATCCAAAACCCGAAATTTTGATTATATATCACACAATTTCATTTTTTACAAGTTGAAATGGTATCAAAAGCTTCCCATATGGTTCTTGCAATATTCTAGAACTTTTAAATTTTCACGTGGTGTTCGCATAAGCACAGAATTATTGGATTGATTGGGTGATTGATTGATCAAGTGGTTGATCAATTGATTAATCAAAGTGATTGATCAAGTGATTGATCAATTGATTAATCAAGTGATTGATCAAGTGATTGATCGAATAATTGATCGAGTGAGAAATCGCGTGATTGATTGATTGAGTGATTAATTGAGTGATTGATTGAGTGATTGATTGAGTGATTGATTGAGTGATTGATTGAGTGATTGATTGAGTGATTGATTGAGTGATTGATTGAGTGAGTGATTGATTGATTGATTGATTGAGTGATTGATTGAGTGATTGATCGAATGACTAATCGATTACTTTACACAAAAAAGTGTAATCGTACAAGATGCATTATTATATCTGCACTGACAGAAATATTTTCTAAGGCCCCAACACAATGTTCCTGAAAGAACAATCTCACTCAGCCAGTCTGACGACAGATGAAATTTTTCAATTAAAAACCCGAAATTTAAACAATTCCAAAAAATACAAAATTGGGAACGCTCCTCTCCAAGGGACATCATGACACTATGCTATATTATAACATATAAATAATATGGAATATCAACTGTGCAGGGGGAATGACATCTCAGCATTGATCACGGGGTCTTGACAATTAGACAGATGATTATTTCAGCCAATGGGACTACAGGAGAGGAAGTTTCGGGAAAGTTGGCTGTGGTGGACCGGCAGAGTGGGGCAGGGGAATGCCGCAAGTCGAGGCTCTAGCTGATGGACTCCTGTAAGTACTACCTCATTATCCTCATTGCAGAAGTATCGTGTTTCTGGCATCGCGGAACGAGACGGTCTCGAGTTATGCGGGGAATATGCGCAGAGAACCCAAATGTGGAATGTTTCATTAGATATCCCAGGCAAATTACAATGTAAATGTGAGAACAAAAAATTGTCGAATCAAAGTGAAGGTAACAACCTCTGAAACATTTGAAATTGTAGAGAGAAATTTTCGCGTGCGCAAGCCGCCTTCCGTCGTTCATAATTCATGCCTAAACATTTTTTTGTATCACTTATATACGGAAAAAATATTGTTCGACATACACTGATGGAGATATTTTTGAAGAGCACAACACCATGGTGTCGAGAGAAGCCACGCGGCTGGGCCGACTTGCGCCGATTAGACGATCGTATTTCTAAACACAGGGTAAACCTCCAGAAGCCTCGAACCCATCGGTGGTTCTGATGTGAGATAAAATTTTTTTTAGCAGAATGTGGGTTTATCCCTTAATGGATGAAAGAAATTATCAATGTTAATTATTTCATTAATGAGTATTTTTACAAAACCAATGCCGTTGGTTGAATTGAATGATTGATTCAAGCAATTAATTGACTGATGAAATTTCATTCATTGAAAGCATACGTCACACACCCACACACGAACGGGACTCAGAGCACGGTTTAACAATGTTGCTAGACGTGTTAACAATGTGACCCTCAATATGTCAAATCAATACCTTCGGATTACCTCAAGAAAAATATCAATTCTCTGAAAACTTGAGTTTGGTGCAAAATGATTTATTCAAAAACTTTTTCGCCACATGCACTGATATTTCTGTAAAAAATTCCGAATCTTCAAAAAAGTTCGAAAATTTCGAAAAAGTGCAAGTGTCACTAATCCTAAAAACTGGCTAAAAAAATACTGGCAATTAGAATTTTACGTATCATCTACAGACTATGAAAATTTTAAAGCGATTATCCCATAAAAGTACCATAATCTTCTTGTACCCATCGTTCTTAGCTCTTTCTTTTCCAATAGTCAAGCACAGTTTGATAGTTTGAAATTGCCCAGCTGATTAACAACGCTTTTCGTGTCTCCCTGAACGAAATTTATTCAACGAATAAATTCAATTTCACCTAGATGTAAAATGGAAAATGCCCAAGCCAAATTTTTACAAGTTTACCGAATTTTGTTGGCAGTGGATTTTAATGCAGTAACGAACTTCCTCGGGTAATAAAGCTCCTGGAGATTCAGCGAGTCAAGCATGGAATATTAGAGCCCATTTGGAAGATTGAGGGTGAATCAGAATGTTCAGACTGAATTAATAATTCGGAGTATAATTTCCTGCTTCCTGGTAATGACACTAAGCTGAATACTAGACTCAAATATTCCGGAAGGTGATGTTGATATAAACATGAATAAAACTGGGAACTAGCGGGGTAAATAAGTGGGCCGCATACAAAACAATTTCCCAATTTGTAGGTTCAGTATGTTGGTTCTCTATGGCACACACACACACACATTTTTTATTCCAAAATTTTTATGGAATTATCTGAAGGTGTTACACTGTCCGTACACATACGGGGGGTGGGAGTCGAGGGGGAGGGTGGGCGGGGGGGGGGGGGGGTTGAGGGCGGGAGCGTTTTTCGGTATAACACTTCGTACAATCTTTCCGATTTCCTAAACTTGAAAAATTCTATTCCTCTTCTGAAGTTTCACTTCTCTGACGCGTCAGGAACTACACGTCTATACTTTTTTTGTATAGAACATCTCGCTACTAACTCGCGATAGTGAAGCCCCAGGAAATGTTCGGATTACAACATAGCAGGGAAGGACTCTTATTTTTATTGCTCCCAACGAGTCTTATTGACGGATAATTCCCATCATGAAATGAATGGCGTGGTATGTGTCAACTGGGAGAACAAATTGCCTGTGAATTTTCAATTATCTTTCCATTTCGCTGGGGCTGACTGTGAGAATAAAAAAAAAAGAGAGAAGAAAAATCATGGCGTGAAAATTAAATCGAGTATTACGAGGGTAAGTCGTTATCTCGGGTATATTATGATGGATTGTCTGCCGTTTCTGCGAAAAAATCTCATGTAATTTATGGTTGAATATCTTGGATGAAGTGAGTCCCGGCTGGAAAGAGTTCTCATCGAAATTCAGTTGGAAAACGATCAATCAAGTGAAATTGGGTACATAGGGTTAGTGTATTGTGAATTCGAGGATTATCGCTCAATTGAAAAATTCCAAAATCACATTTTCGCGCGGACGCCCCTGCGGCCATCCACACATTTGCTCCCAAACTATAGACGTTGTGAAAAAAAATATTGAATATGGAATGTGCGTTTTAAAACAAGGAATGGACTTTGTTTGACCTTTTTTTCTCTATCTTTATCTGTTCTCGGGAGAATTCATTATAAATGAAGAAATTAACAGGGTATACTTGCTAACGTGTTCCGATTATGTCACCATTGATCTTGATTGCATAATTGGTATGTAAGAAAGATCCGAACAAAATAGATACATATATACACGCACACACACGAACAAACATTTTTTTCAAAAGTGTCGGAACTGCCTTGAACTACGGAGACGTGATGGAAAATCGAATATTGGGAAATTAAACAAAAAACCAAAATGCGCATAAATTAAAAAATGGGCAATGAATAAGAAACGCGAGAAAAAATGACGTCACTAAACTCCAACAATTCCAGCAAAAATGTAAAATTACAGACCCATCAATAACAGAAGTAATAACTCAGTGGTGCGGACGCGTATAACATATAAAATCTACAGTGAAAATTGTTCACTAAAAATTCCATTTTGCCGGCCAAGCGAGAGCAACCCCTCATATATTTGTTTTTAACGATTCACACGTGTGGTATTGACAGTCACGAAAGAATGCAGGATGAAAGTTATTTCCGTATGAATAACTCCGGACTACACATCATGTAGGACTTGAGCTCGGGATATTTATCTCTTCGCCTTATCGTCCAGGGGGTGGGGCGGGGTTGGGGGGGGGGGGGTCAGCAAACTGCGGATATACGTGTTTTTTTCTCCTTCCCTTATAAGCTCATTTCTACCTGGGAGGAAAGCGCACTGAAATTTCAAAAACTGCGAAGAGCGCATCAGAGGAAGTTACATATATATATATAGATGACCTTGAAAATCAAACTGGAGTTTTCAAGATATTTTCACTTTTTTTGACCCTAACAATTGATTTTTTTCAACATTTACCTGTACACTAAAACGTTTATACTCAGCTTTTCGAAATACGTTTTACATATTTTATTGAAATTTGACGAAGATATAGCACATACTTGTTAACATACATTGTGATGGATAGGCCATCTCAGGTCCATGTGTTCATCTTCCGGAAACCCAATTTTTTTGTATATTTACTTGGTGAAAATCGAGAGCATTATAATATTGAAGGCCGATTTAGAGGCTATCCATCGCTTTTGGACCTTAAAACCAATTTTACAACTATTGAAGGTAATGAGTGGGCAGCGCCCATTTTATGCCAATTTTTTCTTGTTAAAAATTTGCGAAAATTGTGAATGGAATGGTAAATACTAACAGAAAATTCTAGAATACAGCACCATTTTTCGGCACGCAACATCCTATTGTGAAAAGGAGAGACGAAGGGCACTATTGATGTATATCGAAATTATCGAAACCCGTAAGACCGAAACCGACGCGCCACCAGTCGATGCGGCGGAAAGAGGAAATGCGGGCGCGAAGCGCGCGCCACCGGACTCGTGTAACAAATTTAAGAATGCCGTAATCAGAAAATTATTGCGTTTAGTCATCAGCGATTCATGTTAGCACCAAACATTAATTTTTTCATCAAGAATATACAACCTTCCCTATATTTCATGAGATGAAAATAAAAGAATATATATATCTATATATATCCATAAATTCAATATTTTCTGAGTTTTTTTTTCAAAAAATGCCATTCACAGATTTTGAACTAAAAAAATTTTGAAAAATTGAAAATGTACCAAAAACTTCGGAAACTTCCCAAAAATTTACAATTTTTCAAAATTTTCCAAAATTCAGACCTAAAAAAACTTGAACAAAATGAACAACCGTAGATTTAAAAATATTTCGAAACTTTTAAAAATTTCAAATTTCAAAACCAAGTGAGATTACCCGCTGCCGTGGGATCGGCCACTTAGAAACGTCCACATGACTAGCAACTAACTCTCCAATACTCAACCTAAGAAAAATCCCATCGATTGTAAATGATTATTGACAATTTGTGAGCTGCAACTATAGATTGAGGAGTCCCTCGTTCATCGCCAGAAAATAATCAAATGAAGTGTCAGTGTTGCAGCTTCCCCCACTCCTCGTGTTCGTTTATTTTTACACGGTGCTACGAAAATGGTCATTCTTGACTGTTCCTGACTGTTCTTGACTGAATGTCAGCCCCAAACCCTAATTTTTCATCTGAAACAATTCACAATTTTTAGGGTGTTATCATCCAGAAGCTGGGGACATCATCCAAAGATCTACAAAAATCCAGAAAACATGGGGATACCAATGTTGGCTCAGTGGAGACCTGCAGCAATCCGTCAACAATGAGCATCAGTTTAACATAAACAAAATAATTAGACTGGAATAAACGCAAGTGCAAGGTAAACCACGTGAACCCCTTTTATATATCTTATCAGTTCATACAGATCCAGAAATTTGTGCCTGATTTTTTGTAATCTTTAGCAAAAATTTGTTGTCAAAAAACAAAATTTTTCCCATATTTCTTCAGACCATTTTTTACGGTCTTTGGAGATGGGAGAAATTGTTTCAAGAAAAATGTAGTCCAACTAATTTTCTTGGCATCTCAAGTGCTGTATGCTTTCCTCTTCAAAGCTTTTTCAATTTACTAAAACACAAAATTTTCACACTATATTTCGAACTGCTAAACATTAATGAGTCTACGTATAAAGAGAAAAAATATGAGACAATTTTTTACAGGCATTTTTTATCTAAAAGTCTTCTCTCACCAAATCGTCTGTGACAGAAGAAAATTGGTTAATATATACTTTGCAAGTTGCTTAGCATTCTAACCTACAATGGCATTTCTTTTTAAACACAATTTTTTGTGACATATATAGGGAAATAATTTGAGATTTTTATTTACCAATATGTGCAGAATATTTCGCTAATTTTTTCACTTGTATTCATTATTATTAATAGCATTTTAACAATTTTTAACAATTAATGGCGTGTTGCTGAATTTGACTATTTGCAGGGACGTACACCTAATTTTTAACTCAATTTTGAGAATGTAAGAACCAAAAATTAATTATCATTTTCATTTTGTCCTTTTTTTTAAATAAAATTTGCGACAATCTATAATTAGACTAGACCTCAATTGCCAATGAAAAATGCTAAAAATCTATTTAATCTCATGTGATTCAAAATGATACGAAAATCTGAAATTTTACACAGTAGTCTCTCCAAAACTCTCAATAATTAAGAAACCCATTTGATTAGAATTTGGTGCACGGAAAATTATAACTACTATTTATTGAATACAATTTTTTGGAGCAATTCAGATTTCTCAATTAAACCAAAACGAAATTAAATTTATTTCTCATCAGATGCCGTTTAAATTCCACCTGAAGAAGAGTCGCCAGTACAACGTCGTCTCCAAGAATCAGTACGTCATCTGTGTAGAGTTGCTGGACCACACATCGATTGAATGCACTTTATCAGTGGAAAGTCTGGGGCAAGAATGCTTGGACAATATAATTCAGCGTCTAGGACTAGGACAACCAGAATTTTTTGGTTTGCAATATGTCTGGAGGCAAAATGACTCGTCCCTTCGTTGGATTGACATGGACAAGCCCCTGAAAAGACAGCTGGAGAAAGAAGCAAAGGTAGGTCCCACTAATAATTTATCCATTATGAACATTTGTTATTAATTGAGGGGATAGTTATATCCTACATGTTGAAATTGAGCAAATTGCCAGGTTTCAGAAGTTCAATCAACATCCCATGACATTATCTTCATTCCATCTCTCTCTAGGGTTTCAATCTCCACCTCCGAGTAATGTACTACATTACGGATGTTCAGCTGATTCAGGATGAAATGACGAGGTACCATTATTACCTTCAGCTCAAGCATAACGTGCTGGAGGGGAGGACCCAGTGCAATGCCCGACAAGCCACACTTTTAGCTAGTTACTCAATGCAAGCTGAGTTCGGTAATTACGACTCGATAAGACATACAGCAGAATGCCTACAGCAATACACATTATTCCCAAAAATTGTTGTTGATACTGAGGAGGGTGAGAGGGAGGAATTGTTGACATCGGCAATTTGCCAGTATAAGAGTTTATCAGGTAGGTAACTCATTAAATCCAAAGGAATTGAGCCGCAACCTCTGTGAGTGGGTCTGGGTGCGTGTATGGGTGAGCGGGTGTGACTGGGTGGGAGTATGGCTATGGGTGGATGTGTAGGTGAAAAGGGGTGGGTGGGTGTAACTGAGTAGGAGTATGGCTATGAGTGGGTGGGTGGGGGTGCGGTGGGGGTAGGTGGGTGGGTGGGTGTGAGTGTGTGCGATAAGTAGGTTGTTGGGTGTGAGTGTGGGGCGACAAGGGGGGGGGGGAGAATCAATTCGATTAGTAAAGATCAGAGCGCACGAATAATCAGAATAATCTACCAGGTGTGCAAGGAGTGTAAATGCAGTAAATGGTTATTAATAATTGAATTGCGGGGTGAACGTCTGAGCCATGCACCGCAGACAATAGACGACAAACCATGTGATTTCTATATTGCAAAAAATTTGTTGCATTTCATATTTGTTTTTTCAAATACAGCATAAAGTCTGTACTAACTAGAGTTGCTCTTCTTAGGTGTAACTCAGGCAGTGGCCGAAGAGTTGTATATCTCCATCGCGATGCAGTTGGAGGGCTATGGTCATGAAACCTTCACCGCCAAGGACGAGAGTAACAATCCTGTAATCCTAGGCATCTCCATCAATGGCATCATGTCTGTTACCCCTGGAAATCGGACAACTCAATTCTACAGGTGGAAGGACATCAGCAACGTCATAAATCACAAGAAGACTTTCAGGATAGAATGCCAAAACGATGAGGAGCCCAAACAATTTGTGTTCAGGTAATTCCACAAATTATAACAATTTGTTATTGTTAGAAATTATTAGAATTTTTCAGAAATTCAATTTTGTTTTCATCTTTAGCATTTTTGAACAGTCGAAAATTCATAGGGCTTTTAGAATTTTCAAACTATGGCAGATGTTTCAGTCTTCAGGAATTTTGCTCTCTCTTCAATATTTCTTGATGTGAAAACGCGTCCAAAATTTTTTCAGTTTAGAGAGTTTTTGGAAAATTCAAACCTGTTCAAATTACAATCTCTGCAATTGCGATATAAAAAACTTTGAGTGCACCGAAATTTTGAGAGAGAAACATCGCCCTAGACTCTCAAGTCCAAATTCACTAATTCTACTTTCCCATATGGCATCAAGCATATGAATATCCGGTCTGCCACAAACCATCACAAGAAAATGAAAAGACGAAAAATCACAGAGTGCCTGTTTGTCCGCAGCGAATCAAAGAACGCCAAATATATGTGGCGTCTCTGCATAGCTCAGCACACGTTTTATATGCAACACCAAGACTCGAGGCCATGTGAGCGCCTGACAAGTTACTTCGAGACTGACGGAGCGGACTGTAACGAATCGACGGAGCAGACGACTTCCGTCAACATGGATAGCAGAATTCAGGAGGATATGCGATGGACAAGTTACAACGATCTATCCACATCTCCATACCGACCCGTCTCAGTATCTTCGACGGAGTTGAATAACCTTCGTGCCTTGTTACCTTCGTACAGGCCCGCGCCCGATTACGAGACCGCCGTTCAGATGAAGTATAATAACGGAAATCCGCGGGAACCTTATTACGCTAATCAGTCTACAATTGTTAGTGCCGAACTTAATTGCCTTATGGGAAACACCGTTAACCCCAATGGTTATTAACGGCTATCGCACTTGAGTCAACAGGCTGAGTTATCCAGCACTTTAAGACACTTTCAGTAACTTCTCAAGTGGAAAGATCGAACAATTTTGAATGATACAAAGCTGCACACGTTACTGAATTAATCTCACAATTCCAAACACCTCCATTACTCTCTTATTGTGATTAAAAAAAAACTAGAATTGACATCGTGTTTTTACTTTCAACATCGGTGGGTGTCGATTTTTTTAATTTCGTCGAGGATTGATCTAGAATGGTCTGAAATGTAAAAATACGAAGTTCGAATGGTAACGCTGCAAGTAACTGGATCAATTTTATCAACTTGTTTATTCAATGGAACACAAACGGAACTGTTTTTTGGAAATCGAAAATTTGATCAGTTGATAGGTCTACTGATTACGAAGTGAGGAACTTCGAATTTTTTTCTGATATTTTCTTGTAAATATTAGTCTTAACTTTTTCCCACACTGTCCAGCATTCGCTCAGTTTAAACCAACGACGAGGATGCCCGAAGCGCATTATATTCCTCGGCTTATCCAGTAATTGAAGGAAAAGCTCAATGGAGCCGTTTCATTTCCGAGACTCCTATTCAAAAAAGTAGCGAACTAGCCCCCTGAACTCGGAATTTATGTGTAAACCAGGGAGTATGGAGGAGATGTAAACATCTTGCGATTGCGTTGCAAGCGCCATCTTCAGGTGAAGCAAGTAACTGTTGAGCTCACACGGACACACACTAATGTTGTTTACGCTTTCAGAAAATCACACCCAGCCAAAAGTGGTGTCCTGGCGAGCGCTAAGATGTTTACACATTAAGAATGAATCCATGTTAATCAGAACCTGAACATTTCTGAATTAATATAGCGAAATTCGATCCTTTAATGAAAATTTGAGTAATTTTAGTTATGTAAGTGAGAGTAAAGTATAGAGCACAGTAGAGTGAAAATGCATCTACTTGTCTTTCGTTTTTGCTGTAATATCTCGATAGTGAAAAGGAGAGATCGAAGAAAATATCGATATATATCGGGATTATGGGGAGACGAAAAACCCAAACCGACGCGATATTACTCAGTGCGGCGGGAAAACGAAATGCAGGCGCGGCCGAAGTCGTATCTAAATAATGAAAGTTCTTTTTTCATAGCGAGTTACTTTGGAAGTGTCTTAAAGCGGTTTCTTTATTTATAATCGTTATTATAAGACTACATTTGTTGTCAATACCAGATATCTGGAAAAAATCACAACGGATTTATAATAAAATTGTTCATCACGTTTTTTTCAAATGAAATATAATTGATTGGTGCATCTTTCGACTCCCAATTTCCTAAAATAGGAAGATGAAACTCATGATCGATAGTTACCGATGTAATTATTATTATTATTATAGAACATTGTGGGCTCATCATAAGTGAGGGGCGACATATAGGTCTAGATTGTATACCGACACCACCACGATTATCCTCCTGGTTACCCGTCTTCCACCTGAATTTTCACGACTATCTGGTCGGCATTTACATGCTCCCATAACCGTAGTGCAGCGGCATGTCTAACCACGATACCAGCCCTAGGTCTGGCACACGTTATATCATAGAATATAATACCCTGGTTCACATTGAACTCCCCTGAAAGTCCAGGGTTTTTTTTATCAGGGCGATATCAAATTTCCCCCGTATAACCTTGCGCTTCAGCGCCGCAGCTACTGAACCGCTTTTGTGCAGGTTCATTTGGATAATTTTCAAATTGCCTGTCATTTTTCCTACTTTTTTTGTGAGGTGCCCGGTCTATCAATGGCTGACTTCCTGTCACGGGGTTTCCCCTGACGAGGGGAATGATATCGGGGTATGATACCGCGAACGTTTCCCTTAGGGCACCGGGCGAAACCCTATGGTATCTAGGCGATACCTCAGCAACCGGGGCTCTGCTGGGATTAATTTTTAATTCTCTAGGCACTCGTGGGATCCAAAGGGATGATGATACAAAAAAGAAGTAGATCAAAGGGATGTACAGAGCCCGATTGGAGCCTCGTCAACATGTGGGGTCGCGCAAGTGAACCCTCGTACGGGCAAAGAAGCCAGGGACTTGATGACAACAGGGGATGCGAAAGCGGCGCCTGGTGTGAAAGATGTGGCGGGGTCTTCTGATCCGGACCACATGGATGTTTCCGTTGAGTCCGTCACCAAGGATATTGGGGGCATAAAACTCGAGAGGAAGTGTCCATGTGCGGCGAAGAGGAAGCGCCGGAAAAGAGAAAAGGCGGGAGAGGTAGGGGATTCCACGGTAGCGTCTGCCGTTCCGACTAAAAGGAAGAAGGAGGAAACTCCTCCTTCAGAGAAGAAGCGGCATCGCCTGAGCCCCCATGTGAGAGCCTATGCATGCGCCGTATCGCATCTCCCCAGAGTAGCTATCGTACATAGAGTCTGCGAAAGGGACATCACGTCAGAGGAGGGCACGCTGATTGAAAAGGTGCTCCTGGGAATGCTGGATGGACTCTCAGAGGAACAGTTCATCGCGCGCTTTCAGGCGACTCACCTGCACAGGGAGGCACTCAAAATCACTCGGACAGGTGGTTGAGAGCAAAGGTTCCTCACATTCAGGGGCGGACGGGGGGCGCGAATCAGGTAGCTACGGGAGTTGATGAACTCCCCAAGCCAATCAAGATGATCCCCTTCTCCCCCGGAAAGGAGAGGAACCCTCAGGCCCTCCTGGACAGGCTGTAACGGCAAAATCCAGGACTCAAGACGGTAGATAACACGTCTATGATGCCCCAAAGGACGAGACGACCACACCCCCTCGTACGGTCAAATTCGTTCTAGGAGGTAACGAGGACTGTCTCCGCCTTCCCGAGAAACTGGGATGAAGGTCTTTTTATGGGTTGAACCAGGCGACGAGTAGAAAAATGGCAGGCCATTTGAAGGTTATCCAAATGGACCTGCACGAAATCACTTCAGCAGCTGCGGCGCTGAAGCGGAAGGTGATACGGGGGAAGTTTGATATCGCCCCGATTCACGAACCCTGGACTTGCAAGGACAGCATCAGGGGGCTCAATGTGAACCAGGGTATGATATTCCACGACACAACATGTGCCAGACCTAGAGCTGGCATCGTAGTCAGAGATGCCACTGCGCTACCGTTATGGGAGCATGTAAATGCCGACCAGATGGTGGTGAAGATTCAGGTGGAAAACAGGGGAACCAGGAAGACAATCGTCGTGGCGTCAGTATATGATGCTCCCGATCCACCGCTTTCGGACCATAGATATATTACTTTGAGCATTGAGGGAAGCGTGACGGGGAGGGCCTCCAGGAATTTAGAAATCCCAGGTCGACGAACTGGGATTCATATCTGGAGGACTTGAGTCTCGTTTTCGTTGACTTCCCAAGACAGGTACGGTTGTCCTTCGGAAATCGAGCTGGCCGTTGAAATACTGACGGACTCGATGGCCGAGGCCTTCTATAGGAATTGCCGAGCCAAAAGGCGAGGAAATAACGACGTTTCATGGTGGAGCGAGGAGCTAAGTGAGTTACGGTAACATGCTAGACGGACTCAGAATCGACCGTGAAATACAAAGACGCGCAGAGATTCTGAGTTGGCAAAACAGGCTCGAACACCGTATCGAGCCGCGGTCAGGGGAGCGCAGAAAAAGCCATCGCGGAAGTTTCTGGGAGAGTTATCTACTATCTCAGGACTGCCACAACTCTGCAAACTCCTCTCTAGGGATGGTCCGACCTTTGGCTGCGTCAAAAGAAGCGAGGGCTCCTTCACCCAGTCATCGGAGGAGGAGCTAGTGGAGCTGATGGACATATACTTTCCAAGCCCTTAAAGCGCTTGAGAATCCGCACATTAAATCGACAATTGTGAGATTGTGCAGGGACGCATTGAACATGCTGACCCGCAAAAATAAGGTCAGACTGATTTGGGGATCAGGTCATTCGGACATACCCGCGCGGTATAGTGACGGTATAGTAACGGAAAAGCTGAGGAACTAGCGCGGAGGGGAGTGGCGGGTAATGAATGTTTTCCTCGGCTTGCCATAGCAATACCGAGGCAAGCTGTGAAGCAAAGTATCCAGAAATGGGCTGTCGATCAGTAGATGAACCAGAACTGGATAATAATCGCCGACGGCAAACAGTCCAAGATTTTCATCCCCAACTGGAACTGGATAAAAAGGGACAGAAACCTGGTTAGAACTCTAATGGCTGCCATGGCGGGCCACTGCAAGCTCCGTAGGCACATGCACATAAACCACCCTATGCCGCTTCTGTGTGGCGGAGCAGCGAACTCCCTTCCACATACTGTGCGAATGTCCAGCACTCAGTGTACAAAGACACTGGATATGGGGGAATGCATCCTTAGAGCAAGAGGAATGCGCACAGCTGGGATGCAGGGACATTCTAAGCTCCATAAAGGGGCTTGGACTCTTCCTGTAACCGTGCAGCTAACGAGATTTTCGTTTTGTGGGAGACAAGAAGGGCCTAGACCTATATGTCGCCCCTCACTTATAGTGAGCTATAATAATAATAATAGGCAGAATAGACAGATATTTAATAAGACCATTAGAAACCTTTTACCAATTGGTAGGACCATACGAGAAGGAGAATCTCAATAAATTACATTTGCGATTATTTATTTGACCAGTTTTTTACAATGTTTGCAGTTTCTATGGATTCCAGAAGAGCTTCACAGTCAGGTTTTGCTGCAATTGCATAAATATCCAGTCCATAATCTTTGAGTGCATCTGCAGTCACTGGACCAATAGCTACTGATTTGATTCTGTTCCTCAAATCGTATTTTTCAGCCACAGCGACGACGTTCTTAACAATTGAGGGACTGAAAAAAACTACTATTTGGGGTGATTCCTTAACGATTTCCAGAAGATCGTTCTCCAGAGTTTCTGAAGGATGAGTTTCATATGCCACAATTTTTTCAACAGATATTCCACTCTTCTCCAGCATCTGCTGAATCGTTTCACGAGCTATTTCACTGCAGGGGTACAATAGAGGGCTTCTTCCTAGATGATTTGATATCACAAATTTGGCAAGTTCTTGAGCATTTCCACTGTGCGATCCCACACAGTTGTCTAAATTAAGAAGTTTTTTGCCTAAATTCTCAGTTGCTGGACCAACGCAATAAGCAGGCAATTTCGTCCAATTGATTTTTAGAGGTTCATTGGAAATTGCGTTATTCAAGGCTTCCACCGATCTTTGACTGGTCAATATAATACCTGAAATACAAGCATAAAGTAATAATTCCGACTTTCATGGGTTATTAATATTCCCACACCTCCGTCTTTAAGGCCATGTCAACGTAAAATTATATGTACTTGACAATTCGACAATCTTTCAGACACTCTTTTGCAGTCAAATTGAAATTTGCTTCCTAATTTTTTCTTCATTAACAATGTGATATATGTATAATAGAGACATGTTCCCGCCACCTAACAATGACCATTTGCAAGGTGTCATAGAATCAACACCGTTAAGTTAAAAAAATTAGGACATGAATTCTGATCAAACGGCGTTGTCTCGTACCAGAGTATGTCTCAGGTTTCTCCAGACACTCCCGCAGTTTTTCCCTATTTACAAATTTAAATGAAAGTGTCGGGAGTACTTGACAGCTATATCCAGCTCCCTCGAACATCGAAATATAAGAGTCGTGGCTGTCATTCGACCCTCTCTCTCCTTTGCACAAAATCACATCTTTGCACATTTCCATGGTGCACCAAAAGCAGCTTTTTTGTCACGGTGTTCCTGCAGTAACTGCAAAAAAAACATGCCAAGGAGCACGAAATGTCGATATATATCACATACATTAAAAAACGAATCTAAAAATCTCAACGTATTAAATCAGATAAAATGATTTCCGTATTTTTCACTTTTTCTGTACCTCTTATGGTTCGCGAGATACAGCCTCTTGAAGTTTTGAGTTTTTTGAAAAACAACTTTTTTCGATAAATGATTGGTTCACCTGAAATTATCTTTTCGGGGCTTAAAAATAGTAATTTCTGTTCATTTTGAAATGTACTTTTAGGTGAAATTGTAAAAAAAAATCCATCGCCTAATGCTCCTCAGTTATCAATATTCAAAAAAAAGAAATCCATTTTTCGGTACATATGCCCCCATCAAAAATTCTGAAAAAAAATTCATAATTTTCTGGGACCCAAAAACTAGTTATGGTACTAAAATTTTTATGCAATTTTTGTCTAATTCGAACAAAACTGTGTTATCAATATCCAATTAAACGCACCTTTGGATCAACTAAAAAAACGCTATAAGAATCCACGTGTAATACACAAATTTGCGCCCAAATAGCTAAAAAAAAAGGGTGTAGAATATTGTGATCATTTTTTAAGAGAGTGTCCCAAGCCACGGTTTGATAAACCTAAACTCTCACGGGAGGCATTTGTTGGTGTCCACCAGGATAGAGCCAATCATTACCACCTTGCAGCCTCTCTAAATGGACTTGGTATCCTAGATGACCCTAGTTGCGACTGTGGTGCTCAATACCAGAATTTCAACATTGCATTATGGCAATGTGCGACTCTCTATAGGTATACGAAAATCTCGTTATGGGTCAATAACAAAAAAAAACATTGTCAATGACTTAAAAACAAGCTGTGATGAAAGGACTTATATGAAACATTCGATCTTTGTTCGAGGTAATAAAATAACTATTTTGAATAATGTCGTCTTTAATGACCGGTGCAAAAGCCCAGGGCCTCATAATTTGCAAAAATAATGATAATAATATTGGTCATGCCAATTGAAGTTGTGTCAGTAATTACACCAACTACATCCAAAATTGAGATGATTTTCTCATATTTTATTTCACATTTTTGACGTTCCATAATGTGACAAAATTCTGTTGATATTTACCTCAAATCCATTCTTTTGCTACTAGTGAAAATAGTTACATGTCTCTTTTCTTGATGAGTTAATGTTAACCTCAAATATGAAGGATACGAAGATATGGCACCGTCCCAACTGTTTATTTATTTATTTATTTTTACATTTACAATGGTGGACTGCATGTAACACCTGACGTGTATCGATACATTCGATATATATCGCATCACATGGAGAACCTAACCTCAATTACTGTTTTGGGCTTCGGAGTATTTTGCAGCTATTTCGTTTGGGGCAAAAATTAAAAGAAAAATCTGGAGATTATGTTGATATCATTGTGTTAAAAAGTCACGGGTTTCCTTAAATATTTCAGTGGAAGATGTGATGTTTTAAATGTCACGTGACCCATGGTTTTAGTACCGAATATTTTAATGAGTTAACGTGCAAAAAATTGAATTGCCGGCATTCGAGGAACAAGTTGGTGACAATTGAGAGTAGAAATTTATTCAATACGTCGAGATGCCGACCGTGATAGCGCTGGACGTCTCCTTGTCCATGAGACGTCCCGTTAACATCACCGGTCATGAGTTAGCTTCATCAGAATCAGTAACCCGACATCATCTAGCCGTCCAGGGTATTAATCATTTACTCCATTACTTGCAAGTGAACTCTAAACTCGAGTTTGTGTCATTGGTAAGTATGAAATTCTGCATTACGAAGATTATTTTGTCGTAATTTGTTTGTACCTTTTATGCAAAATTTAGGAATTTTTTCTGTACTCTTTGACAGCAAAATTTAGTAATTTTTTTGAACTTCTGGAGAGCTTGGGACGTTTCTCGTTGACATTCAAATTAATTAATTCAATTCCTTTCTTCAACAGGTGGTATTCTCATCGTCTTACGAGCTACTGTGCCCTTTCACACGTGACTATGATATGATAAGATCGAGACTTCAGTCCATAGAAGAACGTGATAAAACTTGCATCGAAACAGCACTTCATGGAGTTAATACAGTTGTTATGTCTGAGTGGGGAAATACGACGGCCTGCCAAGTGATTTTGATCACCGATGGCAATCCCGGAGTTGGACCCATGTCCCTGGGACATTCCTTGAGCAATATGCATGTTGACAGGGAGTCCCATCCTTTCCCACTGCCTTTTCCTTATCCAGGAAAACTCAATATTGTGTGCATTGCTTCGCCACAAGGTAAAACTACTAACGTCTTCCATATTGTGAACATTGACTTTCATTTCTTTTTTAAAATGTTTTCAGAAGTTCTAAAATTTTAATCTTCTATTTTTTTCTATTTTGAACTTTTACATTTTTGAAAATTGTAAAGCTTTGCACTCACTAAATTTGTTTTTCCACATTTGATATTTTTGAAATTCCTAGAATTTTTCGATGATATTTTTGTTCATTGTGGAGTTCATAATTTTTGAGAAAAATGAAAATCAGAATTTTAAGATTTTGTATCTTCCCCCAATTGAAGGTTCACATTTTATGGGTTTATGAAATTTTCAACAGTTTTGGATTTTTTTCGGTTTCAATTTTTTTCTATGTGGCGAATTTTGATTAATTTTTTGTTAAAATGTTTATAATCAACAAAGCGGTGTTTTCAGATTCGGGAATGAAGTATGGACTCCCCCTATACCGAAGACTGGTGGACTTGGCGGGAGGAGATAGTGGAGTTTGTATCCCCGAAGGGCATCTTTCAAAAACTAGTGTTAATAGTTGCTTCCAGAAATTTGCCGAAGCGAATTACGTTTCGTTTCAAGGGTACTTAAAATGTGGGAATCTAGGCTCGAGAATTCTTCTGTCACCCCCTCCAATGGTATGTCTTTAATTAATCTCGTGATAACATTGCTAACCATTCAAGTTCATCTCAACGAAGCGAATTGAGAAATTCACATTTTGCAGTAAATACAAAATAACGTTAATCCAATGCATTATTTTTTAAAATTCCAGTCATACACGAAAAAAACAGATTTTGAGCTGCTGTCTGGTTTGACGCTCTCGAAAACACTGGAAATTTGTGGATTCATCTCAGTTGCAGACGTTGGCAGTCCCAGTTCAATCTCCAGGCATTTGATTCTCCCCCTTCCAACGGAGAAGAGTCCAAGTGTCCAGGTGCACAAATCTGTTGTTAGATAATAAACAGGTCACCCTTATTCAGAGCACAGAGAGACTCTCTGCTCTGCTAATATAATATTTTCAAAAAAATCCCAAAAAGTTCCGATATTTTGCAAATTTTTAACATTCGAAAAATTTCGTGAATTCCAAAATTTTCAAAATCTCCATAAGTTTCAAACTCTCAAAAATGTCGAAAAATTTTAATTATGTTGATAATTCAGAAAAATCAAAACAAATCACTCCACGTCATGGCGTAACTATATATTACACATTGATGTTTTCATGGATGCAGGGAATATCTCTGGACGATGAGTCAGACGCTGAGGATAACAACGACGAAGGTAAATCCCCCTCGTTCTGTGTGCTTCTCCATGGGGCCCTCAAAGTTGAGAACATTGCAGCCCTGTGTCTATTAAACACCAATTGGTATGGATTCATCTACTCCTGGGCCGATACAAAAAAGAAATCGAATCTCATGTTGACGATTCTGGAACCGGGTGTTGACGTGGTGCCCTGGCTTGGGAATTTCAACGACTTGGGAACAGTTGACTCAGCTTCGAAGACTGTGGAGGTTCTCAATTTCCCCCTGAAACCGCCGGAAAAGAGGAGCTACTCGCAGAATGCTCCTTCCTGGATCCGACAAGTTGGATTGCAATCTGATATCCAGAAGATACTCAGACATGCCAGAAAACTCCCTGAGAAGACACAAAACTTTTACAAGGTGAGATGATTAATTTGAGTCATTTCAATTTGTTCAATTTCTGGAATTCTTCCCATTTTTAAACTTATAAATTTTTTTAACTGTTTCATCTTCTTTTTTGGATTAAATCAAAAACAGTTATTTTTGTGTGGTCCATTTTTTTGTATTTTAAATTATTTTTGGAACTTTTAAATGTTTCAATTTTGGAAAGTGTACGTTGATGAGTGGTTCACGTTGAAATTTTTTATGCTTAAAATTTTTCAATGTTCTGAAAATTTTGAATTATTTACATGAATTGACATTTTACAAATTCTTCAAAAAAATTCTGAAATATTTTGAAATTTGCAAAACTTCTGAAATTTTTTTGATATCCATAACTTTTTTATATTCTTGGAATTTTCAGGTATTCTTCGAATCCCGTACTTTTCTCAATTTTGTATAATTCAAGAACTAAAAAGAATATTGAAGATGTTTGAAACTTTTCAAAATCTAAAATGTTTGATGTTTTAAAACATTCAAACATTTTGCCATCCATTCAAATTGTAATATCTTTTGACCAGCTGAAGAATGACACATTTGTTTCTGCAGGAACTGAATAGATTAAGACGTGCTGCCTTATCAATGGGTTTCGTCGAACTCCTGGAGGGCCTGGCCTCAATATTCGAGCGTGAGTGCACTCTTCTGCCACCCAATCTCCACCTTGACTGCACAATTCAAATGGGACATGTTGCAGAAATGCTCAGGAAGCCCTATTCCAGGGAACTCAAAAATAATATCACTCCTGTCAGAACACAATTTCACAAGGGTGATCAGTAAATCGATAGCTCAATAACGAATTTACGTAACTATTAAAATACGAAAATTGAATGAAAAATGAGAGAGCTCCAGACATTATGAGATACGAGTCCGAATTATTAAGCAGACGAATTGTTTTTCCATGAAAAATTGTATCCCCTTGAATTTATGAATTTTGTAAGATAACTCGTTCTGCTATTCCAAGAAACACTCCCCAAATTTTTTCGTATTTCTAAACTATTTCTCAAAAATGCAAAATGAAAACCTAAAATTATAGTTTTTCAATTCTTCTTTTGCTATCTTTTCCTATCAGAGATGTGACTGATATTAAAATTTTCTGAAATCTTTTTTCATGTCTCCACAAATGTATCATCCAACTGTAGTCAGTTACAATACATTACAAAATTTCGAGAACTGAATAAGTAAATTCCCAATGAAGTGGTTCAAAATCGGCAAATTTATTGGAAAGCTAATTCCATCCCATTTGACGTTCTGGTCTCCAAGATTAGCGGCAATTTGGCTGCTGGTAGGGTCATTCATGGATTCATTCGGATAATCATTGCGCAAATGACGAACAATGCGAAGAATGGGTCAGAAATCCAGTGCCAAGAGCAATTACCCTTTTTATAAGTCCGGGATTCCCCCGCCATATTGTATTGGTATGGGGCATAAATTGCTGCGTTTTTCGTTAGCCTAATCTGATCCTCATTACTCAGTATTTATCTCGTGAACCTGATTTCTGACCTGGCAAAATCGTAGAACTTCAATTTGGTACCAAAATCATATTTTTTCACACAATCTACGAAGTCTTGTTAGTATAAACTTGTAATGCAAACTATCGAGATATCTAGGGAGTCCTGGACAAAATGGGTGGCACATTCCTTGATTGATAATTACGTTATTTCCAAAAAAAAAATGGTGAATTTGACCCATTCATAATTTTCTCATCCCTCTAAAAGATAAAGAAAACCGTGACTGTAAATACTCCCAATTTATTAAAATAAATAAGTGACAAATTTTGAATTTTGAATATTTGAAATCGTTCGATTTTATTGGGTGAATCTCATTGGCCCGCTCCATCCCCCAATCCCAATCGTTATTTGTCAACATTCCGAAAAGGATTGGCTCTTCATTACATGCTTTGTTGACTGTGTCATGTGACTCATGATACATATAGATATAGATGTGACGATAACTCGATTTGAATTTTCCGTAAACCGTCAATCGTCAAGTTCGCAGTCCTCCAACCAACTTCGAAGCTTCGCAGAAGACACAAGTGGTTTGGGGATATTCTATCTCTATTTATTCAGTAGAACTCGATTTGATATTCATGCTGAAGTATGAAAATGGTTTCTAAGGAAATGACCACCCCGAAAAAAGTCGAGGAGCCTAGGAATTCCGCTGTGGTAAGCGAAATTCGGGGAATTTTAGTGTGAAAAAAAAAACATTCTAACCTTTAGGTTTTGACGCTATGCCTTTGTTTGTAATCAATTATGGTATTAAGGTAGCTCGATCAATAAATTTTGGGTTTTTTTAAAATAATTGAGGCAATTGTTAATGAACATTTTTTTTAATGCTGCTGAATTTTTTTCAAGATAAACAAAATAAAAAAATCATCAATACAAACTGCGGAAAAGTGACATTGATTATTGCAGTTTTGTGGGAAAACATTCTTAATTATGTTATGATTTGTCGATGGTTGCAATTATATGGTCAAATTACTTCTCTCGGAAATGTCTGACATGCTCAGAATTACAAGAGATTTTCTGGAAAAATAAATTAAATTGTCAATGAAATTGTTTTAATTATAATCTTTAAATTTTCATGAACATGAATCCTACAAAACCTGACGTTATATATATTGCGTTATTCAGCATAGCATTTCTATCGGAGTTTGTAAAGAAATTCTGCCAAAAACCTATAGGAATTTCTACAAGATATTTCATGAGAAGTTCTATGACAAATCGCAGGAATTTTCATACCTGGCATACATGGTAAGAAAGCCTGCGTAAATTACTGTAAGAAATATTTATAAGAAATACTATAGGCAATCCTTAATCCATAATTTGGAACTACAATCAAATGTAGTCCTCGTCCAATAATAAATGATCTTGATCAAAGCTTCATTCACTCTTCTAAAGGTTTTGCATTTGAAGAACAACGAGACGGTCATAAATGCCGACACTTCTAGGGAGCAGGAGTCGCCAGCTATTCGCAGAAGTGCAAGGAGCAGGAAACAAACCTTGCCGCGAAAATCGCCCACCGTTTCTTCAAGCAGTGCCCAGGGATCCGTAGGATCGGCCAATGAATCCCTAGACTCCTCAAAACCCGCTCTAAGAAGAAGCAAACGACCCAGAAAAGAGCCAAAGTACCTTTCCCCCACACCCTCACCTGTGGCCTCCAAGAAGTTAAATTCAAGTATTTCTATGAGCTTACAGAGCTCAGAAACCGATGATATAGAAGTCACGAAAAAGGCGCAGAAGAAAAAGGCGACTGCGAAAGCTACCAATACGGTGCACAAACCTACGAAAGCATCGAAATCGAAAGGCCCATCCGCAAAGAAAGGACCCAAGATGACGGAGTACGATAGGATGATACAGAAGAACATTGAAGAACGTAACGCCTTTGTAAGAACTTTGTCTTAGTTGTTTTCATGAGCAATTAAGTAAAAACTAGTGGGATAAAAGTGTGTGTCCCCGTTGGGAACACAAAGGAAACTTCTCGATTTGTAATTTCTGTTTGCCATTCCTAGATTTTCCGATACGTCAATTAAATGTTTGAATCCCATTTATCAAGCAGATAATTATGAATATTTGACTACCCGCATAGTCAGCGTGAGGACGAGAATTATGCGCGTTACTGGAGTGCGAGTGAGATGCCAATAGGGGTGCGAACGCTCGAGGGTTAAACCCGTCATACCTCCTTAATTATGACAAATATGGAAAAAAGTGAAAAGAAATTAAATATGTATTTCCACATGCTGAGCAAATTCTGTTTAATACTTCTTGCCGTATCTCTTACCGTTTTTGGAATAGAGGGTTGTAAACAATTCCATTGTTAATAACAAAAAAACAGCTCGCTCAATTTAAACCAAAAACTAATCCGATCTAAGTTCCATGTAGACGCTCCGAATAAGACCTCGATGACCACGATCGTTCAATCCTTTCGTAAGAAATCGTTAACCAAAAATCCGATTCCACACATGCAAACATACACACATACACACACAGACATTTACTCGGAATTTGATGGGAAGCATTTTGGTATACTTAAAACACCAGTTGCAAAGTCAAAAAAAAATTGATTTCGGGGTCAATACAAGAACTTCCCGAAAATCGGGAAGTTAATTACAGGAAATATTCAATATGAATATTGAAAAGTAAATATTCAACTCTAACACTCTCAAAAAAATTTAAATGCCTAAATGATCGAGAAGCTGCGAACCTTCAGAAACGTCAAAAATAGTTCAATTGAATAATAATGAGACAGTAATCAATTGGGAGTAGTCAATACCGTTATACATCTACTAATTTCAGCTTGCCAAGATGATGAAGGGAGAGGGTGACGCCTTCGAAGAAGGGACTGTCCCATCAAGATCGACTGCTAAGAAGACTAGAAGATGTGATTCATCAACAAATGATGAAGAAGAGACTGAGGTACCGCAGCTAAAGAAGAGGAGGGCAGTTACCCGGCGTAAAGCCACTTCTGGTGATATTTCGAAGGATGAGAAGCCCGCGGTTGTGTACAACACCAGAAGTCAAGGAACTGAGAGAGCTCGAGGCATTTACAAGGAGCATAATTCCAGTGGTGATAGCACTGTTGATAACACATTTTCTGAGGCCGCTGACATCTCTGACGAGGGAAGAAACCATGAAGCGGGGGCTCAGCGAAAGGTAAGTTATGCGAGATAATTTGAAACGAATACGAGGTCGGTGTCCAATGTACTTGTGGTATTCCACGTCGAATCGGCGACCACTACCCCCGAGCTAGCCTTGTTGATTAGCACTTAGGGAGAGAGCATAAATAGAGCAACGTTAAATAAAATAAAAAAAAAATAAAAAAATTACAGACTATAGTTAGGGAGCACCGACCGTCCGCCTGAAGCGCTTGAGTTGCCTCGGAGGTCCGAAATTAGGGGAACCGCTCCCACCCCATCGTTGTCCGGTCGCCCCTTCATGGGTTACAGGACCACGGTCAGCAGATGTCTGAATCCGCTGCCCATCGTGGGACTCCTTACCCTAGAAGATCTCATGAGAAAGACCGCGAAAATGACACTCAAATTTCCATCCCAACAAAATCTGAAATGCTAATCTGAGGTTTGAGAAGTCACAGTCTGAAAATCAAAATTTCTTCCTGAAAATTATTGATACTTTCTCATAAATTTGCGAATATTACGAAAGTGTTGACGTTTTGAATTTCGAAGAATTGGTGAAATTTCCCAAAGTTCCATCTTCTATTTGACTTTTCACTGTTCTAATTTCCAAATTTTTCAGCGAGATATTTTTATGGTCAAATTTCAGATCGGAAATTTTAGCGCGAAGAAGTTTTGATTAGGACACATTTTCATCTCGAAAATTTTTAAATTGGACACATTTTGGTGATTTTTTTAGGAAAGAAGTTTTAGCTGAGAAGTTTAGCCCCAGACCCTGGTTAGATTACTCCTCCACATTTTTTTCCTGATTTCAGACTCGAAGTTTCAAGAAAACAAGAATCGCCCAGAGAGTCACTAAGACAATGGCGATGCTGGTCCAGAAGAGGGAGAAGCTCAAATCTAAGGAGACTATGCCAAATTCCGGGACTTCCAAGGAAGTGGCAGTGGACAATCAGAAATCCAAAGAAGAAAGTGGTACGAATTCCAATAAGAATAAAGACGAAGAAAATCTTCACGAAATTGTTGAAAGCAATAAAATCATTCTGACCCCCGAATGCAATGACGACGCAAATGATGGAGAAGCTCCCGAGGAAGTGATTGAGCAAACTGCAGATCAAATCACAACTTATAGTACTCCACTGAGAGCGAACGGGATTGGTGGTGCTGATACAGAGGTCCCCAGAGTGAGGAAACTAAGCGATGAGTTTCATGAAAAAAATAAGGAGAATTCTCGGCCTGAGGATAAGGACCAGGCTCTTGCAACTGATGTGTCCAGCCTGAACGACTAATCTGTCGTGAACTAATCTTCATATTATAGAAATATATGAAGTTGAGGAGCAGTGGTTCATGTGAGTATTAAGTCCGATTTGAGTAGTAAAGAGGTCTGATGTAAGTCAGAGTCATTTTAGAGTGGAGTAGAAGATTATTAATCGTCAGATTTATTTTATCGTCATTGACGTCGTGAGGTCAAACAGCATTTTTTCGATGGGGCTCAACAAAAAATTACACAGTATTTTTTATGCTTGTGATGGCGTGTAGAAGTGAAATGATAATGAATTTTTGAACATATCATAACAGGTGTTTAATTTGTTCCCCACTTTTACCGACGATAATTTATTCAGAAAATAGAAAAATAGACGAAGTATGGCACTTTGCTCATTGCGCGACCTGTCAATAGTTAGTAGCATTGTTAAACTCCAAACAGGTATATGTATATACATGATAAACGCAGAAGAGAACAGAAATCATTAAGAAGAAGGGGCTAAATTCTGGATCAAAATTTGTGTTTTAATCGCTCATTAAAATTTGTTATCTTTTATCTTTCCAGATACTGCTACTTAATACTCCAAAAATTAGAAGAAATATTACTAGGCTTAAGAAACATTGTGAAAATTCGTTGACGAATTTTCAGCGACTGAAGCATGATTGTTAGTTAAATACTTGATACCTAACATACTACCAGATCCTCAAGGGCAGTGTGTTTTCAGCGTGGCCCAAGTTGAAGGATTGCCAATGGGATAATTTAAAAGTGCAGATAGAAACTTCAAGAAACTATTCATTGTTACAACGATTTTACTCGGTTTTAATACTCTGAATAATACAACAAATGATGCTAAAAACTCCACGTTCAGTCTCTTCAGTGGATAACACATCAAAATCTGGTACATGGATAAATACAGATCGATGCTGTTTAATAGCAAGTGATTGAAATAACGTGAATTCACATAGGTATCTCCCTGCATTGTTCGAAATAGAAGTTATACAATTGTAATCATCACCAGCAGTTTTACAAATTTTTGGAAGATCTAGGAGGACATCGAGCGTACTACACTGCTGTTCTCTTTCTGCTGGACATTGCTTCATTACATCTGCTCTTGTATATCCAGAACTGCAGGCTCTACTCTCTATGGTTAAACATTCAGCTTTGTGGGAGACTCCAACGTGCACAACAAACTGGGGAAATAAACCATTTTTGTAGATCAAGAAAAATAAAAAATATTATTTACGATTGTGTATGAAGAATTGAGATTATCAATATTATAGAGAATAAATGAAAGTTTATGTATAAAAAATGAGAACCCCAAAATGGAGGCGAAATTGTGCTCAATGTTTTGCGAAATTTTTCATTATAATCAATCACCAATGGATCGTACTGCTTCCAAATTTCTGGCACCCTCATTGACACGTAATCATAAACAACTGGGATCTCCTCAACTACCAAATGAACATTGAATAGCCTCTTCAATTCCTCCCCAGACTTTGCTTTCAATAATTTGACAGCCTCCCAGCTGGCATTGACCTTGTGAACTCCAAATGGCCCAAACCCCGTTACAACAATATTTCTTGATCCATCCATCGTTGGTTGAGCTCATTAAATAATCAGCATAAATAGTGCACCAATCATTGAACTTTTTCTAATGAAATATACTTCACATTTGTCAAATACTTTCCGCAGGAACTGGAAAAGTTATTATTTCTTTTACGAGAATAACATTTCCCTGTAATAAAGTTTTGGGAGCAGATTCTTATCAGCATGTCACGAGAATCCCCGAATTGTTTACAACCTTCTTTACCACGTGACTTCTGACGTTTTCCAAAATGGAGGAGTGGGGGTACGGGATGCGCTGGACATGTGCGCAGTGTGACATAACCTAGAACTGACACAAGTTGCCTTCGGACTAGTCACAAACAACTGCTAGTTATAACAATTTTCAATAATAATAAACGAATCCTAAATTAGGAGAACGTCGCACGATAAAATGGGAGGAATTATTGGCAGTATATTTTCATTTTTCGCATACTGCTATTTCAGATATACAGTGGTTACTGAACTGTACATAGTGAATAAACCGGAGAGGTATTTCATGAGTATCCTTTTTATAACTAATGCTACAATGACAAGAAATGAAGGATTTCTATTTAGAAACGATAGATAGAATTATGTAGGTGAGAATTTTGGATACGATAAATAAGTTCTTAATTTTTTTTAGACTTGTGTATATATCAGGAAGCCTTGATGTTTATGAAGCCGGGAAAAACTTGACAACACTCGGTTTGAAATTTTTTTTTTAATATCACGGAAAATGGAAGGAAAAGAATAAAAAATAGAAATACGAAATTAATAAATGACCTGGCTATGTAGTCTTTGCTTAATGTCAGACACATGTCGGTCACTGATGCACAATCAAGTTGGTGGAAATTTTAGTCTTTCGAATTTTTTAACTATTAGAGTCGTTCAATAGTAACATAATATTCGTTAGAATTTTGCCTACTTCGACGCGGTTAAGGATGTTCGTGTGCTAGGAGAAAAAAGCGATAGAATCTCAAACGATTATACAGTGAATGAGTTCACACTGCACGAGACAATTCCATTGCAATTTTCGAAAATGTTATTCAACTAAACCTTCGATAAAACAACTCCCAGCAAAGGAGCACAGAGAGTGACCAACGGAAAAACTTTTGCACGAAATAATGCAATTGATCTTTTATGAAACGTGTTATTCTCTCGTAAGAAATGGATAGAAAAAGTGTTAATGGTCTCTCAAAATTTTTCGCAGTTTTCGTCCAATGCCTTGAAAACCGGATGAGATATTCAAACTTAGGTGAAATCTTTTGAAAGCAATCTTTCAATGGGATTATGACGTAAATCTACGCTACATGCTAGTTCTTTATTCCGAAATTGTTTTTGAATTTGCGCATTTGTTTCAAAAACGTAAGTTAAGAACAAAACAAAAGTATTTTTCTTAATAATTTTTTTAAAGATACCCTGTTCCTCGTAATGTTCGGACTGCTCTTCGTATTCAACTACAACGTATTACTACCTACTACCACAAGTTTATTTATTCGCCAATAATTACAATTGTTAACATGGATTAATCAAACTACCTGCACATGGGCCGAGTTCTCCGATACATTAAACTAATTATTTACATTCCTATATTGCTTGAATGATAGCCCATTAAACTGTGACAATTCATTATTTTTTATCATTTTATATCGAAAAAATCAGGCTAAATACAGATATTTTGGCAATAATCAATTATTTTTTTTCTCAGTCTTTTTGTTTGTAAGTTTTGGGCGGTGATTTTAATACCGACATCATCAACAATTTTATTCAACAGGGATAGAATAATCAACGTTAGTTCTTTATACAAATTATCATTCCTCATTTGTTCCTCAATCTTGGATATACGCTGATTTTTTTTTTATCAATATTAAACTTTCAATTTGTGTCTATTTCACTCATTATTGAGACTAAATTGCCTCAAGTAAAACGCAAGCAAAAGCCTTGGTCCGAGTGTCATGAATATATGATCAATAAATATTAATTCTTCATTTCTATTGGGCAATTATTTGCAAATTATTAACGACTGGAAATTGAAACCTTTGAGTTTGTTCAATTTGGATTTTTCTGCTATGGCTAACGTATGTTTTTTTTCTCAAATATTAAAATGACATAAGGGTAAAAAACGTTCAACTTGTAAGAATACTTCGGAAATTTTTAGTTTTATGCTCCCATTCCAATTTCGAAAAAAATTGGAAGTTTTTAAAACTCGAAAAATTGGAAAAACGTTTCTTAAACTTGCAATATCAATTTTTAATTTTCCAAAAATGAAAAGTTCGCAAGTTTTAAATATTGCTAGAAGTATGAAATTTCTGCCATTTTCTCGAGTCTCTTTGAAAAAGTGTTGTGAAATCCCAGAACTTTCGAAATCCCAAAAAAAAACTTTTTCAAATTTTTCTTTGAAAGATTCGAAAATTATGAAATCATTCTGAACAGTTATAAAAATGTCCTGAAACTTTTTTTTTCCAAAAATCAAGAATTTTCAAAAACTAAAATCCAAAAAAATTGTAAATTAAAACGAATCTTTTTCTTTAAATTTCCAAAGATTTCCAATGTTTCTTAGATACCTCAATATTCTTTTTTTTACCCTTCTCATGTTTCGCAAATAAACTTTAATTAGCTGCCGATTCCCCTTAGTCTACGAATCCTTAATTTCCCCTAATTAATTCGATTAACTTTATCGATAAAAATAAAAACTCTGTTATTTCCATACGTCTTCACCTCTATTTCAAATGGAATTTCGATAATCATCAATTTATTAACAAATTCATATCACCTTAATTACTGCTTCATCGACAGAAAAATCAATCACCTTCAATGAATGAATTAATTATTACATACACTTCGTACATGATTATTGATAATAGAAGTAGGCACGATAGGAGTAATAATAAATCACGCATAACGTGAAATGGGAAGAGTTATTTCACATTTTTTAAATGTATCAAGGAAGTTCTGAGAAGATTGTGGGCATTCAAAAAAAGTACAGAAGAATTTCAACTGTGGAACAGTTAAAAAAATAAAACAACAAACGACGTTTCGAAGATTTTAAATCTTTTGAAAACGTGAAAAAAAATAAGTACAAATGAAAAAATCTGAGTAATGGAGCAATTGTTCAAAATCCCAAAATTTGAAAATTTCAAATGTTTCAAGGACTTTAGAAAAAAAATTGATAATTTATGGAAAATCAAAAAAAAAATTGGAGGTTTATATTTTGCAAGGGGTTTCTAAATTAATTGAATCGCAAATGAAAACATTGGACATCCATTTTTCCAATGCCCTCAATCTCGTTAGAGTAGCCTTACAATCGTGAGTGAGATTTCTGGAGGAATCTCATTTCTCATACGTTAAATAGCATTTGATGCGCATTCAAGAAGATTCAAGATCGCTCAAATTGTTTTTTTCTCGATAACGTAGATCATCAAAAACAGTTGGTTAAAAAAAGATGCAAACGAAAATTGTTAAAAAAAATTGCCTGCAATTTTCCTGAACACATCGCCATACACGGTTTCACGACAAATATTCATCAAAAACTAAAGAAACCAACAAGAAGAAAAATCAAAATCCATACTAATACTTCTTTTTGTAACTTTCACTCTACAAAAAGTGAAGTTCCCATCATTCTTTCATAGACAATTTTTTAGATGTGAAAATATAAAAAAAAAAGATTTATTTTTAAATTCAAAAATTATTCCCATAACATAAAATTGGTAATGCCAGTCACAAACTAACCATTTTTGACACTCAGTGCGTGAAGCCGGTTTTCACGCACGCTTCGCGTGCGCGAAAACCCGCCCACGCCCTTCCTGTCAAAAAACAATGTTCGTTACTCGGGCAAAAAACTCTTTCGGCGATTGTGAATGCAATCCTCGGCTTCGCCTCGGACTGCAACATCACAATCGCCAAAAGTTTTTTATGCCCTTGTTACGAAAAGTAAAAAAACTATATTCCACCAATATAAATGCCCTAGCGTTGCTACAATTGACGCAAAAACGGTTAACAACTTGAAGTTGTTGATAAGTTTTGTGACATAAAAATTGATCAATCCCCAAAACGTTGCAAAAATGTTATCTAACGTATGCACAATGCGGGGTATAGCTTTTCCTTGAATAATAAATTCACTGATTGATTAACTCATTGATAATATCGATTAACATATGGGTACCCTTTACTACCATTCCAATACTGTCTGAAGACTGTTAATAATCCTTATCACCTACAAGCTGTCATCCATTCCCGACTGCAAATAAACTTTTACAAATTGCTCATTCCCCAACAAAACAATTGTCTCCAAATTTCGACAATCAAAACATAAGAATATAATAAACATCTGTGTGATGATAGACAAATAATCATAATCGTTCGTAATGAAATGAATAAAAAATATGGTTTGATGAAATTTATGGAAATCGACCGTGAGCAAAAAAATCTTTGCTGTTACATTCATTTTGAATCTGAGATTATTTGAAAAAAATTACTTGGAGAATAAACAAAATACTAAAATTGCGACATTTTTTGAATAAATTCTAGGTTCTCAGAATAATTTTACTTGAAAAAATTCTAGAACAGCAAAGCAATGATTTCCCAAATTTCCAAAATTTTGAGAATTTCAGAACACGTGAAAATTTTTAAACTACAAAAAAAAATAGAAAACTTGAACAGATTTTTCTATAAATTTTTTGCAGAGGAAGTTTAATATTCTGTTGAAAAATTAGAAATAGTAGGCGAATAATCTGAGGATTTAGTTCGAGTTTAAAGAACTCTATGTCCCAGCGAAGATTTGAAATTTGAGGTCGATTCTCATATTTTCATCACACCGCGATATTAATTAATTAATTTGATACCAATGAAGGACTAAAGCACTGGTAAATACGATATAGATCTGCTGTCCATCATAATATCATTTTCACTGTCCAATCTTCTCACGCGCACCCTCTGCTTATAATGATATTCTTTTAGATAACTTTTTAGTGTCTTTGGCAGTTGTAATTTGTTTATGCCGTCGTAGGTGGTTCGGCTTGTTATCACCGCGCGACAAAGATGCTGAAGGGGAAATGCGAAATTTCGATGTAGAGGTATCGTGAGCATTGGCTCAAAGAACATGCAGCATGAGGGATCCTTGTAGTGCTCGATCAATCCGCAGACCTGAAATCATGTTGTTCCTTTTTATCCATAGAGAAATATTATTACGACGTTTATATTCAATTTTGTTTTTCGAATTTCAAAACATTGCTCAAAAAATAAACAAATGAATATAGTAGGGCACTTTGCTCATGGTACGATCCCACAAAAATTAAATATGCCACTAGTTAGGGAACCACCTTAGTCACCCCTTAATAAGAAAATTGGTTGGGTCGTAGTCCACATTTTAATGATAATCGCTTCTCCTTAAAAAAATAATTGGATGCAATTTTTAGCTCTGATGATGGGTCACTTAATCTATTGATAAGAGCCACTTAATCTCCGGAAGTTATAATCACCGTTTCAGACGCGTAAACACCGGGGTCGTGGGCGTCGAAGCTAAATTTGTGGTTCCACTGTTCAACTCTTGCATGAAGGGATCTTCCGTATTTGCGGAAGCTCACAGAGAAGAGGAACTCCTCTTGTGCTGAGTCTCGAAGTAGAAATGTGCCCTCGGGCTTGCCATCCAACAAACGCTCAGCTTCGTAGCGGTCCATTTTGCCCCAGTAGCAGGAGCAGGCCGTTATTGAACGTAAATCGGGGACTAGGCAGTGAACATAGTCAACCTGGGATGAAAAATCAGTCAGAAAAGTTATGATTTGTAGAGAATAGGAAGGCCATTGCGTCGGAGGTTTAATACTTCTTGGTCAGCTAGAATACCCCCTTTTTATTGAAAAATTTTTTAGTACCTCATATGTTATTGAAATTGTTGCACACAAATAAACGCGTCGACCTGTTTCACTAAATTTCTTTCTACACTCTGCTTTGACGAAACACAATTTTCAGAAGCAAAAAGTTCAAATTAAATGAGTAATTTTACTGATATGTTCATACACACAGAAGCAAACACACATACACGCACACACACACACACAACCCTCATCTCAATTCTCGTATCAATATTAGATCACAAAATATTTTGGTAAAACGTTACTAAATTAATTAATTAATAATAATAATAATGATAATAATTTTGGTTATTTAAGAATTTTTTTTTATAATCGTGACAATTATCTGCAGTCGTTCATTACAATTATGCAATCGGAAGAGTTCAAATAAATTCAGCATTAGAGATAAAGTGATTGTGGAATGATAGGAAAAAAATGATTGTTACGTGACGACGACGACGAGCCTCTTTCCTGAATTCAATTGTACACTAATAAACTAGGAATTACCTACAAACATGACTATCCCATCGATAAGATAATGAGTAGTTCACTGATAAAATAATTCCTAATGAAATGCATTTGACTGATTTGTAATCATTAAATGTAGATTAGCAGTTGTGGAAAGCTCATTTCAAGTTATGACGTTATATCACAATTGTAACTCGTTGGCAATACAAGTGGTAAAGGCCACCCCAGATCCACTTTGTCTATATATATATTTTAATGAATGATTTTTCATTAAAAGTTTTTCAACACTTCATTTTACATGTTTCATTTTCCTTAAAAAATTTTCTCTCTTTAGCCTTTCGGGTTTTTCCGATTTGTTCCCTTACCACCCCCACCCCCCTCCCTAAACCCCCTATAGCACATTCGCCGAGGGACGAGGGAAAAACCTCCCCAGGTACGTGTTGCCATTAGCTTACGCAGAATTAAAAAAAATACTTGCCTGAGTGTGGGCGGGTCTTTCGATGTTTGGAACAATAGTGAAGTCAATTTGCGAGAGGGCAGTTAAGGCAGCAGCTTGAATTCCAGCATGGGCTTGGAAGAGTGCAGCCAAGCTATCAACAGTGATACCATTTGGATGAACTTGAATCGTTGATGTATAATTAGGCCGATAACCAGGGGGTGGCTCAACCCCCTCCTCCATCTCTCTGGCTCTCTGCTGTCTTGCTCTCTCGTCACAGTCCTTCAAAAAAATATAAATTGTTATCAAAATTTCGAATGAAGACCCATGCGGAAAACTGGCAAACCCCAATCGAAGAATGTTAATCCCTTCTGAACTTGATTAAGATTTGAACGAATTTTTGGACTTCTTATCTAATGAGCTCTGATTATTTTTTTGTCTGGGAATTTTTTTCAAAGTAACGACATATGCAATTAAGTGAGACAAAAATGATTGTCTTTAGTTTTTAACCGATTCCGGTTGACAACTAAACTCTGTGAAAAAAAAAACAAACAAAACAAAACAAAAAAAAACAAACAAACAACACAAAACAAAACTACACTCTGTACAAATGAATGTTAGCTTCGCATACCCTAATTACTTGCATCTTACCTTGAGGAACAAAATGCATGTACACTGATTTAATTTATATCGTGTCATAAGTTTGGGATAATGGTAATTACTTTGGTAATTACTCTGCAATACCTCGACCTAGGCCTAATGCCTTTTTAGTCTCTCCATTTTCTACAGTTTCGAAATTTCGGTTGACTAAAAATAGGAAACTTGTGCGGGGAAAAGTCAGGCATTTCGCAAAATAAGCTTTTGCTCACTAAAGCCAAATTGCTTGATTTATTTTAGTTGATATTCAAATTAATCAAGTACAACAACAAAAAGTTCAAAACAAAATTTAGATTGAACGATTAATGGAAATTTAGTATCCTCACCTCCATTGGAAATTCAGCGGGATTAAATCTCGATAGATCAATGACTGGACTAGGTGGTAGAGGCCCCAACTCCGGACTCTGCGGTGCTGATCTGTTATTGAAAACAACACCAGCACCCATGGGATGCTCCTCGGTTCTCCTATATCCGGTACAAACACACTCTGAACTATTGTTCGATTGCTCCGGGATATCCGTATTTTTTGAGCCTTTATTCTTGGCGCAATTGAATTTTAGGACCCAATTTGTGCGCTTTTTCTTGGATGAGAGAACATGATTGCATACAGGACTCTGGTCCTTATCACGTTGTTTACCTAAAATAAATCAATGAAATGTCAGATTGGATTGTTCATAAAAAGTATTGACATGGTTCATTTTTTTTTTCATATTTATAAAAAAAATACTACTATATATATATATATATATATACAGCAAAAATGTATACGACAAAAAATCCTTAATTGCCCCTATCTTTTCGAAATTTGTCGAGTCCCTGGAGACAAAAAATGGACAAACAGGGAGTCCCTACCCCATTTACATAGCTGAATCATTTAGTGTCTACACTCCAGTAGTGAAGGGGCCAATCGCACCAAGTTGGTTTCGCTTCTTATTATTTGCTAAATAGCTCGTGAAAGACGGGTCATACTGACATTTCGTTAACAACATTTTTTGTAGAGAACTTAATGAGCAAAAAAAAGTATTACAGGTAAAATTCGGGTATCTTGCTTGGGTAACGAGATATTTACGTAAATGTTGACAAAAAGTTGAACCAACTTGGAGTACTGGGTTTCGTTGATGATTTCTACCGATTGCATTCATAATATACTTTCATATTTTAGTGGTTCTCTGCCTAATGATCACCGCTAGGCAGGACTTATTATTCTTATTTTTACAGGTTGGAAGGCAATATTTATGAGATCAAGTCAACATCTTTAGATTGAAAGCTATGATTATGGTGGAACAGGTCAAGTATAACAAAAAGAATAAGATATTTTGGAAAATTTCAACGATGTAAATATTTAAAAAAATAATTCCAATGGCCCATATCAAGCCCATACCAATTCAAACTATTTTAACAGTAAATAAATATTATAAAGTTTTGCAATTTAAAATGAAACTTTGCACAATTTGCAGAAAAATTTCATATCATCCTAATTTTAGAAAATTATTGAATTTCTGAAATTTGATTTTTCAGAGCTACAATGGTTCAAATTTCAGCCAATTCCAACTTTTTTATTTTTAAAATTTCCAAAATTTTCAATTTTTTTTTTTAAATCCATCACCTGACTGATGAAATTCAGTGAAATAAAAATATCACAGTGTCCTGGAGGTTTGCATTGAAATTTGCGAAATGTTTTCAGGTTTCAAAGGCTCCCAATATTGCTGTTTAATTATAGAAAAATCCAATTAAAAAAAAAGGAAACTCACTCTTCCTCTTTCCAAACGACAGTGTTTTGGAGGTCCTCCTCAGCAGCGGATTACCCGGGCTATCCTCAGCACTACTACTACTATTACTTCCACCTGAGCTGCAACCAGGCTCCTGTTGCTTCACCTCCTCACTCCCAAAATTGCCATTACTACAAATTCCCTTAACTTGCTCCTGCGACTCAATGGGCTGACTATAAATAGACTCAAATCTAGAATTATGATTATCCACTTCAATATTCAATTGTTCGTTGTCGACATTTCGATTTTGCTTATTATCATCGTTCGACAGTTGTCCCTGTCTTTTTTCATTGCCATTATTTTCATTATCCTGACCATTATCTACATCATTATTTCCCATTTCGTTAATATTACAATTATTACTATCAATATTGCATCCATCCGTTGTAGTTTTTCCACTCATTCTGAAGAATTCACGAAAGCTAGCTAAATGCTGTCCCATAATTAAACAATTTCACACGCATTTTATCACTCAAAATAGTCTCTCAACAGGTAAGCTCAAATGTGATTTTTTACAATGTTTGATCATCAGTTTAATTTAAACTTCCCGCCAAATATTGCATTAAATAATTGAATCTCATAAATTAGCTAAATGCTAATCGAGGACTTTGCCACGTTTTTTTATCACTCGATTTAGTCACATTTTTTAGAATTTACAATGTGCAATTTCAGTTTTAGATTTAGAGAAAAATATTCAATATCCCGTGAAGTTATAATTTAAATGCCACTATTAATTTAATGTCCAGTTCACACAATTTTTTTCCCCCGTTTTACATCACTCAAATGTCTCGTGCAGTTGCCTCACACAAATACCAGAGTCCGATGAAATCTGAAAGACATCGGCCCATTGAAGAGGACAACCAGATGTCTCAAATAGTAAAAAAGTGAGATACTAGGTTTATGGCTGGGGCGGGGAAAAATGAGTCACGCGTTTAAGATGATTCGTCTGCTTTTTAGCCCACTCTTCTATCCTGCAAGTGCTAAAACTTCAGCACGCGGCTGATGAGTTTATCGAGCTGGATGCTAGAACAAGAGAAAAAAACAATCACTAGTATTTTCTTTATGAAATATTGAAGATCTGATAATGAAATCTGAGAGGAAGTGAAAGTCGAGTATTGCGTGTACCAACTCACGGAAAGCTGTCGAGGCGTGACGATGTTTTTATTTACTGTAAATTGCACTGGTATTGGCTCAATTTTTTTTTCTTCTTATTTATCTACTTCACTGCAGATGCGCAATTTTTTGGGCGCCCTTTAAAGGCTGAGGGGCAATTGCAAAAGTTGGGGACAAGTTTTGGGAATCTGTCAGAATGGGTTGAAACTCGTTCGCTCTTGTCTTGGCGAACTTGGTGATAAGATATTGACACTTAGTGGGTGCTGTGGTGCACTTGCGGGGGGGGGGGTCTTTTATCACTTGGGGGAAATTGATTGTTGTTGAAATGACAGTTGGGCTTGCTGGGACATTTGTCGGGCCCTCGGGGCAAGTGTTTATCACGAGTCAATGGAAATTACGGGATTACGTACTACTGCGTCGTCAGCCATTTTACTTAGGCAGACCTCCCACTCTGACATGACCTGTCCAATGCGGTGGGTTGAGGGGGGGGGGACTGGATGAATGGGGAACACGTGACTTACGCACTCTGGCGGAACACGTGCGAGGCGGCAGGCCGGTCGGTTAATGCGGGTACGGAATTATCTATGAGGATTTGGAGGAATAAATTGTGCAGCGGGAACTTATATTTTCAAAAAGACTTTTTGGGTTTGAAAATTCGTTTGCTGTTTGCATTTGAGAAATTGGAGACTCTGAAGAGTTCAGAAATTTGGGATATTATGAATGTAAAATTTTTGAATGTTTTGAAATGTGGAAAGTTTGAACATTTGCTCGGAATTTTTCGCAACGGTTATGGACTTGGGTCGCGGTCGGGGAATCCCCGATATTCAAACGAAGTTCTCTATTTTTAACTTCCCGATAAGGAAGTCATATATCACCCCGAAATCGAACTTTGTCATTTCGACCTGTAAGTGGTGTCTTAAGGGTACCAAAATGATCCCCGAAAAATTCTGAGTCAATGATGTGTGTGTGTGTGTGTTTGTATGTATGTGCCCTAAATTTTGGTCAACGATTTTTCATGAATGCCAAATTGACACCAATCGAAGCCATCGAGGTCTCAATCGACGTGTCTTCATGTAACTCAGCCCTGATTAGTTTTTCATGGATCCTGGTTCAGAGTATATACTGTTATCAACAATTTCAATTGTTCATAACGCTATATGTCGTAAACAGTTGGAGTTAGGGAAAAAATTTGTTGACATAAGTTGTTCCTCATTTATTCGAACAACTAGTTGTTCCTCATCTATTGACTTTTCCCCATAATGTGCATAATTAAGGTGGTAGAGCCGCTAGAAAAAAATAATTCATGTGATGAGTGCATAAATGGAGACTAGATAGCGTCGGCGATCACAAAAATTGGTCTCTATAGTATACATGGACCGACTCAGAATATAATACTTGTATATGATTTTTGTGTATCAATGCTGCCAGAAACGTGAAGTCGAGTGAAGCCGGAGATACGGACTTATTGCACTTCTTCAACGTAGTTGTTGTATATTCGTGGTTTAAAAATGCTTCAATGAGACTCAAAGGCTTCAATGAGAAGTAAATGGCCTTCACGTGTAAGCCGGAGTTATCTCCTGATTATGAAAAAAATTACAAAAGTCAGCGACATATAGAGAAATGAAAAAAAAATCCGTAAATACTGAAGTGAGAAGTCTCGTAAATTTTTGAAACGGACATAATCTCGAAAACTCGAGTTACCAAATCGGGAAGTTTGCATTGTGTCCTCACTGAGGGCACAAATACATCCCACCCATTAGTCTCATATCTATTCTCTTGATCAAGAAACTTAATGTGCATGATTTATTTTTTTCTGTCAATGAAACTGCTCATTTCCAAATGTAATGTTCCAAAAGTAAAATTCCAACTGATTGTATTGTTTCTAAGCCAAAATAATACGCAATAAAAATTTCAGTATTAAGTATTTATTACATACAAGCATTTATTTTACAATATGTGGTATTTATTTCACATAGACACGATCGATGATCTCATTGAATTCCTTTTACATTTAAAATCATTGTGACGTATCGTATCAACACCACATTAATCAGATTATAGGAAGATTGATGGTAATACATACGTTGTTTCATTATCAATAATCGCCCCATTGCTAATTCACGCTTGAACATTTACTGTATTCACAATTTACAAACGAGAAACGGAAAGAAAAACATTAATGATGAAACTTGAATAGTCTATTCGATACTTTAGTAACATGCTGCATTGTTTTTTTATAAAAAGACGTAATGAATATTTTCAATGATCAATACAGTTTAAAGAGGAAAAATCATCAAACAATATAACAATCGTACCTGCACTAAATTGAAAATAATTATTTTGTTTATTAAATCGCTAATTAACGGGAATTCCAGGTGTCCATATCACGTGTCACTGATAAACTCAGAAAAAAAGGATCATTCCTCATTACATTTATACTATTAATAAATAGCCACTGGTTAATCGTTAATTAGTTTTTTTATTAATGAAAAAAATCTGAGTGGAACATTCTCACAATTTTCAATCATACCAGATATATTGTTTTTTTTTTCATCGAAGCGTTATACCTGGACTAGGCCATTATTCAATCGTGTATTCAGAAAAGAAAAATTATTCTCCAAGTGAACATTCTTGAATTAAAAAATTTAAAAAAAATCGGGAGAATTCTAAAAAGTAGCCTAGGGCTCAGCAATGCTCTAACCTAAAAAGATGAGTCTATTTCATCCGCTTGAATCATTAAACAAAATATTAATTAAAGTGTTTTGACAATTTTTTTTTAGACTATTCATTGAATAATAAATAGTTTACATAGAGAAATAATTTCGCCGCTTCTCAGCGCTTTTCTTTACATGCTGTTTAATATTCGCTTGTTCACAAGAACATCTACTTGGCCCAATATGTCTTCCCAGTGGTTTTCACATTACACAAATTCTCTCCCATGAGCTCCATGGAAATGAAAAATAATCTAGCAGTGACTACTCATGATGATACCACCTCATCCAATACTTCATTAATTCCATTCACTCAATTACCTTTCACATTAATGAATGATTTCTTGTTGTGTCAATAAATGATAAGAGAATGAAGAATTAAAAACCGTTGAATCACTTGACTAGTGAGCGCACGCCCCAATAATAGAATATGAACTACATAATTTCCATTGTTATTCATTCATTCATCTATTTCCCTCTTTTTTTTTGTTAAAAAAATGAATAATGCTTGTGAACGGGTTTATCTCCTTACAAGTGTTGATATATACGAATATTTCTTTTTTTTTGTTGATTAAATTGTGCTATGTTTGTGGAATTTTGTTTTTTAATGTAAAAATTGCAATTTTTAATGAACGATCGAAATGACAAATTCTCTCATTTGGGTACATGACTCGGATAAACAAAAGGGCTGAAGATTAATTTAATGACAAATTTTATTACACCAGAGTACAGTGTGTTTGTCGTGTAAATGTGTAATATATATATATTCTTTTTCAATCAAATAATATGTTATAAATAGGCGTTATCCCATCGACTTTTTCTGATCTAGAGTTAGTGTCTGTAAGCATTCTATGACGGGCATAATCTGACGTCTATTATCTGCCACTGTATTATTATTCAAATTAACATTATATATTATTTTACATTTATTCATTCCTCCTCGTACCAGTGATCCTGTTCAGAAGAGTTTGTTCTTTTTTCTTTTTTTTTCAAATATTCTATTAGGATGCTTCAGGGGATGTGAGGACAGCGCCATCATTGCTGCCATTCCAATTTTTCATTTTATTGTTTTTGTTTTCATTTATTTGGATAATCGCCATCTCTTTATTTACACACCTCATTACTGCAACTCGTAATCTCCATCTGATCATAATTATTCATTGTTTCAATCATTTCACTCGCATAATCGTCATTAGTGTACCTAAACGCTTGCCAGGGGCAAGCTGGTAATTATTCCAGCGGGTATTTATTCTCTTCATTCTTCATCATCAAAGTATCTTAATTACAACTTTTATGATAGAAGATCTGTAACAAATTACATGAAAATTAAATTCAAAAAAAATATAAGGGGAGGGCAAATAAAGATAATTGGGAAATGATGTAACTAGTGTTTTTAAGTGTTGAAATATCTTGCAATGTTTGGATTTTAGTGGAACAAACTTTTTAATCTCTTAACATTTTCTTGCTCAAAATCTCTCTATAACAAGATATCAACATTTTGCAATTAGCTATTCAACATGAAAATTTGAAAGACTAGAAAAGAAAATACAGCAAATGATGACATGCTCATACCTGGTAATTGATTATTATCTTGTGTCTTGTTATTGGTGAAATTATCCTGGAACGGATTGGTATTGGCATTTGGTGCAGCAGGCACAAAGGGGTTGACCATGGGATTAAAGGGCAATGCCGTTGGATTTAAATTAGAGTTGAGAGAATCCTCGTTGGACAGATTAGTCGACATCTCCAGTATCGGTCCTTTATTGCTATTACTCAGAGTATCAAACTCCGATAGATCCAACAGGTTGTTGGTGACGTTGTTTTGCCTTCTATGAAGACAACGTCCCAAAAAAAACAGAAATAAAAAATCATAATAATAATGTAAAATGAAAATCAAAAGAAGCATCTATATTACGCGTCTAATTGTTCACTAAACTAGATTTTTAACATAATCAATGAATTTTGTATATTGACTTTGTGGTGATGAGTACACGGCAAAAGTAGACAGAAAATTGACACGAATTTACGATTAAATATTTACAATGAACATTAACAGGAATTTTCCAGTGTTACCTGTATACATTAAACATTAAAAATAGCACCATATTAAAGGCTAAAACATTTGATGTTAACACAATTTTATGGACCATCATAAATTCAATTTTGTCTGTGGTATTTTTAAGTTCTGAATAATATATACAGGGATAACTAAATGTTATTGCACAAGACGAAATGAAATGGGAAATAAACAAAAATAAATGAAATGAATAGCATGCAACTGAAAGCCATAAGCCCTAAATGTAGTGAAGAATGAAGATATTTTATTGATTAAATGAAATACGTGATAGTAAGGAATGATTGAGTGAGCTCAGCAAATGGTATTCTCGTATTATATATATTCACACTAATTAACCATTCAGATAATCAAATAAGCCACCCAGAATGACCTTTCGCTAAGTTCACAATGAAATTATGTACAATATTCATGATGATTAATTATCATTTATACTATTCAACTGACTTTACATTATATACATTAAAAATTACGACTGATTTTCTTTTTTCTCTAGCATAATTATTTATATTCAATTACCACAAGTCGATCATCACTTGAGCTTCAGTTCGTAAAACATAAATCTTGATAATCAACAAGGCTAGATATTTTATTTAGACTCGGATAATTCTCGTGTTTTAGTTGTTTACAGAAATCATTGGTATTAAATTTTTCTAGCAACAGTGCTAATACGCAGATATTAATGTCAGTTACAAAATATATGTATAATTGATGTTTAATATTAATATACAACGACACAAGTGATCTTTTATTAATAATTATTATTCACCAATTAATGCAGCCAATAGTAAACTTGTGATTTAATATTCATTATCGAAATCGCCGACTCAATTATTTGACTACTTTTGCAATGTACAGTTATAGTGCCACTGAGCAACATTATTATCAGGCAGTATCGGAGATATTTGTATCATTAATAACAAACAAATAACGCACATTATTGTGGAACAAGCGACCAAATACAAATAGCTCTTGACATTCCAAATTTCCATAATTTCCTATTTCTCATTACCAATATTTTTGGACTAATTGGGGGGGGGGGGGTATTATTTAATCAATTCTCACATGTATGTTCAACACTGTGCGATTGAATTCATCAATAAATTAATTCGTCAACTACGTTAATTAGAAACTTGATATCATTATGGATATAGGAACCAGTTTAGTATTCATGTGGTTCAAAATTTATTTAAAGGGATAATGAAAATTTGAAAGTTTCCATTTGTTATGGGAATTGACTGAACGATCTTTAATAATTATGGGGGGAACAGGAGAAAGTTCTACATGGAGCCAATTAGGACTTAGGAAAATATATGTATTTCTTATTTAGAACACAATTGAATAATCAATTTTCACTCGTGTTGTAGTAAACAATGGAATATAAATTCTTGAAACTGGAGGACTTCCATGCGTCCAATGCAAAATAAAAAAATCTATAAAATAATTTTGTGCTTTTGTATCATACGAAATAGAAAATCGATGGCTTGAACCTTGAAGGCACAATGAACATTAAAAAAAATCAAACAAGTTGAAACTTGGAGCACTTGGAGGTTTTTTTAAAAGTGGAACAGACTTTTAATCATAAACTTGATCTGATTAGTGTGTATGTTCCTTTTTCATGCTCCCCCGAAATCATCAAAGAGTGGTACGAAGCATATTCAGACTAATTAAGAACTTTCAAATGTACTCCCTTAAAGTAATATGAGTATACCTCGTTTTCGTCATATGGAAACTTAATTTTCTTTCAAATCAAACTAAGTTCAACGGTCTGGCTCGATTTAGAGTCGATCGGCCATTTAGTATTGTCAATATTTATTATTCATGAAACATAAATGGCTAACGGTATTGTTTGCAAGATGAAAGTTTGATGATTGTAAGGTTAAAAAGTTCACTTTAACATCTTGATTAATGAATTCAAGCTTAATTGACGGAACTTGAGCATGGCCATGATATTGTACATTCATTTTTCTGTTATTGTTCTATCGAAGACTGTGAGGCTCCTGAGTGAACAAAACGAATGAACTCTTGATTAGTGTTCAGTTGAATACGATTTGAATTAAGGTAGTATGGGCACAACTCGAGTCTGAAGGAATGGAACTCATCTCTGCTTTCAACTTGAAGCCATACTTCAATCATAGGTAGATCATCTACTTGTGTTAACAGTATTCATGAAAAAGAGAGTTTCTTGTGAGAAAATGTAAGGTGCTAACCTGAGGCTAGGAAGAAGAAGATTGAAACTGCATAATTTCCAGAAGTATGAAACGTATCAACCGTTTACGACATTCTGTCCATACTGCTTTAATATTTGAATAGAGATATTGGGTGGCACAGATAAAATATTCTGTTAAATATTTCTATTACCATCTCCATTTCGTATATAATTCGTATACAAACAAATGTCATGCCCATTGCTCTCGACAGAAAAAAAAGAAAAAGAAAGAAATTGTTGAGTGTCTTATGGCACTGTATCCGGTTCCTTATACTTACACAGTCGCATTGTCCAGTGCGATTTGACTGATGCCATTTCCGTGATTCGTGTGATGTCCATTCAATTCCCCCTCATTATCCTGATTATTCTCAAGGAGGATTTTGTTGCTCTCATTTATCCCATTGCTGTGCGTTGTGCCATTGCGCACAATGTCTGTTGGACTGTTGTTTCCGGCGTGATTATCCTGCTGTTCGGCGTTGATTAATTGCTGGGTCGCTTCGGAGATCAGGCTTGCAGTCATAACATCATCACTCTTGTTGCCCGGTTCTGGCTTGCATTCTTCACTTGGACTATCGTCCTTTGATTTGTCACCGTCACCGTTATCACCCTAAAATCATTCATTTATTCAGTTTCCATGGAATTTTCGGAGAAATGAGATACTTTTGTATCTCATCCAGAAACAATGCAATCAATTTGAATGTCTTCTGATTGATGTTTCGCTCAAACGGAGTGGTGAAGAGAGTGTGCCGGAAATCGATGAATTGTCATGTTTTAGGAACGTTTGCAATGAACATATTATTCTGAATTGAAAGAATGTTACATAATTTTTGTGAACAGCAAAAATTGGGTATTTGCATGATTTTTATATTCATAAACTTTGGAGAATTTTTACATTCTATATAATTATTAAAAATTTTAAAAAATCGATTTTGTTCCTAAAAATTTAAATAATTCAATGAACAAAAGTGGTAATAAATGACATAAAAGTCACGTGATGTAAAACATGATGTGATTGGCGTGACGTCATTGTGCTGTTTGTAGCGCGTATATTTGAATTAAAAATAAGTCATGTATATTTTATAGTGCTAAAAAAAATGGAAATTAATTGGTTTTCAATTTTTTTTTTTTTTTAATTTTTAATTTTAAGTTTTATACATCATATTCTCAATGCCAGATTTCACTGAAAATAATTAAAATTGAAATTAATTTTTGTGGAATGTTTCTCTAACTTTAAAGTGAATGTTTTTGGAGGTTATGAACATGTCAGTGTTGTTATACTAAGACTTTTGAGAAGCATCGATTTGACAGTTTAGTTTGTGATTATCAACAAATCAATAAAAATGTCTAACCAATTTTTCCGTTTCACAGAATTCAATGAACATTGATAAAACTTTTTTCTGGTGTAGCTTTACCAATATTTCTATACGTTGGAACTGCACATCAATAAAGCTCGTTTTTTGACGACATTTCGAGTAATTAAATAATTGTATTTTATTATAAAGAACACTATCAGACGTATTTTAAATCAAGCACAACTCAACACAACAATTGTTTACACTTGCTACGTGCTTACGAGATTGACCCTGAAAATTTCAAATGAAATAGGCATCGTGACGTCACATACGCGAGATGGAGCTACTTATTGATTTAAATATTGTTTTTTTATTTATTAAATTATTTAAATTTTTATGAACAAAATCGATTTTTTTTTCAAAAATCTTTAAAAATTATATAGAATGTAAAAAATATCCAAAATTTATGAATATAAAAATCATGCAAATACCCAATTGTTGAGATAATGGAACAACCGAATCGAGCTCACCTTTGTTGGTGTATTGGTTTGACTATTTCCACCTCGAGTGCGTTTCATGATGGCTTCCACTCGTTTACGTCTGGCAATGCGCTCCTCCTCCTCCTTTTTGAGTCGTTCGACCATCTCCAGTCGTTGCCTGCAGAAAATTAGGAAAGAACATGCTTGTTAACATAAAAAAACAGCTTCATTTACGATCCGAGAAACTTACTTTTCAGCTTCCTCCCTTGCTTTACGCTCGGCCTCCTCCTTCTCCAGTTTTTGTCGTGCCTCCTCCTCGCGTCGCCTTCTGTCCTCCTCTTCGCGACGTTTAGCCTCCTCGATGGCCTGCTGCAATCTCTGCTCCTCAGCCTCGCGAGCTTCATTCGCCAAACGTAGGGTCTCCTCTTCCAAACGACGTTGCTCTTCCTCTTCAGCACGCTGTCGCTCCAGTTCCAGACGTGCTTCCTCTTCCTGTTAATGTACAGAAGGATTAGAATTGCCCGCTCTACTCCGGAGTTAGAGCAATATCACTCAATATGGATTGATTGAGTGAATCTCTATTTCTCGAACTGTTTTTATAGGACACTGTGAAACTACATACCAAGCGTTGTCGCTCAAGCTCAGCCTCACGTTCAGCTTGTTCTCTTGCGAGTCTTCTGCGTTCAGCCAGGGCAGCCTTGGCCTCCTCCTCAGTGGTGATTCTGATTTTGGCGATCATTGACGCGGACATGTCCACAATCTCCTCTATATCACTCTCCAGCTTGAGCTCCGGCTCCGGAGAAGGCTTCTTCTCCGCGATTTCTTGTCTCGGAGCTTCCTCCGAAGCTACTTCGATGCCTGGAGTTGCTGCAATTGACTCGATGGAGGAAATACTCCCTGCAGGATTGGTATCGATATCGTCAGATTTCTCACTACCTTGGTCCTTCTTCTCTTCCTGCTTCTCCTCGATTTTGGTTTCCTTCACTTCTTTAGTGTCGCTCTTTATTATTTCCGTCGTATGCTGACGTATGAGCGGTGGATTTTCGGTGCCAGGGCTCTGCGGAAAAAATCATCGATATTATTACAATATGCATGGAGTCCAATTAGCGATGGGTCGTTTGTGTATTAAAATCTTTCGCCACAAGAACCACAGGTACTTTCTGGAATAGAGTTTTTGTGGATACCTGGAGAGGAGTAGCCTTGGGAGTTACTCGAGGTGAGGCTCTAGCACTCTTGATCAATCGGTCGCTGGGCTTCTTCGGGGTTTCTGTGCTCGTGCGTGGGGTCGACGGTTTCTTTGGAGTTGTGTGAACCTTTGGCAGTGGTGGCTTGGAGTCCTTCGATGCGGCCTTGATGTCACCCAAGTCTAAAATAATAATTGGAGTAAATGAGGATTCAGGTAAAGATATCTCTGCTTCCAACTGAATTTCAATGAATTTTTCCGTGAACTTTTCCCACTTTTTCAGGGTTTTATTTTTTTGAATGGGGCCAAATTTGGGCAAGAAATGCAATCTGGACAGGCGATTTCTTTTCTAAGTATTTTTGATTACAGAGAAGCAATGGACGAAAGATTTTGAGAAAAAGTACATATTGCTAATTTCCGTAAATTCGTGAATGCTATTCGGGAAATGGAATAACGATAATTAGTATCATGAAATGAGAAGTAAATATGGAGTCGTCACACCACAATTTTCAATGTATGCACATTGAAAATGACAGATGGATGCGTCACTATTTAATGCTCAATTAACGCTCCTAACGGTTATTACTCCATGGTGAAAATATGATTAAATAATTATGGAAAATGGTATGGATGGGCTAAAACCATCAAGTTGTCAAGTGCATGGTGAGTCTAGGTAGCTTTAAAAAATGGTAGATTAAATACTTCAAATGGGTAAACAATTCCTTCCTACATATTGACTTCGAGTTTTCCGCATGATCTGTACATTGAAACTTCCTCTGCCCTATGAAATATGAAAGAAAGTCTATGAAAGAAAAAACATCTTTTCCAGCTAAGGCCCTAAAGAAGGTTTCAAGGTTCAACGAAAAGTGAAAATTTGTACTGAAACTATTCAAATCCATTCATTTGTATTTATATGTGCAAGAGCCAAAATAAAATTGTGATAAATAGAGAAAAAAAATTAAGAACAAATGAATCAAAATGAATGAAAAAAAAATGGCAAAGCTGAGTAAATAAAAGTAAATGTGTCCGTGACAAAAGCGTTTGTTCGAAAGTGTTGTTTCGATGAATCCGTGTCTGTCCTTATGTACTCTGCCCCAATAAATTTTTCATTATTTCCATGTTTGCTCGTTTTCCAAGTAGTTCCATAGCTACAGGGTAGAATCGACAGCAAAAGATTTCAGTTTTCACAGAAGTGGCTGGGCTCACAGCTCGTTTGTGATAATTAATTTCTTGGCAAACTGAAACGTCAATTGGCTTGAAGAATAAAAAGTGAGCTTAATTCTAACCGTATTTGACTGATTTTTGTAGAAAAAATTGACTTTAATTTGTATTAAAAACAAAAAAAATTCAGTTTTCGGATAAGATGCTGGGCCCACGGCTGACTTGCGATGATTGATTGCTTGACAAAGTGAAACGTTGCTGGTATCCAGTATATGATTGCCATGGAGAATAACAACGCATGTTCTGGGAAATGATTCGTGTTGGTCAAAAAACTTTGAACTGGAGCTATGGAGCTACTTGGAAAGGTTATCCATGCTCACTGTTTTTTTCCGTGACTGTAACGCCAGTTCCGGCAATTGAGGCGGGCCGGGGGCGTCGCGGTGTTGATGTACGTGGACGCAGATTCACACTACTGCTGGCCACACTGCTGACACTTTGTTGACTCATCGAGCTATGGGGTCTTGATGGGCTGTTGGGTGTCACCTCACCACTGCGTACACCTGCAGTCGAGTGCAATCGAAATTCCAGGGTAAAGGAGCAGTTTAGGCGGTTTTCATTAAATTTTGAAGTGAAACTTCTCAGCACGTTATATCATTTTTTTGCCATTTTTATGGAATGTTCTCAAAGATCAATTCTTTTGAAAAATTGTGAACATTGACAAGTTTCAATGTCCTGACGATTCGAAAAAAAATCAAAGGTTTGCAAAAAGTTTGGAAGAAGTTTAGAAAATTTCAAATGGTTCAAAAAGTTCAAAACTTGAAAATTTCGCAAACAACATTAAAAGTTTGATGAATTTACTGGCGCCTGAATCGAAGTTTCACTTCCGTGGCTTGGAGATACTACGTAAACCTGCTGTTCTTTGCTTTTGTTACTTCACTGTCGCACGTCATTCCACAACCGAACAGAATAGAACAAACACATCACTCAACTTGTTCAACTTGTTTTTGAACGTTATTCCCTCAAGTCGAGACCCACCACCTGCTGACGGCTGTATTGTCGATTAGTCCCCCAAACCAAAAGACTCAAAAAAATTATATAACTTGTAAAAATTTTCTTTGAACCAAGGAGTAGCAAACAAAAATGGAGAAAAATGTTCCTTCCTTTGCACTAAAAGAATAGAAGACAGTTCAATTGCACGTTCAAATACAAGTTCATATAATTTCTTTAGTATTCACTACTGTGCATCGGGTTAGTAAAAAAAATGTTTTCTTTCGGTCACCTTACCAGGAATTGGCGGAATTTAGTGATGCCTCCACCTTCGTCTGACGGAAAAGCGTCTTCATAAGATGTGTCATATATAGATGGCGATATGAGCTTTTTTAATCAATGATTAAAATTAATCATATTCAATTATTTACTTACGTGATTTATAGGTTAGAATTATTAATGCATTAGTAATATGAATATTTTATAAACTGCAAATGCAAATCCCATGGAAAAAAGTATACTTCTAGAAAGCCTTTAAAACCAAAAAGAAAAAGACAAACAATAAAAATATAAAAGAGTTTCTTTTACTTCATTTTGCCCTTTTCGCTAAAACCAATTTTTCTACTGAGTATAATGAATAATCGATATAACGAATACTATACGGTCCATACTTCTAGGATTGAATCAGATACTTCATATTACTTTCCCTCCAACGAAAATTGGCCCCCAATTTTCCTAAATCCACTTATGTCCCCAAGACTGAATTAAGTACTGAGTTTGATGAATAATCAATATCAAGATTATTAGATCTTTGATGGACATGGGATGGAATGGACGAGGTCATAATACTATAATTTGAAAGAAAATTAGCTTTCAATTTCCCCTCATCCATTTATGCCCTGGAAGACTGAGTTAGTTATTGGATTTTTTGAATAATCTATATCCAACATACCAAACCGATGATAATTTTGAGATTGCATCAGATAGTTCCCAGTACATCAATTTAAAAGAAAATTAGTGTTTAGTATCTCAGAATCCGTTCGTACTTATAGTATTGTGATTCATATCATAGTTTTTGGAATGCATGAATACCTTCGGACGTATTAATGACTTCTTGCTGAATATTCTTATAATTAATCTTCAGAAAAAATTCCAGCATAAGAAGGAAATGCACTTCTTCTCAAATTATCGACTTATGAATAATCAGTATCGAGAATACTGGACAGTCGATCGTGCTAGGAATGGTTGAGATAATTTCTAGTAGTCAAAATCAAAAGGAAAACCCATTTCCAATTCTGCAGAACTCATTTAGGTCAATCCTACTTCAATTCGTATTCGTTCAGATAATCATGTTTGACATCGAATATGCACTCTGCTTTTTTCCATGTGACACACCTTTCGGTTGATGAAATATGAAAATAAACTCGATTAATAGATAGTTGTATTAAAGAAGTTGAATCAGTGGGAAATTGGTTAGGTGAGAAATTAGCATCATTGATTAATTTGCTCACGCGCGTATTAACAAAATTCATGCTCAAGTACTTGCGTACCCAACTCCTCAGTGTTCGCAAAATATGTATGAAGCAGTTAATGTACAGCTGGCATTCAATAAACTGCATTTTGGGTTCGTTTTGAAATGAAGAGAAAATTGTAAAGTAAACGAACCCAAGATGAAATTTCTAGAATGTCTTCTTTTTGGAATTAATTTATCGATTTGTACAAGGCTTGAGACTTTTTCAACTGGCTTCTAGCGCATAAGCAACTTGTTAATAAGTTTATGTTTAACCAAAAGCGTAAGTTTGCTATGTATTATTAAGAGGTAATCCAAGTGCTATTTCCAGCCCAATATTTTAGAAGCCCAAAATATGTGATAGAGTATCAGTTCAGATAATTTAATTTAGAAAGATACTAAAATAATTGTGGCTTCTGTGGATTCTCGAATAAAATAATATCGACTGGGAATAAATCCTGCAAACATGGTCCCTATATATATACGAATTCCTCAGCATTTCTTTGGTTGAAATAAAAAAATTACGTAGATTTAAAAAGATAATACCACAAAAGATTTCGCTGGAAAACTCAGAATGACAGAAAAGAATGTTGCATGACTAGCAGTGGCTGAGAAACGCCATCTACTTTCCCTTACGGAGCATGCAGAAGAATAATCTAGAGCTATGGTACCGCAAGGATTCTTGAGTAGAGCTAAAAGATGAATGACCAAGAAAAAATAGCAGTAATAAAAGCCCGGCAGCCCTAACAATCCACCCGTCCAAAGAATGAGCTGTAGCACTGGGATACCTCGCCTAAATAATCGAAGAGTTGAGTTCACAAAACCATGCCATACCTTGTTGCTGCTGATTCACGATTTCCCTGGCCTTTCTCCTCAATTTTTCAGCCCTAGTCGGCCTAAGTAATGGTACAGCACTTGGTAGTGTGCTCATGCTACGTGAATTATCATTTCTTTTGAGGCACTTGGTACCAGATGCAGCCAAATGCGACATGCTTCGACTCATGCTACTAGACCCCAAATTTTGTCCCCCATTATGACGTTGTTCATTCAGCGTGCTCAGCTCGTTAATACGTGGCTTCCGCGGCTGTGAAAGCTGATCCAGTCTCGACATTGAGTAAGTCCTACCTGGTGAACGTGTGAAGGCCTTAGCACTCGAACTACGCCCTGTTGTTGCACCATCGCGTGGCGATGGTATCGTCGGCATCAAATCAGTTCTTCGTCGATTAACACGCAGATATACTGAGCTTGGTGTCACAGCTCCATCATTATCTTCACCTGAAAATTTTTTACTATCAATACTGACAACGGCTAGCAGCCAGTGCAGGGTAACACTCAATCTGCGGAGAAAACACTGGCAGTTATGGGTCTAGGGGTGGATTGTGGGGATGAATATTTTGGGGAAAATGGTGGAATTGCAGGGGAGTTGTGATGATGCGTGGTGAAATTTTTCAGATTTTGCAAATTTTGAATTTGGAAGTTTGGAATTTTTTTGGAAACATTTTTTTGAACCAATTTTGACCACAGCTTTTCTTAATTTTCAGCAGTATGCAGGATGCAGCCAGAATTATCAAATTGTTGATATATCTTCATGCTCAAAATTTGAAAAAAATTTAGCAAAGAAAAATCATGTTCCAAGTTTTCTTTTTTTCTTTCTTTCTGCCGATGGCCTGGCGCAGTTGGTAAGATCATTGGACTGATGTGCGAAAGGTTCCGAGTTCAAATCCCGATCGGCCAGAATTGTGAGATCTAACAATTTAAAGTCGTGATCAGATTCGCGAATACAAGCTGAAAAAGTAGTGGAGCGATGTTAAAAAAAAAAAAATAAAAAAAAGTTTTTTTTTTTTAGTATTGCTAGGTCGTCAAATAGTTATTGCAAAATGAATAAGACCGGCATAATGCTCATGGGGTGAGCAATGGTGGTTTAGCCCGACCAAACAGCTCAATCTTTCTGACATAATGACTAAACTTTGTACATTACGTTGATGATGAAGACAGTAGGTTGATTCTTTTATCGTTGTTCAAGGGTTCGCGGATGAGGCAAGCAATTGTAACAAAGTTCAATACATTGTGATTGTTCTCGGGGACAAAGCCATGGAGAATTGAGTGCAAGTTTGGCCACTGGGGGGAAAACACACAGCACAACATAACTAAAACTTCTTTGGCATGCACAAGCAAACTCGTTTGCGAACTAACAAAACAGGGTACATGAGATATGGGGGAGTAAAAAATATTATGATTTGCGGCTCTTCTTCATACTGAAAATTAACAGCTGGCGATGATACATGCGATGTTGTGTAATACAGTATGTATGTAATGAGTGATAAAATGCTAACGACCATGGATATAGCCATTCGACAAGTCATTCCGCTTTTGTGATAAATAAAGACAAAAACAAAATGAATGGAGCATTCATAAGCGAAATCAATAAAACTTGGATATGTCTTTTATCTTCTGATTTGGTTTTCCATGAATATCTTGGAATCTAGGAGAGATAAGACAATTTTTGTGAGAAGACTTTTTGCGGGGGATGAAATGATTTAAAAAAACGGTTTATATAAAATTTGAGATATTCTGATTGTATTTTGAGATAGGGGCAAAAAAGGCTGATGAAAGTTTTCGAGGTATTGTTTTGAAATTTTTTCGATCTGCCTTTTCTGTTCCTAGCTCCGAATGCGCCAAAAATATCTAAATGATCATACGAAACTTTTTGTAGCTCTGACAATTCCCTACAAAAATGCTTTCCACGGCAATTGCGATAAGACCATTAGATTCCGAGATATCTCAAAAAAACTGTTGATTCATTTGTTTTCCCCGGATGCAGATCCTCGTCCATTTCGTTATCGGTCACTCACCGGTGGCCGTGCGTTGTACGGTGGCACGCCTAGTATCACAATCCGATTTACCATCGATGGCAAAGATGTCAGTTGTAGGGGGCAGCGATAGGCTCGCCCTTTTATTTTTTGCTTGAGTTAAAGAAGAATCGGGGCTAGAATTCCAATTGAATACCTCATACATTGACGAGGACATTCTCATATCTGCGAACAAAATTTAACCAACGAAAAAATGATAGTTCGTTTACACTTGGTGTGTCTCAGTCCGCTTGGTCGAATAATTTTACTCTTTTTTATTTCGCATTGTGTCACGACTGAAACATGATATGAAAATGTGTAAAATGTGCATCGATGCGCAACTAAAGGAAGCAACCTAAACCACTGTGCGTGAAGTAATAGTGATCAGGTTTTTCACCTGAAGAGCCCTTACCCTGTCTTTTAAAATTAAAAACACGAACATTAGGTAATTGTTAACTGAAATGAATGGACACATGGAGACATGGGGGGGGAGGGGGGGGGGGGAAACGATCGGAGTTACGCACATAGTGTAAATATTCATCATGCTTCTAGACTTCAGGATTTTCATGAGGATGGAATAGATGTGATGATTGTAAAATAATGCGAGAACTGAGCCGAATTTAACACTGTATATGTCACAGGTGGAGGTTACAGCTGTGAGGTGAAGTGAGAGTCAAGTCAGTGAGCGCCAATGAGTAGACCTGGAGATGTAGAAGAGACATTTTAAGAAGAAGAACTTGTATTTGTGTTTTGCAATTCTCCAGTTCCTACACAAAATAACTCCAAGCCCTAATGAGCTTAACTCACAGTCTTCACCGCTTCACAGCTGCTTCATGATACATGAAAAACAGTAGTTATGAGATACAGATAACTAGCAAAACTCCAAGCTCTACCACTGATAGTTAATCGTACCTGTAACGACGTTCGTAAATCTCCCTCGGAGAGTTGTAGCTTAAATAAGTTAGAAATACAAAACAAAATAACAACTCTTAATTAACACATCAGACCTTGATAGCCCAAAGACGTCCTAAATTCGGCCCAGGCTGCGTTCTAACCATCCACCAATATCATCCGTACTAATAAACAAACTGATTATGAATCTTACCCTCCCCAGGCTTGCGATCGAGTCCACCAGCTGATGTTGCGCGCTTCTTGCTACCGTCGAGCTCACGTTCGGAGGATCGCCTAGTCAGTGGCTGAGCTGCTGGGAACATCATAACGTTAGTGGTCGATGTAGCTCGACGGGTACCCCAGAATGAAGAGCCACCAGTGTCCGCTGGCTCCAACATTCGCGGTGTTGAACTACCAAATGCAAAAACTATGTGCGATCTCTCATTCTTCTTCTTCGCCTCCATACGAGCTTCACGTTCCTGGTTCTTTCGGACGATTGCTTCTCTTCTAACTCGTTCCGCTTCACCTATCAGACGCTTCCTCTCCTCGACTTGGGTCCGTCTGGAGGCAAGGATGAATGTGATAAAAACAAATTAAGTATTAATTTATATCAATCCCGATATAGGGAAGTTATTGTAATGGCCCCGAAAATCAAAAGTGAAAATTTCATCATATCTCCACGTTTCAAAGTCTCTCCAATCGTTTCGGAGGATTTTCAACAAAATGTCTGTATGTATTTGTGTATGTGTGTTTACGCGTACGTATGCGCCGACAATTTTTGGACGATTTCTTGCAAACGAATCACCCGATTCGATAATTTTTTTTTTCAATCGATGCGTCTTCACGCAGCTGAGACCTGATTAGATTCTGAAAGAAATTCATGCACTAGTTTCCGGTTTTGTTTTAAACATGAAGCATGAAAATCGCCAAAAGTTTTAATCAATCATTATTTACGAAGGAAAGTTGTGATCGAGCTAATCAATGGCGCAATTGGAGTCTCTCGGCGTACCTTAGCTTCGATCAAAATTTAACTCCCTTTCACGTAGTGAATTATTAGTTATCGGATGATTTTGAGTGGCGCGAAATTTTAATGAGTATTCAAACTTTTATATTCGGTCTAGATCCGAAGTTGTCCGATTTCCGCCGGCGCATGCGTATTTGCCCGCATTTGCACAGGAGAGTCTGGATGCGCGATGCGCAGTGTGATTGGTCAGTGCGTCACGTGACGTAGTCGCAGGTAGCGACACCTGTTGTGTTCCAGTATTGGAAATTTCATGATTCCTATTTTTTTCTCTGAAACCGGTCTTCGAACATTTAATTGACGTGTCGGAAAATCTAGGAATGGGAAACAGAAATTACAAATCGGGAAGTTTTAGACAGAGATATAAGGTAGTCAATTTGTTCTTCTAGTTATAATGTTCTACGCCTAGATAAGCTCAATATTCCTCAGGATGACGTGAAAATGTTCAGTTAATTTACCTATCCATGTCCCTCGACCTCAGCTCTTCGATGCGTCTCCTTCTGTCCTCCTCCCTCTGCTCCCTGAACCTCTGGGCAGCGAGTGCCTGATTTCTAAGCTCCTCGAGCTTTCGCTGTCGTTCCTCATTCTGCCGCTCTCTCACTAACTTCACTCTGTCTAGGTCCTTTGCACTTCCCGTTGACTCGCGTCCTGTAACAATAGGTTCTTCAGTTGGATCAGATAACACTGGGGACCAATTGTTTGGCAAATGTCGAGCTGACGTGGCTTCTAGGCGTGAAAGGTGAACATAGCAGAGGATGAAGCATAACCTGCATATTTATTATCTTTCCGACAGGACAATTTATTGTTTTGGCAACGGAAATGAAAAATCGATTTCCCATCAATGTCGACGTTTCGATACTTGTAAACCATTTTAGATAAAATGTTTGGGTGCGAGTATGTTGTATTGTGGAATTGGAGTATGCTCATGCAACTTGGACTTGATTAGATTTTGGTAAAAAATGGTTGAATAGTTTTTTAGATATTCAATGAAAGCCTATAAAAATCGAATAACTAGAATTGAAAAAAGTGGCAAGTCACTTCTTATTGGAAATTAACTTCTGTCCAAAAATATTCAGGAATTTGTACAGATTAGGCTGTTCTGGGTGGTCTTTATGGGCTACACCTCATTGGTTAACGAGTTGCGTGAAGTTGGCTGCGCTGAGAAAGCGCGGGAATTTCAATTTGTCTCGTGAATAAATAAATATGCGGTGTGAGATGAGATAAAAAATGATACACTGATTTAAGGATATTCCACCTATATTGGCGAAGATGTCCGAATTGCTTGAAATTTTTACGTAATGTTTTTGAAGCGATAACAGATGCCTGTATGAAATTTGGGATTGATTTACAACACCGTTCTGTAGTTATTAATTATCAAACTTCTCAGTTAACACGGCCTCTTATGGGAAAAATAAAAATTTGGGTAAATACAGTTCAAAATGTACAAATTTGTTGAAATTTACTATTGAAGCAGATATGAAACGATGGTCAAAATTTCATGACGATTGACTAAACATTTTTTTTATTAATTTGTTTAAACAATGTAATATTGATTCGCAAAATCAAATACAATGTAATAATTTTCTATAGCTATCATTTCAACTAATTAACGCATTGAAATATCAATTGAAAATTATTGGCGATAAATATAGCGAATTATAGAAAGGGCCATAAACTTTTGTTTTGACTATACCGGTTGAATATCCTTAAGAAAAATTGAGAAGATTGACAGGTGAATGTGATACCTTGTTTCTCATTAGGATGATCACCATCTAGGGAGTCTTCGTCGTAGAGACTGCGGCGTTTGGTATCTGTCGAGAATATAAATCATGTTACAAAGATGTTTATGATTGTGGTGGGGTCAAGGGTGTAATGATTGGAGTGGAAAATTTCAAAAATCGAGAATTTGCCAATTTTCGTGAAACTATGATTCATTACAAAATTTGCACATACTAATTAAAAAAAATATTCATATATTTTTATTACATAATCGCGAATATTTTTGCTACTTTCATAATTCCATTTCATCAACTCAATCCCTTAAAACTAGTCATTTGCAACGTAATTAATTAGCTCATTCATTATTATTATTATTTGGGATTTTCGATACATCATGCATCAACTTGACATTGCGTACACAATTCACACCACTCAAAACCAAGAATTACGTAGTTTCTTGTCAGGCGGAATGAATTCCGTCTGTTGATTTAGTAAATTACAACAAGGAGGGGCAATATGCAGACTAGATGATACAGAATGTGGTCTATGAATGAACTTGATGCATAGGTCTGTTTATCAGACCTCCACTCCACACTCGCCGCATCATCGTCTGACGCGTGATATATCTGTTTCATTAACTCTGGGGTTTCTTCGCAATCAAATGGGATTAGCGGCAGCATTCAGGATAGTGGATACCAGTGGAAACTTTAGGCGTTAATTGAATTCGCTTTGTTAATATTGGCCATTCGCATTCGGAATTGAATTACGAGAATTTAATGCGAGAAATTTGAGTTTCGGGTGCTTTCCAGATTTTTCACCAAAATTTGTACATGAATAATTTGGTACACAATTCATTAAATACCCAAATAATACATATGATCAACGATTACCTCATTGCAACGAATCTTAAATAAAGGAAAACTATGTTTGTATAATGGTCAATTTTTTTTTTGTTTGGTAATGAACATCTTATGTATGTTGATGTTGCGAATAAACCAGAAGGTTTGAAAGCTTTCAATAATTAAAAAAAAAAAAAAAAAAAAAAAAAAAATGGTAATTTTTTTTTATTTAGAAATATTCAGGAAAATTCCGATTTGCTTATGTAATAATGTGACACACGCATATTTTCCACACCAGGCGCGAAACGCATACCCAACAGTGTTACCTGAAAAATTCAGCGCTTCCCCACTTCCGACGCTAGCGAACCAATGCATCGTTTGCTCTAGACAAAATGGAAAATTCATTGAGAGTTTAACGATAATCCAGCTGACTTTACAACACCTTAAAATCTGATCTACACGTAATGGCAATTATTTATCACGCACAATTTAGAGAGGTACCAATTCTCGTTGCTTCAAAATGTCAGAGAGAAAAGTGAAACTGCCGCGGTTGAATGGGTATAATTGGATCTCTCATTAGTGGCATCAACGGAAAATTACACAAACCAATAAGAAATCCTGAAAGAAACGATGTGCAATCTGAAAATTCCATTTTTCTCCAAAATAAATTGTTCCTTTTTATTCATCAATTTCATTGACTAGGACTCGTGGACCCTTGCTGGATGCTGTTCAGTGATTGACAATTTCCGATTTAAGGAGATTAGAAATAAAAATAAAGTAGAAAACCTCCGCACCGATGTTGAGGAAAATTGGATTTATATCTCGATAAATATGCATGTGCGAGCGATTGGTGCTTTCGAAGATTGAATTACACCAGAGGTGTCTCGTCAGCTCTAGGCTGCAATCAGGGGCCGCTAGCCCAAAGCCATTCGCCAGGGCAATTGGGAAAATTTGATTTTCCGTGGGTGAGTGAAGCCGATCAAAGAAGGTTTATTTCCGGGTTTCATTAGAAGGTCCGCATGATTCGATTCAAATACGTTTACCTCAGCTTTGGTGGGAGAATTTTTTAAGGTCCAACTATTTTTTTCAGGGGGGGGGGAGAGGGGGAAAAAGAGGGAGTAGGGGAAAGTTATTATTGTTCCGGAAACGGTGGATTTTTCCTTGAATCAATAGTTACATATTTTGCCTTCCTCCACCTCTCATTGCTATCCACCCCCCACCCCCCCCCCACCCGCCCCCTTTGCACTCCCATGGAGACCGGCTTCCTTTTCGCAAACTGCATTTGCCGAAAACCGAGGAACCCTACATCGAGTTGCCACATTAGTACTTTCCGCTCCACAATCATCTAGAGTATGTAGGGCTCAGCGGGCACCCATCCATGTGCAGAGTCGACTACTCGGTGCTTAACATGGAGGACCGCCGGAGCTGAACACATCCCAGGACCTTCTGTCTTGGAAAACAAGAATCCGGAGCAGAATGTACAGGGCCGGAAGTACTTTGTATGGTTCCGGTTGGTCACACTTATTCAGAGAAAAAAATCAATCAGCCGAGATAAATTTTTTTGAATAGTCATTTCACAAATTTTCCGGTTTTCTTCCTCACTCTCCAAAAATATTTATCGACATTTGTCGTTACAATCAACATGTTTATCGTGATAAGGGGTGGGCAATTATCCATGAAATAACTGTGAAATTTAATGACAAAGATCAACATGAGAATTGGCAAAACGCGAGTGAAGTACCAGCCGTGCAAAATTAACTAACACATGTGTTAGTTAATTTTCGAGGTAGAGCCCTTGGTGTGGGAAAGTGGGTCGACTGTACAATGGGATAAGAGCCCTCCATCATCAGCTTGCGCTAGCACGCTTTTTCTCCTAAACTCATTGCCTTTCTCTCCTTTTCCTCCAGATTTTTTAACTGTACATTTTAGTTACCATTGGTAGACTGGATTTTTTTTTACTGACAATTTTGAATTTTTGAAATTTTTGCTACTGGTAAAGTTTTTGAAACCTTCAACAATTTCGAAACTTGGAGTAAGAGACATCGTAATTATTCAAATGTCTGAAATTTATCATTTTTTTCCTTCAATTCTGTAAATTTCCCAAATTGCTGGTTTTCATATTTTTACTTTTGAAATTTTCGAATTTTTTTTCAGTACCACCCTCAGTGTTGGCTAATGGGATGATAAATCCTTCGATCATTGACGTGTGCTAGATCCGAATTGCTTGTCCGAATCTTTTAATTTTTTCGACGGAAAAATTGTTTCGGGAATTATTTCGGGGGGAAAACGTCCTTAGAACAATTTTTGAAAGTTAATTTTTTTAATATTCCCCAAACTAGTGTTTTTCGGAAGCACAAAACCCTCCGAGTTGGTAAGTGGGTCGGTTACACAATGGGCTAAGAGTCCTCTATCATTCGCTTGTAAGAGCGCGCTTTTTTCCCTAAACTCACTGCATTTTCCCCTTTTTCTTTCCCGGTTTTTACCACTTTTCTCCAAGCCCCATAGCCACTTGACTTTCCCACTGCATTGTACGTCTTTGGTTCCGGCAAAACGACAAAATAACGCGTTTGTACAAAATAAATTGGTAGAAGTAGAGAAAGCTAGGTGATGATGGGTTATAGCATAGAGAATCCACACCTGAACTTGGAAGGTACTATGTGTGTGTGTGTGTTTTCTTTGTCTCCGTCTCCTTCTTTTGCACTCTACGGTAGCAGATCCAGCCCTTCATCAGGGCCTACTGGACACCCATCCTTGCGGCTGGGACTGACCTGCGTCATTTTACGCGATCGTATTCTTAAACACAGGGTAAATCTCCAGAAACCCCTGTGATTCTCCGGAGGTCGGACGCGAACCTAGTACGGGTGTGTGTGTATGTATGCGTGTGGGGTGGGTCCGTGTGTGGGGTTGGGTGGGTCCGTGTCTGGGGGTGGAAGGGTGGGTGGGTGGCTGGGTTCTGTGTGTGGGGGTGGGTCCGTGTGTGGGGGTGAGTGGGTGGGTGGGTCCGCGTGTGGGGGTGGGTGGGTAGGTGGGTCCGTGTGTGGAGGTGGGTGGGTTCTGTGTGTGGAGGTGGGTGGGTTCTGTGTGTGGGGGTGCGTGGGTGGGTGGGTCCGTGTGTGGGGGTGGATGGGTGGGTGGGTCCGTGTGTGGGGGTGGATGAGTGGGTGGGTGGGTCCGTGTGCATGTTCAATATCCACACTTCAATTTGCAATGAAACTCAAATCTTAATAGATTATATATATTTTTTCTCAAATTAAGCATTATAGTTTTCAGATAAATCGGGGGAATGGAGGAAAAATCCGGGAAGATGGAAAAGCAGGGATTTCTTTCTCGCTTGACCTTTTTGCGAGGCGCGGCCTCTTTAAGGGCGATATGACGTAAAATATTCCAGAGCTCAAAGAAGTCTCCAACGAGCTAATTTGAATAGTAAATGTTGAGCGAAGGAGGTACCTCTGTGGATGATCAAGTGGGAAAAGGTCGGGTACTTCATCTTTCATCTTGTCCTGGGAGAAATTTCATTGTTCCCCCTTTTTTAAGGATACTACAGTTCTTTTATACGGATTTTGCTATATGAAAAAAATTCGTATTTTGACTTTTAATGGGCTCACATTTATTAAAACTCGTTTCTGGACCATTATGCGGTCACGTGGAAATTGTTGGATATTTTTTAATGAAGATCCATTTTGTTTTGGTAATTTTTGCTGCATTTTCGGGGGACCAATTGCGCAAACTAAACCCAGCAAGTGGAAGGGTATTTTTTATCGAATTTTTATCGCCGCACACGGTTTCATGCAATAAATTTGCGATAAAATCGGCCGGAAATCTCTTTTGAAAAGGGTGAAAATAAATATAATCGAGGACCATCGATGAGAGATACGATTGCAGTGGTCATTCTCTTCTGCTGCGTTACACCGATGTCCGGGCGAATAAATCTAGCATCTGGCGATGGCGTTTACTCCCTGTTTCTATCGAAGTTCGATCGTCGCTATCTTGAGACCACCATTCAATGTGTACTGCGGAAAATCCTTAGAGGGATCAATTTTTTTTTTGTTCGCGACGGTTGAGATTTTATCGTTGTATCAATATGTCGGGGTTCACAAGGGATTGCCGGTGCCCCTGGGAGAAAAAATATCGTGCCCACGTGATCAAATAACATATTATATTTCCGTTAATTATTTGTTCATTTGGTTGGGACTAAGATTTTGGAAAGTTTTTCAAATTCTGGGAATTTTGAAAATTTTTCATTTGCAAAATTTGGGAAATTTTTGAATGATTTGGAAAATTGAAACACATATCATGGCAAATGAAGAATGTCCATTCCCTCAACTGTTATTTTTTCATTATGACTATCTGCATCTTGTGAATTTAAGCGAAGCGAGACATTTCAGAATTTCAGGTATGTATTCAAAATTATAAGAATTTATACATTATGTATGAATAATGTATAATTAACATGCCGTCTCGGTAGTGAATGGGTAAACCAAGGTAAGTGGATTCCAGGATCGTTTTTCATATCTCTTTTGTTATGAAAATTCGTAACGTCTCTACATTTTCAGATACACGTGTGTGTGGGTGGGTGGGTAGGTGGGTGGGCGGCTGAATAGGTGGGTGGGTGGTTGGGGGGGTCGGTGGTTGGGTGGGTGGCTAGGTAGGTGGATGGCTGGGTGGGTGAGTGGGTGAGTGGGTGAGTGGGCGGGTGGGTGGGTAGGTGGGCGGCTGGGTAGGTGGGTGGGTGGATGTGGGAGATGGATGATGGTGAACGTATGTATGCGGATTTTTCGTTGTCACCCTAGTTGTTCATATAGCCTCCCCCCCCCCCCTCCCCAAGGCTTGAACGGAGCTTAAATAAGCTTTCATTGAACCCCCAAATGATAATATCAGTTCGGGCTCGAACCCTAAGCCTCAAAAAACGCATAATCCTGACTTGAGCCTTCTATTATTAAACTCCACTTCGCACCGAAATTAAGGGTGTAAGATGTGACTAGGAGTGAATGGCCTCATCGACGTGACTACTTTCTTTGCGATATTTGCAATATATGCAAAAATCACAACGTTTGAAAAAATGTGACATCCGAATCAAATTGAAGGTCTCCTGTCCCTTGAAAACACATCGTCGGTGGAAAATTTCTAGAGAAAATTTCAGTTTATTAATCACTTTTTGGCAATCGACGTCTGGGAAACTATTCGCAGGGATTTTTTTTCAGGGCATCAGTCAGGGAAATTTCAGGAACAAAAATGGCGGGGAAATTTTCGCTCGGAAAAAGTCCTGCAACCAACAAACGCGCGTGCGGCGTCAAATAATGAAAGAATTTCGTTCAATTGGTAATGAAGACGATGCCATAGAAACCTTTAAGAAGCTCTCCCAAAAGGGAGCTCAAAGACTGGAATTGAATTTCTTTATTGAATCGCATCGATCCATCCTACGCCCTAGTCATTCTGGATGTCAATCAGAGGAACGGAGACTCTTTCACGTTGTAAACGTAATCTTCTAGATAATGGCCACTCAGTGTGAACTCGTTACACTGAAAACCTTTGAAAACAGTGTGAAGGCGCTGAAAGGATGCTATCGACCAATGATTTGGCCTTCTTATCAATTTCACAATGACACGAAGGAAAAATTTTTATAGAATTCTTATGGGATTTTCTATGTGCCATAAGCCCCATAGACTTTCCATCGAAATCAATTTCAATGTTTCCGAAGTTTTTGAAACTTTGTAATTTTTCAAATTACTCAAATCCACAAATTTTTAAAAAGCTCGAACTGCCTAATTTTTCAAAGTAAACGAATTAAAAGTACAAAATAAACTTTGGCACTTTACCAAATTGAAAAAGAAATTCAAACTGAAAATTTTTTAAAATGATTAAATTTTTTTTCTCAGTTTTCAAAATTTTCCAAAACATAAAATGTCATTAAGAACGTTGTAATTACTCATTGACAAATCCTGAATATTGTGCGGATGATGTCTTGGTAATTTCAGGAATGTTGTTTAAACGTACTCAGCAACAATCATAAAGTTGTGCATTTTCCACCCTGCACGATTATGCAGATTTTTCTACTAAGCGCGCAAAGTAAAAGGTCACATTTTCCACATAAAGATAATGAACATTGAACAATGCACAGTTATTCATGATTTTGAACGTGTAAGTCTGTTCATGTTCATGAATACCCATTTTACATGTTTAATTATTTGAAATTTATGGACTGGAGCACAGAAAAAAATTGAGGGTAGTGTGAAAATGTGGAAAACTCACCCTTCGTGAGAGAGTGGCGATTGTGTGCAGAGCTGGACCTCTGGTTGGTTTCTTCTGGAGCGGCTCCGGCTGAAAGGAAAGAAAAAACACAATATTGAATAACGTAATTTCATATAATTCAGGTGAATTCTTTCGTTGAAAAATAGCTTTCGTTCAATTGGAAAATGTCTCACATTGATGAGGTCATGAAAATTTCGATGGTTTAAGAATTTCATTTAAGAAATGTTTTTTTTTCAGATGTGGGTGGGTAGGTGGATGTGTGGGTGGGTAGGTGGTTGGGTGGGCGGTTGGGTGGGTGGGTGGGTGGGTGGGTAGGTGGGTAGGTGGGTAGGTGGGTAGGTGGGTGGGTAGGTGGGTAGGTGGGTGGGTGGGTGGGTAGGTGGGTGGGTAGGTGGGTAGGTGGGCGGTTGGGTGGGTAGGTGGGCGGTTGGGTGGGTGGGTGGGCGGTTGGGTGGGTGGGTACGTGGGTGGGTGGGTACGTGGGTGGGTAGGTAAGTGGGCAGTGTGTGTGTGTGTGTGTGCCAAAAAGCTGTATAACAAAAATTCCTCATGTGAAAATCCGTATTTTATATTTCAAGATTTTTTTTCTTAACTTGCATAATTAAGGCGTAAGCGGAGGTACACGCGGAAGGTACGTGAGTGGTTAAATCTGGGGCGCGCGACCTCCGCTGGATTACCCGCAGGTACTTGGGTTATAGGAAAATCTTGGAAAGCAATAGTTTAATATTGATAAATAAAGCAAGTTTAAACAAAAAGTCCAAATTGCGAATGTTTTCTGTGTCCGTTATTGATACCGACTAATGGTTAACCCATTCAGTTGAAAAAACATGCGATGATTTTTTTTCCAACTTATTACCAGAAAATTTCAAACGCTCGAGAAGATAATGTGGCGGAACGTATCCGAATATTTTTCATGAGTTTATGCCCGAGTACCACCTAAGGCACTTTGGAAATTCCGTCGAAAGGGATATTATTCATCTGGATAACGAGCCATCGTTATCGGGCATACACTGCGCGTCTGGAGGATGCGAGTTCAGGCGTGGTGTAACGACGAGGAGTCGGACAATTGCCCATATCGATGGATCGATCGGTGAGACGACCCAAATGGCCCCAGCGCCTCGTCCGGCTATTGTATGTTCCGCACATTAACTGTACGCGTCGACACTTTGAAAATTCCTGAGTGACGCCTGTCGTAAAAAACCATGAGGGAGAAATTGAATATCAGCGTGGATCGACAGGATGTTGGAACATCTTGAACATCGTTAGAAGTTTCAAATTGTTTTTTCTTATTGTAAGAAAATTTAAGAAAATTTAAGAGGCAGACTGAGTGAGCCCGAGCTATTCGGGTCGCAGCAGTAACTTCCTAATTTTTTCAGACACACACACACACGCGCAACCGTGACTTATGTTTCCATTTTACTTTTCAATAAACAATTTATCCATGTGTGCCTTTGAGATTATGGAAGCCTCATTTAGGACAGATTAAAAAATTTGGCACATGAGTGCGAATCGGATGTATTGATCGCTCTATATAATAATGCCCCTCCCCCTTCCCCCCCCCCCCCCCCCCCCCCCGCGGGACTCGAACTCTGACATTCACGTAGGGGAAATTACACATGATTTGAGTATACGGGCCTGTGAGTTTCTGGTGTAATTCGCGTTTGCTGACTCCCACTGGTCCAGATCTACACACTTAGTTAAGTACATGGAGAACATATGTTCCAAAAACCAACTCTACAAAAGTTCAGGAATTGCAAGTTTTTCCCGAATTTCGTCGGTTGAATAATTTCAAGAATTACAGAAAATTACAAAAATTTCGAAAAATTCAGAAAATTTACAAAAAAATTCCAAAAAATGGAGGAAAAATAAAAATTGAGGAGGCATTTCGAAAATTGTCAAAAATTGGAGAATGAAAAAAATTGAAAATCTCCAAAATTTCCAAAATTCAAAGTTTCAAAATTTTGAAAATATCTAAAAATGTCGCAAATTTCAAGAATAGTCAAAAAATCGGATTCGTGATTTTCGGAGGATTATAAACTCCGAAAAAAATCTGAATATTTCAGCAAAGTCAGGTGACTCAGGCAAAGACGCTTTCCATACCGAATTACTGTTCATAAATCCCCCAATTAAGACAGTTCTGGAGTGACATCTCCAAGGAGAATTGTTGAATAACGGAGTTTCGGACAATACTGATCTATTCATTTGACATCCTGCGAACAGGATACTATTCAAAAGCTTCAGCGGGAGCGGCGTAACACTGCTCCAGTATGACAGTATATATATAGTACACATGCAGCCTTGAAACAAGTCCTTTGCGTTCAACTGAAATCCAAACTGGAACTCCAAACCGCATCAAAGCGTTCGCCTTACTATGCACTATGCAAGAGTCAAATAAGGGCTGGTGGCACTGAATAGATACACAAACATATGTACAATGCCCTGAAGAAAATCTCAAAGTACATACTCCATCTGAAAAGCTGTTTCCCTCAAATTTGGAAGTGTCCATTCGCTTTGGGAAAACTCCATAGAAGAAATTTTATGGACAGCACGATTTCAGTTGCAACAAAAAATTGGGTTGCAACATAAATTTAAACTAGTGGTATGTGCATGTGTGTGCCCCACTCGGGGCACAAACAAAACTTCCCAATTTGGTTTTTCAGCACAACCTACTAAATTTATTCTTCTCCAATATACTACGGTTAATCAGTGTGGCCCCTGTTATTATCATAACGAAAAAGTGCCTATTTGAGAATTCCAAACTGACTCATTTATGAAGCAGATAATTATGAATACTTGAGTAGACGCATGGTGAGCATGAGGATGAGACTTATGCGTGTTACTTGAGTGAGAGTGAGACGCCAATAAGGATGCGGCTGCAAAACAAAAACTTTAATATTTTACCCAGGGGAACAGTATAAAGAATTGTCATTGCTAATAACATTGCATATACTGCACAAATGCCATCCAAAATGTGATCCGCTCGATTTTGCATGAAAACACTTCGATTGGAACCGTCATGACAGCGCTGGGTCCATTCGTTCACTTATTACATACATAATTGTGGAGACTGCTATACCTCCTTAATTATGCAAATTATCGAAAAAAGGCATTCGACATAAAATACGTATTTTTATATGGCAAACAACTTTTCTTACATGAATATTGCGCTAACTCTAAGAGTTTATGCAGGAGAACATTATAAACAATCGACATTGTTAATAACAATATAAGTACTGGACCACTTTTACTCAAAATTTAATCAGTTATAAAATATGCTTATATCTTCCAACTGCGACATTGAGTACCTGGATTACAACATTTTTGTGTGAATCAACGTTCATCATCAGTATTTTCGGTTTTGTGCTCAACATGAATTTCTCAAAAACAGGGGAACTACTCGATGGATTCGATCAAAAATCTAATCAACTCTAAGTTACACGTCGACGCAACGATTGAAAGAAAAAATTAATCGAATCGCACGATCCGTTTCCGAGAACACGTAAACGAAAAATTTTGCCTCATACGGACGAACACACACACACACATACAGACACTGCTCTCAGATCGCCTCAGGATGATGCAAAACGTCGAGAAACGTGAAAATTTTTTCACGTTTCATTTTCGGGGTCATTACAATATCTTCCCTAGATCGGGAAGTTAAAAAAATGACAAAAATTGGAGTATCAAGCTTGCTTTTGTACAAACTTTTCTATTTCGAATATCTACAAATAGCGAAGTTCATGACAGACTATACAGGAAATAAACAGGGTGTATGTTGCTCACTAACCACGGGACATAGGATCGACTAAACTTTTATTAATCATTAATACCCGGAAAGTTAAAGCGAAACTCCAACAGCGAGGCGGAAATGGGAGTGACAGTAGTCGGGAAAACTTCCCCGTAATGGCTTTCGGAAACTGCAGGGGAAAATTTTTCATTTTGCCCGCCTCTATTTACGTGAAATTACGCTTTCTTACGTTTTCTTCATTGTATGCAAAAGGAGGATAAGACTAATTGAATTCAGAGTGCATTTAAAGGTGAGTTTTCTCCTAAAGAAAATGGGAAATTGGAAAAATTGTACAAATATCGAAAGTTTAGGCAAATTAAAATTGGTTGTAGATATAAATTTGGAACATGGTTAGAACTGTATAGCTCTAATTGATTCATTAATGTATATTTTTTACGAGTCAATCATCGACTTTGAGGAGCCAAAAGAACAAATTGCACAAATGTTGATTATCCCGTAAAAACACAGTTTTTCTAATTTTTTACGCCCGCTGAAATTCTCACCCTATTTATACGCCATAATTTCTCATTTTACGATATACTGCAGACTTCATGGGTGCTTAAAAGAGTTTATTCATCGCATAATGCGCGTCTCCGCAAAAAGAACATTTTCGGAAGACACGATCCCTCCCCATCTCAGATAATTTACAAGGTAATTTGTTGTGAGTAGTCATTGGTGAATCAGGAATTGTTAATCGTTCTTGGGTGCTGATGTAGTGAACCGTGGGGTCGATATTGATTCGAATACGCCAGGTGGTTTGGCCCGATAGGGCCGCTAGGTAGCTGAGGCAGGCCCGTTACGTGGCCCCAATAGGGCTGCCAGGTAGCACCAATAGGACTGCCAGGTACCTCTAATAGGACGGCCAGGTAGCACCAGTAGGGCCGTCAGGTAGCCCCAATAGGGCTGCAAGGTAGCACCAATAGGGCTGCCAGGTAGCATCAATAGGTTTGCCAGGTAGCTCCAATAGGACTGCCCGGTAGCTCTAACAGGCCTGCTCCAATAGGGCCGCTAGGTAGCCAGGGCAGGGGTGCTAGGTAGCCAGGGCAGGGGTGCTAGGTAACCCCAATAGGGTTGCCAGGTAGCTTCAATAGGGCTGCCAGGTAGCACCAGTAGGGCTGCCAGGTAGCACCAATAGGTTTGCCAGGTAGCTCCAATAGGACCGCCAGGTAGCTCAAATAGGTCTGCTAGGTTGCTCCAATAGGGCTACTAGGCAGCCCTGACAGGACTGCTAGGTAGTTCCCGCAGGGTTGCTAGATAGTTCCAATAGGGCTGGTAAGTAGGGAGAATAGGAGTGCTAAGTAGGCCCAGTAGGGCTGCTAAGTGGACCCAATAACGCTGCTACGGAGTCGAGATGGCGTCCATATATTTAGGGTTTAAGGTTTTCTTGTTAACTACCTAAACACCTCTGTTGCAGAAATTGTCTTCAAAAGTTAGAGATACTTCCAGACGTACAGGTCGCATATCATAACGATTTCATTTTCGGGAGCACACCAAATTCAGGATGATCCTATAGTAAAAAGAAGAGACGACAGAAACTATCGATATATCTCGAAATTATCGAAAACCGTAAGACCCAAGCCAACGCCACACCAGTCAGTGTGGCGGAAAAAGAAAATTTGGTTCAAGAAACTGCAATTGTTCCGTTGCAGACTTGATAAAGTCGTGAATGTATTTTTCTGTAATTAAACGTTTCGGTTCAGCCCGCATTCGTTGGGTTAATGTTTTTCGTGACCATCGTTGAAAAAGTTGCACAATTTATATCATGTACTCCTTCATTTTATGAGACACTAGAACCTTCGTAAGCGCTTAAAACATTTAATACATCTCATCCCTTTATAGGTGTTGGATGAAATGAAAGCTCCTGCGTATCAGAAAACGTCTCGTTTCTGTACCAGTGGGCGACAGTTTAGTGACTGGTCTCAGCCCCCACGAGCTGGAGACGCCTGAGGGCTCAACCGGTAAATACAACTTCAAACTCCTTTGACGATGAAAAAAGCTGGGAAAGCTTCCTCCTTTAGTTTACTTCAAACCATGAACTTAAATCTGCTGTTAGGAAAATGATGTATATCTATAGTTTTAGTGGTCGATTGTTCGAAAATTTAGCGAAGGAAAGAGATTTTTGAATTTTTGAGGCACTGTGATGTTGACTATTCGAACGTCGCAGGGACATCGCAGCGACATCGTGGCGACTTCCACGCGAGTTTATCCAGCAAATTTTAAAAAATTCGAAAAATGCTAAACTTCTTAAAATTTTCAAATTTCCGAAATGGTCAAAATCTTTCAAATTCTTGAAATTCTACAAAATTGCAGGCTTCCAAAATTCAAAATGAAAAATCTCGTTAATTTGACGAAGTTGCATGACTTCAAGTATTTTAAAAATGTCAATACATCCACTCCTCATTTTTGCAGTCATGTTTGAAAGGTCAACTTTCATTTCCCACTTTTTAGAAAACCCAGACTGAAATGTCAAGCTCCGAAAAAAGTCAGCCCGCGGGATTTCACGCTATATGATTTATGCGTTCTGAATTCTAAAAGTTCTATGCAGCTTCCAGCAGACAATACTCAGTAATTCTGAGAATGGGGAGGTGTGACGTAACGGTGAAACTTATTCAAAATCTCCAGAGAAGCATCCAAAAATAGATTGAAATTCCAAAAATGCCTGAAATCTTATAGTTCTCAGTGGTGAACTTGTACTATTAAATTTCTCAATTATTCCAAAATTGAAATGCTGAAAATTTGAGGGCGCCTGGGAGGAGGGCTCGTCAAGAGGTTATGGAATTTCAATCGAGTATGAAGATATACTTGTAGTGAGTCCCACTTGCACTCAGTAAAATTCCTCCGGAATCTATCTTTTGCATCTGGATGAATTGGACGCCTCAAATTCCTTGGTCCCTATTCCGAAGACAAATTGTCATATTTATCAATCCCAATTGTTTTCATTCATACCTGATGCATTCATCCTTTTTTCAATTCACTGTAATTTTATACATTGATCTACTTACAAATACTAGAACTTTTCGAGTATAGCTTCGATAAAAAAAAATAAGAAAAAAAAAAAATTACGAATTTTGAAAATTGAAAAAAAAATGAAAGTTTTTGAAAATACAAACTTTCCGCATTTTTAAGGTTGGAGGAATTAATTGAACTCCTTTGACTCATACGTTTTTAGAGCGATTAAAATTGCCTCGAAGGCTCCCTTAAAGTTAATAAAACTGTCACAAAAAATGAACGTTCATTGTTTCCTGGAGGCCTCGCGGGTACACGTGTCCTTCTTTCAAAATGCCTGCATCCTTCCCATTCCCGAAATTGCATTTTGAAATTCCCGTTATCAGTAAAGTTATTCCAGATATTTCCGGATCAATGGTCTGTACGGATCGACCCGAGTTTAAACTGTTTAAAGGGGATGTCTCGCGCGCAAATGGAAGCTGCATAATGTATTCGAATTGGATTCACTTTATACAGCAATTACCGTACCCTCGATGGATGTTGATCACGTGAATGATCAATTAATGTACCAATCCATAGTTCAAGTGTGGAATTACAAATTGAGCGGCCATCCATTTCGGATCTTTCAATATCTTTGCTAATAGGGAAGGCCATTATCAACAGTTGTTCAAACACTTTTTAAAGGAGATGTCTATATGTATGCGGCTGTGTGTGTATGGATATACATATATATATATGTGTGTGGGTGGGTAGGTGGGTGGGTGGGTAGATCGGTAGGTGGCTAGGTGGGTGGCTAGGTGGCTATGTGGGTGGGTGGGTGGGTAGGTGGGTAAGTGGGTAGGTAGGTAGGTGGGTAGGTGGGTAGGTGGGTAGGTGGGTAGGTGGGTAGGTGGGTAGGTGGGTAGGTGGGTAGGTGGGTAGGTGGGTGGGTGGGCGGGTGAGTAGGTGGGTAGGTAAGTGGGTCTGGATGTGGATGTAGGTGTGGGTGAACATTTATTTAGATAACGATTCCGCCAAAACTGTTAACCCAAATAATCATTTTTTAAGAAACTCTTAGAAATTAATTTCTCCAATTTCTATGGAGAATTATTGGTGGACCCATCCAGGGTCACAGTCACATCTCGTTTATGATCCCTTTATTTTGACCGCATAGGAACAGTACCTATTACTATTTTATCGCCTCTCTGACTTTAATGGACCAATTTATAATCTAAGGCCGCATAACAAAATTGGGACAGTGACCAAGTTTGGTCGCTTTGCCGCGGATAAAAGTGTCTATGTTGGGAGAGATTAGTAATGGGTGTGTCTATCGCATTAATAGTTCGGGCACATCAGTCGTATGTAAACGTCAAGAGCAGCGCGATGGATTTGCGTAAACAATTGGCAATGCTATGCGCATGCTAATGCCGGAATAAAGGTTCCATTGAAGAGGGGAAATTTCCTAGTGAGTAACGAGACTTTAATACCTTTGGACAGCAATTGGATAGTCAGTTCATGATGAACTCCTTCGAATTTCGCCAATTTTTGTTTGGAATTTTGGAGCTTTTAAAGATATTAAAAAACATTATTTTTGCCAATTTTTGAAACTTTTTAGATTTGGAGAATTTTTGCGACCTTTAGAAAAATTCTTGACATGTCAAATATTTGTGATAAGTTAGAAAAACATTCTCATTTTTCTAAAACGAAAACCTATAGAAGGAACAACGTTCTACCTCCAATTAAAAAAAAATCTCATAAATAAAAAGTTCGGCTGGTCCATAGAAATGCTGATCTTTTTTTAGAAATGATTGACTTTTTTTCAAGCACCCAAATTCCAAAACTTTGGGAATAATCGGCTGGCCAAACATTCAGCAACATGAGATGATTAACAACGCTAGAACAAAAAGCGCGATGAATATATATGAGCGTATGTAGCATGTGGGACGCGGAAAACCGGGAGGGATTTTATCTATGCCAAGGCTAGTGATCCTGGGATTGGCGGACACCCAATTTCCATCTTCCATTTACCCAAGTGCCCGGGGATTACTTCACTCCAGTTTTTTACAATAACCATACGATTACTTGGGTTCATAAAAGAATGAAAATATTCTTTTTACTTCAAATAATTCCGTTCATTCTCCTGTGAGCCAAGATTATTCACCTCGTATGAGAAATAAAGGGGAATCACGACTTGACTAAAATCGGATTGTATCAAGTTAAAAACCTTCTTCGACAGTCATCATTTCTTCATTTTTTCTTCATTTCATTCGCGAATAAGAAGAATTCGAGAATGAGGCCTACATGCATCCAGTCAGACTTAGTTGGAACAAGGTAGATTGAACTTGAACCAAGTCAGCTCGTACTTAAATTAGGTAAGGGTTTGCTTGAATCAAGTCAGTTCATACTTGAAGCAAGTCCGTTTATACTTGAATGAAGTCAGGTCACACTTAACCCAAGTCAGCTCATACTTGAATCACGTCAGTTCATACTTGAATCAAATCAGCTCATACTTGAATCAAGTCAGGGCATACTTGACCCAAGTCAGCTCATACTTGAATTAAGTCAGCTCATACTTGAATCAAGTCAGGCCATACTTGAATCAAGTCAGCTCATACTTGACCCAAGTCAGCTCATACTTGACCCAAGTCAGCTCATACTTGACCCAAGTCAGCTCATACTTGACCCAAGTCAGCTCATACTTGACCCAAGTCAGCTCATACTTGACCCAAGTCAGCTCATACTTGACCCAAGTCAGCTCATACTTGACCCAAGTCAGCTCATACTTGAATCAAGTTAAATCATACTTGAACCAAGTCAGCCCCTACTTGAATCAAGTCAGATCATACTTCAATCAAGTTAGATCATACTTGCATCAAGTCAAGTCATACTTGAATCTAGTTAGCTCATACTTGAATCAAGTCAACCCATACTTGGATCAAGTCAACTCATACTTGAATCAAGCCAGATTGGGCTTAAATGATGTCGGTATAGCCACCTCCCATCAAATCCCTCACTTTCTTCTAGGGGTAGACCATTAAAACCTGGAATTTCACGTAATTATTCTCTTCGAAACGAAACAGCTCGTCTCAGCTAGGGATCAGGTCCACTGTTGCATGGATTCTGCATGAATTTTCGTGTAATGAAATTCTATTGTGGGTAAAGCACATGGCTCGTGAGTAACGCCGCGGTATCCCGGAATCCAAGAGCCCCGAGGGAACTTGGCGGCCACCTATGCAGCCTCCATCCACCGGTTTGATCCTACCAAGCACGGCTCAAGTACCTTGTCGCACTTGGGTTGTGCACGTTGTGCTCTGAGTGCCCATGGAGTGGGGGGTTAGTACTCGCGCCAACTCGGAAACATCAGTCCAGCAAAATTCGCCTTTTTTTTGTGCCTTTCACGGTTCATGATTCTGGAGAGTTTTTTGAGAACGTGAAATCAATTCAAGATTGGAAATTGATAATCAGGGAGAGACCTTTTTGTAGATCGGAATCGAGTTACAGGGACTTTTTTTTAAAGTTTTTTCAGAAAGATTTAGCAGGGGTAGAGGAAAAGCAAATTCTGGGAATTTAAAAAATTAATTTAGGTCTCCCAGATTCTCTGCTTATCCGGAAAATCATAATCCACGATTTTTCAAATTGTGCCAGCAAACTGTGATATCAGTCGGTCCGACAATGGGAATTATCAGAACACCTGCAGACAGTTGTGCCGGATATCGCGGGATATTCACTTGGGAGCAAAAGGGGAATCCGCTAGATCCGATAATCGCTCGGGGGTGATTCTATGATATAAACGACCCCGAGTGCTGGAACTTTGTTCCTTGTATTCATCCCGTTCTGAAAATATCGGAACAATCGCTGGCGGCTACAACCATAGCGAGCGAAATAGCGATAATGGGGAAACCCCTTCCATGAGCAAAAAATAACCAGAAAAATGGAGAATCGACGGCCAAAATCGAATTGCACTAAACGACTTGCACTGATAATACTGCTATACTGCTCTCGAAATTTTCAAAATTATCGAACTTTCCAAATACGCTTGGGAGGGTTGAGATCTTCACAGCGAGTTAACCCTTAAAGGGTCAGCCTATCCCGTTTCTTCTATTATTCAACGCGATCTAAAATTATAAGAGCAATCGTCGTAGGCTGGAAATTCGTCGGGGTTGAAACGGTAGCGAACGAAATGGCGATAGTAAAAAACAAGAAAAAAAGAAAAATCGATTATCGGCCGCTGAAAGATGATTCTAGCACTTCATGTGTGACTGTGTGACATTCTGGCTTTAATTGAAATGGTGAAATGTTCGATCAGATTTTATCCCAGCTGGCCACCCGGCCCTGTGGGATTCCCCCGGTTTTCGGGTTTTTTCGGTGTGGTCCAAATGTTTTCATTAGTTTTGATGAATTCATTGGAAATGGTAGTCGGAAATTTTCAAATGGTTCGGCAGAGATGTGTAAATTGATTGGGCAAAATGTGGGGTTCAGGAACGGGTGGGGTTACCATCGATTAACGGGATGTTTTTCTTTCTTCGTCGCTCTTTCTTGTGCTCCCCACGGTAGCCGGTCTTCAGCCCTTCATCGTAAGAGATGGGTACGAGTATGGGTGGGTGGGTGGATGGATGGATGGATGGGTGGGTGGTTGGGAATATGGGGGGCTGTGTGTGGATGGGTGGGTGGGTAGATGGGTGGGTGGGTGGGTGGGTGGGTGGGTAGGTGGGTGGGTGGGTGGGTAGGTGGGTGGGTGGATAGGTGGGTAGGTAGGTGGGTGGGTGGTTAGGTGGGTAGGTAGTTGGGTGGGTGGTTAGGTGGGTAGGTAGGTGGGTGGGTGGGTGTGTGTGTGTGTGGATGGGTGGGGGGTGTAGAAGGGTGGGTAGATGAGTGTGTGTGTGTTGTTCAGATTGTTAGCCAATTGCATAAATGGAAAAATTTGGAAAGCGTCGCGTAACGTTTTTCGACTCTGACATTTTCTGTTCAAGTTTCCTTTTTTTTCGCGTAAAAATCGGAATCCGGGGGCTCATTGCACTCTACATCTAACCCACGTAAGGATTCGATTTTCCTGAGTGAATAAAAAAAAATGGATACAAGGGATGGATTACGAGCTTGAGAGCGTTCGACTCATGCACGCTCGAATGTTTGAGCTTCACCTTTCCTCGCAATATAGCCGGGCAAATCGAATATGGGAATAATATCGCGACATAGTATGGATATTCTGAAGAGGATTTTTTTTCATGTCGAATATAAAATCCGGAGTATGGAGGTTGCAATGCGGAATATGAAATATTGATGTTGAAATCATGCAGATAGAAAATATTGAATTAATAAATTAATTTATCAAATTGTTTTAGACGTATTTTGATTTTTTAAGTTGAGATTAAATTTCTGCAAAATATTTCTCTAATTATTTTCGCAAAATATTTTTTGCAAACGTTTTGTAAATGTCCCAAATTTCGTCCATTTTTAAATGTTCATATTTTGCTAATTAATTAAAACTTTCGATTTTCTTAATACATTGACTCTCGCTCATTTTCCCGCAACATTCATCATCAGAATGCACTAACGCGCGCGTATTATGACTAAAGCACATGCAACGAGACGTCAGACTCGGTTTTATTTATGGACAAAATTAATTGACTTGTGCGGATTAAACCGCAAGTGAGCACAGACCAGGGGCTTTCTGCTGTTAATTATATCCTAGGTTTTCTCCACATTCCGCAGATTCTAATAGTCAATTAAGGTCACACCTCCTAAGAGAACAACGAGGAAGTTTGCTTGAACTAAGCTTTCACCTTTTGAAGCCCACATATATTTTTCAGGTTTGATTTTACTCGATATGTTTCTGAGGGAATTTCTCAGTTGATGAACTATCAAAAAAAAATCAAGTAATTTTCCTGCAGTACTTCTGAATATGCCACATCAGAATAGGATTTCCTCGATGAGAAAATTACGTGAAAGTGACTCGATTGGAATTAATTCGTTACCGAAAAAAAATTTCCTTTTTTCCAAAGCTTATAAAAATTAATAATTTTTTTTTTGTTTTTTTTTTCAAATTCCGAAAATTCAAAATACTGTGAAGAATTTCAGGGAACTTTGACTGATTGAAAAAAAAAATCTTTTTGCAATATAATTACAAAACTCAAAATTCGAAAACTTCCAAAACCCGAAAAATTTCCAACAAATTAAAAGATTTGAAAGATTTAAAAAAAAGGAATAAGCAACAATTCTAAAAAAATCTGGGAATGAATGAAAAATTGAAAACAAATTTTTATCCGAAAAAATTGCGAAAAAGTAAATGATAAACGGTAGTGCATGGAAGCTAGAACTAGCGGAACAAAGATTGTCATTCACACGCTCGGTCCTGAAAAAAATTCTAATTAATATTTTATCTGCATTTTCCGATATGTCATGAGAGCCTTGTTCCTCTGAATGAGAAAAAACGTGCCCAAATCCCTCCATTGTAACAATCTCCCGAGCCCCTGCACAATAATCATGAAGATGCCAAACTTCTTCTTTCGCCCTAGGCCCCAGGGTAAATGCATGTGAGATTATGACCCAAAAAAAATTCTTGAAAACCATCGAGACTCCTAGAAAATTCAAGAAAATTATTCGAGCCGCCAAAAATTCTCAGAAATTTCCAAAAATTATAGATTTCACAAATTTCAAATTTTCCAAAAATTCGACAGAATTCAGTAATATCCCAAATGTAAAAAATAGGAAATTTTCACAAATTTCAATAAACCCAGAATTAAGAAAACTTCCACAAACTGAAATCCAGCAAAAAATGCTAAATTTCAACCCTGTCTGATTTTTTAAAAAATTGCCACAAGTGAAAAAATCCGAAAAAAGTTGGTTTGATTGTCCAAAATTCAGAAGAAAATTGTGAATAACAAAGATGATGAAGTAGCAACGTAGATTTCCTACACTAAAAATCCGACTGGACAGGTCCCGCACAAAAAAAAAAATTTAATTAATTTTTTGTCAGTATGTCCCAATATCTCCCATCCTGCCCTTCGTCCCCTAAATGAGAAAGAGCATGTGCCCGAAAGCCTCCGTTGTAACAAATTTCAGCACCACTTCATTATAATCTGGAAGATGACAAACCTCATCTTGTGTTTCTAGGCGGCCCCAGGGTGAGAAGGGAGTGAGAGTATACGATGGAGGCTCATTTCCTGGGTTAATTTTGGTCGGCCGGCAACCGCTGACTCAACCTAGATTGCACCAAATCTCGACTACGATAGATAGAGACAGATAGTTGTTTGGATACGGACCGGCTGATATTGACCTGAAGAAAATTAGGTTTACCCTGTCGTTTCGTCACTCAGACTGGTCCCCTCATATAGATGTCCATCATAGTCAGACGAGCCCCCAAGGCAATTCAATTTGAATTTCGCGGGCAATTTTGAATGTAACGCCCATTAATTGGCCCCCAAGTAGACAGCTTGGCTGCTAATCAAATGAAGATGCCATTTAAAAAACAGTAAAAGCTTTCCCAATGTATTTTCCTCCAATTTCCGAACCTCATCCAGACCTTGAAGATCAATGATCCATGATCTTTGCCCCACGTGTGTAACAATATCGAAGATTCAACATTGCCATCAATTATTCAGCTAGAAAAGCAAGTGCGGGAAGATTGAATTACTCTAGAACTGTCGAAACCCATCAGTGACGAGTTTCTCAACGACTCTAAAGTGAATTTGCTGGGAGTGGATGGTGTAAAGAACTGCTGGTGAAAACTCGAGGCAGATATCCTGGGTAACTTTTATCTCACACATTTTTTATTCCCATCTCAAGGATGGCTTGCCATCAAGCCTCGACCTCTTGTTTCCGCTGAACTCGCTCCAGCACAAACTTCGCAATTGCGATCCCCGTTGAATTTAATTACTAACAGAGACTTGTGGGTGGATGACAGTGTCATTCAGCTGATAGTCCAATCAATTTTCCCATGAGTGTCCCCAACATTTCAGGCTATGGAATTCGAAAACAAAATTTCAACAATGCTAAAATGGACAAATAAAACGGAGCAAAGTAGTCCATGACAACCCATCCAATCCATTCAATCCCGCTGAAATTCAAATTTCAGAAGTGAATGAAATCAGCGTAAATATTCCAAGGAGCTTCATCGGGAAGCAACGCTTGAATAAATGTACCCTTCATGTACAAGAAGCCAAGACAATCTATCAATCTCTGCATAACGACTCCACAGCTGCATCGAATGTATATGTATGACTTAATCCATCGACTTGGCAAGTACTGGAGGGGAAAATTTCCAAGTTGGATGCTCCTGAGATGGAATTGAGGACCTCAGTCAGCGCTTTTACTAAACACCTTGAAAATATTAAACTCTCCTTCAGCAAGTACTCGTACCGGCCACCTCTAGATATCAGACGTATTAGTTTTCATCCCGGGATTCATGACCGCATATTTTTGCTGAATCTAGATACTTGGCGTCGTGTTTCGAGCAGTGGATCAATATCGCAAGGCAGTTTATTATTTTTTTTTTTTTGCAATTTTTGAGGGCAAAGATTGTATCGTCAGCACTTGAATGAATAGGAGATCTGTGTTGAGTGGAGAAAAGCTGTGCAACAAAATTTTTTCAATCCTAGATCTCTTACAGGATGGATTTAAGGCATTCGACCGCATCACTTCAGAGAGGAAAGGAAGCTGCGAGGAGGTAACCAAAGTTGGTATCACCTTCTCCAAACAAGCAAGCGTGACTGTGGACAACAGCAAGCTTGATGGTATCCAAGACATCCAACTGTTTGAATCCAAGATTGTACCAAAAGATTGTGCCTCCACTGGGCTTGGATGAACCTTCAGATGGGGCAGATGCGTTTCACCTACCAATGAACTGTCTATAGTTATCGTTGATTTTTAGTTCCATAATGTTGTTATTGCGTAACTAAAATAGATGTAACTTAGGGGTCACGTAGGAGCCCACGCAATCGTTGGAAACCCGATTTGGGGCTGGTGCGCATGTAGGTGTGCCTCGCAGGCCTATTGCGCCCCCCGGGTACGTGTGTGTACCTGTGTGTGCTGAATGGCACCCCCGGATACGATCGCACCCCCGAGGGGCGTTTCCCGCTAAGACACACACACACACCAGTTCTCGTCTCGCGGTGGTCTGGGACCGACCCCCCAACCCCCCCTTCGACCACGCTGCACGCTTTCAGGGGTCCAAGTTCAGGTATTGCCCCTCTACCCCTATTTGCTGCAGTAGACTAGTACCGCGCAAGAGGCGGGGGGCGATATAAGAAAACGAACGAAATTCCCCCTTTAATGCCGGGGGGATGCTATGGGACCACAAAAGTCCCCAGCAATATTTTTAACATAGCTATTTTCCTCGCCATAAAAAATGACAAACATAAATAGTCTTAAAATTGATAAAAAAAAAATACGCTGAAAAATGTCGGTGGGGGTCTCCCCTGCTGGGGGGGGGGGGGGGTCGCGGACATTAGTGTTGTCGTATAAATAAATAAAGTTAAAAAAATTATTTTGCAATTTTGGCTGGCGAAAACCTCATATCTGGTGATTCCAACTACCTTGTCGATAACAGCTGTGATCTATTTTGACTATATCTAACATGTTTTTTCCTTCATTTTTCATAGAGGCAAGTTCATCGTCAGGTCGATAAAACGGACAAGCCTCAACGAAATGTTACAAAAAGCAGTAAAAAATCGAGGAAAAAGTCGTCCTTTATCAGACATCTCATACAACTACTGATGATATAATAGCAGGCCCTGCCAATATATCCTTTACCTTCATCTCCCGATGTGGAGGAGTCGTCCTGCTCCGAGGACGAGCCCGACGAGTCTCTTTTGTATCTCCTGTATTCACGGTGATACGGCTCGTAGCGATTCTCACGGCTGGTATAATGGTCCCTTTCAGCTGACGACGATCTGTACTCATCCGACATTGTGTAACGTATTCTATGTCTCTCTGGTGATTTCTTGTTGAAGATCGTGAGCATCGCAATTCTTCCACTGATATTAAACACCATTTTCGAATATTGTACTTTCTGAAGCTGATGAAATTGAGAATTGAGAAGCTGAGTTTAAACGTGCTTCCAACACACTTTGTCTTCGTAAAGAGAAACTGGAGATCGTTTGAGAGGATAATTTCTTATTTTGTGAAAAATATTGTCTGAGAGTTTCATTAAGCTTCTACAAGATTCAATTTCACCAGTTTAGCAACTGCTGAGATATACGAGTGATACATTGAAAATCGTAATATGGGTTCTAGGGCTAAATTTCATGGACCCACTCAGATATGAGCAGCTGACAGAATGCTACCAAGATTCGCATCTAAAAAATTTCAAAGACATACTGCCTACTGGTGATGAATTTCTTGTGAGTGATTTCCCTCGTGTCCGTATCCGCGGTCGTTGTTCCCTTATCCTGTTGTGACCTTGTTGAAGTGTTAGCTGTGTCTCCGATTTGGTTATTGGTACGGTTGACATTTGCCAATTCAGCGTTGGCAGTAGCCTTTGCTTCTTTGGCTGGTGAGGGCGGCGGTGATGTTGGTGGTGATTGGGTGGGACTTCCTGAACGACCAGCACTGTAGCAAACAGCTGCCTTACGGAGTGTCTCCCTACACAGCTCGGAGAACATTCTGACTCCCCCATGGCCTGTCCTCACGGACCAATAGACGCTCCTATTTTCTGTGTCAATCGTTTCTACACTCCGTTTCACTAACAATCACGGCGTATGGCTCCATGATTATTTACACTCGAGTAATTCAATCATGATTTATGGAGAGTGATCTGGTGAATTCGGTCGATCGTCACACAACAAATGTTTTAAGTTATTTGTAATGTTATTGAATTACTCGTCGATTGCTCTAGGCAGAGTCTAGCTCGGCAACATTCAACGGGATTCTACTGGGTTTTATTTCGTTGGTATGACCAAGAAAAGGAGAAGTTGTTTCTAAAGACGGGACCTCAAGTTAAGATCATTTAGGTATATCGGCAATTGAATTATTCTTCGTGTAATCGGTGTCTACACGAACAAGTGAGCTCAAGTTTCCACCAAGAATAGATCAGTTATTAATTCATAAATTCATGTGTAAACAACTGGCGAAAAGCATAGTTTGATGATCCGAAATGAAAGTTTAGTGTTATTAACATTTTGAGCAATCGCACGAACAAATGGCTCAATCTTATGAAATTTGAGTTGTAATAAGCCTAAAGTGCCCATTCATCAACGTTTAACAAATGCAAAGTTGGGAAAGCATGATTGGCTTCATTTCCGCTGCTCCCTCGAGTCATTCGTTAACTACTAACGAATATACGTTGGGCTATATTCCAATTCAGGATTAGTTAATAATTGACGAGCTTCACTGATAGCAGATGGCTGTTTGTATCAGCATACTTTGTGGGTATACACATATTAAGAGGGGGAATTCTTGGGCAGAGCCTTCCTGGATTGGTGTTAATGGAATATTTTAAAAAATATTTGAAAAAATTACCAGATAAACTGATAAACTGAATTAATAGATTAAAATTCAACATTTCTGTAAAAATGTGGTATAAAACTGATTAAAATGCTTGATAAATAAGTGCTGAATTAAAACTGAAACTATCTGTCCGATGCCGCCCCCCCCCCCCCCCGTGAAGTTATTGAATTCTAAACTTGATTCCCTCTAGCACTACTTGCCCACTATGCCAGCGCTTTCCGTTCCGAGAACGGTTTCAGGTTAACGAACAGACCCCCAGAATGGTTTCCCGGAACTGAACTTTCATTTCGAACCGTTCCTGGAACGGTTTCAGAAATTGATGTTCCACCTGGAACACGTCCCAGAACGGAAGCTGAACGTGAAACATTTCTTGGGACTGTCCGTTCACTTGGAACCCTCCGCGGAACTCAGAGCACTAACGCAGAGGGCTAAGTAGTGCTGTACCTGTTCAACTTCAAACTTTGATAACTTCATGCAAGGGAACTGGGCGTCAAACAGGAAAGTTGAAGGGGACTTCGACTTGGGACTTCGCTTCCAGTTCACCCTCGAAGATAAAACCCACAGCTTTGGGCCATCGTGTACTGCTAAAAATGAAGATTATTCCTATTAATTATCAGTCACAACAATATTCAGGATCGTTTCAGGATTCAGGATTGCTCGAATCTAATTTCAGATCGCTTCCGCACCATTTTAGGATGTGGCTTGAAGCGCAGCCAAGAAAATGTTCTTTATCGAACAAAATTGATCTCTTATCGGTGGTAACACCACACCCTACTCAGCAATTCCTTCTTTTGGGTTCTTTCCCTGTTGCTCCATTGTATGGTGCATCAATGCTATCTCCCTCCAAAAGTTAGATGCATTCTTTGATGAGGCAGCAGACTGATAACTATTTAGAGCTGCTGCATTGTTATTGAATTACTCTTCAACTTCTATGAACATTCGATCACCATTCGACAGCATCAGTGGTGTTATTTACAATAGCCGGAGAACAATAGTACCAGCTCATAGCTATTTGCTAGAATGCACAGATCCATTATTCCAGAAAACCCAATCGACGGGGGTTCAGCGAATCTGATTGGGACATTGATATAAAAGGTCAAATTAACGCAAAACCGATGGTGCTGGTCCTGAAGGGCAAAACGAAGGTCACGAATCGCAAAAAGGAAACAAAGTACCATTGGCGGAAATCCAAAGTGCAGTTCCACTAGGCTGAGGATGCTGGCAAAATAGAATCAACGGTCGACGAAAGTTTTGTACCAAGGATTGCTAATATTCTCATTCGTTAACTTCTAATGGAGTGGTTCCGGTCGGAAGATCGAAGGCGGAATGTTTTCAATAGCCACAATTTACCCAGTAATTTTAATGAATGTTACGATCTACGGGAGATCCGAATTTCCGATCCTAAGCAGCTCGCCCACCAAATCCACCTAGATTCACCGGGATGACCCTATCTCTTCTAGACTTCGATCCATCAAAAATTGATGCGACCCTAAACTCGATTGACTCATTGACCTTTACCTTCCCGATTTAGTAAAACGCTCTGCACAATTCACAATCTGACCAAGTCTCCTCCATTTCCCGAAAGATGAATTGACCACTTCAAGAAGTCCATAAAAAGCCCCAACTCCCATTGCCGTATATCGATTTGTCGATATGTACCCACCATGGAGTATTCAAACTGTCTAGATGAGAAACCGAAAACTTTCGGTTATGGAGATGTATCTACGTTGTCTCAGACGGTTGTAGACAAAACGGAAGGACAAACAGGTAAAGCAAACGTGGATGAACCGCGGCAATCGATGCGCCCTACGCTTCTACATTTTGGACTACTCTCAACTGCCTGTCTATCAATTACAAGAAACCCTATATTTCTCCATCAAATTTGCTTAAATAAAAATGCGGGATTCCATTGCAGTTGTCGTGCACGATTTGGCAAACACGCGAATCACCCACTTTCAAAAAGTTGGTGACTGCGGCACGCGATAAAGCCCTACAACTGGTACAATCATGTGAAATTCCATCATTATTATGTTGTTAGTAATTGTTCACAACTTGTGGTGAGATTTAAAAGCGAATGGGTCGAGAAACAAACACAAAAATACGCAACTTTACTCGACTTTCTCAAGGTCGAATGTTAACGATGGTCGAGTTTACGATGGGAATTTAATGAGAGAGGATAGTTTAAGTTGGAACGTTTCATTCTTCGGTGTACGGGGGAGGTGATGGAATTTTCTCATGGAATGTCACTTGGTGTTCTGAGCACCTATTAAGGCATTACAGAAATTATGGAATTTTTTGATGGTGTCGAGGGAGACTCAGTGTTTCCACTTTTTTATTGTTGTTTTTGTTCCGTGGTTCAGCGCCCAGAGAGCTTCTTAACATTAGACCACCGATGGTTAGGTGACGCTATGATGCTTGCATTTGAGGAATGTTGATGAAAAATTAGGGAATCGTGGAGGAAAGCTGGAAGTCTTGTTCCGGGTGGACGATTTATTTTCTAAGTTCGCTAACAGATTTGCCTAGGCAACTCGTATCAGATGGATTACACAGTAGCATCCGAACCGTCTTCGACAATATCCAACACTCCCTGAAGGTCAAGGCGGGTCAGGTCAAAGCCCTATCAGATGTCAATTATGACAATAACAGGAAAGTCGATTGACTATTCACAATCCGCAGCATATGCTGGATCTCCTTACTAAAGGTAAAGAGAACTTCTATTGTATGAGTTCGTCACAAAGTTATGGTGCCCGTCTACGCATGAATGGCGATAAACAATTCCATCACGGCTGAGAAAATTCAATCACAGGTATGTGCAGAAAATACCAAAAAAACGGAATTCTATAGAGCGACAATGACATGGACATACGATCCGAGTGCCATTCATCTATACTGTCATCCACCACCAGCATATCGAACAGTAAATGAAGTTAATCCTAGACTGGGCCCTTATCTGGCATGCTCGAGCTTTCTACTTGATTCTATGATTCCTGGTCGATGAGATATCATTTAGGCAGGTTCACCATCTGATTATTCGAATTCGGATCAGAGTGCTGCCAACGATGCTGCCTGATGGTTTTGATCATTTGGAATTGTCAGATAAGCCAAACGATTGATGCCAACACGAGGTCACGTCAGTTTTAGTTTTTGTGATATGCAGTATCCTATTTGTTGGTATCTATGGATATTCAAACTTAAGTATCAGGGGAAATTGGAGAAATAATAATAATAACCACAATGATCAAATTGTTAGTAGTCTATGGATATTCTTTAGTGTCTGCTAGGTTTTTAATAGCCGGCTAGGGTTTAAGAATATTCCGTACTGATTAGTCGCTGATAACATTTCTCAGGTCGACAATGTTTGGTATCTTCTCTTAATGTTGTCTTTAAGTTGATAATTGAACAATGAACAATGAACATCACCCTCGTGGGTTGTACCGTTTCTAAACATATCAGGTGGACCAGCTGTCGACGAGGGACGCCGGTCGCTATCCCGGAGAGAACTGAGCGAAAAGACGGCGCAGAGGGCCACAGCAACGTTACCATCGAGGGGCAAGCCAGAGGGGGTTGGAAGGACATTCCCTCTTCCTCAGCCACTGTTTTCATCCACCCCTCACTGCTTACTCCCACCCCAACGGTTTTTGCATCGACGCACGTATCAAGGATGGTACATGGAAAGATTCTGTTAACCCTAGTGTGGTTACTTTGCTTCTGCCTCATTTAATGAAGTCTTTCTAATGACTTTGGTCGGATGTAATTGTAATATAATTGTAGAAATGGAACCCATTTTCGGGTGAGATTTGGCAGATCTTTTTAGGAAGATATGCACATGAAGACAATTCTTGCGACGTTATGCATTTAGGTTTCGAAAGGGATATCAAAATAAGCAAAACCACTCTGCTTTGACGCAGCAGTTAGAACGTTTGTGGTCCATTTGTCGTTCTGTGGCGCGGATTTTAACATCATGAAGTTTGCGCTCAATATTGTTAATGAAGATCCGTCAACGAAGTTATCCATGTAGTCAAGGGCTGGTGACCTAGATGGATATGGCTATTACCAAACGTTGCGGACTTCGAACAGAGATTGTAGACAATGACGCTGATCAACTATTCCGAAAGCGGGCAAGTTTGGAGTAGGTAATAGCAGTAGCTCGCTAATGTACTAATTGTCGCAAGGTTTTGGCGGGGAGTCCGGTGTGGGACGAATATTTCTTCAGAATCTTTTTTGGGTACGTGATATCTTACGGTCCGATGGGAATCAGGGACTTCCGGTTTTGAGCCTCCTGCGGGGAACATCGAAACGAACCTAGAGACCACAGGTGATGTTATCCTACTCGTTTACATTTGATTTTGCTCTAGCTTGTTTCTCTTCTTGAAATATTAATGGAATTGCTGATAGAAGCAATTGTAGTAAGTTATTTATAAAGCGAATTTGGTGCTTCGACACGAATAAGTAATCGAAGCAAACGACTTTTCGGGACTAATGACATACAATTCTGACGTAAATGAAGTCATGCGATGGAAAAGTTATTGGTTCGTAAATTGAGGCCAAGTCCAAGGTCAGGATGAAACTTCAAATCGAGCAAATGATCATTTTTTGAAAATCTCCATTATGTGATCAAAAACAAATTTTGGTAATTGTGTTGCAAAATATTTTTTATAGAGAATTCGATTTCCAACAAAAAATGTTTAGGTCATTTTTCTGTGAACCCACCTGCGTGCGACATATGTTGTAATTATGTTGAAAAGACATGTGGGTTACCTAATAATTGGACAAGTGGTTTGACGGGAAAATGTCCCAAAGTATTTTACGGAGAGAGTAACATTTTTGTTGTAAAAAATTCAGTTTCTTAAAAAAAAAGAAAAAAAAGATCTTTTGGTGTCAATGTGGGTTTCGAACATTGAAAATAGAATAGTTATTTTAACTAAAGATCGAGTGCGATAACTCTATATACGCATGAGGGTTAGTACGCCATTTTCCACAATTCTTCGTCCCTCCCTCCTCTGAAGAACGCTCCTGCGCTGTTGCATCGATCAGTTGCGTCGCTGGTGCTTCCGTTATTCTCTCAGCCCGACACTCTCACTCGGATTTTCACTCTCACCCATTCGTTGAAAATTCCCTGCCATTCGCGTGAAAAAATTTCCAAGAATTGCCTATAGATTACCCTATGGGAGTTCCCAACAGATGTTCTATAACTGGGTCCATAGGAACTTGGGGACAAGCTCCCAGCTAAATGCTATGGGAAATTCCGGGCCGTTCTTATGAAATTATATCAGCCCTCCTTCCAATTTTCATTGCCAACCATCACATACGAGGTCCAACTTCAAAAAAAAATATTATAATTGTCGAACCTTCAAATTTTCGTGCTTCATTCCAACCCTTCAAATTTTTCCAATTAAAAAATTTTTTTTTTCGAGCATTTCAGAATTTTTTAAAATTACATTTTTGAAATCCCCAGTTATAGATGTCACGTGTATGGACCAGAAGGACTCCACGCCATCTCGCGGAGGGCATCTCCCATGACCTTGACATAAACATCAATACGGATTTTTCTCCAATTTTAATGAATTCTGGAAACACAGTCAAGGAAATTTCACCGACTAATCGCTTTGACATCATCCGCTTTACGTAATCCCATCGGACTTGTGCTTCATGGGGATTTTCCTGGTTTTCTCTACGGAGTGTCTTCTAAAAGTGGTGATCAATAAACCAGGGCTGCTGTGGGTGTAGTGATGAGGGAAGCTGGGGTAAATGTTTGCTGGAAAAATAAGTTCCTCGGGCGGTGGGAGGCCATCCACTGGGAGTCTCCAGTTTGGCCTTTTTTGTGATCAGATAGTGAAGGTAGCATTCCTCGGTTCCCTTGGGGACCCCATGAGAAAGTCGCAGAACTGTTTTTTGCGCATTTGAAAGCAATACTCATGATATGTGCCCCGTCAATTTTTTGTGAAATGTGTCAATGTGAAAATTTCGGAAATTAACTTGGGTTATGTTCCGAATGTTGAATGCGGTAAAGTCTCAATTTATGAACTGGCGCAATACTCCAATCTTCAAGTGGGATAATGGCCCAATTTTCAAATGGGACAGTGTCCCAAATTTGAGTTGAAGAAAACTTCAATTTTCAAACAGGACCAATAGTTTGATCGCCAAGTGATACCATGTCCCACCTTTCCATTGGGACACCCGATTGGGACGATACCCCAACTTCCAATTGGGACAATATCGTAATAGTCGACCGGGATAATGTTCCATTGTTCGCATGCATTGGTTGGGGTGTAGTAGTCATTTTCACGTGAACCAATGTCCCATTGATTAGTTGGGACAATCTTTCATTCTTCAACGAGGACTAGGCAGCAACCTTCAAATTTAGTAATGTCTCAATTATCAGGTGAAGAACGCTCCAATCTTCAACTGGGATAATATCCCAACTATCAATTGGACCAATGTCCCCATGTCCCACTGGGACACTAGCTGATTAGTTAACTAGGACACTGTCGCACATCTTAATTGAGACAATATGATATCTGTTTAAAATGGAAAATATGAGTTGGTCTATAGGCACTATTGGGTTGAACATTGCTCATGTCCCCATTTTCCACTGGGACACAATGTTGCACCAATCCTGACTATGGAAAACTGCGTTGCTTGTGTCAATTAGCAAACTCGCTTTTTTTCGTGGATAAAAATTCTAATTTTGTCATGTAAAAGCAACAGCATCACGCGTAAGAATAATATTGACGGAATATAATTGGAATTTTCCTCATTTTAGTCACCACACAGAATTTAAAACTCCTGTACACAAGCAAACTCAATATCCGTTTGAATTTCAACGCTAGTTAACTATTGTTTCCAATTTCCGACGGCTACCGTCACTCTCCGCCCATCGGCATTGTCCGTTATGTGGTGAAAATTCAGACGCGACAGAATTAACGTATCGATCACGATTCGATACGTCGGCGTTACACTTCGTCTGGATTTACCGCTATGTTAAGGGTGTAATGACTTTGGAGAAAGCCATTTCGTGATACATTGAGCAACCATCTTCACGATTCTAGGGACAATTTAAAAAAAAAAAAAATATTTTCGGAAGTTTCCAAAAACATTTACAAAAAAAATTTACAAAAAAAAATTACAAAGAAAATCTTACAAAACAAAAAATTACAAAGAAAAATTTACAAAAAAAATTTACAAAAAAAAATTTACAAAAAAAAATTTACAAAAAAAAATTTACAAAAAAAAATTTGCAAAAAAAAATTTACAAAAAAAAATTTACAAAAAAAAATTTACAAAAAAAAATTTACAAAAAAAAATTTACAAAAAAAAATTTACAAAAAAAAATTTACAAAAAACAATTCACAAACAAAAAATAACAAAAAAAAATTCACAAAAAAAATTGGCGATACTAGAGGACCCAGGCAGCAAAAAATGGTGAAACATACAGACACACACACCCACACAACTCATGATAAAAATGTGTCAAGATGATGCAAAACGTCGAGATAAGTGAATTTAACTAACTCCCCTATTAAAAAGTTACTGATAATTCCAATTTCCTCTATCGAACTTGTTCAACTCCTCCAACATAGTTGTGCCACTCCATAAATGTTCGACTCGAGGTGAACCAGAGCCATGAATCAGGTGTCTTTTATAAGTTACATTAACAAGGTAAATGTCGTAAAAATTGGAGCGCATCGTGTAAGGTCAATTGAGTCGCCCGAATCACTTTTATCTCGGCAAGTGTATGTGAAGATGCCAAAGAATTTCATATCGCTGATAGATTTGTGTCAAGTGAGCACTTGATCCTTTTTGCTGATGATCCTAGCATATGATACGTCCATAAAAATTTGATAACATGGATGGAGCTGAGATGACACTGAGGAAATTACACTCAACTGTTTCATTAGACTTTTCACTAGATCTTTACATGTCAAGGTGTTTTAAACATTTTTAAAATATCTGCCTTCGTACGAAGAGATGTCTTCGTAAATGTAGATTTGTTTTGTCTCTGGCCCTCTCTTGGGTCGAAGTCCGGACGCCCTCTGCGCGTGTGTGTATGTGTGTGTGTGAATTCACGATTCAGATGGAAGAAACTCCCATATGAAAGCTATATGATATCTATGAAAAAATGTACCTGACTGACAGAAACGCCTGAAAGATGGATTCATGAATTGTAGATATCAAAATTGCCGTTACCCATTTTTCCGTATATCTAGAAACTTTCATCATTCCATTTCTCAGATGTAACCAAATCTGGATGAAGATTTGAGGGCAATATTTTTCCGGATTTTAGGTAATTAATTGTCCGTGGGAAAGAACGGACAAGACACAGCATTGTGCCGGAAAACAAACAGGATGTACCTTTTTCTTCACAATCTATTATTTTTTTTTTCGGTGGAAAAATGTCACGTCCTGGGACACAAAGATGCTCATCAAAATTAATTTTGAGAAAATCAGCCTCAAGTATTTGATTCCTGTCTTGCTGGATGTTTTTCATACTTGGGTTATGGGAATTTAATTTAAAGCCATGAGATATTCAAATTTGTACCTAAGTGCTAACTGGGGTAAGTGCCTATGTGTGTGTGTTTTTTTGTACTCTTTTCTATTCATATTCACCCACGTAACCGCTGTTACGCATTACTTCGTGGGCAATACTACGGATCAGAGTACCCACCCATTGCGGCTGGGGCCGACTTCGCCATTTCAGGTCATCGTATTTCTAATCACAGGGTAAACCTCCAGAAACCCCTGTGCTACGATGGCGGGCGTCTACGATGGAACCCTCCCTCCCCCCCGCGCGACGGGTCGCGTTCGGTCCCGGCTCACGGTCTCACTTCATGGATACCGCCGATAGCACACACGGAATGTTCCTGCTATTGGTCGGAGTCCGTGAGAAAATATTTTTCAGCAAAAATATTTGCAGTGAGCCGGAATCGAATGCGGGATCTTTAGAATAGTAAGTACACACTCTACCCACTACACCAAAGCCCCCTCAATCCTATGTGTGTGTGTGTGTGTGTGTGTGCGTGTGCGTGTGGGTGGCTAAGTCAGTGGGTGGGGGCTAGGTGAGTGAGTGGGTGGGTGGGTAGGTGAGTGGGTGGGTGGGTAGGTGAGTGGGTGGGTGAGTGGCTGAGAGGGTAGGTGGGTGGGTGAAAGCGTAGGTGGGTGGGTGGGTTTGTGAGAGAGTAGGTGGGTGGGTGGGTGAGGGGGCAGGTGGGTGGGTGAAAGCGTAGATGGGTGGGTGGGTTTGTGAGAGAGTAGGTGGGTGGGTGGGTGAGGTGGTAGGTGGGTGGGTGAGTGGGCAGGTGGGTGGGTGAAAGCGTAGGTGGGTGGGTGGGTGAGGGGGTAGGTGGGGGGGGGCAGTGAGAGGGTGGGGAAAAAGGGGTGTGTGTATGTGTGTATGGTCCCGTTCATTTTTATTTTGAACAGCTGATCATTCTTCTGCTCTTATTTGCATGAACAAGGACAATTCATGAATTTCCCAATATTCTACAGAAATATTGGTTATCAATGAATTTGTCCGTGAAAATGCCAACAATCCAGTTACTTTAGTGAAAGTTCTCAGTTCAACTGTCCTGAGATATTAGGAAATATAGTTCCTCGAATGGAAATACATCTGAACGTCCGGACTTCGTCTGTTACATTCCACCGGAGATAAATTTCCCTTCTCCCTGAATGCGCAGGAAACTAATCCCTTCCGATTGTGCTCTCCGAGGACATGCATCCAATTTTGGTAGATCACATTGCAAAATTCAAGAACTTCGGAAATTGATGTATGGATAGACAAGTTACTGAGAAATTCAAACCGTGACTACTAGGATCACTTTGTTTCTGATATTTCTGAATAGTTTGTGAATTTAGTATGAAAATATGAATAAGGTCAAAAAAATCTAAGCGTAAATAATAATTTCGAAAATAGTAATTTTGGATTTATGGATCACTATTTTCTAATCTTTTTTTTTTATTATATTTTTTTTTTTCTAACCTATGTTCACTATTCTCTCATAAATTTATATTATAGAGACACACACATACACAGCGCAAGATTTTCCCTTCTCACTAAGTCTTCAAGGCTTCACTATCAAACTCCGTTATTTATCTCTCCACTAGCCCTATAGACCAATTAGACGCCCAGAAAGCCTTTCTCGATTTTACTCAACAGTAATTTCTGTATTCCCTGGCGTCTCATCCAAGTGAATCAACTTCCGAGGAATTCAATAGTCTTCCAAACAATTCAATAAAATTCCTTTTCTCCTCAAATATTTTCCACCGCCTCAGTAGCCACTTCGTGCTCCCAATTCAACGATTTTTTTTCTTCCAATCTGAGAACTGAGCTTGTAAACATGACCGTAAATTGTGAAAAACCATTCCTCCGGCACTTCAATTTCTTTCATTAAGGTAACTCAATATTGCTCGAAGATGAATGCGGCAACGAATCAACTTTGGAATGACTTTTGAGGAATATTCTTCAATCTCATGGAGGCCTTTCCATGGAATAATTGTAAAAAAAAAACATAAATTAATAAAAAAGTTCCCGATAAAATTTCGCGATTCGAATCTTTCATTTTTGGTATAATCAAATTTCTTGGTGAGTACATTTAGTTTTTGTTTAACAAAAGTTTCTGTAAACAATTTCAAAAATGTCACAATTTTTTAACATTTTAAGGAATTGAAAATTTCCAAAAACTACAAAAATTCCAGATTTACCAAACGGAAGGATAATTTATATCAAATTTTTCTTCCCGTGCAGTGCACTTCGGAGATATGAAGATCTTCTTGAAATGAGAAAGAAATAAAGCAAAAAAAGGTGCAAGAAATTGAGCCCCAGTGGGACTTCTGAATATGGAGGGGCATGCGATCGCTCCTAATATAGCGATGGTTGCGTCTTTCTCGGAGTGAAAACCAATCGACATTGACCAGGGATTGCGTGTAACCACTGATGGAACATCTTGGGATTGCCTCCAACGACGGAGAAGTGTAAAAAATGTGGATGGCAGCCAGTTGGGTCGGCGATTCTATTGATTGAGCAATTTTCGGTATGGGATGCGAAAAAGTGATAGCAATGCAATGAGCCGTTTTAGGGAATACTCTTAGTATATTTCGATACAAGGGCAGAATAGTACATTTCGACACAAGGGCGGAAACAACTTTTCTGGCGACTGTGAGTTTGCAAGACGACCCGAAGGCGAGTTTCGCAATATAGGAGACAGAAGAGTTACTTCTGCCCGTATGTCGAACAATATTTTCGGATACAATGCGCGTGGGCGGGATTCCACGCACGCGCAGCGTGCGGGAAACGTTGCTTTGCGCACAGTGTGTAAAAACAAAAATTCTGCCGGCAGTGGATTTGGAAAACGAGTTTCGCGATAGATGAAATAGAAAACTCATTTCTGTCCATGTGTTACACATCATTTTTCATCAGCGCGGAAAAGTTGAAAAAAAAAATTTAAGAATGAGAGAAAAAAATTTTTTTGTTCACAAGGCCGTAAAAAACTTTTCTGTGTGGGTTTGCAGATCGAGGTCACGTCCCGAAGTTTTTACGGCCATGTACCGAAAGAATTGTTCCTTCATTATACTGTTCGTAAAATTCCGTTTTACGGACGCTACGGCTGCGCCTCGCGTCGGCAAATATTCACTCACCAGAAACGTTTTTTAAGACTTGTGATGAAAATATCTCTTTAGGGGCAGTATGATAAAATTCCTATTTCTTGAAACGAACATAGGGAAAAATAGATATTTTCGTCGCAAGGCCGTAAAAAACTTTTCTGGCGAATCTAGAAAAGTTTTTACGGCCGTGTAAATAACTGAATTTTTCTTCATACTGGGCGTAAAACGAGATTTTAGGGACAGTATGATGGAAAATTTTTGTTTCTCACATTTTTATTGTTTTCTCTTATAAACGTTGAAATTCCCGTAGTTTGCCAAAATTCGCAAAATTTTGAACGGTTTAAAAAAACCATCATTGAGATTATATATATATATATATAATTGCGTTGATGAAATGACGTAACAACTTGAAAATGAACCACTGAAACCAATCTCATTTTCAATCTTATTTTATTCAATCTAGCAATGTATTGAATAGGAACTATACATTAGTACCAGTGGGGAGATATTGAGTTTCCCGCAAGTTCCCTTATTAACGAATGAAATAAAACGGTTCGTAGTCGATAAACATTACACGTGTAACGACTTTGCAGGTGAGGTACCGAGACAAGGACAGTCGTCCCATTAAAAACCCACGAAATCGATATTTTGGGATGTGTAATCATAGATTGATTCCAAAATGAGAATTTTTGGGAAATAGTTCTGATATAACCGAGACGAAATTTTCTGACATTTTTATGATTAAATTTAGTTCTCTTAGTTTTCGTAATGCAGTTTATTCAAGGAGGTCCAAAATTTTGACATAAATTGAGGGAAAAATTGAAAATACGAGGCAGGTTTGGAAAATAAAATAATCTCTTTTCAGGTTTTGATACTGAGTTATGCAAAAGTAATTGCAAAATTGGATGTCCAATCTGGGAGCTATCGAGAATTTTTCGGTGTCTTCGAATTCGAGGGTTATTCATTAACAAGACCTGGAGTTCATTGATAAACTCTAATATGTTTTCTACTTCTGGTATTTACGAGATATCGCATCTATCAAAATTCCGATGACGTAACACAGTCCATGTTTGATATTATGTGATATGATAAAGCCTTAACTTTGTCAAGTTTAGGATACTGTATTTTTTGGTGAATGCCCTCCAATTTTGCGCGTAAAAGTTTCTATATTAAAAATTCACCAAATTGAAAAAAAAATCCAAAAATTTAAAAATTTCCAAAACGTCTAAAGTTTTGGAAAAAAAATAAACTAAAGAAATAAGCAAAAAAAAAAAATCGAGAATTTCAAAAAAGCAATAAAATCAGGTAAAAAATGAAAATTCTCCAAAAAAAGGAAACAAGTCTGAAAATTTCCGAAATTCCGACCATCAAAAAATTCTAAAAACTGAGCGCTCTCATTTTTATTCTCGACTCCCATCCGTCAAAAGATCGCATCCGTCACACGACCAAAGAGTCGATCAAGTCCGATGTTTCATCTCTCCAGGAACACTCATGAAATTGAATGTGACAATAAAGTTCTACTTGCCACAGTTAGAGATATAACTCTCGCTCTAAGCAGTAAAATACGCAAAATGAGAGCACACATCAACTGTCCTATTAATTGTGCCTTCACGACTGTCAAAGACGATGGATCTTCCGCATTCGATGTGGGTGGATTATTGAATTATCCAGAATTGATATTGAGAATGTACCGAGTGACTCATGCAGTGTGAATCACGCGGCTTTTTGTGTAAAAAGTTGTCATACATACATATGAATATCGGATGATTGGCTTCATTGACATTCGGTGACTCGTACAGATACTCACCTGTAACAGAAAGGATAATAGGTATTAGTCTTAAGTAGTCACACTTGATTATGCTGAATCAAATCTCATCTACTGCTGTTTTCTTCGCGCTGGAGAAGTATCTTGTCAACAAAAACTGTATTGTTTTCGAGGTGTTGGAAACATTTCCAGATCATTTTCGGTCGAATGTGTGTATGGGTGGGTAGGTGGGTGGTTGGGTCGGTAGGCAGGCAGGTGGGTGAGTGGGAGGGCAAGCAGGTGTGTGGGCGGGTGCATGGATGGGTGGGTGGGTGGGTAGGTGGATGGGTGGGTGGCTAGGTGTGTAGGTTGTCGGGTAGGTGGATGGATAGGTGGGTGGGTGGGTTGGTGGGTGGGTGGGTGAGTGGGAGGGTAAGCAGGTGTGTGGGCGGGTGCATGGATGGGTGGGTGGGTGGGCTGGTGGGTGGGTGGGTGGGCTGGTGGGTGGGTGGGTGGGTGGGTGGGCTGGTGGGTGGGTGGGTGGGTGGGTGGGTAGGTAGGGTGTGCGCGGAGCATGCGCAAACCGCCGCTTCACGCACAGTGTTTGTAAACCGCGACATTAACCTTCCTCCGCTCCTTTCAACCGCGATTTCCGCAACGAATAACATACACTACTATTATCAATCGGCAAGTTTCTTTGATCTTCCCTACTGGGCTCAACAGATTCAGCCGACTAGTCCCCCCAATGAAAGTGAAACTAACCTTCACGGAAGTGAACTTTGCGTATCCGCAATTTGGAGTTGTGCTCGAAAATCAGATCATGAGGTCCGAGATTTTCTCTCGAGAGTGAGCTCACGAGGATTCCTCTCAAGGTCGCGAGTGTGCTGCTGGGAATGCCTCGATCCATCTCACCGATTCCCATATTCACTTTTTTCCCCCCCGTCACTTTCCACTAACGCCAAGCAACGTCACTCTCTCACCGATCCAATATTATCATTATTATCACACTTATAGCTTTACGGGCATCAGCTGGGACCCCATGCACGTGCCATGGTAAGACGTGTCACTATAAACTTCTGCCGAACAATTGTTCACTTTGGCGCTGTCACGTGACTTTCACTTGGTTTAGGGCCAATTATCGCGGTGAAACTTCTGTTGGAATTGCCAATTGGAAAATTATTAGGACCATTTGTGGCAAGTCGCTGAAGATTGAGGATATCGTGTGGCTGGTTTCACAAATTTTGAGAAAGTCGATTTTCAAAAATTTGGCGAAATTGAAAAAGTTTTAGAAGATAATTTTTCACTTCGAAAATTTTAACAACTTTCAAAATTTGACAAATTTCAGATATACCGAGAATTTTGAAATCAAAAATACGGACACACGAATTATTTATTTTTATATTCGCCGAAGTCTTTGCTACTCCACTCAATGAAAATACTAAACGGGGAAAGTCGCGATTATCATAAACCGCGAACTGGGGATACCGCGGAGTTTTTCGTGAGAATAAGCGACAGGAAAGGGCTAACCACAGACTTTGCGATGATAGGTTCCTTCGAGCTCTGACGAATGACTGGAGGATGGATAATGGTGGGAAATAAACGGGGGAAAATGAGAACATTAGAATGACATGTAGGAAACAATTGTCGAACTAGGAATATCCTCGAGACAGTTACACGACGAGGAAAAGTTAGATAAAAATTATCCTCAACAAGTTCTGAGTCGGTGCGTGTGTGTGTGTGTATGTGTGTACACGATCGAGCTTTGATTCTGGGATTCTCCCCAACGAATGAGATGATGAGATTTCGTAAAAGTGTGGCCCAATTTCTCATTTCTACCAAACGTAGCTATATAGTAAAATCAAAAAATCAAATTCAATAGAAAATCAATTTTTTATCAAATCGATGAAATCTATTTTCACCCACGATTTCATCGATTGTATCATCGCTCGATTAACAAATTTAAATCGATGAAGCATGAATCCCCAATCAATAACTTGGCCCGTCATCGAAACTTTCCAATGATTTATGAATTCTAAATGATCCTTGGAACAGGTGTGATAAATCATTTTTCTCACGATCACGCATCGACTGCATGACGACACGATCCCGAGATCCTTCGAGTCATTGATTAGTCAATAGTATGGAACAAAAATAACGACATATGGCATAGTGCACAAGTCAAAACAAAAAAAAAGTGTGTCGATGACGAATGGGTGGAAGTATCAAATTGATACCAACTTGTGACATTTTTCCGCATCAAGATGTACGCTTAAAAAAACCGTGCAATCAGGATTGATGATATCCCAAATTACTTGATATAAAAAAATACCAATTCTATGCTTACATAATCGTCGAATAATTACTTATCAATTTTCAAATAAACTTTTTCGCCATCGCGAGAAACATTTTATAAAACTGGTCATAACGCTGTATTATGAAAACGGTTAGAGATAGGAGAAAAAGTGTTAAATGAATTTTGTTCCTCATGTAAAATTACACATTTTACGTTATATGACTTTTGTCTGTATCTCTCAAAGTTCGGGAGATATCACGGCCGGAAGGTGCATGAGCATTGCGCGAGAGGCTCGCGAGTTTTTTTCAGGCGGTCGGTAAATTATTGGGTCGACTCACAGATTCTTTTTTTAATGAACAACTTTACTAAACGTGAGGCTAATTTTCATCAAACTTTTTCCCCAGTGTAACATATATATAGTCCACGTGGATCGATCGTCTGCGCAGGAAGGCGGCGGGCGGGGGGAGGGGGGTGGCGGGTAGGCGCGATCAGGATAATGACGTCCTAATTAGTCACCGACACCACTTATATTTCCTGAGATATCACTGGTACACACCCAATCAGATAAGAATGAACACGAAACTTCATCACTCAATCGAGCGGAATAGACTGAATTAATTACACACCACAAGCACCAATTTATAAGCAATTTCCTGGGAATCACTCACAATAACAATCCTATAAAAAGTTATTTTTTAATTCACTCGATAATCACTTAATCCGAAAGATGGCCCATCTCGACGATCGAACGGGAATTGTGGATCTTAATGTTGTAATGGACGCTTTGCAAAAAGTTCAATGAAAAATCGGTGTACAATTTTGTAATAACCAATAACGTTTCTGTTGCGCTTGAAATTTCGACATTCCCGGTATCGATTACATTTTCCGGAGGAGATACAGCCAATGAAACCGCAGCATCCGACGAAAATCAACTTTGCCAATTTACTGAATTCCACTATCACTCTGAACGATTAATCTGTTGAATTAAACCGCGCTTGTTCCATTTTCTACCATCCCGAAAGCAAATTGACCACCACAATGGTCCAAGATTTATCACTTGACAACCGTCATGACGGCACCACGTGACATTTCATTGGCTGAGATCCGTACGGAAAACACAATCAGTATTCAAAGCGTCTTGGATAATGTAAGAGGAGAAAAAGTTCCGCCCACTTTTCACAACTTTTCCAAAATGTCCATTACGTCCTTGAGGTGAACTTACGCCAAGTTTGTTAGTTGATGGTTGGTAAGGAACTGGTGGGGCCTCTCGACGATAGCTCACTATGACTGCACCTTCACTGACCAACGTGCGAAAGCACTCCCGTTTGTCGCTCATTGGATTGAGAGGTGGGGAATACGTGCAGCTGAGGTTTTTTTTCGAGACAGTGAAGGGATAAACAACGACGACGGGGGGATAAACTTGGGATGAATGTCAATTGGAACGAGCGGGCTTCATCCTTGAGTTCACAGGTGGACTTCCTTTAGGGGGGGGGGGGGGGGGTGATTGTTCGATTTGGGCCGGGGGGGGGGGGGGCTACGAGATTTTTGGAGAGTGGGGGTCCAGATGATGGGAGGCTGAGACGAAATGGGTACATCCCAAAAATTTGGAAGCCCTGGAAATTTCCAAAATTTTTGAAATGTAGAATCAGATTTTTGTTTTTTTTTTTTGGTAATAGGAATCAGAATTAATCATTAAATCATCAAATTACATGAGATTTGTACATTGGAATTAGACTTTGAGACAATTAGCAGTTGCCCGTGTCTCTGGTCTGGATCTCTGTATGGCTATTCAATTGTCCATAGTGAAGTTTCTTGGTAAGTCAACAAGGGGTATTGTTTAAAGCTGCAGGCGCGTGGCCCAACGGATTCTCTGAATACTCTGCGGATGTCAATGGTTTCATTTTGAAAGTGAGATCGGTTCAATTTTCGTGTGACGACATGCTTCAAGGAAATGTATTTTCTCCAACATTTGTCCTTGAATCATGTCATTAATTTTTCATTTTCTGGTGTATATCAACATGCAATTTTTGAATGCAAATTCAATTTTTCCGCTCTGCAAGATACCCTATGTATCATCTCTTGATTTTTCTGTATTTCCTGACGAAATGTTTGTTTATTCGCTGTTATTGAATTACCCTGAACACTCACTCTGCTTTTACGATAGAAATCAGAATTTTACAAGACATTTTATGAGCCACAATTCCGGTCTCAAGAAATACGAGTCAAGTTGATTTGCGTCACGCCAGAAGAGGATGATCTGAAAGATTATGTCAGGAAAGTAATGCAAAAGTCTGGGAACTTTGAGAATTGCCAATACTGAATGTTTCATATTTTATTTTCTATATTATATTTATCTATGATAATAACAATGATAATGGCAATAGTAATACCAATAATCAATCCTTTGGATGAAAAAAAATTTTATCTTACGAAATCTGTATGCTTTGTAAATGAATAATTAATCAATCTAGTCAATAGATATGGGTCCATGCCCAGGTGGGCAATTCGAAGCTTGAACGATGAGATCAATCTTGGTGTTATGACCAAAGGGTCTGAATATAAACAATTCCGTTACTTTCTCTTCGAATAATAGCACACATTTAAATTCACATTTTTTCGTCAAAGGAAATCATTGTCTTAGGACATAAATCACACTCTCGAGTTGGCACTTCACCTCTCAATGAATAAATACTCCAGACTAGAAATTTGGAGTCAATTCTGTTCGTTTTTAATCCCTTAATTTATGACCGGATAAATACCTCCGGAACTGAGATTTATCTCAATATTTTTACGTTAAAAGAGCCATAAAATCTCGCTGATTCTTTCGTCATAGGGTGAAGTGTTAACACATGTGTTCATGAAAGCAAAGGCCTCAGTCCTCGTGGACTGACCCTTCAGGCCCAATACTAGCCAATAAGAAACCACCAAACAAACTTTCCACCCTCTATCAGACAACTCCCAATAGAAGGAAGCAAAAATAAGGAAACATCCAATGAGAAATCCCTATGACTCCCTTCTCAAACTTCCCACATTTTTGACCACATAAAAAGAAAAATCAGAGTTAGTATTGCTCTAACAACAGCGGTAAAAACAGCTAGATAGAGAATCAGTGAATTCGAAATTAAATTCATACCTTTGAATAATTTACATTCAATTTTTAAATAAGTTACTTTCGTATATATATACACAATCTAAATATTAATTAGAGTAAGTCAATTGTGTTAAGTTCATACCAAAAACATTGAAGGATTAAGTGTAGCTGTGTAATTAGTGATAACAAAAAGACTAAAATATACGTGAATAAGTTTGTGAATATAAAAAATTGGTGTTGATGTCAAACATTATTTAACATCGAACCTCCTTTTCAGAATTTAGAATAATTGACTGGAAGGTATAGAACTGTTTTATTATTATTTTTTTATTTGAGTGAACTCTTAACACTTGGTCGGACGTTCGATGCCGAAGTTTGGACGTGATAGCTTCGACATAGCTTCATCCCATGTATAAGACTAGATCAAATCAAGCTTAGTTATATCAAAGTTATCCAAGCTTTGTTGGTCCAGCTTGGCTTAATCTTAGCGTTCCTAGCGTGGGTCCACAGGCAGGATCCAATTTACGTCCAATATTGGACACATACGTACATCCAAGCTTACTAGAATCATCCAAACCCAAGCTTCAGAAACCATGTTGTGCTAAGCTTGGTCCGAGCTCAGCTTTGTTAGCTTTGAATCTTAGCTTTAACAACCATGAATCCCAGATTGCTCATACCATCTAAACCCAAGCGTCTGAACTAAGGTTGAACTAAGCTGGTTGAAGCATATTTTGCCTAGTTTCGATTTACCGCCTTCAGCAAAACTCTGCTTAATATTGGATTCATATATAAATCCAGGATTGCTGCACCACCTAAACTCAAGCTTGGGAACGAATGTTCCATTAAGCTTGGTGCAACCTCAAAGTTCCTATCTTCGAAGTTTGAACCAAGATAAATTTTGTACCTCGGACCAAGATAATTTCGATGCTTCGACCACGAGAAACTTTGGAACTTGGACGAAAATGAATTTGGAGGCTTACACCAAGATGGAGTCCGCAGCTTGAATGAAGATAAAGTTCGAAGCTTGTATTAACCTACGTAACCAAGCTAGGACGAAGCCTATTCTCTAAGCTGGGATTGGTGTTACATTCGCATGTTCTGCACAAATTGACCGGGGCTTCAACACACAGTTTGGGCGAAACTTAGTCAAGTTTCGTTCAAGCTTTGATCAAGCTTCATCGTATGGTCAATTCCCGCCTGGGTGTTAACTCAGCCAATTTCAGAAGTTTTTTTATGGGGCTCGAATGGGTCACAATGATTTACATTAAAAGTTTGAACCTCCATCTTTCTTTTAAATACAATGAAATACTTCGTTATTACATATTTCCACTCATAATCGCCTCCTCGAGTATTGGATAGGTGTAATTAAAAATGACGATGGGATCATTAAAACCATGACAAGCGAAATCCAGTTCTTTTACAAAGTTCGGAAAACTCGCATTGAGAAAAACTTTGCGTACGCCAACTTTGACGTACTGAATTATGGTATGCTAGAAAATTTTCTGAGACCTCCACGAGGTCTCAATGAATGATGTGGGGTAGGTGGAGAGTCGGTACGATATTCCATTTGAATTTAAAATTATCGGTCGCTCTACCCTTGCTCAGGGCTCACGAAATTAGGTACGTTATGGCGTCCATTAAAGGATTAAGAATTCATCAACGATTTATTGTTGGTGATCGTCAAAATTTTGGAAGTTATAAACATTGTAGAAGGTTTAAAAAAAATCAAAAATTCAAAACACTTTCAATTTATTTTTCATTTTAAAAGAGTCAGAAAATTTCAAAAATTTCAAAAATTTCAAAAATTTCAAAAATTTCAAAAATTTCAAAAATTTCAAAAATTTCAAAAATTTCAAAAATTTCAAAAATTTCAAAATTTTTAAAAATTTCAAAATTTTTTAAAATTTTAAAGGTTTTGAAAATTTGAAAATTTCGCAAAATTTCAAAATTTCAAAACCTGCCAATGTCACAATTTTCCAAAACCTCATAAGTTTCCTTAGTTTGTGTAAAAAAACAATTTTCGAAATTGTTCTGAGCCAAAACAAAAATTGTCCTATGCTAGACTTCAGAAATCTAAACTGACGTCCGAGTCACCTAATTCGAAGCAATCCCATAGTATACTTGTACCGCGTCAACTCCATTTAGAGCGTAGAATTGTCTGAAAAGTGGAGTTTTCACGATTGCGGGATGCTGGGTGATCGGAGACTTAAGCAGAAATTCCTTGTGGTGAAAGTCTTACGTCAGGCGCATGACCATATAGATATTCTGATTCGACAGCTGTCGATAGTTACTTTGCGGTAATTGATGGAGTGAAGTAACTACAGCAAATCTCTCCCGATTCATCAAATTTTGTTGCACACTTTTTTCATGATTTTTCTCAGCGGCGAGAGCGTTGTCAGGAGCGGCCATCATATTGATAAAAAAAAAACATGAGATGTGAAACATATAAAGTAAAGTTAATTTTTTTTTTTTTTGTAATTTGAGCATAATCAATCCCATCAATTTTCCAAATATCCGCTGCGAATCAGCTAACCAGAACTAGTGAAAATTTCAAATTGATTGGAAAATCGACGTAAAAAATTGACCAAAAAAATTATTGTAATCAGCAATTGAAGTGTCTAAAAGCAGAAAAGAAAGTATACATTGCGCTCCAATTTTTTCAGTTCAAATTAATTCCAAAATTAACTGAGAAAATTGACCGCAAAAATTATTTCATCCTGAGGTCGAGAAATAATCGCAATTACGAATTTTTATTACACGGATCTCCGGTGCACATATTTAATTGAACATTTACCCGGAAGTTTCTTTACCATGAGGAAGAAAGCAATAATTATGCGTGAGACTGTCTCCCATTCATTTGAGAGAAAACTTTTCTAAAATGTAAAGTGCAAGGAGGAAATCCTAGCAAATTGCGTACGACTGTTTCAAAAACTATATTTTCAATGCTACACAAAATTTCGAAGTTTACATTTCGTTTTTTTAACGGAAAAATTTCATGAATGATATTTGATTTTTGGAGTAGTTAAAATAACTGTCGCTACCCTAAAAGTTTTATAAAGCTGGTTATACCAAATGCAATGGCAATTGTTATAATTTTTTTTCCGCGATAATGAAGGCCATCGCACGCATCGATTTCCACAATTTTTCAATCCCTCCGCCTGTTTATATCCTTGCATCGACTAAAGTATCGAGAGGAAACCATCCAATGACGAGGGGATTGCATAACGCCAACGATAAAATTGCAGTTTAAACGATCAGGCACGTCAAAGGTTGACTCAATCGTCACAACTACATTCTTCTACGACAATTAGTACTGTATTTTACAATTAAATGTCTCAATCTCTAGACCTTATAGAATCTGATTAGAGACACATCTTTCCGGCAATTTATCCAATTAAATGAAACTAAACTCCGTTTTAGAAATCGTTTTATTTCATTTGATGCTTGGGAAAGAGCTATTATTATTGACGTTATTATTGGCATTATTACAAGTTTTTTTCTATTCAATATTTTTATATATATATAATTTTTTTTACATGTACTTTCCAAAAACTTTTTGAGAAACCGTGAAAATGATTTTGGAATCGCATTGCCAGATGAAGACAGAGGTCATATGGAAGATATCAACCCGCGCAAATGATATAGCAAACATTTACGTAATCCCCCCGCTTCCACCTGTTCTTATTTGTACCAAGATCCAGTCCATATTCATTGGAAATTCAATGTTGTGTTGGCATATATTAATATTCATGATGTCTGGTGTTATCTAGTGTCGTCCTCGTCACTATTGGTTCCGTGCTAGAAGTCGCAGAGAACAACACATTTTGTTGTTAATTTATGAGTTGAACGCCCACAAATTAAGCAGAAAACAAAGTATTGGGGGTGGTTTGCAAATAACATGCAGAGAGGATTCGTATGTTCTATTTAAATATTTCTGGCATTGATATATTCATATGGATTTCGAGAGCATCGATACATCCCTAGTCATCATAAAAATTTTGGAAATAAAAATTTCAGGAATTGGGTTACCATTTTTGTTTTTTGAAAGCTTTCACTTTTACGAATCTCCCTAATTTTGAGCTAAAAAAAATCGAGAATTTCAGCAAAAAATAAAAACAAAAAGCTACAAAAATTTCTAAAATAAAAAAATTCAAAAAATAAAATTTCAAATGAAAAACGAAAATTAATGGAAAAGTGAAAAAATACAGTGTGTCAAAACGAAAGTGAAACTTCTAGTATTCTTTAAGTACTCCTCTATCTCGTTTCATTTCACGAGACCGGTGGCGCGTGCTGCGCACGCGCATTTCCTTTTTCCGCCGCACTGACTGGTGTGGCGTTGGTTTCGGTCTTACGTTTTTCGATATATATCGATAGTTTCTTTCGTCTCTCCTTTTTACTATAGGAATAGGATTCTCTCTTTTTTCCGTCTTAGGTTAGTTTGAAGATTATAGGCTAAATAACTCAGCGACGGAGCATAGATTTTCTTCCCTAGGGGTCCCCACCACCTGGCGATGACGGGTTTTCGTGACGATCTTGAGTCGGTTTTACTTCGGTCGTTGAAAATGCAGGACGCGCGTAAAGAAGTTTCACTCCAAAACATGTCAAAAATTGTCTTGAAGCGTTAGATTTATGCGCGTCTTGAGCAACAGTAAAGTTGGTTTCCCTCGCGCGAACCATAGCGCATACACTGCGAGCCTTGAAACCATGGAGTCCCATGGCCTGAGAAATGAGAACAGAGTTGGATGCGAGAAAGGGAATGCAGAGTTGTAACGCATAGTTTTATGATGTTACGAGTGAGCGGGAGCCCTGTGCCCGTGAAGCATCAAAAGTGAAAGATTAAAGTGACAGTGTAGGTATACTTTTCAACGCTGACCTTTGGGTCGGAGATTCTTGTTATTGACTTCAAAAATTTAATTAGATGGAGGTGCTGATGTTTTGACATCTCAAGAGGCACTACAGTTTTAATTTGAATTAATTAATGTTGGAAGTAATTAATTTCTACGGTATTTTAATCATTTCATTTTAATTGGTTTCAGAAGTTTAAAATTTATACGGAAACATCAAAAAATGTGGATTTTATGAAATTATCCGCAGTGCTTAATTGCATATTTTGTAAACTGCGGCGATCTTGAAAAGTTTCCAATTGGTATTCACGAAATTGACAAAATTTATGAAATTTGAGATATTTGCAAAATTTAAGAGATTTCGAAAATTAACTCAATCTCGGAAATCGTCAATTTTTATTCAAATTTTCCACTTTTAAAATACTTAATAGAATTTTTTATTTTATCAAAATTTGCAAAAAAAAATGCGTTTCTTCCAAATTTTCCAAATTCTTAAAATGTTCAAATTTTTCAGAAATTTTAAATATTAAAAACGAAATTGGATTATTATTTCGTAAATCTGTTTTGCTAGGGACTTTCTCTCATTCTATATTGTACCCAAGCAATATAATCCCGCATTGTTTTTACGGCTTTTCAAGAGGTCTTTTGCACGGGGGAAAGAATTAAAAAAAAACTTTTAATTCCGGAACATACACCCGAGAGATTGTGGAGAGCATTAAGCAGATCCTGGGGAAAAATCTAGAAGAAATGAAGTCGAGGGCTTTTCCACAGTTTTATTCAACGGAAGAGAGAATGTTCTCAGGTGTGAAGAATTTTAATGACTTTCCAATTGTTGTCAGCTCTGGTAAAATCACTTGTGAGGACGATTTTCAATAGGTTGGATGATAAATGATTTTTTGCAATATAGCATTTCATTCAAGCAAAACAAAATTCAAAATAACAAATTCATTTGAAATAATACGAATACATCTATCTGACAAAAAGACGAAATTAGTTCTTTGCTCCGTCGGAGCATAGATTCTCGGAATTTGTAAAAGTTTGGAGAATTTCAAAAATTATAGCGGTTGGAAAATTTCAAAAACCAAAAATCGCGATAGACCCAACACTGAAGCATTTTCTGTCACTGACTCTGTTTGAAATTCCCATGGCGAAATTCCTAGGCCTTGAGTCACCCAGCAAAATTTGAGTAAACACCGCTCGGACCCTTCCGAATTACACCGAAGGCGAACGACATCGACCTTTGCCGATACGACGCGTCGATGCCCCATCGACCCTCAACAAGTATCTAGCCCTTCGGTATAGAGCCGAATCATCGTTACGCAGATCAAGTATTAGTGCGTGTTTTTTGACCATACAATTAGAATCTCCGTATCAGTAGCTCGAGTCTGTAGAATCGAACGTCAACTCAGAAATCCTCCGTAAATCCTGACTATTAATACACAATCTCCAGTGATAATATCGAACATTAACAGTGATTCGCCGTTGAGTTATCAGTCAATCAACCGTGTGGTTTTTATTGTAAATAGCTAGTACAGCATCGTGCACCCAATCTTATTTTAAAAAGGACAGTGTGCGATATATATCGATTATATCGAAAGTCTGTCACGCTGAAAAGCGCGCGCAACTGCTTCGTTGACAGTGTAGTCTCTATCTCTCTCTGTCCTTATATATAAATGAGAGCTTCAATCAAGAGAATAAATCGATTATCGGAATCGAACTCGAAATCAGACAAGGAACGGCATGTGGCCGCGTAGCGGCCACCACATGAACTAGTTTTGTATAAATCGACACGGCTGCGGCCATACAGTAAATTGTGATGTAGTTATTTGGAAAACCCTCTCCAATCACTTCCTCCTCCCAACCAGCCGGAATCACTGAAAATTAACAGCATTTTAAACAGACTCTTATCTCTACCAGGATCTCTCAAACTAACCCCATATCTTCGTACAATACATAAAAAATTCCACATTCGCTCAATGTGCACAAATTTCTACTTAATGACTGTAATAACCGTATGATAAAGTCAGCGAAACCAATTAACGAATTCCCCCTGGTGCAGAAAGTGCCACAAAGACTGCAATCCTTTCATTACCCATCAATTTAGCGAGTGATCATTTAATTACCGAAAGCTACTCCGTCATTATTTCGACAGTGTGAGTTTTCTAGGGCCCGTCATTAACGGTATTAATCACGGCCTAATTGGCGCTGGTTATCGGGTCAGTGAGCATCTGAGGAATGGTTGTGTGATAATGACCGAGAGAAAGATAATGCTGATTCAGTCAACCCTCTTGTAAACATTAATATTAACTGAATTATCATGATGGGTAATTGGAACAATCTCAACGATACTTGTTTATCTAGAAATTCAAATAAAGTTCTATCGCGCATGAAACGCCTTCCGAATGGAGTGATAGAAATAGAAAAAATTTAATAACCAAAAAAAAATCAACAAAACTCCAAAAGTTTATGAAAGCTACAGTACAATCTTATTGTGCAGCACGTGTCGAATGCGGAAGAACTCGGGAGTACTCTGTCATCTTAACGAATCTTGTTAATTGTGTTAATTTAGAGAAGACGAGCGGAGCCAGCGGAGCGAATTACATCGAAAATTACGGGGGATGACGAGAGATTCTCAGTCTTGTAACTGTATTCATCTCGTAAACAGCAATATAGCTTTTTAGGCAACTTTGTCATCAATGTGTTGGGCATCAGTTTAATTTTTTCAGGTTATTAACCCGCTTCGGTCTCATTAACCCTTCATTGCCGTACAGTGGCATGGGCACCATTTTTTTCCGGGCTAAATCGAAGCATGTCATGAATTGGTTTTTTTTTTCGTTTAGGTTTCGGTCCGATTGGGATGTGCAGAGAATTTTTTTTGTCGATTTACGTCCTACTGCGGGAGCCAAAAATTCAATAAAAATTACCTAAAAAGTTACCAGATTTCGTGAAGTATTAACGGAATGTATCGGAATTCTTTCAGACGCGTCCGTAATTTTGTATTCAATCACGTTCCACCGAATTATGTGACTGTCCTCTGGTAACTTTCAGATTTCAAGTATTCTCCCCGTTTATTTAAAATTGACTGATTTAGTAATCCATTTAGAAAATATTGTGTAGAATTTTTTAGAATGACGTTGTTGGCATTCACAGGTGGGCACTTACTGATGAATGTAGGTCATTATGTGCGTGGAGTTAGTTCTGACCAATACGCACACAACTGTATTTTGTTGTGTATGATACGTATCGCAAGTAGTCGTTAGGCTTGTGAATTTAAAAAAAAATGCGCGAATGAGGCTCAACGCAATTTAACTAATAACAATTAATATTCTCGGCGCAATTAAGTTGAAACGTTTTTTTTTTTAATTGAAATGGAGAATGAGTGGGTGACGATGATTACTGGATTTTTATACACGAGTATGATTGTTTGCTCGTATTAATGGGGAATAATGAATTACTTTTTCGCGCTGGTGTTTCGTTTATGTAAGGCTGTACATGTAACAGTCTGGGTGATTCATTCGTAGGTGTGGGCACATAATGCATTTCATTTGAGCATCAGATTTTGAAGGTTGTTGTCTCGTAAACTTTTCTGACGAGTTTTTATCGAAAATTGTATGGCAAGTACGATAAAAAATTCCTTCAATTACTTTTTGTAGACGAAGTTAAGTTCTACAAAAAAGTTCCTATGAAGTGCCTATTCAGTTCCTTTCGATTTTGTGAGATATCCAAAATTCCAAAAATCTCAGATTGCTCAAAAATCCCAAAAATCTCAAAGATTGCAAAAATGGTAACAATTTCAAAAGTCTCAAAAATCTTAAAAATCTCAAAAATCTAAAAAATCTCAGAAATCTCAAAAATCTCAAAAATCCCAAAAACCTCAAAAGTCTCAAAAATCCCAAAAATCTCAAAAATCTCAAAAATCTCAGAAATCTCAAAAATCTAAGAAACCTCAAAAATCTAAAAAATCTCGGAAATCTTGAAAATCTTAAGAAGCTAACAGATCTCAAAAACCTCAAAAGCCTCAAAATTTTCAAAAATCTCAAAAGTCTCAGAAATCGCAAAATCCCAAAAGTTTTAAAAAATTGAAAAAAAAACAAAAATCTCAAAAATTTCAAAAATACTAATAATATTAGGAAAATTTTCAAAATTTCAAAATTCATAACGATATATGAGAACCCAATGAAAAACAAAGAAGAGAATAGTTTGAACAATTAATCGTAGTTATCACGGACTGGGATGATTCCCTGCCCAAGAATGCCTCCCTCAAAAAAATTCCAATGAAACAACTATTCCTGTATTCACCTCCTACAAAATCCATTGAATCATCGTGCAATAATTCCGCAATTCACTCACTGAAACAATCGATTGAGACACGAATAACATAATCAAGCGCTGATTAATATTCTCAATGAGTAATCGTGTACTTTCGTTGAATAAATTTCAAAGTCACGATATTGCATTATCGCCTATCGCCCATAGTGTATTCTATATAGTTTACAAAAAATCAATGAAACAATTTCGTGATTCCTATGTACCCAGGGTGAGTATTCCAGTCAGAGTATCTAGATCATTACCGACTGGAAGCTTTGTACCGACTGAAATCAACGCTAATACTGCTGCATATCTGCTCTACCGATGGAAAATCAAACCATATGTAAACAAGTTCCTAACTTACCGACGTTGAAGATAAATGATTCTGGTGTAACGAGTGGTTTCTCTTTTTTGTTTTTACATTTTCAAATTTTCGGATTTTTTTTAAACTTCCTAAACTTTTTTTTTCACCCTGCCAATTTTGAAAGGATTCATTATTTTCTCGAGTTAAGTCTCTCGATTTCGCTAATCATCTAAAACGTGTATAGATTTTGACATTTCTGAAATGAATTGTGGTTGTTTTTTTTTTGGCGCCTACATCTCAGTGACCTAGTCGCATACCATCAAAACGTCGATAGCAAGCTTTTTTGGCGCCGATTTTTTTGCACCGATTTTTTGGAGGCGATGTTTTGGGACCGATTTTTTGGAGCCGATGTCTTGGGACCGATTTTTCGGCGCCGATTTTTTGGAGCCGATTTTTTGGCGCCGATTTTTTGGAGCCGATGTTTTGGGACCGATTTTTTGGAGCCGATGTCTTGGGACCGATTTTTTGGAGCCGATTTTTTGGCGCCGATTTTTTGGAGCCGATGTTTTGGAACCGATTTTTTGGCGCCGATGTTTTGGCGTCGACTTTTTGGCGCGAATTGAGCTGAACCACACCACCAGAGATTGATGAATTCACTGAATATTAGGCGCCAATCCCATATCATCAAACCCACCCCCAGCAGGTTTTTTGGCGCGAGATGAGCTAAATCACACTACAGGGGATGAAGAAATTCATTACATATCCGGCGCGAAAAGTACGGTGCCGTAAACTACCGGAAGAAGACGCAACATCCGAAAGGACCACCTTAATTCCTCAATGATAAGAGATGATTCTTGCACGTATGAAATTCGAAGTAAAAAAAAACGAATTATTGTGGGCGTTGCCGCGTCTCGCCCCCGCAAGTATCCAACTGAGTCTGGGCACTCCTTGGCTCGTAGTAAAATGAATAAAAAAAAAAATATGATCATTCAGCACTGTGCCTCGTGAGATTCAAAGAAAATCATCATGATGCAGATAAATTAGTGGCTTTGTACTGCCAAGCAGGGTTAATATTCACTTTTGCATGGGGAGACAATTGAATTGCGGTAACACAACCACAAATTACACTCATTTCTCATGAGTATCGTAATATTTTCGAGAAAAAGGCTGAAAAAACCAGGGGAAAAACAATAAAGCGAGGTTTGTACCAGACTGAAAATGGGCGTATGCAGAGTTTCAATGTACTTGCAACTAGGAATTTGGAGCTGCATGGTCATCAAATTTATGGAAATACGCATGGGAAATTAATACTGTATGGGGTTATTTCAATGGGAACAGACGCAACCGATTTCGAAATTTCAAGTTTGCGAATATTTCACATTTTCGTTTTTTTTTTCAAATTTTCAATTTTCAGAATTTCTGGAAAAATTGAAAATTTTAGAACTTTTGAAATTTTGAAATTTTGAAATTTTGAAATTTTGAAATTTTGAAATTTTGAAATTTTGAAATTTGGAAGTTTTGAAATTTTGGAATTTTGAAATTTTAAAATTTTAAAATTTTGAAATTTTGAAATTTTGAAATTTTGAAATTTTGAAATTTTGAAATTTTAAAATTTTGACATTTTGAAATTTTGTAAAATTGTTGAATTGAAAAATAAATATCAAAATGGCATTTTCCAAGCTTTCTGAACTTTCTCAAACTTTGAAAATCTGAAATGTTTCTCCGACTTTTGTACTATTTTTAAAGCTTCATTAATATCTCCCAATTTTTTTCGGCCGATTAATTACTTTTGTGAGGCAGCATCATCAGAACAAATTGTCACAGGGGAGATATCAATGATGCTATACCATTTGTAAATTGGCATCATTCCTTCGGGAATATCGAGGTCGTCGGAAGTTAATTTACTACCGTGTCCACTCCCTCATTTTAATCTGCCGATGAAATCAAATCCCCGCGCTCAAACTGGTCCATGATACTGATACTGATAAAACACCGTAATCTAGGGAATTGTTTTCGTAGCGAGGCACTTTACCGAATTACCAAAGTTGAATCTTGATAAATATAGCAAGTCTCGGTATAAACAGAAGTTTTTTTATCGACAAAAAAAAAATTTTGGACCATTTATGGAGTCTGTGAAATTATCTTGAAATAAAACTGATTGTTGATTAATCAAAGTAATGTATTGAAAAATTTCCAAATTTTCAAATATTGGAGTACCGGCGTGGTAAAAGGAGATAACTGATTTTCTCCTTGCAGTCAGCTTTTGCTGAATATCTGGGAACGTGAAGGAGATAGCGGAATTTATATAAATACTTTTTTGCGGAGCAAGAGGAGCTCGACAAAAAAGGTTGTTATGAAAAAACTGCTATCTCTATTAGATTCCGAGATATTTATCAAAAACAGGCGGGAATCAAAAGTCACTTATCTCATTTTACCCTTTTGGGACAGATTTCATTTTTTTTCAGCTCTCAATTTTTTAGAAAAAAAATGTCTTCTCAACTTTTGGCAAATCCTTCAAATTGGAAAATCCCTGAGCACGTGATAACATCATTATAATCGTTTCAATCTTGGCATTTGCGACGACGCCGCAGGTGCAAAGGCCAGCTGCATAGAGTCACGGCTCGGGCTACCGTTTCACTGGCCATAAAGTCGTGATTCACGTTCCCTCCCGTGATTCACGTTCACCTCCTGTCCCCCGTCAGTTCATTGGCAAATCCCAGCGAAAGTAAAATGCCCACTTGGCAATTTGTCAATGCTCCCTTTGCCATCGCAATCTTGCCACGCGGTGAGTGTCGCACGTGATTCTTAACATTGCGGAAAAGTATATCACCGTTACCGTGAAATTGCCATTTTTTTTTTGCGTTGGTAATTCGCGTGAGTTGCGGGGATTAAAAGGTTTACGGCGGGATATTGAGTTAAAATAGAGCTCTTCAAGGAGATCAAAGATTCCTATATGGCAAAAAATAGGGAGAGAAAAATAGCATGAAAAAATTGTAACATTAAGGTAAACGTTGTAAGAAGAAAAAAAATTGGAACATATTCGAAATTTCAAAATATATATTTTCAGCAACTTGTAGAGATATTCCGAAATAAATGAAAGGGTTTTGTAATTTGCAAAAAAATATTCAGAATTTGGAAAATGTCAAAATGTCAAAATTTTTGGCGACTTAAGAAAAATTTAAAATTGCAAAAGATCTGAAAAGTTAATTCAAAATTTTCTTCAGAAAACACAACACAGTTGATGATTTTTGAAAAAACGTTTGAAAAACTATGGAGTCCATAGAGCACGCCCTAATGCTTCCTGCCCCCTGAATTATTAAATTAGACGCTCAATTACGGGGACCACCATCCCACGCATTCATTCTGTCTTGGATGAGTAATTGTTATTATGTCCTCCTAAATATGGGTATTAATTATGTAGATAATCAGTGTAATATTGGGCAAGAAACTGGGAACTTTGAAAAAAAACAGAAGAAAAATTTCATGTCCAAAATGGTCTACACGGAAAAATCTTATTCCATTTTTTCTGATGGTCCAAATTACCACGAATCTATCAACAGCTCGAGAAAAGAGTTCATTGAGCCCAAAAGAATTCCCCCAACAGTAATTCTCATCAGTCCCGCCCCCCCCCCTCCCCCCCAAAGTTCAAGGAATCATGCGCAACCCGGTGCAATGCGCGCGCATTCCCGCGCGTGCTAAATTCAAACGCTCGGACGCCGCCCGCAAACTCTACCTGTGTTTACGCCTTAACTATGCAAGTAGGAAAAACAATTATTAAACATAAAATGTGCGCTTTTATGTGGGGAACACTTTTCATTTAAGACAATTTTTCGTATCTGTAACCGTTGAGTAGATACGGAACGCCAGCGTTGTTGACGCATAACGCAAGCGAGGGGCTAGTAACTCCTGAAATCATGGTGTCACCTGCCGTTGAAGTCAATTCGGAAATCAATGAAATCACTGAAGTCAGTCAAATTACATGATTCCCACTCGTGAAATCATCTGTTGAAGTGAGAGGGAAATCATTTGAAATCACAATGAAACCAATTGAAATCAATGAAATCAGAATCAGTTTAGACAAAAAAAAAAACAAATGTCCTACGGCCACAGCCGATGACATCTCAGGGGTGCATCGATATTAAAGCATATCGAAAAACAGTTTCACCCCCCACGTTCGATGATGACGGAAACTTAAAAGTTGACCGAAAAATGTTAAGAGAAGTCAACAAACATTTCTAATACTAAGGTGTGAATAAAAACAGAATATTTTGCGTTGTAAAGTTGTGTTAATAATAAAAAATTATTTGCGTTAAACTATTATTTTCATTTTAGCTCGGTAGGATTTCAGTGACTGAAATGATAATGCAATCATCGATTTCAATTTAATGAAGTCACTGAAATCATTCATTTCAATGGAATGGAGTCAGTGAAGTCATGAAATCACTGAGAATCACGATTGAACTCATGATTTCATGCAGCCATTGAAATCATTGGTGAAATCACTTGAAATCGACTGCAATTTGAAGTCATGGTGTCACTCAATCGTCGAGTTATTAGCCCCTCGAACGCAAGAGTACAGAGAGGTGGGAAAAAATCTATAAATGACTTTTGGAGGAGACAATCAAGTTCATGACATTTAATCGAAGGTTCAGAATGTGAGGATTCTCGTTGCGTTATAATTTACGAGGATTTTACGTGCGTTGACACCTACCATGACTAATTCGCATAATTACAAGATTGTTTCAAGGTTATTCCTTTTTTCAATGCTCGCGCAGTGTGTTCTCATTCATATATGAATTAATTGAGGATACATATCTCAGTTGATTGAACAATTCGAATAGTGCGATGGAAATTGCTATTTGCAATCATGAGATCGGGTCTGCGGAAAAATTGAAGCTGCCGCAAACCAACCTAGACATTTAATGTATGGAAATTTTAAAACTGAAAATTGTACCCACAGTTCACGAAAATTCACAGAAAAGACCAATCATATAGAAGCAATTTATCCTATTTTTTGTTTAGATACGCAGTACATAAGTATTGAGAATTGCCGAGGATTCCACTCGCGTTGACACCTGTCATCAGCTACCGTGCCACTACTGGACATAATTATAACGTTTTTTTATCGGTAATAACGCAGGCTTGCGTGAGACTAAACAGCACTTGTAAATCCTCTGTGTTACAAGTGTATTTGGAAGTAGGGGGAGATAAATTGCTCAGTCACCCAAATTACATCGACCCTTGTAATTGGCTACGCACGTCCAATGCTTGGATCGATAGGTTACTTGGGTTGATGGACCTTTGCCTTGTCTACCCACGTTGCAATGCACACGGCTCATCATGACTATGTTGATTCACTTTTATCCTCGCGTGCATCACGTAACAGGGTGTTAGCCGTCCAGTCGTTGGGAGGCTCGTCAAATTTTTGGGCAACGTCTTTCGGTAAGACGATATTAACTATTGAATAAAATTAGAATTTTGTCGGATATCTAATTAAACATTCCTCTTTGCTCTTTGCTTTTCCTCTTCAAACGCACCCACCTACCCAGCCACCCAGCCAACCAACCAACCCTACTAGCCAGCCACCCACCCACCTGTACAGCCACCCACCCGCCCACCTTAATAGCCAACCACCCGCCCACCCTAATAGCCAGCCACCCGCCCACCCTAATAGCCACCCGCCCGCCCACCTTAATAGCCACCCACCCACCGGCCCACCCTAATAGCCCTCCCACCCATCCACCCTAATAGCCAACCAACCACCTACCCTAATAGCCACCCACCCACTCACGCTAGTAGCCAGCTACCCACCCACCTTAATAGCCAGCCACCCACCCAACCACCCACCCAACCAGCCACCCACTCATCCACCCACCCAACCAGCCACCCACTCATCCACCCACCCACCCATCCACTCACCTACCCACCCACCTACCCACTCACCTACCCACCCACCCACAAACAAACACAGACACACACACACACACACCGCTGAAAGGGTCAGGTTGATGAACAAACCTCAAGTAACGTAAAAATCACATCATAATTCTCCTTTTCGATTTCCGGCATCATTAAAATAAGTTGCCCGGTCGGGAAGTTGAAGTCAAATAAAGACTGATAAATTAAGAGCACTTTTCATTTGGCTGCAATGGCAGAACAAGAGGACATGGAGCATTGACCTACCCCCGAGAATCACTTGATTTAATTGGAGATACATCCCGGATCTCGAGCCCTTACAAACACGACATTGAAGAGTTAATAAAAAAGAAAAAATATATTGGCGAGTTGACTCATGGCCCGTCTGCTGCTCTCCTAAGCCGAATTTCGTGTATCATATATCTCGTTTTTTTCCGTTCCCCTCGAAATTCAATGCTGCAACAGAGATGGTGAGATGCAACAGCATCCAATAGCAAAATGGAAAAAAAATATTTTCAAAGGGAGACGAATGGATTCGCGCCAAAAATTTTGAAATTTTTTGCTTCACCTCTGTCAATTATATATATATGTTGAAGTCGCTTGAGTAATTTGCCCGTTTTTTAAGCACAATACATCATTCTTCACGAACTGTTCGGTGTGTTTCAAATTATCTTTCCACCGAATGCTTCTGAATAATAAAATAGAAGCGTCTGGGATTCAGTGCAACAGTCTGGTACTATAAATCCAAATATTTAACCGTGGGCCGTAAAGTTTTTTGCAGTACAAAATCGATAAAGCCGTGGGACTCGTTCATGTCCAGGGCCATAAAACAGGGTAGCGACTGGTAAAATCGTATGAAGTGGAAGGTGGAGCGTGTAAAAATAGCCCCTGCGCCACTGGGGTCCAAAAACTTCATTGGCAAAGGTAACAAATAAAAAATCGGGTTTACGCTTCTGAAGACACATTCAATTTTATGGGCAATCTAATGGCAATTTTCAAAAGAGTGATGCTAAATATACTTTGTAGCGGGGGAAAAATGACGAAAAGTTCAAGGTTAAATTGTTATTTTTTGTGGTCAAATATAGAATTGCAGTGTACGGCGATATTTTGATCAGGGTAGGTTTGTGACCCTCGAGGAGCAGCATCTTTACCTTCCTGATGTATGTATGTGTGTGCGTGTGTGGGTGTGTGGGTGTGTGCGTGTGTGGGTGTGTGCGTGTGTGGGTGTGTGTGTGTGCTCGAGGATCCACCACCATCGCGACGAAGAACGCGCGCCACCCGCGCAACTGCAATCAGCCACATCTCCTAAATTCTCAGAGTTACGGAAAAAAGCCATAAGACATTATATGTATGTTTTCGTGCAAGGAATAACATTCATTACTCACTTTTTCCTCTATCTCTGACCGTTCTCGCGATAGAGCCTTTTAAACAATTGAAATTATCGTTGACAATTTGTGAAAACAAAATGAATTCAGTTGATCCATTCATGAGAAACCACCTAAAAATCACTCACCTGCGGATGTAGACCCACACGAACACACACACACACCCCCCTCATCTATAGCAAGAAATTCTGAAGCACGGTTTGAAAATTGGGAATCAGCTTTTGAAAATCGTAATCGTCACCCGCAAAATCACGATTACACGTTTGAGTCTGTATAAAATTGCCGTAATTTGTGATTTTGTGATATCAGACTGGTCCAGTTTCTCCCAGCGAAAGTAAATGAAAACTTGGGCTCAATTGCTCCACATCGTACCACCATGTGAATTTTTTTGCGCATAACAAATTCAATCATTTTAATTTCCACAATATAAAAGTCATAAAATGATTACGAATTATAGAAAGCCCGGAAGCTCCTCAACTCTCTGTAAACCTTAGATGAAACGCCGAAAATTTTACATATATAGCCCGAAGATCAATTGAAGATCATTCCAAAAAAATTGTATGAGAGTTGCAAAATGTGTTAAAACCTTTAACAATTTTCAAAATTCCAAATCTGTAATGAAATAATTTTGTTCTCCAAGTTTTTTCTCCATATTCATGTTTAGTCTGGGTAATAAAAATCTTTCAATGCGATTAGAATTTGCCATTCGAAACGCCTGTAATTCCCTCAAATTAATTCTTTTCACTTCTCAAAATATGAAATTACCCACAATCTTGGAGATTGCATTCAATTAGAGGAAATAGCTTCCTGATAAGTGCAAAACACTTCTGATTTCCGGCGACTTGAATCAATTGAGCTACTTCAGAGCTCGGGCGATTAATTGAATGGAACTAAGTGGTACATGTGGCTACGTAACCTCCATAATCCCTACAAAGTAGAAAACTAGGGGTTTTTTTTAATTAAATAAATTCCAATTAACAGGAGGGAGGGGGAAATTCGAGAGATTAGGAGTGACTAGCACCATTCGCAAATTGTTGGTTATCTCGGCTGATACATGAGATCCGCAAGATTATTTCTCATTACATGGCCGGTGTGCTTCATGCACCAACATTATGGCATGTTCATCTCTAATTTCAGCGTTATAGTTGACCTCAATTGCATCTCGTCCATTGAATGCCATCCATAAATTATTCAAAATGGTGAAAGCCGAGTCTTGAATCTACACTGCAAATTACGTACTGTGGATTTAATTGGTGATGGCTTCATGAGCTTTCCGGAAATTTTTTTGGCACCTCGTCGTTCATTATAGGTCGCGAGGATTGTGAATTTGTGTACAAGGTGTGGGTGGAAAAATCTCTGACACGAAGAATCCATTCTATTGGGAGAAGATGTTTTTTGGGAAAATCCAATTTTGAATTTTTGTTCAAAAATTGGACTTTTTTCTGATGAATTTGGAGAAATTTGTCGAAAATTGAGGACTTTGCAAATTTCGACGAATTTCGAATTTTCGCGGGTCCGGAATTGGAGGCCTCGCCTTCTGCAATTGCTTCAAGGAGGCTATTGTGAGAGCTTCAATTTTTAATACGTTACCAGCTCCATAGCGAATCGCTTCCTGAGATATTTGAGTACTCACCTGAAACATTAATAGGAGAATGGTTTTGTTAGAGAATGAATTGGACTCGTGGCATAGTCTCAAGTGGGGGAAGGTTTAGTGGAAAAGTTTTGAGAGATAGGCTGAAAGTTTTTGAGATCGGGAACGTGACTTATATCGAGTTTTGTATGATGTGTGATCGTCTGAACATAAATATTTCTGTAGAATTGAGAATCGATCTTTTTTTTATGTTATAGCGCATGCTGCAGATTTAATTTTTTTTGCAAGGTGATTTGAGAATCATTCATTTTTGAGAGCCATATCTGACCGTTCCCATTTTCCATGAGTAATGGAACAGTGTGTGCTTCTTTTTTTCTTAGGACATTCCCATTTCCAAAATTTCAGTCCACGATTTTCGAATTGCGAGGCACAATTTTGAATTGGGAATCCACGATTGTCAAATCTGAAACCCCGATTCTGGAATCGTCATCCCCGATCCGTGTACCGTGATCCACGATTCTGGCATCGTGATCGACAGTTCTGGGCCAGGATTCTGGAACAGTGATCCACCATTCTGAAATCGAGTTCGACGATTCTAGAGCCGTCATACACGATCCGGGCACCGTGATTCATAATTCTGGTATTGTGTTCCGTGATTCTGGAACCGCGATCCACGATTCTAGAACGGCGCTTCCCAATTCGGAATCGTGTTCCACAATTGTGCCATCTCGATCCACGATTTTAAATCTGTGTTCCATAACTTTTGAATCTTAAGCGACGCGTTTGTAACAGCGATCCGCAATTTGGGATAGTGATCCACAGTTTTCGAAACCGTGATTCATGATTCACGTTTTACGATCCACGGTGATCTGCAATCTCAAAAGTGTGATCCACGATTTAAGGATCTTGATTAAGGATTGTCAAACCATGATGAATGATTTCGGACATTACGATTGAAGAAATTCTCATGTACATCACCAGAGATCGTGATTCGCCACTTTCAAATCACCATTCCAAATTCTGAAATCGTGATGCATCATCATCAAATCATGATTTCCGATTTTGAATGCATGATTCACGATTCCGGAAATTGTTTTACACAATTTCATAATTGTGATTCACGTTTTCATTTTTATTTCGATATTGACGATTCAATTTATTCAGACAACGTGAAGACACGATAATTTCTGCTTCGTCAGATCGCGGATGTTTATGCAAAATATACTTCGGAACATTGTCTCCTTCATATATGTATTTTTTTTTTCAATTTTAGCACGTACCCTCAAGGTCAATCAATCTACGTGACATGGTCCATGAATGCATTAGCCTGCCCTTTATTCGCACATGAGTTCCGACACTTGGGAACTCCCTCGAGCATGAAAATTTCACTGGATAATCGAGCGAACGAAGCGTGTAATCATGGGAGGACACTTGCGTAAACAGGGAATGTGTGCACAGTGGAATGATTAGAATTTTTTTCCGTTCGATCGGGAAAAAATGTGACACGTGGTAAATTATAATTATGAAACATGAATTATTGGAAAGGTCAAAGAGGGTGAAAAAATTGAGTGCATTTATCGGACATTCTCACAACAACACACATACACACTACCGGTCACAGGGTTGGGTTCAGTTCCTTCATTCAGACATTCTACATAATTTGTAAAAATCCCGGTCTGCTTCAATGGAAACACTTCGCCACTTGTCTGTGAATAAAGAGTGTACATCTATAGCGAAGGGTCAATCAAGGAAACATATAGTTACAGTGGCGTTGTCCCTTACCCATAACCAGATGTTCAATGAAGTGACAAAAGTTCACGAAATTCGAACAGATCCCACTGTTTGATTATCTTCCACTGTTTTAGTTATCTAAATTGACCATTTCCCTATCAATAACACTTAAAATCTCCGATAGCAATTCGATAAATACTGATCAAATAACGATCAAACTGTATTGGCCAAAGTACATGAAGAATGTGGCGACTTGCCAATAGATAAGATGAACAACCTTCTCTATTTTCTCAGCTCTCGAATTTGACGAAACCAAATGAAATGTCAAGTCTGTGAAGGACCTCACTGAACGCCTCTCAATGATGCTGTTCAGATGTGGGGAAGTTAACTAAGAGCATAACATTCAGGCTATAGTGCAAAAAAGCTGGTACCAACGTTTTTGCAAAGAATATGATTTCAAGGTGGACACACCCACTCACTCACCCGCCCACACCCACACATCCACTCACCCACCCACCCATACACACCCACACGCACTTACCCACACCCACACGCACTTACCCACACCCACCCCCACACACCCACACGCACACCCACCCACCCGCTCACCCACATACACATACTCACCTACCCACCCACACCCACACACACACACACACACACACACAAATCTCGCTACCACAACTACCCCTCCCTGTAAGTTCAAAGCTATAAATAATTTAAGTTCGTCTGCGGTCAAAACCGCTCAATGTACAAGCACCGGTACCCCTACGGTACTTCCAACCAACTTTTGGCCGCACAAATAAAACACCCAATAAAACCTCGAATTCGGTCAAAAACGTAATGAAAAAGTTCTGCCTTCACTTCAGCCTCTCATATTAGTTACTTTCAAGGATGTGAAAATCAGTCCTGAAATTGTGTTTTGGCAAGTAGAATGCATAAAATTTTGGCGGAGAGCCGGGCTTCATTTTTCAGACAACAAGAAATTTACCAGATATTTTGTAATGTAAAAATGAGGAAGAATGGTGATGGCCAGTTCAGGGTCTACTTCCGCAAATGTTGAAAACGTGAAGGGAATACCCACACGGAAGAATATACATCAAGCCAATTCTACCCATTTCATGACATATATCTGGAAATGTATTTTTAGCGGAATGTGCACAAGAAAAAATGAGTTGAGACTTAATAAGCCTCAGCGCTTTTCACAAAATTTCCAAATTTTTTTTTTAATTCTGGGCATTGGAAAAGTAAAAAAAATTATATTGACTGAATTCCTATGAAAAATTACAACAAAATTCTACAGGTCCCATGAGTTTCTTAGGAATCCTGTATATTATTATCTACTCTCCGACCCCCATTGAGCGCCCGCCCCCAATAGGAATAATTGTTCTTAGTCTCCATACAATTCTTGCCTCGCAACACCGCTTCCTCTCCGCAATTACATAAATTTATCGCACGGTCAAGACTCTACATATGCGTTGAGCTATTACAATTTTTTCCAGGCGAAGAGAAGAAAAAAAATCCGTCCGTTAGGCATTCTAAGAAGCCCGTGTCGATTAACCGTCGTGTCTCGAACTTCACAGACAGGAGTTACCTGTAAAGAAAATAATTGAATTCCACGAAAATACTAACGGGTCTTACGCTCCTATTGTGCAGGTCATGGTGAGAGTCAGGTAAAATCGATGGATACTCAATGATGCTCAATCAAAATCCCATTGCGGATATATCGAGCTTCAAGGATGCGCTGGAGTGAATGGAATAGTCAAGTGATTGCAGGTGTTTTTTTAGATTGGAAATGGACAAGAAAAATTATAGAATTGGTATATCATGTCTACATGTTTCTGCAAGAGTCCTCGAACCCTCCGGTAGGGGCGGCTGACCCGGCGGTGTGCGCGCGCACCCGATTCCCGCTCTACCGTCATCCGCTTACTACGTCAAAGGCGCGGAGTTCCCAGCTTCCGAAGGATGTTTCACGGCAGTGTCCATGAAATGAGCCAGCAAGTCCGGGCGGGAACCTCACCCAACACGGCGGGCGGGCAAGGGGGGGGGGGGAGAGGGTCATCGTAGCATAGGGATTTCTGAGGTTTACCCTGTGTTTAGAAATATGATACCCTAAATGGCGAACGTCGGTCCCAATCACATGGATGGGTGTCCAGTAGTCCCTCCCGAAGACATGCTCAGGAGCAGCTACCGTGGGGAGTACAAAATACACGAACGAAGGTAAAACACACACACACACACACTTGTCGTCAAAACAACATTTGCGTTGTAAGAAAATCATTAAAATTGCAGCGGAACCTGACAAAACGGAAAGTTTACCACGTGACCCCAACCGTCTTGCTTAGCCTACCACTTGTTCTGCATATGACACACAAACGAATGTCACAAGCAGTCATCATCAATCACTGGAAGTCATCAAGCAAATGAAAGTAATTTCATTTCGTAGATGAACGTGAAAGTAGTAGAGAAAAATTTATATATTGCGGACAGGTATATGCGGGTCACTACATCGATGATTGATACACTTATGTTGTAATAAAATTTTTATGACTTGTGTATAAGGAAGCTTAATACTGCAAAATCGTGCTTAATTAGGGAATCAATCACAAAGGCAATTGTTTTTTTACAAATTGATCGTTTTTATGGGTCGCTGCATTACGGATACTTTCACTCAATTTCAAACGTTCTCGGTTTAAATGCAGAGTGATTCATTGAATATATATTTCCGGCATGACGATAGAGTTACTGAGAAAAAAAATCGTATTAGGAGAATTATTCTTAAGTTGAGAATTCGTTGCTTGGCTTCACTTTGGTTGCAAACGACAAAGATTGATGACAAATAGTCTTTAGTCGAGAAACATGTAATATGTTTTAGCACAGATTTTTTATTGAAAAATGCAGGGAAACCTACTGACAAACTTGTGGAAAACTGATTTTCGGGAGCGTCAATTATGGAGGGCAAAAATTGTCCAACCGAGACGATAAAACTGTCTCCCTCCTTTTACTTTTGCTGCTTTAACTGAATATTGATTCAATTCAGGCGCATAGAAAAAAGGTAACGAAAAGTTATTCAACGAAAACTTAAGTAGCGAACAGAGATAGTACGGAATTTGATAAGCGAAGATAAGCGCATTGCTTACAATCATCATTAGGTAACGTCATTACAAATATTTTGATTGTACTAAATTGTGAGATAGTCAGTCAAAAAACCGTACTTTTTACTTCTTTAAATGAAGATTTAGATTTAGAAAATGATTCGATATTTGGGCGTGAAATTCAAACATAATTAACGCGTCTTTCTCCTGAATTCGCAGTATCATGGCGTTTTTATATCCTGTTTAAGGCCCCCCCTCCCTCTTTTTTTGGTCCCTTCAGTCGTCTGCCGGGACCTCAAGATCACGGCCCCCGATAAGCGACATTAATTTAAATCCCGACCCCGATGTTAATCCGCTAAATATACTTATGAAATCACGCAGCCAAACATTTGCCCGTACGGACCTGACTAAGATGAATGGTGCAAAAAATTATAATAAATGAATAAATAAAAAAAAATGGTGCAAAATGGGCGCAACCTATAGGGGCCCATAAAAAACAGCGCAGCGGGAGGGAAATCTTATTTTGCACCCACTGGGACGGAAAAAAAATGGGTGATATAACTATGACGTCATCACAACGATGCAATAAAAAAAGGGGAAAAAATTGCAACTGATGAAATGAAGTTTTTTATCATTATCACCAAAGTTAGATTCACTGAAGCGAAAAATTCATTAAAGTTAGAAAAGTTCCGATTATCTCATCAGTTCTTCAGACTATTTCCTTACTGATTATGCTTGAAATAATCTGTTGTTTCCCTCGTTCCAACCATTTAGGAAATATTCAACTGTACATGGATCTCTTAATTGCAACTACGCAACCCTACATCAGTTGCGTTAAAAGTCTGACATCCGCGTGGAAGGGGAAGACACTGCGCATGAATGGGCGGGCTCGCGCATGCGCCCTGTACTCACAAGCTACCAAAGTTAAGAATAGACGTATGAAAGTTAAGTTTCATTGCGCGTGAAAATCTGCACACATTTTTTTCTGTATGTTGCGCACAAAAGATTCCCCCCCCCCCCTCCTCCCCCGATACGCGAATTCACAATTTCCAGTTTTTTAAATCATTCACTATTCGAGAAAAGTCGATTCCAAAAAAAATGAGTATCTACAATGGGCAATATGATTTTGTTTTCCTCAGAATTGAAAAATACTTTGGGCGGCGCAACGCTCACCATGCGACCGATTCCTCGAGGAGAGGTGCGAAACGATTAATGGACATGGAATCCAATAACTGAAACGATAAAGATTAATTGAATCATATATATCATCACAGGCTCATTTGTCGAATTAGTATAACTTATGACACATTGGACGGTACTGCGATAAATACGCTTATGAACTCACAGAGCCAAACGTTCCCACGTGGCGCAGTATGGAGCAGATTAAGATGAAGATTGAAATCCAGTCCAGCAAGATCTTGCCTGAGATGTGTGCTGTCCATTACAAGAGCCCTCTCAGGCAGGAGAAACAGGTGATCACTACCTTCAACCGGACCCGGGGTTCTAGGTACTCTACCCACCCCGAGTGGTCCTGATCGAGCTGTCAACATTCTTGTAACATGGATCCTGATCTTATTGTCTCATCATCATACGTCACTTAGCACTATTCACTTTGTCATAATTCCAAAGTTTTCAAATCCACTTTTCAACGAGCCGAACGTAATCCAAGGCGATCAGCCTTCAGAATTCATTAGGATGACAGGTGATAAATATAGATGGGATATTCCATGTGACATCTGCCACCTTGATCAGCAATGCATTTTACCTCAAAATTTGGCCGGAAAAAACTGTTTTCTTATCCCTGTGGCCACGTTTTTTTTTCTGCTTGTCTAAAATCGGGAATTTAAAAATGAAAAAAATGGAGAACATTCTCGTCCAAATTTTTCCTGGCAGAATTCTTCCCCCTTTTGGGGAAGTTTACCCGAAAAAAAAATAGTTTCAATTGGTATAGTATTTGACTTCAAATGTACGAATTTTAGGAAAATGAGAAAAAATTGGGTGGCCGAATTAACATGGAAGATCTCAGGGATAGATATGTCTTTGGTAATTTGTGACTTTGATTAACGCCCTGAGTTAGCCTTCAACGGGAAATATTCCAAGGATACAGAACTTCCTAGTCCTTGAAATTTTGGAAGTCATTGTCCAATAAAGTGGATTACATAAAAAAGAAATTTATGTAATTTAAAAAGATTCAAAATTTGAAACTCCAAAGAAATTTGGCAAAAATGTAAAAACGGATCTGAGAAGTGTATTTGCTGAAATTTACGTATGATATAGGTTGACGTGGCACTTTTATCAGAGAAATCGATTTGTAATCATACTACTTTAATCATTTATTGAAATTGTGCGGATGAGTCAGTCAACTCATGTGCGGCACAAGACAAATCACTGAGGGAAACAATTTTCCCACTGCACATGGTCGTTAACATATCAAGGATTCCGCAAAATACCAAATGATACCTCGGTAACAATCAGTGAACGTTGATTTATATCCTTCAGTTATTCTCAAAATAGAAACTACGTCTGCAATTTGTTACAATTTCTGGATTAAGGCCGGCCTTCAAAGTCAGCTGAGTGTTTTGGCAGGCTTTTCATACAAAATTGCGACTTCTCAATTTTTTTCTCCATGTTTTTTTTTTTGCAAATTACACAGAATTGTAACCTCTTGTTCCCTCCCTTAAGCCCACATTTTTATTCATAAAAATTTGGTAAAAAAAACTTTTGAAAAAATTAAAAAAAAAACAGAATAAATTTTTAAAAACCAAAAATTTTAAATGCGTAAATTAAAATTAAAATGCGAAATTGAAAATTTTGAAAATCACGTTTTTTTGGAACGTTGGGAAACCAAAAAATTTCGAAATTAAAAAAGTTGGAAAAGTTGAAAGCTTCCAAAAATTATCAGAATTCCACACATGTCAAAAATATAAAAATGGCCAAAAATGGTAAAATAAAAAAAAAACTCCGAAAAGCTAAAAATGAGATTTTTTTATATTTGGGGGATTCCACCAATTTTGGAGAATTTTGAAAATTCAAAATTTATAGGCACACACAGAAAGTCTTAAATGTGCTGACTGACCACGCGAATTACACTGAAAATCTTTAATCGTGGATTCAGATGGACAACTGGATTATCCATTAACTATGTGACACATGAACTACACCACTTATTTATTCATGTGTTCCATTTGTTTATAACCGTCCATTTATATATCATTCATTCGTTTATTTACTCATATATTTATAAATTTATTTATAAAAAAACTTGATCAAAACTTTTGTATAAAAGCCGCGAATTCATATGCAAAACTGGCGCCACGTGCATGTAAAATTGCCGATCTTGCGCAATATTTTCCCATAATTTACAACTTCATTCAACTCTGTCTGTCAGCTGTCAAGTGACAGCCGGCACTCGTGGTGGTTAGGAATTACAAAGTAAAAGCAACTCACTCCGCACTTGTCGACGGTTGAGTCGAGACTGAATGACCGAGGGAATTGAGAGAGCCGGGGAGCGCCGACCGTCCACGATAGCGGCCGAGAAAAAAGGAGTGTGGCTCAGATTGAGGAGACATCCCCCAAGGGGCTCATATTGGGGATCCAGATGGCAATTGGAGAGCTGTCAATATTTGGTGTTGGCAACGAGCGATATAATTTCGAAATACGAAATGGCAATTCTGGAAAATTTTGTACACCAGCATTGGTCGCGTCGTGAGCACGACGCCGGCTGACCTATATTTTGCATCCAAAAGACATGCAGGAAAAACAACTGGGGGGTGGGGGGAGTAGAAGTGACACATGAGGGCTACGATGAGAAATTCTCAATTTGGAATTTACACACACACACACACACACTCGATTGTTACTTGAAAATGTGAAGCCACTTCCTAACTTTTCATATTTTGCCATGCTTTATAGTGTGGCCCGCATTTAGGAGACATCCTGATGGCCTGATATTGCGAAGGTGGGGAGATAAGAACGGGAGCCAAAAGGGAATCTCGAAGTGGTAAATATTGGGGTTGTGGTATGAGGAGAATACAAATGTCTGGAGATTATGGAGGGCTGAGTCACCCGAGGTGGAGGAATTGAGAGTGCTGTATCATTGCGCAAGATCGGGAATAAGTGGTTTGGAAACTTCAAGGCAACTTCAATGGATATCATAAGGGCAAACAACCACCCATTTACTCATCCACCCGCCCGCCCACTCACCTACTCGTGCACCCGCCTGCCCACCCACCCACTCATCCACCCACCCGCCCACCCATCTACTCATCCGCCTTCCCACCTACCCACCCACCTACTCACCCACTCAACCACCCACCCAGCCACCCACCTACTCACCCACCCACCCACTTACTCACCCACCCACCTACTCACTCGACCCACCTACTCACTCGACCCACCTACTCACTCGACCCACCTACTCACTCGACCCACCTACTCACTCGACCCACCTACTCACTCGACCCACCTACTCACTCGACCCACCTACTCACTCGACCCACCCACCCGCCTACTAATCCACCCACCCACCTGCCAACACACACACACACACACACCTCAGACACAACCACATGAAGACGTTTGAGAATGTTTCAAATTTTTTGAATGTTTGAAATTTCCGAAATTATAGAAACCATAAAGTTTTAAAAATACCAAGGAACAATTGTCTATGAACAAAATTAGTTTTTCATGGTAAATGATTATTGATTAGTCAGTGAATTAAGGCCGAGGCTCCTTGATTCGACAAATGATTTTTCTTGCTCCCGTGAGCAAGTAGTCATTCGGTTTAGCCCTTTATTTTTTCCACGAGTCTCCTTGAAGTGATCATGAGAGACCGTGTATAGCTGATTAACTCGGTGATGGAGACGTGTCTGGAGAACCAACAGCCTCGAACACCTCAGTTCACTTCCGTTTATGGAGAAACCAATACAACATACATGGAGAGAAAAAAAATGTCACAAAAATTACTTTTATGTTGTGTGCAAACGATAGTTTGCACTTTTTGGTATATGGTTTTTATTCACAAATGCAGCTAGCGTTCTCAAAGAAATACTTCCGACTTTTGTGTGTGTGTGTGTGTGAAAATTTGCAATTTTTTTTCATTTTCTAAGTTTCTCAAATTCTGAAATTTACATATACATTTTTTGTGGGCAAATTTGAAATAAAAAATCAAAGTCCTGAGATCTATCCAATTTTTGAATTTTTTTTAATATCTCAAATCTTGAAAAACCTCGAAGATTTCTGCAATACATCCCATGGGATTGTGTGGATGGATCCTCGGAATACAAATCTTATAGTGACTCAAGTTATGCCATTGCTATCGGGTGCGGCCTTCCACGTGCGCCCGACCTCGACCAACCGGCGTCCAACATCGCGCTACTCCGGGCATGACTGACAAATCTTTTCAATTAATCGCGGGTTCTCAAAGACTCGACGATTAATTGAAAACTTTTGTATGAGTAGAAAAAAAAACTGAGGCTATTCATTACACCTCGTTTTTTTCTCCATGTATTTGTTTTTTGGAGCCTAAATATAATTTCAAATTTTTCAATTTCGATCTTCAGTCGGCTCCTCCTTTTTTTGCTGAATTAAAACCTACGTTGTAGGTAAAAGAAATTTTTTCAAATTTTCATGATGTCTTCAAAATGTGAAGAGTAGTCCAGAGTGGCCCAGATGCGCGTCTTAGATTCGAACCCAGAACTTCTGACAATTCCGTCGCCGACCCCACCGATCGCAGGCCTCATCTTAATTACTTAATGCAAAAAAAAACTGAATTCAATTTAGTAAAAAAAAATGGTCTTCAATTTCTCGTGATACGCATGAAACCCGTTTTTTCACTGATCAATACCGAAATGCCATAAAACTTCAGCCGCCCCCTGTGCAAAGTAACCCCTGTCGTGAACCCTCAAAAGATGGCAATCGGTGATTCCACTCGATGAATCAAGTGGTAATAGCCCACGTATGTTGCAACCGTTATTTTTCCTCCACGTAGCGCCTACAAAGACAATTTTATTGCCGAGACCTGGTGCCAAAACCCGGTAGTGGGCACACATGTGGAGACACCCATTGAATTTAAAACGCCAAGTCCTCCGGAAATTCACGGCTATAATTGAATTTCTTATCTCAATAAAGCGAGATAAGTTTATTTGTTTTGAGCTATTTCGGCGATGAAGTTGTCATTTGTAATAGGCTTTGTGGAATTAGAAAGTGAGATAAATGTTGGCCATTGCTGAAATTTGAATGAAAAAATTTTTTTTTAAATTTTCTAGACCTTAAAAATCGATGAAAAAAAAAATGAAAAAGGTCTTTGCACAATGCATAGAAATATTTAAAAATTGCGCAAAAGTCCTCAACAATTAGAAAAAATAATTAAATTTAATAACAAAATTCCGAGAAAAATCTTTGGAAACTTGTGAAAAATTAGACAATTGGTCATAAAACTGTGTGAACCTCTGACAAATGCTAAATTCCCGACAATCCTATTTATCTATTCTCTCTATTACTCACTAGTCTGACATTTCCACATCGATTGCAAGTGAATTTTGCGATGAAATCCTAGATGAATTGCGCAGCATCAGGGATAAATCTCTGATGGAGCTACAGCCTCTGTACTTTTTCATCAGACAGATACATTTGAAATTGGTTGCATTCACTCCTTTCGCTTGCATTCCATAAAATTTATTTTTCGTGTCATTCCACAATTTTCTCTTCGCATTATCTCGTTTCCATCTGCGGTAAAACAAAAGTTGGTAGTGTAACCGGGGCAATGAGTCGATTCTACGAAAAATGCAGTGGTAATGACTGTGGACAATTGGCGGGGGGCTATGGGTGGGGAAAGTGGCACAGTGCGAAGCGTAATTCCGCAAAGGATTAGAATTGAGGGGAGTGTAAAAAAAATAAAACAAAAGTGATGATGCACAAGTCGCAGATGTGATTTTTTTTCTCGATAATAAATGATTTGTTTTCACAAACTTTGGATGCAAATTTTGCCATTTCTGAAGTTGCAAAAATTTTCAAAATTTTTGCAATTTTGAGAATAATTTTGGAAATTTGGGAAGCCGAAAAAATTTAAGGAAAACATAATTTTTCAAAATTTTTTAGAAAAACAATTTTTCAAAATTTTTATACAAACCAATTTTTCAAATTTTTTTTGAAAAACAATTTTTCAAATTTTTTTTGAAAAACAATGTTTCAAATTTTTTTTGAAAAACAATTTTTCAAAAGTTTTTTGAGAAACAACTTTTCAAAATTTTTTTCAAAAACACTTTTTCAAAATTTTTTGGAAAAACAATTTTTCGACATTTTTTTCAAAAACACTTTGTCAAAATTTTTTTGAAAAACATTTTGGAAATCCCAAAAAAATTAGGAAAAGTTGCAAAAACCGACAAAAATTCCAAGAACGCAAAAAGTTCTTGAGATCTATGGAGGCCCGCATAAGTGGCGAAAATTTCCTGTGCTGCACCTGTGCCTGCAGTGATCATAGTGCAACCACACTGATCCGTAACGACGTAATAACTATCGCTTGACTGTATGGGCTGGGTTTGTCTCCTCCGAGACAGGCCAATCGGAAGTGAGCGCTAAACGACCCGCACAATGCCAGGTAATCCCACGTTAACTCTCAGACTTCAATCTCGTTGGTAATGGATCCACTCTCTGCTCTTGACACTGACATGATCTATTTGTAATTGAGAGGTCACTTATGAATAACTCGGTCAATATTTGACACATGAGGCGCATCGAGCATGAGCATACCTGAATGGTATGACATCATCTACACATCAAATTTTAGTTGTTCAATAATTACGTGGTTCCTTGCCCGTCTGAATTCCCCAGGAAAAAAACTATATCGATCTCAATTCAAGATGTATCTCCGCAGTATCAGACCCTCCACTTATTCCGCCGCGTCTAAATGTAGAGATTAATTAACCTAATTAATGGACTGCTGAAAATAATTCTAGAATATCTCCAAACGTCTTTTGACATTCAACTCCGTAGTGATCTCAGTTAATTCCCTCCAAGCTTCGTAATGAGCCGAAGTCATGCGATTTCCGATTCGGCTCATCCCGATAAAACTTTCCTGTTGCAAGCTACTGTGCAACGACAGCAGGACTAACCGTTAGCTTTGGCAAGAAAGTGCGCGGGTGAGCTATGTTGGGGGGGGGGGGGGGGGGGGGGGAAATTGGAAATTTTAATTCACAGATAACGGAGTAACAGCGAGAGGACACGGTAGGTGGGGCGTCGTAGTTATCGACCCTGAGCGTTGGCGCCGGGCGCGTCACCCTGGCAACCTCGCCCATTTTCTTGCGTATATGCAGTAATGTGAGAAACAGGGATACGAATCTCGATGCTTTTCAAGTCCACTAGCCAATCCCATTGACCCGATCTCTCTATGCGTTGACCGGGGATCGATATAATCATTAAAAATAGGTTCGATTAGTAAGCGATGTGATAGCGAGTGGCAAAAGCTAATGATGTTGGAGGAGGTTCCTTAAGTTTTTAGAATTTTTTCGGGCTTTAGGTGTAGTGCGGTATAGTGTCTTCCTAGGCGTCCAAAATTTGGAAAACCACCGATCGCCGATCACCGATCCACAACTGACATCGACATTACCTTCATTTGAGTTATTTAGATCAGTAGAGCAACTGTCTACTAGACACATGCAACTGCCTCAAAAATATTTACTCTTAATGTCAGGTGTTTGCTCGACCTCAACGGACATCTAGCTGTTACCCGCCTCTGTACTTTCTTCTGGCTAAACTAGCAACAAAAAAATGCGCACCTCAGTTGGCTAAAATATCTCACATTGATACCTTTTCTGGGACAGTTCCCATTGATGCAGAACGCCAATGCAAGACCCGGCAAAACAAAATATTGAAATCTCGCTGTTTATACTGGTGTTCGATCATCGTGACGACCCCCTTTAAACTCAATTTATCAATGTGAAATTTCATATTTTTATAATAAATTTTGTAGATGCAAGGGTTAAACAGATTGTTTCATAACTGAAAAATTCTCAAATTTATGGTACATATATTCACTTTTATTTTGCTCATTTTCGTTGCATAAAACTTTTTTTCCAAACTCTAGCAAGTTCCAAAGAGATGATTTCAAATCATCACACGTAGAACCAAAATTCTTTTGCAACTACATATGCCTATATATATGACATTGCTCGACAAATTTTGACCACGTGTGTGTGTGTGTGGGGGGTGGGTGTGTGTGCGTGGCGTACATTATCAATTCTTGTCATTCGGGCGCGAAAACCGCGATTCGCGGTTTCCGCGAAACCGCGATCCGGGATACTATAAAATAAATCCACTTTTCTCCAGTACATGTCTTCCGCCCCTCATCAATCATCAATCATCAATCATCAATCATCAATCATCAATCATCAATCATCAATCATCAATCATCAATCATCAATCATCAATCATCAATCATCAATCATCAATCATCAATCTGATGTTGCAAAATTGTAAACCACTAGAAGCTTCACCTAAACTGAAAGAGTGGCTTGAAGTATCAAAAAAGTTTAAATTTCAATTCCCTCAAACGCTCCGCAATTTCCGAGCTGATTATCAACAAAAATCACAGAAAAAATTGGCGGTACCTATTTCAATGGCGAAATATCAGTAGATTGATACTGATCCTGTGACCATTCGCATTGATGCATAACGGCAATGCAAGTCCCGGCAAAACATAAAATATAATATCTCGCTGTTTATACCTGGGTGCGATCATCGTGACGACCCCCTTTTTGGAGTGAAATTCCGGTACCTGCCCTCAATTAACCATAAAAATCAACAGTGATATTTCAATGTTACGATAGAGAACTTTTAACCTGGCATCCAGAACCAGTGTTTAAGAATTTTACCAGTTAAGAGTAAGTGATTTTACATCAAGTGGTTGAGTATAAGGAGCACAGTGTGGTTAACTATAGGTTATATACCTCAGGGCGGTACCATTAGCCTCAGTCATTAGATAGAATGAGATGAGGAAAATTAATGGGTGATGAGTTGTGATGATATACGATGTGAATGGGAGGATTAGTTTCACTGTGAAATGATGCATCAAATTTAATTGCCAAGGTTATTACAGACTACTTTCCAATGGTTTTGCGGAAAATCGTTGGGCGCGTTGCCATTTTTCTTTCTTTTTACAAGTGATGGGATTAGTCGATTTTATCATGATTAATTTAAGATGCAGAATTGGAAATTTTCGTCGGGTGCTTGTAGATGGAGATCTGATGTGAAGAAATGGTAGTTATAATTGAAATGAGTAAAACTAATTAGGAATGAGCCCTAGACCCTCCCTCTAGTGGTCTCCACAGTCCCTGCTGTCTGAGCATGCCTTCAGAGGAAGTACTGGATGGCCGCCCATGCGGCTGGGGTCGACTTTCGCCATTTAGGCCATCGCATTTCTAGACACAGGGTAAAGCACCAGAAACCCCTGTACTACGATGGCGCCTGCGACGGGTTTGGTCCCCGCCCCGTCGTGCGGTCTGATTTTATGAGTACTGCCGATTCTGTGTGTGTGTGTGTGTGTGTGTGTGTGTGTGTGTATGTGTCATGCGAAGTTTTTATACGCAACTAATGATTGCTTAGAAGTCGCGCGATTTTCTATGAAATTGCTCCAGTACTTCTATTGTTATAATTAATGTGAAATGTCTATAACGCCGTATATCAAGCACAGTATTGAGTACAGATAGGAACGACTATATATGAAGAAAAGAATTTCGCAAAAGAAATTAAATTCAAAAGAAATCGTATTCAAATTCTTCTGCAATTTTCAGGAAATTTCAAAATTTGCATACATGCGGGTGATCTAATCCTACAAGAAATAATAATAACAATGATAAGTTGAAGGAGCATTATTTTTACAACCCATAAAAGAAACTCGGGGTTTTGGATAATTGAGGAAAACATAAACTGTAAAGTAGAATCAATCACGCGATTTCAAAGGAGCCAATTTCAGTGAAACTCTCTTAACTGAAAAAGCCCATAATTTTTCTCAACCAAAAATAATTAAAGAGATGTCCTAGAGTGTACTATTGGTCAAGGAGTGAAAAGAGGGGAAGCGCCGGGTCATGATGATACGATTCAAAAATTCTGACATGGAAAAATTCCAGACTTTTCTTTCTATTCTTCTGAATTGTCTCTACATGAAGATTTTTCGATTCTGACCTGAGTGACCTCAATCGCATTAATATTTCGAGCCCCCCCCCCCCCACACATACACCCAATATTGTCTAAAATATTCTCTCATAGATTGCGACCCATAGCAGGAATATTCCATGCCTTCTCGGCGGTACCCGTAAAATCAGAACGCTAGGTCGGCCGCAGACCCAACCCTACGCGGGGAGGGAGGGGGGGGGGGTGGTGTCCATCAGGGACGCCCGTCATCGTAGCATAGGAGTTTCTGGAGGTTTACCCTGTGTTTAGAAATAGGATCGCCTAACTGGCGAAAGTCGACCCCAACCACATGGATGGGTGTCCAGCAGTCCCTTCCGAAGACATGCTCAAGAGCAGCTACCGTGGGGAGTACAAGATAAACGGACGAAGAGAAAGAACACAGACACACTCACACAGTTATCGTGTGCGCAATCACTCATCCTCAGGAAGTGAAAACCGAAAATAATTCCCCGAAACCAATGAAGAATGGCGAATAGCTGAAACCTGGGATATGGAAGTTTTTTCACCCCTAGCGGAACTTTCTACAAGTATTCTTTAAATTGCAGATTATAAGAGGTGGAACCCATCCATTTGCCTCCATTTGCCGATCATTAAGACTTACAAGTCTTTGTTGATACATCCCAAGGAACACTAAACTCTGTTATTATTAAGGCCATGGAGTTTATCTGGTTGAGGTGGGAAAATTGTTTTGAAAGCTAATAGTATCAGAGAGCGCCGACAATAGTTGCTATTGCTCTATACACCCTTCTGCGAGATGTGCGTTCTGAGGAATCGACGAACCGTGAAACAAATTGACCCACTTTGACCACTTTATTTTTTTTTCAACATTGGATAATCGTTGGCTTGATACTTTGGCTATAGTCGAAGGCATCGAGGTGAGAAGTTATTCTCACAATAAGTTGATCACTTGAGGTAAAACCGGTATGGGAAAATAGAAATGGGTGATGCTTGATTCAATGAAATGTGGTTACTTCCTCAGGAATTATTATCAACATTAATACCAACGAATCTCACACAATCATGATTTTTTGTGCTTTGGCACGATTTGTAAAATTCTGACAAAATTCCGAAGATAAAAAAAATGAAAAGAAATTTTCGCGAATTGCGAATCCCTGAATTTTTCTTAACGTAAAAATTTTGTCATTTTTTTTCCACACATCACTCCATATTTAGTCCTAATCACTGCATTATCATTCATAGATTCAACCACAGTGGAGTGACAACTATGATTTTCTCACCCCCACCCTTTCTGCGCCACACGTTAACATTGAATTCAACCCGAAAGACCACGTGATTCCATTACCATATCGGGAATTGTATGCAAATATCGGTTAGATACCGATCGTTATATAGAGAAGGGCAGGTCAGGATCTCGTGCGTGACCTATTGGTTCCCCTTACTCACATAGTATATATAATAGTGCAAAATCCTTAAGAGCACTCCACACCCTTTCCGTCAATTGCGAAGGTTTCCGATGGTTATAGAAGCATTGAGGGAATTGACCGAAAAAATGTAATGAATTTTGTGTAGTAACCGATTTTTTGTAAAAAAAAAAACAATCCAAATTCGTTCGAAAAAGTGGAAAATGGAAGATGAAGACCAAGTATATTTCGATTCTTTGCAAGTCCATACTTTCGATGTTCTTCAATCAAGCACATCTTTCCTCGATTGATTTTTTTTCTGCATGTAAGTTTTAAAGATCGACGAATCGAGATAAATCAATGGGTTTTATCTCCTCCCATTAGCCCAGTTAATGAATGCTTGTAGAAAGTTCTGGTATGAGTAAAAAACTTCATATCGGAGATTTGCGCTGTTTGCCAGTATTGAATTATCAAAAGATATAGATATAGTGTATATGCAAGTCTGTTTTAGCCTGACGTCAGTTTTTGCTGAATATCTCGAAACCTGCGAGAGATATAGAAAATTAGTTTTATAGAAATTTGTAGGGCTCAGTGTGCTGCACAAAAAAGGTTTTTATGAAAATGGCCCTATCGTGATTCATTTTTGAGATATTTGCCGAAAAGTGACGCCAGACGAGAACCAACTCAATCCCATTAATGTCTTCACCACATATATCTTATATATAAAATTCTCGTGTCACAATGTTCGTTCCCGTACTCCTCCGAAACGGCTTGACCGATTCTCATGAAATTTTGTGCGCATATTGAGTAGGTCTGAGAATCGGCCAACATATATTTTTCATACTCCTTAGTGATAAGGGTTGTCACCCCTTAACATTTTTCTTTAATTTCTAGACATTTTTTTAATTTCTTTTTTTTTGTATTATGTCGCATTAAGAAATACATACAACCCTAAATTTTTACCCTTTTATCACCAACCCCTATTTTTTAAAAGCCATTTTAGTAATTTAATCATTTTTCATCCCCGGTCGATAACTGATCAATCGTCATTTAATTAGTAATCCCCGCCAGTTGTCTACAGGTGTCACTTCTGACCCAGTAAACAGCACCGGAGTAGGGATGAGAACGAAGCCGGTCTCCTGTTTCTCTCACACAATAAGACTTCTCTCACTCCCTACACAGTTGTCGGCCATCATAATTGTTCATGCATCAAGTGTAGTAGTAACGTTGACAATTATTATTTTGCTATCTCAGTGTAACTCTCACATTAACTATAGAGTAATATGAAAGTTATTTTCCGACTTATTGCTAAATAGCTTAGCAATAAGTAAGCTATTTTTTGTCTACACTAGAAATTATTTAAAAATTATTTATATGGAAAAACAGCGTTTGCCGGGTCAGCTAGTATATATATATATATGATATATATATATCAGTGTTCCCACGCGATGCAAAAAATTTCCTAAAATACTGTCTTACGGAGAAACTGAAATTATGTTTGGTATGGAGCTCGTTATAATTTATGTGAGTGTGTATGTGTGCGTGTGTGTGTGTATGTGTGATAATTTGCGTATTCATTTTTCGAAATGAATTTCCCAAAAATCGAGCATTTTTCAAATTACTTGGCTAACGTGTAGGGCTCCAGAAAAAAAGTCTTTCATCGAAAATTGAATGCCCTAACAGAAATAAGTAAGAAAATTTTTTGGCGTCATTTCTGGATGTCATTTCTGGATGAGAAAATTGTTTGAAAAAATGAGAAATAGACTAATCAGTCTAATACAGATCATTCATCCATTTCGATGATGTCATTCACGATTTTTCTGATCAATTACAGAACCACAACGAAAAGGGACCACTTCGTCGAAGTAGCGTTTCAAGCCAAACAATAGAGGTGCAAATCCTACTGAGGATTGCATAAACTCCGAGCGTCCGAGTACTCTTCATAAACCGGTGGCCAGTTACTGGTTACTAATGCACTCGCTGAGATAATTAGTTTGTTGGTAAACTGGAAGCCACATGAAAGATTCAAATCCAATAGACAACTGATGACCCAACACCAGGGTTGGGCATATTTTAAAAATGAAAATTTTTAATATGTTAAATGCTGGTAATTTATTTCGTCGACTGAAAAACTATTCATAATTTAGTCTTCACCCTTTCTCCGCCAACCCCCCCCCCCCCCTCCCCCGCCCTCCTCCAATCGCTGACGAGCTATTTTTCTTTTTGAAAAAAAATAGATGGTTGTTCAACTTGAAATTTTTGGCAATGGAAACATTTTGTTCTGAGAAGATCATGAATTATGAATTTTTTAGGTTGAACGTTGGAAATTCCCCTCGGATATATTTTTTAAGTCGCACGATTCCGTGCAAAAATTCCATGGTACTTCATTAATATCGCACTCACGAGGGAATAGGGGTAGCCAATTCGGAGAACGCTACGCTATTTGTTACCCCCACCTGGCGGCGACGCCGAGCCTCAGTTCTTACGAATCGCGTTCGAAAAGATAGACAAACACATATAACTTTTGCTTTATTGAATTAGACATTGATATGAAAACCTGAAAAAGCAGTTCAGATTTTTTTCCAGGTGAATCGAAAACCATTTGCTAAGTACACTTCAATCACTTTTTTGTTTTAAACTTTATGTTAGTATTTTATGTTATTTTTTATGTAACTGAACCGATTTTTTCTGTGGCTATCCTTCTCCTTATTCATCATTTTTTTTCAAAAAAATAAATTAGTAACTAAACATGAATTTTGTACATTTTTTTTTACAGTGGTCAGGGTGATTACTACACGCGAAATAACAAAAAAAATTGTAAAGGTGCTTATAAATTCGATTTTTGAATTATTTACAACCACCATTAGCATCCATATAAAACTAATATTATTCGAAAAACACGAAGATGAAAAAGAAATTCGGTGAATTTAGCTTTAGCAAGTAATTCCACCCTTTCATTTATTTTTTGTTCAGGTATTGGAAAATGATTCGTATCGACTGCTGTCTAAGCACGTCTTCATAAAAATTTTCAAAGTTGAATTACCCCTCCCCCCCCCCCCATTTCCTCCCGAAGAAACGATTCTCGGTTCAAGCATCAGTGCACTATATAAGATACGAATGAAGAAAAAAACATGATAATTCTAACGGTATTCGCCCACTGAAGTGTATTTTCTGCGGTCCACTCGCTGTATTTTTCATTTTTTTCTTCCTTCTACGTTGCAGGAACGGTCTAGTTGAGGCTAATCAACGAGCAATGCCAATTGCTCCTGTGCTATGCGACTGATTCACCGCAATGAATGCTCTCCTTTGTATTTCCTATCGAAAATTCCGAGGAATCATCTCAATTTTTCCATGCCTTGGGAATGTTTGAAGCAATGGATGCTGGATAATAAGAGGGATGTGGGTGTGACCCTTTTTGGCGTCAGACCAATAACTTCCTGATAGAAATCGGAGGATTCGCTGGTATGGGTTCTACGGTTTTTGGGAAAAATTTAGTAGCATGTTTTACGGAGAAAATTCTGTTTCTGAATAAATAAATAAAACGCCTCAAAACTTTTCACAAATTATTATTCATTTTTGCAATTTCATGAATTTTGATAACTCAAAAAAATTTTTTTGGAAGGGTCAATTCAACATTTCATAAATTTCAAAAATTAAAAAAAAAATCGAAAATTTTGAAAATTTTTTTTAAAAAATTCAGAAATTTCAACCATTTCAAAACCTTCATAATTTAGAAAAAAAATCTGGGCCCTCCAAAATTTCCTCTTATCAACGATAAAAGTACAGCATTGATAATAAAGTTATGAATTATAATCAGCCCATTTCAGAGGCGGTATATGAAATAATTAGAGTGGAATAAGGAATAAGGATAAGGCTCTCACCCAGAATTATTCCCACATAAATGCCCACACTTCATCGCATACTTTATACGAAATGGCGGGAGACGTTAAGTACATGGTACTTTAGGTCGTCTGTCATAGCACGACACGTAATTGCTTCTAATTCCGCGAGGCGTGCGCAATTAACCAGGCGCTCGTTATTTTTTTATACTACTTGTTTTACTAAATTTATCGCGGAAAAAATTGAATGCAATTATCGGATCAGTTGCAAAACCGTGTCAGAACTATGGGAAAAAATTCCGTCCATCATTTTTTTAATTTGGACAGCTGAGAGCTGTTGCCTAAGTAGAACACGTCATGGGCTAGTTCTTGGACGGGCGAGCCTTCACGCTTGCCGTATTTTTCTACTTCATTGTTGATCTAAGGAATAGATGGCTTGAAAAAAGATGGATACAGTGCAAAGTGCTCTAATGGGCAGAACGTGATGGAATTGGATAAATATCGAAAAATTGAATCCTAAAAAAATGGTAAATTACGCAATCTAATTAAAAAAAATATAATTAAATTTTTTTCTTAACTTTGAAAATCTTTTGAGTTTTCTGAAATAATTGATTTTTTTTTTTATTTTTATAATGGTTGAAATGTGCTGGTTTTGTTTTTTTTTCTAATTTAGAATTAGTAGCTCAAAAATTCAAAAAATTCAAGAAAATTTAAAAAGTTCAAAAAAATTCAAAAAATTCTAAAATTAAAAAAAAAATAAAAAATTCAGAATAATTCAACAAAACTCAAAAAATTTAAGAAAATTTCACAATATTTCCAAAGTTGTGAGAGTTTCACAAAAGGTCAGAAATCCCGAATTTCCTTTCAAAACTATCAAAAAATTTGAAAAACCTAAAAAATTTAGAACTTACACATATATAAAAAACTATAACATATAAAAAAATGGGAGAATGTCGCAACTTGGAAAAACTATCCAACTTTCCAGAAACCGAAAAAGGTCACGTACTAGCCGCCATGAAACTAGCCGCAACCATAATTCGCGCAATCAAGTTGATGGTGATAGCTTACCCATTTCGTAATACAAGACAGAGTTTGATAGGCCTATCAAACGACAATGACAGCACACTTACCTAAAACAGAAAAATAAAATTTATCAGTAATTTCCACCTCTGACTGATAACGCGAGTACAGAGCCCGCCGTTGCCGATGGATAGTAACTTCCGCGAACCGCGATGTCGAAAGCGCGTGTAGATTCTACGGACATGAAGTACCAGGTGAGCATTGTGATAGCTCTTACCACGTTCGGTAGAATTGAAAAAAATAGTGCTTCCCTACAGTCGATTCAGAATGTAATAAATTTGTTACAAAAAAGTATTAGCAAAGAAATTATTTTCTTAGCTACTTTATATCACTATATATGATGTATTTCAAAATTCAAAGTTCGAGATCCTCCGCAATTTTAGATCTGCAAAAAATTTCCGAACTAATCAAAAATTTGAATGATTTGCAAATTTAGGGAAGCATAAGGTATTTCACAAATTCGACCACGTGATCAATGGAATATTCCGGGGACTAAGAGTCGCCTTATGATGCAATTACTGGTCAGTTTGGGGAATTTCCGCAATCAATGGCTAAGTGACATCGTTAAACTCACATAATCCTGCACGGGGATTTCCCGATTCCACCACTGTGGAAGGAAAATAAATCTTAACGGGCTTCATATTTGTCTCAGAACGATATTAAATTTTCGGTTAACCAACGTATCAAAAAATTCAATAACGCTATTATTTCATGAAAATGGGTCGAATATTCTTTTTCCTACTAAACGAAATTACTTTTCTCATGGTTTACCAAAATAATAAATTGATATCGGTAGTGACGTGTTGAAACGAGATAAGTCAGCTTACCTCCAGGCTCGCACTTTGCTGCATATGTCAAAAGTAAGGAGAGATGGAGAAAACTCCATGAAAACTTTTTTATAGAGACACTTACGTTCTACAAAAAAGTTCCCATGGACATTATCTCAATTCTTCTAGATTCTCAGATATTCATAAAAAAACTACCGATGGATGGACTTACCGCGCTTGACCACTTCGCGACTAATATAGCGATCGGATAATCAAAACGAAGCTTTCCATAGGTATGAGCATATGTTCAAAGACAGTGAGCAAACCATTTTACTCGTTAAAACACTTGTCTTTTTTAACACATCGAATAACTATCGTCTCTCTTTTCATCCTGACATAATGTCTCCATCCAATTACGGGCGATCCACCGATAAATGTCACCTCTCATTGACCAGAAGCGGGATTAAAGGGTTACTAAGAAATGGAACTCACATGTGTCCATGTACATGCTCATTTTTTTTCCTTGACAACACATTTTTTCTGCAATTCACAGATTGTTTTAGTTCAGCATACTTGGCTTTAATGAGACATTGCGTTTTGTTATTCACCTCAAACATTTGTATAGTATTTGTTTTTGGAGAAAAAATAAAAACGGTTGAATTGAGAATGTAATGAGAATTTAGTTAAGATATCAACTCGACAAGGCGAAATTTTGGAAAAAATGGAATCGGTGGAGAAAAATAGTGACACAATCACCCGCATCCCCAAAAATTCGTCCAACCACCCACGTATCCATTTACCTAGCCGCCCACTGACCTATTGCGTCGCCCACTCGCCTACCCAAACATGCCACCATTTAACCACCCATCCGCCCATTCACCCATCCAGCCACCCACCCACTCATTCACCCATCCAGCCACCCACACACTCATTCACCCATCCAGTCACCCACCCTTTCATTCACCCACCCAACCCCCACCCCACCCACCCATTCACCCATTCACCTACCCAGTCACCAACCCACCCACCCAGTCACCAACCCACCCACCCATCCATTAACCCACCCATCCATTAACTCACCCACTCATTCACCCACCCACCCACTCACCCATTCACCCATCCGCCTTCCCATGCACTCAACCACCCACTCATACATTCAGCTACGCACACGCACACACAGACTCGATAACCGAAAACATTATAATAAATGTCGAGTTGAGAATTTTGAAAAAAAAATCTAACCATTATACAGGTTTGGTCCAACTTCAGACTCCTCTCAAATTAACCACGAATTTTCAGTGACCCGTAAATGTCAAATAAATAGAATAAAATGTCAACCTCCATTAAACCCGGAGGAAGTTCTTTAATTCATTATCGCAAATCCACAGTCCACGTGCGAAATACCAGTTTAATCATGTAAGTTTCGCCGAAGTAACAGAGCGCGAAGAGAAAAAAAAATGAAACAAGTTCTCGATCACGCAATTAAAGACAGCCCCATGAAAATATCAATTTACAAATCTAATGGCTACCATTATTCAATGTCTAAGGATAATCAATCCAGGAACTGATAAAGAATGGATGGAATTTTTTTTTCAGAAATTTTTATATACTATTGAAATGGACGAGACGATCGATATATCGAACGACGGTAGCACGCTGTGTTCCACATTCGCGGGGTAGAAAACATGTGGATTCGTGATAACAGAGAATGAGCTCGGGCGAGGTCATCAATGGATAGGAACAAAAAATTATGAAACGCTGAGAGAAAAAAAATAGGGGGCAAAACCGCTTGCGCCTGATTGGCGGATGCAGGAAAAATTTTCTGGTTTGGAATTCCTGGCAATCACAGGAACATTCTGCATGCGCTGCCGATGGTGACCATAGAATGAGACCGCGAGCCGGGACGGGAACCCAACCCGACGCGTGGCGTAGGCACAACTGCCAACAAATGAATTCCACAATATTTTATAGATGTGTGATCCAAACTGTGATAATCAATTTCTAAACACATCAGAAAAGGGATTTCTTCCAATTTTTAGCGACGACACTTCGCAGAAAAAATATAAAAATGGACCAATTCCGGCACTTTGCTCATAGCGCGACCTTCTAGAAGTCAACATAATCCTACCAATAGTAACAATAATGGTAACGGAAAAAATTACAAATATAGTACAGCTTCAAAGAGTTTATCACTTTACCGTCACAAATGACTTCCAATGGATGACCGGAAGTGATCAAGTTTTTGCAATACCACATCTGACAAATTCTCCGCAACTATGAAACAATTCAAGGACTATTGAGGGGTGAAAGTCATGTCTGTTCGGTTGCGAGGGCGCAACTGTTTAGTGAAGTGGCCGACTAGCTACTCCTGTTCCCCTGATCGATATAAAACCACTAGGATACCACGTACTACAATTTATGCAACAGCCCGCTTTCAATTCATGAGTTTGCTTAGCTACATTTGGGGGTTGGGCATAACGCTCAACTCCGTAAATTCGCGGCTTTTTACAAGAGCTAATAAAACAACTGGTCGATTGCGTTGTAGACCAATTGTTGATACGAATGCGTTGTAGCCTGAACCATAAAGTTTCCTCAATTTATCTTTTTGTTTTCACTTCCGGTTCTCAAATTATTGCGGTGACCTTGAAGTCGAAACTCGCATTTTCCCAATGCAACTGGTCTTTCCAGGGTCGTAAAATATTCCCCAACAAATTTTGAGGGTGTGTGTATATATGTGAGTGCATTTTTCACGAATTTCTTCTACAGGAACTGCCAGACGCTGAGCGACCGCGTTAATACGCACAGGGTAAACCCCCAGAAACCTCTGTGCTACGATGGCGCGCACCTGTGATGGACCTCCCCCCCCCCCCCCCCCGGTCGCGTTGGGTTCCCGTCCGGCGTAGCGTTTACATTTTCTGAGTACCGCCGATAGTCGGCACACAACATTTTCTGCTATTGATTGGAATCCATGATGAGATACTTTATGATGGAAAATATTTTTTACAAGTCGAGTGCGAACCCGGGACCTCTGGCACAGTAGGCAGAAACTCTACCGACTGTACCAAAATTCCGACTGAACGGTTGCAGAAAGGCACAACTGGATGGACAGAAACAGGTACGTCAGCACGTCCAATTGGAGGATATTTCAAATATTCCGAAACCTTAGTATGATATCCCCGATTTGGGGATAATTCAACCTAGATTTGAGAACAGGGTCATCCCTATTTGTGGATCCAATCGGCGATCTTATCTTTCCATGTTATCAAGATGGCGAGTGAATTTCGCAGTGCTTATAGCAACATCCCAGCATTAAGCTAATGATATTTCATAATATCACGCCAATTTCATTAAATAGTTATTAAAATAACGTAACAGCCACCGAAAAATATTTGATGCTAAATTCCCTGGTAATTCGGGAATTCCCGTAAATTAAATTAATAGCGAAGTAGGTAATTACTTCGTTCACTTTGCTATACTTTCCTGAACAGGATTTGCTATGTTATCAAAAAATGTTTGCTTTAATTTAACCCGGTCGCCAATTTCGCTATTTAATTTGAGATTGGTTTCGTTATCTTTGTAATCTGCGCCATTTGATGTGCCAAAATCAGATGGTAGTTGGCATTTAAATACCGAAATTGATGGTACGAATTCATCAGTTTCAATTGATATTCAGCGAAGCTGATGCGTATCAGTAACGACTCAGCTATGAACCGTGAGTTCTATATTCTGCAAATGTTTTCTGATATTTTATGTTGTATATACTCTAGAAAAGCATGTGTTCGACTAGTGAAAATACTTTTCCACAGTCCTTACTGTTTAAAAGTTGCAAAAATGTTATTCCAAAGTACCGAAAAGAGTTTTGAAAGAATATAGTCGGAATATTCTAAGAGTTGCCTTCGGGTCTTTAGTCGATCTCTCCCAACCACCGTCAGCGCATGCGCGCCGCCGTTGAAATTCCCTCCCACCTCTATCATGGAATACACTGTGCATGCGTCGGCAGTGGTGGGGGGAGTTCGGTTGGCAGTCCGAAGGCAACTCTCATAGTGTCTCCACGATATTTTTCATAAGTTACTAAATGATTTATGTCATAAACGCATATAAAGTTAAAAAGAACATAGGGAAATTAATGATAATCCTTAAACGATTCAGAAAAATTCGCGAAAATTCGAATAAAAAATGTTGAAAATGTTTCAAGGAATAGTCTTTAAAGTTCGAATGTTAAAAAATCGGATGAATTATTTAGTCAATTTTCTTAAAAGTATTTCTCAATTCCCTCACAATTTTTCAATATTCTGGACCTTATGGAATGAAGTAATAAAGAGATTTGGGAAAAGGACTTAACGAATTTTGGGATAGCACCGAAGGAGCTTCTGACAAGTGCCGAAGGAACTTCTGAAACCAACTTTCGCCAAGTATCGAATTAACGTTTGAGCATTACAGAAAGATTTAATGAAAAATCACCCAAGCGCCTTATGAATAGTTGTTTTTGGGGCGTAATTTCTAATTTTGAGCATTTTTCAGAATTACTGATAATCGCGGCTCTGGGAGCAATCCTGAGCATTGTATCGATTCACGGACTGAACGTTCAGAGGGATGAAACAGCACTCCGATCTGTATCATCTGGCATGAACCGATTTGCTACCGATTTCTACCAGGTAAGTGATTAAGGCATTTTTTGAATGGAATTCGTTTTTCATATTTAGCTGCGAAATTCAGTCTCGCAAGATATTTCGTCTCTCAGGCCAACGATTTAGTAATAAAATATCTAATATAACTAACTTTGTCGTTTTTTAGATTCTTGCAGAGAGTGAACGAGGAAATTTCGTCACCTCTCCCTTGAGTGTCTCAATGGTTATGTCTATGCTTTTATTTGGCGCACGTGGGACCACTGAACAACAGCTCCGTTCAGCGCTGAACCTTCCAAATGACGAGATGCTCACTAAAGACGGTCTCAAGGCTTTGGTTCATTCATTGAATGTAAATATTACATTTTTATTCACCCTTGTCAATCCATAATTCGCTTTTCAAAAATTAAAAAACAAAAATGTAGAAATTCTAGGAATAGAAATTTTTTGAAGCTTTAAGAAAAGAGGTTACTCTTTTCATCCAGGGAAAAATTTAAAAAAAAATGAATTGAATTTCAAAACTTTTAGAATTTTCGAAAAATTGCAAAAATTTTGCAGAGCTCGAAAAGTTCGAAAGTTCTAAGGAAATCGAAAACCAAATGAAAAGAGAAAATAACCAAACGATGTTTCAGAATATTAAAAAAGTGGAGCTGAGTCTGGCCAACAAGATTTTCATGAATAACGGTTTGAAGTTAGAAGAGCACTTTCGAAACGTTATGGAGGATATTTTTAAATCAGCTGTTGAGTCGATAGACTTTTCCAAAACTGCCGAGGCGGCCAACACGATCAACAATTGGGCGGCTACAAACACTAACAATCGGATCAAAGACCTGTTCAAACCTAATGAGCTTCGTGGCGCTATTACAGTTCTAGCCAATGCGGTTTACTTCAAAGGAAACTGGAAGAAACCTTTCTCTAAGGCTTTGACACAACCACGAGATTTTCATGTTAATGGGCAAACCGTCAAGAAAGTCGACATGATGCGCATACAGAGTAATTTCTATTGGGGAAAAATGGAAGATATGCGTGCTACATATGTCGAAATTCCATATGAGGTAAAAACAACACGTCTTCATTTTTTGGGAAAAAATTAACTTATAATTTCGGAAAACAATTGGGAGTGTCAAAAATTTGTTTTATAATAAATTTAGCGTCGACAAAAGCTATATTCAAAACAAAAACGATTATTTCAAGAGAGATTTTCAAAAATTTCAATTTCAAATTACAAAATTTAAACATCTCGTTGTAGAATCAGGGGAAAAATCGAAATTTTAACCGTAAAAATCGTGTTCCAGAGTCAAAATATGAATGACCAAATGAGTATGTTTGTCATTATCCCCGATGCAATTGATGGGCTGCCAATGGTCGAGCGTAATCTTCACAGAATGAACTTCGCCGAGCTCAACGGGCGAACTTCAAAGGTCGAATTGTTCCTGCCGAAATTCAAAGCCGAAAGCAAATTCTATCTTCAACGCGTCCTAAGCAGGGTAGGTCACTCAAGTTTTATGAGAAGTTTTATCAAAATTTGCCATACTTCATGACATATTGTTACGAGACTCTGCAATATCGATTTCCGATAAAATGTTTTATTAGCGGGATACTGAAGTTTCATTTATTTGAGGTTTCCAAGAGGAACAATCTATGGTGAAATGAAAGATGGGATAGTTTCCTGTGTAGGCCTCTTCAACTATTTTCATGTAATTTTTGTTCCAGATGGGCATGGACGATATGTTTAAAAATTCAGCTAACTTCGAAGGTCTTACCAACGGTTCCATGCATATTAGCGAGGTTATACAAAAAGCGTACATCAATGTCGATGAGAAGGGTACGGAAGCTGCAGCAGCAACAGGTAATCAGCACTTAATCATCCTGAATTGCCCCATAGGTTCAATGCAAATGACTCAACGCATCAAGTTTACCATATTGAAAAATTACAAGTGTGAAGCGCAAGTGATTTTTCTGGAAAACCTGAGGAGTTCCTTTGATTGCAAGCAATCTTAATAATTCGATGCAATTCGGCAAATTACATCATGATAAGAAGTTAAAAAGAGTATTTAATCATATTATTCTGCTTCAGGTGGCGGTATGGTAGGTGCTTTCCCAAAACCACCAGAACCCATAACGACCATAATGGCTAACCGACCATTCGTCTACGCCATCGTTCATGGAAATGCAAACACTGTCATCTTCCAGGGCCGTGTCATGTCTCCAGCCATGTAATAAGAAGATTGCAATATGCATGGAGTGAAGAGTTACTTAAAAATTACTCAGTTGTTTGATGTAGCTGCCACTAATTATGAGAACCCTTGAGGCTTCCGATACCATTCCTATGGAACTTTATATAGACTCCCTATCAAAGTTCTACATGAATCCTATGGACATCTATATAAGATTGCTATAGGAGAATTCGTATAAGAATTTTTATAAGATGTCTGTAAAAATTTCAATACGAATTTTTGAAATATTTGCATGGAAATCTCCTCTAGGAAATTCTACAAGAATTTCTATACGAAATTCCTACAAGGATTTCTATAGCCAATTCCTGCAGTAATTTCCATAGGCAATTCCTACAAGAATTTCTGTAGGTAATTCCCCCAAGGATTTCTATAGGGAATTCCCACAAGAATTTTCTATAGGAAATTCCCACAAGAATTTCTATAGGAAATTTCGACAAAAATTTTCATAGAAAATTCCTACAAAAATTTCTATAGGGAATTCCGACAAGAATTTCTATAGAGGATTCCCAAAAGACTTTGTAGATGAAATTCCCACAAGAATTTCTATAGGAAATTCCCACAAGAATTTCTATAGGAAATTCCCACAAGAATTTCTATAGGAAATTCCAACAAGCATTTCTACAGGGAATTCCCACAAGAATTTCTATAGGAAATTTCGACAAGAATTTTCATAGAAAATTCCCACAAGAATTTCTATAGGCAATTCTCACAAAAATTTATATAGAGAATTCTCAAAAGACTTGGTATAGGAAATTCCCGCAAGAATTTCGATAGGAAATTCCCACAAGAATTTTCATAGAAAATTCCCACAAGAATTTCTATGGGGAATTCCCACAACAATTTCTATAGAAAATTCCCACAAGAATTTCTATAGGGAATTCCCACAAGAATTTCTATAGGAAATTCCTACAAGAATTTCTATAGGAAATTCAAACAAGAACTTCTATGGGCAATTCCCACAACAATTTCCATAGGAAATTTCTACAAGAGTTTCTCTAGGCAATTCCTACAAAAATTTCTATAAGTAATTCGTACAAGAATTTCTATAGGAAATTCCCACAAGAATTTCTACAGGAAATGTCCATAAAAAATAGAAACTTCTATAGAAATTCTTATAGATTCCGTGAGAACTTCTTGCAGCATTCCTACCGAAATTCATTTACGGTTTCTACATAATTTTCTCCCAGGATTTTACCAAAAAAAATTGTTCAGATATAGAACGTCGCGTTTCTAGCCGGCCATACTTCAAAAATTGCGAACGTATAAATTATTACAATGTAATATTCTTTTTATTTTCATCAGTACAAGATTTATTGAAGCATAAACTTGATGTTTATAGACGCTCTATGTGAAGATAAAAAAAACCTGAAACACTAGTCTCATTGTGGTGCTATAAAAATGAAACGTAATTTTTATTTGACTTCTATCTATGACCAATTTAATTCTCCAAGTCAACCATTCTTTGACTATTCTGATAATTGATGGATAAAAAAATGGTCGCCGCTTGATAATTACAGAAATTCAATAAATTAATGTGAATGTATGCAAATGCATTATTTTTGAATGTTTATCCTTTGGTGAATAGGAAATAGATGCATAGAGCACTATGGGGTATGAGTAATAGTTCAACCGAAGTGTCTAAAAAAATGCACTGTGAGGTACAACACTCTTCATAGTTATTCGTTGTTCCTATTTACTTTCTTTCTTATTACAAAATTTTTTAATTGTTGAAACTTTTTGATTTCTTCGAATTCGCAAAGCTTTGGATCTATACGAAATTCTTTTGTTTTTATTTTCAAAAATTTTTAAATTTTTAATATTTTCAAAATGTTTAAAGGTTTTTAATTTTTTTAAATTTTTAAAATTTTTGAATTTTTTTAAATTTTTTAATCTTTTAAAATTTTTATAATTTTGAAAATTTTTGATATTTTTGAAATTGCGGCTGACACCTAAAAAGTTAAACTCAAAACAAGTACCCAAAAACCTAGAACAATCTGGCTATGAAGTTTGGAATAGCAAACGCTGATAGACCGCTTGATAACCCATATCAAATCCAGTTACAACCAACTTGACCTATAATATAATTCGCACATATGGCGCTACTATGCTTCACGGAAAAATTCCTAATTATGAAATAAAACTCGATTAAAAAATCTCAACCCTGCAGATAGCGTGACCTCGCCAGTTGTTATGACTTTTTCGCATAATCGGAAATATTTAAAGAGCTTGCAACTCTGTATTCTGGATTAGTATCTATAAATCCACTGAATAAAACCGTGACAAAAATGAGAGGTAATTACGAGTTTTTTGGAGATTTCTCATTATTGCAAACTCGACATTAAAAAAAATTAGCGGCCCCAATTAATTTTATTCTTTAAAGAGTAGTCAGTGAAAATCTGTATTGGCCCAGAAAAGAGAAACAATGAAGATATCTATCGTTATTACGTCGAACAATTTTTTCCTTCGAGTGGGTAGGTGGGTGGATGGGGGGGGGGGGGCGGAGATCCATCACGTGCGCTTGTCAGGAACAGTTTCTGGAGATTAAGAATTTCTTTTAAAACACATAATTTGCATTTAATGTGTTTTTCCATATCCACTCATTTCAACATTTTCATTTGACCTTGTACTTACATTTCAAATTGAATTTTTATTTTGTTTTTGATGATACTTGAACATACGAATGTTAACTTAATCACTATAGATGACCAGTCATAATGTCTATTTTCAGCTCAAAGCTTTCCTCAAAGATCATACTGAGATCATACATGTTTTTTCCTTGAACCACGAAAAGCAATGACGAAATAACAAAAATAAATACTTCATTTCCACAGCTGAAACGTGCAGAACGAAATTAATCCCAAAAGTTCGAATTAAGGATATTCCACCTATATTGGCGAAGATATAAGAATTGCTTGAAATTTTGACACAATGTTTTTGAAGCGGTAACAGATGCCTGTATGAAATTTAAGATTGATTCACAACACCGTTTTGTAGTTATTAATTATCAAAGTTCTCAATTAACACGGCCTCTTATGGGAAAAATAAAAATTTCTGTAAATACAGTTCAAAACATAAAAATTTGTTGAAAATTTGAAAATTTACTATTGAAGCAGATATAAAACGATGGTAAACATTTCATGACGATTGACTAAAAATTTTTTTCATTAATTTGTGTAAACAATATAATATTGATTCGCAAAATCAAATACAATATAATAATTTTCTATGGCTATCACTTCAACTAATTAGCGCATTGAAATATTAATTGAAAGTTATTGGCGATGAATATAACGAATTATAGAAAGGGTCATAAACTTTTGTTTTGACTATACGTGTTGAATATCCTTAACCTAAATTCAAATACTTTCTTCTAATGTAATTTTTGGTCTGCCGTCTCGTCTCGAAATACGAAGGGAATGTTCTTCTCTCGTCTCGACTTTGTCTCGTCCAATGACAAACTCTTTCGCGACATGTCTGTGCTATATCTCCCTTATATCCTGAGATTGGCTATTTCATTACTGATTTATTCTCAGTACACTTTGTATTCATGCCAAACACGTGTCCTATTTGTCATCGCACAGGAAGTTCCATCATCACTTAACATTTATTTTCATTACATTTACGTAATATGAAGGTCTACTGATATTTGGAATAACCTGTTTGGCTGCGTCATGGGCCAAGTACATACCAGAAAACCCGGAAGCGCTACGTACCACCATATACGGATTAAATGCGTTCTCCAAGGAATTTTATAAGGTACATTGTATAATTTTACGATTTGGTGAAGACACACGTTCATATTTTTTTTTCTTTTTACCACGAAAAAAATGCTGTCAATGTTTCCTCAGAAATTACAATCTTGGGTCTGATTTTTTCGACCACTCCCCGCCAAAAATGGCATTTCTAAAAATCACAGAGGGAATTTCTCGAAGATCTATTGAGAAGATTATTTTGACAAAAAAAACTGTCTCTTAATCTTGCCCTTAAAACAAATTTGCCATCAGTCTTCTGAAAATTACAATCCGCCCATCCATATGATTTTCGTTTTGCTAATGGTACATTCATTACAGAGAAGCGTGGAGAATATCCAGGATAATTATGTCGTTTCACCAATCAGTGCTAGTATGGTGTTCTCTATGGCGTCCTTCGGTGCAGGTGGAAACACTAAAAGACAAATGCGAAGTGGACTGCGTATTCCAGAAGATGATCCCATAGCGAAGAGTGGAATCAAATCTGTGACCGATTTGTTCAAAGTAAATTGACTTGCCTATTTTTCTAACTGATTATTTTTCTCCGGGTTTGGGGTGATCAAAGTCACAACCAAAGAAAATTTTTCACTGATTGCCAAAAATTGTGTCGATAAATTTGGACGTAATGGATTGTAATGAGGATAACTTGCAGGACAAAAGTATATACAAAAAATTATACAGAGGAAACTGAAAATCCAACCAATTTCTTTTTATAGGACAGTTCGAGTGTCGAAGTCAAACTTGCCACAAAAATTTTCACAAATACTGGCCTCCAGATAAAACCCGAATTCAAAGAAATTACGGAAAAAGCATTCGGTTCTGCTGCTCAAAATGTTGACTTTTCGAAAGCAGATGAGGCTACTCAAACGATCAATGAATGGGCTGCCGCGCAGACGGAAAATAAAATTCAGGATTTGCTACAAGCCGGTAAGTAAATTTTGTATTTTTTTTTTATTTTACGCTTCGATGCAATTACACGCATATGTGGCGGCCCTCCCACGGCGCCGATGGAAACCGAATTCTTCCCAAACTGTACAGCATTCACTTAGTTTGACCCAATGAATGCAATGCCTACCAGACTTTACATTGCTTGGGTCAATCTACAATTGAAGGAAAACCACGGAAAACCTCAATTTGTACAGCCGTTTCTTTGACGAAACTCCCGTTCGACTATGAATCCCTCTGAATTCGAGCGCTGGACAATTCCACTCTACTATACCAATCGGAGAGTCCCCAAGCGGGGACTCGATCCGTGGACCTCGTGTGCCAAAGGCCAGCGCTCTAGCCACTCGGCCATAGCCGTCGGTCCGGTCAACGATCCCACATCAGGTTTTTTACTCATCTCCAACGATACTTACGTGAAGATACTTTCGAGATTGGAGAACACCGACCAAAAGTTGTGACAAGATTAAATAGTTCTGTTTTTGCACTCTTAACTTTTTTCCAGATTTTTTATCAGTTTTTTCCTTGAATGAAACCATTATAGTGAAATTACAAAGCAATGTCATATTCATAGACGCTGTCAAAGATGCTTCGATGGTGCTCGCAAATGCGGTCTACTTCAAGGGAAAATGGGCAAAGCCCTTTGACGGGAGTGAAACGGTAGTAAAGCCATTCCATGTAGATGAAAATACGGCTAAGGACGTCTCAATGATGACCACAAGGGATCGATTCTTCTATGGGGAGCTGCCGTCTGTGGATGCCAGATTCATTGAGCTTCCATATCAGGTATGGAACATTTGTTCAACCTCCAAGAAGCACTGAGTCTTGCGCTAATAACCGGATTCTCAACTTGAAAATTTTCAAGGACTCTCCAAATGGCTCCAGTTGGAACTTGATACAGTCCCAAGTAAAGTTTCAAGTCGTAGTTTGGAACTCGAAAAATTTTCCATTTTTTTTTAGTCATAAGAAGCCGCGATTAACCATCTTTCATATTCCTTTTTGCTTATTACTTAACAAGTCAATATATAATTGAAATTCTGGAACATTTAGCAAGAGGAAAGCACATCCGGCAAATCCTTCAAGATGGTCGTTGTTGTGCCAAACGAAATTACAGGACTGAAGAAGTTTGAGCAGAAACTCCCTACTTTGGATGTTGGTATGGCACGGAAAAGTGGAAGAATGACTGATATTGAACTCCAGTTTCCCAAGTTCAAGGTGGAAAGCACAATTGATCTGAAGGATATCATGGTGGAGGTATGGAACAGACTGAAATAGTCGAAAATTTTGAAAAGCGTAAAGCGGAGCTTTCTGCACTGTACATCAAAATAGCATATTGTGCACCGAGGACGGATAGTTGAACATTCTTGGCAAGTGTTCTGGGTGTGCCCAAGGTACCAAGAAGGGTCAACAGCACCAAGACCGAAGGCATGTGGGCTTTTTGGCCCTTTCTGGTACCTTTTCGCCGAACCACCCGGCACGCTTCCCGTAAATGTTCACCTTTACGCCTGAGGTGCATCTAGCATCTTTCACACCCTCTCACCCGAAGTTCGATCTCACCAAAAGACCAAAAAATAATCACTTTCCGCCCTAGGACGGAAAGTGCGAACTTTACGGGTAGCAGTGGGAAAAACATTTTCTACGGTGTTGGGCATGTTAAAACCGGAAATAATCCCACAAATTTAAGAAGATTTTTGTCATCGATTTGATTTCCTTGATTTTCGATAGATGGGCATGCCTGATATGTTCAGCGACAAGGCAGATTTTACTGGCATCACTGACTCCGTGCCACTGAGAGTTAGCAAAGCACTGCAAAAAGCGGTAATTGATGTGAATGAAGAGGGAAGTGAAGCTGCTGCTGCCACATCAGGTATTATTACGTTTCATGGCTAATATCTTCGAAATGGAGGCTGATACACCATCTTAAATTCATCATATTTTTATTGTAAAAACATTTAAATTCCTTTGAAATTTCAAAATGTTAGTTCTTTTTTTATTTTAGAAATTTGTGGACTTTTCAAAATTTGATTACTGTTGATGGTTTCAAGAATCTCTCTCATTTTTCTTATCAATATGTCATTTATCGGAATAAAGGTACATCCATTAACAATTGTGCCACGAAGATTTCTGTGGAAGAAAACGAATAAAAAAGTGATCAGGGTAATGGATACACGTGTTGGCCATTTGCACTTCATCGAGGATATTTATCTCTTGAATGAGGTTGCCTAGTATTACCAAATCAAGTTTTTTTTTTATGCATCCGAAGTATTTCAACCCCCAGCAACTGAGAAAATCCACTGCTTTGCAATAGGCTCTCATGTGCAATTATATCAACATTCCATTATGCAACTTTACTTATGAATATGATTAATATTCCAGTGATAATAGCACCAATGGCGCTGCCTATGCCTCCACTTCAACCAGTGCAATTGACAATTGACAGACCGTTCTACTATGCAATAGTTATGGTTAACAAGGACGTGGAGGGTGGTATTATAAACTCGGCTCTGTTCCACGGACGCGTTGTACATCCAACCTATTGATAGTACCTTTGAATGAATGAAAATGTAATGGTAAATGATGTAATCCATGTGAGATAATAAAGACGAAATTTCAAAGATATGTGTGAATTTTTAAGATTGCCGAGCTCAAGTCCCATGACTTCCTTATTTGTAAAATCGAGTGTAAAATTCGCCAATGGTCGGAACAATTGACCTCATGACGAAAGGAACAGAAGGCAAATGAAAAAAATATTCGTAAAAACAAAGTAAGCATTCTTTTTGATCCATGCAAGGATCTACCGCTCCTGACCGCGGGAATGGAAACCGGCCTTTTCCCAAAACTCTACAGCACTCACACAGCGCCCAATGCGTATGATCTTCCTTGTACATCCAGCAATTCGAAACAACTCAGTTGCCTCCAAATGTGATTTCCCGATTACAGGTCAACATACTATTAATGCAATTGATTTTTTATCTTAAACAATAACTTCAATTCAATTTGCAGTACGCTCGATAACGAATTTAAGATGAAAACGTATACAGTCATTTACCATTTGCATTACCACCCGGAAATAATCAAAAGCTATAACGTTGGTTAGCTCAGGAACGTCGTTTTGACGATTATTCGACATTGGAAAAATATTTTTGTTTAATAATGAAGTACGACAGATTTTTGAATGATCATTGTCATGGAAAACAATTCTAAAATCCAATCATGTGGATAGTTTACAATAACAAATTCGAACTTTCGACCTTGAACTGGTCACGTTTTGTCCGCAACATGGAGTTCCAAATATTATTAGATCATACTGGAATTTTCTACTTGACATGTAACATCTTACTCCCGAAACAATGTTACTAATGGATTTATTATTATTATTATTATTATTGAATCAATATTAGTCTATACATAGATTCGTCTCGGAAGGGACGATAAGATCTCATAGACTGGGTGGGGATTCATCAAGCGATTCATAAGATAAATAGTTGGAAGTTGAACTGGAGATATTAGTACTACTGTGACATTGTAACGTATTACAGTCAAACATAGTGCACATTCCGACATAGACCGGTAGTTTGGAGCGGTTCAAAAATGGCGCGTTGTACGTAATTTATTTGAGTAAACTTCTAACAAATTGCGAAGCCATGAGGCATTATAGAGATAAGCTCATAATTGGAATATCACGTGCAAGAAAGTCATAAAGAAGTGGACAGTTACACTTCTTTACACGACATACTTTATAAAGAACAAAATGGAAAAAGAAATTAAGAAATTGTTCAGGTTCAAGTTTAATTAAGTCAACATTTTTTTTACCGTAATTGAAATATAAATAAGTTTACTCAGGGATTGGAAATATTGTTGTAACATCAGGTGTTCCACAAGTGGCCTATCCACCATCCTCACATTTTGCGCTCTAGAAATGATCTCTACAAAATTGCCCGGCTTTCCAACTTAGATTCCACGCTAATCCTCATTGAATTTTAAAAAACTGCATTGTTACTAATATAAATGATTTTTCATGTAGATTCGATGGTGCTGGCCTTTGGGGCTGTTTTGGTTGCTGCGAATATGCAACAAGCATACTCAATAAAAATACATCCGGACCTTTTCGTTTTCCGTACTATTTCGACTAGTCTCAATCAATTTTCCGATAACTTTTATCAGGTAAGATTTTTCCAATTTGAAATTTAGACATTGTTTAACCATAGTGTAAATACTCCACCAACTTGGGTTATGGACCAGTTTTGTTCCCCAGCTGACGCTTCAGAACCTTATGAAATATCAGTCATATGAACCTTATGACTGATAAGACGTGTCTGTAATTCCAGAAAATCTCGGAAGAGAACCCAGAGAACCTAATCTGTTCACCTCTCAGTGCCTCCATGGTACTATCAATGGCAGCTTTTGGAGCTGGTGGTGAAACAGCAACGCAAATGCGTCGTGGACTTCATTTTTCACCTTATGATCGACAAACGAAATATGGCTTCGCTACTCTCATCACCTCACTGAATGTGAGTTAATCATTGATGAGAAAGCTCATCATAAAATTATCACGATTTTTGACCGAACTTCTCTCGATCTGAAAATCAGAAGCGTGGCTCAAAATTTCTCAGCTTGAAACATATTTTTTGAATAAACAAATGATCACTTAACCCGGATTACTGCTTCCAGAGGCTCACCGAAGTCCAACTCAAGGTTGCTAACAAGATTTTTACCGCAAGTAACTTGGAGGTAAAACCATCATTCCAGAATGTAACATCAAGCTACTTCAAGTCACCAACACAAAGTCTGGACTTTGGACAGCCAGACGCTGCTAGTGCTACCATCAATTCCTGGTGTTCAGCGCAAACTAACGGCCTCATTAAGGAGGTGATTCAACCAGGTAATGCAGCATCTTCACTATATGCAGATGCATAATAAACATCAGGAAAACACCGTCATCGAATTTTATTTATTGAAAAAAGCTGGTCGAACTTATTCCAAGGACAATGGTGCAGGATTATTAGTCCGCTCAATAGTCTAACTATAAGCAATTTTATCGATAGTTCGGTTTCAAAAAGCATTATAATGATGATTTCATAGATAACATCAAAATTATTCTACGATATGCATATATGAACACAATTCTTCATCACTGGTCTTCATCTGAAGTTCTAAAATATTGGATTCCACTGAAACATCAGAATGGTTCGATTCACAGAAGAATAGCAAGTGACATCATTAACGTGAAGAGAAGCATCTGAGATTTTCCTCGAAAACAAGTCATTAACAGAATAATGCGCTCTTCAAAATTGTCTCTCAAAAAATGTACCATCCCCAAACGGACAAAACAGAAAGCTCATTGCGTGACCTCAATGGAATTAGCTGTTTCAGATGTATTCTCATTCATATTTATCTTCATTCCAGATGATCTCGCATCAGCTGCAATGGTGCTCGTCAATGCTGTCTACTTCAAGGGGAAATGGATGTCCCCATTCATGGAATTTGCAACACGTCCCCAACCATTCTACCTTACAGAAACAACAGCAGAATATGTACCCACGATGTATAACTTCGCTCGATACGGATACGGATGGATAAATCAGCTCAATGCGCAGTTTGTGGAATTGCCTTATCAGGTGATTTATAATGTGTTGTAGAACGATTACTATGGATTGAGAATTCATAAATAAGTGTTTATTCAATTTTGATAGAGCGATCGGTTCACGGAAGGTACGAGCATGTTCATCATACTCCCAAACACTATTGAAGGATTGAAGAACGTTGAAAGTGGTCTTCAAAACGTCAACTTTGCACAGATCCGCCGTGCGAGCCGTGAAACGGAGGTGCACGTCTTCCTCCCAAAATTCAGAGCCGAGAGCACTCTGGATCTAGTGCCCACTCTTGAAAAGGTACCATCTACGATAGTTCTTACTTTGGAGGAAGAAGGTGTCAGTTCACAAAAATAATTTCACTCAAATTGTTCACAGATGGGAATGGAGCGTATGTTCTCGGTCTCTGCGAACTTCACTGGAATTACAGATAGCGCACCACTAAAGATCAGTAAAGTTTTTCAGAAAGCTGTCATTGAAGTAAATGAACAGGGAAGTGAAGCTGCAGCTATCACAGGTAATTTTTTTCATAATCATTACTATATAGGCTTCTAAGCTAGCAGTTATAGGCTTTTCAATCTTGCACGAATATTTTTTTGCTGTATTGCAGTGGGTTAGTTATTTTCTTGTTTGCTCTTCCATTACGGTGGGTGCAATCCGAGCACGATCACAAACAAGCTTCCCTCCCATTTTCCTCATTGACATTTGCATCTACACTGCTGTACATCGCGATACAAGTCCTACTCTCTTCCAACGCAACATTGGAAACCGCGTCTATTAATTCCTAGTGCAATCCATAACAAGCTCTTCTGAATCCTTGTCATAATATATATTGCTTCATTACAGCGGCCATACCAGTTCTGTTGTCTGCGCAGTTCCCCCCGCCTCAGCCAGTCATAATGAGAATCGACAGGCCCTTCATGTACGCCATAGTTCACAAAGGAACCAATACTGTTCTCTTCCAAGGCCACATCACTAAACCAGTGTATTAGATTAAATTTGGCGGCTTACCAACTATTCATTGTTGATGAGTATTATCTAATATCTTAAGATGTATTCCTGTACTGATATATAGACCGTAGTCCACGGATCATCCAATACGAGTCTCTTCCAGCCTTACATTAGCAAACCGGCGTATTAAATTAGGCTTCATGAGTAGCGAAGCATTCACAGTTCATGTATGCCATTTGATGTATCAATAAATGTTTTTGTATACTGGTAAAATAAGAACGGTGTCATTATTTGATTGCGGCGATCAGCGAAAATCGCAGAACCTCCATCGTCAGATGACCATTTTCGCCCGTAACGGAAATTCATGAGCCTTTTATTCATGCTCTAGGTCATATATGGAATCATACTGTTCTTCTTCAACGTAGGGCCCTTCAGGAGATTGGGTGAGAGTTGAAACTAAAAGCAATCTCAAAAACCAAAACCTCCAAAGGAACTTACTCTATGATGAACCCCAGCCAAATTATCCATTACGTCTCGTCCAGACTGATGGACAGTCCTACTTGAAGGGCCAATCGCCAGTCGACTGATCTCTGCTAGATAAATATGATTAACTTTGACCGTGGATTAACTGCAGTTAATTTGATGCTGTGGTCACAAACTTCTATGTTTTTCAGGAAAGATGTTTGTACACTTCGCATTTCTCCAAGCTGATGATTGGAAGATCAGTAGTTAATTTAATGCCAGGTGTCAGCCGAGCTGACGGTGGTTAATCATCAGCTAAAGTTCGCCTTCTAGTTCAAGACGTCTGATTGGTGGATAGTGTACACCAACCAATGAAAGGTCGTATCCTGGAGGTTAAATATAGCGCTAACAGTAGGTAAGCTGGCTAAAAGTGGTGCCTAATCCAAGTGGTTAACATTGAAGATCCTGGATGTTTATAAATGGCAGCCACCCAGTTAACCAGCTAGGTTAAGCACTTAGATAGACCTCCGTCAACTCTAATACACTATTACCACCCAGTCTATTAATTAACCACAAACACTTAAGCCGATTATTATTATAATTTTTGGTTAAGGCAGTACCGATAGCAAAGACCTCCCCGTGGAACTACCGACGATACCAATCACCATGAAGATCGACGAACCGTTCATTTATACAGTAGCCTACGGATCAACCAATACCATTATTTTTCAAGGATACATCACTAAACGAAACCATTAAAGTTTGATTTAACATTGGTATCTGCTGTTCTATACATAACTGAACGATTTTCTGTGCAGCGAATGGAGAAACTTCAATGTATTTTGAACTCTAGAGAGATTAAGTACCGAATGTGCTCTTGATCTTTATGCCAAATTTGAGTTTCCTCGCAAAAACCTAGAGATACGGATCGTGTTTCCTCTTGCAAAATTAAATGAATAAATAAATGAAGGAACTAAGAGTTAAATCCACTGCATTTTCTATTTATTTCCACTCCATTTCAAATATAAATATTTTGACATTTTTTCTTGACAAAATCGTTTAAGTCGTGTGGCAAATTTACAAATATCGAGTACTAATTCTCTTACATTTTGTTTTGGGATCGTGGTTTAAGGATGTTCGACCGCTATTGGTCATTTTTTTCAATCTTTCGACGATTTACACCAACTTTTGGTTATCTTGGGGGGAAAAATGCACAATTTGTGCATAGCATTATTGTTTATGGACTCTCAAAATTTGATCACCGTAAACTTATTTTTGAGTTTTTTCTCTACGCTTGTATGAAAATTCATAAAACTTTAGACAAAACGCTGAAAAATGGATGTGCGACAAAGAAATTTTAGGAGTCGATAGAGAATAAAGGTACAGAAAAATTGTACATTTTTCCCCGCCTATCAAATCCATAACTTCGGAGAAATTAGCAAAAAATTGACAGAAGTGAGAAATAGCGGTTGAACATCCTTAAAGGGTGAAGGACATAAACCAAATTCCATAAAAATGCATCTTGTAGTGCACGCTCACAGCTACATTAAAGCTCTATAAAAAAATATATTAATAGTCCTAATAATGACATAAAACCTTCCCTATCGTAAATGACATTGTTGACAAGTTCTCACGTTTCATGGAAATCTGAAGAAAAAAACACAATTGTTTTCCGTTTTCTCAATGGGTCGCACTGATTGGCCACCGCTAGTTCGATGGTAAAGTGATTCGAATTTCACAGCCATCAACTTGGTTAAAAAAATGTAATCATCTGAAACCAAGTCTCTCTAAATATTATTAGATTATATCACAATTTTCCATTTAGAACTACTCTATGGTTGGTACTGCTATGTCCATTCCCAAAAGTAAACAACATTGAATCTCATGGTCTACACAAATGGGTGAACCATATCATGGAATGACGTAATAGCTGTGAGACACGTGTTAAATGACTGAAAATTGAAAAAAACATGAACGTCAGGGAACTCCTTTCTTCCTCAAGAAGAATCGGCTTTTTTTGAACTTATTCAACATGCCCGAATGTCTGCTTGCTTCCTAACATCTGTTACAAAAAACCATTTGCATAAGTTTACATAAATCAATACCCTTACTTCAGTATTTATATGAATCATATTGACATGTAAAATCTTACAGGCACTCACGAAACAATAATATTAGTCTATACGTCGGTTCGTCTCGGAAGGAACGGGAAGGTCTCATAGACTGAGTGGGGATTTCCCAGCCGATTCATAGGATAAATAGTCCGCGGTTGAACTGGAGGTATTAGTACTACTGTGACATTGTAACGTGTTACAGTCAAACATAGCGCACATTCCGACATAGACCGGTAGTTTGGAGCGGTTCAAAAATGGCGCGTTGTACGTAATTTATTTGAGTAAACTTCTAACAAATTGCGAAGCTATGAGGCGGTATAGAGATAAGCTCATATTTGAAATATCATGTGCGAGAAAGTCATAAAGAAGTGGACAGTTTCACTTTTTTACAGAACATTCTTTATAAAGAACAAAATAGAAAAAAAAATTAAGAAATTGTTCAGGTTCAAGTGTAATTAATTCAAATTTTTTTACCATAATTGAAATATACATAAGTTTACTCAGGGATTGAAAATATTGTTTTCTCCGGAATTATTTGATTATTTAACAAACATCAGGTGTTCCACAAATGGGCTATCCACCCTCCTCACATTTTGCGCTCTAGAAATGATCTCCATAAATTTTCATGGCTTTCCAACTTCGACTCCTCGCTAATCCTCATTGATATCTAATAAACTGCGTTGTTACTATTATAAATGATTCTTCATCTAGATTCGATGGTGATAGCCTTCGGGGCTGTTTTGGTTGCTGCGAATATGCAACAAGCATCCTCAGCAGCAGGTCCATGGAACAGTTTAGCTCTCAATACTGTTTCGACTAGTCTCAATCAATTTTCCGATTATTTTTATGAGGTAAGATTTCGCCAATTTGACATTTAGACATTGTTTAACTATAGTGTAAATACTCCACCAACTTCGGTTATGGGCCATTCTTCTTCCTCAGCTGACTCTCCAGAACCTTATCAAAATCCAGAATCCGAAAGTAGAAGAGTATGACTAATCAAACGTGTTTGTAATTTCAGCAAACATCGGAGGACAACCCAGATAACCTAATCTGTTCACCTCTCAGTGTCTCCATGGTGCTATCAATGGCAGCCTTTGGCGCCGGTGGTGAAACAGCAACGCAAATGCGTAGTGGACTTCATTTTCCATCTGATGATGCAGTAGTGAAAGGTGGCTTCGCTTCTCTCATCGAATCACTCAATGTGAGTTCATCATTGATGAGAAAACTCATTATAAAATGATCAAAATTTTGGCCCAACCCTGTCTCAATCTGAAAATCAGAAGTTTGGATCAAGATTTCTCAGCTTGAAACATACCTTTCAAATAAGTAACTGATTACTTAACCCGGATTACTGCTTTCAGAGTCTCAACAAAGTCCAACTCAGGCTTGCTAACAAGATCTTTACTGCAAGTGGCTTCGAGGTAAAACGATCATTCCAAGATGTAACTTCAAACTACTTCAAGTCAGCAACACAGAGTCTGGACTTTGGACACCCAGACGCTGCTAGTTCTACCATCAATTCCTGGTGTTCAGCGGAAACTAACGGCCTCATTAAGGATGTGATTCAACCAGGTAATGCAGCATCTTTACTATATACAAATGCATAATAAGCATCAGGAAAACACCGTCATCCAGTTTTATTTATTGAAAGAAGCTGGCCGAACTTATTCCGAGGACAATAAAGCAGGATTATTAGTCCACTCAATAGTCTAACTATAAGCAATTTTATCGATAGTTTGGTTTCCAAAAGCATTGTAATGATGATTTCATAAATAACATCAGAATTATTCTACAATATCCATATATGAACACAATTCTTCATCACTGGTCTTCATCTAAAGTTCGAAAATATTGGATTCCACTAAAACATCAGAATGGTTCGATTCACCGAAGAATAGCAAGTGACATCATTGACGTAAAGAGGAAGCACCTGAGATTTTCCTCGGAAACAAGTCATTAACAGAATGATGTGCTCTTCAAAATTGTCTTTCAAAAAATGTACCATCCCCAAACACACAAAACAGAAAGCCCATTGCATGACCCCAATGGAATCAGCTGTTTCAAATGTATTCTCATTCATATCTATCTTGATTACAGATGATCTCGCATCAGCTGCAATGGTCCTCGTCAATGCTGTCTACTTCAAGGGAAAATGGGTGTCCCCATTCAGCGAATCTGACACACGTCCCCAGCCATTCTACCTTACAGAAACAAGAACGGAAAATGTACCCATGATGTATACCCTGGGTGAATATACATACGGAAGGATAGATCAGCTCGATGCGCAGTTTGTAGAATTATCCTATCAGGTGATTCATAATGACTTGTAGAGACATTGCTATTGATTAAGAATTCACTAATAAGTGTTTATTCAATTTTGATAGAGAGATACATTCATCAGTGGTACGAGCATGTTCATCATAGTCCCCAACACTGTCGGAGGATTGAAGAAGGTTGAAAGTGGTCTACGAAATGTCAACTTTGCAGAGATTCGCGGAAAGGGACGGGAAACGAACATGCACCTCTACCTCCCAAAATTCAAAGCCGAGAGCACTCTGGATCTAGTGCCCACTCTTAAAAAGGTACCATCTACAAAAGTTCTGACTTTGAAGTAAGAAGGTGTCAATTCACAAAAATAATTTCATACAAATCTTCTGCAGATGGGAATGGAGCGCATGTTCTCGGACTCGGCCAACTTCACTGGAATTACGGATAGCCCACCGCTAAAGATCAGTAAAGTTCTTCAGAAAGCGGCCATTGAAGTGAATGAAGAGGGAAGTGAAGCTGCAGCTGCCACAGGTAACTTTTTTCATAATCATTATCCAATAGGCTTCTAAGGTGGCAGTTAGAACGCTTTTCAATCTTACAGGAATACTGTTTGCTATATTGCATATATTGCATATATTGCAAACATCTTCCATTACAGTAGATGCAATCAGAACACGATTACGAATAACCTTCCCTCTTATTTTCCTCATTGACATTTCCATCTACACTGTTGTACATCGAGGTACAAATACTATTCTCTTCCAAGGCTACAAGACTGGAAGAGTTTATCAATTTATCCTTCAAACGCAATCTAACAATATTGCATTGAAAATTGATAAACACTTTTTTGAGGTTGTCAACGGATCAATCAGAACTATTCTGGTTTAAGGCTCCATTGCTAATCGTGTCTATTTATTCCTAGCGCAGCCCATAACGAACTCTTGTAAATCCTTAGCTGGGGTTTTCTTAGAAATTAGCATTAACAATTGGAAATCATATTTTCACATGCTAATGTATACGCCTGGACCACTAGTTATCTTTCCCAAGGTCGCATAACTAAACCAATCACTTAACCTCTGATTCAATAAGTAAGAGACAATGTTTTTGATTCCACTTAAGGTATCACTGCATAATACACATTGTTTCATTACAGTGGGCATAGCAGTTTCATATTCTTTGCCTGTGCCGCCGTCTCCACCAATCACACTGAAAATCGACAGGCCCTTCATGTACGCCATAGTTCACCAAGGAACCGATACTGTTCTCTTCCAAGGCCACATCACTAAACCAGTGTATTAGATTAAACTTGGCGGATTAGCTAGCCATTCATTGTTGTCGAGTATTATCTAATATCTTAAGATGTATTTCTGTACTGATATATAGACCGTAGTCCACGGATCATCCAATACGAGTCTCTTCCAGCCTTACATTAGCAAACCGGCGTATTATATTAGGCTTCATGAGTAGCGAATCATTTAATGTCGACGAATGTCATTTGATGAATCAATAAATGTTTTTTTATACTGGTAAAATAAGAACGATGTCATTATTTAATTACGGCGATCAGCGGAATGAACAGAACCCTTCCTAGTCAGATCCACCATCTTCGCCCTTGGCGGAAGTTCATGAGCCCTTTATTCATGTTCTAGGTCATATATCGACTAATGCTGTTCTTCTTCAACGTAGAGCCGTTCAGGAGATTGAGTGACAGTTGAAACTAAAATCAATCGAAAAAACTCAAACTCTGGAGGAACTGACTCGATGACAAACCCAAACCAAATGAACCCTTGATGTAAAATGCCAATCGCAGCAGTAGCGAGACCTGGGTAACAGTCCGGGTTATAACCTGGATCAAGCACGTCGTTGCCGATGCTTGATTACCAGTCCTGCTTATCCTCTGATCGAAGACTGGTTACCAAGTCTAAACATCAAATCCAAATCGGGGCTGATCCGAGGCCTGAGGTACCAGCTTTGGATATAGCCAAATATATGTCTGGTAGTCCCCAGGCTCAATTATCAATCCTGCCACTAGCCTGGTATCCGGGGCTTTGGCTACCAGGAACGCAAAAACCTGGTATCACCAGCGGATCAAGCAAGGGCCAACCTCCGGATACGTTGGTAATCCAAGCCTGTCCAAGTTTTGCCGGGTTCGTTAAATCATGGCACTTTCCACCTGGGTAAAGTTGAGTTAGCCTAGAGGTGACATATAGTGCTAACTGTAGGTAACCCGGCTGAAACTGAAGCTTAATCCAAGAGGTTAGCATTGAAGATAATCCTGGAAGGTTATCAATGGTCAGTCAGTTAACCAGCCTTGACGAAACCATAAAACGGAGTTAGTTAGGCAGATCTCAGTCAAGCTGATGCAAGATTACCAGTGAGTTTATCAATTAACCACAAACACCTAAGCCGATTATTATTATGATTTTTGGTTAAGGCAGTGTTAATCGCGAAGGCCTCGTGGAACTACCGGCTCTACCAATCACCATCAACATCGACAAACCGTTCATTTATACCGTAGTCCACGGATCAACCAATACCATTATTTTTCAAGGGCGTCACTGAACCAAACTATTAAAGTTTCATTTAATATTGGTATCTGCTGTTCAATATATAACTGAAAGGTTTCCTGTGTATGGAATAGGAAAACTTGAATTTATCTGGAACTCTAAAAAGATTAGGTAACGAATATGCTCTTGACCTTTATGACAAAAGTGTAGTTTCCTGGGAAAACCCTAGCGATACGGATCGTATTTCCTCATGCAAAATTGAATAAATGAATGAAGGAACTAGAAGTTAAATCCACTGTATTTTATATGTATTTCCATTCCATATCCAATATTATGAATATTTTGAAATTTTTCCTCGACAAACTCGGTTAAGTCGTGCGGCAAATTTACAAATATCGAGTACTATTAACCCATCAGTAGTCCCCCGATGTTCCTGACGTTATTTATGGCCGCACTGTGAGAATCTCTTACATTTTGTATTGGGATTGTGTGTCGAAGAGTGAAGGACATAAACTAAATTCCATAAAAATGTATCTTGTAGTACATCCTTAGGGCTACATTAAAGCTATATAAAAAAATATGTTAATAGTCGTAGTAATGACATAAAACATTTCCTATCGTGGATTAAATTGTTGACAAGATTTCACGTTTCCGGGAAATCTGAAGAAAAAATACAATCGATTTCCGTGTTCTCAATGGGTCACACTGATTGACCACCACTAGTTCGATGATCAAGTCATTCAAATTTTTCAGCCATCAACTTGGTTTTAAAAAAATCCCATCTCTAAAGATATGTAATCATCTGAAAAACAAGTCATAACTTCCAACCTTGAACTGGAAACAGATCACATCGCGTCCGCCAAAAATGACTCTAGATATGATTAGATTATATGACAATTTCCCATTTCCGACAGAGCGAAAATCCCAAAAGCTTCATCGTTGTGCTAAGAACCATGACCGAAAGTAGACAACATTGAATCTCATCGTCTGCACTAGTAGTGAAACACGTGTTAATCAGCTAAAAAATGGAAAAATTCATCAACGTCAGGGAACTTATTTTTTTCCCCAAGAAGAATTGTCATTTTTTGAAGTTATTCAAGATGCCTGAATGTCCGCTTGCTTCCTAACATCTGTTATAAAAAACAATTTGCATAAGTTTACATAAATCAGTAACCTTACTTCAGTATTTATGTAAATCTTATTGACATGTAAAATCTTACAGACACTCACGAAACAATAATATTAGTCTATACATCGGTTCGTCTCGGAAGAAACGACGCGGTCTTATAGAGTGAGTGGGGATTTCCCAACCGATTCATCCAATAAATAGTCTGCGACTGGACTGGAGATATCAGTACTACTGTAACGTTGTAACGTTACAGTCATACGTATCGCACATTTTACAATTTATCGCGAGTTTGAAGCGGTTTGAATATGACACATTGTACGTTATTTATTTAAACGCTGATAGCGCGAAGATAAGATTGATAAAAATTATTCACCTTCTTCATTCAAAGGCGTCTGGATATTCATTAAGACACAAATACTTGTTGTAATTCTTTGCGATATGGTGGATTAAAAAAGTATTCAAAATATTTGAGAATATAACTTCAATAAAACTGAAAGTGATTTTTATCAAAATTCTCTCTTCGCCTTATCCAATTTGAATTACATCAGAGATTAAGGAACGGGCTCTCAATATTCGTACGAAAAAGTGGTGAATAAGGGAACAACTTTTAGGTTTTGAAGAGGACATGTCTGTGAATTGTGGATTAGTATTGTTGTTAACTTGCTCCATTCTGCTTCTCATAAGAGATGACAGATTATTCTGTTGACCTTAACAGTAGTGTTCCTTTCACCTTCCTATTACTTCGTGTACTAAGAGCCATCCTCAATGTCTGAACAAATTCAGTTGTGATGCAACTCTAGCATTATCCCTAATGTCATATACATGCACTAGATTCAATTTTGATGGTTGGAGCGGCGTTGATAGCTGCAGGCATTCAGAATGCATCATCGGCAGCTGTTTCCGGAAATGATGCTGCTCTCAAGACTGTGTCGACCACCCTCAATCAATTTGCGGTGGATTTTTATAAGGTAAGATTCTATCTTTGCTTTACTGAGAACAAACAACCTCAACTCAAGATCTAAAAAATTTTGGTGTGGTTCAAACGTGAAAATTTCTGTGTAATACTCTCAACAAACTTAACTTTTTGGTGATCGAAAGGTATGGCTTAACTCATTTCAAAGGTTTTATAGTACAAAGACCCTGCAACCTGAAATAAGTCTGCAATCTCGGCTGTATTTCATAGAGTTCATGCGAGAATACTGAGTTCGAACATAGCGGAATCTCATTGATAAGAATGATCTTCGGATTTCAGAAAACAGCAGACGAACAATCAGATAACCTAATTTGCTCACCCGTGAGCGTATCAATGGTCTTATCAATGGCAGCCTTCGGAGCTGGTGGTGAAACAGCAAAAGAAATGCGCGCAGGACTTCATCTTCCAGCTGATGACGCAGTGACGAAGAGCGGTTTCGCTTCTGTCATTGACACTCTTAACGTGAGTTGATCCTTAATAAGAAAATCCAAGACAGAAGGATTCAAAGGAAGATCAAACTTCCCCAACTTCTCGAACAGGTTCAAAGTTTAGACCTAAAGCGTCTTGATCTTGCAATGAGAAGCCTGACTCAAGACTTCTCAGTCTGACAGGTTTTTTAAACAAGTAAACTTCAAGTTGGATTACTGCTTACAGAGTGTCCAGAAAGTCCAACTCAAGCTTGCTAACAAGATCTTCACTGCAAGTGGCTTTGAAGTAAAACAAACATTCCAAGATGTAACCACAAACTACTTCAGATCAGCATCCCAAAGTCTGGACTTTTCACAAGCTGATGCTGCAAGTGCTACGATTAATTCCTGGTGCTCAGCACAAACTAACGGCCTTATTAAAGATGTGATTAAACCAGGTAATGCATCATCTCTCTATGATATGCGATTGCATAACAACCATTAGGAAAAAAACGCCATCGAGGTTTCTTGATAGAAGGAAACTGATGGAGTTATTCCAATGGCAATGCGATTGCAGCATTATTAGTTGTTGGTGCTATCAGTAATATGATAATGCTTTTTTTTAATATTTCAATGTAAGAGAGTATTATAGTGACCCTGGAAGTGGAAGAAGTTGAATGATAACTTCATAGGTCATAATGCACAGCGACACTGGAGATTTTTCGTCCATTTCACTGTGTGCATCTATGTGTGACCCAAATGTTCTCATTATTTTTTCAGTACATGTTCTCTTTCATTATTCGTCAGCGCTAATTAGGTTTGGACCACAATCCCTCCAAAGATTTGAGATGAAGACTTTCCTTTTTAGTAATCATTCTCATGAATTCTCAAAAAGTAATCTCTAAGGAAAGACTATTCGGTATTGTCATCTATATCTTATTCATTAAAGATGATCTCGCATCCGCTGCAATGGTTCTCGTCAACGCAGTATACTTCAAAGGCCAATGGGCGAATAAGTTCCATGAAGCTCAAACACAACCTAAGCCATTCCACATCAATGAAGCAACAACTCAAGATGTGCCCATGATGTATAAATTAGCTAAATACAATTACGGAACTATCCCAGAATTGGATGCGCAGTATGTTGAACTGCCATATAAGGTAAGCGATATGACTTTGCAGAACACATCTATATTGATCACGACTTCAGAAAGACTAAGGTTTGCATTGTATACAGCACGACGATGAAAAAGATGCTACGAGTATGTTCATCATTCTCCCCAACACTGTTGGAGGTTTGAAGAAGGCTGAGAGTGGCCTTCACAATGTTAATTTCCAACAGCTTCACGATGCCGGCCGTATGACCAATATGCATCTCTACCTTCCAAAATTCAAAGCTCAGAGCACTCTTGACCTAGTACCCACTCTTAAAAAGGTACCATCCACAACCATTAGCTTGGAGAAAGCAAAGATCAATTCTCAAGAATAATTTGACCCACATTGTCCACAGATGGGAATGGAGCGCATGTTTTCGGACACTGCTGACTTCACTGGAATTGCAGATAGTCCACCACTGAAGATCAGTAAGGTTCTTCAGAAAGCTGTGATTGAGGTGAATGAAGAGGGTAGTGAAGCTGCAGCTGTTACAGGTAAATTTCTCATGATTACTGTCCTATAAGCTTCTAAGCTGATCATGTACAAGGCTTTTGAATTTTACACTATTTCTAACTGTATTGCACTCTTCCATTTCAGTAGGAGTGATAAGAACACGATCACGAGCAAGCTTCCCTCGTATTTTCATCTCTGACAAACCATTCGTTTACGCCATTGTCCATAGATCAACCAATACAGCTCTTTTCCAAGGCCACATCACTAAACCAATCTATTAATTAACACTCTAATCACAACGCACCTCGTTACTATTCATGATTTCCATTCAATACTGTTATAAATCGGTTCTTATTTACTGGAAAACTGGATGAATTCATGTCATTCCATTTCAGTCGGAATAGTAGAAGTTGATTCGATATCCGACCCGCCGCCACCGCCGATTACAATGATAATTGACAAACCGTTCATGTATACCATTGTCCATGGATCAACCAATACTATTCTCTTCCAAGGCCACATTACTACACTGGTCCATTAATTCCTACTTCATGCAGTAACTATCTTATACTTATGGTTCTTACTGATTAGCACAACAAATCCAGTTGATATTTGGTTATAATATCTTATGTCATATTTAATTTCAGTAGGAATAGTAGCCATGAGATCTATGCCCGTGCCATATCTACCAATAACAATGACAATTGATCGGTCCTTCATTTATGCTATTGTCCACGGATCAACAAATACTGTTATCTTCCAAGGCCATATTACTAAACCGGTCTATTAATGCCCGCATGGATATGTTAAGAAGCCGCTCACTATCTATTGCTGACATCTAATAACCTAATAAATTCTTCTGTTGATACTATTTGGTATTTTATATATATATATATGTATGCTTTCGGTAGGAATAAGTGGAATCTGTATATATACCGCTTTTAACAATAATGAAAATTAACCGATTCTTATTCTTCTTATACAGGATATTGTACATAGATCAATCAATACTATCCTTTTGCAAAATAACTAATGGGAATAATAATGTGGTGAATTGTTAAACTGTATAAATACATATTATTTGATTACAGTGGATATAGCAGTTTCATGTTCTTTTTCCACACCAATTCCACCAATAACAGCTAATATCAACGAGCCCTTCATGTAGAGTATTCCTCATCGATTAACCAATACCAAACTAATTTATTGAGCTACGATCTCGACCGTTCATGTGTATCTTTTTTTGTACTGACGAAATATCTAAATTTTCATTGTTCAATTGCAGTTTTCGGTATACAGCCAATCTCCGTCCGCATACCACAGCCTCCACGCACGATTATCATTGACAGGCCCTTCATTTATGCCATAGTTCATCGATCATCCAATACGATCCTCTTCCAAGGTCACATTACTAAACCAGTATATTAAATTGAGGTGAATCAGTAGAAAATCATGTGTCATCTGATGTATCAATAAAGATTTTTTTTTACATTGATAAAATGCAGCCATAATCTCTAGACCCGAACCATCACTTAGAACCATGAAAATCCATAAGGACTTTAATTATAAAATTGTTCAGAGATAAGCTGATTCGGGTGCGCTTTAGGGGGACAGCATCAAGCCAATGTTCTAACTTCCGGTTCAATAAGTTAAGCGACATTCCATTCTCACATTCCGTGAAGTCACGAATTGCTCATAACATTGAAACTAACTCCATGACTTCCACAGGAAATCATCTAACTCAGTTATCTCGGAAGGGCACATTCATTTACCAATACACAGTCCAATAAACAGCAAACTTTTGAATTTTCAGGTGTTATTTGATGCACTAATGCAAAGAACTTTGCATTCCAAGTAACTTGATTTCCATTATTTGATTACAGCCATGATTATTACAAAAACGGCCTCCATACGGATTCCACCTCCGCCAATAACAATGAAACTTGACAGACCCTTTATTTTTAGTATAGTTCACGGATCAACCAGTGCCGTTCTCTTTCAAGGGCACGTTACGAAACCAGAGTACTAATCAGTGTTTTGATTAATAAGTGGAAACTCAGCCAATGTGTAGATTTCTTATTTAAGACAAACAATAAACTATACTCAAGCATAGACCTAAACAGGTTGTCAACTGAGGTCTTCCACTCACATGATACTCTCCCATTTAAGCCGCCAAGGTTGCGGAAGATTGTCACTGAAAGGTGGCCCTGGTACCATCTTCCATGATTAGAAATCGATTACAAACGAATCAATAGATGGTTCAAGAGGAAAAAACACTCTAATATCCTCAGGCATCGTTTCATTTTGACACATCCATCATTTGTGACATGACTGAGCGATCATACAATGCACCCCTCTTCTAAAAGCTCATGATTAACCTGATATCTGAAGTCCCGGAAGTGGCAAACCATCCAAAGTTTGGTCATCCTTCTTCCATTAACGAACTAATGTTCTTCAAATAATTTAATTCCAGTCGTGATTATGGCAGAGATGCTCTCGATAAATTTTCCACCGCCTGCACCGATTATAATGGAAATTGACCGACCCTTCATTTATACTATAATCCACGGTTCCACCAATACTATTCTATTCCAAGGGCACATCACTAAACCAGTCTATTAATTTCTACTAAGTAACTAGCAATGCAATTTCTGTCTACTCGTTGGTGCATTAATAAATATTATTTTCACATTATCAAAACTTCTAAGTCTGTTATTTAATTACAGCAGGTATCATAGCTCCACCAGCTGCACCAGCACCACCACGTCAACCAATAACAATGGAAATTGATAAGCCCTTTATCTATGCTATAGTCCATAAAACAACCGATACTGTCCTTTTTCAAGGACATATTATGCAACCAGTCTACTAATTGCTATCTCAGTAGAGCACATGGTATCCGATATTTACGGCTGTTTATTGTGCTAATAAATAAATAAATAAAACTGACCGTAGAGGCCAATTAAATGAAACCTATTAACAATAACGACAGCCAATTAAACGAAACAATAATTAACTAATAAATATTGTCAAAAGATGTAATAGTAGATTGGGTCGCAGAATGCCGCTTAACGTATTCGCCAAGCCTAAGCATGCAAAGGAACAAAACGCGCGCACCAATGTTGGCAATGTGTCCAACGATACATTATCAAGTCACATATAATCTGAAGGGGCTATAATTTGCTTCTATATTCCTGAAATCAGTACTTTTTAATTGTTTCTTTTCAGCAGTGATCGGAGTAATGATAACATCCATACAGATTCCACCACCTCCACCAATGACAATGCAAATCGACAGACCCTTCAGCTATACTATAGTACACCGATCAACCAATACTATTCTCTTCCAAGGACATATTACACTTCCGGAAAGTAAAGTGGATAAGCCTATGTGATACCCATGAATAGCTCCCGCGATTAATCCAGAATTGGATCTTGATGCTCGATATATGAAATTATATTGTTAGTTATACTCAACAGAAACAGAATGAATAAATACATACAAAATAAACAGTGATTAGCAGTTACGATTATTAATGAGTTGATTCACACTTGAGAAAATTCAGAGAAGCACGTGCGGCGGGTTCATAGCCCTGACCATCCTAATTGGAAGATGTTAATATGAGATATCAGGTTTAGAAATGTAGAGAGTTGATTTTAATCTTTGGTATAATTTCTGCAATTGGGTTGGACACAATGGTCCACATATGGAAACCATCGAGAATTGCAGCAACAAGAAATTACGGAATTGGTACGTCTAACTTTTTAATTTGTAGTTCCACGATTCTAAAAACGAGTTGAAATTTGGTAGCGAATGCTACATCAGTCTGCACGATTTAGTCCAATAAACCTAGATTGTGAAACCATTGGATGTAGATATTATGCTTACCATCGATGAATTATATACCAATCGATGGGTCAGGATCTCCTGATAAAAATATCGAATGGACTCTGTGCCAAGATGACCGCAAAATTAATAATAATTAAAAAACTGATTTGTGGCTGTACTTGTCTCAAGTAAGTGAGACTGTACACCGTCGAAAGCCAGCACTTCAGTGAGGATATCTTTGGGCCGCAACAATGCTCGTCGAAGCATGGAAACTTTTTGCACCGATTGTCGCGCCACAACAACGTTAAATTCGGCCTCCCCTTTTAAAAGGACTAACTGTACTCTTTCTCCGGACGGCTTCGTCAGGGCTCTCATTTTTATTTTCATAACAATATTTCCCCAAGCTTATAAGTTTCTTCAAAGAAGATTTTTTGTGGGACAGTCACTGGACTTTTTCCATATTTTTTTCCACTTCCATTTCTTTACAAAACCGTGAAAAAATTGAGGAACACGTCGAGCTGCCCAGTGAGCCAATTCAAGAGGATTAAGAGTGATGGCTCACCCATTTTGTTGGAGGTTCAACTGTTCGAGTTTGATGGAACTATCGTTTGAGAGCAGGACACTTACCTAAAACAGAAAAATAACATTCATAAGTCATCGGAAGTTTTAAAAAAGTTAAAAAATTGAGGAATTCAAAGAATTTTCAGAGTTTAATTTTTTTTCAAATTTTTTAAATTCTAAATCCGCTCCTTCACTTCGAAGATTCTACACAAATATGCTCGCAAATTTCTGACATCTACTGATTCCTACAGTCGTTAAGCGATTGCGTCACATCCACCTCTACCTTGCCTGAAAAACTACATCCCATACATTTTCATTTACCTGAATAATATTGACATTCAGAATCTTACAGGCGCGTACAAACAATAATATTATTCCTTGCACTCACTTATTTGAGGAAAACCGAGTGAGTTTCAGACAATAAATAAGGAGGAGTTACACCGGAGATATTAACTTTCATGCAAGTGTCGTGAAGTTTCACCCGTGCGTACCACAAATTTCAAATAATATCACGGAAGTTGAAGGTGTTTCCAAGATGACACGTACGTAATTCATTAATGTATCAATATTATGTGATCGGAAAAATCCCGACCATTGATTCCAATTGTTTCATTCGTACGTGTGTTTTTTCACCAATAGTATCTAGAATTACCGTGATATTCGAAAATATCGACACGATACAATACAGCTTCTCGAGACTATATCGTATCGCATTGAAAGTCCAATATGTTACGAGACGATAATTGGTCGAATTTTTCGGCTCCTTTTACATCACTCCATCTCTAATCACCCCATGTCAACAAATTCATCGAAAAAAAAATTACAAAGAACAATTTCTCCAAAATCTATTGAGTTCTACGAAAGGGACGGCAACTTTTTACGCTCAGTCCACACACGCCTTCTCCGAAGTTTGAAGCGATAGCGCGGTCGTGATTCGAGAGTAAATTTCGCAGAACCAACCTCGGAACCGCCGAGACCTTTGAGTAGAAACATATTGTTTCGAGCACCACGTGAAACTAACCCTCTCTCACGTGCTGGAATGCCATCCGTGGCGGCGCCGAGGATGACAGGCACGAGGGGGAGGGTTACCAGTTTTCCACGGCTGGCCTGGAACTGTGCTATTATTTTCTCCCTTTTCCGCAATTAGTGATAATAAACTAACATACTTAAGACACGTTTAAAGGCGGGATTCAATTAGGACCAAGTACTGAGACCGCTCTGCAACAGCGCGGGCTATTTTGATTCCGCGAAAAGCGCTCGAAACGCAAAAATTCGCCAAAAGATGGCTGTTAACCAGCAGACAGTTGAAGAGTCTTGTATTTTAGGGGAGTTCCAAAATGAGGTTGTAAGGAGGGAATGTTAAAAGATAATCTATGCATCTTCCTATTCATTGTATTCAAATAAATATGCATCGCTTAGGTTCAATGATTCTCGCTATCGGAGCTGTGTTGGTAGCTGCAACCATCCAAAATACGTCATGCCAAACTGTTGTAGGCAGCAATCCAGCTCGCGTAGCTGTTTCAAATAGCCTGCGTCAATTCTCTAATGATTTCTATAAGGTAAGATCTTTCCATTTAACTTTCATATACTCAATTTACTGACAATGTTTCACGCCTATGATTCTTCAATCTCAGGTAGTATCAGCTGAAAATCCAAACAACCTAATCTGCTCACCTTTGAGCGTCTCAACGGTTCTATCAATGGCGTATTTTGGAGCTCGTCGTGAGACGGCTACAGAAATGCGCAGGGGTCTCCATCTACCAGCTAATGATCAAACCACCAAAAGGGGCTTCGAAGCCCTCATAGAGGCCCTGAACGTAAGATCAGCCGAAACGATTTAGTGGCTAAACTAGTTGTTCAATCTGCATTTCTATTTACAGAGTGTCAAGAAAGTTCAGCTCAAGATTGCTAACAAAGTTTTCACACAAACTGGCTTCCAAGTAAAACAGGCATTCATAGATGTGACTACCAACTCCTTCAAGTCGGCATCACAAAGGGTGAACTTTGGAAATCGTGCAGCTGCCAGTGCCACCATCAACGCCTGGGCATCAGGACAAACTAATGGCCTCATTAAGGATTTGGTTAAACCAGGTGATTTATAGCTCTTGGCAAATGCATACCAACCATAAGGAAAAAAATTGTTCTTGACTTTGTGCATCAAGGAAAACTGGCATGTGTACTCTGAAAACAATACTTTTCCTGGATTATTACTGAAAATAAGGTGGCAAATTTTCCCTGTATTCATTGGCGTTTCTGCTACGTATTAAAGATGACCTTGAAGGGGCCGTAATGGTGCTGGCTAATGCTGTGTACTTCAAAGGACAATGGAAGGCCAAGTTTGATCAATCTTTAACTCGCCCAAGACCGTTCCACGTTGATGGAAGAACAGCAACACAAAATGTACCCACAATGTACAGGCAGGATAGATACGTCTATGGAAGCTTACCAGCACTGGATGCGCGATATGTAGAATTGCCGTATCAGGTACTTCAAATTACGTTGTCAAACAAATTAATGTTGATTGAGAATTCATGAAGGAATCTATTTCTGTGCAACTAGCATGAGGATGAGAAGGATGCTACGAGCATGTTTATCATACTTCCCAACACCGTTGGCGGTCTGAAGAGAGCTGAGAATGGCCTGCAGACTATCAACTTCCAACAGCTTCGCACATCTGGCAGGTTGACTACTGTTCATGTCTACCTGCCGAAATTCAAAACTGAGAGCACCCTCAAGCTGGTACCTACGCTGGAAAAGGTACATACGAGAAAGATCTATATATATTTGAAAAATAAAGTGACTAATTCAATCTGGGGAAATGAGTTGATGCAATTCACGATAATAATCTCCACCGAATTTTCTGCAGATGGGAATGAGGCGCATGTTTTCGGACTCTGCTGACTTTACCGGAATCACAGACCGTCCACCATTGAAGATTAGTAAAGTACTCCAAAAAGCTGTGATTGACGTTAATGAAGAGGGAAGTGAAGCGGCAGCGGTCACAGGTAAACCTCACATAATGCTGTCTATGAGCTTCCAAAGCATCGCTTGCAATCTTCTTCAATTCCGCATGAATTTGTCTCACATTCCAATCTTACATTTCAGCTGGAGTGATAACACCACGATCAAATCCAATTACTCCTATCATGATTATTGATAAGCCATTCGTTTATGCCATCGTTCATAGAGCAACGAATACTGTCCTCTTTCAAGGCCACATTACTGAGCCTGCCTATTAATTCCTGTTTCGATGAGTAACCATCCGCTAGATTCATGAGTCTCATGCAATGCCTTAACGAATCAATTCACCCATTAACAGCTTTTATTTCTATTAATGTCAATATATTAGTATAACACGAGTTGCATCCCGTTGGTGAATCCTATTTATCATTTCAATTGTCGCTTTATATTTTTCGAAGTTGACGTTACAAAGCACTGTAAAGCACAAAGCAATGGGTATCCATTGCATTTTCCATATGCCTGACATCTGACCAAAAACACTACAACTATATATATAATCCTATTTTCCTTGACTATCTGTTGCTATTTTAGTAGGAATAGGAGTCGGAGGATCGGCGCCACCACCTCGACCAATAACAATGAAAATTGACCGGCCCTTCATGTATGCCATAGTTCACCAACCAACCAACCTTATTCTTTTCCAAGGGCACATTACTAAACCAGTCTATTAACGCCTCCTCCAATGAGCAGCACCTGAGCCTCATTCAATGCCTTAATAAACTGATTCTTTTATTGACAATGTTATTTCGTATTTCATTTCAGTAGCGATAGTAGGTAATGGAACAACGTTCGTACCACCTCCACCAATAGCATTGAAAATTGACCGGCCCTTTATCTATGCCATAGTTCACCAAGCAACCAACATTATTCTTTTCCAAGGGCACATTACTAAACCAGTCTATTAACGCTTCCTCCAATGAGCAGCACCTGAGCCTCATTCAATGCCTTAATAAACTGATTCTTTTATTGACAATGTTATTTCGTATTTCATTTCAGTAGGGATAGTAGGTACTAGAACAACGTCCGTACCACCTCCACCAATAACATTGAAAATTGACCGGCCCTTCATCTATGCCATTGTCCACGGATCGACCAACACAGTCCTCTTCCAGGGCCATATTACTAAACCAGAACATTGATTTCTGCTTTAAGAAGAATTAAACTACCTTATATTTCTGCATCTTAATCACTCCGTTAATAAATCGGTTTAACATTGACATGATATGCTCTTTCGTATTCAATTTCAATAGTACTAGTAGGCAGGTGTTCTCCACCTGTCATGAAATTTGACCCACCCTGCATGCACGCTATAGGTCATGTATCAATTAATACTGTTGTCCTTCAGGGCTACGTTGGTAAATCAGTCTTTTAACTCTTGCTTGAATGAGACTCAAATAATTGTATGTTTATGCGTATTGATATATGCTTGGTGTTCAATTTCAGTAGTGATAGTAGCTCCAACTTCTACAGCTGTACCACCTCCGCCAATAACGATGAGAATTGACCGTCCCTTCATTTATGCCATAGTCCATGCATCAACCAATACTGTTCTGTTCCAAGGCCACATCACAAGACCCATTTATTAGTCTTCACTCCAAGAAGCGATAAGCTGTTGACAGTCTTTTAATCTGTGTGAAAGCTAGGTTGTCTTCTGTACATTCATTTTCACAATATTTTGACCAATAACAATGAAAATTAACCGACTCCTTCATATTATTGTCCTCTGGTTACCCACAGTTAGCAGCTTCCAAGACCACAATCCAACTAGCGGTGCTTACTTCAACCCCTCGACTCCCTTTATCAGATTGACCCACGCGAAACTATTCGACCTCTTTTTCACATATTCAAAATTTAAACTGTAATGAACTTCGCTAGCAAAGTGGTAAGACCAGGTAAGAGCATCTATCGGTAGTCACGGTTGTTGATAAATATCTCAGAATCCAGGAGAACAGGAGTCAGCATAGTTTTGATTAGCTGCTTTGTCGTTGCAAAAAGGTCTCCATTTTGCTTCACCTTTAAAATCTGCAATAAACAACGAGTCTCCTCTCCAAAATTATGCATGCCCTGTCATCAGGTGACCTCTTATCCCTACATCTGGTTGTATTCCTGTATTTGTTCATCCACCCGAAATCTCCGAATTCCGTGAGTGATGGTGCTTACGGAAGCTTAAAATGGAAGAGTCGCGTAGTGGAAGGCTTAATACATAACGAATTATCCATTTATGAACAAACTGACTTGAAACTTGATGAAATTGATCTTTCTAGTAGCATAATATCTTATTTGGTGTTTGATTTCAGTAGGAACCATAACCCTAACATCTGCATCCGTACCACCTCGGCAAATAACGATGAGAATTGACCGTCCTTTTATTTACGCTATAGTCCATGGAGCAACCAATACTATTCTCTTCCAGGGTCACATTACTAAACCAGCTTATTAATTCCTCGTTTTGAAAATGACAATGTTGGCAATGTACGAGTCTTGCTTAGCACCTCAATAAATCGGTTCTTCTGATGATTCATGTTGTCTCGTAGTTCGGTAGCCATCACCAGATCTATATGACCTCCAATAAGAGTCAAAATTCAGCTTCCTTCATGCCACTTACTTCATGTCCACGAGTCAAGCACAGCTATTTTGCCATAACCAGATTGATGAACAAATCGGTTCTTCTATTAACGCAATGTATCGTTTTCTATTCAATTTCAATAGCAGTAATATTCGGAAAATCAGCATCTGTACCACCTCCACCAATGACAATCACAATTGATCGGCCGTTCATCTATGCAATAGTTCACAGATCAACAAATACTGTTGTCTTCCTGAGTCACATTACTAGACCAGTGTATTAATTTCTGTTTTGATGGAGAACATATCGACAGGATTTGAAATTCGTCAGATTCAAAGAGTAGTAAATTCCGCTCTGGTGATATATGCTACTCTAAGCATTTAGACAATCGAACTAAAATGGTTATTTAATTACAGCTATAGGTGGTGCGGGTACACCATTTAATGACGCACGACCATCATCAATAACAATGAAAATTGATCGGCCCTTCATTTATGCTATAGTTCATGGATTAACGAATGTTATTCTTTTCCAAGGTCACATTACCAGACCTGTCCTGTAATTCTTAGTTCAATTTGCTGTAAACTGCTCTATATTTATGCTTCCCCTGGGAGTGGTCAGTGGATGAAAAACCAACTGAATTAAAGCGCATTTTGAAATGGAAAAACCTTGATTACCCTAGCCGATATTCGAACCCGGGTTTTCCAGCTACGCGCTGAGAACTCTTCCAACCAAGCTACTGAAGTTCCGCACTCTCAGTTTCGAATTCGTATAGTACCACGGCTTACCGCCATTGGGCATCAAGTCAAATGGATTCAATCCAAATTCAGAGAGGACAAAATTGCGATAGTTCCACCTTCAAATCCAGGAATTTGGTGGTGCCATCCGAACAATATTTCGGTTTAGCAGAATTGGCATAACTAATCAACACGAATTGTGCAGGCAAAATGGGCTTCTAACTTATTCCCTAGTTTACAGAGACAGTAAGCAATCTCTACAAAGATGTCCTGACACTGAAAAATGACCTTCTGTAATCACAAAATGATAGATTAACCTTATTTCATTACAGCAGTGGTTTTCACAGAGATGGCTGCAGTACCGCCACCTCCAATAACTATGAACATCGATAAACCGTTTATCTATACAATCGTGCACAGATCAACCAATACCATTCTGTTCCAAGGGCACATAACCAAACCAGTCTATTAATTTGTACTTTCAGAACAAGACACTGATAAATGAATGTCTCATTGAACGCCTTATTATTCTCTTTCATATGGACCAACCTTCTCAATCTCTATTATTTTATTAATTACAGTGGGTGTACCAACTTCATTAGCTGAGCCTCCATCAATGCTAATTGACAGGCCCTTTATTTATGCTATAGTTCATGGATCGACCAATACTGTTCTGTTCCAAGGACACATCACTAAACCAGTTTATTAATCTCTAACGGATTAGACCATCGCACTCTTCAGTTCTCCACAAGCCCCCTCCTCTCCCCAGGAATGTCTAAACAGATAATACTAATATCTCCTTTTATAGAAGCTGAAATTTTGAAAAATTGATATGACGAAGAAAGCACGATATCTAGCAATAAATCATGATGGAATCCGTTCCATTTATTCATGTGTCGTTTAATTTATTGTGACAAGTATATAAATGCAGCATGTGACTACAAACTGGATAAACAATTTTTCTTGCACATTAAACAACGCACCTGAACAAATAGGAGTTATCGCGTATGATGAAATTGCGCCTAAGCAAAATTGAATTACATTGGATGTTACTATCGATTAAGATCTATATGAAAAATTGAAAATTTGAAGATATTTAGGCATTAACTTTGAAAATGAATAGTAATAATGATAATAATTGATGTAACTAAGAACTCACGTGTGACATTACATGTGACTGCGAGAGCGATAGAACTATTTTATGAAAGCAACAGGACCCTTACCTAAAACAAAAAAACATAACATTCATTAGTCATAGAAAATGTTGAAGATTAAAAAATTTCGTAAATATCGAAAACTTGAAATTTTCTTAGATTCTCCTCAGATCACCATTGTCCTGTAGTAAAAAAGGAGAGACGAAAGAAACTATCAATATATTTCGAAATTATCGAAAAGCGTAAGACCGCAACCGACGCGATGCCAGTCAGTCCGGCGGAAAAAAGAAATGCGCGTGCGCAGCACGCGCCATTGAACTCGTAATGTAAATACGAAGCCGTTGAACATTGGCGGCGAACTTCGAATTCACATAGGAACGAGAAGAAAACAAAGCAAAGGTAAACAAGAAACCCCGATGGCATCGTCCTCATAGGGAATCTGGGGTAGCTAATTCGGGGAATGCGATTCTTATGTTTTGCCCCCACCATCTGAGGACGCTTAACCTTGGCTCTGCAGGAGCTCTCTCAGAGCCTCTCTCAGGGCGATAGGGTCAGGGGAAAGAGAACAAAGTCATGCGGATTTAACTCGTTGAATTAAACTTTCAATTAAAAATATCAGAAATTAATTAAATTTTTTACTGAACAATTAAAAAGTACACCGTCCAATCGGGTTTTGGAATATAATCAATGGTTTCTCTTCCGTGAGATTTCACCAATCAACAATTTCAATTTCACTCCCATCCATTGAAAAGAAGTAGGATATTTTTTTCTCATTTGTATTCATGATATTCATATGTAAAATGCAACGCTCATAAACAATGTTGTTTGTCAAACTTCCTTATCTGAGGAAAAATGAGCCGGTCTCATACATTAAATAGTCCGGGGATGCACCGGAGATCTTAGTATTATTGTAGTACCGTTGCATGAAAGAACTGCGTACCATCAATTTCAAACATTAAACCGACGGATAGAACGTGGTTCCAAGATGACACGTTGTATGTAATTAATGAAGCTCTCAATATAACAAAAATTATTGCAAATAACCCAAAGAACGATACTTAATATTTGGTGGGGACATCATATCTTGAGACGAAAACACCTTTGTGTGTGTGTGTGTGTTGTGTGTGTTTATCCCTGTCGTTTGCACTCTCCACGCTCGCTGCTGTTTGAGCATTCCTTCAGAGGGACTACTGGACACCCATCCATGCGGTTGGGGTCAACTTTCGCCATTTAGGCCATCGTATCTCTAAACACAGGGCAAACCTCCAGAATCCCTACGATGGTGGATGCTTATGATGGACCCCCGCCCCTGCGTCAGATTAGCTTCTCGCCCGGCCGTGCTGTCTCATTTCATATAGGTACCGCCGATAGACCAGATGGAACGTTACTGCGATCGGTTGGAATCCATGAGAAAATATTTCATCATGTGAAATATCCTCCGGAGGCCGGACGCGACCATCGGACCTTTAACGTAGTGGACAGATACTCTACCCACTATATCACAGCCCCGACTTTGTGTGTGTGTGTGTGTGCGTGAGTGGGTGGGTAGATGGGTGGATGCAACACACCATTCTTCATAATATGAATCATTACGATATAATAATCTAATAGATGCAACATTGATCGCTTTCGGAGCTATTCTGATAGCTGGGGCCATCCAAATGTCGGTATCACAAGCTACTACAGAAGCCAGCCCAGCTCTCCGAGCTGTCTCCACTAGTCTGAATCAATTTGCCCACAGTTTTTACAAGGTACGATTTTATTCAGCCTTCATCGCAATGTATTTATCAATTTCCAATACCAATTCTATACGCCTAGAATTTTGTATTTTCAGGTAATATCAGCAGAACAACCAAACAACCTGATCTGCTCACCCCTAAGCCTCTCAATGGCCCTATCCATGGCGTATTTCGGGGCTCGTACTGAATCAGCTACCGAACTCCGTACGGGTCTTCATCTACCAGCCAATGATGCATTCACCAAGAACGGCTTTGAATCTCTCATCGTTACGCTTAACGTAAGTTTCTTCAAAGTTCCTGAACGATTGTTTGAGACTTTTCACCACCAAATCATTAATTCTTCTCTGATATTCATTGGCAGAATGTCAAGAAAGTCCAACTCAAAATTGCGAACAAGATCTTTACGCAAAGTGGCTTAAGAGTGCATCAGGCATTCATAGATGTCACTAGAAATTCCTTCAAGTCGCCATCACAAAATGTGAACTTCCTGAATCGTGAGGCGGCCAGCGCTACCATCAACGCATGGGCATCGGAACAAACTAATGGTCTTATTAAAGATTTGATTAAGCCAGGTAAATCACAATTCCTAATGATGATATACTAAACATAAGGGACTGTCTGTTTCGGATTTGGATTGGTTGGCCACCACCAATAGAATGGAAAAACTTTTTCCTGTACTAACTTTCATATGTGTTATGTATTGAAGACGACCTCAAAGGTGTTATGATGGTCCTGACGAATGCCGTATACTTCAAAGGACAATGGAGGCTGAAATTCGAACAATCTTTAACACGTCCTAGACCATTCCACGTCAATGGGGCAAGAACGACAGAAAATGTACCTACGATGTACAAGTTGGCGAAATATATTTATGGAACATTACCTGCACTCGATGCGCATTATGTAGAAATACCTTACCAGGTACGTTCTTTTAGATTGGCAAAAAAGCTAATAAGCTGTAAAAAGGCATTGCAGAATTGCAAGAAACTGATGCTTCTTTACATATAGTATGACGACGAGAAGGATGCTACAAGCATGTTCATCATCCTCCCCAACGCCGTTGACGGTTTGAGGAAAGCTGAGAATGGACTCGACACAGTCAACTTTCAACAACTGCACAACTCTGGCCGTATTACTGAAATTCATCTCTACATGCCCAAATTCAAAATTCAGAACGATTTGAAACTTGTACCAACTCTTAAAACGGTATCGCGCATAAAACTGATCTACATAGACAAGAACATCTAGAGTTTACAAAAATAATATCATGCAAATTTTTGACAGATGGGAATGAGACGTGTCTTTTCGGACTTCGCGGATTTCAGGGGAATCACAGACGATCCACCACTAAAGATTGGCGACGTGATACAGAAAGCAGTGATTGAAGTGAATGAAGAGGGAAGTGAAGCTGCTGCGGTTACAGGTAAGTTTCTCTTGATCATGCATGCATTGCACGCTCTTCTTGGAGAAGACTTTGTCAAATTAATTTATCAATATGCGAATTAATTAGTAGGAAACTATAGTTTACGGATTTTTCAATGGCTTATAGACCGTTTTGTTTGTCTGTAAAAAATAGTAAATTTGAGTTATCTAATTACAGCTGTGATTGGTGCGGAGATAACATCCGTGGGCCACGTTCCGCCTCCACCGATAACAATGAGAATTGACCGGCCCTTCGTTTATGCTATTGTGCATAAGTCAACTGATACTGTGCTCTTCCAAGGCCACATCACTAAACCTGTCTAATAAGTCCGTGCTTGATGGGCTATTCTATGTTCAGAACCTTTATTTATTGGTCGATAAATATTTGGTGATATGGTATAAAGGTATAAATAATTGAGTCACTCAACATTGTTTATTGCAAATGCAGCCTTGGGTAAAAGCGACGGGCATCACTCATAAAGACGATGTCTTGGTAACAAGAGATTTCAGGGAACAATGCTATTGAACATTTTGTGAATACAATTTTATTTCAGATAAGATAAGTCGTTTATAATTTGTCCTTTGAGTGACTCATCCTCGATATAAGACGATTTTTTTTTTGTTTTTACACTTCTGATAGACCGGTATTGGTTTGCTTCCGAAATTAAAAAAAAATGGGTAGCCATTAGATCTTTACGTTTCAAACTAGTTAAACAGCTGGTAAACTATTTTCAGTAAAATGCGTGTGGGTGTCTGTGTGCAATGAAAATTGGTCTTCAATGACCAATTTTACGCAACTTCAATCTGAACGTTTCAGTTGAAATCGATTCAATCTTTTTTGGCTACTAACAATTTTGATTATTTATGAGCCTGCATTATAAAATTGATTACAGATGAGTCCTGTTCATTACTGAAAAAAAAAATATTTCATGTTTCTTGTCCTGTAAAACTGAGTAATGCAACCTTCGTTTAGCCTTGTGCCTTTAGTGCAAATAATAAAAAAAAAATGCTAAATATAGAAAAGCCTCATACAATTATTTTGCTACAGCAAACAATGATTTTAAATCCAGAAATTCCGCCTTTGAAACCATAATAAATATTTATGCCGAACAATTTCTGGAGATTATCCCGGCCGGTAAAACCCTCGGAGTCACGTGGTACTCGTGACGTAACCGCGGGCGTTGATGTTCAGTCTAACCGCGTTTCATTGCGCATTGTACGTCGAGCCGTTGGAGCATATGCAACAGAAATGTCAGTGTCAATGGATATCCGTTCCAGTGTCAACAAATTTGCCGCCGATTTTTACAAGGTGAATTGCAACAACATCAATCGTTTTAAATCGAATGAATAACCCGCATGGAAAAATATATATAGTAGATTTATATATACGATATACTGAATTGGCATATTTTTTATATAAAAAATATATAAAATAGGATTTTTATATATCTCTTATTAATTTTTCGTAGGATATAGGAATTTGGCCCATTTATATATATTTTTCCGAGTGGGAAACTAGAATGATTTTTTTTCCAAAATTCTGGTTAACATAAAATGGATTTTTCCAGGCAAAAATTATGCTTTCGTGTCGCAAATCTGCAATTTACCCCGTTTGCCACAATTTTTCTGACGAAAAGCAAATTCCATTCTCTTTCGATAAATCGATAAATCGATTCTGATAAATTTAATTCTGATTTATATTTGAGTCAGAACTATCTCACAGAACTATCCAATTATTATTATCATTTTTAATAGCCTAAATAAAACTCAGCTAATGTTGTAGTAAAAACTGTTTGTATTCACTCATCAGAAAAAATATCTCTCGTTGCTAAAAATTCCCAAGGCACAAGATTTTTTGTGTAAAATACCATGAAAGCCGCAAAATTATCGGAAATCATGAATAGACGGTTCAAGTTCCCAGGTTAAAAAATTACAATGTACGAGTGACATCTGGAAGATAAGAGAGCCGGGCTCGAATTCGGGCATGGGTGGATTTTGGTTCTGAAGCTGATCCCCGAAAGTCCCAAAAAGTTAACAACCGAATGGAGCTATCCAGTAGGACAGGAAATAGAGGTTCTTATCGACTTCAAGGAATCTAATTTCGTTGACGAGCATCATCACCGAAACCTCGCTGTAATTACTACACACAATGCGCGAGCGCAGGACTTCCGCTAATCTTGCATTGGCGGCGCGTGCTCGCTCTACGTCGTTAGTCGTGATACTTTTCATTTTTGAGAAATGAAATTTCCACTCAGTTGCCACAACAGAAAAATGAAATTTGCGAACTCACATTGAAATATAAATTGTACACAGAAATACAGCTGGATGAGTGCTAGCAGAAAATTTCTGAACATCAATTTAGAATTGATTATGCAGATTAGAATCACTTACTGAGTTTACTGGATTACATTTGCTGAATCATAAAATTGCAGAGAATTCGTATATATAAAATTGGCAAAAAATTGATTTATCGTAATGATTGTCTGATTCAAAATACATTAATAGATGACCCCTGAAGAGAATCACGTGTTCGAAATACTAACAACTTAACACGTGCAGATTTGTGAGGACGTATCTCAATATAACCGAGAAATGGTCCCGAGAGGAAGAGGAATACATAAATAATATACAACATTGTTCTATCAAAAAACAAAATTTCCTTTTCATTTCGTATTTTTTTTCCGAATTTACGGGTAAGAAATATAACATATGGCGCATTAATATTGCAGATCTACGAAACGAAACCAAAATTCCGATCTCATTCATATCTTCATGTATCACATGTATGCTAAATTATTGAGATTCTAACGAATGCCATTTAGTCTCTAGCACGAGATCAACCAGGGAATGTAGTTTGTTCACCAGTTAGTGTCTCAATGACCTTGTCTATGGTAACATTTGGAGCACGAGGTGAAACGGAAAATGAACTGCGGTCGGTCCTGCATCTGCCAGCTGATAATGACATTGTGACGAGTGGAATTCAGACGTTCACGGATAGTTTGAACGTAAGTTCCCCAATGAAGGATTACGAATCACTATAATAGGAAATCATCATGATCTGTATTTACAATTTTTAGAACTTCCAACAAGCAAAACTCAGCTTGGCGAACAAGATCTACGCAGCGGATGGATTCAACATCAAATCGGAATTCAAAAAAATTACAAACTCTGTGTTTAGATCGGAGGTGGAGAGTGTTGATTTTACCAAACCCGAAGAAAGCAGCGGTGCTATTAATAATTGGTGTGAAAAACAAACTGGAGGGCGCATCACAGATGTAGTTCAACCCAGTAAGTTTCCTAGAAATTTCATTTTTCACATATTCAAAATGTTATTTAACTTCTTTTGCAATTGAAGATAATTTTGAAAATCTGCAAATTGTTGAAATCATCAAGTTTTTGAATTGTCTTTTTGGATTCAGCTTGACGTCTATCATGCATACATTTTCTTTTCAAGACAATAATTTTTTACAGGCGATATGAAAGATGCTTCACTTGTCCTGGTGAATGCCATTCATTTCAAAGGAAAATGGGTTGAGCAATTTCAAACTAGTGATACCCAACCACGGTCATTCTCAATCAGTGAAACCGTCGCGAAGGAAGTACCAATGATGTTCACTGATGCAAGCTTCAATTACGGTGTACTCCCTGATCTTGACGCTCAATACATTGAACTGCCATACCAGGTATCAAATTTGCAAATCGTTAGCTACGATATAGGTCTTTCACAAGTGATTGGAGAATTGAGTGTCTTTTTCGGGCATCAAAAACATTTATCTTTTTTTGAGTTAAAAATTGGGTTAGAAAAATTCAAGTTTTTTTTTTAGAGCAAAGGTGAAGACGATGCTACTAGCATGTACATAATCCTTCCCAGCGAAGTTCATGGCCTGGAAAAAGTGGAGCAACATTTGGATAAAGTGGACTTTGCCCAACTCAATGGGCCCAAAACAAGAGTAATGCTAACCCTACCCAAATTCAAAATAGAAAGTCGTCTTGAACTTGAAACTCCACTAACAAAGATGGGAGTTAAAACTGCATTTTCCGATGCAGCAAATTTCACAGGAATCGTTGACTCGCCACCAATGAAAATCAGCAAAGTAATTCAGAAAGCGTTTCTAGAAGTGAATGAAGAGGGCACAGAGGCTGGAGCAGTCACATGTAAGTTTTCGCATATGAAAAAAAAAATTAATGTCACGAAAAAGGGCCCACCTTGACGGCATTGAGTTATATATATGCCATAGTAATCTGGCTCAGAATCATCATACTTTGATGTAACATACATGAAAGACTGTGTCAAAATTATAAGTACAGTAACAATATTTTTTTTCCAGTCATGAAAATGGTCTTGCTATGTCTACCACCCAGCTTCACTGTTGATAAGCCATTTTTATGCGCACTTGTTACGAAGAGGACAGGCACACCTATCTTCATTGCTAAAGTGGTCGACCCATCGTTATCTTCGTAAAGCAAGATGGAAACTGTGTTTGTTTTTTTTTCAAATTCTATGTGATATACGAAAACTAAGAAATGAATAAATTCCATTTGTATGAAATCTTTCAAATTTCATTCGTGCATTGAAACATGAATTGGAAACCAAGAGGGAATTTCAGTTCTAGCCTAATTTTTCCATAGGCTCTCGATTGCTAGAATAATCGATGAGCTCCCGATCCTACGACAAAAATACGTTATCCAATCTTATCCGATAATGTGAAGGTGTAAGTGATGATTGAAAGTGACAGAGGATCTTATCAAAATAGACCAATACCATGATTCACGGTCTGTGATAACCGAATGAATCATAAATATCATCGCACTTGTAAACATTATCGACTAAAAACCAGCTCTTAGGATTGCCCCCCCCCCCCACCTCCTCCTCGCACGTCGTAGACCTCGATTATGGAAGTATAGCGTGAGACCACGTGACACCATGACATCATATTGTGACGTATGGGAGTGGCGACTCCTCTATATATACTGTGTTTCACCACAGACTTCCCTTCGTCTCCAAGCCGAAGTACCCCCTCTATGAACGCATTCATATCTTCTGGCATGGCAGTGGGGAGCGTTCGGGGCAAAACCGAAAGGAGTTCTTTAGCAAGGCTCAGTAGACCCTGCGCGTTCAGTACAAAACAGTCTGATCCACTGGTCGTCCATTGCGTTTGCTTATTCAACTTCTCAAAAATTCAACAGCACATTCACCATGTCAACATTGCATACATCAAACGATGTCCATATCGTCGCCAAGAATGCTAGGAAATTCGCATCAGCTCTTTACACGGTAAAAAAACACTTGAATCAATCCATGTATCGTGTGAAAGGAATTGAAGCTAGGCACTGGAGACAGTTATGGTGCGAAGTTTCCCAACTATTTCCAAAATTCAAAAGACACCGGCGAATATAAAACACATTAGTATTTTTTTTTTACCCAAAATTTTGGAGATTTTGAAAAATGTGAAAAACGTAAAAAGTGTCAAACTTTGAATCTCAAATTTCATTTTTCTTTTATTATAAATCGCAGAGAAACAACCTAGAAATCAATAAATTAAAAGAACATAGAAGCTATATTTTGAGAACAAATCCTATTAGAGATTCGTAATAAAAAATAAAAAAAATATTGAAGATTGAAGAAAAAAAAATCATTTTTTATTTTAGTCTGAAATTCTATCTTGCTTCCAAAATAGGAACCTTCCACTAGTTTAATTTACGGTAACGAGTACCGAATGAGTACTTAAAGATGCGGTAAAGTAATCTCTGATTGCTGAAGTGATAGCGACTATAGTCACTACTCAATGAATGGGCAGTTTGAAGCAGCCTTATGCTGGAATTTATTTTATTGTTGAAGTGCATGAGCCCTAAAGATACATACACTCTACGTGCTAAAGATTCCTTTGAATATTGAACAGATTGTTTTTACATTTATATACTTCTGTGACTGTACTTCATTGCTTCATTGTCGATGCAAGAGGAATTATGCAAATCCGAAGTGCTATCTCCCTCAGTACCTCGCATAGACAAGGTTCTTCTACACACACTAATGTTTATTTATTCCAGACCATAGCCGAGCAAGAAGACAACAACATCATCTGTTCACCATTGAGTGTTTCCGTAATTCTATCCATGTTAACGTACGGCGCCCATGAAGAGACAGAAAGAGAACTGAAATCGGTCTTACGTTCAGCGGATGATACTATCAACAAAAATGGCCACCAATCTCTCATTGACACCTTCAACGTAAGTATGAGTGGACTCATCAAATGATGAAAATTTGAAGATTTGGGTCATGCTTCTGGCACTGTCCTCTCTATAAGGAGCATAGGGGACCCATGATACAATGCCTTTGTGTTTTGGGATACTATCCCAATTATGAAATATGCGATTTTTATTCAAATATAACATAAAATATAATATAAACGTATAGCAAGTGAAATCCGCATGAAGTGAAAGTGTAAAACAAAAGACTGAACGAACCGAACCACATATTATATGCACATGTTAATATATATATATATGTATATATTGCGCACATGTATTTCTGTATATATCCACGAATTGTATAGCTTTGTAAGCCTGAAGGTTTAAGGGAGCTTAAATTTAAAAAAAATGATAAAAACTGAATATGTTTGCTTTACAGGCGATCAAAGCAGTTCAGCTCAAACTAGCTAATACAATATTCGTGGGTATGGACTTAACCATCAGACCTGAATATCAACAGCTAACGGAGACATATTTTCGGTCTGTTACCCAAAATATTGATTTCACAAAGAGTATTGAAGCTAGCGGGATAATTAATAATTGGTGTGCAGAAAAAACCAACAATCGTATTAAGGACATCGTTCAACCAAGTGAGTTGTCCTCCCAACTGCTTCAGACATGTTGCTCTCTAAAAGCTGTTCTTAGTTGTGCGATTTCTTAACATTTCTGGGATTTCATAAACTTTATAGAAAAGGCGTGATCGCTGATTATCTCATCAACTAATGGGTTAATACAGAAATAGCATGAGGTATTTTTTATGGAGAATTTGATTTCTAAAAAAAAAACTGTGATGTCATTTTGCTCTAACCCAGCGCGCTGACGAGATATCGTGCAATGGAAGTTGGAAAAATTAACGCTGTTATCTGAAGTCCAGTCTTACGCAAAAAATAACAAAAAAATTCTCCATTAGTTTTCTGAAAGCCAATGCATGTACTCTAGAAAACCCACCACAAGAATTTTCTCATATGTACTCATGTACATGTGTATTCATTAATTATTCTTAAAAATACAGGATGGTTTACTATAGACTCCCTAATAAAAATTTGAAAAATCTATTCTGTAATTTCTCCATATTCTTCTACGCTTAACGCTTGTGGATAGAGAAGAAGCCATGGACAATAGGAATCGATAGAAAATGTACAGAATTTGTCAAATTCAGAGAGAAACAATCAGATGAGAAATTCACTAATTTTATATTTGCATCAGGTGATATGCAGGGTACGTCGGTTGTTCTGGTCAACGCTGTCTATTTCAAAGGAAACTGGAGAAATAAATTCAATGCTGCGCACACGGAACCAAAAACGTTTTATGTCGACAAAACCATGACCAAGGAAGTACCAATGATGAAAAGAAAAGGAAAATACAGACTCAGTGAGATTGCCGAGCTTAATGCAAGATGTATTGAGCTCCCCTATCAAGTAAGGTTTGCAAAATTACTTCGGATTTCATTACGTTGTATACATTTTGTTAATTGCAAATCCAAGAGGAAAAAAAATACTTTGAAAATTAATCGATAATCTCCGTCTCACGGAAATGATGACATGTGGGAATTGCTGCAGACAAAAAAATGGCTATCGAATTTTTGGTCTGGAAATTTGATCGATGCAAGATTTAACATGTTTTATCCGCCCTTGTTACACTAAATGCTTCCATAACTGATAATGTGACTCTTTTATTCCAGAGTAATGATGAAACGGATCAACTCAGTATGTTTGTCCTCCTCCCTAACGAAATCGATGGTTTGAAAGCGGTTGAGAATAAACTAAAAACCGTGGACTTCCTGGATGTGCACAAAAATTCCTCATATTCTTCTGACATAGAATTGGAATTGCCAAAATTCAAAATTGAAAGTACGATGTTGTTGAACGCTGTTCTCCAGACTGTAAGTACCTCTTTTCCTAGCAACAAGATATAGTCACAGACCGAATTAGAAACTCCAAGGTTAATTTATAATCAAGACCTGTGAACACCTATGAACGAACTCTGAGCTTAGACTAACTCAACATGCTCATTGCAGATGGGGATCAAACGCATATTCGAACCTGACGCCAATTTCCAACGCATGTCAACTACTCCAATGCAAGTGAGCACGGTAATTCAGAAAGCATTCATTGAAGTCAATGAAGAAGGTAGTGAAGCTGCAGCTGCAACAGCTATCAGGATGGTACGGTGCTGTGCACCGATGACACCAATGACGTTTGTTGTCGATAGACCATTTTTCTGTACCATTGTTGCTACGCATACAGGCACACAACTTTTCTCTGCTCGAGTCATCGATCCACTTATTTGAATCATCAGCCGAAGTGATTCACGAACAAATAATCTGTGTTTACACTCAAGGTTTCGCTTCTGCCCTGCAAAATGAGGTTGGGACCGTTTGATTGTAAACTTTTTTTGTACTCGTTCTTAACAAATTTGGAAGTCAACGTTTACTTAGTGGGAATCATTATTTGAGTTGATGAAACCAAAAAGAAAAGAATCCTGGGTTCGAACGCGGTGCCTCTGACATCGTAGAGACCTTCGAAATCTTACACCCGGATATTTATGGTGAATGTATCTAATTTAGGAAATAAAGTTGAGTTCAATTTTTGTGAATTTTGAGTTGTCTTCCACCCATCCATTTCTAGAATGATAGAAGTTACATCGAATGTAGATGCTTCTTGACGAAACTTGAAGACTATTGTCATGTCTCATATCTCGCAGTCAATTGTGCACGTATTTGCAGGAATACAGTATAAGTTTAGGTTGGGTATTTGTCCTTGAAATGTACTCTAAGCTATGTACGTAGGGTTTAACACGAAGGTACCTCTCATATTGTTAGAACTGTACGAAGATACCCAACACCCATACTTTTATTATGGTTGAATTCTACCTGGAAACTATTCATCGAATTATCGGTAAAGCTACGCCCTAATCGGTTACACGTTGCCTTTGAGTTTATATAGAATTTTGCGTAATTATAAATCGCATTCCCAGGTAGCCATTGAGACCCAACCCCCAAGGCGCAACCGTCATGCACCTATACGAAAAGCCCAACCTTTTCTCTACCTAGGAACAATCCATCAATAAACCAATGGGAACACTTTGCTTGACCACCGAAATCATCGCCAAACGAACGTAAACGGTTTTCCTGGTTCGAGCTTCTATGCTGTCAAACATGTTAACCCAGTCAATTGAAATAGTGAATTACTTGCAATGTTAACAGTCCCATTTAATTGAAAACTTGAGCCGGCCCAACGGAATAATAGCCAGGAGTGAGATTTAACTTTGCATAGACTAGCACACAAATTGATTTCAGAAATAGCGCGAGCAATTTACGTGAATAACACCATCCGCTTTGCGTGAAATATTCTTTTACTTCTGTGCAAATTTCTATATATTTTTTTTCGGTGTTCAGCATCAAGTAACGAACATTAAAGACCACACTTTGCTGCAGTTGGAAATATCTTTTATCGTACTGACGCCAATAGTTCACTATGTCAATATTGAATACTTCAGATACTGTGCGCATCGTTGCGAACGATGTTAAGGAGTTTGTCTTAGTGTTTTACAAGGTCAGTATTACATGGTTCTCAATGTTTCATGACTAATGTAGCTTCAATGAAAGCATAGATTGTTCAAGAATCAGAATCTTCAAAGGAGAAACAATCTTAACGATGTTAAACTTTAGACCATATTCCTCAAAAAAATTTGACTGATCTTTCAACTTTACAGAAATTCACCAGGACATTCAAGATGTCGACATTGCATAGTATGAATGTTCGGCGGATCGTTGCGAATGCACCCAACCTTAAACATTTCACTTCAGCGTTTTACAAGGTAAACAGTCCCTTGCATGCCATATGCAACCTAGAAGAGAATATTTCCTAAGAAATCGTCATTTGAGGTTCCCCTATCGTTAATGTAATAATCAATAGTAGAGAAAACTCATACCATCCTTGAATCAATTTTTCATGTACAATAAACATTCTCAATTTTAGGCAGTAACAGAGCATGAAAAAGATCAAAGACAGAATATCATTTGCTCCTCATTAACTGCTTCTATAGTCCTATCAATGTTAACTTACGACGTTAGTAAAGAAGCCGAGAAACAATTTACATCCGTCTTACACTTGGCTCATGATGAAACTATCGATAAGCACGGTTATCAATGTCTTATTGATACCCTCAACGTAAGTCCACCTTATACATTCGTCTGCACAAACCCCCAACAATTTCTACACTCATTTTTTCTCTGCAGGCGATCGCAACAGTTCAACTTAGAATAGCAAATCGAATATTCGTGGACAATGCGGTTGGGATCAACCCAGAATATCAAAAGTTTACGAAGACATATTTTCGATCTGTCACTAAAATACTTGACTTCAACAATTGTGTTAAAGCCAGTAAAATTGTTAATAATTGGTGTGACAAAAAGATTAAGAGACGGTTCACACAAATTGTTCAACCATGTGAGTTATTAATTAGTCTACTTGAAATTATTAGAAGTTAGACCTGGCCCTGTTTGACCCGGAGGGGGGGGGGGGGGGGGGTCCCTCGTAAACCACTCAATGAATTTGAGTTTTTTTTATTATTAAAAAAACGAAGGAGTTTTTATTTATCCACGTAACAACTACTTCAATGGAAATAATGTAATCAAGGCTTGAGAATTATTTTTTCACAAATCGCGTTTCTCGGAAAATCATTTTCAAGTCGACTGCCATAACAAACACATTTTAGTGCGAAAATCGTAATCCGACTCGATGATGCGAGGTCAACTATTTTAAGCTCAAAGTGGCGTAAAAATGGCATCATCCTCGTAATTTTGTATAATTGTCCAGGTGATTTGATGGGAATGCGCATTGTTGTGGTCAACGTTGTTTACTTCAAGGGTAAATGGAGACGGAAATTTAAGACTGCTTACACAGAGCCAAAAGCGTTTCATGTTGATGAAGGGAGAAGGAAGCTGGTACCAATGATGTATAGAGAAGGAATCTATACGCTTAGTGAGATTTCAGAACTCGATGCCAGGTGCATAAAGCTTCCTTACCAGGTAAGAAGTGCAGTCTAGCTTAACCATCCACTAGTCGCGCCTGTCTGACAGTCGGGATAGGTCGCATGATAGAGCTACACCGCGCAAAGTCTTGTCTAATTTTGCTAAGGATACATTCTATAAGGAACTTTTTTTATTTTTTATTTTATTAACGTCGCTATTTATGCTCGCTACCTAAGTGCTAATCAGCGACGGAGGTCTACGATGTGTTTGTAAACAAGGCACTTATAAATCAATTACATTGGTGCTCGTATCAATCAGCACGGCTAGGATTTGAACTTTTATAAGGAACTGTCAATGCTGTTTGCATTTGACACCCTTCTATAGAGGCCCCCTCTTCCACTATCGTTCAGGCGTGATAAGTAACAGAGCAATTTGATAATTTTCTCTGATAAAAACGAAGTGAAGCCTGCGGCTAAGTGCAGCTGACTGATAGATCCTACAGTAGTATTCTCACAACCTTCTAACGTTGTATAGTTTTTGGGATATCAAACTTTGAATTGAATATGCATTACATTAGGTATGGGGATAGACGCCGCATGTGAGAGATTCATGAAACAACTATTCTGAATAATTTGGATGGATATTTTGGGAAAATATGAATGCAATAACTTTCTGGTCTAGAGTAAGAATGCTGCAGACCAGCTGAGCATGTTCATCATCCTCCCTAACAAAATTGATGGTTTGAAGACGATTGATGATAAACTTCAAATTGTGGACTTTCTGGACCTACACGAAAATCGTTCAGCTGCTTCGAGAATTGCGTTGAGATTACCCAAATTCAAGGTCGAAAGTACGTTCAACCTGAAGAGTATTTTTCGAAAGGTAAGTATGGAGGAGCCCTTCGTACCTCGTTAAGAACTATCAGACTGGGAAGCGATGATAAATTCAGTCGACGTGAACCGTTTGATCGTTTCAAGCTGCTGCTGACTGAAGACTGAAAGTTGACTGAACTTGATCGTTTCAGATGAGTATCACCAACATCTTCGATTATAGTGCCAACTTCCAAGGAATAGAAACTGATGAACTAAGAAACGAAAATGTCACCAACATAATTCAAAAAGCTTTCATCGAAGTTGATGAAAAGGGTGCTGAAGCTGTTGTAGCTGATGAGTGCTGTACGCGGGGAATCACACCTTTCGTTGTCGATAGACCATTCTTCTGTGCAATTGTTGCTACGCACATGCGCGTACAACTTTTCTCGGCACGAATACTCGATCCAACTATGTGAAAAATACTTAATTTTATGCATAAATAAATTAGACCTTTCCGTAATCGAATTTGTTAGTTCGGTTTTCAAGATAAATTTCTCGATCTACTTTTTACTTTTTACTTTTAACGGTATTTATTGCAAGGAAACAGAGAGTCTTACGAATAGCCATTGCCCGAAGGCCGTCAGCCGTTTCTTGATCTATTTTCATTCGAATTTCGAACATTTAGTGAAACGAGTTTGACTCAGATTCTGTAAAACGAATTTCATCGGTCAAGGAATCGATTTTGCGATCCTTGATCTTATAGATAAAAGAAGAGACTAACGAAAATATCGATACCTATCGAACTTATCGAAAAGCATAAGACCAAAACCGCGGCGACACCATTCATTGTGGAAGTATTATGAAGTAATATTTAACGACGAGCCAAGGACCAACAATGCTCGTCAGGCCTGGCATCGTGGTTGGAGCACTCGTGTTCGTATTCCTCACCTGACTGTTGGAAAATTTATTGACGCTTTAAGGATATTCAACACGTACAGTCAAAACAAAAGTTTATGACAATTTCTATAATTCGTTATATTTATCGCCAATAATTTTCAATTAATATTTCAATGCGTTAATTAGTTGAAGTGATAGCCATAGAAAATTATTATATTGTATTTGATTTTGCGAACCAATATTATAGTGTTGAAACAAATTAATAAAAAAAAATTTTAGTCAATCGTCATGAAATTTTTACCATCGTTTTATATCTGCTTCAAGAGAAAATTTTCAAAATTTCAACAAATTTTTATATTTTGAACTGTATTTACAGAAATTTTTATTTTTCCCATACGTGGCCCTGTTAATTGAAAACTTTGATAATTAAGAATCACAAAACGCTGTTGTGAATCAATCTCAAATTTCATACAGGCATCTGTTACCGCTTCAAAAACATTACGTCAATATTTCAAGCAATTCTTATATCTTCGCCAATATAGGTGGAATATCCTTAAAACAAGAGTAGGCTGCAACAGAAGTTCATATTGCTCAGCTTGAAAGTGGACGAAAAGATGGTTCACCAAAGAAACGAAGGAAATATGAGAACTATGATTTGCGTTTGGAAAATGTTGCTGTCGTGTATCATGAGTATGGGAGGTATGTAGAATATCTGAAGAGTATATATATACAAGAAATACAAGAAACATACAACAAATAGTATGTTTGCAGGCTGTCATTTTGGGGATTTTTGCTCGCGCCGAGAGCAGGCTTTGCCAGAAACCTTCACCAAGTGTGTCTTTTTGACACACTGTGCGCAAAGCAACGTTTTCCGCATGCTGCGCATGCGTGAAACTCTGCCTACACACATTGTATCAAAAAATATTGTTCGACACACGGGCAGAAATTACTTTTCTGTCTCCTGTGTTGCAAAACTGGCCTTCGACTCCTCTTGCAACCACACATTCGCCGGAGAAGTTGCTTCCGCCCTTGTGTCGAAATGTACTATTATATTCATTGAAAACTTTGGTTGCTCTTCTCACGCGCATTTATATTTCCTACAGTTTCCAATAATTTTCGGGAACATTTTCCACTTTGAAGCACGAAATTGAATTTTCCTCCTAGATTTCTGAACGAAACCTGTGTTGAATCTGGAAACTTGAAAAAACCAAATCTTGAAACTTATATAAAAAAGAAAAAAATAAAGGGGACGTACACTAAGTTCTGGAATTCCATAATATAGCACATGTTGATATGCGAACAATGAAGATTCAGGCAGCATTGTGAGCAGAAGGGTCGGCCGACTCTTATAGGATCTAATTTTTTGGCAGGCCAGGCCCGGCTAGCTCAGTCGGTAGAGCACGAGACTCTTAATCTCGGGGTCGTGGGTTCGAGCCCCACGTTGGGCGAATTTTTTTTTCTTTTGCACTAAAAAATATATACATATTTTTTCAATCGTATTGTTTGTTAGCACAATCAGCCCACAATTCTTTAGCAACACACTAAAAACAACAATTAAAAAATTAAATTCCAGAGGTAAATGAGCACAATGTCCGCCATCTTGGTTTCTAATTTTCGCTTCGAACTTTTGTCCATGCGTGTGTGAACCAAGGAAAAACCATTCTCACATTATGAAACTTTTCAAACTGAAGGTCCGGATGAAGACGCACACGAGCATCAAAATTCTGGTAACCCTGACTGTATCCTTCACTTTCTTATTTCAGTCTTAATTATTGTATTATTTGCCATTACCTCATCAGTACTCTTCAATTTCCAATTCATTTTTATCTTTACTCTCGATTGGAGCAATGCCAAATAATTCAAAGGTTGCCGCTTCTTACAATTGTCCATCGAATCTAATTCGGTCATCATTTTATTTGAAAATTGGAGATTGGTTTTTAGTGGCTTGTCGCCCTCCATAATTCACACTCAGCGTTTCTTATCGCGACATTGATTTTTGATTGTTCGAATACACCAAATACCAATTTAGCCATCTTGGCGATATCACCAAAATGATTTTTGATGTTCATTTGAAAAATTGCACCTAAATATCTTTCAACAGGGCCATGTAACAAAAAAATGTTTCAAACAAAAACTGTCGGGTTCTGAGGGGGACATCCCATTTGCTCATTATTTCGAGCTTTTAAGTTCGCGCTAAAAAAATACCAAATTTCATACGTCAAATCGTTGATATCCAAATCGTTTGAACTCCATGAATCTGAATGTTGAAAATTTCAGACATGCCGTAAAAAAATCAAGAGCCGACTTCTTTTACATCAACTTCCGCTTGATTGATCATCAGCAATACTGAGACGAAATGATGAATCAAAAGCTGACCAACAATTTTGGATGAATGAGCAATATTCACAAATACAGTGAAAGTCTTATGTTTTATCAGCAGAGTGAGTCAATTCACGAGAACCATGAATACTATGTCGGTTATATACATTATCTTGAATACCAATATGTCGGTATTTGCATAATACACGAGTATGCAATTTGCATTTCTTCTGCATTGACACCTCTGTGCAAAGCATTAATTGAGCAAAAAACAAATTAATGGGCTAATATTGATTGACCGAATAAGGAAGATAAATCGACCCAATTTTGTGGGAAAATTCGTCATGTATATAGCCCTGGTGCTCCAATAGATAAACAATCACTAGTATAAAAGATGTGAAATGAGTCGGCGAGTCATTCTCACCGTGACTTCCACGACTTCAATATATTGTGTGTATGTTGGATATATCGTACCCAACATGAAAGTTGGTAAGTTACTAAAAAGGGATAATTTGCAGGAAATACAATCAATCTCGTAATCACCATTTATCCACCCGTTCTACTTTTGAATCACCGAACCAAGTATGGGGATCAAAAATTCGCACGACTGCCAGAAATTCGGAAAAAAATTGAATTAAAGAAAAATTTAAGACATCTTGAACGTACGCCTTTAGCATAGTTCATTATGTGAGATGAAAAAAAAATTGTGATGAGAGACTGGAAAAGTAACCCAGATCTAAATACGTAGGTTGTATCACATAAACTTTAATTTTACTTGATTAGTTGTTCTACTGCTCACTCTTCTCGCACTCCATGGATATTCGGAAGGATGGAAATTTCCGGAAGAGCCCAAGCATCGTAACGATGTGCACAATAGTGCCAACAAATTTGCATTAGACCTCTACAAGGTAATTAATGACTGGTTTTTTTGTATCCAGGTCCCAATTTTTTTTAATGGAGCATTCTTGATTTCTGTTTAAATATTTCACCATATTGAAAGATTCGGGGTTATTCAATTTGCTTTTCCCTTTTATACATTTCGCTTAAATTTTGAATTGAAAAAAAAAATTTAAAAATTTGACAATGTAATTTTCTTCTTTTGAAAGTTGGAATTTAGCAAATTTTTGTATATTTTAGAAAATACATAATTTAAAAAAAAAATTAATTGTCGAAATTAATTGAAAACAACTGGTTTGGCTGGAAAAAAGGTGAAAACGTCATATTTGTCATATTTTTTGAAATTCCAAAACTGAAAATACCTTAAGCGTACAAAATGAAAAACAATTCTGAAATTTTCGCAATATTAAAGAATCAAAATTTTTACAATTTGTAATTTCACTGTAAAGTTGGAGAAACAGTGGTTACTCAATATTTATTACAACGTTTATATAAATCTGACTAGGCGGCCTTAAAGAAAGAACGTGGAAACTTTATCAGTTCGCCGTTCAGTGTCTACATGGTACTTGCAATGACATTGTTCGGTGCCCGAGGAGAAACATCCGCGGAACTGCAAAAGGTTTTGCATTTATCGATGAATACGCCAAGCAGATTTACGGAAGTCGCAAAAGATCTGAGAGAATTTAACCGCAAGTTCCAGGTACATCATGGAAAATATTGATAATATTTATGCAATTTAATCAATGCTTGTTTTCAATCATTTTCAATGAATTATTAACCAACACTTTCCCCAGCATCTGAAGCCAGTTTCGTTGGAAGTAGGTAACAAAATCTTCACCAAATCTGATGTCTCCCTGAATCGCAACTTCCAAGCTGCTATAGCAGATATATTTTCATCTGCTGCAGAGAAAGTCGATTTCAAAAATTCTAAGCAAGCCGCTGAGCAAATAAATTCCTGGAGCAACAAGCTCACGCATGGTAAAATCAAGGAGATCGTCAATCCTCGTAAGTTATTCCAGCCATTTACTATTGCTATACAATCTGGGGAGCCTATTCAATTGTTCAAATGTCGCATGTTCGGCGACTTCCAACATTTTAGACATTGTTCATTGTTGTAATCTTATGAATATATATAGCGCACTTCCCAGAACTCTCCAGTTGGTGGGCTGATGTGTCCGCGTATGCGGAATTACTCACCACCCCTTCCACCCTCGCACTAGGCGTGGCCACAGAAAGAGACAGATAATATAATGACCGGAGTGTGACTACATCGCGCATGAGCTTACGCGCAACGGCGTGCAATGCCACGGCCGTACCCCTCAAGCGCAGTCTCCAACGTCACCTATGGTGGGGAGGCATTCCCCTCTGCTCGCTGGCGCTATGAGAGTTGTGGGAAGCCCGCTGTATTTCCCCATTTTTAGAAATTCACATTCACTCTTTCGATTCAACTTGATAGTCAGGATTGGATCAACTCCATTCCAAGTTGAATAAACTCCGTCACCAAAAGGACTATCCTCAATTTTGTTATCACAAATCAGTTGTCATTTGCTTGAAACACCTTGATTTTTAGATTAATTCAAAACGATGAGGTTGAATTCGTTGAAACGTTTGTTGATGGATTCCATTTGCACCTCAAATTGAGCATGTGTGTTAATTCATAGGTGAGTTGAGCCCCAGTACAGCACTCATGCTCGTCAACTCGGTCTACTTCTATGGTAAATGGAAACTACCTTTTGCTGCTGAAGCTACATATCCACGCGACTTCTACATCAATGAGCAATATAGAAAAGAGGTCCCAATGATGTTACAAGAAGGAGAATATCAAATTTCGAAGTTGCCTAATTTAGATGCCACTGCTGTAGTACTTCCCTACCAGGTAAACAATGCTAAATTCCTCCATCGTCTATCCACAAAATCTGGAAATGTCATTTCATTCTATTTTTGTTTCATAAAAGGATGGAGGTGTACGAGAAGATGCGACATACATGTATCTTATTAAACCAAACCGAATAGACGGTCTACCTAAAATAGAGAAGAACATCGAATCCCTCGATCTTGCAGCTCTTCGGAATGCAGAAGCACGATCGGTGGAACTAACTGTGCCTAAATTCCAAATGGAAAGCCAATTCAACATGAATAATTATCTTCAAGAGGTATGTTTTAATAACACTACATCGAAACAAAAGTCCAAAATTTTGTTTCTGTCGTTAACGTTGTATTAATTCAAATTCACACCAACTTGATCCGATTCCTTAAAACAGACTCTCTCGATTTTGGGAAATTTCTGATAGCCGGAAATGAAGAGTCTATACTTATGAGACCTTGATACAGCTGGGTGTATGTGTGTGTGTGTGTTCGTGTGGGTATATGTGTCTTATAACATTTTTCCTTGGAACCACTTGATGCTGGTGCTAAAGGATTATTAAAGAAAATCTTAATGAATAATGCTTTTAGATAGAAATAAAAAAATCGGTTTTGTGTGGTCTCCATGGCTCACCCATAATTAGCACCACCCGTTTTGTATACGGTTTTCCGCTAGCATTCAAATTGAATGGTGTTTCTTGTTTCAGCTGGGTCTAAACAATGCCTTCTCATCAAGCGCAGATTTCGGTGCAATGGTCGATTCGAGTTCGAACTTGGCAATCAGTCGGGTCGTGCAAAAAGCGTTCATTGGGATTGATGAGAAGGGAACTGAGGCGGCCGCTTCTACCAGTAAGTTTTCCGAAATTTTAAATTGATCATCAGACTTTTTGTCCGTTGGTTTTTCCGCGGGATTTAAAGACTGGTCACTCAGTGGTCATCTATAAACCGATATTGCATCCCAAGTACTCAAATATTTTCCAATTTTTCAAACCAGTCTCCCATCGTTTAAGAAGAAACTTAATGAGATTATGTATTGTCTGCATTAGGTGTTGGGATCCAGGATAAAATGGGGCCAGCCCGATATAGCATCGATCGACCATTCCTCATGATATTGGCTACTGAAGATGTCATCCTATTCACTGGCAAAATAATCGATCCTTCTCTATAAACTGTAATTTCCAACCACAAATTCCGTACTCCATCATCTTCATATATATTTAAATGTTTTGGATACTTAATATTTCGTACAAATACATAATTGAGAGGAAATGAGCCGAATCTCAATCAATCTAGATATAACGATCTCCACCAACATTCACACTTCCATTCTGACGTCCTCAAAAAACATTATAATGACCCTTCAAGTTTTCTCCAAACCGTTATTAAAGTGGAATCAAACATATCTCACAACAATCGTGTATCGAAAGCTTGTCGATAACGAGTTCCAAGAGAAAATATCTAGGGAAGACAAGACCTGGTGGGTCAGAGAATAGAGAACTACAGATATATGGTATCTCAAAAAATCGGAGAGAAAGTTATTGTCTCACGTTATACCGTGGAGTACTTCCCGCAAGGATATCATTTCTTATCTAGATGAGAGTTCAATCCATCAGTTATGCTCTCGATCCAATAATTCGTAGTACATATTTTTTGCAGATTTTATACATTCGAACTTTTCTATCCAAGCCAAGTCGACTATAGAGAATAATTAGCCAGGAAACGTCATATTCTCGTCCCTGAAAGTATTTTTATATACCCTTTTCGGGTTGACGTCACCAGGGTTAGTGTGTGTGTGTGTTTGTTCAGTTAAAATATCTTTTGACAGCTTCAAGTAATCACTGACTCGTTAATTCTCACGGTCAAAAAATAATCTTCATTATGAATCTAAATGTGAATATTCAATGCCAATCAAGGTAGCCTTTCCAGACAAGTGGTTTTGATATGTGTTCCCAGTGTCTCACATTTGGACTTCATCCATATACGACTACAAACAACGATGTTACAGCTGATCATCTGATTTATGAACACGACCTTGCGCCGTTAACTGCAATGAATTTCACTGTACAATTCATACGATTCTTATCTCTACCTTACGCTTCCCATCCTCAATCCAACGATGGGCGTCCACGATTACCAGAATGTAATCAGGCTTCATAAAAATATCTAGACATACTTCTTTTCAATTTAAAATGGAGTTTAAGTGGAACCTGAGAAATAATGTTGCAGATTTAGTTAGATTCCCGGCTGGGTCATACGACAACCTAATCAGCAATCCTAAATTATGCAGGACATTACAAATGAAAGATTGTGGGAATGTGTCAGAGGCCAATTAGAACTTGGAAAAATATTAGTTTCAACATTGTTACCCATGAAATCACTACTGATCAAATTAGCTTGTTTGATTATTCAGAAATAAACAAGAGATGATTATTTAGCTATTCACCTTGCTGAACTTTCCGGTTTTAAGGGGATGGATTTTTGCTACTTAAAAACTTTTTAATCTGATCGATGAACGACCTTGAAGACGACCCGTAAGCGACCAGTCAATCTTAACGACCTGTCTTATCCAATTGTCTACATAAATCGAATGAGAGTCGAGTCAGAGGAGTCGATGTGGTAAACACATTTCGGCACTCTGCCTTAGCTAGACGCAATTAGGAGAGAAAAGTCCAATCTTTGAATAGTTTTTACCGAATCGCTAGCTGCACAAAGGCACACACACGCGGAAGACTCCAAGAAAATTCCATGGATTTGATACATTTCATTTGAATATGCCAAAAAACTTAAACATGGTTAATTAATGTTTGTTGCCCATGAGTGTTTGCCTAATTTCCCCAAATAGGAGATGAAATTTTTCATCCATAGGTCGAGACGCCTTTCAATTGGCCGTGCACGCAGCTCAGAGAAGAGTGTGAGGATTCCCGAAGGAGTTGCCCCAGGGGTTTTTTGGCGGATTGCGTTCCATGCTGAGGAATGCCGCCGTGCCCCGAAAACTGGGCGCTAAAATAGCCAGTTGCTGGTGTATGGCGTGCTGAAGGAAGTTAAAAGCGCTTGGCTCGTTTGCCAGTATCGAATCACCCTGTTTTATGAACAAGGTGTCTGAAGCAGGTATTCAGGATTTTTAGAATTCTCCAATACTCTAAATTAGAGGCCAATTCTAAGAAACAAGTTTTTGCTTGAGACCAACAAGTTGGTGCTAATAAATTGAATAAACTTCAGCCAAATGGTTCAAATGGTGTTACATAAAAGTCGACACATGGGCGATAAGGGAAGCGCGATAAGAAGATCAAATAACGGCTTTGACAGTTACGGCAGTCTTATAATTGCGAACTAGCGACTGATGAACTTTATTAGAATACTGAATAATTGTAAGATTGAGATTAGATTTGGTGTATGTCACAGGTTCTAAACAATCACTAATAATGAAGCATGCGAACCTAAAAGTCACTCCGCGATGCATACCATTTATCGTCTGCATGTTGATGCGCAACATTCTTATCCGAAAAACAGTAATCCTTATTGGAATCCGAACAAAAATATCGGAAAAAATTGGGTAAATTTTCTACACCCGCTTTGTAAAGAGTTCTTTTCGGAATTTGCGATACTGATACGGAAAAATGAACCCTACCATTGCTAGAATGTTGATTGAGATATGGATAATTACTGTTTTTTTGGAATGCAATTTCTGCATTTGACGTTCATCAACCGGAGAATACTTTGTGGTGTCATCAGCAAATGAATAAACCATATTTAAATGAGTTTAAGACAAAATATTTGGACGAATTATACAACAAAAAACGTGAAGCGCAGGGGCTCAATTATGAATTTTAAAATTCCCTCGCGACCTTGATAAAATAGTTTAGTTGAAATTTCGATGGAATTTGAACCTCACAAGATTTCACAACCGCACGATTATCAGCACGCAAGCACGCAAAATCCATTTTTATAATTAACCCCATTAGCAACATTGTAAAAAACAAAAAAGTCCAACTGATTACTTGGCGGTTTCTTTTTCTGGGTCGAAACCTGGCAACGATTGCATTTTCATATTTTCTAATTTTACCTAATTAAAAATTGATCTCAACGTAAAAATAAAAAATTTGGACAATGTTGATTCGTGGCAAACATATTTTTTTGTGATGCTTTCTTCCTCGTCAAAAATTTATTTTGAATTTTTTTTAAAGGATTTCGTCGTTGGTCCTTCTCCAGCATCAAAATAGAGACCTAAACAATTGAGAAATGGAAGCCACTGGAAGAATGGAAAGTTATACCGAAAGCCAAGAAAATTAAAAGGAAAAAAATTGCGAGAAAATCAAAAAAAAAATTTTAATAATTGATAACTTCTGATGATGAATTGATAACTGAAGATGCTTGCAACTGTTGGAACTATTTTACGAAACGTATGACAAATTATTAACGCTCTCGTTACAAAAAAGTGAGGTCTCATGCACATGATTATTTTCGATTATTTTTTTTTTATTTTCATTTAGCGAGAAAATAACCACCAGTGTGAATTGCATAATGATCCCCACCGATTTGTACGGAAAATAAATCCCGCTAGTGCGCGTCGCTTGAAAAGCCTTCGCCTTGGCCTTGAAGAATCCCCCGACCGTCCTAGCAAAGGTGAACCGGAGAAAAAAAAGAGAGAGGCTCTTCCAGGGCTCGTGCCCGCGCGTCTGCGTGTGATGCACTGTTTCCGGACTTGCGTAATAGTATTATTTCAAATTACATCCAGTGTTCTGAAAAAAAAAATTAAATTTTTGAATGAAAAGTTCATCGGCTGTGACTCTCAATTGAATGGGCTCATCGGGGTAAACATTTTGGAAAGACCCTGCCAGGCACTCTCTATCTATAGCGTTATCTACATTGAGATTTTTATATCTAATTATTGGAGCTATATATCATAAAAGGACCGTCATGAATACTTACTAAGCACAACTAATTATCTGATAGGCTTTACCGTAATATTCTCCTACTCGCCATCACTAAATTATCGTGATACCGACACAGACTTAAGCGTTTCAGTCCGGTTATTTCTCGACCATCCATCTCTTCTTCTTTAATCCTTCCTCCGTTTTCTTCTTATAAAAGAAGAATCCACAAAAAATGATGATGCCCTCGATCGCAGCATTTCATCCGTCAACTCTATACTGCATCTCGACTATTATGTAATCTCGCATAATAGGACGTGGGCGAGGTAGTTCATTATGCCAACTAGGCCTTTTGTGTGATGAGATGGGTCTTCAAAGAACACCATACTAGTGAAAATTAAGACTGACAAAACCTCGGCTCTATTTGGAATAATCTTATTAGGAGACTTTAGGCACACCTCCAAGACCATAACATCGATTTAAAATTTCTGATCTAAATGCGAAAACTGAAAAGTCCAAGGAAAAGAAAAATTTGCAGCTTCCAATTTGAAGTTTCTGCTGTTTCAATTTCTCACCAAATTACCTTGACAATATTTGCGATATAAGATTAAGTATTTCAACTTTCGACTATTCAAAGACCTCCAAGAAGGCTAACTTGATATTCTTGTGCTGTCTAGGTCCATATCCGATTTGAAAGAGGGTTCATTTCTGTAGGTAAATGAAATCTCCGTCGAGATATGAGCCCTGACCTATTCTTCTGGTTAGACCCACAGGGAAATATATATATTTCCGAAGATATAAGTAGATTTATATATACTATATACTGAATTGGCCCATTTTTTATATAAAATAGCACTTTCATATATTTTTTACAGGATATAGGAATTTCGCCCATTTATATATTTTGTTTTAGATATTTTTCCGACTGGGGAATCAGTGAAATTGGTGTACGTAGCTGGAAGAACGCAATGGTAGGACAAAATTGGGACCGACCGGGCATCTCTGCTGTTTGGCATGATCCTATTAGAAGACTTCGTATGCCCTTAGACGAGCCTATTGATTTGAGCCTTTGAATGATCTCAATTCAAGATTAGAATCCTTAATTTAAAAACTTTGGAATGGTCACTCAATCTTGTCAGGTCTCTGTTCCACGTTTCGAGCGTTAAAACTTTCGACCAAATTAAGCTCCCAATGCTAGTGAAATGAGTATGAGAAAGTCCAATTAGACGGCGCGAAAACATTCAACAAAATTGCGTTAGGGCTGTCCTATTTTCATTCCTGAAAGAATCAAACTCATGTGAAATTTCTGCATGACAACCGTACCAACAAAAATTGAGACTAACCAAGCCCTTGCACCATTCGGGATCACTTAATTAGGAGACTTGCGAGACACCTATAATTTTTTCAGGTTCAAATTTAGTAAATTCAAGAGCTTCGAATAAGATTAACTGAGTTGTCTTGTGTCACTTAACTTTTATCGAAGATCCAACAGGGAAAAACATAGATCAAGTAAAAAAAATCTCAGATTATGCTGGAAAATTGATCAGTGAGGGCGAAGTCTTGACCGCATTTTAAGAAGATCACTTACTATCCTTTTAAAAAATAATAATTATTTCAGATCAATATCTCAAGAAAGATTCGACCGATTTATTTAATTTTGTGTTCCTAACAACGCGATTCGCAGCATCGGAAGCTTCTGAAAATTATTCTGGATTCGTTGAAAAAAGCTATTCGCTTCGGAAAAGTATTATAGCTCCTTTTGAAAAGTTCTCTATTTTACTCAATACAAGTAGAGCAGGTCCTCATTTGAATTTCTCAGCTACTTGGAGCCGAATACTATTACTAAGTATATTTCTGACTTGTCAAAAGTTCCAAATCGCTCTTAGCCCAAGATGCGTTCTGGTATTTGGCACAAGTGCTATACTTGGACTGAGCATAATGTGCTATTCAAAAGTACATTCTTTTAGAGTGTAGGCAAAGCGGAAATTACGAGATGAATCATGAGTCATCAGTCATAAACGAAAACAAATCTAATATTTGCACATGTCTTCCCATAAGTCAGAATGACAATACCCAAAGAAGTCCCCAAATCTCAGAGCAACTTCAAAGTTCAAAACTGTGAACAAATTCAAAGCGAAAATCTTTTTTTCGTTATCGCCAAAGTACTTTCTCCAATAATTCAAAACTAGGCCTCCTATCTTGATGTTTCCATAATACATGTCTTGTTGATGTGTATCCGCCATGCAGAAATGAGAGAAAAAGCAGCTGATCTAGAGATGGAAACCTACACTTAAAAATTCCAGACTAGTTTACGATTCAACGTAGACTGAAGAAGATTGAGAACAAAGATGATACCGCTCCAACTACGGCATACATGTGGGAGTGTCTGCACCATCTCCAGCCAATTTAATTACAATCCAAATGAGCAATAAAGTATCTCAAGACATTTCATAATATCTAATTGCCAGTAACAAGAGAAGGAAATCACGTTCTCCTTATATGTCGCACAAGAATTAATACAAGCAATCAATCCGGGTAAATTCACTCTAGGGTGGAGTTTGAAAGCAGCAATTAAATTCATCAGAATAGAAGACGTCTCGCAATTTAGAATAATTATTCTTGGTTGCGCTTGGCGAATCAACATAAAACTTACACGAAATGCTTGACCATGCGATATTGCGTTACAGTTATCGCGTTCCACCTTCTTAGATACATTCGACTTCCTATTAACATGATCTTCCAGTTATTTTTCAATTTTTACTCGACTTGAAGTATGACCACAGTTCAAAAGATTATGAGCTTCCAGCTGTTTGATCAGATTCATTTGAGAAATCGCAATTCTATCTTCCAGACTTTTGCATTTATTATGATGGTTTAGGCCCTGAGGACCATTCCGCGCCCAGAATGTACACAATTACCTTCCCGATTTTCGGGAAGTTCTTGTATTGACCCCGAAATCAATTTTTTTTTTTGACTTTGTAACTAGTGTTTTAAGTATACCAACATACATGTCTCTGTGTGTGTGTGTGTGTTTATATGTGTGGAATCGGATTTTTGGTTAACGATTTCTTCCGAACGGATTGAACGATCGGGGTCATCGAGGTCTTATTCGGAGCGTCTTCATGGAACTTAGATCGAATTAGTTTTTGGTTTAAATTGATCGAGCCGTTTTTTTGTTATTAACAATTGAATTGTTTACAACGCTCTATTTCAAAAACGGTAAGAGATACGGCAAAAAGTATTAAGCAGAATTTGCTCAGTAAGTGGACATACATATCTATGATGGGTTTAACCCTCGAGCGTTCGCACCCCTATTGGCGTCTCACTCTCACTCCAGTAACGCGCATAATTCTCGACCTCACGCTGACTATGCGGCTAGTCAAATATTCATAAGTATCTGTTTGATAAATGGGATTGAAACATTTAATTGACGTATGGGAAAATCTAGGAATGGCAAACAGAAATTACAAATCGGGAAGTTTTCTTTGTGTTCCCAACGAGGACACACACTTTTGTTATTTTTCTGAACTCATTCATTTGAATTGTCGTTAACCGCAAAATGGCTATAAGAACATTTCGGATTATTGGCATAGCAATAATTTTCATATAATTTTTTCCATGAACCGGTACCATTGGCAACCTTTATTTCTCAACGAATAAGCCTGAACTTTGACCACAGGATTCATCCGCCCTCAACCTATGAATATACCTCCAATTCGAGTTAAGGAAGTCGTGCCTGTTTACCCATACACAACTCATGGAAAAATAATTAGCTAACCGGATTTTGTGGTTGTAATACAACACTGCTGTACGAATTTGCAAAGACCGCAAACTATCAATTACAACGGATTATAAAAGCTACATTATTCCAATGAAGATAATGGAAGCGAATCAGTCACGAAATTACTTGCTGTCTTCTGGGAATGGGAAATACTCCGTCATTAGCCCAAATCCATTTCTGATGAGATGAAGATATAATTAGACGCCACTTACCTGAAACAGAAGGAATGAATGATTTATTAAACGTGGCATAATTCTCAATATTAGAGTATGAATATGCGGATGAAATAATGGTGAGCTGAGATTCAGTCTTTGCAATGTTAGAGCGGTCAATTTAAAACACTGCATCTCACATAACTTGCGTCTACCAGTTGCTAAGTTGGTTGTGAACCGCAATCGTTGCACGTGGACGAGATATTCATAAATAGTATTGACCTAGGACCGGGTGACGCGCGGGCTTTCACCTCTTCTATCTTGCATAGAATCATGTTACAAATGCAACACATAGGTTTCTTCTACATCATTTTTTTGGGTCTGCATACATATTCTGTTCAAACGTGCAGAAGAACATTAATAAAATTATTTGAACTGTCTTTATCAACATCTTTGCCATGTATCGACCTAGTCCACATGGACTGCTAATCTGTTAGACCTGTCTAAGTTGATGCACAGTGTTGATACACGAGTTTTCAAGGTTCCTAGGGGCATGTCGCAAGGACAAGTCATCAGACTGCTACAATGCCATCCCAATTCAATTTACTAATGGCTGATATTCTAGCGTAGCCCCCCCCCCCCCATGGGGGGGGGGGCTTATCCTGTGCGCCAAACTGGGTGTCCAGTACTCCCTCCTGGAAGAATACTCAAGAGCAGCTACCTAAAGGAGTACAAACGAGAGGGATAGCTCTCCCGCCCTTCTGACACCTTTTCAAAAAAGCACGCTTTCCTTTCAACCCTTTCCGCAACATATCTCACGAACAGCTCTATTTAGAGAAAAATTGCATAACGACTTTTTCGTTGGAAATCGAATTCCCTACAAAAACTGTTCTACAAAATTTTTGCATAAACCACGTGTTATCGAGATACTTGAGTTGTTAAGAAACTCTTACAAATCAATTTTTCCAATTTTAATCGTGAAGTTATTGAGGTGATCCAGAAAGAATCACATCCTGTTTACGAATTTCCGGGATCATAGTAATACCTTTCATATTGCATGGAATAAATATGAGGTATGAAGATTTTTAGACCAACACAAATTGCATTTGATTAAGCTGTCCTAGAACAATTCTGTAGCCATGAAAATGTCTATCATTCAGGTATTTCTCAATCCGTCAAAATAGCTCAAAGTGATTAGTCCCTAGAAATATGTATAATTCAGATGCTGATGAAATTGGAAGAGCAATGAGGAATGATTGTAGGTTGTCAACATAGTGAAGCATTCTCACGAGGCTCAACTCTCGCTATTCCGAGATTGGTTTTCACATTGGTACAACAACTATCACAGGACTCGTGCCAGGGTTTCCGGAACGAGGATCATTACACAATACTCCAATGGATTAACACACTATAAAGTCTACAACATTCAGACAACCTTGCGGAATGACTTCATCAAATTAGAGACTTCACGAGACCATGATAATGCGAATGAGTGCTTAACCATGATTGCATAGGGCACGTGTTAGGTGAATGATTCAATTGAAAATAAATTGTCCGAGAAATAAATGGCTTTCAACAGTATACGCAATTTTACTTTTGATGAACTAGATAAAGCAAATACGTAAATTCTCAATTTTCGAGGTTTAATATTATGTATCAATTATAATTATGTGTTATATGCATGACAAGTGCATTAGATTTGATCGGGAATGACATCGCGGATTTTCGCTGATGTTGATAAAAAAGGTAGGGATGTTCCATCATCAGAAAAAGATCGATCTAGATCGACTCGAAGAAGATCGATCATGCGATCGATCGACGCCTGCAAGGTCGATTTCGGCAAGATCGATTTTTTTCTTTTTTTATTAGGAAATTCGATTTTTTATTAGGCAAAAATAAAAAGCGCCAACTAATCAATCAAATTGTGATAATCAATTTTGGAATGGTTTATAGAATTGAATTACTTATTACGTTGAAAAAAAAAATCGATCTTGATTAAAAAAAGATCGATCAGCCTGATCGATCGACTCACAAAAGTCGATATAAAAAATCGATATTTAACCCAAAAGAAATGGACTTTTGGGAGATCGATTTTTGATCGAACATCCTTAAAAAAAGTGCTGTCATAATTTTTCACGGGTCCAATTACATTTCTTAACGAAACATGTACTGTATTGTGGGGAAAAACTTTAATGGAGGTTCCCTCCAATATTTCCGAGCTCATTTAGTGGGAAATTTCAAAAAATTAATCAGTTTAAAACATTCAAAAATAACTAAAATTTGCAAAAGTTCCAAGAATGTCAAAAAGTCTGCATTTATGTACTCATCCTATCTCCTCGCATCTACTATACATTCACCGATTGACAATACCTATTTCTGGGGGCTGGTTATACTCTGGAAGCATCGCGATCACCATTGTATCCAAATAGTTCACTTGTCACATGAAAATCCCAGGAAAGAAGTCAAAACCCACTTTGGTCACAAAAAATAGAAGAAAAAGTTAACACCCTTTCCTCCTCAAACATCCACTTAGAAGCCTCCAAGCCAATAACCTAACACTTCGGGCACAAAATTTTTTTTTTTACCTTTCACAAACTGTGTTTTTCAAACACAAAATATCCGATTCGTTCATTCACAAAAAAATTCATATCATACGAGGCGAACCGCACGCGAGCGCAAAGCCAAGTGAGTGGGCTCGCGCGAATAAATCGCGACCAGAATACATGCAAGTATCTCCCACCCCTGAACCCAGTCAACCCTACTACCGATGCAATTGACCCCTCGTTTCCGTGGGCCTTGAAATTCCCGTTGAATATTACACATTAAGCACCCTTTCAGCCAAATTTTACTTTTTTTACTTGCAAGTGAAACCTTCCACAAAAAAATACTGATTCGGAGATAGTCACATAATATAACAATTAACATGCATAACATACGTGTATAGCACTAATAGAAGAATCTAATTGTCATTAATGAGCCTCGTTAACTATTAGCCTCTGACGGAGTTGAATACAGTCAAACGAATATTCATTTATCAACAATCATTGACATAAATTCGATCGGATTAGACTCGCATTGAAATTCATTACGAAGCTCTATTATGAAAACGGTTAGAGATAGGAAGAAAAGTGCTTCATGAATATTGTTCCTCTCGTAAAAATACATATTTCATGTGGTATAACTTTCATTCTCAAGTTTCATACTTTAGGTCATCCGGCGATTTCAAAGTAATTCCCTCGACCTGTACGCTATCACATACATTTTTTGTCACGAATACAAATACAAAAAATGTTTCACAATATTTTTCCTCAAAACCACTCGCTAAGCAGACTGTCAAATCCCTGAAGACCTGATGAAAGCAAATCGTGTTGGGCGAAAAGCGTTAATCGGCAAGCGAGGGGCTAGTAACTCCTGAAATCATGGTGTCACCTGCCGTTGAAGTCAATTCGGAAATCAATGAAAGCACTGAAGTCAGTCAAATTACATGATTCCCACTCGTGAAATCATCTGTTGAAGTGAGAGGGAAATCATTTGAAATCACAATGAAACCAATTGAAATCAATGAAATCAGAATCAGTTTAGACAAAAAAAAACAAATGTCCTACGGCCACAGCCGATGACATCTCAGAGGTGCATCGATATTAAAGCATATCGAAAAACAGTTTCACGCCCCACGTTCGATGATGACGGAAATTTAAAAGTTAACCGAAAAATGTTAAGAGAAGTCAAAAAACATTTCTAATACTAAGGTGTGAATAAAAACAGAATATTTTGCGTTGTAAAGTTGTGTTAATAATAAAAAATTATTTGCGTTAAACTGTTATTTTCATTTTAGCTCGATAGGATTTCAGTGACTGAAATGATAATGCAATCATCGATTTCAATTTAATGAAGTCACTGAAATGACGTCACTGAGTCAGTGAAGTCATGAAATCACTGAGAATCACGATTGAACTCATGATTTCATGCAGTCATTGAAATCATTGGTGAAATCACTTGAAATCGACTGCAATTTGAAGTCATGGTGTCACTCAATCGTCGAGTTATTAGCCCCTCGTCGGCAAGTTTGTGTATGGTCTCAATGGGTCACACTCATTTAGCATCACTGGTTGATTGATGTCACTTAATGGATGGGACAGTCCTCATGAGAAATTGTATTTATGCTCGCTTTTCCGTTTTTACTCTGAAGCCCTTGTAACACATTTGAATGATCCAACCGGTGGACACATAAACGTGAAATTTCGCATGAATGTTTTAGTCCCAACCGGCACGACGCCGTTTGAGTCCAGGTCACTGAGAACGTTGGTTCTCCAGATATTGATTCTTCATTTAATGAGTGGTTTGTTCAAGATCTCGCAAAACATCGCCCATCCATTTTTTTCAAATAATCGCCTTGATGTTATCTATCGGAATCGCTAAACATACATATATATATATATATAATTTTCCATATACCTCGCTTTTTCAATTTTTTGTACTTGAATCAGTATTGACTTATAAGAATAGTATTAACAACTAATACATCAATGTGAAGTCGGGTCTTTCAAACCTGGATAGCATTAGTGCGAGTTTGTGCTGAGTTGCCTTACATATTTGTGTATGATTTACATACTTGGTTGCCGCCGTTGCGCTTCTATACTATGCCATTTCTATTTATTTCTAATTATAAAATTCGAAAAATATAAGGCAAGGTGAAAATTAGAAACTCTAAAATTACATTTGAGAAAAAAAAAACCACAAATTTTCCCACGAAGCTTCCAGAAAAAATGGTTGGATTACATACTTAAGGCAAGTTTATTTTCTTTCTAATGTACATGGGATCATGCCCCAATAATTCTAAACATAAAGAGTCCGCATATTATTTTCTCCTAATTAGGGAAAATTAATGTCACAGATTTTTCTCAATTTATGACCAAATGGAAATTCCATTGCTATGTATCAAACGGTAATGCTCGAGCAATTTCTTTGAATATGAATCAAAATGAGAGCATGTTTACTGCTTAATTGCCTCGTAACTCATTCGAATTTTACCGACAATCAGCTAGGGATATTAGACCCAATGATTTACACAGTGAATTAGTTTGATGACGCGTCGATTGTAATCGCAACTAGTTTTAGTAACGAAATTGTTAATCGAGAATTACAGGAAAAATTGAGGGTAATTAATTTAATGGGCATTCATAAAACGATTTTTTTTGTTGGGCTGTCTAATAAACTAATGAACGAAAGTGTTTTGTTGTTATCATAAATTTTCAACCGTGAAACGAAATATATGCCTTTAATTATAATTTACGTGCTCACACACTCACACGCTTCTAAGAAATTATTATTTACAAATAGCGAATGTCAAAATTGTGGGAAAAAAATGCATCTTCAAAAATCAGGGGAATGCCAAATGTTCAAAATTTTTTAAAGTTTCAAAATTTTTGATGTTCTTTAATTTTGGAAAATCCATTTCTTCTCAGAGGAAAAAGAAATTGAAGGAATTTTTAGAATCATAAGAAAACTTCCCAAAATGGGTGAAAACTTTAAAACATATGCAGAATTGCCAAAAGTCCCGACCCTTCAGTGATTTACATTTAGAAAAGTGCATTGCATTGTCAAAAAGTGTCAAGTAAGTATATCCAACAATCACATGATTTCTACACATGTGAAATTACAAAACCAGATAACTGACTCAATAAATGTATTGTTATTGTACGAAGAATTATTTCTGCCAGCCAGACAACAAGGCGTCACGACAATAACTGACGTAGTGTCTAAAGCCCACAGGCTTTCTGAATTATCGACCCACTTTATCACGTAAAACTTACTGGAAAGCTCAGACACAATGAACTGGATACCAATTCTCCGTAAAAATATTAATAGAATCCTTGGGACCAAGAGTTCGATTGTAAATGAGGAAACCGTAATTGCCGATAAATCCCACAGATCCCGAGATTACGATATTTACGACCCTATTATCGCGCTAAACAATTACCAATTATACACGATACAATCACTTTTTTCGTTCTTGTTTATGCCAAATTCCGTACATTCTTGATTGGACTACTGTAAACATTTTACAAAGAAAAAACTTGGTGAAACCGTTTATGTTTGAGCATTAAAAAACGAAACCAATATATATTTGCAAATTCCCAAAGTTGCAAAATGATTAACTATCATTTACACACACACACACACACACACACACACACGCACGCACAGACAGGCAAAGGCAGGCTGTGGTGCAGTGGGTAGAGTATCTGCCTACTGCGTCCTAGATTTGCGCCCGATCTCCGAAGTGTTCCACATGACGAAATATGTGATATATATTTTCATGAATTCCGACCGAAGGTAGGAATATTTCATGTGTGCTATCGGTGGTACCCATGCAATGAAAGCGCTAGGCCGAGCGGGAACCTACCCCGACGCGCATGGGAGATCCGGGCATGAGGGTTTCCGGAGGTTTACCCTGTCTTCAGAAAAACGGTGGCTTGAATGGCACAAGTCGGCCCCGCATAAGAGGGTGTCCAGGTACTACCCTCGCAGGAATTCTCAAGAACAGCAACTGTGGGACGTACACACAACAGGGGCATAGACAAAATAATCGAGGATTTGCCGTCTCATAATGGGAAATATTTTCATGGATTCCGACCTATAGTAGGCAAATTCCGTATGCGCTATCGGCGGTACCCCTAAAATGAAACCGCTCAGCTGGACGGGAACCCGACGCGGGGAAGGGGGGGGGGGGGGGGGGGGGAAGTTCATCATCGGCGAGCTCTATCGTATCACAGAAGTTTTCTGGGTGTTTTCCTCTCTGACTAGAAAATATGACTTGATAGGTGAAAGTCCGCCCCAATCACATTGGGTGGGTCTCCGAAGCACTGCTGATGAAGCAAGGTCTCACGGCAGTTTCCGTGGGTGAATACTCACACAGATGAAAGTAAGACAGAAACACACACCCATCTATTATTGGAGGTCAACTCAATAACTTTATCATATCAGGAAATTAACAACCAATTGATTTTTTAGTGGTATTTACAAAATATGCATTACCATCCTTAATCATTGGAATTATTCTTGGAACAGATAAAGACGATCATTACTCACTAAGTGAGAAGCTATCTTTACCGCGACCATGAAGTTGGGGTTACGCGAATTTGCCCCCATGGACACTTGGGGCCATGGTTTTAACGTGCGAAGAATTCTCCGAAGCTATTGAGAATTATTTTGGATTTGGTACATCACAGAGGAGGGATTACAAACAATCATTAACTTCAAATGATGATGATACCGACTTACAAATCTACTAACGAATAATTTCAATTCCCAATTAACCTGAACTTTCTCTTTAGCAGACTACCCAAAATGTTGTATTTCTTTATTTTTTACCAAAATTAAAATGGAGAAATGGAAAAAAATCGTAAAAAGTTTGTAAATTTTGAAGTTACTCTAACAAGTCAGGTTATTTCATTCAGCCGTCGATGAAATTTTCCTAACAACAATTAAAACTAGTTTGTGTCAAGCTACCCTGCATAACGATAAAACAGCTCGCGACTTCGCCATGTTCATTGCATCTATGAATAACGGATTTTCCATATCCCACTTCTGATCTTCCCCAGGTCTGATCTCAGTGATTCGGTAATATTTCCGCAATCGGCGAACAAGGAGGTGGCCCTGGCGCACGCAATGTGCGTTTATATCGCGTAACGGGGGATAACCACGTCTGCAAAGCCGTGTAACAACTGCAATCACGTGGTAAACGAAAAAAAGAAAACGGGGCAATTGTACCACTCCTAGTCGGCACCACGCGCGTGATTTATTGATTATCCAGGTGCCTACTTGTGCCTTAATGGGCCTTTTTTTACCGGCAATTTTCAGATTTGCTTTTTTTTTCTCTACTTCTCTCAAGAAACGGAAATCAATCGGCCCATTCGATGGGAATTCGCGAGATCCGGGCTTTTATTTTTCTGGCAAATTTTTTGGGGATATTTTTTGGTAGCACGACCAAATTTATTTTACATGTCCCAATACATGAGAGCTCCCCCTCCACGTGTCACCGAGCGCTCCGATAATTAGAAGCTCGAGTAATTTTGTTTTCAAATTCTCAAGTGTGTAGCAATTTGATGAATTCTGGGACTTGCAATAAAATTGTTTTCCAATTTTTGAAACCAACAAAAATTAGCCTTTAAAAGTGCAAGATTTCCAAAACAAATCGAATATTTTCAAAATTTTCAAACAAATTCGATCATTGAAAACCCTCCAAAACTTCAATATCTGGAATCAGGTGGAATACCACATCCAGGTAACCTCTGCCGCGTAATTCATCGATTTCCCACACGTCGCTTGCGCCTTAATGGGTCCCAGTAGCTTTCAGATTTGTTCATTCTCCTTTTTCCTTTTAGAGAAACTCAAATGAACGAGGGAAGATTGCTCCGGAATGGAGGCGGGGCGCGGCAGCCATGCAAATTGTAATGCAGGGAGGGTGTATGACGTTAGTGAGAATGTTATACAGGCGAACGGCAGGTGGAGAAACAGGGTGGAACGAGTATGCAGGTGTTGTCGACCACTATTGACAGGCTGGCAGGCATGGGGCATTACATCTGGGGGGCTTTTCACAACAGCAGTTGATGGTCGTTTGTCAGTTGGACATTCGAAGCTAATTTTCATCCAATACCAATTAGTATGAGACAAGGATTTCAACCTTTGAGAGGTCGCACTGTGATCATTTTTCGTTTTTTGGTCAGACGAAAGACACGAAAAATCAGCAAAAAATTGGATTCCTCCTCCAACCTCTATAGAATACATGTATCATTTCATCTTTTTACGGAATCGCAAAATTTGAAAGATATTCCAATTCCAAATACGCAATATTCCAAAGTACGTCATTTGCGCGGCAAAATTTGAATACTGAAATTTTGAAGATTTACGTGAAGATGAAGATACCAAAGTGCAAGGATGTTTGGAAATTACTGATGGTCTTAATTTCATAATTCATAATTCAGAGAATTCCCATTGACAATTCTGATTAATTGAATTCGAGGTCAATTGATTGTTAATACTGAAGGTAATCGGTAAATCGAGATAAGTTACTCGACCTACTTACAAAATTTCCAAGCTCACTCATCAATTAAATACACATACCATGTAATCCAATAATAAAATAAAGTAATATAATCTAATCATATAATCGAATTTCATTAAAGAAATTGAGCGTTCAAAGAATTTACACATGAAATTTCCCATAAATTTCTTGCTGTTGAAAGAGAGAAGAGGAAATGAACATAAACATAGTACAGTAAAATCATTCGGGCGAATCACGCGAGACAAGGGCGCGCCCTTTGAAATTAATGCCTTGGCACGAAATCCCTTGCAAAGTAAAAACGACTAGACTTGAACCCTAAAAATGTCATGGCTGTGAAAAAGGTCAACCTTCAAGAATGTGTGTCTCTTATAAAAAAAAAAAAAATCTGCTTTTCCTTACATAAGAATATATGAGTTCATGTGACAAAATTTTACCGTAACCCATCGGATGTAACCCGTCGTTGCTCGCGTCATGAGCACTTCGTCGGCCAAATGAGAGGATCCCTATTTTACGGATGAATTATTAATTTTCCCGAAGATTGCAACGAACGAAATATAGATGTGTACCCCTTCACACTTCAAAGCACTTCTGATGATGTGGATGGATTTGCGCAACTTGAAGCGGCAACATCTGCTAAATTATGAGAGTTAGGAAGAACTACGATATGACATGAAATGTGTATGTCTGAATGAGGTACACAATTCATGAAATACTCTCGTGCCTTGCACTCCCAGCCACCCACCCACTCGCTGACCCACCCACTCGCTGACCCACCCACTCGCTCGCCCACCCACCCTCCCAGGCACCCACCCACCCTCCCAGTCACCCACCCATCCACCCTCCCAATCGCCCACCCACCCTCTGAGTCACCCATCCACCTTCCCAGTCAGCCACCCACCCAGCCACACACACACACACACACACACACACACAGTCGGGGCTTTGGCGTAGCGGTAGAGTATCTGCCTACTACTCCGAAGGTCCTAGGTTCGCGCCCGGCCGCCGGAGAATATTTTTTCAAGATATTTTCTCATGGATTCCGACCGATGCAGGAACTCCCGTGTGTGCTATCGGCGGTACCCATAAAATGAGACCGCCCGGCCGAGCGGGAACCTAACCCGACGCAGGGGGGAGGGGGTGGGTTCCATCATAGGCGCCGGCCATCGTAGCACAGGGGTTTCTGGAGGTTTACTCTGTGTTTAGAAATACGATGGCCTAAAAATGGCGAAAGTCGGCCCCAGCCGCATGGGTGGGTGTCCGGTACGCCCCCTGAAGGAATGCTTACACGGCCGCTACCGGGGGCGTACAAATGAGAGGGACGGAGGAAAAGAAAAAGAAAAAAAAAACACACACACACAAAGTTTTACTCCCAAAATATAGACAGAACCCCTTTATTCTCAAATTAATCACAATAATTTCCTTCTAAACCAGGAAGTTAAAAATAAAACGATAAGCTAACGACAGCCACTGTGTCACAGAATAATTGAGACGTGATAAATCCAGAAGAAATTGCAGTCTCCAATCTTCGAACCCGCGAAATGCCTATTTCAGTGAGCACTCAACACGATGACTCGACGGCCGTGAGCTAATGTTAGTATCATTCCGAAGTTGTGACAGTGTATAAAGCCGAAGCAAGTGTGTTACAGCTTGCATGTGCGACACAAATTTAGATTCGATTTGCCGGACCTCATTATGGTGCTCTCTTTATTTCCGCGGGTGAAATGAAAAATTGCCAACAGTGAGAGCAGTGGAAAAACTCGGTAATCGGAGCAATGACTTGCAATTAAATGTCAATGTCAAAACATTCATGCTATTGGAGTGGCATGTACTGCGGTGTAGTGCCAAAGGAAGAAAATCTAGAATCTGAAATTTTTCATATTAATTATGAAAATTAATGGGAAGCAAACGCTCGACCCGAAATCGTTCGTCATCCTGGAAAGCTCGATCGGCCGGCACTTTGCTCAATCATCACCACAAGCTCGTTCTGTTCTCGGAATTTTTTGAAGCTATCAAGCCAGTCTATGAAGATCTGAGTGGAGACGAGTGGTTGATTTGTCTCTTGCGTGGATACCCGCAGAACAGCACCGAGAGCTTCCATGCAACCGTATTCAATTTGATTCATAGTCTCATTGAAATAGCTAACAAAATAGTTGATTTAGCGACTGATACAGCATACTGTTGTTGCCTTGAATAAAACACATTAGAGCTGAGCGCTTCCGTGGACAAGAACCCAACCGATTTTCAAATTGTCCTTTGACTTTATACAACCTCTTTAGCTTACCATTATCATCAAATTGATCATCGTAACCAGAATTATTTTTATGTACTTCAGCCTTCATTTATCCTTCCTCTATAACAACAAATGACCGCGGAAAAATGCTCGGAAATGACCAGCTCCAGTGGTGTAACCCATAAGTGGTAAAATGAGGTAAGCTAACGTAGCGACACTCATTTTTCGATGCATATCTCAAAAGGAGCGCTGGAAAAAAAAACTCTATGAAGAGATTTCGGTAGAGACAATTAAGGTCTACAAAAAAGTTCCAATGAAAATTACCTTATCTTCTCTAGAACCTCAGATATCGATCCAATACCGTGCCTACCGTTAAATGGACTCACCTCGTATTACCATTCATCTACCGATTTGCAAATGCCAAAGCTGAAGAAATTCTTGGCCTGGCACGAGAAATCCAAAAAAGTATTTAGAGTATCTAAAAATCAATTTCTTTTCAACAATGTCCTTTCACGTAATGGAAGGGTGTGACCATTTTCCACCAAGGTAGAAGTTTCTACCGATTCCTTTACGAAATGAGTACGAATTCACCAATAGAGGGTTATTTATGGTCTTTCTCATATGAGGGTTAAACCGCTGCATCAACCTTGTTTAGAATCTAATCAGCTTTGGCTGACAGATAAATTTCTATTGGGACAATAGTAAAACAGTGAATGACTAGTGATTGATTACAGGAAAACTATTTGTCGAAAGGTTAAAAGATCACATACAAACAGCAAGTCGAATCGGTATGAAGAAGCGATGCATTTTTGTGCATACGTGCTTTCACACACACACACACACACACTTCAATTCGACTCCTCGATCATATCGTATCATCTATTTGCGAACGATTGCCGAATTTGCCACGGTCCTTTATTATCCACATTTTTTAAGGTGGATGATATCAATGAATCAAATTATAAGCTACTAACTCCATTAGTTTCAATTTATAATTTGGTCAATATCCACTCTCGATATCCAAATATCCAACTTGGTCAATATCCTACATGTCGTGATTTGGTTAATATACAAATGACAAAATATCCACTCTCGATATCCAAATATCCAACTTGGTCAATATCCTACATGTCGTGATTTGGTTAATATACAAATGACAAAATATTGAGTGAGGAAATAGCAAATCGGATCCTCACTTCTTCCACATGACTGTCAAGAAGATTTCGAACATAAGAACTAGTTTTTTCTTATCTAAAAAACGATTCAATATTTTATGCAAAACTGCATTTTTACGAGGAAATATATTAGTGAAAACATTGTACTGAAGTTCTGAGAGAGCTCAGGTAGCATCAAATTGTTCATCAATGACTGCTTCATCATGTCCATGTGAAAAATCGGTGATCAGGCGAAACAGAATTGGCGAAAACTCGGAGTAACCTAACCCTACACTCGCGACGTATCGAGGTCAGAATCCCCTCATCTTTTTGCATTCCATCAACGTATCAACTAATTCCTCAATTTTCAGGGATGGATAACAATTTTAGACCAGTCACAAAAATGTCAATGGTTAAAAAAATACTTCCACAAAACAACTTGCTCAATAATTCACTCACTTCGACTCATCCAAAACATTCAATTTTCCCCCATTCTCACTTTCAAGCTCTCCCGTGGTTTTTCCTCCTCATTCAATTTTTTTTCTCCTTCGGGGGAGGATAAAAATACGAGGGATCCCAGGACTGTCTCGTGGAACACATGTCTGGGCGCCGGGAGTAATAATAATGCCTCCCACCAAAAGTCCATGAAACTACCAAGAAACCGTAGAAAAATTTTATCAATGTTTTTTTTTCAACTTGGTACCAAGGACCTTTTCGTCACATCAACTTTCCACTGCAAGCTGCGAGATAAGACACTCCGTATTTAATATTTTCACTTTTTTCCATCCCCTGAATACTGAATAACAATTTTTTCTACTGAAAGTGCACGTTCACCTGATTGAAACGTCCTGTCAAAAAAGCCGCGCGTTCAACGACCTGACAGGTGCCAATAAAATTATCAAAGAAATTCACAACACTCGGCAATTATTACCAACAATAGGAAAATAATTGCCAATGGAGCTTAACAATTATTGAAAAAATTGAAATTCTATTTTTTTTTTTTTTCAATTAATCGGCAACGTTCCATGCCCGTTGACCCGCAGCAGTAGCAAGATGGTAATTATTATTTGAAAATTATGGAGAACTTTGGAGTGTTTTTTCTTGGACTGAACTCATTGGGGATATGGTTATTATGTTATCAGGGGTAGACTTGGAGTGAACGTCAAGGAATTCAGTAATTACCTCGTTTATTGACGAGCTCCGAAATCTCCTCCTTGTTGTCAGCCATCTTAGCACCAGTCACTGATCACAATGCACTATGGGTAAAAACAAATCAGTAATCGAGCGATTTGGGTGACGTCTGGCGGGAAAATTGAAATTTTTTGAATCAGGGGCGTGACAACGTGACAAGCGCGCGGCAAAATTTTGATTTTTCTCTTATCTACTTGCGGTGTTGGTCTCTGATATTGTTTCTCCGAGTTACAAAGTTGAGGAAGTAGTGCATTATTTATTGTTTTGTTTTGATATTTTTAAAAATACCTCGGGTTGACGCCGCATGCCGCAGGCGTCCATAGATGGTGTCATTCCAATCTGACACCTAACACGTGCGCAGACGAGAGAGAAGGCTGGAGGCATTAAGAAAGTTTTGCTCAAAAATGCCAATTTTTCATATGAAAATTTTAGTGAAGGTCTCATAACACCACCACTGACAGGTGGAGCGCGTATTTTAATTTTTTCCCCGCCTAAAGGGAGAAAGATCCGCCAGGTCGGGGTACCACATCTTATGTATACGCTGTTGACAATTTTACGGACTACACGTTGCCCCGTCTCGCTGAGTTTATATCTACTTATTCCCACTGTCGGGCTCGCTGGCGGCACATCCCAACTCCTAGTATTTTTTTATAAATTTTAAAGCAATTAACAAGATACAAACACATTGTCCATAATGCCTGTACCAGAAGTAGTTATTGTCTCAGCTGTGAGAACCCCTATCGGTAAGTAAAATTCGTTAAAAAATCGTCTATATATCCCCTTTAAATCCATAACCCAATTGAGCGGAAAGTGTGTCAAACGGGAAATTTAAATAGCCGCTATTACAAACAACTTAACTTAAATTAAATTAATAACTTTTGTGAATTTTTTATAACCAGAAAAATTCACCGTCCAGCTAGGGTCACTCCCCCGCTAATGACAAGTTTTCCATAGTTTTTATATTTGATTCGATTATATTCATTTGAATCGCTCAGCTGTGCGGCAACCCACTTTCGAAAATCCCGTTAAAGTCATAAGTAGGGAATCCTCTTTCAATTTTGGTCAAATATTTCGTCATGTGCAATATTTTGCCTGTGAAAATGTAGGCAAAGTGTTGATAATGCCTCATATTTGAAATGTGAAATTCATAATAAAATTTTCGGATTAATGAAAAGGATCAAATGTTTTTTCCTCCATTTATTATCGAACATTTAGGAATTGAAGAGAGTCAAGTCTAGAGTCCAGATTTTTTTAGGGTTTGCCAGAACTTTATATAATTATTTATAAACTTGCTATACCTATACCTATACCTATATCTATACCTATTTATAAACTTGCAGAGTTCCTTAAATTTTCTTGACAAAAGTTTACAAAAATTTTGCATATTTTAAAGGATTTTTGGGAAATGTCACTTTTCTAGTTCTTCGGTTCAATTTATTGACCTTTTTTCGTTGACATTTATTCACGTTTTCTTGGATTTTATTTATACATATGCGGTTGAGAAATCTTCATCAATAATTGTGTAGTAGATAGAATATTTATATCATATTTATATTATCATTTTTTTGCAGGATCATTCTGTGGATCACTGTCATCATTGAAAGCTGCGGATTTAGGCAGTATCGTGATAAAAGAAAGTCTTGAAAGAGTGAATTTGAAGCCGTCCGATGTATCAGGGGTCATATTGGGTCAGGTAAGATGTGACCTAAAATTTATGGATATTGGAGGGGAGGACCCCATATGATGCTGCTGCATCATTACTGTTCACTCCACTCGAGTTTTAAATTCAATGCATCGACTATGAATTGGCCTTTCTTAAAATTGATAAAACTATGTTTCAGGTTTTAACTGCTGGTCAGGGACAGAATCCCGCTCGTCAGGCGGCGATTAAAGCCGGTCTGCCTATATCAGTTCCCGCTTACTTGATAAACATGATCTGCGGGTCAGGCTTGAAGTAAGTTCTTCCTCCGGAATTTCATTTGAATAACAGAGAATTTTTTCTCAATAGTAAAAATACAAAATTAGTCAGCTAGAGGTCAAAAGTTGTGGCTTAATATGTCCCCGAGTAAACTTCGAACTCCTTTTGACACTTAGAGTATAGTACTAAATCTGAATCTTGCTTTGTGCAGAGCAGTGACAAATGCCTATCTTGCCATAAAATCTGGGGAAAGTGACGTCGTCGTAGCTGGGGGCCAAGAGAGCATGAGCCAAGCACCTCATTCCATTCATATGCGAGATGGCGTTAGAATGGGAGACGGAGCTCTCGTTGACACAATGATTGTCGATGGACTGACTGATGCATTTAGTAATGTTCACATGGGCGTTACAGGCAAGTATAAAAATAATTTTAAAGGACGACTTTGAATTGTATTCTCAGCCGAGTTCACATGAACTTAACCCGTGAGCTTTGTTTCATCTGGTCATATTGAGCGAATACTCTACAATTTGGGAACAAAGTCGTATCCATTAGATGGAAGGTTCAATGAAAAAATACCAAGGATTGTCAAAATCAATAATCTATTTTACGCTGTTCTGATAATTTTTATCAAAGTGCAAATTTTCAGTACAATGTAATACATAAATTAATACATAATATGATATTCACTTAAATAAGAATCATGCTGGCAACATGTTTAGCCCATTGACTGAGATGCCAATTTAGAGGGTGGGATCCACCACTTTACCAGTAAATAAAATTATATCGTCTGTGGCGATTATGATCAGGAAAGGACGATCGATATAAAAGCTTCCTCCTAGCAACCTGTCGCCAAGATATCCCCCTAAAAAATATAATATGACATTTAATGAAATATGATGATATCAAAGCATTCATGGTTCATTCTTGCTTCTCATAGAGGTAAAAAAAAACAGAGTCGTGGTTGGAAAAAGCAGAATTTGAAAAATCTGGGAATAACAAAAATTGAAATGAAAAGAAAAGGATGACCAACCAAGACTTCTATAATCATGCGTTTAGTTTGTCTTACCAGTCGCCACTGCTGCCTCAGTTCCATCTTCATCAATCTCAATGAACGCATTCTGTACAACTTGATTGATCCTCAATGATCTACCGGAGCCGGTCATTGTAGCAAAATTTGCGCGCCTTGAGAAAGCATTTTCAACGCCCAACTAAACAGAGAAACTTCATTTAACCTAAGTTGATCAGGCTATGGCAATTCAACATGATGATCTTCAATCATACCTGTTTGAGGGGATACTTCAAGTTAAGTTGGGTCTCAATGCGGAATTTAGGTACCATCAGTTCAATGGTTCTTTCTGTGGTGTTCCGAAGAGCTTCCAGACTGAGGGATTCTATTTTTGCTTCTACTTTAGCTAGACCGTTGATTTGATTAGGTCTAATTAGGTACATATACATCCCATTCTGTCGCATGCCGTTGTTCTACCAAGAAACAAGAGTATAGTGAAGTGGAATTGTCAGATCTCGTTAAGTGTGCACGGAAGGGGTACAGCATCGACATTTGAGGGCATGAAAATCGAATGCTGAAATACCTTAAGAGAGATCTCGCCCTTACAAAAAGTTTTCCATTTTCTTATTAAACAACATTGAAGAAAAGAATTTCTTGCATTGTTCTTCAGGAACCAGATTTTCTCGATGCAACCTGTTTTTCACCATCGCCAATCCAAAATTTCAATTTTCAAAAACGGAAAAATCAAACTATTGAAAATCTTCAACGTATCAACTCTCTGAATATCTTGCTGCGTTTGATCACCAGATTTCAGTTGACTGTTACAAAGCAAGTGGCGAAATATGTTTTCCTTTATTACGCACAGAAAGACTTGTCCACAGAAATTAATTAAGCAAACTTCTCTTGAGTACCAATTTAATAATTTTGAAAAGGTTAAAAAAATCAAATTTTGTAATTAAGTGCAGAAACATATCTGAAAATTGGGACGTTAAGGATACTCGATATCGCAATTTTTCAATTTCTAGAGATTCAAACTTTCGTTCTGAACTTGTAGAAAAAGAATCATCGAAAAAAATCTGGTTTCTGTGAAAAAAGAGGATATAAGAAATCTGTTGGTATTTGTCAATTCCAGAATGAAAAACTTTTTCGTATGATCTGGACTTAATACACGAAAAAGAAATCAATGGTAGTTTACCTGGTATGGAAGCACTACAGCAATAGCATCTAAATCATCCAATATTGCACTTCTATACTTTCCATTCTGGTACATCGTGGGTACGTCTTTAGGAATTCCTCCATTCACGTAAAATGGGCGAGGATATGTAGCAACATTATCGAATGGTATCTCCCATGCACCCTTGAAGTAGATGGTATTGACGAGTAGAAGTGATATGTCCGAGCTCAATTCAGCTATAAATCAAAATTAATAGGGTTGAGGCCCAATACTAGGTATATTGATCAGAAACCATACATTGTTACACCAATCCGAAAATTGGAGTAATTTTTGTTAATTCATAACACAAAGCGCGAAATTATTATCTCCGATAGACCACAGAACATTTAGCAAAATTGAGTTTGGAACTGAGTCTTAACCTCAGCTCTCACCTCATCTTAAACCTCGGCTTTAAATTCATAATGGTACAGTTGTTCAATATTTATTCCTCAAATGGTTCGTCATTGAAATTACGTTGTGACGTTTTTGTCAAATTTTATCTTATCTTTTCCATGTGTATCTTTTCCAAAGTCAATTTTCTGTAGACCAAATAACTTACCCGGATCGATGATTCGCTTAATCTTATTCTCAGTAAATTTGCTGATCCATGCATTTATTCGTCGTGCTGCTGAATATACGTAATTGAAATTCACTTTCTGGATAGAAGAGGAAAATGTGGTTTCTACAACACTTTGATAGCTGGGATTCAACGAAACATCGGATCTGATGAAAATTTTGTTGCCCACTTTCAAGACAACCGACTCGTGTTTCTGTTGAAAAAAAAATGTGTCCGTTTATAGTCGCGCTATGAGTAAAGTGCCGTATTCCATCTGCGCTTCAATTTTTACCGAAGTCTTCGTCGAGGAAAATTGAGAAAAATGAAACGCTCTTTTCCATATGTTTAGAAATGAATTCTAATTCTACGTCTGTTCCGAATATTAAAATGACAAATTATAGTCGCGAATTACGGAAAATCGAGAGCGAAAAAATCTATTTTTTACTAATCTGTGTCAAAGATCTATCTATCCTTAAAGTTGGCGTCTAGCAAAAATTGAAGCCGAAGAGCAACTGTGAGTTACTAGGGAAGGTTTGGAGGTACCCAGTTAATATATATTTTATTCGTATCGACAGATAAGTATAACGTACCTCTAACTTGTGCGTTATTTCCTGCAAGTTTTTCTGCATGTTTCGAAACTCCTTCATCGTACGTGCTGAGAGATGTAAAACATTTTGAAGCTCCTGAAACGTTTGGCCCCGAGCACCAAACAATGCCATTGCTAGTACCATGTACGTGCTGAATGGCGAACTAATGAAATTTCCCTTCTCGTCACTCAACGTCGCCTAATGACAAATTTTAAAATAAAGATGAGGTCTTATTCTATCGCATTATTTATGATATCTTATTCTATCATGTTGATCTGACCTACGACTGGCGCAGAGACCTAACGATAAATCTACTTCTGGGCCAAATAAATAGCCGATATATATCTCCTTTATATATCAGACGTATACTGGATATGGATATGATATATATCCTAGATATATCATTTTTGGTCGAAAATATATCCGGATATTTTTCAGATATATCTAGGAGTACACGACATGAATTTCGTTTCCCTGTGATGCAGTGCACTTCCCATAACTCTTCAGTTTTAAGGGCTGAGGTTTCCGCGTACGAAGAGTTACAGTTTCCCCCTTCCACACTCACAATAGGCGTGTCCATAGAAGGAGAGAGAGATATAGTACAATGACTCGATTGAGAACCATGCAGGGTCTTTCGAGCCCTCAGCTCTCCAAAATGTTTATATTACATCGTCCATGCGCACGCGTGCGACGGAATGCAACGACACGCCCATACCCCTCCAGCGATAGCTAACATCGCGCGTAGTGGGGATGCCTTCTCCTCTTCGGGCTCGCGCTGGGAGAGCTAGGGGAAGTCCACTGTAAAACAATTAGCATAAGCGGAATTTGTGCTTGGGCTAGAACCAAACCGTCACAATTTCCGGAAGACATCGAATTCACCTCGGACTGCAACCTATCAATCGCTAATAAAAATCTTCGCACTCAGTTACCAAAATTACCATTTTTTACTGGTGCTGCCTACATTCTCAAGTGATTTACCCTCCTAGTTGAGATTAACAGTTTTACCTTGTACAACGCCAATGCAAATTCGTTTGCACTGTCCTCCACTTTTTTTGATACTGCATCTGTTGGGTGTACCGCATTTATACTTGGTCTCTTGGGTGAACGGTTCGGCTCTTCCGGAAAGGTCCATCTTTGTGCATGTGCGTGGACCACCAGCACCACGAGTAGTAGGAAAACTGATGGGGCATTGAAGATTGAACATTGATTATAAAAATGTTTACTAATGAACATGGCAAACGGTGCATAATTTTCATGATCATTCCTAATTCTGTATACAAAAGCAGTATTAACATTGCCTGAATTTTTCGAAGAGCGAAAAACTATTCCCCTACTTAACAGGGGAATATCTTATGTATAACAACGGTACCGGAAGGACGGACCTCAATTTAGTAATTGATGAACTATGTTAAAAATAATTGACTGAGGACTATGGTCAGTCAGAATTTCGAGTTAATTGTTTTCACTGAATTTACTGAATCAATATAAGCCCTAAATTTCCGTATTCCTCACCCGCTTTCATGGTGAAACTTGGTGGCTCAGGTTTAAAGTAAGTCCGAAGTTAATAGATCACTGATTCAAAATTGATGAATCTCATATTTATATACTGTTTGGTGATGACTTCGTCGAAGTGTCTTAATTGCAAGCTGCGCAAGTGGACGAAACAAGTGTATTGACACCAATGGATGCGGAAATTGAGTCAACAATGACGTACAATCATTAGCTTTGTTTCGAGTTAATATCACCATAACCGTGACTATCACGTATCGGATTACTCGTACGCCAGGATAACGTGAATACATTCGTTTATTATAACATAACAACTCAATTATTGTGTAATTACGTAGGTAGTTAACGGAATGTCCTAAAAGTAATCCATAATTCCCTTATTCACGCTAACGGAGAAAATCAGAGGGCCGTGGGGCAAACTTTCAATTTTAGGTGATTATCAATGGCAGTGGTCGTGTGGTTAGAGTGCTGGTCTCTGACGCACGAGGGCCAAGGATCGAAGCCCCTATGGGGAGTCTCCTTTCGGTATAGTGAAGTGGAATTGCCCAGACTCTAAACACCTTGGCATCCCTACGGGCTTCCAAGTTCGGCAAATCCGGGCGACGATGATCGAGCCATTAGCCCTCGATCCCGGGGCAGTGGATGAATCCCTCCTCGCTCCCTGGCAAAAATTCGATGCGATAGCCACCTTCATCCTGCCAAGGCTGGACTTTAGCTCATAGGAGTTCATTGTCGAAGGGGAGTTTCGTAAACTAAACGGCGAATTGAGGTTTTCCATGATGTTCCTTCAATTACTGGATGCACCAAGGAATATAATGTCGATTGCATTGGTTCATTGGTTTAAACAGTGTGAGTGCCGTACAATCGGGGAAAAAGTCGGCTTCCATTGCGACTGTCAGAAGGGGTACCCCATGGTTTTTTCGTACAAATAGAGCAAAGATTTTCAAAAATCCGTGACATTGTCGCATAAGAAGTGAAAAATTTAAGTTATACACATATAGATTTCACATTATAATTTATAATAATACAACGTTTAGAAAAATTTTCTGAACCGCGGAAAATTGGAGAAAAAATGAGAACGTTGCGCGAAAATGTTCCATTAGATCTAACCTTGTTTTTTTTTCTTTAGCTTACCTTCTTTCATGATGATGTGAAACGCTTAATATTTTCCGTTGCGATTGAATTAGAGTTTGGATGTGTGTGTGTATGAACGCCGGTCGAACGACCGAGAGAATTGGACGACAGTCCGGTTCAGGCGAGTGTCCCTTTAGCAAGTGTAATTAGTTTCCCGAAAGAGTAAAGTCTACTATCTAAATTTTGTGTTAACTTTTACTGACTACCCTGACACTGATAAAAATAGGACTCAGAGAAAACCCCTTACGATGAGACAACTTAATACGTATATTGAAGTTTCGATAACCGAGCTCGAATTGTTGGCGAAAAGCAACTATCACCTTTTATAAGACGTGATCAATCTTATCAAACTTTTGTCAATACACATGCCGAAAATTCTATTGAAGCTCAACGAGCAATAATTCTATTCAGAATTCGTGAGTTGAGTAAATGTTGACATATTAATCTATTAAGGGTACCGAAAATTATCATACCATGATGAACTGGATTTGCGGGTTTTACTTATAAAATGTGGGCATGACGAGCATTTCATTCGTTCATAACTCTCATTCAACGAAATATGGGAGTTCGCAGTTGGCCAAATATGCATGAATTTTGAAAACACTAATTATCTCAAGTATTAAAATATGTACAATTTTAAATTGATGCAGAAAAAATGGTAAAAGTTTGTGTTGATGACAGCTTGAATTTTATCCAATTCAGTGTTCCAAGGGGTGGTAAAATTAAAACCAGCAGTGCGCAAAGTGCTAAAAGGCCCTTTGGCCTTTGGAAAAAGGATTACAAATACAATAAATTACAATAAACGGGATGTGGGTCTGACCCTCTACGGGCCGAACCTATAACTTCCCGATATTTGTGTGTGTCTGTGGTATAGCGTGATATCATATCGTTGAGCATATCGAATTAATTAAGCGCTATCGTCTTAATTATGCGTGTTACGAAAAAAATCATACAACACAAAATGTTTGGTTTTGCGTGAGGAACAACTTTCATTCAGAACTTTTTCCTATAACTCTCACCGTTCATGTAATAGAGCGTTATAAACAATTAAAATCGTGGTTCTGTCAAGTACTAAAAAACTACCTGACCGATTAAAAAAAAAAAACTTCTTTCAGAACACCTCGTCGGCGAGACGTAATTTTTGAAAAAGTTGATTTCTACGATTTCCTAAACAAATGACTCGTTGACCAGTGCCTTAACATAAGAATGTTACAAAGTATTTTTTTACTAAAAAGTATGAGAACATTACGGAACTTCAACGGAGCTTTTTCCTACCAAAAAAATTATTCAACCCTTTGGGCCTCGATCGTAGGATTTTTTTGCGCAATCATGGCCAAAAATTTAGTGACACAGGCTTGGAACACATACACAGGGATATCCTGAATTATCGTCCAGGAAGAATATTCTTACTTCTAAATGTGTAGATGCGGCCAACCAACATTTTGTTCTAGAGTTATCATAATAACTCACCCCAATTGCACATGTTCTACAATAGTGTTTGTAGATGATTCACATTTCTGAAAATGCCGCTTTTTTCTATTTGATAAACCACTTACTGAAATGTACCAGTCATGATGAGTACAAATTTTGGGTAATTAGAAAGCCACGTGTTTCGTTGGCTGTGTCAAGACTGATAACAATCAATCTTAACTCATACTCTAGGCAGTTCAACACTTATTTTGTCAATATTTGACACTCGAATTGGTGAGATATGTTGTGTCGCCCTCGACGCTGCGTGTGAGGGTATGATAAAAATTCAAGGTTTTATTAAGCAAAAGTTGCGTGTACCTGTTTGAAAAAGACTGTTGCTCCACTTCCCTCACAAGGTAACCGACCTAGGGTCAGCAGAACAGTGTTAGATTTTTTTCTCAAATTCTATCATAGCACGAATAGTAATAATCAAATCTCTGGTTATTTTTTCCAGCTGAAAATGTCGCCAGAAAATATGAAATTGACAGGAGACAACAAGACGAATATGCGGTAAAATCACAGCAAAAAGCAGCTGCAGCAATAGCTGCTGGTCATTTCAATAAGGAGATAGTGCCAGTGACCATTTCATCCAGAAAGGAAACGAAAGTTATTGCAACCGACGAATTCCCTAAGCCGGCAACAACAGTAGAGACTCTTTCTAAATTACGAGCAATATTTTCTAAGGTGACGTCATAAATTTATGAAAAATAATTCACTAATTAATTCTTTTTATTTACTCATTTTTTTAATTTATTAATTGAATTTGGTGTCATGTTTGCAGTACATAAAATATTCTGCTAGGAAGATGATGAATACATGAGTATCCACAGTAATTCAGATTAATTAATTAGATGTATTTTTTTCTCCATTCCTAAACTTCTGAAAATTCCCACATTTTTACCCAAACATTTCAGTCAATTGTCTCTACCCATTGTGTTATCCCAGGAATATGTCAAGTAAAAAAAAATTGATTTCAGACTGACGGAACTGTAACAGCTGGGAACGCATCGGGAATAAATGATGGGGCAGCAGCACTTGTGCTGATGTCGTCAGAGTCTGCTGCGGATAAAGGTATCTCAGCGTTAGCGAAAATTGTTGCAGTAGCAGAGACCGGCGTAGACCCCGATATTATGGGGATGGGGCCTGTATCAGCTGTGGAATTAGTTGTAAGCAATTTTCTTTCTATTAGCAAACTAGTGGGATAAAAGTGTGGGTTCCCATTGGGAACACAAAGAAAACTTCCCAATTTGTCATTTCTGTTTGCCATTCCTAGGTTTTCCGATACGTCAATTAAATGTTTCAATCCCATTCATCAAGCAGATAATTATGAATATTTGACTAGCCGCATAGTCAGCGTGAGGACGAGAATTATGCGCGTTACTGGAGTGGGAGTGAGACGCCAATAGGGGTGCGAACGCTCGAGGGTTAAACCCGTCATATCTCTTGAATTATGACAAATATGGAAAAAAGTGATAAGAAATTAAATATGTATTTCCACTTACTGAGCAAATTCTGCTTAATACTTTCTGCCGTATCTCTTACCGTTTTTGAAATAGAGCGTTGTAAACAATTCAATTGTTAATAACAAAAAAACAGCTCCGTCAATTTAAACCAAAAACTAATCCGATCTAAATTCCATGAAGACGCTCCGAATAAGACCTCCATGACCCCGATCGTTCAATCCGTTCGTAAGAAATCGTTAACCAAAAATCCGATTCCACACATACAAACACACGCGCACACACACACACACACACACATTCACTCGGAATTTAATGAAAAGCATTTTGGTATACTTAAAACACCAGTTACAAAGTCAAAAAAAAAATTGATTTCGGAGTCAATACAATAACTTCCCGAAAATCGGGAAGTTAACTAGTGACTAATCATCCCAAATTTCCTTCGAATGATGGTTTCGTACAGTGTGGAACTTTGAGACCTCTAGAATCTTTTAGAACGTTGAAAAAAAATGAGACTCAGCCTGCGATATTCCATCAATTATATTAGTTTCATCAGACTCTCCCCGAATTTTGTTCTTGATTTATCAACAATGGTTTTTTTTTAGTTTTGATTGTGAAATTCATTAAAATGTAGATATTGAAATTTTTCTTAAATTTTTTTCACAGTTCTGAACAATTCAGAATTGTTTTTCTGATAAATGAGATTTCTCTCAAGAAGCCAGAGTATCTAGAAAAATATTGAAACATTCTAGAGCTGTGCTGCTTTCTCCAAGTCCCAGAAATATATGATGGAAATTTTTTGTTAATGTTTCATTGTTTTCGCAGTTAAAAAAAATCCAACTTAGCTAATTATATTTTTCAGTTGAAAAAAGCCAGTTGGACCAAAGAAGAAGTCGATCTATATGAGTTAAACGAAGCATTCGCATCCCAATCGTTGGCTTGTTTGAAGCAATTGGGTTTAGACCCAGAAAAAGTCAACGTTAATGGTGGTGCTATTGCACTTGGTCATCCAATCGGTGCTTCAGGTAAGCATTCTCAAGTTCACTGTAGTTTTCAAATTTCACGAAAGGTTCAGTTATCCTATTATCATTACCTATACAAAGTGTTCATTTTTTTCTAACTTCTCAAAATGAGGTGGAAGGAGTTTTGAGATTTTCCCCTGGAAAAGATAGTTCCCTAAAAATAATTTCCCAAAACTTTTGAAATCTGAAATGTGAAATTTGGACATTTTTAATGATAAAAGAATTGAAATTTGCACAAAAATTAGCGCAATGGGCCAACTATTTTGATATCTAAAACATTGATTTCTATTTTATTTCTAGGTGCAAGAATTTTAGTTACCCTGGTCCATTTATTGGAGCGCACGGGAGGCAAAAAAGGCGTAGCTTCATTATGCATCGGAGGAGGAATGGGAATTGCATTGGCTGTTGAGAGACAATAACCATATAATTATTCCGAATTTGCCTTCAACCATCAATTGTATTATTCACGACGTAATTTTGTTTGTTTCGTTGACTGTTGTAGAACTATTTATGGCATTGCTGATTGTTTACATTGTAGTTTTAGAGTATATTCATTGACACATATATAGAGAGATATACATGAATGACATAAAAATCTCAAGAAATTTTAACATTTTGTATTGAAAATAGCAGTATTTAGAGAAAAGGTGGACGCTGAATGACATGTATTTTTATACAATAAACATGATTTTTTACGGAGAATATTTATTTTGACAAGTTAGTATTAACGATGTCTGTATTGGTAGCAGGGGTAAATTTATCTTATCAACGTTTTTAATTCTAAAATTTGTCAACCAACTTCATTTGATAAAATATTTCTAAAGGAGAATATTTCGTTGAATTAGTTTTTTACCTCATGGCCACTCAGCCGATTTCACCCTTATCTGCCACACGTCAGTCCGGCCACGTAGCTGCCACAACGGGGTGACTTCTCACTCCACGTAAAAAAAATGAGTTGTAAAATACGTATGAGTTTTTTAACACCTTTAATCAATTGGGTCATGTTTATTAAACATAGATTCAACATTTCTAATGATTTACATTAATAAATTTAGAGATAGCGCTTTAAAAAGTGGTCATATATGTGAAAATTCAAAAATGAGGTTCTTCAGAAAAAAATTCATTACTCCGCCATTTTTTAATATTAAGGGCTAAAATTTTAGGATTATACGCCCAAGATACACCACTAACATAAGAAATTAACAGTATACATCGACCCTTCAAAAAGTTTTAAACAAAAAAAAATGTTTTGCCAAGCAGCGGATGCTGCCACACCGGGGTGACTTGCTATATCATGGAATCACATCTTACATTTGTCTACTAATGAAGGATATCGATATTTGTATTAATTTCAACGATTGTAGACCTCTAATTTCACTTTTCCCCAGCCTGCGGTGATAAGTCACCCCCAGTGGCAGCTAAGGGTTAAACATTGGCAAGCTTGAAGACCTTCATCTATGGGTTGGCGAATTAAAGAATAAAGGCAGCTATATATATTTTACAATTTAATTCATGAATACTTGATTTACAAAATTACAATACTTTGACCTGAAAATATGCGTTGTTTTTCATTTCTCAGAAGCTATTTTCTGAATACTCTTCTGAACCGCAGCTTTATCAATCACCTGATTCTGGGCCAGCCTCTTCTCCTTCCACGTTTTCTTTCTATTCTCCAATTTAGGCTTTCTAAACTTCGGGTTCATTGCTTCAAGCTCATGTTTGATAGCAGGAATCACTGGGATCTAAAAATGAATATCATCATGAAACTGGTCAAAATGGAGCACGAAATCCCAATCTTATATCAGTTTTAAACTTTGAGAGGTCGGCTTCGCTTCCCTACCCCTCCATGATCCCTGCTTTAGCATTCATATCAGAACCATATCTATTTTTTCCAATTCTTATCGACAATATTAATCTCTTCAAGAACTAGAAAAACAAAATACGGAATTTTGCTCATAGCGCGACCTCTCAAAAGTTGAGATGTTCTGGCAAGATTGAGGCTGCTGAAAATATCTACACAAGAATCCCAAATTTTTCTAACTATTTAAGGTGTTTAGAAACGTCGGACTAGAAATGAATTCAGATGATCGGTCACAAACGAAGAAAACTAGTGGGCTAAGTGAGTGCGCACCCCCCCCCCCCTTTTGTAGACACAAAAAAAAACATTGTCCCCATTCTGCTTCATGTGCCTCCCAGTTATTTCCGATTATTAAGGGACAAGACGAACTCGATCTGCTCCAGAAGCCTAAAACTAGTTGGTGACGGCGTTGGTTGGCTCGTGAATCCGCCCACCACTGCCTTGGACGGCCTGCCCCAAAGAGCTTTGCCCACTTCGCCCAAGAGCTCATTCCAGCAATTGGACTACTAAGCTCATGGTCTTGGTGAGCTTCCGCCTAGTTGCGTAATATTTCGCTTCAAGAGTTGCAAAATTCGATTTCTTCCTTGCCCGTTGCCAACATATCTTCTTGACTTCATCCCCTTTTTCTACAGGGGTACTCTCACCTATGGCGTCTTCAGCGCCTCAAGGTTAGTGGTGAGATAAAACTTCCTCACATTCCACGGGGTGAGATCTTTAACTGAGTTCACCTCTGCTGGGCTGATTGAGTCTCACCACTGTTCAGAACGATCATAGTGCTTTTCAGCTTCTTTGGTCATGCTAAAGGAACCAGGAAGATGAACCCATCGGAACCTCTACGGAATATTCAGGAGGTTCTAAGCGCTGTACGCTTTCATGTCTCTTATGTCTTACGTGTCTCTTACACTTACCCAACGCGCGCGCGCGTGTGTGTGTGTGGCCGAAATCGGTCCATGGTTTCTCATCATTATAATCTCTATTTACTCAAAAACATTGGATAACTTTGGCAGCTCTCGAAAATGCTCCAAAAAGTTTTTCCGCAGTTTCTGCATCTCTGCCATTTTCTAATTTCTTGATCATGATAATTTTTCATAACTTATCAACTATTCAGATTGTTGATAACGGCGGAATGTACTGTTACACAATATTTTGGAACCAAATGTTAGATGGAAATCACACTTCAAGAAGTTGCTTGTGTCTTTAATGGGGTACACACTCATTCAGCCCAGTACTCGAATTCGTCAATGATGCCACGATATATCAAGTGATTTGATAGTCAATTTCATTGACCATAGTCTTTCAAATTTCACTCATATGACCCTCAATAAAAACAGACTTGTCCAATTACTAATGATAAAAATAATAGCTGTTGTGTTTCCATTATCAATTGATAACGAAGCCCGAAAAAAACGACTTGATTACAAAAATACCTGTTCAATTACTGATTAAAGAAATGATAACCAATCCCTGTGGATATGCGAAGAAAATACTACCAATGAAAATTATTTTAACCATAGATCACTAATTCTAAACTACTCAGTGAACCCAATTACCATTATCAGTTAGCGATATCCCCATCTGGTATGCCAGCTGGTGGGGCCGGATGGAACCCCCTAGTCTTATGGTGCTTTCCATCAAACGCCTCAAAATCTTCTGCCACCCCATGATGAGCAACGACTTTGAGCGAAGGAATACAAATCCTGGAATGTCTCTCAACCACATTCGACCAATGGGAATCAACCCTCGAATCCCCATCATCCACCGAGAAGTACGATCCCCAAATCTTGGAAGTCAGATATTTCTCATCAGGATGAGGCCACGAAAGATTCACCATACCCTCAGCATGCAGCTCCTCACTGACAACAACAGTATCTAATCCCACATGCGCCGACGGAATGAAAACATCCTGCAGCAGGTTGTCACCAACGTACAAGCACTTGGGTGAATCCTTCTGACAAAGTCGACTTAAAAATCCCTTCAACTCCCTCCAATTCCCCTGAGAATACACCTCGCCTTTTTCCAACTTTTCCCCAGAAATTACATCAATTTCCTTATGATCGTCAACCGTCAAGAACGGTGAGTCCCCTATGAAGAACCCTGGTTTCCTCGCAAAACAAATAACAACATCGAACAACGATTTCCAGTCCTCGCCAATCGTATGGGAAGCCGTGAAATTAGCAAAATCAACGTTCGATCCAGTTATCAGAAAAGTGGTCTTCTGCTTCTTCACTTCCTTCAGCCAATGAACGATCTCCTGACTGCACTTCCTGAAATACTTATCAGGATTGTTCTTCAGGTTCCTGAAGTAGCTACCATGATCATTCCTGAAGTTAGTTCTCTCGAACATGTCTTTAGCAGCTGCAAAAACATCTGGCCATACATCATATTTTTCCACGTTTGAATTTTTAGCATCTACAGCATCCACCGATCTGGCGAAAAGAAGGGACATTGGCATGTCGAAGTAGTCCATTAGGGCGCGGATTTTCAGGGACCAGGGTCCGTTCCAAACTGACATGGGATCTTGTATCAGAAGATCCAAAGCTTCCCACTTTTGGTCTTTGTAGATTTCCTTGATCTCCTCAAGTCTCAACAGACGAGTACCATGACTTGCTTTTTTTATTAATCCATCTGAACTTGGTTTCAGGATATTTCCTCTTTCGAAGTCCAAGATTAGGCCCTTCTGCATGAAATCAATGGAGTCATCTGTGAGGGGTGCTTGGAGATACTTGGGGTCATAGCCTTTTTCGGTCACCAGGAAATCGGACATCACTTTGTACTCCATTTCTACCATATTTGTAATGTTATACCAGAGAATGGTATTGTCTAGATCAAAACCTATGCAGTCGTAGTCACAGAAATTGAAGACACTCATGTTTGGGCTGAGTTTGTCCTGATTTTTCGGAATTGATTTACGGAAAATTTTGGTATGGGAAAATCGAAATTGTGAGTGAGGCAACTTGGCTGGCCTCAGTCGATTGATCGAGTCAGTCCCCAAGTTTCGAAGGACATTCACTGATCTCTGAATTACAGATATCATGGGTTCAACTTATATTCGATACGACGCGGTTGATTGCCATACTTTGCAATAATATTTTTTCAGACAACTCAGAGCGTTATCGCATGTGATTTAAAAATGACATGTGCCAACTTTGCTGGCTTAAAATCCCAGAGTTCAATTTATAGGGAAGTGAAAATTATCTTTCCATGTGTTGACTCACATTTGGTGGAATGTGGACGCAGCGGATGTTTCTAGCGTGAACGAAAAATGTGTCGAATGGAAATTTGTCACCTCTGGGATCCGTGTAGACACAATCTTTCATAACAACGTTCATAAACCTGAGAAATTGAAAATACTGAGTCAGCTGAGGCGTCTATGAGCTGTTGTTTATTGCTCAATCTTATCGCGAATTTCAGCCAATCAAAGTGCAGTATTTGAAGCTGACATGAGACTTGATTTGCGTTTTGAATATTTATTACAAATTGAAGAAAAATTGAATTTTATAAAAATTGTTTGGCATATCCAATTACAAAGTAAGACCGAAGACAATTTTTCGAATAATTATTATTGTTATTGTTTGCCGTTTTTGATGTTTTTGCTACCTTCAAATACTGCACCCGGATTGAATGAAAATATTTGAAAGATAGAATGCGACTTTTTTTAAATGACTCAAGGATCTTCTTGAGAAGTCTTTGCATAAATAACGAATATGTCAAGTTTTTTGGGATTGCATAACCTTTCAAATGTTTGTATATTGTGAGTGGAAATTTTAAAGCACTTGTCACATCTTAACGAATAACTTAAAATTGGTAATTTACCCATCAGCTTGTTCCACGGTTCCATAAACATACGACTCATTTCTCAAATCGACAGTGGTCTTATGTCCTGCAACAGCTTTTAATAAAATTGCTAGACTATTATGGAGAGAATGAATTTCTCGGGGGCTCGGTCTTGCCTCAAAATTCATCGTGAAAATAAAGAGGATTGTTCACGCATGCCCTCGGACTGACAAGCGCATGCGCTGAAAACTGTCATGGCGCAGGTATGAATTGTGGTGGCGCTAACTTTAAAATGAGAAAGGTGGACTAACAAATGTCCGGAGTGGCGTTAATATTTCTAGACTATAATCAGTTTGAACACTTTCTTTTTAATCTATAAATTTTTAATATTTTTGGATAATTTAATAGATGTTCACGAATTTTGAAGATATCAGACACCTCTCCAAATCTAAAAATGGTCAGAAACCAAAATTTTTGATTATCATGGTTCATACTATGAAATTTCCAGCAATCCGAAGAATATTATATGTTCATCAATTGATGAAATCGAGTATTACCAGTTCGCTAAAATTTCACACAATGCAAAAGGTTCACGAACTTCAAAAAAAACCCAAAACATTGAAAAAGCGTTCACGATTATCGCCCAGAAATTTGTGGTAACTAAAGCGAAATTTCCATAGATCTGTCTTCTACTTATTGCCATTAGTGACAACAGCTGAAAAATTATTACCGAATTTCTGACCTAATTTTCAGAGTTTTTCGATATTACGCGGGTCTTGACAGGCCCCCTCACGAATTTTAGGGTCCCTTCGATATTGTAAGACGTCGTTCTAACCTATCAGTCACTCCAAAATGGCCTCCACCAGCCGACTGAGTGTCTTGGTAAGTTTTACAAATAAAATCACATTTTCTAATGACTTACTCTCCTGCAATAGTCAATTTGTTAAAAGACAATTTGGATTTACAGGCGAGATCATTCTCCTCATCATCAGCGTCACGCCAGTTAGTGAAGGTAAAATATTTTTCTTCCAATTTTGTTATGTAATTCTGAGATTGTATGATTTTTTATCAATTACCAGTGGATTTTATTTGTAATTTATTTTGAATTGAGGGCTCAAGAGGGACATACAAGGGGTGGATTTATTTGGGGCATGGGATTGGAGTGTATTAGATTTTTCGATGGGTATTGGATGGCTTAACCTCAAACTTGCTTCAAATTGATTTTTGTGACAAGAATTAATTGTGCTACTTCTAGGGGCCCAAGAAACATAATTATTTTCTATGAAGTAGGAATATAGTTTATTAAAAAACTTGACAAAAAATCATTAAATTTGTAGAGATGATAGAGAGACTCCTGAAAGGACCCAGAAGTCACACGTCAGTATCACATTTTAAATATGTTAGGATACATCGATTAAATAAAGTATGGTTTATCCAGTAAAATGGTACAATGCACGAATCAAGGGGAGAAAGTTCGAAATGAGACCCTTAGAGAGGTTATATCTGTGCATCATTTTATTGTCACTTCGCTTATCACTAGCCTAATTATTTCATGCAATTTTCAGCCTCCAATCCAAGTTTTTGGAATTGAGGGACGATATGCTACCGCACTCTACTCGGCGGCCAGCAAGCAGTCCTCACTGGATGCTGTGGAGAAGGACCTTCTAAAATTCCAGGTAACACTAAGCTCTAACTCCCCAAACTAACCCTTACATGAGTTTTGTGCATTATCGATTTGGCCTGGGTACCATAAAAATTGATTGGGGAACTTAAACAAAATATCAGCCAGCTGTAAACTTTTAATAAGGGGGTAAACATTTGCAAAAAACTGAAAATGTTTCTACAGTGCGCGATAGTCAGTTTGTCAATTTGAGAATTCAGAAAATGTTGAACACTTAAGAACTCAACAAAACAAAAATTCTAAATTTTGAAAATTTACAAAAGTGGCAAATTTTTTTAAAAATTACAAACTTTCCACACGTTCCATAAGTCCATGAACTTGAGTAAATCTCGTAATGTTTGATATATGGAAAGTTGGTGATCGTGTAATTTTTCTAGATGCTCCTTCCAATAATTTCCTGACAAGTTGTGCCATCGGCTTCATCTTGAGCCAGCTCACATTCAAGTCTAACAATGTTTCTCTATTATCAGGGCCTCGTGAAATCGGACACTAAGCTCTTCGACTTCCTGAAGGATCCCTCAATCAAACGTCGCGCCAAGGCCGAGGCTTTCAAAGCCATTGGTACAAAGTTGAGCATGAATCCAGCAACGGGTAATTTGTTGGTGTTGCTCGCTGAAAATGGACGCCTCGGTATGGTCTCCGGTGTAGTCAATGCATTCAAACAAATCATGGCTGCCAATCGGGGTGAGGTCGTTTGCGAAGTGACAACAGCCAAGCCCCTTGATACCGACTCCAAGGGCAAACTCGAAGCCGCCCTGAAAATGTTCCTAAAACAGGGCCAAACTCTTCTACTCACAACTAAAATCGATCCAGCCATCATCGGCGGTATGCTCGTTTCCATTGGCGACAAATATGTCGACATGAGTATCGCTAGCAAGGTTAAAAGGTACTCTGACATCATCAAAAGTGCCGCGTAAATCGAATTGAATCGATGAGGGAGAGACGAAATAATCAAATTACGATAAATCTGCTTTTCAAAAATGTCTCAAGGTATGTTTATCAGTGCCATTTTGTCAAAAATTGATGCAAAATCTTACTATATCATCTCTCCTCTCATTACGATTAGGCGAATTGTTCTGAAAATTGAAAACCATTAAAAAAAAATGATTGAATGTAGTAAAGTGTTGTGTGGGAGTTCGTTGAAATAAAAACATCAGTGACAACCGCATTTGCAAATGTACAATTCATATCTGACCTGTTAAATTTGTCCGTATATAATACGTGGGTGAGTAGATGACGCAATGAGACGCGTGCATAAGAGGGCATGGAGTCAAAGTGGCACACACCCGCTCCATATCCGATTCTATCCCCCGCCTCGTTATGTCCCATCCTCTAGCAAAATTCAATTTTGGTTGTACCCATATTCATTACTGGTGCATTTCATCATTGGCACATGTTGTTTTGACACAATCCATTACTGCTTGTAAGCTCAATCAAGATATGATAACATACTTTATTCAGGGGACAGCGTGAGACTCGACACCACCCAGCCACATCTTCGTCCTAGGTTCTGGGTTAGAATAAATGTGGGTGGGGATTCGAGAGTTCTTAAAACAACAAATGCTATTTTTTTAGTCATTAGTGATATATAAATATTCATAAATAATCCATCATTTAATCACTTTCTGACATTCAAAAAGGGTCAACTCTGCCGGACCAGTTGATTGTCCAAATGACTTGATCAGTATGTCGATTAGCTTGTCATTTGAAACCATGGCATTCTGATACGCAACAGATCGTGTTCCGCATGCTCGCCAGTAATTATACATATCACTGCTTGGTAGTACTACTTGGACATTGTCTTGTACCATTGCAATTGTTGAAGTTCAATTGCAATCAATGAATCTCCGATAAATGATAAAACCACGTGGGGAGAAGTTTCTCGAGTTTGAAACCATGAATGAGAGACACTGTAAGAAGACGTAGTTTGTAAGTGGAAGCCGGAACAGCCAACAAGTCTGACCGTTAACTGCATTGCATTAAATTCCTTTATTCATTAAAAAAAAAACAACTTTCTCAAGTGATATTAATCGAGTTTCAGTTTATTGAGGCGAAATATTTGTGACGGGAATTAATTTAAGCGCGGGTTCAAATAATTTCTCTCACGATATGTTAAAATCCTAAAATGTTCGTGATAGGAATCGCAACAGCATCCAGTGTGAATTGATCGAGAGGGAAGCCTCCTCCATTGGAACTAATTGATTCCCATAAAGTCAATTTCCACTGGGATTTATCCATACACTAAAGTATGCGGAAGGCGACGATAACAAGATGAAAAACGAAGCTCTCGCTGAGGAACTACAAGATCATTCAGCATGATTCACGCTATCCCAATCAAAATCAAACCAGGTACATATTACTGGTTCATATGTACTGGTACATATTATAACTGGTTGTCGCGCGAAATGTTCATGTCCGCAAACAATATATAGGTAAGTGCAGAGTAGGACAGGTAGTCGGGGCAAAATGGACGCACCTGAAAAAATCTCCATTTATTTTTCACCTGGAAAAGTTTGAGTGCGCGTAATTTGTATAACACAGTTCAATAACTTTGAATTTTTATAATGGTAAAAAGTCCTCCCACTAAAAAACTTATGATGACATGCAATTTTTTAGTATAACTCCATAGAGTTTAATTTATGCATTCCCCTGTTTATTATATTCTCTAAATCTATTTTGATTAGAATGCATTTTGAAAATGCCGCCAACAGAGATTTACTATTAGAAAATAAAAAGAGCAACTTCTCGATACTCATCACGTTATGTTTTTTTCCAAGGAATTGCTATCAAAGTTATCTCGATTTCGAGGTTGTCGAAAAGTTGGAGGCGAAGAGCACGAGGCCTGCCAATATTTCAAGCGCGCGTATAAGATTTTATGCCCAAACGAGTGGCTGGAGAAGTGGGATGAACAGGTTGCAGAGGACCGTTTCCCCGGGCGCATTTAAAAGCACATGCCTTCTTGTTTGCAGTTGGCAGTGGTATATTCGCTATATTCCTTATACATTTCTTGTACGGTGCGAAGAGCCTCAAATTTTCCATAAGTGAGAAGCTGCTTCAAGTTTATCGCACCAAGATAGAAAGGAGAAATCCGCCAAGGGATAAATTTTTAATTTTCATACCTACGGTCACTCCATCTAGTTTTCATCCTTCCTAACCTAATTTCCCATTATCCACCAACGGGGACCATATTCCTCTCAACAGTTTCTACCATACCAGCGAATTCTATTTGTGACAACGGACCCCAATCCGTCTCTTTTACGTACCGGTAACGTTCTGTGGAAACCACGTGACTGTGTCACGATGTCCTTGGATCCTCGCACTATAAATGCTCTAAGTAAACCCAAAAATTGGATGGATGGCGGGTTTAAAATTGATAGAAGGATATTCATCCAATTCAGAAGATGACCTAGACGATTATAAAGAAGATGGAAAGGAAATAATTAAATTGAGTAGGTGAGTTAAAACCATCCGTCACTTTTGAAAAGGTTATGTTTACCGGACTCATCAAAACAGCTTACGTTGTCAGCTTGCCACTACCGAAGTACGTTCCAAGTGGAGGAAGAGTTGAGCATCATGAAGCCATTGTTGATTATCCAGAGGAACACGGAGGACGAGTTAGGTCATTCAAACACGAACGGGGAAATTGGGCAACACTTGTCTACGGTGATTGTACGTAACCCATTGGCAATGCCGTGGATGACACTTGTATTGAATTTTATGTTTTTAGATGAACCTAGTGAAGCTCTCCAATCCTGGATGATGGCAGTGGGTATGGCAGTCCCTTCTAGTAATCTCATTATGAACGACTGCCACGTGAGTTTAAGTCGTACGTTAGTTCTGAGATACCACTGGATTGAGCCTTTCGTGGAGAGTCTTGGGGATCTTACGCGATCGACTGATAAATTCTCTCTTCAAATCACAAACGTCAAGATCTACTGCAATGAGGAGAGAACGCGAACCTTTCTTGGCCTGGAGTGCCAATGTGCAGATCAAACCTTAAATTATTACATGGCTTCCTTAAATAAACTGCTAGCAGAATATCAACTTCCTCCATTTTATGAAGTAATTAAGTTTATTCTAATTTCTTTTTACAATATTCACATAATCTCTTTCATCAGCAAGAGTCCATTTGATCACTAAATTTTTCATTTTCAGGATGCATCGTATCACATTAGTTTCTTGTGGCTCCTCGGGGACAAGGAGGAAGAGCTAAAAAAAATAATTCCGAGTATCAACTCGAGTCTATTAGATGTCCTTTCAAAGAACTTTGAAAATAGTTACATTAATATTGAGGATATTCATTGTAAAGTCGGTAACAAATTTTACAAATGGCATTTAAGATGACGATAAATAAATATTGATTAAATTAACGGCGTTGTATGAAATTGTTCAAAGTGAATACTCCCCAAATTTTGAATGATCCCGTATAGTACGTCTTGCTACCGATTTTCGCGATCTTTGCCCCCCCCCCCTGCTCATTACTCTTTCATCCATACGTAATACTTGAATGGCCCCTACAGAATGTTCCCTACAACAATCTGTCCTACGAAGTTCGAGGATTTGCTCATGGCAACAAAAATTCATTAACAGCATCTAAAACTGAAAAACATTTGAAACTTATTTTAGTTGAAGTTCCATATTTCCATCAAGCTGAGTCCATCAGTAACTAATTAAATTCCCATAAAAAAAATTACATTTACTTTTGTTCGAAAAGGTTTCGTTGTCCGCATACCCGTTCATATGTACACAGACAATCTATTACACAAGTTTCGCTGTACAAGTGCTAGGTCCAAACGCCCATGCTCATTCATGGACTACACATTTTTGAATTCCATGGTTGAATCAACCTATTGTAAAACACCATGACCCACATATGCACATCAATTTTATTGACGTACACATGTATTTTCTATATCGTTCGTGTTTCGACATAATGCTAAACCCGTTCTATAAGTCAGTGTAAGTCGGGAAATGTGTATGTAATCAAGAGAGCCATCCAAGGATCCACACCTTGGCCGAAAACATGAAAATTAAATATGTCAATACTGGGGTAAAAACAATACTGCATAACCAATCACGCGATTGGTCGCATGATGATGAGGTCATGCGGTTGTCTATACAAAAGACCCTGTCGGCCCCAAAGACTTCCCCAAGCTTCGCAAACATCCTCGGCGATACTCGCTATTAGCGTGCAAACTGAAGGATTGTGAATGCTCAGTCCTAGGCTTGGTGTTCTGTCAATTTTTTGACATCCTGCTACATTGATGAGTATCAAAGTGGGCTGCCTTTCGATCAAGGCCTCCAGGGATATCTGAGATACATCTGGATTATCCCCTAGAATAAACTTCGATAAATTTTGACATTTCTCTAACACATCCAACACATCACAATTCTTCAAATTGCATCCAGTCAACTCCAAAGTCTCCAGACTCATGAAAATTGGCTGCATTCCCATCATCATAACTTCCAAGATGCAATTTCGTGGAGTATGTGTATTAGAAATGTTCAAATTAATCATTTCTCTTTGTAGCAAACACTCGACACTATTTCCCACAATGAAATTACCCGATATATCCAAATTTACCAAGCTTGAGCTGATTGTCGATGCTGGAAATTTCTCTAGGTAACAAGACCGTAAATTGAGTGTCTGTATTTGTCGCAAAGAAGATATCAATTCTCCTAATTTTGTGTGGCTCTCAGGCCCAAGTGGATTGTAGCTCAAATCGAGTACACGAAGCTGACTTGGTAAATGATCGATGGAGTTTAAAAATTCATGATCAATATCACAGCCCTGTAAGTGTAATTCTTGAAGAGCTGCAAGCTTCACCAAAGTCTCATTGACTCTCTCCCCCAAATTGTACAAAGTTCCTGAGGACAAATGAAGAACTTGCAGATTTTTCTCGTACTCCAGACTCTTCAAAATTGGCATAAGCTCCACATCCAGACCCTCATCGCTCTTAAGCCTAAAAGTCCCTGTATTTTTACACGATTTCAATGACCTAAGCACTTCAGGATCATCCATTTGAATTCCCATTCCTTTACAAATTTTCTCGAAGCGCTCAACGATGGACGGCACCTGAAGATCCAGCACTCGACCAGCGAGCTTAAGCACTCCATCACTCTTATAAATAATATTGATAATATTATCAGCCTGAAGAATATCCCCAGACCACGTTAATTCTACCCTTCCTCGACAGCCCGTCATTTCCTCGAATTGATTACCAACGTCATTGACCAAATTACTAATTAGCTGCTCAGTGTCATCCTGCATTCTCAATTTAGTTTTAATAATAGTGTTATCCAAATCAATTTCAACTTTCACTGTCTCCTGCCTGCCCTGAATATCCATCCTTTGACTTCTAAATTGGGAAGGTACCACTTCAGGATGATGAAAAACTGGCGATGGCGTTCTAGAATCTAAATTCCTGGTGAATCCAGACGTCAATAGTGACCCCTGCTTGGGCTTTCTCCTTCGAACTGTCGACGACGTGGATGCAAAAATCTCCGAGCCATCTGATTGAAAACTCTCTCGACTATTTTCACTATCTCCAAGGACCTCCATCTCTTCACAATTATTATTTCTTCGTCTTTTAGGATTCTTGTCATCGTTTGGAGTGAGATTGGTCGATTTACGTTTGGCCGAGCCTGGAGTGCCATTGCTAGAGGTGCTTTTCTCCTTCCTGGGTACTGGAATTTCAAGGTCTTCCTCGAGCCAAGTATCCTCGTCAATGAGAGCCTCTTCACTGTCAATCAACGGTGCGACATTGCGCTTCGGGCTTCTAGGTGGCATTATCCTTGATCTGTTTGATTTCAGGTTCTCAATAGTTCGTCTGTAATCCTCCCCAGCTGATATTCGTTTTTTTCTAGGCAGGTCCAGTGGAGCCATCCGGGGATCATCAGCATCCCCATCTGGATCAATTAAGGGATGAGGGGCTGATACGTTGGAAATTTTGGGCGATTGTTTTGAAGTCTTAGGAATGATAACATTCAGCTTATTCTTGATGATGTGGTACTCAGCTTCGTCCTGGGGCGACAGAACTCCTGCTTTTTCTCGCCAACTCTTCAAGCAGTCCAATACAGTCTCACCCGTCGCCGTTGTTAGTCGAGGATCTGCGCCTTTTTCAATTAGGAAATTCACCAAGCCTGTGTGTCCACAAAATGCTGCATCATGCAGGGGAGTTATGCCACCACATTCGGGACCTCCAGGATCATTGATATCAGCTCCGGATTTTAGGAGCAACTCAGCAATATCAATGTAGCCATAATTAACTGCTTCATGCAGGGGTGTCCAGCCACAATAATCTCTACAGCTAACAGGATGGCCCTGATCTAAAAGATCTTGAACTTTTTTCATGTTCCCTTCTATGCAAGCAATTTGAAGTGGCATTTCTCCCTTGGGATTTCGCTTAAACTCTACCCGTCTTGGTCGATTCTTTCGGACAGTCCTTTCTCCCTTCTTCTGCATCTCCTCTTCAACGTCAGATAGATCATCCAGTTCGATATTCATTCCATCTAAAGAGATCTCCATATCTTCTTCATCACTGGACTCTACATCAGGTATCTCTTTTTTCAATTCTGCAATTTTTTGTTCCAAGTCGGCAGTTGCTTCTTTGTCCTCCTTGCTTTCTGTATAGTCTAGCATGCTTTTGAGAACTGATAACTTCAGGGAGAGATTACCTGATTTATCTGCATTAGAGAGCGCATTTTTGAAGTTTTCCTGGATGTGAGAGTCCGCAGAACCGGATAGGATTAATAGTTCCCCAAGGAAAAGGGACGATCTGCATATTTCTTTTGGATCCTTGTAGAGTTCTAGCTCTCTTTTTGCGTAGATTATTGCTTCATTGTACTTCTCGAGGTCTTTCAAGGTTTGAGCTAGACTCACCAAGGCAGCAGCAATCTTGTCCTCGATATCACCGATTTCAGCACAGGCTAACATGTCCCTGTAGTAATCAACTGCCTTATCAAATGCACTACCAGCTGACGCAGCATCTCCCATGTTCTCGTAAAGCTTCAGTCTCTTCCTGTTGTTATCCTCTGTCTTCAGTTTTTCAGCACTTGACTGAATCACAGCTACGATCTTCAGAAGTTGACAGACCGATTGTTGTATCGGCTGAGAATTTTTGTAAACGTATAGTGGAACGAGAATCTGTCGGGCTTCACTCCATTTTCCCCATTTTACGTACAGCTCTGCTTCGCTCAATCGAGCCGTCTCTTTTAAACTTATGTCCTCGACTGTGCTAGCTTTCTGGTAGAATTTCTGAGCTTCGTTGTAATCCTTCAGACGCTCGTAAATAGCCCCCAGGGAAATATTAGTCCGGTGGAGATCCTTATGAAGATCATTTTGTTCGCAGAGACGTGCAGCTTTTTCGATAAGTTGAATTCCCTTGGTAGGTTGCTTCTTAGCTTCGAGAACAAGGCCGAGGTTCAATAGTAGCCTAGCTCGCATGGTCATCACTTCTCGCCTTTCAATCTGCAACCAGTTCAAAGTAGTTTTTTTTCTTTTATTTAAGCTCACCTAAACCTTCAGGCTTACAAAGCTATACAATTCGTAGATATATACATAAATACATGTGCGCAATACACACATATATATATATAATTACATGTGCATATGATATGTGGTTCGGTTCGTTCAGTCTTTTGCTATACGTTTATGTTACATGTTAATAAAAATCGGTCTATAGTTTCATTATGAAATATGTGTATTCCTAAAAGAACTGGAGAAAGAATGTATTCAAAGTAGTTTGAATTAGTTATGGAGTGGTACAGGGTTACAAATGTATTTGCCACCCTTGAATTCATTACCAATTGAATTGCCAATAAAAAAGTACAGCCGTTCTGCATATCTACCTTAGCTTCGCATTCTTGCAGTTTATCGCAAGTTAAGAGACTTGTCACGTAAGCTTTCTTAGCAGCATTTAGCGCCTCGCGTTTCTCCTCCCTATCCTCTAGAGATTGACTTATGCAAAATTGGGTGCGACCCAGAGTCGCGTAAGCCCTCTGCTGTTCTATGAGGTCTTCAGTTTGAATTGCGCCTTCTAGGTAAAGATTCTGATATGTCAAGGCCTCCTTGAATCTCTCCATACTTATTAGAACGTCGCCAATCATTCTGTTACCAACAGCTACATTCAGAGGATCATGCAGGATATCACAAGCTTGAACCTGGTCCTTGTACTCAATCAGAGCTTCTGGGTACTTTCCAGTCTGAAAGTAATAGTCCCCGAGGTCTTTTGATACCTCAGCGACAATTTTGAAGTCGCATTTCGTCTTCGCCCGTCGTTTTTTCTGGATCAGTTCTGAAATGTTCAGGGAAAGAGTTTGTTATATTGTTATGATTATTACAATTTTTGGTGAGATTTGTGAGATCTGTCCACGTTTGCTTTTTTCTATATTTTTTTTTTAACTTGGAGTTTTTGTTCAGATGTTGTGCATTAGAAAATTTCTTAAATTGAATGATGTGTAGAGAGTTCTTGGAAATTTAGTTACTATTCTACACTTCACGAACCGTTCTCCACATTTTTAGTGGAGAAAAAAAAATGTAAAATTCACGTTGAAGATTCGATTCTTATACGTTTGAGCATTGTCAAAAGATGGAAATTTTGTTATGACTGAACATACACGGCAATCCTGGTGACTATGACTTGTTTGATGTTTCTTTTTTTAAATTTCTCAAGTACTTGAGTAATCGGTGAACGAAACTTTTAGCGAAAAATGGACTAAGTTTATGTGACGCGCATTTATCCTTAAGGAAAAAAGGATTTCGTAAGAAAGAACTATATATTAATGAAGAAATATCAATCTTAACATTCCTCTACTGAATATTTTCTCAAAATTACTGAAAGTTCCAATTCAAAATGTACTCACTTGTGATATCCATTTTGACGTGATTTGAATGTATAGTCACAGTAAAATACTCATTGGTGAATTCACTTTGCAATGTTTATTTGCAAAGATTTTCCAAAATATTTCACTCAGCTAACCTCTCAACAATGACACAAAAACCACACTGAAGCACACATTCACGTTGTTCCCGTACGAGTCCTTTTGCCGCCTCAAAATCGCTGAACACCCGAAGATCACCGATGTTTGCCGAAGTGAATGGCCCCCCTATAGGTCACTACCGAAAGCTTCAAACCTTGGAAGAGCAAGCCCCCCCCGTTGGGATGAGAATTTGAGTATCGATTTGACTATAATAAAACTAAATATTCGTTTATTTGTTGAGTAAAAAGCATGGCAATGATTTCAAAAACAGCTATGGGCATTGCTGTAGGAATTGCGGGAATTGTCGTTGGTTACTGCTTTTATTTCGATCAAAAACGACGAAATGATCCTGACTTCAAAAAGAAACTTAGAGAGCGTGAGTAAATTTTTTTCAATTCATCAATTTTCTCATTTCTAGGAATTGATTTTGTTGTAAAAAAAAATTGTGACAGCACAGTAGAATTTAATTGATTCTGGTAAAAAAATTTGAGGAAATGTCAAAGAAAATTTTCTTAATTGTATTTTTTCTACAATTAGAGTTATGGACTTTAGTTGGGTTAGGCATGATGAAACCATGAGGTTTTTATGCAATTTTCATTTGCTGTTATTTAGGGAGGAAAGCGAAAAGACAAGCCAAGCAAGCTGGATCACAAATCCCTGACCTTAAGGACCCCGAGGTTGTCCAGAGATTTTTCCTTCAAGAGGTAATTTTTTTTAATTTCATTTAAGATAAGGTTATATCATGTGTCTACTGATTAGTGTGGCATGCATTATTTGACGCACTTCTGCGGTAATTGGTGGCTAACAAAACTCCAGATTTTGCAATATATCATAAAGATAAAATTTGTAAAGTATAGGGCAATATAAGGACCTGTATGAAATTTCCAGTACCCTTACGTATCATCTCTGAGATAAGAAACATGAAAAATGGAAGACAGCACGATAATTTAAGCTTATAAAATTTTATATGTTAAAAATTGTGTTGTAAGGGTACTTGAAATGGTCTTTGGATCATATAAATTTTTTGTCTTCAACTTAGTGCAAAATGTTTACATCTTTATTCTTGCCGGACTACTGCGTGTTTCTTGAAAGCGGTTGTCTTCTAATTTGTGCAATGAAAGTAGATGGTTTTTTTGCGTGGTGATTCAGAGTCCCAGACAAGGGGATCTAACTCTTCTTCTTTTTAACTTGTGCAGAAAAGAAATGGAATTCACAACAAGAGAAAGTAAGAGTTAGGAGCCCTCCGTTGGGTTAGTCTCAATAAAATCTCAAAAAATTTCATTCATTAAGGGTGGATTAAATAGAAGAAAACCTGGCGCAATTAATGTATTTATTACATTTAATTTTTCTGCAACTCCGAAGATTTTTTTTTTTTTTTTTGAGCATTAGAAACCAAATTACAAGGTTTATTAGCTATAAGAAAATTTAAATTATAATAAATATAGTAATTTAGGTATTCATTTGTATTTCAACATTATCACTGTCCTTTTTCTTATTTTTTATTTATTAACTTCCCGATAGGGAAAGTTATTGTGTTGCCCCCGAAAATGAAAAATCGATTTTCCATCAGATCTCCACGTTACATGGTATTTCTGACCTTTCTAGACTATTTAAAACAAAATGTCTGTGTGTGTGTGTGTGTGCCGATGTACGTATGTAACCAAAAAATTCCCGGAACGATTTCTCGTGAACAAATTATCCGATCAAGGTCCTGTATGACGCACTCGAAGCGTCTTGCCGTACCTTAGAGCTGATTAGTTTTTACTCCAAACAATTTCAATTGTTTATAACGCTGTATCTCACGAAATATTATAGATACGCAAAAATGTGTCGAATAAATGTTGTTCCTTATAAAAAAAATACATATTTTGTGTCCTCTGACTTTTTTCGTATCTTCAACCGTTCCGGCGTTAGAGCGTTATAAACAATTGAAATGATTTAGAGAGCTCTATGGTGAGAAAAATGAGAGATTGGAAAGAGAGTACACACACACACGCAGACATCGGGAAGTTATAATTTTGACTCGCGAAGGGTCAAACCCACAGGCCATCTATCTTTTTTTTTTTAATCATATTTTCAATGAACTGTCTGTCAAAAATTTGTCTATTGCTGTAATTACTATGGGGTGTAGTAGATCCACAACCGTAGTCATTGTATTTGGGAGGGGACAATATTTCACAATTTTGGTTAAAAGTAAATTCCGAAGATTACTGGAGCTTCGTAAATTTCGAATTTTTTCAGTAATTGTTGGGAAACCGAGTTCGGAAAAACAGCGTTATCTTGAGACCACCGATCAAAGTTTGAGTGAAGCCGAATGGTAACACTCAATTCAATCCGATAAAATTCCGTAAAAAGAAAGATGAAATAGGCTCAATGGGTTATGGAGAGAAGCATGAAAGACTTCGATAACAGAGATACATGCATACATATCTATATACATACATTCATACACATATATATACAGGTGATTGAACGAAACCCTATTGCACAATCTCGCCTCCTTTTGTTCTCTTATTTGCATTTTTCGTACATACTTTTATCACCATGAAAAATGCATGTTTTTCAAATTCGAATATTCTGGCAAAAAAGACTACGAAGGATTATTCTATGAGGAAGGATGTATTTCTTGAAAAATGAGCCGGTACATTTCGAGATGAGCTATGGAGAGACTTTGACTGAAAGTCAGCTCAGTCAGTACTCCTCATTTATTCAGTGCAAAAATGAGCTTTCTAATTTTTATGGAATGAAAAAATAGAGTTTGGGGGTCGATGACAAATAATAGTTGATTTATGACCGAATATGATTTAAGGGAAAAAACAGTTTCATAAATAGGAGATTTTTTTCCTCACAGTTGAATCAATTTATGGCAGAAAATGTACAGGTTTATATTCCTGAAACAATTTTTTTCCCATCGATAATTTATCGATTTCCTGATAGAGAAATTTCTCAAAGTCACCATATTTCCTATTTTGCGACTTCCTCACACTTTAAATAAGAAAAAATTGGGTAGTAGTCAATTCGCATGGAGATCAAAGCATATAGTAAAATTGAAGAAAATAAAAAAATGGAAATGAGATTATCCTATACGTTTTTTTCAACATTGCGCACTCATACATACATCCATACGTACAGACATACATACATGTATGCATGGATGCATACACACATACCTTTGAGCCTGATCTAAAGACAGCCATTGTGATTCACCGGTCCACAATTAGTTACTCTTACACAAAAAATCGGAAACTGTGATTCCGAAGAATACCATTGTTCCATTCCGACCAAAAACCACGTCGCACTCGTGGTGGCTGGAAATGCGTAGGTTCTGCTATAGAACGGCTACATATAGTCATTATACAGGGAGATGATCATTTCTCAGTCTTGACCAATCTATCCTAATTGATGCCCGGAGGTAATAATTTTTCCTCCTTTACTTCTCAGACACCTTCACTTTTCGCCCTCGATTTGGCGGCAAAGTGTGGCTTTTGCGCAAATTGATTAAAAAAATGTAAAAGTATAATCATCGCTCATGACAGTTATTGGCGACGCTAATGGTCGTGTGGTTAGATCGCTGGTTTTTGGCACCCGAGGTCTAAGGATCGAATTCTCATATCTCTCTGTTCGATATGCTAGTGTGGTCCAGGTTTTGATTCATATGGATTCATCGTTGAAGGGGAGTCGTAATTTTCAAAACATAAGTTCAAATCGATTCAACGACGGAACATGTCTCAATGTTTTCATTACTTTTCAAGGTAATATCACTCCAGAAAGACATTTTTAACTCATTACTCTATTGCAAACTCAACAGGTACAACTTGGCGAAGAGATGTTGACTTGTGGAGACATTGAAGGGGGAATTGAGCATTTGGCAAATGCCGTCGCAGTTTGTGGTCAACCGCAAGAGCTCCTCCGTGTTCTGCAGAAAACTGTACCACCACAAGTATTCCATCTCCTTCTACTGAGATTACCCGCTGTTGGACACGTAATTATCCCTAAATATTCCTAAAATAACCCCCCCAAAAAACATTCTCTGATACTATAATTGAATGTTGCAGAAACTCGTGGCACAAACCTCAATGGCTGAGGAGGACGTCGAATAATTTGTCAAATGGGTCATTTTTAAATCATAATAAAAAAATTGTTTGAAAAAAAAAAGAAAATTACAGAACAACATATTAAGACAAAAAAAAAACACTAGTTGACCCAGATTGCTTAACCCAAAATCTATCAAAGAAAGAAAAAAAAAACCAAATGCCCCAAGTTTATAATCGTGACTGTAGGTATTAAGGTCATCCAAAGGCACAGATTTAACCCAAATATCCTCTCTGTTTATTTCCCCCATGATGGACTCACAGATTATTCGTTAAAAAATCCGCTCGTCATTACAATATATTTTCTAAATACAACAACTAATAATCAATGGCTCTCATTTAAATTCTCATTTATAAAACAAAACGAGCGTGTTATGAGTATCACAAAGTGTGACCTCACGAATTCAATTTAATAAATCGCTCGTTTAAATTCAATAAAGACTTTACACAATGACATCGACTCTCATAATAAAGATTTAACAAAAAAAAAACATTTGTACAGAATCAAAAAAGACGATGAGTCTCAACGGAAATGATTGGCTTTTTATACAATAATTACAGAGAACACTTGCGCTTGTGCATTCATCAGTTATCTGATTGATGTACGTTGGAACGTAGACTGTAGGCAGTGGCATTTTTTTTTGTTATTTCCTTTCATATCTCTATGGAGTGTCTCTTTAACTCGTTGATGCTAGAACTTCGTCTCTGGCTTTTGACATTACTTCCAATGCATTTTTCTTGATCAAACTCTCGGCCAATTCCTTTCCTAATTGCTCAGCACCCAGCAAACCCATACTACTCACTTTACCAGGGGCGATACTGCAGTACAGACGTGGCTCTCGATACGGACACTTTCTAGATTGTAAAAAGAATTGATATTTGATTAGTGAGAAGAATGATCTGATGGGTATTCAGTGTAAAAGTGTTGAGAATTTTTTTTTTTAGCTATCGCAAAATGTGTTTCACATTTTTATCAACAAATTTTGCACACGAGTCATTCTATGGTAACCGTAATATTTTGGCTCAATACAGAAAATTTACCCAAGTATGTTTAACAAGTCTCAGCTGTTGGTTGTCATAAGTCAATTAAACAGAAAATATATGAAACTGCCAAACTGACATGGAGGACTTTCCGTGTTTACGTCACATAAACGAGACATTTCAGCTCACATTAATTCTGAATGAATTCAGTATCGAAGGTTTAATTTTCCTCACAATGGTGTCAAAGTCTACCATTCAGTTGGGAGAATGCAGAATAATTGACATTCAAATTACCGTTGTATTGACGTTTGAGATAAGAACTGAACTTCCACTCGATAACATTTCACTTCTCCATAGTGAGTAGCTTACGGTAAATGTAGGGGCCAAATGTTACGATTTTCATGGAACCATTCGTATGCGAATTAAGAGGCATTTGTTATATTCTTCTTCATACTGAACCCATTAAGCTCTACTTGGAAAATTTTTATTTTGAGAACCGTGATTGATGAATGAAATGAAAACTGAGATGTTTCACTATATTTACTCTCACGACATGTATGAAATTACAATTGTACAGAAAAAACGAAGAATAATAAATGTGTGGAATTATATAAAATGAATTCAATTTTTTTTAATTGGATAGTTGCAATATCTCAAGGGGTAAAATCTCATCGACGAACAAAATCATCTGATGACTTCACGAAAATCAACAAAAAAGAGTTTAACTTACTTCGGAGGTTCAGCATCGTCATCCAGCAGATATAGTTTCTTTTTCAGAGTATCCTGAATAAGTGTCTGGCCATCAAGTGACCAGACAGCCCCAGTTATCTCCAGATGTTTCTCCTTGAGTGACGAACAGACAGCAACAGGTGCCGAGCAACCACCTCCAAGTGTCTTCAGGAAGGATCTTTCACAAACGCAGTTGAGTGTTGTATCCACATCGTACAATGGCTCCAGCATAGATAGAATCTTCCAATCCGACTCACGACATTCAATTCCAAGAGCTCCCTGGCCGACCGCATACAGCGCTTCCTCTGGTTCTAATAGCTGACTAATTCTGTCATCCCAGCCCATTCGTTTCAATCCTGCAGCGGCCAAAATTATTGCAGAAAAGGGGCCCTCTTCATCATCCAACTTCTTCAGTCGGGTATTCAAATTGCCACGGATACTCTCCACCTTGTATCAAAATATGATAATGAATGTTGAAGTATTCCCCAAAATTGATGAAAATAATAACTAAGTAAGATGTGCAATAATTTGTAATTTTAGCTGTCATTCACACCAAAAGGTTATTCAACTACCATGCCTTCGACCATGAAATTCTGGATTAATCTAAATGGTTTGTAGACCATTCCTTTTGCTTCACAAACTCACAGTGAACTTAAAATCTAAGAAAATATAATGTGGTGACATATAAGAGATTTGTGAACATGGACTGTACTTTATTGTAAATATTCTTGGTTAGTCCTTAGGGGGCTCTTTGCCCTAGGACTTAATAAAACGCAATACATACAAAGATGAAATTAATGTAAAACTAAGAAGAATTATTGACATCGTATATGAGTTGATGAAAATTGAGGAAGAGCACTTTTTCGGTGACGAGAGATGTCGATGAACATTTCTACATGGTGTTGCTAGATATTCTAAATTGATTCAGAAAAGAGATGACGACCTACTCAATGTTCTTTGATTCTCTGAAATTTGTTAAATCTCCAAATTTTCGTTACAACATTTTGCATTTAACAAGCGCGGCAATCTGCTATGGACGCGACTACGGATGACATCTCAAAGGTTAAATGATGTTGCTTAGATTAGATTTCTTTCTGCAGATGCTTTGATTACAACGTGAATTCTACATTCGAGCAACTTCGATATCGTTATCGTTCGCATTATTATGATTCTATCTATGACTTAGCAACTATAGCTTTTTTTACAATGTCACTAAGATACACAATCAATAACTACTCTGCCGACAATTATCTCTTTTTGATGTGTTGATCTCTCACCTTCAAATGGGGCATATTGCGAGCCAATTGCGCGGATCTTCTCAAAGAGCTCGTACCAATGACACTGCCCTCAGGTAGAGTTTCCAAGGTGTGTCCCATCATCCGCTTCGACATGACAACAGCATCTCGCGGATCTTCGCGTTTCAATACTGCTCCTAAGGCCATGCCCTCTGGTAAAGTTGTGGGCAAATCTTTCAGAGAGTGCACTAGGAAATCAACTCGTCCGCTCTCAAGAGCTAGTTCCAGTTCTTGAGTGAACAGTGCTTTTTCACCAATTTTTGGCAATGATATGTCGAGAATTTTGTCCCCTTTCGTGCTCATTGTCACTGAAACAGTGAATTAAGGAATGGATGGAGGTCGTAACGCACATTACAGTAGCAAGAAAATTGGACGATCAAGAATGAATTGAAGTGCCAGATTTCGAAGCAAGTTTTTTTTTAGTTTTTAATTAATTTTATATATATTTCTGCTGACGAATTTTCGTTCAACGTATCATCTTACAAGATATTCTAAGTTCAAACCTCATACAAAATGTATGAACAATTGTAATAATTGAATGAAAATATTTTGTTGTTTAAAACAGAATAATTTATTTTTCAATAAGTCTTTATTATCGTTATAATTCACCAGAATTTGTTTTATGGAAAAACTTGCCAGCAGCCTGATACAATCGGTTTTGCCTCACGCTATTTGTTTACCTACCAACATCTTCGTAAATATCGATGAAATTTAGAAATACCGATAAGAAGAAATCTGCCCAATTTAAAGATTTATTTTTTTTTCCACATGTTTACCATAATTTCAAAAGCTTCAAAGCAAAGCCGATACGAAAATTTCAACTCTTCAGTTTTGCATATTTTTTCGACAAAAAATTTAATTTAAATTTTCACGGGGACTCCTCGTATGAAAAAGGAACATGAAGATGACGGAAAAACGATATCGCGAAGACTTGATATGAATGACAAGAACGAACAGTGAAATTTGATTCATTACCGTATTCACTGCATAATTCTGTAATGAAGGGGTAAACCGTAATTGCCCGTTTATCTCGACAACGAATAATTTTAGGTTTTTTTTATTTCGAATGGACGCTTTTACAATCATTATATTTTTAGAATTTCTGATTATCCCTGGGAATGGCGCAGTCTAAAATGTAGAAGGATGACGTTCAGCATCTTAAGTGGTTTCTCGTTCCTCAATTGGATGAAATTATTCCATAAAAATGGAAATTTTCTTGAATATTTGGCGTGAGTCATAGTTTTATTAATAGTTTTATTAATATTGTATGTACCTAGTTCAAAGCTTCGGACAATGCCCATTTGTAATATTTCTCGTGATGATGACCATTGAATTGAATAAAAGTAGATTAAAAGTTAAATAATGAGAAATGTTTTTTACCAGAATAATTTCACGCGTCATTCAAATAAACAAAATAGGAAATAGGAAAGATCAATAGTTCGTATCATTTCGTAAGTGACACAAGCTAAGCTTTCCTTTCTACCCAAAGAATTATTATGAATTGAGTCCAATTTTTTTCCTAAAAAGGTTTCAGTCATCCCTGTCAATTATAAAGCTGAAACTCTGTAGAGTGAGTAACAATCGTTTTCTGTGGTAATAAAGGTAGGCACTATCAACAGAACACATCGAAAAATGGAGACTAAACAATACTAGAACGTAGAATTGTTTCATGTGTTAAAAATACCTGTTCACATATTTCTTTAAAAAGGCCATTTATGAAAATTCTCAACTTCTCGTAATAAATTAATCTGGCAAATTTTTTATATGAGTTTCACATTATTCTAATAATTCGGTGAATTTTTTGTATGATCAAAAACGAAAAAGTAGCACAACTTTAGCATTATTAGAGTTAATTGGTAGTCCCTCGTCAGTATGTTAAATATGTGTAAGAAAAAGCCCAAATTAATCAATGAAAAAGTGTAGAATAAGGTCAATTTCAAATATTTGATACATAAAACTGGACTACTATCGACAGTCCCATCAAAATTCAAGTTTATTGTTGGAGATAAGAAAGCCCTCAGTTATCAGTTTCCTAAAAACAAGTTTCAACATTTTTAAAAATTTCTCGTGGTATCCTCCTTGCGGTTATTTCCTACTGAAATTAGTAAATTTTCTCTTTTCTTTCATCAGTCAAAAGACATAATTCCCGTTTCGAAATTCTCCTCGTGAATTACAAGAACAATTTTGTGATTTTTTTTTTGTTTAGTCTCAATTCATAAGACTAAAAATTATGAATTAGAAGCCCCCTTGTGTTGGTTGAAACCTCAATATAAAATATGTTACCAATTGTAGTACAGTGGCTACCTATCTGATTTATTCATGAAACCCAGAGTTATTTCTTAATACGTAATTAATTCATATCAGACATACAAACCCATCAATCAATCCCATATTTCACCAGAAGGTTTCTATCAGGGTAAACTTTGGAAAAAAAAATTTTATCTCATATTTTAATCTTCACTCCAAAATGGCAAAACTCCGTAATATGACACCATCAAAAGGTGAAATTGCGTGCGTAAGAGAACTTCAATTACCTATTTCGAATTTTTTATCCGGATGTATTTCCTTCAGACTTGCTATGACGTATCTTGTTTGTATTAACGCCAACTGAAAAGAGAATGATGAATTAATAATTATGTAGACAACTGCGTATTAGTGTGTGTAAAAAACGTGGAAACTGCTGAGTAACCATGAGGAGACCATGCCGATCAATTCCAAGTTTTCGATTGTAGTCTCCAAGAATGAAAAAAAAAAAACAATCGTAAAATGTACGAGATAGTAAAAATGCGTAAACTGAGAAAAGAAAATAGCTATAATTTGGATAATGAGGAAATGAATAAAAAAACGGAAAAAATATATAAGTACAATATATAATCTCATGCTCGAACTGATAAAACTTCCATCATTAAAACCTAAATCATGCAAACAAATCTATCACGTCCACCAGAATGCTCATTTATACTATTCCCTTATAGCTCAAGGAAACGGAAATGAATGAAATTCTAAAATAAATGAAAAAGTAAGATTGGAATTAAAGGGAAAGGAATCGTACAGTGGAATGGCATTCTGCACAATTCAAAAACTGAAAAGTAATTTAGTTTAGAAAGTTATATTGCAGCAATGACATTACGAAAAATCAGATTTAATTATCATCACGAATTAATAAGTGATTATCTTTATTTACTCACTTCGCTCTTGCGTGAACCCACTCGAATTACATCCGCTGCTCGATTATTCTCGGCCATCATTGTATTTTCAATAATTTATTCAGAAAAATACAGGAGTACAAAAATTATCTCAAACCACGAAAGAAACCCAGCACAATATGAAATTTAAATTCCATAAATCGCAGTACTTGTTGCGAATCTGATGATCTACCGTCAACGAGGTCAAAGTCGCACTTTCACTTTTGATTAACTTCTTAGATTATAGTATTTTGTTAAGTAACTGCTAGGGGTTAGATCCGTCTTGAGCCATAAATAATGCGATAAAACATCTTCAAAAATAACTGTTTTATAAAAAATTATTGCATTAGCACTATGAGGAGACCGGTTGTTTCACAGTCACTGTCACTGCAGCAGATTGTGAATTTATTATTTATTGGAAAAAAAAACGAAATATTCCACTACATTGCTCTTGAAGATGTATACGCCATGTCGTGACGGTGTTGAGAACGTAACTGACGATATGAGTTGAAGTGGGACAAACTTATAAGCAGGAAATTTTTGGAGTAAGAGTGCCACAACACGTAGAGCGAATGGCACTAGCTGGAGAGGGCGTGCAACGTCAATGACCCAATCTTCGGACGCCTAGGAGTAGTTTTCGGACGCAGCAGCTAAATCAGATATTTCTTATATATTTCGTTGTTTAATGAAATTTGATTTTTTTTTGCAAATTTCAGATGATGGTCTCCAATAAGTTGGAGAATTTGTCATTACATGGATATGGAAATCTGATAAATTAGAATATTTAAGAGTTTAACACTGGAAAAAAACATAGAACATGTATTGGGTTAAATTTGAAAGTCCACTAGAAAATTACGTAAATAATAATGCAAGTACTTTGAATTCGCTAGAGACATTTCACGTTAATCTGTTCTCCCACCTGTCTTTGGAATGTCATGCCAGGGCTTTCGAGTTCACACATAACCGCAAAACACCCCCCCACTACGAACAGCTGTTTTTCACGCATGCGCATGAAATTAACTCCAATTATACGGGCGCTTTCGAGTATTTACACGATATATGTTGCACGAGTGTTGACAAGAAAGAGTTGTGCCATCGAGAAGAGATTGAAATATGATATTGCAATTATTGGAGTAAACAGACGCGAAAGAGATGTGCAGAGGCATTATGTGAAGCAAATGTTGACGATCTGGGCGAATAAAGTTGTCACTTGCAGTGGATTCACTTGTGCTTTTTGTCATTCTGCAACACATCTTGGACTGTACTGTTTGTCGTCATTCAATGAATCCAGATTTTATTACTCCATCTGGCCACACTAAATTGCCTATTTAAAATTTTGTCCACGGCAATGCCGAAAGTTTTTTATATTCTGTGGTGAGTCATTTGCATCTTTAGTGAACTAATTTTGATTCAGTTAGTAAGGTTTTGGGAGCGAAGGTATATATTTGAACTTGTTGATATTGGATATTTTTGGCATTAGTACACGAAGTTTGTTATTCGCACATGTTCATACTAAATATTTTTCAACATTGTTTCGCTTTTGCTAATGTACAGTTCATCTGATGCAGAACAGTTCCCTTAACCCTAGAGCAATAATTTCCAACCTCAAGTCTTGCTGTACGGAAAACAATATATGGGCTATTCCCTAAAAATAGTCACGTTTCTCTGCGTATATACAACTTTATTTCTGAAAGATATTGGAATCACTAGGGTATGGAAACTGCTTTATAGTTCTTCATTGATACACAAAATACTATATTGACCTTGCAATGATTTGTGGAAAAAAATATATTTTTAAATTTAAATGCGAGTACCACTGCATTTTTAATATCAATTATTTTGCTTTTTTTATGGATGAGAATTTAAAGGCGTTTGCACTTGCATATTTTGCCTGCCGTAACAGGCCTATATTTATTCCATAAATACCGAGAGATGGTAATTATATTATTTTTTTCCCGTTTTATTATGAGATAACGACATGCCTCAGAAAACTGCAAACTGTTGCTTTGTAATGTTGTAGTGATGCTACCTACAGTATTTGGATGTAATCCAATTTGCAACTGATGTCACTCATGACATTGCCATTTGGATGATTCTACAAGTGACGCAGCGGTTGACAATGAAACTAAAAGGGTCTATTATGGAGTGAAGGCTAAGGTTAGAGGATTGTTCGACATGGCAGAGCCTTCGTGCTCTTCATCGAAGAATGAAACGTGCAATGGTGCAACGCAGGAGGCAGGAATTAAACGAAAATGGGAGAATTTTCATAATTGGCTCCATTGTGTCTGTGTTGTTACCTTTGATTTGGAGTTGGGACAAGCTGTTGAGGTAAAGTTGCTGTTTTGCAGTCTATTGTAATTTATTGAATTCACTCAAAAAGAAATTTCTAGTTATTAAAACATTAGGTGTATTAAATTCAATCACAGAAAATGTACAGAAAAAAATTATTCAAATGCTTACAACTGCCATAATTTGTTCCTAGAAGAAGAGAAGACCTAATGAAATAATGGAGATGAGAATTGTACACAAATTCTCCTTAATGATAAGCTAATATTCTATGATTAGGGTTCTATGATTAGGGTAGATTTCAAAACCATGTATAAAACCATAGTTGTGGATTTTTTTCTTTTCAGGCCATTTATCCAAGTCATGTAAAACTGTCAGAATCAGAAAGATCAAATGTGTGCTACCTCGCATTTCCAGACTCGAATTCTGGTTGCATGGGTGACACACAATATCACGTGAGAATTCGACACAATTCCAATTGCTCGGGGCATGAACCACCTGCGCTCAAAGAATACAACAGAAAGTCACCCAGTTTTTTGCAGTTCGATAAGGATTTTTACTGGGGATATGTTTACTTCAGACAAGTTAAGGACAAAACTTTGCCGAGGGGTTATTTTCAAAAGGTAAATTTTGGATAAGTTATTTTCTGATGGACCTCTACAAAATCGACATTACCTATTTGCAGAGCGTGGTGCTTATATCCAAACTACCATTTGTCAATTTGTTCACGGAATTATGCGCACTTCTTGCTCCCGAGTTTTTTGATGCTGGAAGCACTATTATGGACGTTGCAATTCGTGAAGTTGACCAGTGGCCTGAGCCCTTACCAGGTCAATTGATACATCTTCCACTTCTAGGAGTTCTCTTTCAGGTAAAAAAATGATGACATAGCACTATTCCTCTATTTAATGAAATATATTAAAAAACTAAAAATATTTTAGTTATTTCGTCTCCAAAATTACCTGAAGAATTTCAGAACCCATGAAATGTATTCGAGATAGGCATTCCCAGGGATTTTTTAGAAGACGATTTTTGTTTAGAGAAAAAATGAATTTAGGTCTAGCAATTTCACGAGGTCTTGCCATATATTGTCATTAACCAAATATTTCTCTTTTTTCCCCTCAGACCTACATTCCAAATACAAACTACAAAGCTGCAGTGCCCTCCGTGAGTGCCCTAGAAGCAGTGAAAACATCCAAATGTGTAAATTCCTTGCGTAGGTTAATAGTGGCCTCAGCCTACGAGAGCGATATGTTCCAAAGTCTGTCAAACGTGGTTAGTCACGTTCATTTACTCTGGGAGTTGGTTCTGCTTGGCGAGCCAATTGTGGTGATGGCAGGTTCGCCGACAACTTGTGCCGAAATGGTGCAAGCTTTAGTAGCAACAATAGCACCGCTAAAATACTGTGCAGACTATCGTCCGTACTTCACCATTCACGATTCTGAGTTCAAGGAGTACACAATGGACGCACCAACGCCTCCAGCTGTGATCCTCGGTGTCACGAATCCTTTTTTCGCCAAAACATTGCAAGGCTGGCCACACATCATTCGTATAAGTGATGTTTCAAACTCCGATACGCAAAAATATCGAATTAAAAAGTCGGAAAGTTTGAAAATATTGGATTCGAAACCGGGGGTTTATACGCAATATAAAACTTTCTTGCAGAAAGACAAAATCATACTGAAAAAATTGCTCAGGGGAACGCAAACTAAAAGACCGAGGGAGGTGCAAACTGCACTGTTGAAGAGACATCTGATGGATCTAACTGAGAGCTTTATGATACCTCTGGAGAGATACATTGCGAGTTTAATGCCGTTACAGAAAAACATATCGCCATTCAAGGTATTATGAAGTTCCCCATTGGGAAAGTTATTGTAATTACTCCGAAGCACATTAATCGGTACAGTGACATAATTTTTACGATTTTAGGCAACTCCAATACCTCACATGTTCAACCCTGAGGATTTTCTAGCTACTCTTCCTACTGCTGGTCCTCAATTGACTATAGGCATTAAAGGTGACTGGGTAGGTCTGTACAAACGCTTCTTCCGCACTCCAAATTTCTCTGGATGGTTCCTCTCACGTTACACAGAACTAACTCAGAAATTGCAGGCCTTGCAACTGGAAGCACTATCTCAAGCGGTAAAAATAATTATGATTTTTTAAATTATAGACAATATATTTCTCGTGGATTTGTTTTGCCGACGAAAATTCCATTTGTGCCAATAATATTCTGTCGTGTCTAGGTGACATGAAATTAAAATGGAATATAAAAAATATATAATTAAACTCAGACATATCTTCCTAACAAAAAACCGAAATTTCACCTGAATATTTCTGAATTGCTGTTCTCAATGAGTATCGCAAAATGTAGGGGAGATGTAATGATCTTCAGTGAAACTTTTTTGTAGAGCTCATTTTTCTCTACAAAAAGTTCTTTATGAAAATTTCTCCACTTCTCCTAGATGCTCATAAAACGACCAGCCTAGGATGACTCACCACGTTTTATCAGTTCACTAAAGCATGTGCTTTCTAATTTTCAGGATCTAAAAAATTGGGTTCAAGATAAACAAGAAGTAGAAGTAGTCGACATGATACTACGTATACGTCAAAAACTCGAAAAAAGTTACGACGAGGATGTGCCAATTACTCAATCAGTGCGTGAAAATCTGTGCGAAAGGATAGATGACATTACGCTAACACTGCCAGAAGATTTGAAGATTATACTCAGTCGGCAATCCTGACGTTTTAATTTTTTTAATTTTTTATCATCAATTTTTTATTTGCTTTTTCATTCTATATAAGTTTTTTTTATACGATAGTTCAATTGAAGATACCAACTCCCAATTAAAGTCTATTTTTTTATTTTCTCTTTAATTGTGAGAATCATGAAATTCGACGTATGCAGCATGATTAACTGATCATTACGTCGAATGGCACATTTTAGGAGCAATACTTTGTAACAACTTATACTCATTCCAAGGACGTAATATTTGTATATAGATTTTATATGATTATTTTCTTCCCATTAATCTATGCAATGAATCATGTAATCTCGTAGACACAATTATGGTAGGAAAAATTAGGGGAAAATATGAAAAGTGTAACATGTGGGGCAGGCATAGAAGGGAGAAATTGAGATAATTAAAATATTTATTTTGCTAAAAGTTGTTTGATCATTCCTTAAGGATATTCCACCTATATTGGCGAAGATATAAGAATTGCTTGAAATTTTGACATAATGTTTTTGAAGCGGTAACAGATGCCTGTATGAAATTTGAGATTGATTCACAACACCGTTTCGTAGTTATTAATTATCAAAGTTTTCAATTAACACTGCCTCTTATGGGAAAAATAAAAATTCTGTAAATACAGTTCAACATATAAAAATTTGTTGAAATTTTGAAAATTTACTATTGAAGCAGATATAAAACGATGGTAAAAATTTCATGGCGATTGACTAAAATTTTTTTTTATTAATTTTCTTAAACAATATAATATTGATTCACAAAATTAAATACAATATAATAATTTTCAATGACTATCACTTCAACTAATTGACGCATTGAAGTATTACTTAAAAATTATTGGCGATAAATATAACGAATTATAGAAAGGCTCATAAACTCTTGTTTTGACTATACGTGTTGAATATCCTTAACACATTTGGAAATTTGAAAAGCCCATGCTAATTTTGTAAATGTTTGCACTGGATGCGCATGCGTAGTGCGACGCTCGCGCATGTGTATATAGGTCTGTCACCGTATGATTTCAGTGCTATCCGCTCCCCCCATATCTTAACGGGTAAAGAAAACAATACCATTCTTGTCCCACAATATTTGATCGAGTTACTTTTGCATAATTATCTAATGCAATTGATTCCAATCATCGCAACAGGAATCTGAAAAAAATCTCAAAGTATTCATTATTTTTATCAGTTTATAGTGATAAAATATAACCGTATTTATTTAGAAGTTTTTCATGAAACAACAAATAAGTTCTGAATCTCCTTTTATGTCTTTGCAGGTGATTCCTTCATCATTCAATAATGATCTTATAAAACTTATCACCACATAGAATAAGGTTGTGTAAACGAACAACACAATGGGAAAATACGAACATCTAACACTATCTCGATTGGCGGCAATTGCAATTTCAAAACACATATGGGAATATTCAAATTTAAAAAACATTCTCCTATCCTGTCTAGAGGATGATTTAGAACCTACGTATTCTGTGCCTCCAGCTCTACAAACTCTCCTAAAGAATTTTATATTGCCCGTACCAGCAAAAGAAGAATTAACGTTTACACTAGGATCCATGATGCGGGAAATATGGGATGTATTCGATGGTTTGGATAGCAAATACTTCTCTGCGTATTCAGAAAGTCTAGGTTTGCGATTGGAAGATGGCACTTGTATGGACTATGTCCATTGGGAAATAGACGGTGCAATAAATTTACCTGAAACCATAAAGGCGTTATATTTTGCAGGAAGTTTATGACAAAATTATGAGGCATTTGTAGAGCTTTGCACCTACTGTGTAGAAGAATGCATCATTGATTTATTGTCTACAATGAAAAGATATCATTATTTGAAAACCGCACTATTGGCGCTCACTGAAATGAGTCAAGAAGACGGGACTCTCCCCGTGTACTGGAGAAATTGTGTGGAAAATAATGTTAAAAACTGGAGGGCCATCATGTTGAGAGAATTTCGAAAACGATTTCGTGATTTCACCTATTCACTTGAAGAAAATATGTTTTTCCATTCGTTTTTAATGAAAAACTTCTTTGCTGCGAAATATTTTTGGCGATTATTGAGTGAAAATCAAAAAAGATCAGTAATTGTTAAAATCGGCGAGAACATCACATCCGAAGCTCCTTCAGCATGGAAGTTTAAGAGTTTATTTTTTTCCACAATGTCAGAAGTACCCAGGGGTGATTTAATTATGTTCTTTTTACACCAATTATCTCGTTATGGCCTTCATAGTGTTAGAATTAAAATACTTGGCTCGGCGTTCGTATTAGCGAGTATTTTATCCTGGCCACATGAGAACTTATTTATGACAATGTACAGAGAATCTTTGAATTACCATGATTCAATAGATTACGATCCCATAATCTCCGCTATTTTTGGGAATATATTCAACTGTAAATCATATCGATTTATTGATCGAGACGTGAAATATCGGAGCATATTTTATAGATTTTGGAAAATTATTCCAGAACTTCGAAAAATGTCTTTGGATTACACAAAACCCCTACGCAGTTTATGGAAAGAGGAGGATATCGAATTGCTGAATTGTGTGTTAAACGATGAAGCATTAAGGGGTAGAAGAACAGAGTTATTGAATATCTTGGTGGAACATTATGATCACGATCTTATTAATATCGTTTTCCTTGTTAACTTCATTGTGAATGTCCTTAAGTCAAAGGAAGAACGAATTTGGTTTTGTCATCAAATCGCCTTGGCCCGAAAAAGTAAGGGCGCCAACATGGATGTTGATATCTGAAAGCTGCAAAAGCTTTCATTTTCATATTTGGAGATCGTCTTGAGATAATCCTGCAAATGATTAATGAATGTTGAAGTTTCTGAATAAATTTATTCAAAATAATGTGAAGATGATTCGTTAACTAATTTGTACGCCAAGTAGCACATGAAATAGCCTATACAAATTTGGAAAAATTTCAAAAAAAGTGGTGACGATTGTATTGCCATGGACCCAAAATAAAGGGTTTTTTTAATGGGAGAATTGGAGACTAAAAATTCAGAATATATACTTAAGTATTCAATAAAACAATCCACAAAATATGACAGTATAGATAGTCTTCATAAATTAGAATGGTCAACACGAAAAATTGTTTTATTCAAGTAAATGTAGCTGGATGATCTGGAGGAGGTTCTAGACATGTGTTCTTCACCATAGTGTATTAACATAAATGAACGGAATCGGGGAACACTCTCACAAAATTATCATTTAATAGTAAGATGCAGCTGGGTGGCTCCTACAGCTTTAATACTTGAGGGCGACTGTGATTTACCCAACCATAAATGATGCAGACTTATCAAGAAGGTGGTGGACAAGGGAAAATTGTGCTTGTACAAAATCTTGATGTATAAATGCTGGAGACGAGCCATGGCTTATTTTGGGTCCATAGGGGTAGACTATCTGCGATAACAATTAACTCGGCTTAGCGATGGCAAATTCTACTCTATTTTATATATATGAAAATAATTTAATTTTCAAACTCCTTAATCAAACAATGAAGATGTGAACATAATGTCTGATAATTCTAGAGTTCTTCAGGTTAGTCATGTCTAAGTTCCTCATAAGGGCCCACTAATAGCAAAAGGCAAGTTTTTCATATTTCTAAAAAACAAATATAACAACTGAGATTCTACAAAAAGGAAAAGAAATGTAAACATGGAAATTATTGAAGTGTTCTAAAGAAATATAATGTGTTCGGTAATAAAATATTCCTCGTATGGAGTTTATCGATTTGAACTTATTCTACTGTTAATTTTCAGTTGAAATGATAGATCTATCTGAAAACATATCATCTGGAATTTGAGAGGGAAGTATCACAAATATTGCGCATGCGCGATTGCATGGTCAAAACATCAACAGGTGGAGTAAAGAAGAAACAATTGACACCGACTCAGTAGCTACATCATTCAATAAAACTACATGAAATAACTAATTCGGAATGATTTGTTCTTAGCAATAAAGATGAAGGTAAATTAATGCTTGTTTTTCGACATTTGGAAATAGAAAATTGTCTGAAATGCTCATGTATGAGCAAAACTCTTATATAGAATCTAAACCTTGTTGTTTATTATTAACATTCCTTATTGCAAGAAACCTCCAATTGCCTTTGCCTCTGGTCTGTCAGTCAGGGACATCTAATCTTATCTTTAAGGAGCAAATGCGATACGCAGTGTCATCAGCAAAATCACAGTTATGGTGTTTCATAATTTAAGCAACTTGAATCCCAAGGGAAGAATCTGTTGAAGCTATAATAAATAAATTGCTAAGAAAATCATATTTCACTGCAATTCGCACTGGTGAACACGTTTGCTTTCATACTCACGTTGTTGGGGTTAAGTCACATGTTCATGCATGATAATATGGAGATAATAGTAACACAGCTGTTATAACACCGATCTCCTCAGAGATGAGCATAAATTACCTCCTTGAGTGGTGACTTTTTTTGACCAAATATTTCTACGATTGATGAACACTTGAGTACACTCACGAACCTATTTTTTTTTGTTCAGGTGCCTGATTTTTTGCAGGAATACATTGGATTTCGCCTAGCCTATCTTTAATCCTAATACCTTAAAAATGACGACCGCACATGAAACCCGAAAGAGGATCAAGTATCGACCAAAGTTCACTCTTTGTCGATTGGCAGCAATCGCCATCTCCAAGCAGGTATGGCAATACTCCAATTTGAAACAATCCTTAAAGTTGCACATACGAGAGGACTCCGATCCCGAAGACACGCTGCCGACAGCTATAACGAGTATGGTGGATTGCTTCGCCCTTCCTGAACCCATAAAACAAGATCTAACGTTTGTAGTAGGAACAATGGGAATGCAAATATGGCATTTTTTTGAGGAATTGGAATGGGCATACTGTGGTGTTAGTGTAGAAGATTTAGTGACACCATTGATTGAGCCCAGTGATTACGTCGACTACATCTGTTGGACAGACTATGGGTCCATTAACGCATCTGAAACCATTAGATCATTATACCTGTCGTCGATGTTGCCGAAAAACCGTGCCACGTGGGTGGAACTTTGTACTTACTGCCTGGAAGATTGTCTTAGTGATCTTTGGGCAGCACTCCCAAACATTGGTGATGATCAGTATAGTAACTGGAGACATCGAGTCATCCGCAGCTATTTCGAGTATGATGTTATTATATCGGCGTACTGGACCGCCCGTATGACTAATGATGAGAAACTTATTGGCAATATGCTACGAACATTGCCTGACGTATTTTACGAAGAAGGCTGGTCCATTGACCAGACTATGTTTGTCAATTCATTTGTCCAGAAGAAACTGCCAGCAGTTAGGTTTTTTTGGGGGATATTGAATGATGGCCAAAAATTTGAAGCAATCGCTAGTATTGGCGGGAAAATTAGATCTGACGATCATCAGTCGAAGCAAATTAGAGATTTATTTTTTCAGAGGGATGGAGTAGATAGCGAACTACTCACGTTCTTTTTGCGACAATTATACGTTTATGAGTTTCATGACGTGAGGAGTGAAATACTGGGATCAGGATTTGTCCTGGGTCAAATGTTGAGTTGGCCTCATGAGAATGTATTTTGGGGAATGCTCAAAGAATCATGGAGTTATCATGATTCTATTGATTATAACCCTATAGTTTCATCAATTCTCGACAATATATGTTATCAGCAGCAATTTCTTCAGCGGGATGTCAAATATCATAACATTTTTCGGGAAATTTGGCAGGTGAACCCTGGAAATTTGAAAACTTCTATTGATTATCATGACGCGTTGAACATGTTGTGGGGATTGAATGATATCGAAATATTGAAGTGTGTGTTAAACGATGAAGATTTGTGCGGAAGAAGGGAGGAGTTTTTAAATAGAATAGCGGAAATTCATGTTAAGGGTAGCACAGACCTGGATCTTCTCGAGGAATTTTTGACAACTGTCTTGGTATCGGAAAAAGAGCGAGGCTTATTCAGGGGACGAATTGATCAGATCTCGAGCGTAAATTACTGAATAATCATATAATAAGAGAAATTTGAGGGTGACTGTTGATGTAAAAGTGCAACCACGAACTCAACCGTTTAAAAAATTAAAAGCTCAGCTGAATAGATCCAGAGTCAGGATCCCATCTTTGTAGGTTTTATATTATTGATTGGATGTTGTGTTTTGTTTCAAGAAATACAAATGTTGAATCGAATAGAATTTTCATCATTTTTTGGTACCAAACTTTTAACTTTCGCTGCTATACCCATTATCAAAAATATGAATACTCCTAAGTGATGATGAATGAATAACTCATGACATCGACTCATTAGCCGATTTGGGTAGAGAAGCGCAGAAGGAAGTGACATCCCTCCAAAATTCAATTCGAGTACAAAATTAACTTCCATTCATCTATTGACTGTATTGACCTATCAGCAAAACGATAGTTTTCAAAATTAGTTCCAATATAATTTCTAAATTTGGGAAATATCAGTAGTGACATTCAATAAAGAAACAATATATATTTTCAAATGTCCATTAATCATTGATATAACCGGATGTTGAATGAAGCAATGTTCAAATTCTTGACAACTTTCAAAACTTCTTCAATAAATTATTTAAGAATCAGTTTGAAATCATTTCGATTGGGGAGCGGCTACGCGGAAATGTGAGATCTTGTGGCTTCTCTAGCAACTAAAAAACATGGCGGATCTCGGTTTTTCGGCTGCGCGGTACCTTTAATCACTGGTCACCCGCGTGAAACGAGTAGCGCCTCTCTCTCTCTATCTCTCTCACATCCTCCACGCGGAATGCACAGAAGAGAGGGCGGTCCTAGGAGTGTTCGATATAATATCGATTGGCCGAATTTCGATTCCTGATAAATCAATACTCGCTATAAGTAATGTCGATATATCTGTGAATCTAATTCTAATTTTCATACTTTGAATTTCGGAGATGCCAAGTTTTAATTTGCCATCAGAATTCGATATGAAAAAGTTTCAAAACTCAAAAAACTATAAAATTGTGAAAAGTGGAAAACGCGTGGGACTTGAAAAATCAAAATAAACATTGTCAAATATATTTCGAAAAAGAAATAATAGAGGAGCGTTCTCAAAATTCATAATTGTAAATATTGATACCAATATGACAATGTCTGCTTTCATAGAGATCTGAAGAATCTCTAGGAAAATATCGATTATGTACCGACTTTCAATATTTCGATACATCGATCGATATCATACCGACACTCCTACCCAGCGCTCATTGCCGTAAACACCTGGGAAATTTTCACGAGCCACGAGCAGCGCGTCTGTCGTCGTAGTGGCCGTAATCAAAGGCTGCCGGGCCTTGTATAGCAAAATGGTCGACAGTTCTCCAGTAAGTGTGTGACGTTCTCTTACCCGACGTGTTGTGTTGTTGTCTCTCTTCGTTTTAACGGAAAGAAAAAAAATTATCACTATATTTGTTATTTTTTAAAATATTCTGTGTAATCATCAATTGAACAGTGTTCAACGTGATTTGTGTCACCAAATCGCGAGTTTACCATTTTGGAGTACTGAGGAATTTTTGGAGTTTGTTGATTACGTATGGGTGAGAATTTTTTTTTTTTCATATTTTATGGGACACTCTGCAGCCGCAAAAGAACTTGCCCTGAATATTTAGTATAATATCTTGATTTTGCAATTGTCCACTTATACTTGACCTGGATTTGGACAATGTGAACAATTTCGCGGAAATTGTAGAACCTCAGATAATTGTATCAATGTCGAATGTGTCATGCGGGTGGGATATGTTTATCCCACTACCTTAACCATAATATTTTTTTTCTCATTTTTGTCGGTTGTTTTTTTTACTCTTTTTCAACCTGAGTGGTAGGCGTTAATCGAGTGACACACACCGCGACGCGGTGTCTTCGTGAGTTGAATGTGGAATAACCACGAGATTAAGGACGACTTGGTCTTATTTTTTATCACTTATGCTAAAGCCAGAAACTGATTTGATTCCCTTGCTGATTCACGGCTGATTTATTTGATCAAGCAATCGCAGAGAGTTGATGCTTGTGTGAATTGATCTGATTGCATTTGAAAAGGAGAATTGCCAGTTTTGATGTCTTTCAATTTCGTCCGGGCTCGTGTTTTCGCAAGCAATTATATAGTCCTGTCGCATTTTTTTTTATTAGACAAGTATGAAACGAAGGGGACGTGGGATGCTGGTAGAACATCTGAGCCGATGTCAAATTTTCTGTTAACATTGCTCTTCAATTGGAATTTGGTAAAGTTATCTACAAATTCCCTGACGTGTCCGGAAAATTTTAGATTTTTTTACCCTCTGTTGTAGATGGTCAGAGTTTTTGAATAGTTGTCATCACTCCGAAAATGGAATGTATTACATAGACGAAATTTTCCCTGCTCTCGACGTTCCATGGCCTGTTGACACTTCAATATATACATATATTACTAGATCAATATATAGATAAATATATGACACTTTGGATGTATGTGTGTGCGTCTGTGTGTACGCTCTTTAGGCAATTTCCCGCCAAAACTACTCCATCAATTTGAACTGATGGTCTTTCGGAAGTTGCGTTTAATCAAAGTAGAATGTAGAAAGAGTCTATATAGTGGGAATTGGTGAGGCGGTTATTTGTTTATTATTAATTCATAACGTTCCATCGCAGAAATTGTGTAGAATTGGAAACAGATCCACGTAAGAAAAATTGTTCTTGATTAAAAAATACACCTTGGAAAGTAAATTCTGGAAATCGATCTTTTGAATTTCTATAGGAAGGTTATTGATGCGCCTCATCAGGAGTTGTTTAATATTGCCCTCAAGCTTAATGTGCATGAAAATTTTTCCATTTCTGGACATGTCAAATATCACCCCAATCACTTTCCAGCGGGGTGTGTGTGTGTGTTTCCGTCCCTCTTGTTTGTACTCCCCATGGTAGCTGCGCCTGAGCATTCCTTCGAAAGGGAGTACTTGACACCCACCTATGCAGCTGGGCCCGACTTTTAGCATTGAAGTCGTACTTCTGAGCTCAGGGTAAACCTCCAGCAATCTCTGCTTGGGTGGCGGGTAGCTGCGAGGCCGAGTGTTCTCATTTTACGGGTACCGCCGATAGCACACTCGGAGTATTCCTATCAGTCGGAGTTTTTATCGGTGGGATTTAAGCAATTGTGGTGGATATTTGAAGTTTATCAAAGGAACGAATCATTTTAAAGGAAGACCCCAATGTTCGTTTATGGTCTGCCATAGAATGACCTACAATAACTCTACCACCATTATGTTCCGAAAAAAATATTATTCACAGAAATCATTGATTATATGTGTTTCTCATCATCGGGAAGTTCGCAAAATTTCACTTTCAATTTGCAATACTCTTTAGCTTTTGGAAATTGCTATGCATCTCAAGAGAGCAAAAGAAAACAAAACTCGGGTCAACACTTGCAATTCAATGCGGAATTATCAGTCACATTATGCAACGTGTTTAATCAATGAGTTTCCTTGTTGTCTCCGACTCGTATCAATACAGCACACCATAAATGCCATAATACAGGGGTAATGAGATCACTGATCAATTAATTAACGGTCATCAAGCCAGGGATCGGCAAATAACAAGGGTTCACTTGTACTGGGTTCTTTTCGCCCTAAAAATAGATAGCGAATTAAAAATAGAAAGGGAATGCTGTGAATGTGAGAAGCCGCCTGTTCATGTCGCAGATGCTATCTTTTGTACAAGAAGTATTTGCGAAAAAATTTAACTCAATCAATTTACGTTTCGCAATACGTGAATCGCTTATTGCGCGTTCAAAAAAATGGAACAGTACGACCAACTGAGACTGTAATTTATTCATATAGAGTATTTTTGAAATTGAAGATTATTAATCTTGAAGTAGGATGGTCGCTCTCCAACGCGAGGACCTGTTAATTTTCAGTTTTTTTAATATGCAAGAATAATAAGCCATATTTAGGAATTCCTCCGGTGAATTATAAAAGATACGGTAATAGCAATTTGCTGATTATTTTTATAACTAATCAATATTCCCACACACACACACAGCGCAAGTCGAGTTAACCCTCTTATACACAGCTCAGATGGTTTACGGTATCACATAATTGGACACTTTAATTAACCTCGTGTTTATTCCTCCAAATCGCTGCATTTTCATTTAAACAAATGATTATCCCGAAGGCGGTCTAGTTACAATTGATCATATGAGTCATCGGACATCCAATCTTAAATTACAAAAAAAATATTACGCTTCCGTTCGTTATAAACCAACGAAAGTCTCGAAGGGCTTATGAGTGATCTCGCTGTCTGCTAGAAAAATAGAAGAGAAATGGATCGTGAAAAAGGTGAAATGGGTTATGAGAAATTAATCTGGAAATAAGCTTGCCTATATCCGCGAGATGTCTTCCACTCCTATACGCATGCCGGAGTCTCGACCATAAGTTACGTCGTCGTCCGCGTGTTCAATGTGCGCGGATCAACAGCATTCCATCGGAGTAGAAGATATCCAAGGATCGACTTCTCCACTTCAGTCGTTTCTTCTCCATCCATCCACTTCGTTACTGGTGTCGCCTTCGTTTTTGTAGATGTCGTTTTTATTTAATTTTCCCTTTGGCTCTTGGTTATGGTGGTTACTCTCTTTCTGAAGCGCCGCTTTTCCCTCACTTCAGTCGCGACATTCTTGGGAATCATTCCATCGTCTTGTCCATCATGGATTAACCGCGATATATCGGACGAATGAGCAGGATTGAGAAGGGGATGGATGAAAAGCGTGACGGAGATGACTTTGAAGAATTCAACAATATTACGGACGACAGCGCAACTTTTGAAGAGTTAATTATTTGTTTACTATTTTTTTATGAAAAATATATCTTATAATTGAAGACAAGTAGCTGACATTATTTATTTCGGTGTCTTTAAACTCAGTACTTTTTCAATAGAGTTGTTTCCAGTGCTTCTCAGGGCCATTCTACGGTCATTTCGTTGCAGTTTCAATTTGGGGTGAACGCTAGGACCAAATTGCAATTGGAGATTTGGTGATAAAATCCAACTTTTAGAAAATATCTGCTCTTCTCATCAGGATTATTTATTGCAATTCTATTGATAATTTTTAGAATATATTTCGAAAAATGATGCAGAGTCTTAAGCACTTGCACTTCGTTACATAAGGCTTATAACACAAAACAGGAACGTAACAATTTGCAATTCCTATCTCACATGTGGGTTTCCTAGAATATTCAAAGTCCTAAGGATCTGTGGGCAAACTGAAGAAGTGCGCGCTCACCGGCGTTTAAGGATATTCAACACGTATAGTCAAAACAAAAGTTTATGACCCTTTCTATAATTCGTTATATTTATCGCCAATAATTTTCAATTAATATTTCAATGCTTTAATTAGTTGAAGTGATAGCCATAGAAAATTATTATATTGTATTTGCTTTTGCGAATCAATATTATATTGTTTAAACAGATTAATGAAAACAAATTTTAGTCAATCGTCATGAAATTTTTACGATCGTTTTATATTTGCTTCAATAGTAAATTTTCAAAATTTCAACAAATTTTTATATCTTGAACTGTATTTACAGAAATTTTTAGTTTTCCCATAAGAGACCGTGTTAATTGAGAACTCTGATAATTAATAACCACAAAACGGTGTTGTGAATCAATCTCAAATTTCATACAGGCATCTGTTACCGCTTGAAAAACATTATGTCAAAATTTCAAGCAATTCTTATATCTTCGCCGATATAGGTGGAATATCCTTAGAACTCCAGCGTCATCCGCAGCTTCTACCTTTGGCATAGCAGGTCCAGTGATCGAATCCCCGTGCGGGGAATCTCCTTTCGCTATAGTAGTGTGGAATTTCTCGGGTTCTAAATCCCCGAGATGAAATTTACCAGTCTCTGGAGACGGCCAGAGACTGCAATTAGTCATTTTCCGTACCACTTTGTACTTTTCCTCGTTCGGGAATTGGTATTAGCCCTGTTCCGAACTTGGAAAAGCAAAAGTCACTACGGAAAAATGTTGTCCAGGCTGCCATTGTGGGGATTTTTTGCTCGCGCCATTGCCTGCTCTCGGCTTCGCCTCGAGCGCAAACTTTGCGCGAGCAAAAATCCCCAAAATGACAGCCTGGAAATATACTATTTCAGTCTCTGAGTGGAATTGGAGGTCTCCCCTAGTCTCTGGCAGTCCACGCTGCGCGACTCGAGTTTTTAACAATATGAAAACAACTGTTCTAAAAACAAAATTGTTGCGTTGTTTAGTAATGATGAAAATAATAATAATAATAATAATAATAATAATAATAATAAATCATATATTTAAATATCAAAATTCAATGGCTTAATTAATCAATTATCTATCTGAATAACGCTAATCTGCGAAGTCTCTGGCCTAAAGACTCAGGGGAGCGGTTTTTCAGCTAGAGATTCAGAAGACCATCCGGCGACGATCGTCTCTCCGCTGAAGACTGCGAGCGCTGGGCTCCGCGTCTCGCGAATAGTCTCTGCGGTAGCGCAGAGAGAGACGCAGACGAAGAGTATTTCGTACTAAGAAAGACTCTAGATTTTTCATCTCGGGTCATACGAATTCATTGTTGAACGTGAGCTTCTTAAAAACAAGCTGCTGTGTTGATTGAGATTTTCCATTGTTTTCCTTCAATTACCGGATAAACCAAGGAACATAATGCCCATTGGGAATTGTGTTCGTTGGCCCAAGCTGTGTGAATGCTGGACAGTTCAGGAAAAAGTCAGTTTCCACTTGCAGCGCTGGGCGGGCCCACATTTTATTTCCTATCTGTCCTAACTTCTCTGGACACACGCGCAGACTTGATAGGAAAAAGTAGCAGAATGTAATTTTCAATATTGCATAACTCAAATATCATTTGGAACTAAATTACTACGGTTCCACATTTCCGTTTAATTCTTTCCGGAGAAATTAGATTTGACTTTTTTTTCCTTGGCAGAAAAAAAAAAGTACATTTCGGGTGATGGGTCTTCTGAAGTTATCAACTCGAAAATGGTTTTCACTGTTAACTTTGGAGCTTGATCCTTTCCATGCGTAATCGACTGATCATTGGGAATCTAGTACATTTTTTCAAGCAATGCAAATCCATCTGTTGTTGTATCCTGAGATTTACCTTGAGCTTCGTGAAATCTGGTGATTAGCGATTCCCTTAACTACATGATTACCGGGGCGTGTCTGGGAGAATTAGCCTGGCAGTCACTTTGCCTTAATTGTTCTGGGCTTCGATGTGAACGCTGCCACAGCCCCCCCCCCCCTCCTCCTCCTCCTCTTGGCGGCACTAGCTGCGAAGAGGTTTAAATGGAAAATGACAACGTTTATATGACAACTACACCTTGAACTAGTCTACCAGTGTGACGACTCTTCCAAATATATATTTACGAGACAACACCGGAAGTAAAATACTTGGATTGAGTGAGAGAATTATTAAGATAAAACCGGAATGTCTTGGAATTATTTGATATGTGCACTTGGTTTGAGTGGTGAATTTTAATTTATTATTTATGAGGAGTGTAATGGTACAAGTGTCTACCGGCGCTCTACTCGGAGATAGTAATCCTTGTACATACATTTCATTGTGAGTAATGAAAAAAAATGAATTGCGGCTTAATAGCTTCCGACATGCGTGTGTACGTATGCATGGTGACTCAAAATAATTAACTAAAATGAGTTCGAAAATCGGATTTTCGCTCCCCACCAAATCAGATGATGCTGTGTGTATGTATGTTTGTACAAATCATTTTTGGCACACACAAGAACTGATAGTGCGACTGAGGTCGTTCAGGTTGACAATAAAAGGTAGCTCAGCTTAGAGGATCAAGTGTATAGAATCGCTTCAGTATTTTAATCGTTTGAAGCATTCATAAAGTTTTTAACACTGTATCTTAAGTACCATTGCATATTGGAAAAACTGTTATGAAACTAAAGTGTTTATCACGTAAAAATGACACATGGTGTGTTATATGATTGTTTTCCTAACCGCAGGCAGAATGTGCGCATGCTGCTAGACTGCGTTTGAACCTGGCGCATGCGCACGCCATCGAATTTCTCACAGGTATTTGAGGTTTTGGAAGAATATTGGAAAAAAAATGTCAGGTAATGATTTCAAATTAGAAAGTTCGTTTATATTCCTAGGCACACTCATTCATCCCACTTTTGCTTTAATTTCGTCACCAAAAATATTTTTTTAACAGAATTTTGGGCGAAAATTTTTCTTTATAGTGGCACTTTTTAATAAAATAATCTGCAAGTAAGCCGTAGAAGTGACTTCTGGAAGTTAAAACAAAAAGTTATAGGGTTGACCCACAAAAGGGATTGGTCAGTTGCTTAAAATAAATTTGAGATCCGATTTTCTCTATTTTTTTCAAGAGAAAAAAAAAATTGTTTAGCGAATGCGGCTTTGGAAAAAGGAAAAAAATCGGATCATAACATCTGCAGTTAAAGGTAGAGCCAAGTTAGCCCTCCAGACATGGTATACTGTTCTGAGTGAGACATCCGGGCAAGGAGAATTCTCACAGTAGCGTTTTTCAACCTCATTTTGGTAATTAATTCCTGTCTCGAGGGATGCAAGCGCCATCGTCATTATCAGTGATGTCGACGGAGTTTCTTGTTTTTAGGTCAATTCGAATGTGAATTACGGTTTCATTCCACATGAAAAAGACGTTAATGAAGGAGAGAAATAATGTTGGAAAAATATTATCTCACAATGCATCACTGGGATTTTCTTTTATTGCAACTATTCCAATTATTGTGTTTCAATCATCCCTTATAAAGGCACGACAGTTCAATTACAAAGAAGTTTCTGCACCTGTATTTTATCATTTCAAATGTGGACTTACCGCGGGTTATTCATCATTGAAAAGTACATTGATTGCACGTGAAAAATTCTCACGACTTTTGTAATGAGAAAATGGGAACGACACTGTCGTCTGCTTGCTACTGTGAAGACTACTAAAAACTATGTGTATAATGGGCCGTGTAATAGAATAGCCATGGTTGTCAATGATAATTGTGCGTCTCGGAACTATTTTGGAGGATCTCACTCGATGTTTATGAAGACTGTTGCGAACCTCATCACTGACTGCTAACGATAATGTTACTTCATACTCCGTACTTCCTTTTATGCTTAACTTATCTGTCTCAGTGGAGTAGATACTGTTCTTAAAGGCTTGTTGAGAATTTAACTTCTTTTATTTTCAAATTACATTTATATATGAATTTGCTTTATGTTTTTATGTTGAGTATATCGCCGATTGGCGTAATAAGCAATAAATAAATTTAAAAAAATATAGGAGGGATCAATTTGTCAGTATGAATGTTTTATGGTGAATTTTAGGGTAGCTCAATCAATTCGGGAATTGGATACATACAAACTTTTGAGATAAATTTTGGAATAAGAATTTGCACATGTTTAACTAAAGAAAATATTTTGAATTGTCAATCTACAAATACGTTGATTCGCTCTAATGCAGTTAAAGTGAAAATTGTTTCTGAAATGTTACGTACTGAGGAATTTGGTTTCAATAAAAAACGAAAGTGGTGAAATTCATAAGTCCGTTATTAATAAAATGAACACCAAAGAATTGTTTTCGTTACGTAGATATTGAGGTACATCAAACATGCACAATCCCCAATTAGTTCAAGTCTAGAGCTCAGTATTCTCTGAGGAACTTTCGATTGTGATTGAATTCGAATTATTTAAGAATCGGATATCAAGTGAAATGAAATTCATGGAAGTTTTAGTGGGTTTTTTCACTTCTAGAGCCGATTAGAATTTGAGGTTGAATTTTCGACATGCAGAAAATGTAGAAAATTTGTGAAATTATAAATAAATTCGAGTATTGCGAGTGATAAAAAAAAATGGGCAAATTCTATGACTCATAGCTTTAGCGAAGTTCCAAAATTTTTGAAAATACACAAATTTGTAAAATAATAGGCAGGACATTTGCATCGTGGGGATTTTAAGTAAATTTCTTTTTCAAAATTTTGTGCCTCTTCGCAAAACGCAAAACAGTTTTTGGTTTTTGTTTTTTGCCCTGAGAGAACATTTTTTTCGTTACCTCCATTTAATTTATAAGGGTCAAAAAGTCTCGTACTAATTTTCACTATTCTTTCCCATTCCAGAACACAAATCCAAAAGGAGGATGATCTGTGACTCGTGAAATTAGGTAAAGTAATCATATAAAATACAGTAATACAGTACTAAAATACTAGCTTCAATAAAACCGGCTCTTGATTATGTCACACTCACCTGGCATCCTAGTATGGTATTAAACATATACATATACCATATATATACTTACTATATCTATATACTAGGTGTATATAAAATATAAGATGTTAGCGATGAGAGCACCCGATTGCAATGATAGGACTTCAGGGAATCAAATCATAATGAGATCTAAACTACGTTAAGATGATTCGTTCACAGCGAAAACAATATCTTTAGTAAGTGTCCGAATTTCTGTATCCTTTTTAGATGGAGGGATCTAAGCATTTAGAGCCATCGGAAAAATGTATTCAAGGAACATCTCAAATTTAGATACTTGTGTTTTCTGTGCCGACGCCGGACAATTCTGATCGTGTAACTTCTTGATGAGAAATCGTTCCCTGATGGACCCATTGATTTCAACTTGATTTGGGGGATCGACTTGTGCGCGCACTTGATCACTACTTGATCGCTGGTCTACTGAGAAAATATATATGTGGGTCACAAAGTAATTTATTTCGGGATTCTCAATATATATTAACTTTTTGATGTTTTTTGCTTTTTTTCATTTTTTTCGGTGGAAATGTTTGCCTGTCAAGTCGCGCTCACCTGTCGATCAATTCTCCATGAAGGTTGATCGAATAAGCAGTCAGTTAGCGAACACCTAATACTCAGCCGTACGCACAAATTGTTCCTCTCTCATCCGCAATCAAGGAGCAATCGATAGATCCGTCAGGGTTGGAGATAAATTTTGACTATATACCATTACGGATACACAAATCGGCTGGCTAGACTCGTTGAAAATGCTCCGGACATATTTTGAATGCCTTGAAACATATATGTCTGATTGGAAATAGTATATTACACCATAAGGGCAGAAAGTATGAAATTCCTGCACTGCGCGCGATGATGCCCGAGGCGAAGCCGAGGGCATCATGGCGCGCAGTTCAGGGCTTTCAAACTTCTGCCCGTGTGGTGTATACTATTTTTCTTTATAGCCGGTCGAAAGTACGAAAATTCATAATTTGTGTTATAGATACTGATGCCTGCCCCGACATTTGCAGCACGAGCGAAGCGAGTGCTGCTGGTCGGGGGCAGGCATAACATAAAAAAGAAATGTCATCCCATTTGAACACTGCAGATTTTTTCGGCTTGTAACCTTTGGAATTATTTTTTATCATAATTTTCAAATTTTGAAATTTGCTAATATCGACATTATCTCTCGTGTTCAATGTTTTTTTCAGCATCGACCGAATGCTCCACAGTGTTGAAGGTCTCAGCTTCTTACTCAAGTCTTTGAAATATATCACTAAATTAGCTTCATCTGACTGTGACAAAGAATTTTGATGTTCCATTTGCCATTTTTTATAAGTATCGTAAACTAATTTATAGCGATCAGCTGACTTCTTTGGCAATGTTTCTGTCTCGATTATCAATCGTGCTTCTGCATCAAAATCCCTCAGAAGCTCCTCCTCGTCCATCGACTCATCACTGGACGTCATTGCCTTAATTAATATTTTTTTTTATATTTCATTAATTGCAAAGAAGTCGTTTTGAGGTTACATTTGACATTATCGTAGATAGGTGATGACTAGTGACTGACAGCAGTCCCACGCACCGATGCGCGGAAAAAAAAATTTCGTCCCGCTGTTGTAGATGGCGTACGCGTCGTTTCATCGATGCACGAATCTTAGACTTTCTGCTTCGAAATCGATGACGAATATACGTACTTTCGACCGAGGTATAAAGAAATAGTAGATTACATACCTAGGCCAGCAAAGTAAGGAATGGCTCAGATCACATTTAGTTGTTGGCCGAGGCGAAGCCGAGGTCGACAATAATGTGATCTGAGGCTTTCTTACTTGCTGGCCGAGGTGTGTATACTATTTTTCTGCTCGACGAAGCCGGAAAGCGGTAACTTCGTTTAGCGCAGCGGCCCGAAAGTTACCGCTTTCTGGCCGAAGGGCAGAAAAAGTTATTTTTAATTTTCGAGAGGAAAACACTAACTTTCCCTAGTGGGAAGTTAATAATGACACTGGAATAGATTTGCAATTTGCATTAAAATGATCGTCATTATGGGGAACGCAGTTAAAAAGTTGTTACCGTTTCGGATAATCGTGCTCCACTCTGATGTCCCTGCGGTATTACTCAAAATGTTTCCTTCCAATTGAATAACTGGGGATGTGGTGTGGTATTAGCCATAATTCATGATTTCAGAGAGACTAGCTTGGTTCAGTATGAATAGGTCTGCACGATGCGACCATAAAATAATAGTACGGGAATCATGTTAATAAAAAATTTCAAGCCAACCTATTTGGCACGATTTTGCATTGGCAAGCGAGTTTGCATTACGCCCTGCATTCAACTCCCTTTTTTTCGGAAACTGTTATAGATTGCCTTATATTTCAGCTGAATGATTCACAGAATCATGAAAAGAATCATTCAAAGAATGATGAAAGAATATTTTCAATTTGAAGTGTCTTCTTCTATCTCGTCCATCTGAACACATCGACCTGAGTCAAACTTACTAATTGCAAAGAGTTTTATGTAGCCTCAATGTGTTTTACTCATAACCGGCTTGCTTGTCACCGAAAAATATGCCGGTTTTGTATCGTTGCAAAATTCTTTCGTTTAAAAAAAGAATTTCTTTTCTTCTGTTCCAAATGCTCCAAAAATTGGAGAAAAGCGTCTGTGTAGTACCTAGGTAGGTTTTCCAAAAATCCGAAAATTGAACAGATGACATGCGAGCATTTCCTGTTCATCAATTCGATCACCGATTCACTACAAACAGAAAAAATATGTGTGAAGCGGCTGAAAGGGTGTAGAACGGGCTTGAGATAAAATGAAAGTGACTTCAATTGCGGCATTGGTGATACTACCTTTGCTAAAATCCATTCTGATACTTCATATAAGTTTCTCTATGGAGAAACAAGCGCGTCCACCATTTGCAGATACCATCGTGCAGTCTGCAAAACTCGATATTTGTCGGATATGGAAATTAACTTTGGGTGTTACTCTGGAAAACAGTGTCATTCTACAAAATTCCCGTAAAAGTTTGCGAATTACGAAGACTGGACATCTTGGAAAGTTTGCAAACAATGTTTCATTCCCCTGCCAATTCGCAGATATGAAATTTATGCTATTTTCGGAATAGATGCTTCAAAACAGATTCCTGAGAAATCAGTTTGTATTTTTCCACTACGGTCAATTCGTCCGATTTTTTTACGCCTGTGAAGTTCGGAAAAGTTGAACATAAACTTATAGTGATGATGCATGGTCTATATCTCTTATATGATTTCATAATTGCATGTTGTCGAGAGTGCTGATTTTGCATCTAATAACTATGAGTGGGAACGAAAAAAGTTCTATTTATTCATAACAATCTATTTTCTCGAAGTAAAATATGGAGCACAATGGGGATCCAAAAAGCCATTCCGAGGCATGGATTAGATGATATAATATGTCTTTATATCTGTCATAGTTCCAGTGGTTTCGTAGCAATACCGGAGAGAAATGGACTGAGCGGTGACCGTTCGCGCTTGCATAGCTTATACAAGCTAGGTCTCAAATCTTGATAGCTACGCAAAAGAAGCCGGCGGTCACGCGTACGCGGTTTCTCGTATCTCTTATCGTTGACTCATATTTTCATCTTGAAATTATATCACTACCAGTCACATTGCAGTGTAGGCCATTGAGCTTTGGAGTAGGCAAACAGATGATCCTTGCTGAAATGTTGATCAGATGTCCAGAAAATTCCCCTGAACGATCAAAAGTTATCAGAACGGATCTTTATGCGATATATTTAGCCCAATGCACTAAATTCGATAAATGAAAGATTCCAATATAGAGAGGATTGCAATCTAATCTACAAGTTACGAGTGGACCATGCCCTTCATGCATGGACTATTAAATCTGATGGAAAATCTTTATTCCCTTAATTCCATGTTTACGCTTCATAATGAATATCCATTACTCGATAGTCCATTCTCGCATCGATTATGAACACCTTGTTACGACAATGTACGTGTATCTGACGAGCTGATTGCTATGTTTGCCACATTGGGTTGGGGAATATTTGTTAGCCTTCACTGTTCGTTGAATTCACTAACCATGTGGTTACAAATACGTAGGAATTATTGATGGGGATTATTGTAGCTGACGAAGTGGTTTTCTTCATTATGCGGTGACAGGGGATTCATACGGCTGATTAAAAATGTTAGTCGCTTTACGAACGTTGCTGATATAGTTTCCACAGAGTCTTCATTTGCAATTAACTGTAAATAAATGTAAAAAAATTGAAGGTAATTTTTTCGGGGTAAAAACAATAATTTCCTCTATCGAGAAGTTAAAGATGATTATTTCGATCCATGACTTCACAGCGGCAGATTTAATGTCGAGAACAACCACCGGGAGCATGACGTATTGGTTCTAGGAGGCGGGAAGCTTATACTTTCGAAGTTGTCACTGCCAACAAATGAAAACTTTTTTTTATTTCCGAGCCAATTCGTCCCCGAATGCTTTCACCGGATCAAAACAATCTAATATGAGCGATGGTGTCGACAGATGATATCGCATGCAAAAAGCTGCGCCCTGTTTTGTGACATCTTTATAGGCTTTAGGGCTTATGAACTTATGAACTATATCTATTAATGGATTTTTTCTTCAATTTGTCGTGCAAGTTTCGTATTCTTCCAATTTTTCAATTTTTAATTCGTACCAACTTCCATGATTTTCACGATTTCGGAGCCCTTCTTGGTCTTGATAAGTCACGCATGTCTTAGATGGCCCTTTGAAATTGGTGGTATTGCAATACCATTAATGAGATCTTTCACCTGAGAAAGTTGATTTTCAAATCCTTTAATTGCCCATCATGACGAAATGAAAATTGATTTCATAATCGCACATTTTTCATTCTTATGAATAATTTTCCAGCTCGAATTTCTCCTGATGTTGAGCGCCCATCAACTCTGAATCGCCGAGCACTCATCCATTTTTGCATGCATGTCTGATCGCGTTGCTTTCACTCCTATTATCCAAACTTGGCTGAAGCGAAGGAAAAAAAAGACATAAAAAAGTGAATTATTCTTTCTAAAAGGCTCGTCCCGAAAGTGCATGGTAAGAAGAAGCATTGCTTTTCACCGTGCCGTCATGTGGAGACGACTGGTGGGTCATGGTACAGTAACGTGTCCTGTTAAGACTAACGCAAGTTGCAAATGTAGTGCGGATTTTCCGGTATGCATTCTCACATACTTCTGTGGGAAAAAAAAACTAAAACGACTAATAATGATATATTACAACTAATTGGTGGAAATTGTAGGCCTTGCTTAAATGATGATGAGCGTGAGGCTGCGCAGCGTGCGGAATTTTGCTTCACCACTTTGACACCGTTGTGTCTCTCCAGTAACATCCTCTTTTCATCCGGTGCACGAGTAAGGAGCTTGGATGATTTTTCGACGAATCCTCTGCTACAAAATTCAAGTCCAATGTTTCGTCTTATCGGTTACTCCCTCAAGTATAAATTGGCAAAACTTAGTTTACGGAGGGAGGGCGCTCCAGAGCTCAGTAGGTAATGTTCCTAATGAGTGATGAGGGAAACCATTATTTCTGAGTAATTATAATGTTTCGTGTTCTAGGACATATCAAATTACATTTACCATTACAAACAAAAGTTCATACTTTGAAGTTATAGAGCATTTTATGTTTAAGGGGTTAAGTGGGTCTTCAAAAAATCGATTTTTTTCCATTTTTTTATTCGATTGTACAACTCATTAGAAATATTGTCTGCAAATTTCAAGTCGATCCGAGAATGATCGACGATTCCATGTACGTTGAAGAAAAAAATATTTTTCTCGGTTTTATTCCTTTCAAACACTTTAAACGCGTTTTTCTCAAAACTACTTTTTTGAAGTCGGTAGTTGAAATTTGTCGAAAACTAATGAACCGATCGACTTTGCACACGTTTTTTACATATGTTTGACTTGTGCTTGAACGAAGGATTTTTTTTTTCGTCGCGTGCAACTGGCCGTATACAGGTCAATACGTGGCCAAATTTAGTGCCAGAAACACATTTTTTGCGAAAAACGATACCAAAAATTCAATTTTCAAGTTTTTGAAAAATCCTTCGTTCAAGCACAAGCTATACTCACCTACTAAAAGAAAAACTTTGTATTTTTGATTTCCGATAAAAAATGACGGAGAAAAAGTCACTACGGCGAAGACACTTTTTTTACACTAAAGGCGCTGTCAACGGATGAATTTATAATATTTTTTAATGAAATTAAATTCATATGTTCTTTGAACCATATACATTTACATGTAACAATTAATAACTATATTACTAATGTTGAGTCTTCCCAAAAAAATCGAGAAAAACAGCCTTTTTTGGCCTGCAAGACCCACTTAACCCCTGAACTTGGGGATGGGGGAAGCTATTGATTTGCCCACGACAATGAAAATTTCCCAGGAACACGGGTACCAATCACGGACCCAGGCTCAATGATGGTACAATCGAAATTCTCATTTTTTCGGAAAATTCGCCCATTTTTTTTATTGTCCCTTTCTTGGGGATTTTCCATTTTTTTCCCTAAAATCGTTCAGGGTAACTTTCTATGCAGACCTACCACACCAATTGTCTTGAAGCATGGAATCAATTAATAGGAAAAAAAATTCCGTGAGAAATTGATCATTCTCAGTATATAGAGAATGGAAGATATGATTTACTCGGCTTCTGAGAACACTGTGATTCACTACCTGTGTAAAATTACAGAGGACGGTTCGCTTCGTATAACTTAACACGTGGTGATTAATCGGAGATCATTGAAATTAAGTGGGAATATTTTTCATCTCACTATTTGACAAACTGTAGTTTTACCCACGTGGTTCAGAGGGGTCACAATATAGGGATTGTGTATGATACCAACAAATTTTGAAACTTCCTGAGATACACGCAATTCCTCTACCTAGAACCGTGGATAAATTGATTTGACAATTTTTAGACCAATCGACATTCGACGAACCGTACTAGCCGCCCCGAGGCTATATTTCTAGTAAATATGGTAACTAACTACTTCAAATAATTTATGGAAGGAGCTCTGCGCGAATTCCTCTGGGATTTCTTGATTGTCTCCCTTAAATCATACCTTTTATCGTTTTTTTTAAATATGCCATTTTCATAACTATATACTCAACCACAAAATTTGGCTTATCTGCGTGTGACATTTCGATGATTCAACTTCCCCCCCCCCCCCCCTTAGAATCCGGATCTATTCCTATTCAAACCGCTTCGAAATGATACTGATAAATGTATCTAGGCTACAGAGCTAAAGAGACGTAAGGGTCACTTTCGTTTTTGAAGGGCGATCACTTTTCAAAAGTTTTTCAGTTTCAAAAGTTCATGATGACTATATAGTAAAAGACCCAGTAAAGGAGGTTTGCTGTTGTTCACTAATATACACCCAAATTTATTATTTATGATTTTTGAATTAAGAATCAGGTGACTTAAATCATGAAACACTTCACTCTTCAATCAACATTTTTTTCCGTGATGCATAGAACATCCTTGACTACTTTCTAGTGCTTCTCTATGTCGAATTGATTATGTCTGACGCTTAGATTTATGAATCACTGCACCCTACTCTTTGAGTTAGCAACCACTAAAATCTTGTATCCTCAATTTTCCACCTGTGTCACACACTAATTTATGCATAGCAATTCCCTGTGGCTTGTGCCAAATGTCAAGATTGCTAATTGAGTATAATTTGCTTTCATATAGAAATTCGCCTGCAGCATCTATCTCTAGGCTGACAAAATAGCGTGTGTTTAAAACTAAGTAATGAGACATGCAATGTGCATGAAATCGGGAAATTTTGCCCATTAAAATTATTAAAATACTCAAATGTGAATGTTCTGATTAAGAAAGCAGTAAACGTCAATTATTAAGTCAATTATTTGTGCTAGGAGCACAGATTCTTTATAGATTTTAATATCCATTTCTCATGTGCTAACGAAAGATTTCCCATAGTCAATCTCATAACGAGCAATAGCTATTTCAGTACTGAAATGGTAGAACCGGGTGAATAACCGCAACATGAGCAGACATGCCCAAAAATAAAATGTTTAGTTAGCCTTTCATTGTTTGCCTAAAGTTCTATTTCAAAGTGGTTGGCAAGATTGTAAATTCGGATTGTTATAATTTTTTTTTTATAAAGTCAAGAAATACGCAATTATTTTACAAAACTAAAATTTTTTTGATACTGTAAAATCACATATCGTTCATTTTTTCTTATAAGAAAAAAAGAAAAAACCTTCTGGGGAAAAAATGAAATGGTAGAAGATTTTCTTGCCTTTTTTGCAAAGCAGATGATCAAATAACGCTGTATTTATAAAATTGTACTATAGCGTTAGCTGATGTCCCCTTGCGTGACATAACGCACCACTCCACACTCCAAGGATAAACTCCGTTTGAATAATTCAATATTTGCTCGTGCAACAGATTCATACTTCGCCAGTGTAATTGCCTGCCTCCTTCAGACGCCCGTATTAATTCACAGGCGTTATCAAGGAAATAGTATGATGCCTCAAAGCCAAGGATTTGCACTGAATTTCAACACAGTCCAACTGTCGTTATTACTGTATATTTACAGTGACTGGAGATATTAACCAGCCGATATGAATGCCTCGATGCCTCTGTTAATCGCAGGTGGCAAAAAATATGCACAATTACGATGAATAAACAGGGGTGAAACATGCCAAAGAACCATCAAAGCACATATAATTAAATTTGAATGTAATCATTCTCGTGTTGTGCACCGGTATACTCAGCTATCTCAATCGTTTGAAGAAGAGTGACGAACCCTCCGAGTGCATTGACGTCATTGAATATCTAATGGAACAGAAGACAATTTCAATGACTCCCTCTGCTCATAGAAACCAGGGGAGTATTTTAAGCGAAAAAATCGTGTGTGTGTGTTTTTTTTGTCTCCGTCCCTCTCATTTGTACGCCCCGGGTAGCGGCCGTTTACGCATTCCTTCAGGGGGCGTACCGGACGCCCACCCATGCGGCTGGGGCCGACTTTCGCCATTTTAGGTCATCGTATTTCTAAACACAGGGTAAACCTCCAGAAACCCCTGTGCTACGATGGCCGGCGCCTATGATGGAACCCACCCTCCCCCCCTCCTGGATCGGGTTAGGTTCCCGCTCGGCCGGGCGGTCTCATTTTATGGGCACCGCCGATAGTACACACGGAACGTTCCTGCATCGGTCGGAATCTATGAGAAAATATTTTTGAAAAATATTTTCCGGCAGCCGGGCGCTAACCTAGGACCTTTGGAGTGGTAGGAGGATACTCTACCACTACGTCAAAGTCCCGACTGTGTGTGTAGTTTTATCTCCCCACGGTTGGGGCTCTTGAGCATTCCTTCAGAAGGGAGTATTGGAGGCTATGTGTGGCTGGGGCTGACTCTCGCCATGTAAGCCATTATATTTTTAAAGACAGGGTAAACCTCCGGAAACCTCTATGCTAGGATGGCGGGCGCCCATGATGGAAGGCACTCCTCCCCCCGCGTCGGGGTAATTTAACATAGTAGTAAGATACCCTACCCACTACACCAACGCCTCGACACTCTGTGTGTGTTTGTCACGGGGTACTTATGCACACATACGAATATCTTGTCGAAAATTGCGTAGCAATATTTCGAATATTGTGAAACGCCGAGATCTACTGTTCATGTCAGAAATAACCTCAATAAAATTGATTTGTTGTATCAGTGTACTTGACGGAGAATGATGGAATGGCACATTGCATTGATGTAATTTCCAAACCATATCTGACCAAACAATAGACACTCGAAATAATCGACTCTTGAATGGCTTTGGTGTAGTGAACACTTGTCATGCGTGATATCATGTTTTGTGCTTGAGATGTTTATTCTAGGTGAATTTATTCCCTACTTACCTTTGTAATCATGTACCGTACTGAATGCAAGAGGCGGAGTGAATAGACCGTCGAACACCTACACCAATATGGAGTTTCGTAATGAGAGATGAACTCTTTTCAGACAAATTGGGCTCTTAGTTTAGCAGCTCGTGGGCTTCTTTGACAACTTTCACATTCAAGCTTAGGTCTGTAGAATTAGTTTTTATTTTTTCAAGTTGAATAGATTCATGCAGCAGTTCATAATTAAGCATGTTGTTCTACATCCTTTCATTCAGTTTCCGCTACATTTCCGGGCCACCCGATTTTGACAAAATTAAAATCATTTACGAAACTAATTAAGAAGTCACTACAAAATCGCTAGCTTATTATAATTGACTTATTTGACATAAGCTCTTATGGGGTAATCATGAGAATGAAAGATGAAAAATCAGCATAATGAAAAACCCACCATTTTTTTCTGCTTTAATTGCTAAATTGATTTACCGTGACCTAACATAAGTGCAATATGAATTTTTCAAACACGTTTCCGGTGTAATTACGGAAGAATTATTCATAATAGCCCTACTAGTGTTGGACACCCTTCGTGAACACAACTCTACGTGTGATTAATGTTGTATGCATATAGGTCCAAAAATCTGTAATGGAATCTTCGTAATTGTACGCTACTTTAGTCATATATATTGGCATTTAATCCTTCCGAACTCGTTTTTTTTTAACACAAGAAAAATTAAAACAATAAAACGGTGAAGCGGCACGTCGCCGCCCGGCGCGAGCGGTAGAGTGCAGTGAATTTTGGAGCCGTTCTCAAGTTTTGCATTTGAGTTACACACTCAAATTCATCCGTGAACAGCTCAGCGCTGGATCTTACGTTCCAGAAAGTATGGGCGGCATCGTGCTCGCAAGTTCAGGACGGTTGAGAGAGACATTATAATTTTCACATGAACCCCTTTTTGCTGTACAAAAGGTCTATATTAAAGGGATGTCCACTCGATTTGGTTAAAAGGGGATTCCGCAAAGTCTTGTAGCATAACATTGCCTGCATTTTTTTTTTCATTTGGATATATCCTTTTATCACCATGAACTAACGCACATTCTTTCCACAATCAGACTTTACAGGCCAAGTTGGACATTTATGACAACTCTGGGATTATCACAACAATGGGATAATCCCATCCATGTTCTACTAACGTTGCATACATCTATTGTATGCACGATGTGGTAGATGAATTTCTTTGAACGAATGTGCGTGATAAAACTACATTGGTCTCCGTTGTTTACTTAGTTTTCCACACAGAGAGACTTCAAATAGCATCGACTTGCGCAGATGCTACCAATTTCGTTTGATTTACGATGATAAGAAAATAGAAAAGGAAGATTTGATGAGCGTCATATACATAAATAACGGTAATTAATTATGTAAAAGAAAAATACGGAGAATATTTCTTATCATAAAGAATTTTATTACTGGTGGTTCCCATAGAAGGAGAACGCCAAGCCGGACGGGAACCCAACCTTACGCGGGGTTGATGTGTGGGGTCTAAATAACTTCCTCTAACAGATAAATGGAACCCGCAGAAAAAAATTACCTTTTTTGTACATAATTCGCTTGTGTGTCCTAAAAATTGAAGTGCAATCGGATATTCTTCCAGGCTCTATCCCGTTTTACTTCATAGAGAACTTGGCAACTTTGAATTAAACGAAATGGCTAATTGAAACAAATTTTCATCAACAGGTTGTCCGAGAGGGTTTGATAAACGGTGAACATCGGTATCCGCAGTAATGCCAACCTATCACAATGCAAGTGGTGGTTATCCAAATGTATCAGCGCCAACCCGACAGGGGAAGGTCGATGGAAACCAGAATCATCACACAATATCATCAAACGTAACAGCCCATTCCATAATACAAAACGCAATTCAGTCATTGCAATCGATTCAATCGATGCACTCGACGATACCTTCGCTACCTAACAACCTCACTGGATCCAATAATATGCTGCCGCATCCAGTTTCACCAATTATGACGACGCATTCGTCTGTCACATCGCAGAATGTACAAACACACATGAGTCCTGTTACTTCACCAGTTATTTTAACACCAAATGCCGTAGCCAATCCAAGTAACTTAACAGCATTGTCAGCTAGTACGAGACACGAAGTTAAACTTAATGCTATGCCGTAAGTTCTTAATTTAGGTTAAGAACTTTTAAGTTAAGAATTTGGGTTAAGAATTAATGGGACGTGCGGGTGCCCCTGCAACCACAGGATTTTTCTTTTTACTTTGAAAATTTCGGGCATTTTTATTGATTTTCCAATTTTGAGATATCGACGTTGAATGTTTTTTTTTTTTCGTTGAATGTTGGAAGAAAACTATATTCAATTTTGACTGCAAAATGCTCGGATCATAATAACGTTAGAATATCATCAAAGTTTTAAAATTAATCAACCTCCAAGAGTTTCATCAATAGTGGATGAGGAAACTTTAGTGCACCCAAGTTTTGCCATTAAATTTTCGATAATTCTCATTGAATTAGAATGGAGTTTCTCATATTTCGAGGACATTTTCCAACTTTGATTCTCACTGCATATCCGTCGAAATTCGTTATGAACTTTGATTAAATCCTCAAATTTCAGCATTTACGGGATTGCTATTTGTCGGTTTTTCACCTAATTATTATCTCAAATTGTATTCGCTCAAAATATGTCTTTTTCTCCATTCAAAGCTGCTCAAATTTCGTGTTAAACATTTTCACATTCAACTACGTTGTGATTAATTATTTCGCCGTAAAAATCGTTTGGGACATCCTGTACACATCTCCATTAGGCATGTAATTCGTTCAATCACTCACCACCGATGATTAACCCTGCATTACCTTTTCAGATGGTTTCATGGGAAAATATCAAGAGAAACAGCGGAAAGACTTTTGCGGCCCCGTGAGGACGGTCTGTTCCTAGTCAGAGAATCGACGAATTTCCCAGGTGATTACACGCTGTGCGTGTGTTTCCAGGGAAGAGTTCAGCATTATCGAGTGAAATACAAAAATAATCAACTAACCATTGACGACGAGGAATTTTTTGAGAACCTAGCATTGCTGGTAGAGCATTACGAGCAGGATGCAGATGGCTTATGCACACAATTGACAAAGTCTCTGCCAAAACAGGGAAAGCAAGATTTCTGCGTGGATCCAAAAGCCTTCATTGAAGCTGGCTGGGTCATTCAGACCCATGAACTTGAACTACGGGAGTGCATAGGGAAAGGAGAATTCGGTGATGTTTTACTCGGTGTTTATCGGGGTGAACGTGTGGCTGTTAAAATGCTGAAGGACAATAGTGAAGCAGCACAGAGGTTTCTTGCTGAAGCGAGTTTAATGACATCGCTTATACATGACAATCTGGTTAAACTACTTGGTCTTGTATTTAATAATCAACACATGTACCTGGTTACTGAATACATGAGCAAAGGATCTCTAGTTGATTATTTAAGATCAAGGGGAAGATTACATGTTACCAAAAAGGATCAGATTAATTTTGCATTGTAAGTTTTTTTAAGGATATTCAACACGTATAGTCAAAACAAAAGTTTATGACCCTTTCTATAATTCGTTATATTTATCGCCAATAATTTTCCATCAATATTTCAATGTCTTAATTAGTTGAAGCCATAGAAAATTATTATATTGTATTTGATTTTGCGAATCAATATTATATTGTTTAAACAAATTATTCAAAAAAAAATTTAGTCAATCGTCATGAAATTTTTACAATCGTTCTATATCTGCTTCAATAGTAAATTTTCAGAATTTCAACAAATTTTTATATTTTGAATTGTATTTATAGAAATTTTTATTTTTCCCATAAGACGCCGTGTTAATTGAGAACTTTGATAATTAATAACTACAAAACGGTGTTGTGAATCAATCTCAAATTTCATACAGGCATCTGTTACCGCTTCAAAAACATTATATCAAAATATCAAGCAATTCTTATCTCTTCGCCAATATAGGCCGAATATCCTTAATGATTATCTAGTATATATGATTGAGAAAATGTTTACGCTTTTCAATGAAAGTAGTATACGCTCTACCACACGAAATTATGTGTCTCGTTTGACTGCCGTATTTTTTGGTAGTTAATCACGATGTAGAAATGGTTTGAGCGAAACGTGAAAAATGGCAAATTTCAAGAAAATATTAGGACAGAAAGAATTTACAAAAATGCGACTGTTTCTCCCCCATAGTAATGCACAGTAATGAAATGACTTCTACATTATTTCAGCGACACGTGTGCTGGAATGGCCTATTTAGAATCACGACACGTTGTCCATCGAGATTTAGCGGCCAGGAACGTTCTTGTAGCTGAGGACAATTCTGCTAAGGTGTCGGACTTTGGGTTAGCAAGAGACGAAAACTTTTCACTGGATGGGGGAAAACTACCAATCAAGTGGACAGCACCAGAGGCTCTAAAACAAAACGTAAATAATCTTTATCGTTTACCAGAAGTCAAGAAAAAGCTGTTTACAGATCTGACTTAAGGAACGACGTCTTTGGCAGTTTGTTTAAGATCTTCATTCATTTACGTTCACGCCAATTACCTTTGTACATTAAAAAAAATAATAATAATTAGTTCCTATCATTTTCAACAAATAACAGAAAAAACCAAAATAGTACATGATAAAATCTTATAAAAGATCAAAGGTAAAACTCGAAGATAGAGAAACAATAGACACAAGTACACCATGATAGTCACTTATGAACTGACTGTTCGTAATTATACTTTCTACAGTATATGAGATAAATGAGCTATATGAGTCACTAAAAAAGGTCAGTTGTATACAATAGTCGTTTTATCAGTTATATTTCTCCATTAATGTATCGTGAAAAATGGAAATCAAGGGGGTGTAGGTATAATCCGCGTCTATGTATTTTTATTATCTACTCATAGATATTGTCAAGTCCAAAATTGTACAAAAAAATGGTAATTTTTTTCTCAATTGCCTGGTCTCAATTGACGGCAATAGTGCACTGAACGAGGGTGACCCCAGGGGGTTTACAAAAAATACCTCGGTTATTAATGGGGAATGGGGCTAATGATTGTCGATTAAATGAGCAATTGAATTGTTGTCAATACTATTTTTCAAATCCCTTGAAAATGAAAGTGACGTTACCATACACGGTAGCCCCACCCACTGGGTGGTTTCATGAGAAGACGAGGCTTAAACTGGGTTAGGGTCGATCGGTGAGGAATCTCAGCATTCGCCTTGATATCTCGAGCTCATCTCCTCTTTCAAGGCGCTCAAAAATTGTCATTTTGAACTAATCATTATTGACGAAATATTGGGACAAAACTTTCTGTTTCCAATATTTCGACTAATCTTAGGTCATATAGGGTGAACAAATGGAAGCAAAAAAATGGGTGAGTTCCCTATTTTGATTCAAGAAAAAAAGTTTCAAAGAAGTTGAAAAAAAGTCAACAGGCTTTCTATTTTTTTTCGGTTTAAATGAAAAACGAAAAACAAATGTTGAGCCCCTGTTGATCTTTCAGATCTGCATTCCGCAAAGACGTATCGATTGCGTCATGTCGGAACACAGTTAGATAATTGGGTCGTGAAAAGTCCAGGTGATTCAATGTGATTCAATGTAATGCTACTGATACTAACACACACAGAGACCCCTCCTTGAAAATGTGTCAGAACCATTTTCACATTCGAGAATAGTGAAAATGTCATAGTTGAGAGACATTCAATTTTTTCGGTGATTCCTTAGAGTGGGAAGTTAAAAATTTTAGAAGTATTTTGCAATGTAATAGTTGGTGCCATTAACTTATTTTTATCATTTCAGAAATTCTCCAATAAATCCGACATGTGGAGTTTTGGAATTTTGCTATGGGAGATATATTCCTTTGGTCGAGTACCTTACCCAAGAATAGTACGTATTATTTGATCATTGTTGAAATAATAAAAAGGATTATTAGCGCATAAAGGAATGGGGTGTAATAATTCATTAAATTCTCAGCCATTGGCAGATGTCGTTAAGTGCGTAGAGAAAGGATATAAAATGGAACCACCGGATGGATGCCCTTCTGAAGTTTATGACATAATGAAACAGGTAAGAACTGCTTCGCTATATTTTCCATTGGAACGTTTAAAGTATGAATTAGGGGAAAATTTCTATTCATCAATAACACACACCTTTGTTTTTATGTTTAAAACAGGCTTGGGATTTACAACCGGAGAAGAGACCATCGTTTCACGATATTAATGTTAAACTCGGTTTTCTTAAGACTGAGTACACCAAATATGCACATTGAACGAAGCTACTTATCCCATATGGGCTTTTTTATTATGCAGAAAACGACATACGAGCACTTTGTCCTCTGTAATATTTCGAAGGAACGGGAGAATATATTCTTAACAAATTGGAACATTATTATGGCTCCAATGGAGCTTTCTTTAGGAAAAATCAGGCGTAGGCATCTATGCAAGATGTGAAACTTTAATTTCAATGTTTGAGAATTCTAAAACTTGGGATTCTTGATATTTTTGAATTTTTGAAATTTTCTATTTTTTTTAGAATTGTTAAATATTTAAAAACGTTCTATCAATAACTTTTTAGTTCTTAAGTTTTTGGTATTTTCGAAATTTTTCAAAAATTATGAAAATTTTGAAACCCTTAACAGAAAGTTCTGAAACTTTGGAAGTTTTTGGAAGTTTTTGAGTTCCTAAATTCTTTAAGATTTTTGAAATGTTCAAAAAGTTCCACTTTAGAAAGCCGGAAATTGTCTGTTAAATTTTCAAGGACCTATTTTGTTCACCAAATTGCGCATAAATTTAATATGGCAATGGGAGGTGTGTCCGCTAAAGTAATTCCTCATTTTCATAATTTATGTATAAAACAGTAATATATTCGACAACCACGTTACCTATGTCAATTGTGCCTTTGTTCAAGTAGACAATTTTTTTAAGCAGAGAATAATGAAATTTGTATTTAACGAAATTTGATGAAAACCCCACAAGACTGGTGACTCAATGTTCGAAATTATTCCATTAACAATTTTTCAAGTAACAAAACAATGACTGTCAGACATGGTATTAAAATAACAAAAGCTTTGGAAAGAAAAATTTGTCATTTTTGCAAAAAAAATTATATCATCACACAAGACTGTTTGGATCTTATGGTTTTGTGTTGACCACATTTTTGCCAATTGCATGGTTAGGTTTTTATGGGAAAATTTTCCTCGTAATGTATACAATGTGTGATGATACCTAGAGCACAAGATACAATCCTTCAAATCTATGCACAAGAAAAGTAGTTTTAATCACTTAAAATTCACTTAAGACATAGAAAAATTGATAAGTAGCTTAGTCTCATGCTCAAAAGTCGTTTGTATTATCTGGTTCCATGCGTTATGATCCTCGGACGAAATATCCGCAAATCCGATAAAATTATCCACGTATTGACCACTTACCACATTATCTATCCTAAATCATGGAGTACTAATGAGGTAATTCAAATTAAATCCGATGATATAAGCCGTTGATAAAGGTTACATTGTCCTGGAGACACACTCCTTCAACTACCTAATTTGTATCACCGAAAATTTGTGTTTTCGATTCTTCAGACATTTTAAAAATTAAACCAAAAATATTTTTTGTGGATTTTTATGAATTAATGAAATTCTCAATTTCAATCATGTAAATATAATCAAGTCATTAGTCTAGCAACATGGACTGGAATCTCAATGGCTTAAATAAAGACTCGCAATTAGTGTGACACAGGGCTCACGACGAGAACGTGACTGATATTAAGACCGGAAGCGGTTCTCTGAATAAAATGTTGAATATATAGAAATGTATGTAACTCTCTTTTCGATCTGAGGTGTGCTCTGAACAAGAAGGTAGGAAGTAAAAACAAACATTCATCTGAAGCTTCATAGAACACATCTCAAGAAATGACTTCCAATCCGGCAGCAGTTTTTCATATCCACAACTTTGACAGTTGACAGGTTGAAATTGACAGTTGTCAAACGTTGATTTATAAAAAAAAAACTACCTGCTACTGCTGATAAACGGTTGTCAAAAACTGACAAGTGTCAAAAGTTCAGACTGCCCAATTTTACACAACCGCCAATTTTTGACAACTGTCAATTTGTGGCGTTCATAAAATATCTAGAAACACAATTTCAGGTGTCTTCTAACGCTTGACAACTATCAAGCTTCGATATCTGCTATTTCTTGGTAACTACCAAGACCTGCCAAAAACTATCGGGGACAATTAGCAAGACATGACAAGCTTTTTGTCTTGTATAATAAGTTGAGAAATTAATTTGAAAACTAAATGTCTCCGGATCATGACGTATGGAATCACATTATATTATAATTTATATCATTACTCCAAGTAGATCTGTCACTTTGAACCCCACGGGTAAAAAGTAGAAAGTGAAAAAAATTGAACTTGTAAGTTTCATTTTTTTTTATCAAAGAATATGCAGTAGTTAGATTTGTAAGAGGTACTAAATTATTGAGTCTGCGGAGATGAATACTCCGATTGATCCCGAGGTAATGGAAATAATTATCAACAGTGTAAATTAACATGTAAATACTTTTGTACATAGCCTTAATTTTAATCCGGAATACGTGAAATTCCAGATGGAGGAGGAGAGGGAAAAAACGTTAAAAGTGATTAGAGATTTAATACAATTGTTCATATACTCGTTCAAACTTCTAAACCTACGTATAATGCATTTTGTCTGATAACAGACCGTGGAGAAAAAAAAACAGTTTCCAAGATACTTCGGGTATTTGCCTGGCCAGGATGATATTGAAAACGAAAAAGTGAATTTAGTGGCTAGCTGGTGAAATGAAGTTATTAGATTTTTTCGTGATTTCCTTGCAGCTTTCGTATTTTTCTTGGTGATGAATTTTCAAAAGATACCCCTAAAAAATTACGAGAAGAGAATAGAACTTTCGGTTGAAGGTTTGTAAGCTTCCAAATCTGTGAAATTTTACAAAATAATTCAATGTCTGATTTTTTGTTCATTTTTGTTTGACATTCAAAATTTCTCCAAATGTTTCAATGAATTTCCTTATCGAAAAATGTTAAAGTTGGGACAATTTTTGACGTTTTCAATGTGTACAAATTATTGAAATTTCTCAAAAGTGTTGTTTCTGGCATTCATAAACTTTTCGTAATTTTAAAAAAATTTCATTTTGAATTCTGCAACTTTTGAAATTTCTAATTTTGTTCAATTATAAAATTATCAATCTTTTCAAGAGGTGTAGCAATGGCAAATTCTTTGTCGAAGCGTCAAATTTGTGCCAATTCGATTTAGCACCAGTCACTAAGTCCATCTAAGAAATGCTTTAAGTTCTCGATCACAGATTGAATATTTTTCACTGACTTCTTTTATCATTAGATGAAAATGGACCTATTAATGTCATTAGTGCAGCTATGGTTTAAAATGCTTAATATACCAACGAGATATTCAATTCGAGTTTCACTCCTGCGAAATTTGAGCAAATGAAATGAATGAGAAAAAACAAATATGTAACTGTGACTCTGTGTTGCCATCGTCATTTAAATCTAGCCTTAGCTGTAGATGAATATGTAAATTGATACTTTGATATTAAATATTAAAAATGATAATCTTTAGGAACAAAAACACAAGTATTGTCCGAACAAAATTGTCAAGTATTTTTCGCTCCAGTGTTGATAGTATTTTTATCTCTATAACTGATATGATTTTATCGAAATTTACTTGTGTAACACAGAGTCCAAATTTTTTATATATTAAATATAAAGATATTTATTTTGGTATTAAAAAGCGCTGAGTAAAATGAGTAGAATGTTCCCGACTGCGTTTGGTTAATCGTAGAAAGGTGAAAAATTATTTTCATTTCATTCGTGAATTGTAATCCTCAATCCATTAGATTATAAGAAATTTAATATATATTAAAATCAAATTCCGCAAATATATAATTGAATTGAAGCAATAATCATATTGCATTTATGTAGTTTTCATTTAACTCCAACGAATATTTAATGGTTGACATCATTAACGTCGCCCCATTCCCTTGTCCCATCGGCTCATTGTGACCTCATTAATATCGCTCATTAATTTTTCGAATATCATGGGGCAACCCTGCATGAGGAGGACCCTCATAAATATGGAATTGCATCTTTAACAATCTCCATAATCGTTGACAGGGGAAATCATTTATATTCTACCGAGAAATAATGCAAGTACACAATTATGAAAAGTTTGACGGTTCTAGACGAAGATAAAAAAGAATCTGGTTACTAATGAGCGTTTATTTGTATCAAATAAATCGTCAATTGAACGTCAGGAAATTACAAAAAGTTGGAAACCCTGGAGGATAATTAAATGCATAATCTAAATTGAGCGCTAATTGTGCATCAGGTGCCTACTGTGGTAATTGTAGCGATATTTCGGGGATTTTATAGTCTCCACAAATCATTTCTCATTGTCGTTTATGCAGAACCGATGCAGAGCCTAATCTAATTCTGGGGGCAAATCATGTTGATATAGCATCGAGACATTCGTAGAGCAATCGTACGCTACATACAATTTGAACACAATAATACAAATGTGCATTATATTTTAATTTGTTATACGTACTAAGAACCTTCGGCTTCGCCTAAAATTGTAACATCCCAATTGCCGAAAAATTTTACTGCACGGCGTAGCGACAAAGCTTATTTTTCCTTAGTTAGTCCTCGTTCGAATCGTTAGCCAGCATTCGAATGACGGTAATCGCAATTTTATGACTCAGTCCGCTGACAGGTCTGAGCGCAGAATTGGTGCACCGTGAAGTACTCAAAACGTAATTCCTGTATTCTTAAAACGATAACCGTGAATTGCATTATAGTTTAACGATTCTTAACTGGGTTTCCGGATGTATAAAATCATATTATTTCGCGTATTATATCAGATATTCATGAGTGGTAAGACAAGTGATGAATAAAACGGTATTTCGTTATTGCTGCTCATTTTATTCTCTCCCCGAATGTTTTTCCTCTTCATCCCATCTCATTACGGATTTATTCATTCTCATTGAAATGGCTTTGCATTGAAATTGGCGTATTGCTCGAGACTTCAAATCGTTGCCCGCAAGTCTATGGAACTCAAAGGGAACCGATAAATTGCATCGAATGCTCGAGAAAATGTGCAATTAAGCAGATTTGCTTCTTGCCATGCTGAAAGTCCCTGCCACATCGAGAGCCTAAACTTGATTCGTATTTGGTTTCCGCTCATTATCCAGCATTTATTGGAATATGATTACTGCCATTCAGTTTACTTCAATCATTTTTGTCGTTTGGATTTCCGCTATTCAAATTGCATCACGTGGGACAACATAGGCGGGTTTCAACTGATGAAACATGTTGGATTCTGCAGTAAAAATTGAAACGAAGAAGTTCATCCATTTATCTCGAATTTATCGTAAGCCCGAGCAAAGTAAAATAATAAAAAAAAAGGGAATCAGAAAATACACGGCTAGACCGATTTCATTTTTTCTGCAAAATTCACGGCACACCAATTGTTGTCGCTACAGTCATCATTCAGCATTTTTACGTTGCCACACGCTCACGGGTTACGGCCTGAAGCGATGTATTGTGGCGGGGATCTTCGGCAGAGACATGTGTGTCGAGAAGGAGATCGAGCAGTCTCCTCCCTACTGATTGTTTTCCTCCCACCCTTTCTGTTCAATGTTCTAAGCACCGTTCCGACTCTAAGTTTGTTCGCCGCGATTTCGTAGTGAAAGCTTCACGGATTTTGGTTACTCTCCGATGAGATATGACTTTCGAAATTAACCCGTTTCCGCTTTTTGTAGGCACCCACTGCCTCTGCACTTTCGCTGCCCGAGCTTCCGGATTGCGCTCCCTTTGGAGGATTGCACGGAGTCTGGTAACACGCTTTCGTTGCGCCCTGAAATCCAGAGTCCACCACGGATTTGACATCCGGTAGTGCTTCTTTCGCGGCATATCGCAACTGCCCGTAAGTCTGAGGGCCTCTGGATATTCTGCTGCGTGGCTCTCCGTGTCAGGGGCTGAGGTCAATGCGGGGCTAGCCAGTCCGCCGGAGAACCCCTGGCGAACGGATCGATTACAGAATCGACTTGTGCAGTATGTTGATTAGTTTTTGAGTACAAGTTGATTCTGATTTGAAATAATCGACCCAGGATCGACTAAGTACCGGGTGGATTGCCGGTCGACTAGAATTTATTTTTTTCCCCAAATCAACTCACGATCCACCTAACACCAAGTCGATTGTCCAAAAAAATAAACGGGATGTGGGTATGACCCTCTACGGGTCGAACCAATAACTTCAGGATATCCACAATTTCCGTCCATGTCCCAAATTATTGACTTTATAAAGTTTCTGAAATTTCTAAATATTAAAAAAAATTATAATTCTTAATATGAAGTAGCTGGATAAACAATACAATTTGTTAAGAACAATTAACTATGGGTGTTGGCAAAAAAGTTATGGAACGTCAAATGTGAATTTTTACGTGTGAAACGACTTGCATTACACCCTTTGTTTCGTATCTCGAAGCGTTCTTGGGATAGAGCGATCTGAAAAATTGAATTTGTTAACAACTATCAACTATCGGTGTTAGCAAAAAAAGGTATCCAACCTGAAATATGTATTTTCGTGTGTGGAGCAACTTTCATTGACCAATTTGTTTCGTATCTTCAACCGTTCTCGCGCCGCTGCGATATAAACAATCTTTTTTGTTACTAACAATTAACTACGGGTGTTATCAAAAAAAGTCATAAAGCGTCAAATGTGTATTTCGTGGCGGGGAGCAACTTTCCTTCAACACTTTTTTTGAGTGCGCGAGGGCACTGTCGATGTACAGGATGGCCTCTCGTTGATTTCGCTCCACGGTTTCTCGATGACGACGCCTCGAAAATTATTTTACCACTTCTGCATGACGCGCCGGTCCTGGGTTTGTACGTGTGGCGTGGAGTTTGGAAACTCTAAAGAGAGTCACCAAAACACTGACATCAGCTGACCAGGGCGGACGGGTACCAAGGGTAAGATATGTAACGAGGCTCTGAAAATGAAGAAAAAAGGGGTAATTGAGGGGTCCGAGAAGTTTTCTGCCTTCCCAGCACGGATACCTGTCCCTGCCGACGCACTTCCCTGAAACAATGCGACCCGCGTCTTCTTACCACCTCCCCATGCTATAGGGGTTCGCACCCTATAGAGAGCTACTACTTATTTAGTCCGGTCAGTCTTATCGCCCGCACAGGAAGCGGCCAAAGCCTCTGCGCATCTTTCAGGTCTACTGTTTGTTAGTAGAGCACTGGGTATGCCAGTAAGTTGGAACGCTAACATGTAGAAGACCTGAAGGAAGGGGAAAGAAAACCTGAAATAATAGAGAGAGTGGGGTCCGATTAGTAAACTTCGTTCTGGGATCCTAATTGTGAATTGAGACGAGGGAACCTGAAACAAAGAGAGGAAACGGATTAATCAGGAGTTCAAGGATTTCATGCCGCCGATCTTCGTAGCTTCGTGCTGTGCGCTAAGAGTTAATCCCCTCGAATTCCTCAATGGGGGGGGGGGGGGGGGGGGGGGGGGGGGGGGGGGGGGGGGGGGGGGGGGGGGGAAATCAAACGATGAAACCGTTTTTTTGGGATTACAAAAACCCCGCGACCCATTCAACCCCCTTCATATTTATGTCTATCAAACCTTTCCGAATCCCCTTCACCCTCTAACTAGCTAACTCCTTCCCTACGGGGTACCAAACGATGAGACCCGCATATTTGGGCCTAACGAACCTTTGCCAATCCATTTCCCCCTCTAACTAGCTAACTCCTTTCTTAAGGGGTACTAAACGATAGTTCTACCAAACCTCGCCCAATCCATTCCACCCTCTAACTAGCGAACTACTTCTCTAGCGGGTACCAAACATTGGGACCCCATATTTGGGTCTACCAAATTCTTTGCAATTCACCCTCTCCTACCTAACTAGGCCTGCCCTAGGGAAGAAGTTAGCTAGTTAGGACGTGGAATGAGTTAGGAGGGTTGAATGTGAGGAAGTTCTCCATCATTTGGCTAGCTTTCAAATACTGAGTGACTTCTAAAAGCGTATTTTTTACGTACTTTTCGTAGCAAATATGTATTCACGTACTACAGTGGGTCCCATATCGTCAGGGATGGAATGGTCACAATTGAACGTTTTACGCTGAATGATGCATTCTTATATGTTAGGCCTGACTACTCCATTTACATTGTTCAACGAAAGTATTAGAGGAAGAGGGCCGAAGTTGTCGAACAGTAATGTCTTTCAACTCTTTTTTAACGCAAACTTTCATTTATAGAAGTTCCACCGACGGCTATGGCCGAGTGGTTAGAGCGCTGGCCTTTGGCACATGTGGTTCACGCATCGAGTCCCCGTTTGGGGACTCTCCGATTAGTATAGTAGAGTGCAATTGTCCAGCGTGCGAGTTCATAGGGATTCATAGTCGAACGGGGGCTTCGTCAAAGAAACGGCTGTACAAATTGAAGTTTTCCGTGGTTTTCCTTCAATTGTAGATTTCGGTAAACTTTGGTAGCTCCTTCGGATTTCAAGATATTCGGTAAAAATTAAGGGTGGAAGCGAATTTATTCATTTGTCCGTTACGAAAGGGTTGATAGCCATGGGTACATTAAATTATGATTAAACACCGATTCTGTCCTACTATCTGTGACTCAATTACTTATAGATTCTGCCACCATTGTCAGCTCAATGTTCACACCATAAATATTGTTCACGTTTAACCACATCAATTTATTATTGCCTATGTATTTCTTATGGGAAATAGAAATCTTGAATGTGGGGACTCTTAAACTATTTGCACCGGCCTCCGACTGCTGGGGGTAGTTTTAGGACCAACAGCAACCTCTGATGTGCTCGCCGTTAAATTTGCGTTACCCCCCGGACACCCTAATATATATTCATTTACTATAATCAGGTATTTAATCTACTACCACATGCAATAACGAAAATAAAATCGTAATAGTAAAATTTCCGTTTCTACATAATAATAGAACATAAGGTTAAATGGACAAGTAGAATTGGCGGATTTTATTAATCGCCCACAGCTGGATAATAAAATCCCCCAATATGAACGTGTATATTTATTTAAATGCAAAATTATAATACGAAAGTTGAAACCATGTGTTGTGCATACATGATCTCCATGAAAAATCGTGGCAAATAGTAACACAATCAAACTCAATTTCATTCTCTTCTCTTCATTGCATTCAGCTCGTGTGCAATCAACGTATTTCACATCGGTATTGATTCATTTTTATACAATTTCAACTGGAAACAAGTAGCTCGTACATTATTGTCATTCAATTTGGTAATACTGAATGGCTTGTAATGCAGCACCTAAAATATTCATGTGCTCTCATCAATACATAATTCAAACCATGGTGGAACGATTATGGTTTATAATAGAGAAAATTCAGGGAACAATTAACACTCCGTTGAATTCGAATGTAGCGAAGTTAATACTTAATACATATTTATTGAAATGAATTAATGTATCATTTACAAATGAGAGAAACAATTAGTATTTATCCTAAAGAAAATAATCGTGAGTGATGCCGGTAGCTTCCATTCTACATCTCCAACATTTTCGGGCCACTCCCAAATATCCATACTTGACTTTTTGACAAAAAAATAATTTCGGGGAAAGTACAAACGCGGAAGTGTTTTGTTATTTTCCTTTTCGATTTATTCACAAACATTAGCAACAAATAAGGAATGAAGAAAAGGGAAATTCAAGACATTAAAAATCATTTTTTATTTTCAATTTTGTAGAATTTGTTGACATTTTACAAACTGTAGAAAACTTAGAGAAAGAATGAAAAAAAAAACAATGGATTGAAAAATGTCGGTTGTGTTGGAGTAGTTGCGTCTTATCATTCCACCTCACAAACCTCACCCAAATTTTCAATAATGACCATGCCATTTCATTCTGAAGCATTCGCATTTCGCATGTAAATGACTGAACTACTTCAATACAATTCTGACCAGAGTACTTAGTTGAACCTTCAAAGTACGTCTACTATCCCTTCGCCCCTCGAACCATTCGCCGCCTGGGCATTCCTTAATTCTTCCCACTTTATAAAGTTGATAATTCGACGAAAGAGTGATAACCACCAAAACTTTTGTATCAAATTATTCACGCTTGCTGCAGCGTTTTACGTATAATCATGACTGAATGCCAGTCATTGCATTATCATCTACGTGGTAATAAGAATCAATTTATTTCATCTCTTGTTTTGCACAAAGTTATAATCTTCAGAAACTTGGGTGAAAGTCCTATTGCAGGTTGTACGCAGTGGCCGGAGGAAGAAAATTGTTAGAGTGCGCTTGCGGCCGCTAAGGAGCTAATATAGTCCTGCAATTATGCGTTCCTGTACACTGCACGGCCATCAAACAGTAATACATTTAAACATGCGTATTCTTGAATTGGATAAAATGCACATTAAATGGAGCGCACAGGGCTATGCTCCTGTGAGCGTCGATGACGGCAAGGTTTATCTCAGAAATGGAAAGCACTGTCCGCTATCATCTCATAGATGTACAGATAATGACGGGAGTTCAAAAAATTGGGACACCAAATGATTCTTCATAACTATCTACTAGATCTGAAACTTATTTCACCGAACATTTTGTTTTAAATTACCCTTCCATATACAAATGTGAACATTGAGCGGGTGTGTAAACAAAATCCATATGAAATACTATTAACCATAAAACGTATATTTTGTTATATGCTCAATGGCAATGTATTCTGTCTTGTTGATGATTTATTCTTAGTAGATGTATGTCATATCATCACCAGTTTTCACTCATTTTTTTTCTTTTTATGTTAAAATTCTATCCTCGTAATAAAAGTCATTGAATTATGTAATTTATTTGTTTTGTTCATGAATAAAATATGTACCTATCATATATAAATGGTAATATAGATTTTCTAAATCATTGAACACTTTAGTGTTTTATCCCACGGAATCTGATTCATTCTTGCGTTTAACAATCGAGTATTCGTGATTAGCTGCAATCTGTTCGTCGCTGGGGTTCACCGTCTATCAGAGGTTTTACCACAATTTTCATTGTCGGGGCCGTAACATATTGACAACTGGTATACAATTGTTTCGGCTACTAAGGCGGACAGTTTATTTTAGATACTGCTGAAAATATCCTTTGATTTTTGGAATGTCTTTGAACTTTTAAAAACGCCGAGGAGTTTGAAATGTGTGAAATCATTTAACCGCTGAACATTTTGCGTCTTCAAAGTGAACTCAGAAAGTTTATGAGCTTGCGCTCACGTTCAGGAGATTCAGTTGTGGAGCATGTACTAAAGATGAAGAATGCAGATAAGAATTTATGTAATAATTCGTCAGCGATGGTAGTTGATTCACGATGAAGCGTGTTGAAGTAGTGCTGGAAATTTTCATGAATCTGAGTGCAACACTTTGTTTCTAGTTTTGTTTGTCTGAAAATTAACTCCAAGTCCAACGTTGGCCAGGTGTAGGCCATTTTATTCCATCCCAGAATCTTGATGTCTATCGGCGTTTTTCCCTCGTATAAAAATAATAAGTGATCCAGGTCTAAATTGCCATGACAAATTGTGAAGAATGGACCTTCCTTGGGATCATACTTTACGTCCCCAGCACCGTGGTGTGGGCTGACTCGTTCCGAAAACTCTGATTCACTGGTTCTCAGACGCTCCAGCGCTCTGGAAAATGATCAATGTCATTAATAGAATTGTTGGAGCCGTTAATTGATACTTATGAAATGAAGCGAGGAGAGATTTAATGTTGGCTTTTTTTTATGCAACAATCTGGGTGAATTGCTTTCGGGGTGTAACAATGTATGGCCCATACGAAGAGATATAGTAACAAGAAAAGGTATAATTTATATATTATGTATTTTCCAATGCACATACCTGTCAAATCATATATTCTTTAAGCCAAAAGGAAAGTTTGTTATAAGGACGTTGAGAATGAAGGGTGCAATTTCCATGAAATTTTGTTTCTCAACGTCTCGTAATTCCCTGATGGTTTTTATGGAATGTGTACGTGTGTGTGTCTGTTTTGCTTGCCTTACTTTCATCGGTTGTCTTTTTCGGTTTGTGGATCTGGGGTTTTTTAGCTTGGGCCGATGTGCGGTCGAGCCGCAGGTGAGACCAACGCCACGAAAAATATTGTCCGTAAACTGGGCGCGAACCCAGGACATCCGACTAAGCAAGCGCGCGCGTTCGGCGGCCCAATTTTTCCCTCAATGCATGTCTGTTTGGGATTTGTTGAAAAAGAGGAATCCTTCCGTGGAAATATAGACTCGATGAAAATCGGAGTTTTAAATACCTATTTCCCTGGGCAAAAGAATAATAATCTCTACCAGTTAAATAGGAACCAATTGGCTTTGTCAATTTCACCAAATATTCAGATGTCTTCTAACTGGAGACCTGTAATCAATTTTTAACACGAAAGGAAACAACGCGTGAAGCTCGAGCATTTTCAGATCCTGTCTGTTTTTTTGCTTTGTACACCTAATTTGATCATATAATGCGAAAGATGCAAATCGTATCACGTGAACAGCATATCGGATCTGACGAAACAACAAAACTGAATTTCGTATCGCGAGACGAAGCGCGTGGCATGAATTTTCGATTTGAATTTGTGTGAACTTCGCGAACATATTTGCGAAGACAATAGCTAAAAATCTGTATCGAATAACATGTAGCGGATGTTTCTATGGAACTGATAACTGTCTTAGTACATGAGACATTCTGTAGGAGTGGACTAGGCTGCTTGGAATTTCAATTGGTAGGAAGTATGAAGTTTCGAAAAATTTAATGGACCCTTGAAAATTCTGAAATTCTCACTTTTGATTTTTTGAAAAGTTGAGACTCATCACAAATAGAAATTTGTGGAACTTATTGCTCATGAAGTTGAGGCTTTGCGTCGGGACCAAAATTTTTTCAGTATAAAATTATGTCGGGAATTCGTTAAGCACTCAATATCAACTCCCTCTACGAACCTTTCAATTTTTTTGGAATGTTCATTACTAGTAGGTCCAGTCTCCATCAATTTAGCATAGAATTCTCGGAATATGGAGAAGTCTTGATGTTTGAGTTCAATACCACGTGCATGAAACTTGGCGATTGCCTCAAGTACCAGTTTCAAATGATCCCCATCTAGGCTGTCAGTACGATGATACCCAACAGCCTCCAGGTCTTCCAGGACCACAATTGGCCGACCATATCGACCCATATCAGCTGCGTAGCACTTGGGATAAACATCAAGTTTGTACTTGGCTGTCATCTTGTTATAGAACATCTCTTCGTTCAAGAAGCAACTGTAATCACGGTCTTGGTCCTGACAATCCATTGGCAGCAGTTTAACGATAGTATGGAAGGATTGAGCTTCGCCTGAAAATCTGATGATCACTTTCGCTTTGTACAGTTGAGAATCTCCATTTGCTCGGGGTGTCACTGCTGTAACTGACACTGACTCACATTCCACAAATTCACGTGATCCAGGCTGACAGAAGCATCGATTGTGCACCATCTCGGGTATCAAGTCAGTTTTAATGAAGTGGATAGACTCTGTTTTTGCATCATCCATACTTGCAGCTTCTAAGGGAGTAGATTATTTTTCTTTATAAATTTGAAATTTCCAAGTTTGGCAATTTCCAAAAAATAATAATAGCTAGTGGTGTGTGCCCCACTCGGGGCACAAACAAAACTTCCCGATTTGGTTTTTCAGCACAACCTACTAAATTTATTCTTCTCCGATATACTACGGTTAATCAGTGTGACCCCTGTTATTATCATAACGAAAACATGCCTATTTGAGAATTCCAAACTGACTCATTTATGAAGCAGATAATTATGAATACTTGAGTAAACGTATGGTGAGCATGAGGATGAGACTTATGCGTGTTACTTGAGTGAGAGTAAGACGCCAATAAGGATGCGGCTGCAAAACAAAAACTTTAATATTTTATCCAGTGGAACAGTATAAACAATTGCAATTGCTAATAACATTGCATATACAGTAGACTCCCTTAATTTTCCGCTTCCTTTATTTTCGCTGTACTCCCCTCACGACTTGTCTCCCCTCAAAAACCTTCTCCCACTCCCCGTACTTTGTCTATCCTTGTTTTCGACGTCATGCGCTCCAGACTGCGCAGCGTCTCAATAGTGGGACCGAGCATTCATGATACATAACCTATTTACTTTTGATACATAGTCCGTTTACTTCTGCCCTTATTTCCCCTTCCGCTCCCGACAACCCCCACCACGCCAACCAGTGGGCAGAGTGGGGGGCTTCCTTAATTTTTTTCTCTACGAAATTGCTTCAAGGTCACCCCCCCCCCCCCCCCCCCCAGCTCGGAAAATAAAGGGAGCTCTACTGTACTGCACAAATGCCATCCAAAATGTGATCCACTCGATTTTGCATGAAAACGCTTCGATTGGGACCGTCATGACAACGCTGGGTCGATTCGTTCACTTATTACATACATAATTGTGGAGAGTGTTATACCTCCTTAATTATGCAAATTATCGAAAAAAGGCATTCTACATAAAATACGTATTTTTATATGGCAAACAACAAAATAAAAAAATGCATAAAATCGTGGAACGATGCAAATCTTATCAATCCTGACGAGATAATAAATCGTTATTTCCCAAAACTTGAAAATTGAATGAGAGTCACAATTGACTCGACGAAATCTCCACAGACAATTTTCTCCATCACTCTCAATCAATGTTCATTCTGTCTCATCAATACATTGGCACTATCACTCTGATTGTTTCAATATTCACGAAGATTTAGGAGAAAGGATTTTTATCGGTGCTTCACCCTTACCTTCCGGCTCCGTAAACGTGACCCAATAGTCAGTTCTATCTTTTTCCCCAAGTGTTTTCGATTTTACAGCCTTCAAACACTCAGTGCAATACGTTTCATACGTTTGTGGCCCTCACGAGCTCTCATGTGCTAGCTATCTGCTCCCTACTCCTCCCTCAATTACGTCATAAACGAGAGGCAACACATTTATCTCTTTACTATATTCCAGTACCAATGAGTCAATGAACCCGGCTTCAAAAATTCGGACTAATATTGACATGTAAATTTCGTGGAATATCAAAAAGGAAATTGCGTTTCTACTTTAGCAATAAACTTTATCACAGTTGCATCTTACCATAACGTACCTTAGGTACCACAGTTGCATAAATTCATCCCAATTGGTACACTCATAAAAGGAAATTCTTGCACCAATTCAATTTTCTACAATAAAAAAAAAAAAAAAAAAAAAAATATTTTTCTGTAGAGAAATATTCCATGTACTACGTTGTAATGAATCAAATTTTGGTTTGATCAATGAATCGATTCTTTGATGGCATTCCACAATATTTTCCGATTGGCGCACGTATGCCATTTCACGTGATAAAATCATCTGAGTTCAGAGAACATTCGCATTTGCCATTTTTGTGATGTGTCTTTGGACACACGAGTGTACTTGTCTCTTTAAGGTATTTCGGACATATTCACTTATATACTTGATTATTCAAACCCCGATACCTCCTCAATAACACCAATTAGCCTTCCAGGAGACCAATCCAAGATACATTCGGCTCTCCCATAAATTGACACCCTGTTAGTTGACGATCCCATTAGTGCACTGACTCGCGATCCTTCTAGATTGAGCCCCCTCAAGCGCTCTGTCAACACCACATCGAAAATTCTCACGCCACCTCATTGCGCATAATATAAGATATGAAAATGCTTGCGCGCAGACTCACGTGACATGCGGGAGTGGGGGAAGTAGGGAGCGCAACCTAAACGGAACGCTGAAGAGTGGCTCGGTTCCGAGCGCTACAGTCGTATATATAATCGTGTGAGGAACAATTTTTTTTATATCGAATTAAAATTGCGCGAGCACTAATACGGCCTGCGTTACATGAAGATTCTCCAATCTTGAACTCGATACCGTCGATTACATGTTTCGGGCTTAAGAAATCCAGAATCCAAGTTTCGGATACACCGACACACACACACACACACTCGTACCCCTGATGGACCCATTGATTGCAACTTGATTTGGGGGATCAACTTGTGCACGCACTTGATCACTACTTGAGCGCACTACTATTCTCAATATATATGACTTTTGTGATGTTTTTTGATTTTTTTCGGTGGAAATGTTTGCCTGTCAAGCCGCGCTCAACTGTCGATCAACAAATTCTTTATGAAGGTTCATCGAACAAGCGCTCAAGTAGCGATCACCTAATGATCAGCCGTACGCACAAATTGTTCCTCTCTCATCCGCAATCAAGAAGTAATCGATAGATCCGTCAAGGACTCGGCGTTTGAAGAATATTTTATATGTATTATCAAAGGCATGGGATATCTCCATTTCTGTCAATGCAAAAAAAAAATCGAACATTCGCGATGTAAACAACAGATTACTCCGCTCTTCATTTATTTTCGTGCCCAACTCGCAATCCTAAATTTCGGAAAAATTTCTATGACCCGCCAATAAAAGTTAAGGCTCTAAAACTATCTAAATTCTCAGTGCATAATCAGATCCCGGACATCGAAAAATGAACCGCTCCGATAATAAATGTATGCAAGAACCAAGTAGACGCTGTTCCCTGGTCAAAATCTTCCAAATATTAACGACTTTTCTGAATGACCTATAGGTTGGTTCCAATGTCAGCCCACTTCGTCACCACTAATTCCCCCAGCTTGTCAAAATGACCCGCAAACAGCTCAAAACAACGTTTTCCAAGGACAACAGCCAATGGTGCAATCATATAATTCCTCGCCTCCATTTGGCACGATGACAGGGGTCCAACCGGGTGAGTCATATATTCTCCCTTTCTACTGAAAAAATTGAGGAGGGTCAAACCTATAAGTTTCCAACGGGACGTTTCATTTTTCTTGGCAATTATTTAGGCTTCTCGGTGCGTATGTATGTATGTGTTTAACTAGACATAATCACACAGAGAAAAAAAAAACAAAAATATTTATATGCATGAAATAGACCAATTTGTTTAAATGCCTTGACGTTCTCCATCACGTGATCAATTGGCTCCGACAGGGTCTCATCAAGTGCCCAGCGAAGGGTTGAATAATTAGCGCGTTCGTAAGGAATCTAACCAGGGTGTTATAACTGGTTTCAGCGTAAGCCCCAGTCTGTCACGATGGCGAAGTCTTCAACTTTGTCATAACCCAGTTTGATTTTGTTAATAAAAAAAATTCAATCTTTTATTCATATTTCAAGAACATGTATGTGATGTCAAAATTGACGCAAATGTCTCTTTTAAAAATTCTAAACGTCCCCAAAATTATAGGAATTTTAATGCTCTCAAAATTTTCAAAGTGCACAATTTTTTGAGAATGTTTTGTGGCGTTTATTGAGTTTCCTTACCAGTTTCCTTTAAAATTATATCCAAACGGGAAAACTTTATCTGCTGTATTTCCTATTTCCAGACAGGTTTATTAATCATTTCCCTTGCTTTGATAATTCCCGCCAACCGTTTTGGTTACTCATCTGTAAGATGAGTGATCAGACAACTTCACACGGAGAAAAATGTACTTGATTCAAGTATAAGAATACATTTGATTTTCATATATTTTATACTTGATTCTCGTATAGAGAAGGGATTTGCCCATTATTTCCATGTTTATTTTGCGCTAGAGATCCATTTTGTCCAGAGGTCACGTATATTTTTATACGTGAAACAAGTGTATTTTTTTCCTGTGTAAACACGACCTTTTTCGATTTTTATCAATGCTTCATCATTTCGAAAACCGTCGAATTGACCATTTTATTTTGCCGGTCACACGATTCATGCACTTTAAAACGTTGCATAATTTACGAACCCATTAGCGTGATCCAGGATTTACCGTCGTTACGCCACTGGCATTTAAGTCCAGAGTATCCTCGAAGCAAACATTAATATATGTTGCCCTATCTGTTGTACATCGGACCGTGACGCTGCTGATACAGAATAGATTCCGTTCCTTTCCTAAAAAACAAAGTACTTTTGAAGATATGTTGAAAAAAATAGAACGAGATGAAGGGTCCACACGGGTCTTTCATGTCACACCAGAAGCAATGAAAATTCTGTACCACACATACACAATCTCCCTAACGAACGTTTTATGACTACAGTCGACTCTCCCACTAGTGCACTGCGCGGCACCGGACGCGCCATCGCCCTGTCCCACAAGTGACCCTCCTCTACTTCTCCCACTCCCGGATACTAGTAAGCGCAGTGAGGTCGCATTCAAAGTCACGCGGGACGATTTGCACAGTGGTGGGGAGGCGGCGCTTGAGGGGAAAGTCAGTGGTGGGGTCATGACGATACTGACTATAGGGAACCATCAACTTGTGGGACTTGCACTGGCGGGTGAGTTGACTGTGTTAACCCCGTAAGTGATTCGGTGTACCCTCGACCTCGGCCTTCATATCACGCACGCCAGGAAATCAAACTTTCTGGCCTTGGGTCATAATATACTATTTCGTACATGCTGGTCATCAAAAGTTTAGGTTGTCATAAAGATGATTCCGCATATCATAACGATACTGTAATTTCTCATTAGGTTGCGTCCAGTCCCAGCCTCCATACTCGTCAGATCCATTTGCGAACCCCCAGCGATCGAACTTTATAAGCTCCAACACTTGTCAACAGCAGACTCAAGCCAATTGTTCAGCTCAGCCAATTCAGCAACAAGTCTCCCTGTCCCCAGCAGTTCTCGAGCAAATTCGGGCATACATTGCTCCGTCAAGTCCAATTTTCATTCTTCCAAGTTCCCAAATGTCGCAAGCGTACCCTGTTCCGTCCACCAATTGTCCAGGTGTGAGAGAGCCCTGCTTACAGCCTCAATATCAGCAACCGCCTCCATACTATCCTTATCCCATGCCGATGCCCATTCTGAGTCCGTTCATGCTTCCGAACGTTGCCCAAAAGTCTCCCGACTCTACCAACTGTTCATGCTGCTCAAAAAAATCTAATGGCGACAAAATTGCAATCCAACATAACTATGATCAACATGCTTGTACAGAGACGGATGATGAAATCATCTGCGCAAAACGTAATTGTCCATCGGCGATAAATCTTCAGGCTCTAGCTGCTCAGTTGCTAGCTGTACCAGGAGTCATTTCTTGTGCAGCTACTAGGTTGATCCTCAGAAGAATTCCCCGATCAAATGTCAGCAACTCCATAGAGGAAGTCATGGAGAGAAGTCAGAGTGCTCTGAATGGCTTACAACAGGAGCAATTACTTACCGAGTCACGAAGTGCTCAGCAAGTGGGCGCTCTGATTAATTTACATATGACTGCTAATCCTCCAGCGAATATTGTTCCTGTTTTGACGATGGTTCAGCTGAAGGTATGTACCCAATTTTTCAAGTATTCAATCTTCTTTGGTTATAGCGACGGAAACTGCAGGTTGCATACGGCATTATGAAGTTTGAAAATTTGACATTTTTATCAAGCATTAAAAGAATTAGAGGATCAATCTTGACCGAGGTCGGGCCTGCTATCTCTTCTGGTAAGATGCAATTGGTCAACGCAAACCATTCAAACGAGTTCGGGGCCGTCTGAGAGACGCACACACATGCACATACAAGCTAGGGTTTATGTGTAACGGGTAGAGTGTCTGCTTAGTTTTCAACAGATACTTTGTTAAGGGAGGATATACATGTAAATGGTATCTTTCATGATTTTTTGATGATGAATTGAGGTATTTTTCATGATTTTTTTAAAGGAAATAATCAAGCAATCACCGTGGCACTGCGGATCCTATTCTAAAAAGGACAATGTGCGATATATATCGATTATCTCGAAGTCTGTCACGCTGAAATGCGCGCGCAACCGTTCTGTTGATCATTGTAGTCTCTATCTCTTTCTTATATATATATGAGAGTTTCAATCAAGAAAATAAATCGATTATCGGAGTCGAGCTCGAAATCAGATAAGGAAGGATAGGTGGCCGCGTAGCGGCCACCACCTGAACTAGTATATTTAAAGGTGGTATAAAAGATGTTACACAAATTTGTTCATAAAATTTTTTTCTAAAATGGCGAACCTATGGAGTATGTGCCACAGCATTTTGATCTTTGAGTTTCCCTGTTATGGACAGGCCAGAGCGCGTAATTCGCGTCTGAAATAAAAGAACAAAAAATATTTTTTGTTTTATTATAAGTTTATCTTTTATTTGAACCTAAGACCTCCGAAAGAAATGATGGCATAAGAATTAAATACAGTTTCGAAGAAAAAGCGGTAATTCACAGGAAAGAAGATCCCATTTCCTACTAACTTGAAAAATAATAAAAAACACTTTTGTACAAATATATAGGTTCAAATGGAAGAGAATTTAATACTGAAGAGAATAAGCTTTGAGTCACTCCGATATGTTGCATAGTTTTTTGTGAATCATGTGCAAAATAATGCTCGATCTGAGGCACTTACAGGTCGAATTCAAATTTGAAATTGTCACAGCATATTCTCCAGATGATAAATTATTTTTTGCAGCAAAAAAAATTTTGGTCAAAAAATTTCGATTTACATGTATATCCCTCCTTAAAGATGGCCAAAAAGCGTTGGACATCTATTGTATCGTATACGGAGAGAAGAGTTCAACAGAAACTACGGAACAACTCACGTAATGCGGTATAATTTCTACGTGATGCTACAGAGAAATTACCCGAAACTTACGCGTAAATTCAGGAACGTTCCGTAATTTTTCACCGACCGACATTTGACTCACGCATTACGTGAGTTTTTCCGCAGTTTTTGTTGAACTTTTCTCTCCGTGTAGAGATGTTTTGATTTGTATCTTTGGTTCTCGGGAACAAACCAATACCTTCCCCTATCAGGGAAATCACTTTAAATGTTCATTATTTATTCCCCTATTTTCAACATTTTCACAGGTGAATGCTCTCAAGACTCACGCTGATAGTTTAATAAATCGCAAAGTGAATGATAGCCATGTGATTGGCGCAGAGGGTGGTGGTCAATTGGATGAAATGCTACTGGGTATGAAGTCTGACGAGGAGTTGCGGCAGCTATTGGTAACTCTGAGACAGAAGGAATGCGATGAGCGGGTGAATTTTAGCTTTGCACCTTATCGCTCACAACGAGTAATTGCCGAAACTCGGTTGAGAAATGTTGAGAGTAAAATACGCCAAGTTGAGAAGGTAATGGGGAATCGTCGGTTTACAATGATACCACGTGACAGTAGACATGTAGATTTTGATGGTAATGGTGGATGGCACGCGTATCCTGGTAGTCTGTCGGCTGTTAGTCCCTTTGGACGTGATACCACAATGCAACCACAGACGTACGACTCCCCAGATCCCTTTCACATCGAAGTTCGTAGCCCGAGGAGACTGAATCTCAAACCGCACGTTGGTAGCCCAGAAACCACATACGAACGTGAAATGGAACAGTCTAAGGAGATGAGTTTTGGGTAGAAATGATTGGCATTATATGGATCAATTGGGCGGAAAAAAAAATATTTTTGAGGGAGGTCCAAAATATTCTGGAATTGGGAATAAAATAAATGGGTACACTTACATATCCTGGAATGCGACAGAAAATAGTTTGATGTCGGAAATAAATTTTGTCCATTCAGGGATGTTTGAACCTCATTTTGGTGCAGTGAAACACTCAAGAAGGTTTAGCATTTTGAACGTCGCCGACAAGTGAGAATTTTATCAAACTCATAAATGGTACATGAAATAGGACAAAATTTTGTCGTGCAGATTTTGACCAAGTTCTCATCTGTGGGGCTCGAGCTTCATTTTCTCCATCTTCTCCTGCACAAAAATATAAATTTGGTTGTTATATGCCAAAGTATTGCGGTTTATAAAAATCAAATTTTGGATTTACCATGATAACGAGAAAGTTCAAACGACAAAATCTGAAAAAAAAGATGCAAGAAATACTTTTTTAATCTGTTTTCATCGAAAACTGAACATTTTTTTCTTTGGGTAACCCTTCCCCTGAATATGGGAAATGTGATTATGCCTTTCTTTCAATGATTTGAAGTATTTTCAGGTATACACCACTAAAAAGGAACATGAGTACTGACGAGCAAGATGTACCTAATCAAACGATGATTAGTGAATTCACAATAGAAATCCCAGATTACCGAGATGAAAATGGAATGAACGAAACTGTCATGACGTCACCGGAAGGTCCTGTGCAGCCAGCAGAAAAAGACACCGATGTTAAAAAGAACGAAAATTCTAAGATAGGTTAATCTGAATATTTTCTTACCTATCGGATGACTCTATGAGAAATGGAGATCCGAATCTTGGAATCCTTGCAGATCATAAGAACTAATGTCCATTTGTTTTGCATATAACTAGTGAAAATGGAAAGAACTGATGATCAACAGCCGATTGGTACCCTGGCAACTAGTAATTCCAAAGCAAACCTCAAAGATCACAAAGATCATGATGTAAAAAATCATATTGTTATGACGTCATCAACTGGTCCAGTAGCAGAAGGAGATACTACAGTTCAGCGTCCCACTAATACGATCATAATGAGTAAATCAAAAATGAAAACGGAAAAGTTCAGGGATGATGAGGCCAAAAACATCATCATGACATCGTCAGTTAGTCCTAGTCGTGGACCAAAACATGAAGACTGAATTCTGGGCTTACCCTAACTATTACTACAGGTAATATATATATCTCATACCGTCAACATCTCAGCATGCGCCCCGTATCCGTTTTTTTCTCGTTAATTGGTTTTTTCTCATAAGTCCAGAGCCGGCGCTAAGAACCATTGTAGTTGATGCGTCGATAGCAACAAACCAATCAATCATTAATTGGGAACTTTTAGGTAGGTTATCTAATTTCGATAGATGGTCGGGACAATATGAGAGTTGTCCTCGGATTGGACCCGAACCTACCCCTTTGATAGCGCGAAACACGATTGAACGAAGACCCGAATAAAACCGAAAACAATCCTCATAATGTCCTCAGTATACTGAAATTGATAGGGGTAGCATCAGCCATTTTCAATCTATACACTTTGGATACTAACTTGGAGATTAGAATCTGCAAGAACTGTTCCGAAAACTGCCAACTTTCATTGTGAAGGTGTATAGAGAGCAAAATTTCAGGTTGAAAGTTCCTCTTCAACTTCTCTGTCTGACCCCCCCCCCCCCCCCCCCCCACCCCCCTAATGGAGTTACGAAAGCTCGGAGTCGACCAGTTACAGCACTGCGCAGCGAACCAGGCCAGTGCTTCTAGCTCCGAGAACGGTTTCAAGGAAACGACCAGTCCTAAGGAAGGTTCGAGGTCGAATACTGTTCCAGATCAACTTACAGTTTCCGGAACTGTTCCAAATGCAATTCCAAATGGGCAGGACCTAAGCTCAGAAACTGTTCCACATGTAATTCCCGTTCCAATGTCCAGATTCGTCGCGTCAACGTTCAAGAATACGTGATAATTCCCGGAATTCGAAGGACGAACCGATAATCCTTGGCCCGGTTCGTTCACTTGAGACCGTTCTGGGAACTGAAATACACTATACAATGTTATGAGTGTTTACCTTCAAACTTCTGTAACTTCATTAAAGGAGAGGGGGGGGGGGGGTCGTCAAACAGAAAAGTTGAAGCGGAACGTTAAAGATGTCACAAGAAATTACGATTCCGTCTATACATAGATGATAATCATAGTAATTTGTGTTAATCGCTCATCCCACCAAATAATAATGCATACACCGGATCATGCGTAATTGCCTCTTTTTTTTAAGTAACAAATAAGACACTGTCGATAAAGAGAATGAAGGAAGTAGAAAGAATGAAGTTCATTGTACTGCTTCTAACGAGAATCTTAGTACAGGTAAATCTTATAATACAGTGGATAAATTCATACGGATTGAAGATAAAAATGTTGAAACCGGTGGAGACCATAAGATATAATGTTCCTTCGTTTCGTATCTACTTAGGAAATCCGTATGCCAGTGAAAAGGATGAAGGTACCGAGAATCGTATTACGGCGGCTGAAAAAAAAAGTGAGTCTAACATGATGTTGATCCAGACGGAATATTTTCCGTGGAGATAGATATGAAAAGGCCATTGATGGAGACTCCTGAGATCCTCTTTAAAACGAGAAAAACCTGAGAGCGCGGATATTAAAACGAGTGGAAGAACTGCAATGGATTTCAACGATATTAAGGACTTTAACATTTTGTATCTTTTGTGAATATTAAAAAAATGTGATTGAATAGTGTTTTTGCATTGAAGGGAATTAATTAGACTGGAGAATCCGACGGATTTGTTAAAAATAAAGTCGTCTAGTATTTGGACCAATGATGTTTGGGCACGACCCCCACAGTATCGATCACCTTCGATTTTTTCCCTCGTTTGTATTCTCCAAGGTAATCAAGTGATACAACAGAACAATGATTTAATGCATTAATGTATGTTGCTCTAAAAAATAATTGGATCGTAATCTTCGGCTCGGATAGCCTCAGTTACATCAACACAGGTAGAACCGTAGATGATGGTAGCAGTGCTTTACTGCTTCACTCACGTTCATTTGGCCTCATCAATTTTTTACCGACCTACTTTTTGGTGGGAAAAGCGGTAACTGCATCATTAGTATGTCATTGATTCTTTAAATATTAAATTACTTGAAATCTGCAATTCAATCAATAGTGTAACCCGTTTAAAAATCCGATGTTCGTTCGATGAATACCGCATGTGAATAATTTATGATAATACACCGAGACACACACACACACACACACACATATGCATATAGGCCGGACTTTGGTGTAGAGGTAGTCCGGGCTACTGCATCAAAGGTCCTGGGTTCACGCTCAGCTTCCGGAGAATATTGATCGTCATCAAATATTTTCTCATGGATCCCTAACGGTAGTAGGAACATTCCATGTATATTAGCAGCGGTACCCAGAGAACGATAGGTCGGGCGGGGATTCAATTTGACGCGGGATGGGGTGGAGTCAGCTTACAAATCATTAGTAGTTAACAACTGCATCCACGCTTCCATTACATTATAACGAGAGGCGGTAGAGGAAGTCAGACATCTGAGCGCTGTCGTCTGGATATTTAGTCCGTGCCTCCGCTCTACGCGGCCGAGTCTGAATTATAAAATTGAGGCTGTAGTCAAAAGTTAGTACTCCAGCCGTAGCGATTCTGTGTTCAGCGATAGGCGGGCAAGGCGTGGGACTTTCTACGACAGCGCCTTCCCCATTGCTTCGCGTGCTCTATTACATGAACGCACCCGAATTGAACCCATTCTTGATAGATTTAACCTGTTAACGACTCATTCCGTCTGAACTCAACTGATACCAATGTTTTACCCTTGTGCACTTTCATCGTTTTACCCAAAGTATGATTTCAGATGGATAAGAAAAAAATCATATTCCTCTTCTGAAGTTTCACTTCTCCGGCGCGTCAGGAACTACACGCCAATGTTTTTTAATGTTCATTACAAGAGGTTAAGAGTAATGGAGAGTCCTGGTTGGAGGCCTGAGGCCATGGACATTTGCGAAGTTTTTTGTAATAAAAACCGTTATAGATAAACTAAACAAATAATCCTATGTTATCTGGTAAAAAAATCTCCATGGAGACTTGATCAGTGAATTGATTTTATTCCTCTGAGAATACCCGAGCTGTTTCGGTTTCCGAACGAGCCTGGGCCAGAAAATGCCGGGAAAAGAGGGAAATATGTTGACTGGAGGGAGCTGCTTTCATGGGAATGTCAATCGCTTCGGTGCATAGCGCCTCGGGGCTAGGAAGTGGTTATGTGGTCAGTGTGGCGGGCCTTTTTGTGGTTTAAGAGTCATGGAGGGCAATGGGGTAGATAGTGGGTGTTGGCGCTGGTGGAAATTCTTCAGAAACAAGTTTATGGACTATGGGGCGCTTACTGAGGGATTGATGGCTCATGGGAATTTCTTGAATAAGGAACTCGATGTCCCGAGTATTCAAATTTCCTTACTTTATTCAGATTTGCAGCTACTTTTGTTTCCGTGGGTTCCATAGTATCTGTTGAATCCGTTTTGTTATAAATATAATCTGCATGTGCGTAATACTCTGTTCAGTATAGCATAGGGGTGTCTGGAGGTTTACCCGGTGTTAAGGATGGTAAGGCATCACGTTAAAAAAAGTGATAAAAATCTGAAAAAAAATAATTTGTATTGTTTCCCCTAAAAAAAAATCAGTAAAAATTTCGAGTACTTTAGAAAGCTTTTGTTGGAGATAATCAAGTTTAAACTTAACATAGGTTCTTATGGGGAAAAGCGTTAAAAAAAATCTGTAGGCTTTAAAAAAAGTGATAAAAGTCTGAAACGTTTTGGGTGTGCTCGCAAAAGTTATTAAGATTTTAAAATTTTTTTTCTAAAAACATGAGGAAGCTTTGGCATTTTTAAATTAATTATGTCACCGGTCTAGTTACAAAAATTCTCCCTCACGTTCAACGTGACAACGCCGCAGTGACGCGCGGCAGTAGCGGCAAATTCAAATGTCTATCGGTGGTATACCGGCTTACGACACGTGAAGGCACAGGATCATTGGATTTATGTAACCAAAGATGAACTTACATCAAACCAACCTTATTTGTATTAATTTTTGGCAGTCACACCATACAAATAACAAAAATGGCTGGAGACCGAATAAATTTCGAACTTCTTTATAGCCATTGCATGGATCTCAAACCTCAAACAAGTCGTAAACTTAAATTGAAATATAGAACTATATGCCCGTAGGAAATTTCTTTAAAAAATCAACAATGCTTTGGATAATTTTTTTGCTCTTTGCAACTCTTACAAGCCCATTCTCATCAATACCCAGAAGTGTTTTTATGCCATTCTCTTGACGACTTCGGAATGTATCACAAATAATTTCAAAACTCATGTCCGACTCAGCCATTTTCTTCCTCATCTGTACACTCACACAATCCTTACTACTTTTACCCACTTGCACCTGGCTTAATCTCTGTTGATAAATTTTCCGACACACGTTTTCGCTTCCATATGAAGAGTTTTTTGCCATTTTTATCAAATACAATTTGACCCGGATCATTTGACGCCATGACGTTTCGACTTTACACACATAGATATACTCGTATACGCTGAGGGGCCCCTGATTGGACGCTCCTTGCAACGTTGTCAAGATGAGAGAGTAACTGCTAGTGATAATTCTCTAGCCTGGGGAATAGTGATGTTAGCTTAGACGCACCATATTTTTTGTTAGCTACAATGGACTGTAATGCCATCATCCTTAAGGAATACGATGGTCAGAATGGCAGAAGTCGGCTCCAGCCGTATGGATGGGTGTCCAGTGCCCCCTTTCCAAGAAATGTTGAAGACCAGCTACCGTGGAGAGAGCAAGAGAGAGAAGGACGGAAGGAAAATATATATACAACCGCGCATAGACCCACAAATGTCTATGTTTTACTTTTGGCAATGGTATTATTTTTTTTAATTTGCCGATTTGTTAGTAGTTCTCTCTATTTTTTAGGAGTTCTCGTGAACTCTGGAAAATTGGAGATTTTTTGAAAACTATGAGTTACTGTAACTTGCTAGTCTCAATTAAGTTGGGAGTTTCTCCACAACGTTGGGGTGGGAAGCAGGGGGGGGGGGGGGGGGGGGGGGAAGGGAAGTGACACAAGTGTTTCTAAATGTGCGATAGATGCCACTTTTCGGTTTTAGGGCCATTACAATAAGTTGCCCCATATATATCAGAGAGCGTCGATCGATCGAGCGGCTAATTATCGAATGGAAATCTCGCCCTGTAGCATGCATCAGTGATTGAACGCCCCATAGAATTATACCAAATGAACTATCGGGTGCCATTGATGCATCACCTTAATTCGAGAAATATCGATTGGCTGCTGATGGAATATTTCGTGTCAGCGCCTTGCGAAATTCATTTGGTAGGTCATGCACTAACGCTATGCCGTGCAGAGATAGGCATAATCAATAATTTAAATAATCATTCTTCCATTTCATTTCATTTCACTTTATTGAGATCCATCAGCCATAAGTCAATTATATGATGGAATCAGTACATCAATTTATGTTAACAAGAGTTTGGTCATTAAATTGGAAGTCGATGAGAATGTTGAAAGAAAATCATTACACAGAGAAAAATTGCATCGCAATTTCCGACTCATGATGGCAAAATCCTGGCTTTTGATTCTAAAATCGCGATTTTAATTAAAGAGGAGCGCTCAGCGCTTCAATTGAGGGCATCTGTAGGTCTCAATTTCAGTTCACTTTTGAATTTGTTCATGTCGCTGTACATTGGAATTTCGATATGAATGTTATGGCAGTATTGCGAATTTTCAAATTTGAGATACTTTTTGTATTTGCTATATTTTTAGAGCCACGCTATTAACTGATCCGTTTCATCGGAAAGAGGACTGTTTTTTACCTCGAGTTGCTGCAAATAGTGGCCCAGATAGGAAGCTCATAGGTATAAAAACAATAATGGAACCGAACACTTCTTTATAATCACTAATTAAAATATTCCAACAATACAAATGGCAATTTCCACTAATGACTATTTCCACGTCTAATGAAGAGACGGCACCGGAATAATAAATTGAAAATAACTCTCAACCAAACGCAGAAACGCACACACGAGCACATTTCGTTAATTGATTCTCGCTGAATTCATGAGAATATGAAGTTTCAGAGCTGTTTGATTTGAGTAATTGGCAACCTGAAAATAAAATTGCTCACGCGGCAGCCTCACCTCTTTTTGCATCACACAATTTTCACGTGAGCACCCCCCCCCCCTCTCCACCCCCGGCCACCCAATACCTCTTTATATGTGCGAACTGAGCACGTGTCAAATTCGATTAAAAGTTCACGTTGAATGGTACCCTCTCGAACGGGTCCGTATAAAAGATAGGCGGTCGTGGCATGGATGTTACCCGGTGAGCTCCGCAAAATATACTATTCAATAATAGTACAGCCGACGAATGGAAAATATAAATCTGCGTTTGAAACCACACACGCTGAATGTCCGAGCGTAACATTTGGCCAATCAAAGAGAATGAATGGCGCGATAGATCGGCATATCAATTCAATCGCTAAATTTTGATCTGCAAATGATCTTCAGCATTTAGAACCTGTTGGGGAAGACTAGTGGGATGCATCAGTGCGTTCGATAAAATGAGAAAACTAGGCCGGGAACCCAACCTGGCGCCCTATTTCTGGAGGTTTACCCGCCACCACAGCATCGGGATTTCTGGAGATTTACCCTGTGTTCAGAAATACGGTTGACGTTGATTTTGCCCAACATTTAGAATTTTTGCCACCTTCAAACTTTTTGAAATTTGTAAAATTTTGCAATTTTTTGAAAATTTGACAGCTAATAAAAAAATAAAGATGAAAATTTGAAAAAAACTACACTCGTAAATAATTCGTTTTCTAATGGTCCTCACCTCGGACAATTCAATTACATCATAAATATATTTTATCATTTCACCCAACTAAATTATGGTTCAAATCCCTTCCACAGGAAAATCCTCTAATTTGTGTGTAGGAAAAAATCCGAGAGAACCGGAAGGAATCCGAATGTCACACAGTTGATATTCCCACTACTCATCTCCACCCCCTTTATACATTCGGCCATACTTGCGTATGTAATTGTATAGCTTTTGCATACCTATAAATACCATGCATCATAGCCACCGTATTCAGAATTTTTGCCTGGTTTTATCGGCGTTCCGACCACTGCATTTTTGCGGTGAAAAGATTTCCACGGGAATGTGACTGACGAGGGGATTAATTCTTGTAGGCTCCATTTACTCCAGAGTAATTCCCATAGCAATACTTTTTGTGCGCTACTGTGATACCAACACTATCCATTTGCCATTTTATCGATTCGTTAATCAGAATGTCTTCTTCTTTCAGACCATTTGCGTGACATACATGCGGAAAAAAATGAATTTATTATCTTAGGAATTTGGCATTCCATATAAAATGGTTGCGTCAACATGATGGAGGTCGCGAGATAAAAGGGATGCTGCTTTTTCACACTTTTTTTTGGACAAACTATGTAAAGTCTGATTGATGAAAAGTGAAAGATTTTGTTTTCAGCAACAAAAGTTACTTCAACTACCGTTTTTCAGAACCCAATGGAGGCGGGGGGGGGGGGGGGGCGGGGGTGGGAGGGGGGGGGGGGTCGTAATCACCCTGGGAAGTAGATGCAGCATTTCTTCATAAATTCTGAAGACCGATAGCAGGAACATTCCGTTTGCGGAAAAATGAGATCGCAAGACGGGACGCGAACCCAACGCGAGAGGGGGGGGGGGGGGTTGGTTCATAGGCGCCGCCCTCGGAGGTTTACTCTGTGCTCAGAAATGGGGTCATCAGTAGTACCCCCGTTCACAGAAATGCCCAACAGCATCCGCCATAGGGAGTACAAGATAGAGGGATAGAGGCAAAAAAGTACGCACTCATAAAACACATAAATTATTAGCATACTTACCCAAATCGAATTGTTCCTCAAACAATAACCCACTTCGCCGCTGCTACTGATTTTACGTATATGAAAGAAGTATGTCAATAGTTTCCTGGCTGTAGCCTGCAGGTTTAATGGTCATTTTGGATCAAGCTACCCAACGCTGCGTGTAATAATGTAATGGAGTAGTCGATGTAATCAGCAATATAAATTACGCAATATGTCGGATAGATCACTTTGCAGTAGTTCATTCGTTTCAACAGATTTAAAGGTTTTGGAAAACTAGCGGCAATGGCCGGAAGACCTCATTACATTTTTTGCTCGACTTTATTCAATTTCATTAATTGATTCAAATTGGTTAAATTATATGTAGTTAACAATGTTAGCTTAAAGTGATGAGTTACTTCATAATTTAATATTTCGTGCTAGATGCAATTTCTGTTCCAAATTTCCCTAATTGAGGAATTTGAAGCTATACAATTTTGCATGCGAATTTCATGGAAATGAAGGACTTCTACAATTTAATACAAAAATGTCTTGTAATAAGAAATATCTATGATTGATTACATAACTCTCTTCGTATCTCGGGGAAAAATATGAATACATAGGCGGCCTCCATATGCATTGAGCAGGGCCTCTCGCAGAATATCATAGTCCTCCCATCTGCAAGAGGTTGGTATGCATGCTGGCCGAGTCGCTCATATTCAATTCTTCCGGCGGATTGTCCATCGATTGTGAAAATGCGTAGGAACGAGATTAATGCATTCAACGAATATATATCATCACCCCGTTTACGTTCCGGTCTACCGATGGTATGCGTTTATTACATCGCTTTGTCGTAGGGGAGTATTGCTTATCCAGGAATGCTGCTGCTACCCGTGATTATTGGATAATCATGAACATACTCTAGTTATTGAAATGACATGTTGTATGTATATGAATAAAAATTAAGTGGAACACATCATACAGGAGAAAATATTGGGTGTAATATTAAATGACTTCACTTCGATATTATATTGCTGGTGGTCATTATCAAATATTTCAGGGAATACAATAGGGGCTTTCGATAGGTAATGAGGACATTATACATTATTAATTTGGTAGTGGATCCTGGATAATTTTCCACTGATTAGGGACAATGTGATGTGTAACAGATACACCATAGAACTTTGTAGCGCAATCTTCGATTCTTAGCATTTTTGATGGGCATGAGGAGTATGTTGTTTTTGGTGATTAAATAATTAACTCACTCATTAATAAACGGTTAATTTATTGGGATATAAATTGAGACGTTATCCTGTTAGTTTGTATAACGAATGAGAGGGAGAACCGGGAGCGAAGCAGGCACTTCGAGTCTCTTCGGAAAAACCCTAACGATGCCTGAATAGGCTTGAGAAACCGTAAACTCCCGAAGCCATCCGAATGGACGGAAACCCTCGACTGCTGCCGAGAATGCACGAACAGTGAATACCGCGAATTACAAATGTGGAACGTTGTACACTGATCTGTATACTAACTGAACTTGTTCCTATGCTCCCAGTATGTCGAAGCCGTGTCGACCCAGGAACGCCTCTAGCGCCATCGTCAATGGGTAGTGGTACTAACCGGGAGAGAAATGCGCATGGATCGTTACGTCCCAATAACTCTCTGTTTTCATAAAAAACGCGGAGCTTTATTTCTACATCGAATACGTTGACTTGGATGCATCGTTGCGATGAAAAGATCACCGCTCTCGGTTAGTCTACCGTCCAATTAAGCATAGTTTTTCGAGGGGGCTATACAAACACTTCATCTGGGAAAAAATGAAAAAAAAAAAATAGCTTGGCATAGTGAAACTTATTGCAAAATAACTTACGTCACCATAATATCAAAATTTCCGAATAATTCCATTAAACCACCCATTTGACAAAGCTTTCAAAGTAACTGAATTTACCGCCTGGCAACCTTCTAAACTCAATTAAGGCTAGAATTTTATGAATATTTCCATGGGTTTTTTGAGGTAATAGTTAGAATGTGGAACAATAGTAAATTCGACAATATTTTATGCAAATAAAATTAATTCGGGACAGTATTATTTTTAACATTTATATATACACCAAGTTTCATCTTCGGATCTTTCATTTTTATTTAAATTTAGTAACTCTCACTTTTGAGATTTTTTTCATTTAAAAAAAATTGCAATGGCTTCTCAAAGTTTCGGCTTTCCAGATTATTAGAATATGCTAAAAGTTTGCTTTTTCCCTGTCATTCATAGGACGTCAATGTCATTAAAATGTCATGAAAAGTTGAACATCCAGTAAATTCAAAACTCTCAAACAGCTTTTTAGCAAAATTGTTCAGTAATTTGGAACTATTGTCTGCGATGAGAATCGTTCGATCTTTCCCCTTTTGGCAATTCACAATAAACGTGAAAAAATGTTCAATTGCGCAATCCGATTTCCATATTAGATCGATTGAATTTTCGTGATTAAATTGTTATCCCAAAAAAATTTGTGGTCTTTTCATTGAATATTATAATTAACTTAGTTATACATTGCTATGCTGCATCATCATACAGAATGCATAAACAAACAATCAATTTTTCGTCAAACTGTCCAGCAATTGATAATTGGCTTAGCATAATTATCGGTGAAATACAATTATTAATTAATGTGTATAGAGCATATTTCGTAACTAGATACAGAAATTAAATGCAACGGTTTGCGGCGTCGATAGGTTGAATGAGGTGCGGTCGGAGGGGCAGCGAGGGGGGGGGGGCTCGCGGCCTGGAAAGGGGTGGGTAGTTGTAGGCCAGTGGAGGGAGGAAAAGCCATAACGAATGGGCAGGCTGGAGTTGAAAGCGTTGCCGAAGTGGATAATAAGAGTCGATTATCTACTGTTGCCTATCTTATGGAGCGACGCAAAGTGGGGAAAATAAACGTGAGGAAATCCAATTATATAAGAGATTGCGGGCAAAAGTTCATTTTTAGTTCAGAGGAAATGACAAGAAAATTTAGCAATGAATATGCACAGCGGTATTGTGGTTTTATGTTTTACTTTCGGCAATGGTGTTATTTTGTAATTTGTCGATTTTTTAGTAGTTCATGAACTCTAGAAAATTGAAGATTTTTTGGAAACTATGACTTACTGTAGCTTGTTTGTCTCAATTACGTTGGGAATTTCTGCACTACGTTGGGGTGGGAAGCGGCGGCGGGGGGGGGGGGGGGGGGGGGGGGGGGGAGGTGACATAATGTTTCCGAAAGGGAAAACAGAAACCAGGAAGTAGAACCATGAAAAACTTCAATTTGTACGGGGATTGATCCACGGTCCTCGTGTGCCGAAGATCGGTGCGTACCATCGATGACAGCTGTCTTTCACTCGATTGGCTCTCATTGAAGCGGAATCTACTATAGACGTAACTTCTGTGAAATCTAGGTTCGTCACCGCTGTTTGATAGGACAATATTCAGCTTGGACATGGCTTCTAGGAGTCGTTACCGCATCGCTACCTCGTAGACTGGTATTCACCATTCTCAGCGACATGGACATCCAGTCTGGAGTTCCTGCACACAAAATACACTTATGCGGTTTTTTGCAATTTTGTTTGGCTTTTATTCTATTTACTGAGGATCTGTTGTGCAACGACGGAGGGCAGCACCACGGAATCCGCCTGTGTTTCTCTGTATGCTTTACCGGAAACTATGATAAGCTATAATTTGACTTCGGTATCATTCCATTGATTAAGGGGTTACGCCACTCTAGAATTTTCGGAAAATAGAATTTTTTTTTTTAAATGATACAGTATGGTCTCATAAATGTTATCCCGAAAGATTATGACAGGGAACAATTTCTAAATGCCCCATTTTCGTTCTCTAGTCGAAGGCCGTCCGTTCGGCAGGGAGCCCACTCAAAACTTTAAACGCGTTTATCTCAAAACTGTTTTTTTCAAGTTGGTCGGAAACATAACTCAAACAATTTACAACCGATTCACTTCAAATTTTGACAACATCTTCAGAAATACATTATTTACAGAAGTACGTAGGATTTTTTTTATCTTGCATAGTTTTTTTTCATTAATAAATTTCGTACAATTTTTTAGGCCAAATTGTTACTTCTTCCTTTAAAGGCCAGCCATTTTGTCAAAAATGCATATATCGAAAAAATCCTACGTACTTCTGTAGCTATTACTATTTACAAGCGTAATCCGTTCAACAACTTATTAAAATAAAAAAATTACAGGAGCGGTGTGTCCGGCCGTGGTTCCCGAAAAAACTGAGACATGCTAAGGAAAACGCTGTGTAGCCGCCATTTTTAAATTAATTCTTCTTAAAGAATAGTTATAAGCAGTTAATTATATGTATCATAAATGCCTTTTGTCAAAAACCAGATTTATTTAATAGTTTTCCCCAAAAAAATCTCAAAAAAGGCCTATTTTGTGCAGGATACCTCTTAAGCAGGATTGATCGAGAAATTGAGAAGGTTATTGAGAAATTGAAACACTATCATTTGTAAAGAATTGGTAATTGTCATCGGAACAGAACAAACCAAAATACATATTTTAAAAATCATAAAAGTAATGTATTGCGTCAAAAAGTTGTAAATAGGAAAATTTAAACTTTCAATTTCCAAGATTCACCGAAAAGTTAAAAATGTTGTGAACGATTTTCGTTGCTATATAATTGCATAATCGGTGTGTAATAAATATCAGCGTTGCAGGGCAAAATGATAATTTAGGGTCAAAAAGTTTTAGCGGTATTCAGGTCATGCATGTGCGATTAAGAAAAGTGGTTACGCTACAGCATAATGAAATTGCCGCAGCTGGTGTGTTCACGTGGTAAATCGATATTATTATATGTTATTCCCATAGCATTTTGAGGTATTTTAAGGTTTCAGGTTTCTGAAACATGTAGATAATTTGTGGACAAATATAGTTATTGGCACTTACAGATGAACCCACTGATACTGCAAATTCGTTGGATATATATAAGAAACGAATATATGTGGCGAAACAAGAAGGCGGTCATTTCATATTCACCAACATCTTTTTCCGTCGCTCCGTTCGGAAGGAACGGTCTCACGGAGGATATGCGGAAATGTCAGGTGCGGATCTCGAAAGACGCCATTTTACACTACGCTTACAGAATATGACAGTTTCCATGACGAACATCGACCCCGGTCGCATTCAGTGCCTACTCCGTAGCATTGTCCACGTAGCACACACACACAGACATTACATTGGTTCCAAATTTGTGGAAATATCTGAAATAAAGCGATCTGATGAAACCGGAATTTTTATTTTCGAGGGCAAAATGAAAAAAAAAAGTGGTTGGACTCGAATTTTTGAAAACAGGGAAAATTGGTAGATTGCCTCGGTTAGGTGAAATATATATATACATACATTCCAAAACTAATGAGTGGAGTTGAGGCGGGAGATAGCGAGGGGGGGCGATTGGTGTTTCAATGGCCAATCAATGACCAATAAAACACGCAAAGTAATCGAAATTCGTGTTGGCCACAGGCGCGTCTATGAACGTTAACTCAATTACACGCCGAGTAAACACACTCGGATAGTTTCCAGGGGTAGTTAGCGAACAAGTTTCGCCGCTTCATCATTTCAGAATTTTGGCGAGGGTCATTGATGGAATTTTTTTCACGGGGATGGTAATTCCCAGGTGGGTGATTAGCATTGGATGATGATACTGGCATTAGTCAGTGATACTGACTCCAAAACTGGGTCGGAAATAAAATTTTACACAGATTTTTCAGCATACATATGGGAAGGTGAGGGAAGGGTCGATGGTTCGGAGATCGGGGGAACCAGTGTGCTTGTATTATCTGGACCATCCAACAGACTCCTCTCAATACGTAGATTTTAATGAGAATTAGTTGTCTGCTGGCTAATATTCCGTCAGCCCCAATGTATTACTTATTAATTAATTGTGTATTTATTACCATCACTTAAGGATCAATCGCTGGTCACCTGACCATCAAGTGGCGGGCCATTCAGCGTCTAAGTCGAATGCACGAACAAAAAGCATTCAATAGCTCTATCAGACATGGTCAATTTCATTTAGAGATGCGATTTTCATGATATTACTTTTTTCGCTAACACGAGGCGGGTTATATGAAAAAGGATGAGGAGTTTCCGAACTGGTGAAATTTTATTTTCATATTACGCGAAAATAATGAATGAAGAGATGGAGAATGAATGGCCCAATGAAGGGATTTTTCTATTTTTTTCACACCAGATTTTTCCATATAACGGCGAAAAATAATAGGATACGTTGCACGTGTATTTCCGGAGGATCGCAAACGATTCACACAATAGAATTATTTCTATGACATTCTCATGCAGTAGAATTGTATATGTTGTTTTTTATATACGCATAATTGAATACAAATTCCATTTCAATGGTTTTCATTTAGAATCGCTCGTAAATATGAGATGATTTTAATAAAACAATGCACAGAATATTGCATCGTAATTTACGATTTAAAAATCGTGAATTATGATTCCAGGATCGTATGTTACAATTTTCAGAATTATCATTTACGATTCTGGAATCGTAATTTACAATTTTGGGATTGTAATTTACGATTTTGGGATTGTAATTTATGATTTTGGGATTGTAATTTACGATTTTGGAATCGTAATTTACGATTTTGGAATCACAAATTTACAATTTTGGGATCGTAATTTACGATTTTGGAATCGTAATTTACGATTTTGGAATTGTGATTTACGATTTTGGAATCCTAATTTACGATTTTGGAATCGTAATTTACAATTTGGGCTTATTGTTGGTGAATGCTAAAACTGCTTTCATCAAGCTAAATCAAATGAAAACAAAACGAAGTTCAACCCTACCGTAACAATACAAAAATGAACATTTTTAAACGGTATTAATTGAGGGTGGCGAGAAGCGCCCGTTGAATTCTCTGCATGAAAATGTATAGTAAGTGAGGCAATAAAACAACATACTGATGGCGCGGCCGTTTTTACATGGATCGAGAAATTGGAATTTTACATGTTCGATGGCTCGTTAATCAATCGTTATTTTCACCAATTTCAACTATTCAAGTAAATGTGTTATCACTGCACACATGTTGAAGCGGTAAAAAAAGGAAAAATTAATGTTCATCTTTCATTACCATCATAATTTTTCACACAGTTTTGTCAGACAGAGTAAAAGAATGGGAATTTTCAAAGGGTGCTTTGGAGTACTGACACATAAGCGTTTTGCCCACAATGTCCCATCACAGAGCAGCCGACTCCTCCCTGATGTATGAACCAATGCTGCCGTGAACTAGTTCTCCGTGATTCGAACTCGAGGAGGCCAATTCCAGGTCATCCACTCGCTGTGTGCCTCTCAATATTAGGACATTGAATCTTGCATATCTCCGCAATCCCATTCCGTTTGTTTGTTATTCGCCGATGGCGAATTCCATAAAATTTCTGTAGAAATTTCGATGGAAATTTCGTATTAAAATGTTTGGAAGAAATTTTTGTTATCGGTTTTATCTTAATTCCCGAAGTTGTATTAAAGGCAAAGAACTAGGTGGTAGGCGGGACACTTCAAAAAGGATTTCAGTTACTTCGTTATAGATTGTACGACCATTCTGTGTGTGCCATCAGCGCCCCAGATGAAAAGTCTAGAGTCTTTCTTAGTACGCAATACTCTTCGTCTCCGTCTCTCTCTTCGCCACCGCAGAGACTATTCGCGAGACGCGGAGTCCAACGTTCGGAGTCTTCAGCGGAGAGACGATCGTTGCCGGATGGAGAGTCTTCTGAATCTCTAGCTGAAAGACCGCTCACCTGAGTCCTTAGGCCAGAGACTTCGCAGATTAGCATCATTCAGATAGATAATTAATTAATTAAACCATTGAATTTTGATATTTAAATATATGATTTATTATTATTATTATTATTTTCATTATTATTTCCATCAGTACTAAACAACGCGACAATTTTGTTTTTAGAACAGTTGTGTTCCCATTGTTAATTGAACAAAAATAATGATATGAATATTTTACTTTACCATATATTGAGAATTAAGTAAAAGTTATCAATACGTGATGAGCGTTTTCTCTAACTCCGCGTCTTTCATTCAGAGATTTAGAAAATGAAATAAACTATCAAAAACTCGAGTCGCGCAGCGAAGACTGCCAGAGACTAGGGGAGACCTCCAATTCTACTCAGAGACTGAAAATGACTAATTGCAGTCTCTGGCCGTCTCCAGAGACTGGAAAATTTCATATCGGGCGGTAACCATAAAATGAGTAGCGTAAGCCGGACAGAAACCCAATCCCATGCGCCCAGGAGGGGGGGGGGGGGGTCCATCACAGGCCCCCCTCACCGTACCACAGAGATTTCTGGAGGTTAATCCTGCGTTTTGAACTACGGTGGCTAGCAGGGCCAAAGCTGGCCCTGGTGGCGTATGGGTGGGTCTCCAATATTCTCTTTCTAAGGGATACTCCTGAGACGTTACTGGGGGAGTACAAGAGAGAGGGACTAATGAAACAGACATGCACAGACACACTTTTTGTCAAAAACTCATCAAAAGGCTGCTAAGCCTCGATGAAGAGAAAATTTCATCGCTCTATATTTTCGGCATGATTACATTAACGTGTTGTATCAGAAAATCTGAAAATTGTTAATTTTCGATCGAATAATGAAGGGCACTCCCAACGTATTGATGGATCGGCGGATGTGATAAATTAATTTTAATCAAGGGTCCCAGAGTGACAAGACAATGTCAATGCATCGGATGCGTCGCATTCTAGTTAAAACCTGATGACGCACAACTAGATGGTACCCTGTCAAATTACATTGAGCTTAGAGACAACCACTTTGAATGGAAATTGCAATCGGCCATGTCGTGGGGGCCCCTTCCAATTGGGTCATTGTTTCAATACTATCCAGGTATTTTGGGAGCTACTGTGTATTCCACATACTGTATGGCATATATATTGCATCGTCATTGTACTCACAGCCATGTGAACACCATTATTTCAGTTGGTGCGCAGACTTACTCTTTTTCAGCATGACGATGAGATCAATAAGCATAGCCATTTCCACGAGTACAATGAAAATTCCTTCATGACGAGTTAGTGTGAACATGAACGGGTTATTGTTGAATTTCGGTTGATCGTGTTCAAAAATTCAGGATGCATCGAAATAGTTGATCTGTAGAATCTGCTGATTTTTGGTCTCTTGATTGTATGGTTCATCAGAAAAATTTAGCAGACTTACTTTTCTAGAGCGTCACAATGTAATCGATTGGCATCTCCATTTCCACGAAATAGCTCGGAATTTAACCGACTTGAACTCCACCATGCGAGTATGGCCATAGCGGATATTTCGATAGTGCCTGGGAATATCGCATTTCCGGTTGATCGATTTGACGCGAATGAACTGACAGAACGAGGTGCCAACTACTTAACAATACATACATATCATGCGCTTCTGACCGATGTTATCGGCCCCGATATTCAGATTCTCATGAGAACCATTGTCCTCTGTGGCTTTTGACGGTCTGCTCATTTTTGGAAATAGCTGCATTGTTGCATAGACCAAGTGTGTGACACTTGGTTTTCGGAAAGATGTCTTCTTCTTTTTAACTTCCCGATGGGGAAAGTTATTGTAATGACCCCGAAAATGAAAAGTGTCAGATCAATGGAATTTTCACTTTTCTCGGCGTTTGGCATCATCCTGACACGTTTTCAATGAACTGTCTGTGTGTGTGTGCCTATATATGTACGTAGGTGAGCATTTTTTTGTGACACCGTTTCTCCTAAACAGCTGGACCGATTTGAAGTTTTGTTTTTGATCGACGCGTCTTACTGGTCTCCAGGTCTGAAAGGAGTATTTGTGCAATCGTACCATCCGTTCAATTGTTATCAACAATGCTAATTGTTTATAACGCTGTATTCCGAGAACGGTGACATATACGAGGAAAAGTGTCCAACAAAAGTTGTTCCTCTCGTGAAACTACATATTTCATGTTATATTACTTTTTTTGCTAGGCAGCATATTTTACGAGATATCGATAAAAAATAATAATAATCGATCAATAGTCGAATTTGCAGTTACTGATATACAAATTGGCTTCATACGTGTATCGTCACGCACACACACACACTCACACACTATCGGGAAGTTATTGATGCGACCCGTCCAGGGTCACACTCACGTCCCATTTATCATGTCTCTAATGGGGATGTACTCACTACCTCTATTAGGTATTTTTAAAATACTCAAATTTTCGTAGCTGTTGAAGTTTGAAACGGGTTTTGCAATTTATCTAGAAGTTTATGGCTCTGTGTATGTTCTTCAAATATGTTAGTGCCGGAATTGTTATGAACCATATTATATGTTGAATTAAAGACGACATCTCGACATTTGCTATACCACAAACTCCTCCCCCCCCCCCCCCCCCCCCAGCGGCTTCGCCATTCAGCGAATGCTTCTAACCGAGTTCCACTGGGATCATCTTATATTAAACTAACTTACGAAAACTGTTCTGGCTGCACAAAGTACAGAACATAATTCTCCACGGTGCATTATAGTTCTCAACTCCTTCAACATTGAAAGAATTCTACGAGGCCTAACCCTACAAAAGTATACAGTCCTTTGTGCCTAGTAATTGTGTTGTTGTGACTACATGTACTGCATCTAAGGTCGTCAAGACTTGGATACTAAGTACTTGTGGGATTTTATTTTTATTCTCTCCATCCCTCTCTCTCGCGCCATTGTTGTTGACGTGAGGATTTTGTAGAGTTAAATTTCTCATCGTACTTTACTGCACAGCTTTGAAACTTATCTTAAGGTAATGCAGAAAAAAACGTGACTTGTCAAGAGCAAAGTTGGAAATTTTTTTTTTTTTTTAATTTTGTGAAGATTTATTTTTTCAGAAAAGGTATTTGGATTCTGGGAAGTGCATCCAATCGTTCCAGCCTTGGCGTTTTCTTGAGAAGTGTTAGATGCAAGCATCTATTGCGGTTTCTCTTGCAGATTCCTTTCTTGAAACAAACGAAAATTCTTTTTTCGACAATTTGATATTGAATGAGTTGAGAGCTGTGCTTCATCGTTTGATCTTTTAGGTGAATGAGTGGACTCTCGAAGAAGAAGAATTGTGTGTCACTGACAGCTTTCTTCGGACAGATCATAGCTGGGAAGAGGCAGAAATGGGAATGGCGTCCAGGGAAAAATGGAAAGACTCCGAAGCCATCCGCTTTTAACGACTAGTTGAGACTCTCTGGAGTCCTGCTGGGCTATGCTTAGCATTACTCTTTAACTGTCTGTGGCAGTGTGCTGATTCTTTTGTGCTGGAGTAAACACCCAGTGGTAGTATATTGGAGGTATTGTATTCAAATTGATATATATTTTTCAAATGCACTGAAAGCATAATAGTTTTTTGTTTGCGAATGGAAGCTTTGCAAGCGTTGCAGTTTATGGATCTTTGAATTGTATGAAGTTCGAAATGTAAAAGGGACAAATCCTCGGTATGAATTTTGCGATATTAATTAAGTTGGTATTTGAATTAGAGGCTTAGATACGCAGAAGTTCAAAATTCAAAGTGAGAGTACAAAAGTAAAGAGAGCTTAATGCCTAATCCTTGAGAACCAACGGCAAATTTTTTGAGAACTCCAAATTCGAACACAATTTGGAGAACTCTTTCCTGATATTTGAACTGGAATTCCCACCTGTCATTATTTAGACTTTTTTTATTTTATCGAATTAGCAACGATTCCCTGCCAATTCATGTGTGGTTTGTAATGGCTGAAATTCTAAGCATGCCCATCTCGACTTTTTACTGTTCATTCGTACCTGATTAGTAAATATTTTTTCGACATTGTCTCATCGTCTATGTGTGGTATCGTTAAGCGGTCACATTGGTTTGTTGAATCATTTCGACCTACCTGAAAAAGTAGTACCTAATGGAATTGCATTGCATAAAGGTAAAGAGTGACTGATTCGACTAACATCATAAATTTACCGTTCCCATGTTGTATTCATTAAACTGTTAATACCTTAGATATTTACGTACCGTTGTTTTTTTCCACTTATTTATTGATTTATTTATTGATGAATTTATATTATTGCGATTTCCAGAAGACACATTTCATTGAATGACTATTTCATATAGATAAAATAAACCTGCGGATTTCCGAGTAGAAATTTGGTTGAGTTTCGTATCAAGTTTCAATTAGTGGACGTGCTGTTGGATCAGGAACTGATCGAGGGATTTTGACTTGCAAGGAAAAACAAGAGATTTCTTAATTGAGATATAAGAGATTAATTAATTTCTTCCTACACTCAACTCTGCACTAAGTAATCAGAAACCTCCTAAAAAAGAGGAGAAAATAATAGAGTTTGGTAATAGTTATTGCAACTCATGCAATTGTTTAGAATGGTTGACATAAAAAAAAATTTAGTCAATCAGATAATGAGTATGACCGTTGGCGTCTTACCACAGCGCGACCTATTCTACTGAACTTCTCACTACCTCCAACCAAAAGAGGCCAACGACGTAACGTTTCATAAAAGAGTGTAATATTCTTCGCATGTATTTCCCGCCCACTTCCTACCCCAACTTCATTTAATTTCGAAAAGATTTCCCGCTTATCGAGTTGGATGAGGCCAAAAAATTGATCGAGTCTTGAAGGCACTTCCTTCAAAATCACATTCATTACATGGGAAACTGGGTTATCCCTTCAAGTTGCTTAGAAAATTTTTCCTTTCTTCGATTCGAAGAAAATAATTCAGTTGAAATACAGAACAATATTTTTTTTGTGTTGTTCAAAGAATAGAATATTTTTTTCCAATGTCTTAAGATCGAAAATAGAATAAATGAAAAACCGAATATGATTAAACAGTGAAAACACGGAACTTGTTAAATAAATATACAAAAAGGAGGGTGCGAAGTGATGAACGTAATAAGATGAGGCATTTAACATTACATTATTAGATAAGACATTCGTTATTGATAATTCTTAAGAAAAACGAATTATGCCTGTTGTGTCTTTTTTTTTATTAAAACAAGAATCGATTATAAATTCATGAATATTTATTAAAAAATGAAACATCCGAACGTAGATAAGAACCGGGAGTTGAGTGCTACCCTTGTCCGTGAAGGAGGAGAGAGGGAACAGCCAATCACAGCGGGAAACACGAGTGATCAGGCGCGCCGCGCCTGTAGCTGTGCGTAGATGTGACCCCCACTCCTGGGCGCATCAGGAACGTATTTCAATGCGCTTGGAGGGCCCAAGAACGCTAGTCCCTTTTAATCGTAATTTATGGTTGTTTAAGACTTCTTTATTCGAGAATCATGCAGGGCATAACAAGAGAAGAGATAATTTGAGTATGCGTGAGTCTCGTCGAAGGCTGCGAATTGATGAAAATACTGTGAAAAAATCTAAAATTGGCGACTAGAAGAAAGGTACAGCACCTTACATTAGAACAGATTATATGATCATTTTTTGTCGTGAGATTATAAGGGCAATTACTAGTCTAGAATCCATGTGATCTCCGAATTGTGATATTTGCGCGCGTTGCAGCCTCGACGTACGGTCCTGAGCGCGCGCTCCCCACTCCAAGCCACTAGCACTTGACGCTACAGTGAGGACAGCCAGCGTGCCATAGTGGTTAAGGGAATTTACGGTAAAAAACGTGAATAAAAAACATTTCATAAACACAAAGCAGGCGTTGTGAAAGGGATTTTTTGTTTGGAAAATTGTCATGTGGGAAACTTTTGTACAGGAAAATTCCATCTGGCGAAATTGTTGGGGGAATTCGACTTGACAATTAATTAATGATATACAATGATAATTAGAAGCAAAGTGTACTGGGGCTTACCGAAAATCGACTGGGATGGGGAATTTCGTTGTTCAACAACCAGGACCCGCCGGAAGTAAATTAATATTTCCTGAAAATAACTTTTTTTCCTGAGTGTAGATCACCAGGAGATATGACCTCTCTGTCTGGACCGAAATCAAATTTACAGCGTTTCACCCTTTACCCGTGAAACCTCGTTGATCCTAATATTTCCAGGTCATCGCAGAGTTATTATTTCGCTTCGACGCTTTACCCCATTGGCGTGCAGTTATTAAAGCAGTCTAAGTGGAATGATGGTAGGTGCAAAATTTTGGGTGGGGAATGAAGTTTGGAAATGGCCGAAGTGGCTCATGGTGATATAATTTAAACTGCAAATACGATATTTTACATATCTCGCTTCCATCGACACCGTGAGGAAGCTTGTTAGTGCAGTCGGATAGAAAGGGAAGGTTTGAAGGGACTTATTGTTTCATAGTTTACGTGTCGGTCAGAACTATTATCTTAGTTGATGCCATTGAATTGCAATCATACATTTCGCCTGGAACATAATCTATATGTGGCGTTTCCTCAAATGTTGTACTGGACTGTAGCGTCTTTCTATCAGTTTTTCAATTTTTGGAACCTAGTTTTGTTACAAGTTTCCCGTCATCTCCTTTAAGGATGTTCGACCGCTATTCGCCATTTCTTGCAATCTTTTGACAATTTACTCCAACTTTTTGGTTTTCTTGGCGGGAAAAAATGTACAATTTGTGCATAACATTATTATTTATGGACTCCCAAAATCTTATCACCGTAAACTTACTTTTGAGTTTTTTCTTTACGCTTGTATGAAAATTCATAAAACTTTAGACAAAACACTGAAAAATGGGTCTGCGACAATGAAATTTTAGGAGTCGATAGAGAATAAAGCTACAGAAAAATTGTACATTTTTTCCCGCCTATCAAATCAATAATTTGGGATAAATTAGCAAAAAATTGACAAAAGTGAGAAATAGCCGTTGAACATCCTTAACTGTAATCGTTAAGAGGTTAGGCCACTCTAGAATTTTCGGAAAACTGATTTTTTTTTTTCAAATGATACATTATGAACTCATAAATGTTATCCCGAAAGATTATGACAGGGAAAAATTTCTAAATGTCCCATTTTTGTTCTTTAGTTGAAGGCCGTCCGTTCGGCAGGGCGCCCACTCAAAACTTTAAACGCGTTTATCGCAAAGCTGCTTTTTTCAAGTTGGCCGGAAACATAACTTGAACAATTTACAACCGATTCACTGAAAATTTTGACGACATCTCCAGAAATACATTATCTACAGAAGTACGTAGGATTTTTTTTTATCTTGCATAGTTTTTGTTTTAATTACAAATTTCGAACAATTTTTTAGGCCAAATTGTTACTGGTCCTTTAAAGGCCCGCCATTCTGTCAAAAATGCATATATCGAAAAAATCCTATGTACTTCTGTAGCTATTGCTATTTACAAGCGGAAACCGTTCAACAACTTATTAAAATAAAAAAATTACAGGAGCTGTGTGTCCGGCCGTGGTTCCCGAAAAAACCGAGGCATCCTAGGGAGAACGCTGTGTAGCTGCCATTTTTAAATTAATTTTTCTTAAAAAATAGTTATAAGCAGTCAATTACATCTATAATAAATGCCTTTTGTCAAAAACTAGATTTATTTAATAGTTTGCCCGAAAAAAAATCTGAAAAAAGCCCTATTTTGTGGCCTAACCCCTTAAACTTATAATGCGAGTCTCACCGGAATCGGCAAAATTGCTTCCATAATTCTTCAAAATTGGCTGTAGATATTGCACCATGTCAAATCGCGCCACTCAACAGATGGAATCCTCCACAGTTTGTGTTTATAATAACACAAAATGAACAATATCCATTAGAATACCACGAATCACTGTGACACTCCATGATAATATGGAAACTTTGCTACAAAGTTTTATAGTATGCATGACAACTCTGACGTTCATACCGCGCTGTACCGAAGGCGTATTGCACCGTTGAGAATTTTCAGTCAGTGGCGAATATATCATATGTGGAACTCGGACTACTTGAGCGCGGGCTACGTGGGTTTACGAAACCTGGAGGTAATTGGTGTAGGCTCGCATGGGAGTAATTTTAGGGTGGAATTGGAGGATTCTGTGTGGTCATGTCTGTGTGCACTTTTGGTGTTTTGGTAGTTTGGAAAATAAATGGGATTTGCAATAGTTATGCCGAGGTGAAGATTACACTGAAATTCTGCCAATTGGATATGTGTGTTTAATACAACAATGGTGTGGTCTTCAATTTATGTGATTTATTAAATTCTCAGCAGGATTTGTCGAGTTGTCATCATTCGGAAAAGCAAGTGTGACAGATCCATGGAAATTGAAGGTTTCAAAATTTTTCAAATTGTGGAAACTTTTGATTCTGCAAGTTTTTGAATTTTCTGAAATTTTCCTACTCAATGCTGGAAATTTATCACACCGATCAAGTTTCACATCATCGTCAAAGTTGTTCCCAGAAAATGACCGAATCTTCAATTAGCGCCAGAGCACATAAATTACCAGCGCCCACATCTTTGCCACTCGCAGTGCAATTAAACTGAAATTGATTTAGCTCTCAACGATGTTCCGCTAGAAATTTAACTTGACACATTTGCCTCAAGCACTCGAAACAACTCTCCAGGCGAATAAAAAAAATCTCGGATGTAGCCGGGGGATTCCTTAACTCGTTCCAATTCAGGTCTGATTTCTGTCTCAGTTGCATTGTGTAGAGGTAGAAATATATGCAAATTGAGCCCACAATGCAAAGTAGTTGAGAGCCTAGACTGCTGGAACATCGCATGTTATACTTAGCACTCAACTGTTAAGCAGGAAAGGGAGGAAAAACAGTTGGAGCAAGTCAGTCAGCTCCATGTGCATAAAGTACCCACTAACAGTCTCGCACCTTGTACTGTTAACGTACTATCGAATAAATGTCAGTGTTGCTGGAGCTGACGTATAAATCTTTGCTGGATCTTTTCTTTATAACAGCAAACGTAAAAAGAATCTTAATCTCAGTTGGAAATATTGTTCTGAATTTGAAAATAGTGGGAAATTGGACTATTTTTGAGAATCTTATGAGACATTCTATACAACGGTATCTCAAGGATCCAGCAACAACGTGAATATTCACTCTAATTTATAATAGTTCATCATAAATTTGATCCATTAATATGATTTTCAACTCATACAAAATTCCTCCTCAACTTTTCTGTCTGACCCCCCCCCCCCCCCCCCCTCCCCCCTGACCCCGTGAAGTTGCTGAAGTTTGTTTGGCCAATTACAGCGCAACGCAGCCTACTGGTACAATGCATTCAGTTCTGAGAGTGGTTCTCACTTCGAATAGTCCCCAGAATTCTTCCCATGGAAAGTGCGTTCTCGGAATCGTTCCAGGTGGAACCTCAGTTCCGGAAACCCTTCTCGGAACGCTTCCGGATGAAAGTTCAGTTCCGGGCGTCACCCCATGAAATTTAAGTTTGAACAGTTACAGCTTAGCTCAATTTTTTGGTTGTATTGGTCGAAGTCTAATGCTCTGAACCAATTTTAGTGATCGAAGCTGTACCTGGAATAGTTCCTAGAACCGATTGTTCATCTGGAACACATCTCGCGACTGTTCTTCCCCTTGGATCGATTCTTCGAACTGTTCCCGCAATTGAACTTTCATTGAGTACCGGAACATCGTGGATGAATTTAAAATGTGAGAATTTAGAATCACTTGTCCATTTTGTTGATATTACTTTCGTCATTTTCGAATTTATTACAATAGCTTTTTTTTACGTCGGCCCCACATTGAATGGAATGACATATGGGAGCCCCGGCATGTCCAGTGGGGATTGAATATTCCCTCGAATCACAAAATTTTGTTGTTCACCATTGATTTTTCCGTCACACTTGAATGCTTAAACGGCTTCCAAATGGACCGAAAAAAGTCGAGACCGAATCGACTTGGCAATCAATTTCTTCTACTCCCTATTAACTCGCACATTACCCTCATTATTAAATTAACCTTATGACAATTCCATCAACATCGTAATGTATGTTTCCACCAGCCTCTTCACACCTGGAGCTTGTCTCAATCAATTGATCTACTTTAATGCCATTTCGAAAATATATCCCTGGTCGAAATGGGTTCGTCCGATTATGGCAGAAAATCACATAATATGACGAAATCGACAGACAATTACATATTTGGATAGATCATGACATATTCGGACAAAGTATGACATAAAATGGCCTGTCCGAAATCGCGAACATTTAATGTCATTTTTTGTCAGAATCTGTCATAATTTCGTCATAATATATCAAATGATGTCACTATATGATCGTGATTTTGGACAGGTTGCCAAATTATGTCATTTTATGCCATATTTTGTCAGAATATGTCATCATCTGTCTAAATATGTTATAATCTATCGATTTTGTGGTATTATGTTATTTTCTGTCATAATATAACAAACCCATTTCCACGAGGGATCCCCAGAAACATGACACGGCGATTGAATTGATTGTCACAAATCAGAAAAAAATTGAGATGTAATCAATACATTCACAAGGTCATTATAGGTAAAATCATCGAGTAATGACTCATCGATTCATGCCGGCTCGACTACCAGCATCATCAGATAGTATTCATAGAGATTGCACGTGTCTATTACCAATCCCTTTCACAGTGCGCATAATCCAATTCGGTAAGCCTGAGACTTGCATTTCGACTGTACAAAGGATAGAGAATAGCGCCGGTCAGTTTGACAGTTGAGCTGACGGCGCGCCCTCTCCTAACTAATCTATGATGGCACATGCACATGAGAATGGTGAACAGAAATGCAATACGCGGCTTTTCCAGCATCACACATCAATGCTTGATCATAGAATATCGGCGACAAAGCACTCGTACACCTAACGTGTATGTATAGAACAACAGGGAGTCAATATAAACTGTACGTCTGCCTGAACAATGTTGGTGCCGCTATTGAAGCCACCAATTTCTACATGACTCTGGAGAACAGAACATCGAACCAGAGCCTATACTGTATAATGAGCAGTGTGCTCGCGCTGCTTGTAGTCTCTTGTGTAACAGATCCCTTCATCATATGCCTTTAGAACAGGAGGAATTCATGGAATTGCTTATCTCTAATTCTATGCTACTTGAAAGATCGGGTTGACTTGGTATTGATGATGTTATTTAACGTCGCTGTGTAACAACCAAGGTCATAAGCGACGGCTCTGGACTTATTATAGACGTTAGATGTTCAGCACTTTTTCCTGTGCAACTCAAAGTTACGGATGTCATTTGTTCACAGTGAGGGTAGGACCATTCGCCCTAGTAGAAATCGGCCGTAGCTCTGCGAGGTTGAATGGCGCGGTGATGTTGGGACTGCAACGTTGTGCGGATACAGCGCCGCAACGCTCCGGCGGTTCTACTCGGGCGATTGTAAACTGTTTTTGGTACTCTTAGTGGAACTTTTGGGGTGAACTGTTTTTACTTTTGGCGGTACCCATTAGTTGACCAAATCACATAATACAGAAAAAATCCACCGATGTCTGGGGCACAGGCCCTCTAGATCCGTAGGCGGGCCTTATCCACTTCACCATACGACCGGCCGGATTGACTTTGTTCGTTGCATTACATTGCTTTGTTCGTCGATGGCCTGAAAAAATATCCTATTCTGGGATATAAATGTCCACTAGTTAGCGGTACAATAGTCAGTTCAATTTTGAGCTTACAGGCGAATATCGCATTATACGTATTGTGAATTGTGGAGAACATTTTGTTTAAGACTTCCGAAGTTTACATTCAAGACGAAGATGGAACGTGAATTAACGAAATTAAAAACTGCCGCAAATTTGTGGATGTGGACCTGAATTTCCTTTTTAGTCAAGTGAAATGCCGCACATGTCGCACTTGTTCAACTGAGAAAATCAATCTACAACATTCACCGAGCCACTCCTGTGAAGTTCATCTTATCCAATTTAATCTAAAATTGTAGTATTTGTTGTTGTGTTCGAATGTACGTTATACTGTCATAGCTTCAACCACAAAATGACAAATCCAATCCCGCAATAATGGCACTGCATATTCATTACAAAGTTATACGCGCAATGTGTATCGCGAATTCCATAATTGCCCGTGAATATCCAGGTGAGTTTTCATAACTTATGGGATATATGACAGCTTCTACTAACCATATAAGCATTCTGTAAATGGCGTGAGCTGTGAGGTAAATGCTTCTAACTCTTGTTACTTGTAACTGGTAATTAAATGAGGCGCTGCTGTGTGAAATGGCCTGTCCTTCCTCTATGCCTCTCTCTTGCTCTCTCTCACTCTCTGTTACCACACATTCATATGTTCATTTCTATCTTCCTAATTCGCAAGTCGTTGGTTTAAGTTGGAAAACCGAGAAAAAAACTCGGAAAACTGTACGAACGAGGCTCGTATACTGGTCATACTCGGTTCAATGCATTAGTACCTACGTGCTCTCTACAAGACACTCGACCCCTTGCTTTTTTGAGCTTTGGTTTCTGAATTTATTGCGAACATTTTCTACCTCATCATGATAACGACAAATTGCCCCCACTCTGTCTCATTGAAATTCAATCTATGCTAGGTGGTAAACTTTCTCTCGCTTTGCCCCTTCCAGCTCCACTCTTACTCCGCCATGCATGACCAACTTGTTTTTTATCCGTGGTACATGCCCTATGTCAAGGAAAAGACAAGGTCATCTGAACCAGCCAGATCCGTTTAATGAAATTTCTACTCCAATGAGGAACAATTTCAGTTGTCCACTCCGCTCTTTCGGATACAATTTGTACCTAAAATACAAATGGATTGATTTATTATTCTGCTCCTTTCATAACTAAGGTGTAGATTTTGTGTCGTGAAAATGGAAATTTGAAAATTGAAATTTGAAAATTGAAATTTGAAAATTGAAATTTGAAAATTGAAATTTGAAAATTGAAATTTGAAAATTGAAATTTGAAAATTGAAATTTGAAAATTGAAATTTGAAAATTGAAATTTGAAAATTGAAATTTGAAAATTGAAATTTGAAAATTGAAATTTGAAAATTGAAATTTGAAAATTGAAATTTGAAAATTGAAATTTGAAAATTGAAATTTGAAAATTGAAATTTGAAAATTGAAATTTGAAAATTGAAATTTGAAAATTGAAATTTGAAAATTGAAATTTGAAAATTGAAATTTGAAAATTGAAATTTGAAAATTGAAATTTGAAAATTGAAATTTGAAAATTGAAATTTGAAAATTGAAATTTGAAAATTGAAATTTGAAAATTGAAATTTGAAAATTGAAATTTGAAAATTGAAATTTGAAAATTGAAATTTGAAAATTGAAATTTGAAAATTGAAATTTGAAAATTGAAATTTGAAATTTGAAAATTGAAATTTGAAAATTGAAATTTGAAAATTGAAATTTGAAAATTGAAATTTGAAAATTGAAATTTGAAAATTGAAATTTGAAAATTGAAATTTGAAAATTGAAATTTGAAAATTGAAATTTGAAAATTGAAATTTGAAAATTCGATAACTGTCATCGCCCACCTTCAGCAGGCATTCAATGACTCAAAGATAAATGGAATTAGATTGAAAAATAAACTGCGAAAAGCTGTTGGGAGAAATCCGTACGCTGGTCATACCCGTTTTAATGAATTAGCCCTGTGGTACCCTCTGTACGGCACCAAACTTCTAGCTTTTATTTTGAGGTCCACCAAGTAGAACTCGAGTTTTCGAACCGATCTTGAAAATTTTCTCTCTTGTCATAATAACGACATCCGGGTCATTGAGATTCAATCTATGCTGGGTGGTAAACTTTTTCGCTCTTCACCCTCGCCGCCCCGCTTCCCCTAGTTCGCTATCCATGCCCAATTCGGTTTTTATCCACGGTACATGCTCTTATATCAAGAAGTGGGTGTATTACAAATTTTTGTGGAATATGGGTTTAACCGTATTTTTTGGCCTCACGTGAAGTGGGCTGGAGAGTTTTATATTATACCCAGGATAAACCGATAAAACGTACATCGGTGCGGTTGAATATGGGAAAATGGACTGGGGTCTGTGTGATAGATGCGGTGGCATCTGGGAATTACAACCGTGGGTAATTGTTCAAGTGGTTATTTTCCATTTTATGTCTGATTATATATGTATTCAACGTCAGAATAATGAATTAAATGATTTGTGGGCTAGTGAATAATGTTGTTCCGTTAAGTACCGTTTGGCAGAGATAGATAATGGAAACTACGTTGCTCGAGTGGACCTATTCGTTTATCACATGTTCTGGGGGATGGACACCAATTCATATACGAGCATTGCACATAATTAAATATTCAAGTCGTAAATGACTATGCACCGAGCGTAATTGAACACTCAGAAATCGTCGACGAGATGATTGAAATGGGGCATTAATGTAATTAATGATCTTGTTGCAGTTTGAAGGTCAACGGTCCTTTCAGTTCCGATAACAGATCCGAGCGAATGAACGGTTTTGAGAAAAGGTTCATGGGAATGGTACGTTCTGGTAACGGTTCCACGTCGAACTTCAGTTCCGCAAGCAGTTCTAAGAACGGTTCCTGATGAAAGTTTACTCCCCGGAATGAGAGAATACGTGGAAACGCTTCCAAGAATAGTTCGAGTACGAGTTCTGGGAACGGATCGAGGAATTGAACTTTCATCTGGAACCGTTCCTAGGAATGCAGCCTCACACACATATGCAGATATTTTGGTAAAGAAATATGTAGAAATTTTCTCTATGATTTATATGATTTTATCGTCCTGTATGGTCCCGTTATAGAACATGAAAAAAATTATGTCTGTAGTTGATTCACACTACTGAGCGAAATTTAGTCATGTCAATATTCTTTCCACCCTTCCATATTCTCCATCATGTATCAAGACTCGCTCGATGAAGCCAGTCACCACCTAGAAGCTTTAAAATTTCAGTGCGGTCACCCTTAAAGTATGTTCTCAGTAAAAATATGTGAACACTTTACAATGTGCTGAGGATACGAAATTGATTATATATTGTTGACTATATTCAAAACTGATTGGTGGAATTCCGAAGATGGTGAGAGTATTTCTTTTTCAATAGACGAAATTGAACGGAAAATGTATACTTTATAATTTTCACCATGCCATATCTTATGAGTAAAATAATTGAAAAATCGTCTACATAACACACACACTTGTGTCAAAAACAAGTTTTTTTTCATATCACTAGTTAACGATGCGTTGGGCTTCTCAGAAAATCTTTGAAAAGAATAATCGAAGTCCCAAATTGCACGGGATGTGATCTTCCATGAAGTGCGGTAATTCGTTAACAATATTTTGGCTACCCTGAAATAATTTCGATAATTACAATCACATACCTGTTAATTATGTATGACTTCAAGGGAATTACCAAAATTTTAACTACATCGTGGAACTTTGGTAAATTTTTCATAGGATCCCACCGGTTAATAGGAAATTTGTTGATACAATCCGCAAAGGATCACACCCACTCCACACCCCCCTAGCAACCCACCCAGATTCGGGAGTGAGTGCAGCGCGACCATCAACTCACCTCAATTTTTTCATATTTGGGTCAACCACGATCGCAGGGATACGATTTTTTTCCACAGGAAAACAAAAGTGAAAGAAGTGTGACATTTTGTTTCCATCTCTCTGTGATATGAAAAAGAGTCCACATTGTCGAATTTCATGAACATGAAAGTTTAAACACTCACTCGAAATTTCGGCATTCAACGTCGAGAATTGAACGTTACATGTGCTCCAATTTGCTGCCATCCGAATTCTCATGTTTTCATTTGGAGTTTTAATCAGCAGGTGGAAACCGTCTACACCGTTAAAATGTATATTATTCATGGAGGAAATTGAGGGAAACAATCATCTAAAAACCAAGTAAATTAATTCTTGCAGACGAGTGCAATTCACATATTTTTGAAACTTTTCATGGTATATGTGCTGTATTGTATGGCACTAACTGCCATTAAAAAAATTAACCTCAATGGTTCTCCCCTTTATGTTCTCCGGAATATATGGGAAATAATCATTGCGAAAATAGGTTTTGCAGCAGTGGAGTGTTCCTTCCGATGCAACGAAGTTATTAGTTAGACTTGTGGGAGGCAAGTAGTGATCCGGGGACAGCGGACGGTATAGAAGATTTTTTCCCCGTTGCATGTAGGCTAAGGGGTCTCTTGTACATATTATTCTTTGTTATACGATGTATATTGTTGTTTCGTTGTATTAATTTTCTTTACAATAGAGAGACAGATGGAGGGAAATAGGACGAAGAAAGTGCGAGGATGGTGGTTGTCCCTTTCTTTGAAAAGGGGGGGGGGGGGGGGCTTTGGCCGCAATTTGAAAATATACCATTAATGAAATTGCTGGAGTTGAGGAAATGAAAGATAGTTAATTCACTTCATACCGAGGGGCTATTCACATTCGGATTGGGTGACACCATGATTTCAAAATGCACAAATGCACCATGATTTCACTGATTTCGAATGATTTCAATGATTACCAAACATTTACAATCATTGAAATCACGTTCGGTAATCATTGGTAATCACTGAAATCACAGAAAAGATGAATGGCTATTCAAAAAATTAAAGAACTGAAATTTTTTGCGTACATACGTTTTTAATTCGTCGTTTTCTGTTACTACGGGGGGAGAAACTGTCTTCCGATATTGCTCAATATGAGGAAAATAAATATAATTCATAACTGTTGGACATATTCTCAAGTCACGGCCATTTAAAAATAGTACACTGATTATAAATGACTTCAAATGATTACACTGATTGCGAATGATTACAATGTGATTTCAAAAAATGATTTCAATTATTGAAATCACGTAAAAACCCATGATTTCACGTGATTTCAACTGACTTCACTGATTACGCGCTGATTTCATCGTGATTGCATTTTGATTTCATCAGCGAGTGACACCATGATTTCTAATATGAATAGCCCCGCGCTTTATACCACCAGTATGCGCCTGAGGTATTTCAGACCGACATTCGATGAGGGTTTCCACAATTTGGAAGTCTACCATCAGTTAAATTGGTAGCAAAATGGGGGAACCACACAATTAGCACAGTCTCGGAAAACATATGGATTTAGGTATGTTTAATGATGATGTTCGGTGAAGGGCGGCTTGTTGCGATGCTTTTGAAGTCGTTTTCTTCCGTAAAACACCGAGCTTTTCTTATATTGAAATGCAGTAAACTGCGTCAAACAGGGTAATCAGAGGTTAGAGATGGGGCGAAGAGACCTTGTTTCATTTGATAGAGTACAAACGTAAACTGTCGCAAAATTGAAGCTGGACTACTTCCACTGATACCTCCACTCAGAATTTTTCATTTGCCAACATCTATTGAGTTTATAATTTCAGTATAGCTATTTTTATGTATTTTGAATATTTCTTATTAGGACATGAGCGAACGTGCCTTAAGCTGTAATTATCGGATTACAGCGTACCTTTCTGTAAGTACGCTGATAAAACTTATTCGCCCCCAATCCCGAAAATATTGCTAAATGTGCTTCGGCTTCTGAGCCATTGTAAATCTCCCACTCATGCTATTTTTTTTGGTTATTTGTCAGGTATGAATTTGTAGCCAAGAAATACGTGAGGTCACCTCATAGAGTTAGTTGACTATCAGCAGTCTTTCAGTTAAGTTCTGTTCGACACACTTCATTTTTATTCAATAAACTTCATCTAGTTCTGCTTAAGGATATTCCACCTATATTGGCGAAGATATAAGAATTACTTGAAATTTTGATATAATGTTTTTGAAGCGGTAACAGATGCCTGTATGAAATTTGAGATTGATTCACAACACCGTTTCGTAGTTATTAATTATCAAAGTTCTCAATTAACACGGCCTCTTATGTGAAAAATAAAAATTTCTGTAAATACAGTTCAAAATATAAAAATTTGTTGAAATTTTGAAAATTTACTATTGAAGCAGATATAAAACGATGGTAAAAATTTCATGACGATTGACTAAAATTTTTTTTCATTAATTTGGTAAACAATATAACATTGGTTTGCAAAATCAAAGACAATATAACAAGTTTGTATGGCGATCACTTCAACTAATTAACGCATTGAAATATTAATTAAAAGCTATTGGCGATAAATATAACGAATTATAAAAAGGGTAATAAACTTTTGTTTTGACTATACGTGTTCAATATCCTTAATATACTTTGTTTTTTTTCTTACGTTCTCGTAGAAGAGTAAAACCCAACAACATCAATACTCCTCTCGAAATTCAGGCAAAACGAGACCGAAAATTCGGTACTTCACCAGAGAGTTCAGTCTAAGAATGTTAGCAGCCTATCACTCGGATAAATCATACGTCGATGTAAAACTTACTCCGTAAGTTCACGAATGATGTCATCAACAATTTGAATAATCGATAAACAAGAATGCAATATCCACGATAAGTCAGAAATAGCTCGGTCTAAGCTCCACGAATTTTTCAAAGCCCGATATCACACCTTTTATTTCCAAGGTCATTACAATAACTTCATCTATGGGCAAGTTGATAAGCAGACCAATCTGCGAATAATAACCCTGGAAATCAGTTTTCGTCCTGCCAAAGGCCTTGAATTTCACTCGGATTACTAGACTCTAATAATGTCACCCAAGGAAGAGTCGTCGAGAATGTTGCAGTAGAGTATCACCTGAGTTCAGGGGCATAATACACCTGGAAAGCAGGTGAGCGAGCACAGAGGTAAGGTAGCTGTCAAGATCGGTGGGATGAGAGTTGAGGGGTGGGTTGGGTGTTGGAGATTGGTAAGCAGAGAAAGAGGCAGAGAGAAAGTACAAGGGAGTGAGGGAGGTTCGTGTGAATTCGAGCAAGGGGACGTAGTCCGGATGGTTCGTTGAATGGCCACTGTAGCGGCGCTGCTTGACTATCAGGACGTCAGTACGCTTTCGTACCGCGGTACGTACGGATCATTTTATAACACTGTGCGGGATTGTTATTTTCGTTGGTATGAGGAGCTCGGCTTACCACCGGGTGCTACTACTGTGAGTCATTCATGAATGACACGTGCAGCTATGTCACCCACTAAATTAGTGAGTTGACATTATTCAGTGATAACTGTGTAAGCTTACACCAGTGCTTTCGGATAATTGTAACCAGTACATCTGTCTAGAACTTTGATAAATAGCGATATGTCAATCATCACTGGACATGGATGATTGCTGACCCAGGGGTTTTGACTTTACGCGACAATCCTTCACCTATGTCTCCTCATCTCTGTATCCAATTTTTATCCTTTACCACTTTGTAGGCGTCATGCTGTTCAATTCCGTGAATGAACAGAAGAAGGCGAATAAGAGTTTCGATGAGCACCAATAAGGGAGACCGATCTCTCGTGCTCGGGTCGAGCAGGATTTCCGAGGATTCCGCATCCCTCGGGGCTACTCTTCCTCGTTGATTTGCACCGGGCTCTCAGCTCAATTCTGTTTTCACCAGGGGATTTTACCTTTTCTCCTTGTTACTTTTATTTGTCTATCATTTAGGATAGGAGCAACGGGATCTCTGAACAATAGCATCACGGAAATTGCAACGTCTGCAAATTTTTATTAAAACAAAGAGAAAACGAGAAATTGTCTCCAAGGAATTTATGAAGCTAATATGAGAGGACAAGGGAAAAAGCTCGTTTATTTTGGTGTAGTTAAGGAGCTACAGTGATTTTATCTGTGACCTGTGGTAATGTGTAATTGAATAAAAAAATAAAAGGAGGAAAAAATATGTTCTAGTGTTAGTGGTAAACATGACAAGTGACTTAATTATTTGAATACTTGGACTGGATTAACCTGAGTGATCATTAATTACACCAGTTGGATTTACTAAGTGGTGAAGAAAGAGTGTCAAATTAATTACTTCACTCACGTGCTTCTAACCTGTGGAGCGAATCAATGATATTTTGTTTTAATATGGTGGTTTAAATGTCACTTGTGTCTTCTCGAAAAGTGATTAATAGGGTTATAGCGTGTGTTTAGTGCTGTTCAGTGGTTAACGTCGCGTTTACCTCGAACGCAAAATACGGCGAAAATCAATTCACAAACTAGTGGTAGGTTCATTGGATGATTTTTGTAGGGGAGGGTGAGGCCAAATGGGGGCATTTGACTTTTCTCAGGTGACCTTGGGAACCTGGGGAACATTCATTGATTGAGTTTAAGTTCACCGAATAGAAGACATTCTTTCTCTATTGGTGGGTAGGTGGGGGGGGGGGGGGGGGGGGGGGGGAGGAGGAGGTCTATCTCAGTCGTTGACCTAGCAAGGGGTACCAAGCATACCATGTTCTCCAATTTAGGAACAACCTTCATGAGAATTTCTAGCCTATGTCTTCATGCCGAAAAATATTCGCGGACATGTTTGCATGATCAGTATGGTGGAATGATTGAGCAAGTTGGAGATCACGATTTTTTTGGTGAAAAAATCGGTCAGTGATTCGGATGTCAGCCATTGGACTGGAATCAATATGCAATATACGCAATGCCGGCATCAATAAACGGTGGGCTCTGAAAATATATATATAACGGAGATGAGGGTGGGTTTTTTTGACATAGGCACACCAATTGGCGGTGTGTTGGTTTAATGAAATTTTAATTTTTAGATCTGAATTAAAAGCAATCGGCAAGGCTTTCAGCGGCAATGTTATACCTGATCAGCTTCGCGATTCTAGTTGTTTTTTTTTTCAAATGCAGATGGGCCAAGTTTCTCGGGCTAATCTGTTGACATACTTTCATTTTTTTTTTGTGAACTATTTGAAGCAGCATTTTATGGAATCGAAGCAGAAGTTAGTTAAGTGTATTTTGAGCCGAGGCAGGTTGCATTGAAAAATTGCAGTACACACACACATACACTCTGCGTAGATGTTGGGAAGTTTTGCAAACATTTGAAGACAAGGGAGGCTCGGAAAATTTTTCTCTCTTCGAATTTTCAAAGGCAAATCAATAATTTCTACCAGTTTGAAATTCTAGAGAAATGAACATCGTCAGGAGGAGAGAGAAGAATTTATCTGGGAATTTTTGTTGGGCGACAGAATAAAATTTACTCATAATAGAATACCCCGGATTTCAATTTTCTCATATTTTGCGATTTTGCGATTGTTCGGTGCACATCGTTTAAGCTCCAGCGGATTCAATGTTGGCTCGGTTATTTACTGACTTTTATTACTCCTGGCCCTACGTATATTGCAGGTAAATTTCAAGTCGGTATAGAAAGTCCGAATTACTTCACAATTTTTTGAACTCCAAATTCGGTTCTTCAGGCTTTTGAAAATTATCGATGGACTGAGGTAAAATAAATTCCTCAGTGGAGAATTGGGTGACATGGTCTCATGACAGTTTTCTGCCAATATTAGAGGATAGCTGACTCAAGAATATATCTCTGTAATACATGAAAAAAGTCAAACGTGCCTATTTTGCCCCCTCCTTGCCTGCATTTAATTCACGCTTTTATGTGTATTCAATAATTAGCCTGAGAATTTTTTAGTTCATCATGGGCGTTATTGTATTTTTTGTACTACCACACTCTGTTTTCTCCAAACCTCATTTCGTACGTTTTCTTTAGCTGGGCCTTGATGTTGAGCTTTGCGTGGGCGTGATGCCAAACTACTTGTCTTCGAGATGCTTTCCGCGTTTCGAGAACAGCTGGATATCATCCGTATGAGTCAAAACAAGGGAGAGGTGTCACTTAACGCGTTCGTTATGGCAATCTAGGCTGCTTTGAACTTTACATTAGTTGTGATATTTCAGGGTTGGGGGTGACAGTATATCATAAGTTTGTTATTTGTAAATTAGTTGGAAAAACCATGCGGTAGTTGTGGTATATGACAACTGTTTCTCACTTCTTAGAATTCCATGTTTATAATTCTTGAGGATAAACATTGAAATTATTTTGCAAGAGAGCTTCGAATTGAATTCGTGATGAGTAAGGAGGCAATCCTACACAAAATTGAAAAATACAATTTTTCATTGGGAATCAAGGAACATTTTTGCAAAAATTTCGCCCACCCACTCACGCACTTACGATTATTCTCACCCACCCACTCACACCCATACACCCACCCACACCCATACCCATACACCCACCCACCCACACCCATAAACCCACCCACCCACACCCATACACCCACCCACACGCATACACCCACCCACACCCATATACCCACCTGCACACACACACACACACACACACCCACACATCGATGTCCGGTACGCCACCTGAAGGAATGCTCAGACAATAGCTACCGTGGGGTGTACAAACGAGAGGGCGGGAGACAAAAAAACACAGACACACACGCGTACACAGACATCGTTCAAAATGGTCTGGGGTTGTTGAGAATGTGTTGAAACGCCAAGATATGCTATTGATAATTTACTACGAAGATCAGGTGATGGGGTTTCTGAACTTTCTATCACTCCACCGCAAAAAGTCCTTACTGTGTTCCAAATGGAAGCCCGACTGTGACAGGAATCATCAATGCTTCCGCTGTAATAATTGGCTAGACGTTTTCAGGGTTGAAGCAAACACATTCACTGACAATCGTTTGAAACTTGATTCAGTATTATCGAAATTATCCTGATTTCCCAACTATTGTGGTCCGTAATGTCATTGTATTTTCTGTACTCATACTACCCAAAAATTGCAAAGTGGGAGCTGTATAAAGCTTTCCGGGCTTGACCCGGAATTTTCGGCAAAAAATTTGTTAAACGTGCCTAAGTGAACCTACTGCATTCATAATTGTGTGTTATGTACTGAGAAATCCCCCTCATAATAGCGTAATTACGCTGATGCTTTTGTGGAATAAAGGAATGACGCGTAATCATTTATACATTTGCACATGAAGATCCAAGCGCTCTGTCCACATGATATATACTATGATGCATTGTATGCACATAAAATATGTTGGCGTTGGAGTGAGATGTGTCCCATATTTTGCCACATTTTTACTTTCGCAACATCAAGAGAAACCCTGTCAGGGCTTGGGGGAGGGGGGGGGGACTAGGTGGCAAAAGAGAGATCCTAGCTCTGTGAGGAGTTTTGAAAGCATTATCTTCAGGCTTTAAAAAAATGAATTTAACTACTGGTGATGGTCAGAGAATCTTTATTTTTTTCCCCCACACTGCCTACTTTTTCGAGCTTTCAGTCTCGACATTTTTTGTTTTGCAACAGGAGGGCTCAGAGGCTTACGTTGATGCGTTGAAATACTTCTTCATTTATGGAATAAAACATCAGAGTGATATTTCAATTTTCTCAGTGTAGGGGGCTGTATGCACGAATTGCGAGTATTTAAAGGTGTTATGTGCAGTTTAAAAGAGTAGAGAAGGAAAATTCAGGGTTTATTTTTAATGCCAAAAATTCCAAACAAAATTTGATGAAAACGTTATCTTTGTTTCAAACTTTAATTATAATTATCTTGAATATTTCTCTCCTTCACATGCAGGAGAATATTACATAAATATGTAATATTCATTTCCCGATTTTATTTTCCTGAAAATATCTAATCGTGCTAATTCAAAATAATGTGCGGAGGTATTATGAAGATGTATGATATAGAAAAATAATGATTGAATCGCGAACTATCCGTAGCAGGTCTGTATCAGGAAAAACGGTAATTGGGGAAAAACCGTAATGCTGGGGAAAATAATACGACGGGGTGTTATGAGTATAGCGCCGACTCAGCTCGCTTGGTTTAATGCTTTATGTTGACAGATTTCCGCAGATTCAACTTTGGAGAATTTAATTCACAGCCCCAATAAATTCTGAATTCTCTAGACTATTCAGAACATTCGACTGTGGGTCGTTTTACTCTGATTGACGTCAACTATCAACATTTTAGAGCCCCATGAAATTACCATCTATTCTAGAAATCATACAGATGCCAGACAATTCGATGTCTAGCTCAATGCACTGCTGCATGGGCTCTCAAGTTCATTGCCCGATCCCAAAGTAAAACTGTCATATCGCCCCTTCAATGAACTACTTTGTAATACACTTGATATTTTTTTTGCTCATGTAATTAGTGACATTAAAATGAAAATTCAGTTACATTACAGTTGAATATCACCCGTTAATACTTATGACAATCGAGTGCAAAGAACTGAATCGCTAGGCAATTTCCGCTCCGAAAGGCAGGAAAGCATTGCAAGCGGACTTATTGACCCAGAACTACCAGAATTAAATATGATTGACAATCTAAGATGGAAAACTATCCATTTTGAGAGGAGAAATGCAAAAAAAAAAAATTGGGTGAATAGGGGTATGAAAAGACCAAGCGGTAATCAAAAGTCTGTTTCACTCACCAGTGATTGTCCGCTGATGGATGGACAAGAGGGGCGATATGTGATGCATGATACACCATCAATTGGTTTTGTTCCTTTTTTCACTCCCCATGTGTAGCATGTTGTACCTGATTGATTTTGTTTTTTTTTGTCGTCCAATCACACCCAAGTGGAGAAGACAAGTTCTCATATCGTGGGGAAGGGGACAAAGGGATGATGATGAGCGAGTTTGATCGAACCAGGGTGGTTTGAGTGGCACGGTTGAATGCTTCCTGTTGATTCCCGTGTCACGTTTATTCCCAGGGAGAACGTATCATTAACCCCATAAACTTGACTAACGTTTTTCTCGTTCCCACCAGCACATTCAGGGAATGAGTAAAAACCACTATGATCTCATGGGCCCTGGGTTAAGCCCTGGCTTTTGTGATCAGCTTGTGCAAGGAGGAGGATGAACTTTTCTTCCAGGGAGGGGATAAGTTTCTTCAATGTCGAATTTTGTTCTTCCAGTGGTAAATATTTCCGATGAATTCTGGTGTGTGGGACACTTTTTAAAAGATAGAACAGCTTGTAAGTTTAACCTTACTTTAATAATAGATTAACAAAATACAGTGAACAAGATGAACTGTCTAAGATGAAACACTCGTACAAATGCTTCGCGCACAATTTACAATAGGTTTAGTGCCTCTAGTGAGGTCTTCGTCAATCGTCTATAAAGTCAAGTACCTTCGTCAAGAACTTTCGCATTAGAACTAAATTTTTCTATTGCCAAAATTACCTCTGGCGGACACTCGATTTCTCCCACTAGAACTACACAGACCCATCACCCCATCGTCACTTTGCATAGGGCCTTATTGCCAACGTGTGCACGCAATGCCCACAGATCACGGGCTACTCCATATTACTAGTATACAGGAATAACGTGCAACGAGTGCATCATTGTCGAGCGTCCCTCAAGGCCTTGCATCTGATTGAACTTATTCTAGGAATTTTAAATAACACTATAATGAATCCATCTTACTATTGTCTGAATGCCTACGGGTCGAGCGTATCTTCCCCAATGTCTAGACATGAATCCACAAATTTTCAATACTACAGGTGTATAAATTTAATTACTAAAAATTGAAAGGCGATGATCGGGTCCCCCAGAGTAGAACATAATGTAAAAACTGGGCACCACGAGGTGTGAGGTTTATGAGGGAATTGCTTGAAGTCAGCCGAGAATTTAGCCGTTGTGCAAAGGTGTCATGGGCCCCCGAAAAGTTACTTCCATTTACGCTACTTCCGCTTCCTCGGTCCCTCTGTTTTTGGAGTGTTTCTCTTGGTGCTCCACTGCAGTAACATCTTGAATTTCCGGCAGATTTATATCAGCTCCGGGCGGCTACCAGCCATTTACTATTACATGCCCGAAGTTGCAGTGATCACTTTTCTTTCGATTCAATTATCATGAGACACCCTTCGAGTTTTCCTACGCTTTCTGAACATTTTGCATCTTCAATAAGTTTTCTCTTTCAATTATTTCGAGGTTAATTGGCTCACGCCTTGGTCTATTTCTGGCCAGTTTCTGCAATATAGATACGATCAATGGTATCGAATGGACATCACGAGAATAGAAATATTACTCCCTTGAATGCTATTCTTGGATGTTACGGAAACTTATTGATTATGTACGGAGAAAAAATTCCATGAAAAATTCAAGTGTTGGCTAAAAATTCATCAATCCATGGTTTTCAAAAATAGCAGGCACTATTAATGATGCACAAAAAAAATCCCGCAAACCCTTCAGGTTCTAGCTGTTGAATCATACGGAATTACTGAGAATTAAAGGAGAAATTTAATGGGCAACTAGTGTTGATACCTTTTACCGCTTCGCTACTAATATCTTCAGAATTTACTTTACTCTGTATCCGCTTCATTATGAGGAATCAAAAGCAATAAATGAGATAAGCAATGCGGGAATTAATTGAATGACGACGGGAAGAGACGACATTGACGTAGACTCAATTATTTTCATCTGCGAAAGACGGCATGTATACGATGTCTGTCATCCATACCAGACACATCCCTCATTTGATTTCCAAATACATCCCCTTCAAGACCACTAAAATATAGTATGGCCCAACCGATATTGGTATGAGAAGGAAGGGGGGAAGAAGCGAATGGTTCCAGTGGATGAACCCGTGGAATCTAACGATTTTGATGGGATTGGCGGTTTTCAGTATGAGAGGTTTAGTAAAAAGGGGAAGACAAAAAAAGAAGTTCACTGACATCTGATTTTTGGGGTTCGGAATACATTCTACCAAATCTGTTTCTATTTACACAAAGTCAAAGTTCTATAGATTTTTAACTTCCTGATAGGAGAATAGATTCGTCAGGTTTCATAGTTTTCAACATTTTGAGACCATTTTCACCATAATATTCGTATGCGTATAGGCATGACTATGGGTGTGTGTGTGTATGAGCGTAGGTGTGCGTATGGATGCGGGCATGGGTGTGGGTGTAGCCGTGTATGTGGTTGTAGGTGTGGGTGCGGGTTGGGGCGAGGGCGTGGGTGTGAAGGGGGGGGGGAGGGGCGGACGCGGGTGTGGGTGTGAATGCGGGCGTGGGTGTAGTCGTGGATGTTGTTGTAGGTGTGAGGCGGGCGTGGATGTGGGTATGGCTGTGGCTGTGGATGCGGGTGAGGGTGCGGATGTTGTTGTAGGTGTGGGTGCGGGGGTGGGCGTGGGTGTGGATAAAGACGTCTTGACAACTTAGATCTCATTTCATTGCCGCTGAAGGTGGTCACTAATCAAGAGCTTTCCATTTTATTTTGTTTCTCCTCATCGTTACAATTTCGGAATACTTAGAGCATTTACCTACCAACATATATACGTTCATTCACTTTCTAGATTACCGCGACATTACTCTTCCAGCGCCACTCGCTCTTGCACTCGTGCCATAAAAAATAGTCTCCCATGTGTACCAAACTTGCAATGTGGAATATGTTGACATACATATTCTATTATAATACTCGGAATTTTTGCGCTTGTATATTGAAGTGGTGAATCTTTCTTTCATCACTTTTACCATCCACTTCATGTAGCATGTAAAACATAGACCACACAGAGCCATAATAGCATGTGTACACTCAGCTTCTGTGGCAGTCCATTCTAAAAATAGTTGAAACGTTGACCTTTCATTTGCCAACATATTTGAACCCTTTTAAATTTGGCACTGGATATAGAGGGGGAAAGCAACAAAACCCATTCATAAATATATCTTTCATTGATTCTGCCGAGTGAGTAGACGTAGTAACTCTCTTATCATTCGAAACACAATGTTCATAAATAAGCGGCTGAGTAAGTGTGATCTATCAGGGTTACGTCAACAGCTCAGAGACGCGGTGAGACGAAACGAGGCGAGAGACGACATTTCAAGAGAGAACTTTTTTCAATTTTTGTTTTTCATCCGAAGAAAATTTGGGTGGAAAATTTGGCAATATCCGAAAATCGCTGAGTTTGGCGGAGGGTGGGTATAATGCATTTTATGATCTCGTCTACTGACCCTGGCTAACTAATGGAACATCGTTCAATTTGGGAAAACCAGTAGGAGATCCCCTTATCCCCCGCTACCCTGTATGAAGTAGTACGTGATTGATTTTGTGACACAGATAAATTATTATATTGCACTGAAAATACTGTGGGAGTTTCTCACGAATCATAAGTCATGGACCCAGTCGACGAGTGTGAGAATATTTGCCTTCGTCGTTCTTTTTATGCTTACTTATGAGTCTAATATTTCAATTTTCACATCTACTTTTTTATTTGCAGGTTAGTGCATTCAGTTGGGTGGGTATTATGTGAAGTGAATGTGAAGAGGACCCGGAGAAAAATAGGCCAGCAATATCGAAGATGCGTGTCATTGGTACTCTGCCCAGGATGCTAGGCATTTTTGCTCTAGTCATCGTCAGCAATGGTGAGTTTCGAAATGATTTACCATGTTTCATTCTCTTTTATGGTTAGTATATGATGTACAGGGATTCTGCAGACTGATTGATTGATTGATTGATGAATGCAGCCTTTATCACACAGACTCAACCACCCACCCACCTACCCGCCCACGCACCTACCTACCCACTCACCCATCCACCCACTCACCCATCCACCCACTCACCCATCCACCCACTCACCCACCCACCCACTCCTCACCCACCCACCCACCCACCCTCCCACCCACCCACCCACCCACCCACCCACCCACCCACCCACCCACCCACTCACCCACCCACCCACCCACCCACCCACTCATCCACCCACTCACCCATCCATCCACTCACCCACCCATCCACTCACCCACCCACCTGCCCACCCGCCCATCCATTCACCCCCCCCCCCCCCCCCCCCCCCCCCCCCCCTCCCACTCACCTACCCACCCATCCACACACAAACATTGCGAAGCTAATGATGCGGTCCGTGAAGGGTCAGACATCTATTCTGTTGATATTTATATGCATTCATCCTCAACATCAGATCAACATGTCGTTACCAACAACTCAAACATATTATCAGTTATATTTAGATGGAACCTGAGTCGCTGACATGGAAAACTATAAAATTTACTGCTAAACTATGTCTCGGAAAGTCGATCTAATCTTTAAATGTTCGAACTTATCGAGCGACCCTAATGACGTTCCACAGTTGAATGAATAAATTTACATATTTTTGTACGACGGTAGGCGTTCGATAATATGCCGAACCACAAGTTCGTAGTAACGAAATCACTACTTAAAACTAACTAGGGTATATAGTCTAGCGCATGGGGATAAAAGGCAAGTAATGTAATTGCATTCTCTTGGTTAACATTTCGTAACAAGCTCATGAGGGTGCTAGCCCTATTGAGAAAATATTGAGAAAACAAGGGAGAGATATTATGCCCCTCTGAACTTCCCTTTTATTCTCGCATATTTCATGCCCTCTGCAAAGTATTGGAGTCCCCGCTTCACGTGAATACTCTTCCATTTCACAATGACGCCGCTAGGCCGGACGCGAATCCAACCGGGGGGGGGGGGAGGGGTTCCATCACAGATACCCGCTACCATTTCTGGAGCTCTATCGTGTGTTTACATATACGATGACTTGAAGGGTGAAGGTCAACCTCATCCCTGTCAGAGGAATGCCGAAGAACTACTGTAGACACTTCAAGACAGAAAGAGCCTAAAAAATACATATTTGATAAAAAAAAAAATTAATTGGAGGATGCTGAACATCAATTGAAAATCTCATGATGAGATTTTGCATTCTCAGTGTCATTAAAATAACTTCCCATGTCCGAAAGTCAAGGCGTTGGTCGTAACCCCAAGGAGATTGACATGTAGATTCACTGGCATGCTCAGTTTAGGTAATGGCACTATTGGAACAAAATTAAAGGGACTGCCGTGTCAAGTATATACTCATCTATTTTCTGTTACTACAGCAATGCATCATTTCATCCAATGGGAAATACACGGGCAACAACTGCATTCTGGTTTCATAGGTCAACCCAAATAAGCTTAAAAGCAAAAGAAAACATTTCGTCTTGTGGGCTTTTAAAAGCACGATGGTGCTTCCACCTTCCCACCTTCTTTCTTCGTCTGATTCTCTTGACATTCATAAGAAGCAAATTTATTCCCAGCCACTGTAGCATCAACGTCTGTTCTATTTCTTTTTTCTACCCTCTTACCCCTTACTTCCTACCTTGCGCCCTCGTTCTATCCACAACGTGTTTTTACGGCTCGTACATGTAATGACGGTGTGCTGTGGAAAGTCGGGCATGAGGAGGAAAAAAAAATAGAGTACGATGGGGGCGTGAACCTCTACGGACGAGGAAAGCTGAAGAGAATCGGTCAAGTATAGCATCATTAACAAAACATTCTCATCGTTGGAATTGTCGGCATTTTCGCATCCATTCCTCAAACGAATTCTCCAGTTCTCTCGCATGGCAAGATTAGAAATCCAGGTATAATAGTATTTCAGATCTCAAGATTTTACGTTCAAGTATGTGTATTGAATGCAGAAAATCTGATGTGCCAAAATAATGATGGAAAATTTTCTGGAGTGCATGGGAAAGAGCGCTTGCAAAAAATATTCAATTAATACTGAATGCAATTGTTTTTCAAAACAAGACCATTGCAGATGGTCTACTTAATATCTGGTGATTCATGACTAATTTTGATTAAAATTTCCCGCGGAATCTTCAACAGCATGCATAAAAATATGATATGCAGCATGTTTATGAACGGGGAAAATCGCGGTCATAAAAGGTCATATATTTGCAAAATTTGTAGCGGTACGCTTGCAAACTGCCAACAGAATTTATTCCAAAACCACGTGATTACGACGTAATGAAATTTTCCTAGACAGAATTTCAGTACTTAAGGGAAAATTGCCCCGGATCCACCGAAAGTAGGATCAGTATTTGATGTGATCGGAGAGAAAGTACCCGATTTGGGTGTATTATAGAACCTCAATTATGGATATGAATGAGCCCGAGTCGAGGACATAAATCTAGACCTTCGATCAGGTGGATGGAATTTGAAGAAAAAAAATTTGGATGGAGTTGAAGGAGTCTGGATGGCGATTAAAACGTTTAAGATATCTTTTGATCCGGCATGGCCTCGACATTTCTGATTATTAACAATTTATTGAACAATTCGTATCCCTTTATCGAAAATATTTCCATATAGGAAAAGGTCAATCTTAATGAAAATAATTTCTGCATTGGACTAGATCATATAGTTCCACCCTCTATCTCTATTTTACCACACGGGATCAGCGATAACACAAAATGAAGGGATAATCCTCCATAATTTTGTTGCTTAGCAACAAGAGGGATAAATTTAGGATCATGCGGTAATCGCAAGACAGCAGTGCAGAATCGCGTTCGGCTTCCATTTTTATTTTCATTCATTAAAGGTACCACAGCCAAGACCAATTACACGGTAAAAAAGATAGGAAAAGGAATTCAATGCTGAGCACATGGAATTGTATAAGTTGGATAAGGAAAACGTTTAAATTAATTGCTCAATTTTTATCCCGAGATGGAAATGACACATTTCTTACGTGCGCATAATTTTTTCCTCGACACTAAATTTTTTACTGCTTTCTTCATTTCATTATGACATTTATCTGGCCATTTTTTTGTCATCCATTCCAGGATTTTCACTATCCTATTTTGGAAGTTTTGATGATGAAATTGGACCAGAAAAGTTTCCTTCCCATGAAGATTTTATGCCTCGATTATAGAGTAGCTCTAAAATTTATTCCAGCTTTTCTTATGAAAATTCGAATATTTTTGCCTATCCTAAGACGTCAAATCATCGTATAAAGATTAGTGCCCAAAAATGTTCATGATAGGGGAATATTTCTCGTCAAATTTTACACTTATACTCCATAGTTAGTTTTTAGCTGCAATTGAAGTGTCAATTTTATTTTTAATCTAACCCTGCTCATACTAGAACGTGATTGTTAATGACTAAATTACCGTTCAAGAGATTTCCAATTGCGTATATACCGTCATATATACATAAAGACGGACACTTGGCTAGAGATTTTTGCACTCGGCTTTCGAATAATATGTTTTAGATATATTTCGTCATGGATTTCAAGCCATGGTACCCATAAAATCCGAATGCTGCGCCGGACGCGAACCCTACTCGATTCGGGATGGGGAGGGGGGGGGGGCGGTGCCTTCCATCACAGACGGCCATCCCACAGAACTTCGTGGTGTGCAATCAGGTTATGAAATCGATAATTGACATCGATACTATCGGGGAACAACTAGTCATGAATTTTTTAATGAAGTGCGAATCGAGAAAAACGGTGCACCACTCGTGGTGCTACTGGATACTTCCTATAAAAAAGGGAGAGACGAAAGAAGCTATCGCTATATATCGAAATTATCGAAAGCCGTAAGACCGGAACCGACGCGCCGCCAGTCAGTGCGGTGAAAAAGGGAAATGCGCGTGCGCAGCATGCGCCACTGGACTCATAGCAGAAGAATTATAAGCGCTATTGCTACCCATCGTATTGTTTTGACATGTCATGCCACAAAAGACGGAAAGGCGGACCGGTGACAATCTTTGATATTCTCATGTGATATTTTCATTATACCTAATTCAGGTAATTGAAGAAAATTGTCTATTTTACAATAGAAGTTGGACGCTGAAGAAGCGCTTCGCCAACAGCGCAATCGAAAATCCATGGAACGTGTTCCGCTCATCATGCGGACAAATACGTTGAGTGGACAGGCGCGGCTAGAAAAGGTTAATGAAAAATCAATTATCCGTCTTGTACGACAACCTTATAACTTCCCTTCGCGGGGCATTAAAAATGCAAGTAATCACGAAATGCACCGGTGAAATATAATATTCCCATATTTTCGAAATGTATATGAAGCCCCGACCGATTCCCTAGAAGTTATTATCCACTTATACACCTAACCAGTTAAAAAAATATGCGTTTGTGACATACGGGTCGCGGATTATATGGGTCACCAGATACTCCGTGAAAAAGTCTGTAGAGTGCTATTGAAGCCCGTAAAATGGTTTGTAACCGTAAAAATTCGTCAAAGCCCAGTGGAAAAAGTTGCAGACGCACGCATGGACGTGTGCATCGGCCATTTTTGTTCCACAAGAAGGGTAAAAGGCTAGGAAAATAAAAACTTCCACTGTGAAACAACTTCTGCGTTGAATTACGGGCTGAGTGCTGCAAAGAGGGGACGAGTGTTGGAAATGTTTGTGAAAAAATACTGCGCAGTGATATGTGCAAAGTACATCGTAAAACAACGGAATATGTTTTTGCGTTTTTCAATAGTGAATATTGAGTGCACGGCTGATAGGATATTTTGTATCGGCTGAATAATATGATTATGTTATTGATTCCGCAGATGTGAATTAGTATATGGCTGATGATTATGTACTAGGATGTGGAAATTATCTCTATTTGCTACCACTTTTGGAAAATTTTATTGATATGAAATTGATTTTTTCATGAATTTTTGACGCATTCGCGATCTGCCCTTGGGGTTTGCAAAGGAGTGAAGGGGAAGAAATTTGAAACTATCGATGATTCAATGTTATCGATAGTTCAGGGTGATCATTCAAAGAGTCTGTAGATTGGAAAAATTCAAGATAAAAGTAGCAAAGGTTGAATTTTTTTAAAACTAAAAGCCTCCCATAAACATATTTCCTCCAGGGCTTCATGAAGCATACATATATAGCTCAGGCAAATTAACCGAGTCAGTAAGATTAAAATGGAAAATTCTGCGCTGAACCTCTCTCTGCATTTGCATATCTGTGATCCTGATTTTGCGTGCATCTGCACTTCTCACAGATGCAGTTAATAATTTTTTTTTACCGCTTGAATTCAGCTGTACCCTGGCAAATGACCGATACAGGTATAACACGAGTGGTTAATTCTGTTTCTGGACAGTCGGCTCGCTGATTTCACCTTCATATATTGCACATATATACAATATTGCGTTATATTTTGCTCCAATGGAGGGCAACTATTCACCGTTAATGACTCCCACTTGTTTCCATTTTTTATTAAATTTGCCAACTGGTTGGAGCCTTTGGTGAATTCAATATTGTTGCAGTGCATTTTGTTCAGTCGCTTCTTTTGGGGAGACGAATTTCCCGCAACTTTGCATCTAGCCTTTTCTGTTCTTTGATAATTGAATGTGCCACTTATTCAGAGCGAATCCTATTGCGACTTTTCAGCCAATTTACAATGTTTGTTCTATGCTTGCTGTGGGATCGAATTAAAGATTTGCTTGCACAATATTGTATCGCCGAGATTGTCCGGTGACAATAATTCGTAGTAATGGATAGTAATAGGTAATAGATTGGGGCATGGGCTTGATTGGTATTCCCAGTCACTGGACTGTTGACCCGTCTCCGATTTCCTGCAGTATCTAGAAATTCGTATACATGTGACCTGTATTTTCGTCAATAATTGCAATCTTTGGTTTCCATTTCATCGTTAATTTCTGACAGTAGGATTGATATGCTTCAGCGTAACCTCTCGAAAGTTCAACGTTGGAAATTGGATTTCCGGCACTGATAGGAAATTTTTTTTGATGAGATGAATCTATTCTCTTCAGCGGGGAGATTTTGTGGAAAAGTCAATGCTTCAATTCCTTACAATAACTCGACACCTATTTTTTCCTGGGAAAATCATGGATAGTTGGAGATTAAACAGAGGACGTTTCCGTCACACTCAGTTTCAGCGTTCGATATCTTTTAAGTTGCAGTTTTGAGAGCAATCTAGGAGTGATTTATTTCTTGTATATATGGTGTCGCAAAACCTCGGACTTTATTTTTGAGGCTGAAACAAGAGTAAAATTCTTCTTCAAGTTTTCTGTCTGCCTTCCCCTTATGAAGTTATTGAAGTTTGAGGTTGCACACATACAGCTGGGAACTCGGGAACGGGATGTGGAACGGTGCCAAGAATTGCATCCGGTGGAGGAACTCTTTTAAGAACTGTTGCCGACAGAAATCGAGTGCCAGGAACGGTTCGCGGGGTGACCTGGAACAGATCTGGTGACAGTTCCTCCACCTGCAGCGATTCTTGGGAAGTTCCCCAGGCACTTGACGTGAATTCCTGGGATCGTTCATTCACTTTAAACCATGGCCGGACGTGAGAGCACTGGCCTAGTGGTCTAAGCACCGCTGTAACTTCATACTTCAATAACTTCATGAGGTACATCAGGTAGAAAAGTGGATGAAATTCTGACTTGACACTGTGCTCTCCTTCGCCCTTAAAAATGAAGTCCGCAGTTTGGGACACCACGTGAAGTCTAGAAAGAGAGAACACAATTTTTTTCCTATTTTTCTTATCTCTAGGTTGATTAAAAATTGAAAAATTCGGCAGTTGAGAGAACCATACTACCTCTAGAGAAAGGTATTTCTATTCAGTGTGATAACCGGGGAGTTTTCGGGTATGCGCGGCCTAGTTTCTTCGTCGAGTCCATCAGTTGGCGTTTCAGCTGCGCGCGCAAGAATGCCAATTGGTAACTAAATTTCAATAATGAGCCTACGTCATTATACCGAGTTTCAGCGTTCCCTCACTACTAGGAAAAATTTGGTACTGCTTTTTTCGGGGGTCGGTGGTCCGTTTTATTGAAGTTGCAGGTCGTTAAAAAATGAGTGGGAGTTGAGCTTCGAAAGACGTTCAGGACGTGTGGTGACTTTTTCCCAGCTTGCGGGAGTTTGATAGCACACCCTCCGTTTTTTCAAAAATTCTCCTAGGGCCTTGAATGATCCAGATCGATATCACGTGTTCCTGATGCAATAATATCAGAAGCAATCCAGGATTTCTTGGAAGTAGTTCAGGGATTACACGGGAAGTCGTAAAGTCGTCAATTTAATCTTTGTGAGAACCGCCGAAAGAAAAAATTTCACAGGCTTACTTCATTTAATGATAATCAATTTTATGATAATCCCGAAAATTGAGGCAAAGCTGTTAGTTTTTACTCAGGACACGAGAGGCCTGTATTGGGGATCGAGTCGTTGCTCTAGCGCTCTAGTTTTAAGAATGCCGGGGGACCGGGGGCTTCTCAACCCATCTGTGCATCGCTATGCACTTGTTGGGGTCATTGCATATTTACTGACTATTTCTTCGTCCATTTTACCACAGACTTTGGACTTTCAAAATTCAATACGCAATCTGCTACAATGCGAATAGAAAATGAATAAGACGAAGAACACTCATTTCGTTGAAAATAGTGTAGGAATGTTTTTAAAGACCTTCAAGCGGAGAGATAGTATGGATAATTAATTATTCCGTTTAAGCTCTAAACAATAATTTTATTTCGCCCCCATCGTGGAGCGAGAGATTGACTCACTGATGGTATATACGAACACTGCTTGGTTCGGTCGAGAGTGGTAGCACTCATTCAGCTGTGGTTTGATGAGAGGTTATACAGATTAGCCATACGTGAATGTTATTTCGGGGTGGTTACGGTATCCATTCCACTCATATCACGCGACGTACTTGACCTTATAAGTTTCTCCACGAATATTTTGCGAGTTGTACAGCTTAACTGCCCTCTACAGACTATTCGTTTGGAAATAAACACGGAGAATTTCTCGATTCGTATTTTCGTGACCTCAGTAAGTGATATAAAAGATCCAGCAGCCGAGAAAATTATTGGTACACTTTTTATGATAGAGATCAACAATATTTCGCTTCTCAATGAGAAGAACATTTATCTTGAAATGCTATCGCAGGTATTCATTATAAGATTGATAATATTCATTGCAATTCTACACCATTGTGAGGTAAATAATCAACGATTTATGGAATGGGACATTGATTTGTCGACTCTCCCGTAATTAGTGATTCATTACTCCGAGCAGCCCCTGCTCTTTCCATTATTAGGATTGCATCCTATCGCCGCTTCGAGTCGCATTAAGCGTAATGTTAAATCACTTTATCCATAACAGAACTCGATAGAGTCGAATAGATTGGAAGTTGATCTCAGTAAACGAATGAATGAATCACTTGTGGCTTTTTCTTAATCCGCATGCATAGACATAAAATTGACTGTTTGTGGTAGTGAGCACCTTTAGGTTATTTTCTTGCATGTTTTCATATTTTTGTGCAGAGCATTTAAGTTGAGATTTCGTGGAGTTGGACGAGTTGAGCCAAATCGATTTGCATGTGTCCGATTTTCGAGTTCATTGAAGTTACCGGAGAACTTATTCTGCTGAAAGGCGGTCAATAGGTAGAATTTCTGGATTCACGCAGGAGACGAGTTGAACCAAATATAAAACGTCACGTGACATTTCAAACGATGTCCTTGTGAGACCTGGATTGATTCTTAGGTTTCGAAGTCGCTCTGTAGTCAATTCCAACATAGCCAATATATCTTCATTCCGCTCCAACTCTCAATGATGATGATTCACGATTTGATCAAGGAAGTCAGTTTGAATGAAGTCGTTCGCGTGACATGAAGAACCTTGATTTCAGAGGTGAAACAAGATGCCTACATGAATCATGATCTCCTACTCCCGATAACCCTAATACTGGGATTTCTCCAACCGAAGTCATGCCGATTGAAACACCATGATCCATTTAACTAGCTCTTTTGTGAGTCTAAATCATATTTGTTCAGTACAAACGATTTTTATAGATGAACGGTTTATAGGCGATATTTAGGTAAATTGTAAAAGGGTTAAAAGTCGATGGAAAAAGAAAAACACAACACTTGAATTCAACGCAATTATATTTAACACTTAAATTACACTTGCATGGAGCTTCCCTATTTTTAAATGGAATTATCTTGGACTCCGAACGAATGAATAAGATGAACTACGGGAATTCAATAAAGAGTAACTAGTGGCAATATTGACAGAAAATTTGAACAATATCAAACGCGAAAACAAGAGTACCGTTTAATACCAGTGGTTCACGACACGAAGACCGTAATAAATTTAAAAACTAGCTGTGCTGACCTATATACTAAAAGTCCACACCAACAGTGGTAATGAATTTTGTAACCTTTGATTGGAGACTACAAGTAAGGAAGAACTGTGATTGGTGGAGGGTATTCTGGTCAAATCTATGGGTGCATGCCGTCAAAGGATGTAGGTGGGAAACTTACAATATTTGGGGCGTATAACTTCAAGGAAATATGACAGGCGAAAGCATCAATGCCAATGTAGATGGTAATGAAAACCTCCGAATAGTGCCATGTCCTAAAGGCCCAGAGATTATCTGCCTCTCGTTACAATGGAGAGGACTCAAAATCGTTGGGACCCTACAAATAACTATAGTAAAATAATAAATAAACTCTGAATCATCCTCAAATATCTCCAGTTTACCCAGGATTTCAATTATAATAATATGTGGTAAAAGCGACACTCGGATTAGGGCAGCTGGGCGCGGTAGTTTTCGTTCAAATATTTCTTGAAAGTATGAACTTTTTAAGAAGTCTCTTAATTTTTTATGAAACGAACCATTTACGCAGACGAAACAATATTTTTTCTGAATTTATTTTTCACTTCAATTTAGAATGTAGAGTATATTGACATGATTCCCATCAAGTTTGATGTCATGTGTGTGTGTGTGTGTGTGACACTTTTTTCAGGCACGCGCAGGCACCTTTACCTCTGGTAATGGGTTGCAATCACAGAAGTTCGCCACTTCCCCTGGATAAGCAATCACGAGAATCGTCATTGCAACTGAAATATTTTTCCAGTATACGTCCAATAAAATTTTCACCAATGAAATTCGACGGTATATATAGTCATATCCAGTGCACAATTGACAGAGGCATTCCATGGAGATGTGGATCTGTTGTTGCGTGTGAACACTATCGGACTTTATCGACACGCTGGCTGCGGCTGCTGAATCCGCTGGGAATTCCGTTTCGATGTGCAATGTGCACCACTTTTGGGCTGTCCCTGCACGGGGCATTCTGCCGCCGCTCGTCAATCGAGAGAATAGTCGGGATGAAATTTCAATTTCAAATTTCCCGCGTACCTACATTTGTCGGGGTACCTGGGAATAGTGAATAGGCATGACTGAAGTGCCATTGCGTTGCTCTCCTCGGGAATGACTATTCCATTTTCAGAATATCTAGCGATTAAAGTGTAGGTGAATATGGTATTTGTTTTGTGGCTTAAATAAGCAAATTCTTCCTGCATTATTGAGTTGCTGTATTTCAAAGGTTCAGACATCAATTAGAGATAGAAAAGAAGTCTTAGCGGCATCAAGGCAGCAATTCGTAATGACTTCTTGATCCAAAATTCGGTCGTATTCTACCATGGTCTCGTTAGCCTATATATATTCATTTGCATCTTTATCACTGTACACTAACGTTCAATTTATCACTTTTATTCGAGCATTGTTATGTCGTAAGACAGTAGCTGATTGCTCGTTCGCATTCATAACCCTATAAAAACTAACATATAACACTCACTTTTGTTTATATAATCCATTGCTATTAATCCGACTCAAACTTATAAAACTTCATTTTTATGACGTATTCCATGCCATCAATAACAAAAAAAGCGGAATTTATTGGCCGTTATTTTGAACAAAAAAAGAAAAAAAATTCTGTAGCATTCACATCACATCCTCAATTTGCATCTCAATGAAAAAAATTAGCGCTGCATCATTTCCCGGTAATTGGTTCGTGATTCGCTCGTGCCCCATGAAAAGCATAAAAAAGAAGAATACAAAACAATACTTGCTCCTGTGAAAACAATAGAATGACGCGTGAAGCGAAAAATTAACGACGGCCAGAGGCAAGCTAGCACTTGATAGACAATGACGTGAGCGTTCATTAACTTTGACACGTTCAATGCCGCTGGGCTTTATTCTGCGGTGGAAAATGCAGCATTTTCTGCACATGCATTGCTCCTTATTTTCTTATTAATTAAAAACATGATTTGAACTAAGCGTTGTATGTACAATTAATTGATGACGTCATTTAGTATAACAAAGTGCATATAGCTGCACAAATTGGTGCATTGGATAGAGCTTCTCTAAGCCTGACACAGTCTGATCTTCACTTTCCTATGCTTCCCGGATTTTCTTCTATTCCTCATATGGTAAGGAATTTTGCACTGAAATTCAACTTAATTCTCCGATGACTACAATAGACTCCCTCTAGCTCTCCAGTTTCGGGGCTCTGATTTTCCCGCCGGGAGAGCTACCGATTGCCACCTCTGTGCGCGCGAAGGGCGTATCTTACGACAGAGACGACGTGATTATCCAAGGCGTTGTTGTTTTACGTCGCTCATTGTGACGTTGTGGCCTTACGCGTTTGTAAACAAAACACTGGGTAGGCTAATGCCGCTTCCACTCTAGAGCCCCGGCCCATGTCTGATGCTCCGTGCGTAGTGAGGGAAAAAATCCCCTCGCTCGGGAGTGTGCGGAGAGCTAGAGGGAGTCTACTGTATATATCAAACGCAACGTAACAGGATGAATAAGCCTGTGAGCCTCGTTGGAGACTCCAAAAACGGTTTCCCTATTTATGTTCTCTGTCACACGTTTTTATGCAAGACGTGGCTGAAATCACGCGATTCTAACCTCTTTCCACTTGGCTGAATCACGTTTTTCGTGACTTGTTGCATAAAATAGTATACGGACCAAGTGTGTTATGAGTTTTGTAGTTCGTGCATTTTATACAATATACTCTTGATACCACGAGCCCAGTGGCATGTGCTTCGCACGCGCATTTCCTGTTTCCGCCGCACTGACTGGTGGCGCGTCGGTTTCGATCTTACGGTTTTCGATAATTTCGATATATCTATCGTTGTATTCGTCTCTCCTTTTTTCTATAGGATACGTGCGCATTACCGAGCCGATTTCAGTTGAGTGTCGATGTATCGAAAGGACTGGCTTACACCCTATAGTTTCACCGACGCAAGTAAATGATTTCACAGCCATTCTTCCGCATCGATCCATTATATATCGCTGCCCTTATCGTATTCTGGTGCTGCCGCCAGTGTGTTCATAGTCTTCATATATCAACTCACTGGACTATGATGCCCAGTGGGGATTTTGGTCACTGGTTGGAACTGTGAATGCTGTTTGGGAAAAAGTCGGTTTCCATTGGCACTGCCAAGAGAGGTATGTCGTGAATTGGATCGAAGCGTACATAAAAAGAGAGAAACCAAGTATTGCCTCTTTGGCTGCCAGATTATCAAAAGGCTCAATAATTCGCGGCCAATTTTTCTCTTTCATCCCCTATAGATATTGACAATTACAATTACTCCGTGAATTTGAAAGTTTCACTACGCAACATGGCATTTAGTAGACATGAGACAAGTTCGATAACGTTGTGTTGACTCATTGTCAATAGGGTGCGGGTTTTGCTGGTTCGTAGAATGGAACTTCGTGAAGTGCCACAATTGCTCCACTTTTTGATGCTCTTGCACGTTCCCGTTCTTCATCTAATTATCAATGATGCGCCTATGTATGTCCCCGGGAATATTCGAGTGGGATTTACTATAAATTCCGAACTCGGCCCAATATACTTACAGCACATCTTCGATACGGAAGCGTACTGCCTATTTTGCGCGACTCATAATCTGAGACTATCCATCCCGCAGCTGATTGAATTCGTCACCTCCAACTACCTAGTCACCTATGCTCTTAGGAGCTATCAATTTTCTACTAGGCTCCTAGGATCAATAAATCTGCATCCATCCTCCTATCACAGTAACTAAACCGTTGCTCCTCGAAATGGAAGTGTGAGCACCACTCATTTAACAAAAAGATTTTTGGAATCTAAAAAAGATCAGATCTTCTTTGTGATGTTTTTTACTGCCATCCATCTGGCTCTGCGAATCATCTCGATTCCCGGTTCTATTAGAAGCGATGTGCTTCAACTCATTAAAACAGACTAGATCAGTTCATTTTCGGGTACGATTTTGAGATTATTTTTTCGAAGATATGAAAAAAGTCGGTCATTACACTGAATAGATGACAGTGAGTATTGACTCATTGGTAACAAGGTACATAGTTTCCGGGCTTCTATGATAGAATCCTCACAATTTCTCCAACATTCGGTCTTTTCATTCTCTCTTGCTCATAGAACCACCTCGTCTTGCCTCATTTCGCTGTCAATGATGCGTCTATCTATACACATATCTTCATCTCGGTCACGATTGCATTGTTAGCACGTGGAATACATTGTTTGAACGGTGACGCGAGAGATGCCTCGGAGCGACCAATCAGTGCTTGCACTGTCCCTAGCCCTATCAAAGATTCCAGGCCTCTGTTACACATGTGCATACATCAACACAGAATCACATTGCTATCAGTATCTTGGCTCTGCCCTACTAAACTGGGCGTTTCACGTACAGGTGATTCGCCACAATTGAGATTGGCACTAGGAGAAGAGTATAAAATATTAGCAACTCTCGACGTAGAAAGACAGCTGTAGGGACGGTCCTTTATGGAATTCAGATTCGTTTAGTAATTTTTCACTTAATCACAGGTTGCTCCGGAATTACGTAACTTTTCTAATTTCGATTGAATTTGTCTCTTGGTGTAACAAGTAGTATATTACACCATAAGGGCAGAAAGTATGAAATTCCTGCACTGCGCGCCATGATGCCTCGGCTCTCATGGCGCGCACTTCAGGTCTTTCAAACTTCTGCCCGTGTGGTGTATACTATTTTTCTTTATAGCCGGTCGAAAGTACGAAAATTGATAATTTGGGTTATAGATTGAGATGCCTGCCCCGACATTTGCAGCACGAGCGAAGCAAGGGCTGCTCGTCGGGGGCGGGCATAACATAAAAAAGAAACGCAAAGAAAATTAACCTTCAAAATATGTTTCTGTCTCTATCATCAATCGTGCTTCTGCATCAAAATCCCTCAGAAGCTCTTCCTCGTCCATCGACTCATCACTGGACGTCATTGCCTTTATTAATATTTTTTTCAATATTTCATTAATTACACTGAGGAGTGTTGAGGTTACATTTCACATTATCGTAGATAGAGGTGATGACTAGTGAGTGACAGTGGTCCACGCACCGATGCGCGGAAATAAATTTCGTCCCGCTGTTGTAGATGACGTGCGTGTAGTTTCATCGATGCACGAATCTTAGACTTTCTGCTTCGAAATTGATGGCGAATATACGTACTTTCGACCGAGGTGTAAAGAAAAATTGATTGGGTTGTTTTAGTTGAACATCTCCTGTTCCAAGTTTCCTCAGTGTATTTCAGGTTTTTTTGCCGTTCTGCTCCGCACTTTTGCACCTCTGGGAATTTCATACTTTCCAAGCTCGTAAACGTGAAAATCACTACGACAAAATACAATGTCGCATATAGGGAGTGTAGGGGAGTTTACTCGCGTGGGTTTGCCAATCCTCGTCTACGCCTCGGACGCGTATAGTCCCCCATAAACCACGTGCGTCAATGTACACTGTAGAAAAAATTGGAAAATTCCATAGATAATGTTAACTAGAATGTCAGAAACAATTTTTAAATTTTTCAAAATTTTCCTGATCAAATTCTAGAGTTAGATTTTTATAAAATTGATCATGTTTTTTTTTTCATCCAGCGCCTCTTTTATTGGTCCTATTACTGATAAACAGTCGAATACATGAAAAATAATGAACACAGCCATTGCACATCCAGTTTAATTGTTATGTTGAGCCATTTTGCTTCCACCTATCTCGCTTGGATTGTCTCCGGGGATTAATGACTCCGTTCTAATTAAGACTGCAAGGTTTGAGCTGCGCTTTGGCACTTTGTTGGAGATAATCGATTTGATCGGCTCATCGTATTACAGTTATGTTGTGCAATGCTTGTTCCGTATCTATAGGGATTACGTGTATTTTCTCGCACAATAAATTGTTCGAAGCGGATTACAATTGTCACAAGACAAGGTATTTTCTAAGATGCATCGGAAATGGAATGGTAGTGAATATAATCTGCGGAATGAGGGAGATCATTCTATTATCCTTTCAACCAATTCATGGTTATGCGAGTATTGGAATTTAATAATTTGGCCCTAAATACTCTATACTGATAGAAATATTTTCCGAAATCTTTCTGTCCATGATTTTCAGTTTTTTTTTCATTGTTTTGTTTTTTTAACTTCCCGATCTAGGGAAGTTATTGTAATGACCCCGAAAATGAAAAGTGTCTGATCGATGAAATTTTCACGTTCCTCGACGTTTTGCATCATCCTGAAGTGATTTCAGAGAAGCGTCTGTATGTGTGTGTGTGTTCGTCCGTATGTGGCAAACCTTTTCGTTCACGTTTTCTTGGAAACGGATCGTGCGATTCGATTAATTTTTTTTTCAATCGTTGCGTCTCTGTGTAACTTAGAGCTGATTAGATTTTTGATCGAATCCATTGAGTAGTTCCCCTGTTTTTGAGAAATTCATGTTGAGCAAAAATCGAAAATAGTGATAATGAACGTTCATTCACACAAAAATGTTGTAATCCAGGCACTCAATATCACAGTTGAAAGATATAAGCATATTTCATAATTGTTTAAATTTTGAGTAATAGTGGTCCAGTACTTATATTGTTATTGACAATGTCAATTGTTTATAATGTTCTACTGCATAAACTATTAGAGTTAGCGCAAAATTCATATAAGAAAAGCTGTTTACCATATAAAAATACGTATTTTATGTAGAATGCCTTTTTTCGATAATTTGCATAATTAAGGAGGTATAGCAGTCTCCACAATTATGTATGTACTAAGTGAACGAATGGACCCAGCGCTGTGATGACGGTCCCAATCGAAGCGTTTTCATGCAAAATCGAGCGGATCACATTTTGGATGGCATTTGTGCAGTATATGCAACGTTATTAGCAATTGCAATTCTTTATACTGTGTTCCACTGTGTAAAATATTATCGGTTTTGTCTTGCAGCCGCATCCTTCTTGGCGTCTCACTCTCACTCAAGTAACACGCATAAGTCTCATCCTCATGCTCACCATTCGTCTACTTAAGTATTCATAATTATCTGCTTCATAAATGAGTCAGTTTGGAATTCTCAAATAGGCATGTTTTCGTTATGATAATAACAGGGGCCACACTGATTAACCGTAGTATATTGGAGAAGAATAAATTTAGTAGGTTGTGCTGAAAAACCAAATCGGGAAGTTTTGTTTGTGCCCCGAGTGGGGCACACACATGCACACACCACTAGTTTTTTCATTTTTTTGTATAAACATGTTTTTCAAGCTTCCATTTGAGGAAAATCAATAGTGTGGAATAGTAGAGCCATAAGAGGGCTTTCAATCTCTGCTTCAGATCAACAATCAATCTCGAAGGAGTCATTGAAGCATCCTTGGCTATATCAATAAATTAGTCATATGTATTTGCGGTGTTGTTCTCCCGATTAAATAGCGAGTAGTAGCTTGTCCTGATAATGGATGTGAATGAAATCGAAGCGTCCACCATGACTCGATATTATACAATTAAGGTATTTAGTGGTTCAATAATTGATGAGAAAGATTTTGACATATCATTCTCATCAACAATGCATACACTTGATTTCTATGTAAACGTAAATTGCTGGCTTTGCCTAATCAACTAATGAACCAGTGCTATGGTTATATGAAATTTGTCACAAAATAGACGCAACAAGTGCATTGAGTTTCTTATTCCTAAATTGTAATTATTGAACAATTTTTCTTCATTTTTCGGGTTAATTAACCCATGTAATTCAACGTAATTATAAATTTTCCTGAAGTCTCCAGTTGGCATGAGTCAGCTGAGTAGAGAAAAACTTGGTAATGACATGCACTTAACTCCCCTCATTTTTTCCTCTATGTCTGCCGGAACACTTTTAATTATCTTGATTACGGAACGGACGAGGTATACGGTAACAAGCCACTACTTTTGTAACTCAAACCCGGGGGGGGGGGGGTCCACAGCGGTATACAGATCTGTCTCGTGACCTCTGGCTTCGGCAACACTCGTTCTTGACGTTGAGGTTGCGTCATATTAGACGGGAAGCCCTAGCAAAGGAAGGAGAAGAAACCTTGGTAGACGCGATGGGGAAAGTTCAAGACAAAAATGTGTGCAAAGTTCAAGAAAAATGTTATGTTTAACAATATAACTCTGAACTGCAGTTCTAGCGGACGAAATATTTGACCCAACCCTGAAGCTTTTGAACACTGTCTTTAATCTGTTGACTCACACAATAATACTCGCTTGAACTATGTTGATCTTTCATCTTTCATTTTTTTCCCTAATCCAGGACATTTTCTTGCCAATTGCATTTTATTCTGGATTTCTAAATATTTAATTCCGCATACTGAAATATTGCAAATACGGAAATACTTTTTCGTATATAGGTGCCACCAAACGAAACGGTAATTTTTCTCAAGCTCCACTCTTAGTATATAGCCATGGAGGATAGAGGTCCTCTATCCTCCATGTATATAGCATTGCAGTTTCAAGGATGGAAGGTTCCACGTTGCAAGAAAGGCATGAAGTAGAAGATTTCCATAACTCATAATGGCGGAACTAAGGTGGGGGAGTGCAGTGGAGGCAAGTAGAGAGAGAGACATAAAATGTGGATATAAAAAAAACGGGAAAATGCCGTTGGAATGGCTGCCACAGGTTTGATAGTCGAGACACGCTTTCGCGAAATGGCTCGGGGATACTCTACCTAGCATCGAGTGTATCCTAGGCCACCTTGGCACTCTCGATTGTCGTCAAGATGTCGATCTGTACAAGTGGACTTATATTCTAGCAACCCTGTAATGTGCAGAGGGCCGAGGATAGAAATGTCACACTGAGTTATATCGAATCATGTACTTGTTGAACCTGTTCCCACTCTTTTGTCGGAGGACCCTTCCTCCGGTATTGTATTGGGCTAATTTGGGCTCATTCACTCCAGAGAATTGCCAAATTGATGTCTTCAGGAAAGCGGCTATGGGTGTTTTTGTCGGATGTGCTAGAGCTTCTCGGTGGGTGGAATGGGAAGAGGGGGGGGGGGGGGGGGGACCATAGATAGACGGGTAGGGGAGCTTGGCTCTTCTTCAACGTGAATAGTTTCCGTAGATGAATGTAAGGACAGAGGGCATGTACGTGACAGGTGTCCGTCATGAAAGAACAAGTAGGGGCGAAGTGGGTGACCTAATGGGGCCACACCAAAAAACCCAGCCAATTATTTCTTGTTTCAATCCCATTATCCAATTAACAGTGTTATCTGCAACAGGTATATTATTAGTTTTATTTCGGAATTATGTTTTGGACTGAGCGAGTTAGTTAGGTGGGACTGAAAACAATTAACTCACTCATTAATTAATATGTGAGTTATTCGGATTACTTCAGGCGTGAGCTAACCTAGCAGAGGCTGACGGACAAATGAGACAGAGAAGAGGGAGTCGTATTCCGACATCGGCTTTACTCGGGTAAGACCGAGAAGTCCCGAACTTGCCAGGACACGACTGGATACAACCGGAATCTTCCGGATAAACGGGAATGTCCGACAATAGTCGAAGCTACTCGAACGCGAGATACAGTAGCTATGAATGTAGGACAAATAGGTCGCAACAGGACAAACAATATCATCATGGTATTATCATTAAACTTTTATCTACTTGTCCAAGTTTTTTCCATTCCTTGATAGGTAAAAAACCCTCTGAATGAGGAACATCGTATCAGCGACGTACAGTGAAACACACTGGCTGAGGGGAATGGTGAAGCTGCTTGTTGCGCATGCGCCGTGAACGGGGTGGCGCGGCAGAGGAGAGAGGGGGGGGGCGTGACGGAAGCGTCACGTGCCTGGTTTTTGAGTGAACCATATTTCACAATTTACTCGCGGAGGGTTGTCCATCCTTTATCACAACGCGCGTAAAAAGCTTCGCTCTAAAAATTATGCATTTCTCAGTCAGCAGAAAATTTTTTATTCCCGTGTATCGAAATATGCTGAGGTGCAGTTAGCCGAGGATGACAATCCAAACACGAGGAAATTTTTTACATTGAGAAGTTTCTTGTCTGTTCCCGATGGGCCACACTCTTTTTGGGCTTGCTAATTCAAGGATCATCTTGGTAGACCAACTTTCGCCAGGTGAAAAATAATGGATTTTGGATTTCAGGGTGATTACAATAACTTTCCGACATCGAGAAGTTGAAAATAGTGGTATCCACCAGCACCACGTAATTCTTTCCAAGAGGTACCAACGAAATTCTCGTAATTCGGCTCGGTGTTGTTCACACGTTCACTCTACGTGCTTGTGACCATTTTCTTGGATGAAGTTGCTGGCCTCAATTCAGCCGAGGTTCGCTAACGCGAAAACTGGGAAAGAAGGTTGTGAAGGGAGTAGAAAAAAAAATAGAAATAAGAGATAAGCGAACCGTTGAAACTTTTATCCGATGGTAGAAATGACAATTGCAGTGTAAAAATAGAAACTCAAGGGGATGTGTGTTTTTCCTAGTGATTTTGTGGTAAACTTCGGAAGGAAAAGGAATTTCAGAGTTTCCGTCATTTTTCCCCATTTTCATCCCTGGCAGGAGAATAGCGGATGGATAAAAACAGTAAGGAAATCCTGAATGCTTCACATTGACATAGATTTTTTTTTTACAGTTACCGCAGAGTGTTCTCCAAACGTTTGACATGAATATATGCGAATGTATGTTTTTCCACGTGGCATGGCTTTCCAAAAATCGGCGAGCTGTGAAAATCTCCAGACACTTGTGATTCAACCACTCGACATTTTTTAGGGATGAATAGCATTTACCATGTTTCTGTCGATTTTTGTAAATATCACGGGTTCAAGAGAGAGTGAGTGAATTGAATGAAATATTTTCGAGATAAAATGTAGACATTGTAGCTTTTGTTACCTTTGTGATAATTATCAACGAGAAGTGTCTAAAAATTAAAAAAAAATGGGCTGCTTGACTTTTTTTAAATTTTCGATGTTCTGAATAATTCGCATATTTTGAATATTGTTCATGTTATTTTCCAAAATTCCTTTTTTTGAAATTTTTCTTTTTTCCCTGAGAAGAGTCTCTTCTGCAAATTTGTAAATTTCGTAAGTTTCGCAGAATTGTTTATGTAGTTGTTTAAATAACCCAGTAAATAGTTTGTCAATGCACACACATGTAGTACCAATTCTTGGGTTTAATTTAAAAATTAAAGAACTATCCAAACTCAGTAGGGTCTCCCCTTAATAGTAATGCATTCCATCAGTTCCTTCATTCCCATGCAAATTACCTCAAAGCCAACACACCAATCCAATTAAATTACGAGAGACCAGAATATTATCACAACCCGCTGCAATTGATTCAAAAAATCAATATTTTCAATCTCCTTGATAGCGCCAACTTGGTGAAGCCAGAGTCTACAATATTTCACTCTACCATATTAAAGCAGCACTTACGATTGCTTTTTAAATTTATATAACAGTTCCTCTTATCCTGTGGCTACTAAAGACAAAAAGTAACCTCCAAACTGATCGATTGAACGTTCAAATAACCGCGTCCTGAAGTTCGGGATAACCGCAAAAACCAGTACTGCGGTTTTATCTCCTGGGGGATGCCTTTTACTAATCGATTAACGTTCCTTGTAGCTCACTTCTTTTTTTTCGTCAATTGCACACAGTGAAAAACGATTCTGGACATCCAAAGAGAAGTAGCAGTGGAAGCGCGAGCAATGCACGAGTGGTATAGGGGAGAAAATGTCATGGCATTCATTGGTTTGATAAAAAGAGGGATACATATGGGAACCTTAGTGGCGAAATGAAACTGAATCTTTCAAGCTGTTACATGTATAACTACACACAAAAATAAACTCATCAAATTTGACGGCTCATCATGTTTGTTTTTTTTTCCTCTCCGTCCTTCTCATTTGTACGCCCCGGGTAGCGGCCGTTAAGCATTCCTTCAGGGCGCGTACCGAACACCCACCCATGCGGCTAGGGCCGACTTTCGCCATTTATAGGCCATCGTATTCCTAAACACAGGGTAAACCTCCAGAAACCCCTGTGCTACGATGGCCGGTGCCTATGATGGACCCCCCCCCCCTGCGGGTTAGGTTCCCGCTCGGCCAGGCGGTCTCATTTTATGGGTACCGCCGATAGCACACACGGAACGTTCCTGCATCGGTCGGAATCCATGTGAACATATTTGTGAAGAAATATTCTCCGGTGTGTGTGTGTGTGGTCTTAAAATAGTAAATTTTTCTGATTCTTGAAATTTTGAATAATCATGAAAAAACCAGGTCAGGTATGAATTGCAAATTGTGAAGTTTTCTAATTGTTTACCACTTATTCGAATTAGAAAAATATTTATCCTCCCACGAACCGACCTGAAATTGTTGGACCATTAAACTATGCTGTTGGGGAAGTTTCCGGGATGAGGTGGTGGTGATTTTTCAACTACATAAACGGCTCCGAGGGTTTTTATATTTAAGCCCCTAGTTATACTAGACTCACTTTTTTTTCTCTTCTCAGTTACCATCGGTCCAGTCAGGCTGCTTTGGAGTCTCTTGACCAAGAGCCGCTTTTAGCACACCCATCATCTCGAATTGCGAGTCGTTCGTCCGGAAATTATTTTCGAGGTCAAGAAAATATATAGTGGATTAATGGAGGCAACATTGTTGCATTCATAAACCATCCTGCTATATTCGACATTGGCGATAATTCATGGAGTGATTATTGATTAATGAATCAACATATATGTCCATTTATCATTAGAAATTATTTCATCGACAACCGATGACGTCCGACTGACGTCATAAATTTTTTCGGTTGTAATACCCCGAGACCTCAGGATAAGTTTGGCAGAAAAATCCCTCGCGCTTCGCTGTCGGGATTTTTAACCTGCCAAACTTCTCCCTCTCGTTGCTACGCAGGGAACCTTGAGGGAATTGTCCTATAAATTTTAAAAGTCAAGGGGTATTCGGCGGATTATTTTTTACCCCCTGATTTTGACTAATCAGAGCACAATGATCGAGGTTACATGGCACTTTATACGAAATGTAGTATTTCCAAGCATTCAAAATGGAAAATTTTTCAAATTGAAGTATTCATTTTGCATTGATCAATTTTAGGCAGTGATTCCTTGCCGAATCGACTCATTTTGCACAGGTTTTGAAAATGGACAGAACCTCTAATAGAAGTTTTAATGACGAAACGTCAAAATCCGGAATAACAATTGAGGATCTACACGGAGAGAAAGATTCTTTAAAAATTACGTAGAAAGTTCCGTAATCCGCGAGTCAAATATAATTCAGGAAAAATTACGGAACGCGCTGAAATTTTTACGCGACCTTCGCCTAATTTTTTTGGAAAGTTCCGTAAAAATTACAGAACGAACCAGAGTTTTTACGTGACATTACAGAAAAATTACGCGAAGGTTGCGTAAAAATTCCGGTGCGTTCCGTAATTTTCACTGAATTGTATTTCACTCGCGGATTACGGAACTTTCTACGTAATTTTTACAGAACTTTTCTCTCCGTGTACCGGGGTTTTATCAGTTTGATAAAACCCCTGTGGCTCGGTGATTTACCAAAATAAACCCAACGTGAAGGTGTCATGTGACCGCGAATGGTGCGCTCTGATTGGTCGAAATCAGGGGGTAAAACATAATCTCTGAAAAATCCGATTTTTTTCACCGATTTTCACTTTTTTCAGTGCAACAAAATAAAAATTCTCCAATTTTTCTCATTCATATATCATTCAGTATCTGAAATAAAAAAAAAAGTTCCCTATTGTTAGAATACCTTCATCGAACTGAACTGTTGAAATCGCGTGTCTTCAGCATAAGGCATTCACCGTGAATCGTTTGAACGTAGTATGGTAGAATTGTCATAACTATTACGTGTCACCGTCTATTGTCCTCAATGGTGGCTTTCAAGACATTCAAATGACAACGACTATTCAATCATAATTCTGATGCACTCATAAAGGATCTAAACTTCTCTCCTAGATATTACGAATAATCTCATTCTCCTAGCTTGTGAATTATTCCGCTCCACTTTGATAATGCGCCTGGAATAAATTACACTGTGCTCGACTATGTTTTTGTCTGACAATCACGAATCACCGTTGTCCCATGGTAACAGAATTAAAACTATGCCGTCCTATTCCTTGTATATATAACCAACTAGGCCTTGTAAGGGGGATGGTATTAAGTGAATTTATCTTACGTCCCGGCGTGCAATAATCAGACGTAGTTAGTCTCAGTCGAGAATCGTGTTTCAGATGTGGCTCATATATATGCCAGGGATTCTCTTTCATTGCGAAGATCGTATGAGTTTATCCGCAACAGGGTTTGTTATTTTTGGGATTTATAAACAACGACTGGCGGTGCTCCACCGGATGTATCCCGCGCTGAGCGCCGCGGAGCTCCCAGTTTCTCGTTACGACGTTGTCGGTTTCACATTCGCGCTCAGCTCAAGGCTCCAAGTGATACCATTTGATAACAAGCCGATGAACCGTAAGACACTCCAATTCACGATAGAAATTACCGTGGACCGCGAGAATGGACACTGCCTCTTTTTAATTTTGGCCATGCCCTTTTTTTTTTTTTTTTTTTTTTTTTTTTTTTTGAAGCATTCCAACATGATTGTTTATTTTGCTAATACAATGAGCACCGAAGAAGAAAAGATGAAGGACAAAAAAACAGACAAGTTATCGAAGTATTACATTACATTTCATGAATCTGCGTAATTATCAGTTGCAAGAGGTATCTTTACATTTTTATTCATTTTTTTTAGTTTCCATTTTGACTGACAAACGAGCGAAGTGAATTATTTATAAGATTTCGATTTACAGACGATGCGAAAAAAAAGAGAGAGAATTGTCAGAATTCATCGTCATCGCGCTTCCCAGGAAATTATATGATAATACCGCGTAGAAAAGACGGAGACAAATATCAAACTTTGGAGGGTCTTCGCCTCTGTGCAGTTCAGCTACTTATCGATAAAATATCTCCTGGCTGACACAAGCCCGTCGCGAGTTCTTGGGCACCTTTCAGCAAACGGGTAACAAGTTGGATTGGATTTGAAAGGCTTGTCACTGATGGACAAAAAGCGTGGATTTTTGTCTGTATTAATTTATCAATACTACAGTTAGTGAGGGGCGGTCTCCTTTTATGGTTACCGATAGCACACACGGAACGTTCCTGCTGCGATAAGGTGTGTGTATGTGTGTGTGTTTGCATGCGTAATGTTTCATCCTTTTTTTAATTTATAATGTTTCATCTTTATTTTTCATCGAATTCTGTAAAAAAATGTGATATATAATGGATAGTGACCAAAAATGTCAATAACACTCATTTGTTATATATATCGCTTAATTTTCTGTACCATTAACTGAATAGTCCAACAAAATTCCCCTGAGAATGCAAAAAAATCTTATTCTAATTAAAAATGAGTGAATTGGTGAATCTCATGCTGAAATTGTGCTAATACAACTCCACAGTGAGTTTAACATTTCTGAAGCTTAATTCGAATTTTGAACAGTTTTAATTGAGTTTTTTCTCCACCTCATTTAAGTTCCCAAGGATTAATTTAAACTTTACTCTTGATCTGGCAAAAAAATAGCCAGAAAATTGCAGATAAGTTGTTTTAGAATGAAGGCCTTTATATGCGTGGAGTCACATTCGACCTCAAAAGAAACCAGCATTAATGTCTCATGATGAGCGTCAATGTCTCCATTAGAATATATCATGCAGGACTAACCAGACTTTATCAGGGTTTCTGGGAATTTGTCCTAGGCCGTGTAACTCCCAAAATGCGAAATAATCACCATAAAACCGGACTTAAAAATAATGGAAAAACAAGATTCGTAAAATCTATTTAGACCTTAGGGTGGCTTGGGTCTAAATAATCGACGCGTGAGTTGTGTCGCCATTATGGACTGCGAAATCGAGTCTGCAAGAGATTACATACGACTCCCGACCATTTTTTGCCGTTTCCTATGAGATTAAAACGTGCTTATAAGCCATGGCAAACATCAATTTTTTTTATCTCCACGCTGACATTAAACGTTAATAAAAACATTCTCCAGTATTACCAAGTTCAATACCTCCCTGTGTTTGTCCCACTCGATTGACCCAGATGAGGACACAGCACATAATTCATTAGACAGAGTGTAACGGAAAATTAGGGACTGCGAAGGTACAGGAAAAGCAAATCCTCTTAAAGAGACTCAACCTACTTAGCAAGTCTGCTGAAGCAGGCTCAGGCCACTGCCAGGACTCACCATCTGGCAACATTTACGGACAGTCTGATGATCTTATTTCCACTATAAAAAGCATTTCCACTTCAACAGTGGAAAAATATGCGGATTTACTGAATTTATGAATATTCACGAATTCGCAAAGGGTATCATAATATCTCTTTCACATTGACTGACGGGATACATCATTGACATACAAGTTACATCAACCAGACCATTTTCAAGTCCAATCGAACAATACCGCTTCGCGATTCCTAGTATACCTTGCAAATGCCGACATCTAATTCGTAAACTAAGAGTTGCTTGAGTCAATTTCCAATTTTCAATGCTATCCCACACCATCAAGATAATCACCATGTATAAATTACGTATTACAGAATACACACAGACAATTTCCACGACTCATAAAAAGTGTCTTTGCCCCGGGAAATTGATGACCCAAAATATAAAATGAGCACACGTTCTCAAGGGCCCCATTAAGAATGACCTGAAAAACAAGGGCTTTGTAATTTATGGTGGGAACTTGTGATACAGTTGTTTAAGGGATGTTTAGTTGCACTTAATCTGTTCTCCGTGTATTCACGTCCGCCCCTTTCATCTCTGTCTTACACGAAAAGTATACCTATACCCGAGTCGTTTTCCTCAGCGTTCATACGCCCCGGGTCGTTTCCCCTTGCTGACTATTCGGTCGAAGGGGGAGGGGGGGGGGGGGGGGGTGGGGTAGGGGAGAACTGGCTTCGGAATTAAATGGACCATGTCCTTGACTATCACCCACCCAACGTAGTCCCACCAACAATGAGACTCGCCCTTTCATCCTTTCACCCTTTTAGCTGCGTTTTTTCAGATATTCCCATCGTCTTCTACACCACCCTACTTGGTTTCTTTCTCCTCTCTATCTCACTTGCACACATTGTCCAACGCTTGTCCCTGGGACAATACTCCATCACCCCAGACTTTTTCCACTCGTTCCACTGCCACGTGCAATGCTGGAGAGGCACTGCTCCAACTCATTTATACGACACGATGCGTTTCCGTGTTCCTGTAGATGAATATGAATGCATGTCTAGCCTATTCTCTCCTTATTTACGTTGGTAGGAGTGGAGTTCATTTTTCATCTCAACGCAACCTGCTAACCGGCCAGTTAGCAATGGACAAATGGACAGTAATAATCAATATGCAGATGATTGATCGGCCGATTGTGTTACCGTACGAGGGGTAACAATCGACTGAGGAAAGAATTCCGAGGATTTAAGAGACCAATGGTCCAACGATGCAAAATTCTGCAGATCAACGGTCCAGTGATTTGCCGCTCAAATCCTTGCATTCAAAGGAAAAGGGAATGAAAGGTGAATTGAAAAATACGTAAGACTGCATCGAAATAGACTCGCTGATTACAACTTCATTGCTATCACCCAGCGGAAAGTTTCAATTGTTCGAAACGGAGTTTGTTAAGATAACAGTTTAATATCAATGAAGCAATCACCTGAGATAAAGAATGGTTCAAGTCGATTGAAGTGTGGATTTGAAGTTTGGGGTCAGTTCCCTCATTTTTAAATCCGACATAATTTTGGAAAATCCCGTTTGCCCCAATTAGTACTTCGAGTTATGAAGTATGCTTAGTCCTCTAGATCATAACGGGCATGGAGTACGCTCCATACTAAAAGAGACTGACTATGTTTGGGCATGGCATATCCTTGTACTCCAAGTTACGAAGTATACTTAGTTCCCTACGTCAGGGACTAGACTCAGAACCACTTCAGAGAGACTGTGCATTATTTGATATGGTCGAAACGATAACCGAGTGAGTGGAAGAATTCCACCCTGCCGAGAGTTTGTAAAGTTTTGGTATATCCATTGATACACCATCGGTGTCGACTGAACAGCTGCAAATAGATAGCGATTCGGAACAGATGTGTAGTTCTATACGGTCGCACAGAATAGCAATTGATTGAGACACCTCCTTAATGGCTGTTGTGTAAAGTATCTCATGAAATACAATAAATAAAGACCTGATGATCTTTTTATTGATTCTCTGTATTAGTTGTATCTATAAGATACAGTAGGAAGGGCCACACACACACACACAGAGTAGTCTGGTAGAGTATCTGCCTAACTACTCCAAAGGTCCTAGGTTCGCGTCCGGCCGCCGGAGAATATTTTTCAAAAATATTTCCTGACAGATTCCGACCGATGCAGGAACGTTCCGTGTATGCTATCGGCGGTACTCATAAAATGAGACCGCCTGGCCGAGCGGGAAGCTAATCCGACACAGGGGGGAGGGGGAGGGGGAGGAGGGCGGGTTCCATCATAGGCGGCGGCCATCATAGCACAGGGGCTTCTGGAGGTTTACCCTGTGTTTAGAAATACGATGGCCTAAAATGGCGAAAGCCGGCCCCAGCCGCATGGGTGGGTGTCCGGTACGCCCCCTGAAGGAATGCTTAAAACGGCCGCTACCCGGGGCGTACAAATGAGAGGGGCGGAGACAAAAAAAAACAAAAAAAACACACACAGGGGTCGGGGGTTTGGTGTAATGGGTAGAGTATCTGCCTAGTACGCTGAAGGTCACAGGTTCGTGCCCGGCTTCCGGAGAATGTTTCACGTGATGAAATATTTTCTCATGAATTCCCACTGACAGCAGGTGTACGCTAACACCGGTATCCTAAGATGAAACCGCACGGCCGGGCGGAAACCTCACCCGCCGCAGGAGGAGGAGGTGGGTTCCATCATAGGTGTCCGCCCTCGAAGCAGAGTTTCTGGAGGTTTACCCTGTGTTTAGAGATACGGTAGCTTAAATGGCGAAACTCGGCCCCAGCGGCATGGGGAGGGTCCAGTACTCCCTTTCGACGAATATGCCGAAGAGCCCCCATTGTGAGTACAAGGAAGAGGGACGGAGGAAACTACATGGACACTTAGACACTTCGAGAAATCATTGGTTCACCCTATTGAATGTAATATCCATATCTTATTTAGTTCCAAATTCCGTGAAAATGCTTGCAACATACAGAAACTTTATCTTTCAATATATAATTTTTCAATTTGCAGTGAATTTATTCCTGAAAAATTACGCCACTTCCATAGACTTTGTCAAGTCCTAAAGTCAAGATACGTACAGTGTTTTATACTGTTTTACTCGATATCCTATGAAAACTACCAGAAAACGACGCTCTCTGGCGGTTTAGGTGAGTTGTCACGTAATGTTTATTGAATTTTTGTTTCCGTACGAGGAGAGAAAACAGGAAAGGGAATTAGAATGAAACTCTCAGAACAGTTGTGTTACTTTCACCTGGTTTTTGGGGTAAGTGTTTCTACATGATATTTCCGTGGAGCACACGGTTTTTGCAGTAAGTCATTATAAAGAAGTTTCAAGCGACAAATTTGTAAACACACATTGTCTCCATGATGTGTTTCATGTCGAATAGGTTACCTACCTCTCATCAGCGAGATTACATGACGAACTTGTGAAATTGTAATGAAGTTCGACACAATTTCAATGGAGTAACCCAAGAAAACAAAGAGTGACAAGTTTTGTCGGAAGTGGCTAATTACATTGAATTTCCAGTTTCATTAATTGCAATTAATTTCAATTTTCCTTTGACGTTTGCATTACACATTCTAAATGACTTTTAATACTCATTTCCTGCGAATCTGTTCTTATGCTAGTTAAGTACAGTAGACTCCCTCTAGCTCGCTACCCGCATAGCTCTCCGCACACTCTCGAGCGAGGGGAATTTTTCCCCCCACTACTCAGGGGCCATCAAACATAGGCGGGCGCTCTAGAGTGGAATCGGCATTAGACTACCCAGTGTTTTGTTTACAAACGCGTAAGGCCACAACGTCACAATGAGCGACCTAAAACAAAAACGGCATCGCCAACGCCCACGATACATACATATAGCTTTCTCGCTTGGATAATCACACCGTCTCTGTCGTAAGACACGCCCCTTGCGCGTACAGAGGTGGCACCCGATAGCTCTCCCGGCGGGGAAATCAGAGCCCCGAAAGTGGAGAGCTACGGGGAGTGTACTGTATCTATCAATCAATGACGGAACTTTTAGAAATTTCAAAAAGCTCAAATTGTTTCATAAATCTTCGCAGCAAGTGATTGTGCGCTAGAATTGCTTCCGTTTTTCACATCTCTCACCGTTCTCAAGGTGTAGAGCGTAATGAACATTTTTAATTGGTAATGAAAATCAATTTTAATCAATAAAGTTGTTTGGGCCATATATCCGGTCGTATAAAACTCCAATTTATTCCATCCACTGCCATTTTACGATAATACTAATACAACGTTCCAAACGCTCTGGGCGTTCATCTTCAGGTACCCAAACTAAAATAAACAAATTTGTACATAAACTAATACATTCTTGTCACAATTACTCTTCAAATGAACTTCTTCCATAAATAAAAATTAACCTACCAAAAATCACATCTGACAACTTCTCCTTTGGTTCACGAGCATTTTCTTAAAAAACCGGATATATGTCCCAAACAACTTTATTGATCGAAATTACGAAAGGGGAATTTGATTATTATATTATATTAAAATCAATTTTAATTTGAATTTAACAATTCCTTTTGCGGGCGCGCTGTGGGTGTGTGTGTATTTGGCTCGTATTTCTAAACACAAGGTAAACTTCCAGAAACCCCTATGCGCCTCCGCCAGCTCGTGAGTGAGCTCTATCAACCTTCTTCTTTTACTTTCTAGAGTTAATCTGATACGTTAATGATATCGGCCGCTATTATAGAAGCGACATTCGGATTGCGGGTTTCGTGTCTAAATGACATAAAATAAAGAGGCGCGTTGTTTATCTTTCCACCCAGCATATGAGTAGTGCCGACGATAGCTCCGTGCAATCACAGACACAACGCACTGCTTGTTGTCTTTTCTTTTATGCTCTATTTATATAGACGCGGGGCTTTCCCTCGATCCTTCGCACGCAGAAGTACACTTCATTCGCTTGCCGACGCACTTGATAGGATAAGCAACTCGTGCAGACGTCGCGTATAACGTATAACCAACTAGGGTGGCTCCTTTGCCCTCGTTGTTTGATGTGCCATTAACCAACCATTCACCCCCCAAATTCACGTTCTAATGCGTTTCACATTCCACATCCGGAAATACAAAACTCGAACTCAACAATTCGTAATGTCATTTCAACGAATTCGGTCAATTCAAATTTTCCCAATTTCTACCATTACGTTTTACCATTATTCTTGGTTTGTGAGATTCCGGGGTTATCAATTTTATGTCTTATTTCGGAATACTCCTAGCTGGAATAAATTTCGTGTGAATGGCCATTGTACCTTGAGATGTGGTTGACGGATATTACACGTCTTTGCGGGCGAAGATACCAGGAAAATGGGTGAATCACCAGGCTTATATGAGACTTTAAAATTGCATGTAAAAGGGGATAAAAGATGAGAGGATGTGTTGAGTACTCAGCGAAGAAATTCAATATTAAAAATAAAATTGTCGAAGTTACGATCGGTTTATTTTTCAGAATTACGTATTCTTTTCGCGTATTTTTCAACTTTTCGGTGGTGGAGGATATTATTTTGTGTACTAAAAATCGATTTTCCATAAAGGAGTCACGATTGCACATATTTTCAATACTCCCGCACTTTGTTAAACAAAATGGCGGAACGAATGTGTGTGTGTTTTTCCTCCGTCCCTCTGCTGGTACGCTCCCGAGTACGCTCCACGGTAGCTGCTCTTCAGTATTTCCGCGGAAGGGAGTAGTGGACACCCATCCATACTTGCGCTATTTCGGCCATCGTATTTGTAGACACAGGGTAAACCTCCGGAAACCGCTGTACTACGATGGTGGGCGCCTATGATTGACCCGCCCCCCCTCGCCTTCCTCGCGTTGCGCGGTCTGTCAGTCGTGTTTTATGGATACCGACGATATCACACACGTGATTTGTAGCAGATGGTTTTTTCCCAAAATTGCCCTACTAACTTTGAGTTTTGTGATAAAAAAAAAAAATGAAAAAATACCAGGCCCGATGAAAACGAATTTATTCTTGAAATCATCCTCACCTTCTAAACTTTTCATAAAGCTACCACAGAAAATCGTTTTTTGGTCCGGCAAGTTGTGTGGTTGTGCGGGAGTAGACACTGCGGAATTCTCTGCAGTTGGTAAAAATCATCCGCACGCCGCTGGGATACTTGTGGGGTAGAAGGAAGCCCCGTGGGATTTCTGATATTCGCTGTCTGAAACTGCACCGGAGTTGGAGAAACATTGCACAAGTCGGTATTTGATGAAAGCGTGAAAGCCCGCCTGATATCGAACGAACCAAATGCTTCCGAGACGTATAACCTGGTGTTTAATTAGTATTGAAGATGTGGTGTGGTCGTTCATTTTTTGCAGATGAAAGTCTATTTGTTCGGTATAATTGAAGAGAGTTGAATGGAAAAAAGGAAGAGCGCCTGCTTATGGTTACCACAATTTAGTCCTCCGTCCCTTTCTTTTGTACTCCCCACGGTGGCTGCTGTTCAGCATTTTTTTCGGCGGGGAGGACTGGACCCCCACCCATCCGACTTTCGCCAGGCAGGCCATTTCTAGGAACAGGGTAAACCACCAGACATCCCCGTTCTGCGATAGCGGCTTCATTTTCTGCGTAGGCACCATTCTCCGGCGGCCTTGCGGACTTATCATCATCATTTACTACAGAGATTAACACTAATTCGAAAGGAGAATCAGATTTCCTGTATATCACTATAGCTATCGATACGACGCCTTTGATATCTCCGACAACGATGGAACGATATTATCAATACGAAAAACTTTTGTGATGTGAGCAAGTTGGTTGTCATAGCAAAAAACTTTAACTCCGAACAAGCTTTACCCTCAATAACCAAATCGTCCCTCTCTATCCAGAACCCATTACTGCACCCTATTGTTTATTGTGCCATACGATGCCGTTCACGATTTTTTTATTCAGTTTGACCATTCGCCAACAAAATAATAGTGATTTCTGCAATATTTTTTTTCAGATGCGATTGTTATTTTCTTTTTCCTTTCGCTTGCAATATAGCAATCAGCGGATTCAAAGAACCATTCCCTCCTAAATTTTCATTCGTTCTCCACATGCTAGCTCGGAGCGTGATGTTAAAAATAAAAAATGCATGGAAAATTCACGATTTTCAATAGCGTTAAATAGAGATCTATAAAAAAAAAACGCTTCAGCGCTCTTACCGCGATACTTTACCAAGTAAATATGAATTTAATATCACCATTTTTTGTAGCCTCCACCAATGTGACTGAATTTATTTTCCATATAATCCCCAGCGATCTCCAGGCAATCGATCTGCAAGCTAGTGGGTGGGCAGGTGGGGGAGGGAGGCGTAATCGCGATTCGATTGGTCGGGTCGGCCTCCAATGTATCTTCGTAAATTCGTAGTTCTTCACTACCATCGGCCTCGCGAGGTTTAACGTACGTGCCATAAATTCCATCAAATGTTGTAAGCGGGCGTGTTTACGAGTCGCAACCACTTGGAAAAATATATTCGCACTGATATACAACGCGGCTCGTGACAACTCCTTTTTTGTTTATTAGCTTTTTTTGGGGAGGCCTTCAGTACTTTTACGTATTACAATGTTAAAATTTTTTATCAGTTGTCAGGTCGATAAATTGCACGTCAGATCTCACTTAAAATTTCCGGAAATGAATAAATGAGGGCAGGGAGACATTTTACTCTAATTATGCAAAAGGTTCAGGGGAGATAGGGAAACTGTAGAGGAAATTATGTCATTGGAATTCATCATATGATTAAATCATTCAATTAGAGTTTTATATTTTCGCTGAAGTGATTCGAATAGATTGATTCACTACTCAGGTGATATGTAAGAAAATGATTGTATCGATGTTGGATTTTCTCGAAAATCAAATTCTCTATTTTCTGTCCCAAATGTAATAACTATCTGCGAACCGAACATCTGCAGCCAACGTGTCAATTGTAAAGTGGCCAAAAAGGTATTAGGCCTAGGTCGAGGTAATCACAGCGTAGTAATTACCAAAGGGTTAATTACTACACGACATAATATTCCCAAATATTATGACACCATATAAACTAAATTAGTTCCCAGGTCTTTCGTCTCTCAAATAAAATTCAAGTAGTCAGGGTACACGATGCTACGATTCATTTTTGTAGAAATTTGTTGACTGGGATTTATTGTAAGAGCATCTCTGTAAAACGAAACATTGTTTGGTGTGCCTTCTACCGGAATCGCTTAAGCGAAAGGAATAAAGACGATAAATTATTCGAAGAATTGCATATATAATTATTAAAATATCCCATTTCTAATAATCGATATAGTGTATAGTTTGCAAAACGTATAGATGATGCTGATAGAATTTTACATCGAATACCGTAAAGATTAAAATATGCAGTTTATGAGGAATTCTAGTTTTCGTTACCATAAAATATTTGGGACTCTCCGTCGAAATTTCATATAAATCCCCTGAAAATATCACGTGACGACCCATAAACTTCCCTGCAATGGTACAGTAATTTTCTCCAGTGCATACATATGCCCCCATTTCCAGTCCTAGCACTAGAATTTGTCACGTAAATTTTTCTTCGTGTATGTGAAACGGTTGTGCACAAAAAAAAACGTAATCCCTTCCACAAACTTGAATTCAACATAATGGTAATCTCAAATTAAGATTATCTAAAACTTTGAAGTGAGATTTCGGAAGCTTTCATTGTGGCTTTCGCATTATTTACTCGGAAATTTTTGAAAGTTTCAACTTAAGACGCTCATAAATTTTAAGTAGAGCTTTTCCGTAAGTGAATTTTTTTTGTGTGTTCATGAAATTGTATTTCAATATTTCATATGTACATTCTCCTCAAGAAACCAAATATTATGAAGAACTACATATATGATATAGTAAATTGGCCTAGTTGTTATATGAAAGATATGTAAACTAGCATTTTTGTATATTTCGTATGGATTTTCTGCAGGTTATATCGATTTAAATCATAAATATTTTTTCATAGATTTTTCAATTCGATGGACCGTTCGAGAATTCATTACTATCTCAAAATGTTGTACCTGGTCTCTATTCTTCCAGACACTCGGGAAGTATCTGAACACCACCTAAATCTTTTCATCAGTGTCGTTAGAACCTCTCACAGACTTTTTCTTTCCTTCTTCATTTCATGAATAAGCTACTTGTATTCCTTTGGAGCGCCTTTGGCGTGTTTCTTTAACGTGATTAGCTTGACGGGTTTCTTTGTCTAAGTCATATACAACAATTGAACTCGACCACTTCAGAACGATTGAATTGATCTAGCAAGGGACAATTGAGTTATTCTCGGTGGAATGAATATACAAAGAAAATGGTTATCAGAATTCGTTGTGAAAATGTGGAACATTGACATTAGTGAGGTCGAGAGTCGCGATGAGAGAAGCCATTTGCTGAAATAAATTCATTCTCTCATCTTGTCTCGTCTCGTCTCGTCTCGTCTCGTCTCGTCTCGTCTCGTCTCGTCTCGTCTCGTCTCGTCTCGTCTCGTCTCGTCTCGTCTCGTCTCGTCTCCTCTCGTCTTCTCTCGTCTTCTCTCGTCTCCTCTCGTCTCCTCTCGTTTTCTCTCGTCTCCTCTCGTCTCCTTTCGTCTTTTCTCGTCTCCTCTCGTCTCCTCTCGTCTTCTCTCGTCTCCTCTCGTCTCCTCTCGTCTTCTCTCGTCTCGTCTCATCTCCTCTCGTCTCGTCTCGTCTCCTCTCGTCTCGTCTCGTCGCGTCGCGTTCTCTCGACGCATTCCTCTCGTCTCGTCTCGTGTGGACATATGAAGCGAATTTCTCTTTCGTCTCATCTCTCGTCTCGTCTTGAATTTTTCGTGGCATCACTAATTGACATCCAACACAGAATTTTCCACCCCTTTATTTCTCGAATAAATGCCGCACTGTTGAGATTTACAGAACACGAATTCGGGTATTCATAAGTTAACATGTCATCAAGTCATCAATCATCATTTTGCCATGTTCCATTTGCCAAATTAATTGCAATGAATTTTTAACTGACCAAAATTCGGAAAATTGCAGCTCAATGCTCATCGTGCGAGTGTACCCGGTGTAGAAAATTTAGCTGCCTCGTTTTTGGTACCATGTGATAGGTGAGAAAGAGGGATTGAAATAGGGCACTGTGCTGCGACAGGTTTTACTTATGTTCCGAAATTGGCGATAAGTATGTATCGGTAATTGAGTGTAATTAATGGGTTTTCCCAGATACAAAGAATTATCTGTCAACACGTCAATTATATTTTTGATGGAAAATCAATGAACAATTTGATTTAAATGAAGCTGAATTGATTGTTTATGGAATGGGCAATTTCATGATTATTCATCGCACCAATGAAAATGCATTTAATAAATAAAAGAGATCATGATTTCGTTGAATATGCAAAACTGATACGGAGCTCTCTATCGAAATTTGCAGATAAAAACAGTGGAAAAAAAAAAAAATTTCCCCTGGGTTGGTTAGAGAATTATTGGCGAAAGTCAGCTTAGAACTTCAAGACATCAGTGCACTCCGCATATTTCAAATTGTTCAATTAACTCTAAACTATGTTCAATTTTTCGAACGATCAAATCAACTGCCCATCGAGTATTTTCATGAACTTCCGGTCAATTGATCCATTCGTTCTTTTCATATGTTCAGGAATGGAGAAATACCATGAATTCATTGTTATTTGTGTGTTCATTTGTACCCATTCCATGTATTTTTGTTGGTTCATCAAATCATATTACTTGGAACCATGGACTGAGAGCAAATGCGACTCCAACGACGCCGGAAGCTGAAGCTGGAGGCTGCGCGGAGCTGTTACGTTCAGTTGGAGAGCACGAGTTGTTAAGGCTTAAGCATAGATTAGGCGCTTCATGAACGATGTATTCCGTTCAAATTCCGCAAATTGATTCGTGTGATGAAAATCGTCCAAGAACCCCTGAATTTCGTTAGTATCCAATTACAAAATGAGAACATTTGATTCATCTAGGGAGTAAGAGAGTTTACAGACTTTTTTAGAGTCCTGTAGTTTTGAGAACAAAATTCTGGAAAAAATGCAATGATGGAAGAAAACACTAAAAGGGATGTTACTACCGAGTATTGATCCTATCAGAATAATGTAAAAAAGAATTGCAAAGGTCAGGTGAAAGTCAATTTTAAATATTGGTAAATAAAATTCGTCCAAAATGAAAAATTCACCAGCTAGTAGGGAATGGGAGTGCACTAATTTCAGCATAACTGAAATAGTTGGAGTGGTATTGGAATCACTGTTTTAATCTAAACAATACAGATTTCAGTAATAGAATCATCTGTATTCGAAGCCATGTCAAACTAGGTTAAAATCGGAAAAGTCTTAAAATAAGAAGCACTCAAACGTTGCGAATTACGACATGAGAATTATTAACAGTATGCGGACAATTAACTTACATCGCTTGAATTGAATCGTTTGAATGACATAAATGAGATCATTGAGAAGTCCTAAAGAAAGCAAGTGCCATGTTCTCAATTCAGACACCGAGAAAGTTTAATTGATGATATTTGAACATTGTCGGTTCATGCATAAGTAGCACCCATAAGTTCGCTTTCCAATATCTTAAATCGAGGGATGAAGTCAATTAGCGAATGCGATCGCCTGAAATCAGTACATTGACATATCGGAAATTCGAAAATTCTATTTTCTTGAATTCATGTCTGTAATTATTTTATCATTTGAGTAGGTTAATATGGCTTGAGTGCGCAGAAATCCTTGTGACATAATTCTACTGTCTGTTGAAGACTATTTGTGCAGCAGATTTTTATATAGATTTTTGCCCTAGATAGAGAATGTGTGGTTTATTATTGGAATTGATACTTTCTCCAGATAAATTCATATTTCGTCAATCACTTCATTTTTGGTTCTTTCAGTAGACTAATGGAAACAGTAGACCCGATTTTCCCCATACATACACACACACACATACACACGCACGCGCATGCCCGCACATTTCGTTAGACCTGACGCAGCGCAGTACAATGACGCGCTTTACAATGTGGACATATAAGAAAAAAGATTTTCGTCGCTGATGCCTGATAAGTGGCGCTCTGGGGACTCTTTTTCGGTCGATAAATCGTAGTTATCGCATATGGCCACCGAACCCGCGCATAAGTGAGGCCTAGTCCTTTTTTCAACATTTACCGGACCATGGCCTCACAGAACCATGGAAGAACTGCAACGACTCACGTAACACTATACGGCATAGTATATAATACGGCCACCGTACAGCACCACTGATCTCTCAGGCACGCTACGGCAGCCATCTAACATCTCGTCATACTTCGGGACTTGTTCAGTCTGAATAGCTCGATGATGCAATTTAATGATTTAATAATGTTAAGCGTTTCGTGCAGAGTGCAGACTCCAGATGATGATTTTTATTTTTATTTTGATGTCTTGTTTTTTTCAGGTGGGGGGTTTCGCCCCCCCCCACACCCCCCCATCGCGCGCCCACCCCGCCCCCTAGTCAGGCATACGTGACAAAAAATAGCCTGTGTTATTCGGCCGATAACGTTGGTTTGCGAGTCGTGTGAGTTTGCACCACTCGGTGTCGGTAAGTCAGTGACTCACCGCCACCTCGTGGTGAAACTCACACTCCTCGCAAACCGCCGTCTATCGGCCATGTAACACAAATAGCTATAATGGGTCAATAAAAAAACTTCCCCTGCTGAGAAATTAAGGAAGTCATATTACTCATTAGAACAAGTCAGACCTGAAAGTTCGACTCTGATTCGATCGTAAATTCGTTCACATCAAGCAGGGAACAAGTTCAGTGAAGTACGTAAATGTTTGGTCAGCCCAAAGGCGTTTACATTTTGGTATCGTGCTTAGGTCAGCCCCATTGGCGAGTATTAGTGTTCTCTTCTTGCAATTCATGTACATTATGGAGGGCGTGACAATGTCATTGCGTTGGAGTAAATTCTTTGGAGTCCATTACTGAATATCTACGTCAAGTTGGCTTTTGCGTACTTTCACCGGAACCTTAATGCAAGCACATTACGATGGAGTGACTCTGGTAAGGGATGACATATGCAAACTTGCATAATATATATCGCAGAGTAAAGCCTCTTACGGAATATATGATAGAATTGTAATATTTCATCATGAAATGTAACATTTAATAAAAAAAAAAAATGTAACATTTCTTAAAACTTCATGTCATTCTTCATTATTTGGAACTGTAAGGAAAATCCGGGGTCTTCTGGAGTTTATGCTCCCCTGAGAACTTATCTGAATCATTCAATTCCCAGATTCATACAAGCATGATCTCTGCATGCGAGAGAATAGAGGAGAGAGGAAATTTTTGAATTACGAAAATGCTAATGTTTTTATAGATGCAGAGAGGGATTGGCTACTAGAAAAGCCCATAAACCGTCTCCGCATACTTCTTCCTTGCAGGCATTATTATAGCATTCAACTGAATACCGATAAGAGAAAATTTATTTTATTGAAATTTTAGTTATGAATATGCAGTCTGATACAATAAATACGAATATTATTTCCTAGACCTGAAACATCACTCATGTGACATGAGTGGAATGACCTTGAAACAACCGATGTTCCGTACCGAAATTTATTGGAATTTTATTATCTTCATTTAAAACATTTTAATCTTTTGCCTTGCTTTAGAAATTAATCTCGTTTTAATTCATTCTTACATCATTCTGTTATAAAACGTATGAACTGAAAGGAAGATATTTGTCAAACCTTTTTCTTAAGATTTTTAAAAATTCCGAGTTCAACCGTCTGTGTGTTTCAGCCTGCTTCAAAATGTAACGGTCGAATATGGTGTAAAGGACTCATAAATAACCCACTATCCAGTGTCATTCCTTCGAATTCAGTCGCAATTGTCTCTCAACCATCTTTTGCGGCCTAATCTCTCAAGCCTAAGTAAAGAAAATATATAGAGACTTAACTGTTCAACCTTACATATAGTTCAAATGGACAACACATGGTCTCTTGTTCTCAAAACTTGCAGTCGAGAAAAATAAAAATAAAAGAGGTCGGAAACGAATTCTCACTCAAACCCGGGGTTCATCCCTTCTACTTCCCACTCTAATTTCTCTGCACCAATGAACTGCTAAATTTTCCAAATCTCAACCCATTTTTTTTCTTCTAGCCACACTACGTCGTATAAGAAGACTGTCTTTCAACTCAGTCTTTGAGCAATAATCGAGCGAAAGAGTCCTTTACGTCATATTCAATCGAATCCGTATCGTGTAATCAAATCTGAATAAACATCATTCCATACCTAAAATCAACGTAATTCTCAGTGTCATGTTTTTTTGTAGTTTGTGAACCTTGACAGTTGAACCTTTAATTTGATAATAGAATTACCCAGGTAAAATTTTCCTACATGAGTTTCTTCACTTCAGGAATAGTATCGCGCTAGAAAAAAGGCCAACATCAAGTAGTTTTTTCAGTGACTCCAACACAAAATATGTGTCCCTCGAACATGATAATTCCACGGCAAATCGACAAGTCGGCGATAGGGGGGGGGGGGGGGGGGTGTAGGTTTTCCCACACGGTGAATTGAATCAGTGGTATGCGGGTTACCGTATGCTTGAGCTTGGTTTCCCGCTGGCTGCATTTCAAGCCTCAAGCAGTTTTGCCTCTCGTCTCACTTCAATTGCGCTATTTTTTAATTTTCACGTATGCCAAGCACGTAGAAATTCGTGCCTGCCCGCATTCTTTATTGGCGAGAGTCTTTCACATCTAAGGGAAGGGGTACTTTGTATACTCCTTTTTCTCGTCATCCGCTATCTGCATCGTGTGTAGTGATTGTTATGGGTTCCATAGGTAGCCGGCTCCGATCGTTTCGAAAGATGTACTTATATACATACTGGTGAGATTTATGGGGCTGATGACATGTATATTTGTTCGGTTACACGTGATATTTTTATAAGTCAACGTGGGGTTGTTAATGTCTTGGGACCAATAATGATTCCATTGAAATTTTCAAAACCTCATTTTTCTAAATTTTAAACGAAAAAAATTATTCTGATAAGAGCATGTAGAGAAAAAGAAGAAAATGAAAAAAAACGGAGGCCTCATTGTGCTGCGAGGGTTCGTGGAATGTCTCATGTATAGGTTATTATGCATATGACATAAGAATATAAATCCACAGTGAGCCCTCAGAAAACCCACATTTCCGGGCAACTAATACACTGAGAACCCTTACTTCCTCCATGAGAAAAAAAAAGTCCTGCTATGTACTGCAGAAAAAAACATTATTCTTTAGAACATTCTTACATTGAAATTTATTCAGACGTTGTACCCCGGGGGCTTCAGAATTATTGGATATTTCCTGATGGCTGCGTGGAAAAAAAACGTAGCGCAAGCTCTGAAGGCAGCGAGGCTTTCCGCCTCTGCGATTCAGAAAGTTGCGGAAGTTTAATTTTGAAATACGCGGACTGAAAATATATTTCGAAAATTGAGTGAAAATGGATTTGTGAAGCTGAGTGAAACTGATCTTGTTGCAATTTCGAATTCTGAATGTATTCAAAAATATTCAAATCTGTAGACATAGATAAATATAAATTTGTAGAAAAATGTAGACATTTCAAAGTTTCAACGTTTTAGTTTCAAAGGAGAAATCACTGGTTCTCCGATATACCAACAGAACTCTGAGTTATGGAAGAAATGATGCATTGCGATTTCAGAGCTCAGTTTCGCTGAAGCAATATACCACCATGTTTTTCCAGTATATTACTGAAGCGAGTCTCGATTCGAGTACTTCCTACCTCTTCATAACCCGTATATTATACGAATGTTGTTAGACAAATGTGGTACTGTTACTCAAGATTGAGATAAACCCTAGGTCTCGTGGCATACAATTTACGTCAGGTTCAAATAGTTCAAATAGTCGTAGAGGAAAACTGTTCTAACTCTAGTTATTGCACCTCTTTGACTCTAGAAACTCTCCGAAAATGCAACTACGAAAATTGAAGGGAGCAGGTTTTCGGGTTGCTCTTCTTCATCGGAATAAAAGAGCACAAAGTTATGAGGTCAATTCATCATGTTGAAGTTCGTCTTGATGGAAATACTTCATCATACCTTGTTATCTCGCGCTAATTAATCAACTTCTTGACGAACAAATGTTGTTAGCTATTTGTGTTTATTCGCTATTGTGAAAGTTGCACTTCACTGCTTGTCCTACTACATTAATAATAATCCGAAATCGATGAAACTTCCTGATCACCTCGAAATCGAACTATTTCATTTCGGCCTGTAACTGGTGTCTTAAGGGTACCAAAATGATGCCCGGAAAGTTCTGAGTCAATGTCTGTGTGTGTGTGTGTGTGTGTGTGTGTGTGTGTGTGTGTATGTTTGTATGTATGTGCCCTAAATTTTGGTCAACGATTTCTCACAAAGGCCTACACTAATCGAAGCCATCAGGGTCTCAATCGACGTGTCTTCATGTAACTCAGCCGTGATTAGTTTTTGGTGGATATTGATTCAGAATATATGTTGTTATTAACTATTTCAATTGCCTATAACGCTATATCTCGTAAACGGTTGGAGTTAGGGGGAACAATTGTTAACATAAGTTGTTCCTCATACAAAGATCCACATTTAATGTTTATTGACTTTTTCCCATAATGTGCATAATTAAGGTGGTACAGCCGTTAGAAAAAAATAATTCATGTGATGAGTGCATGAATGGATACTAGATAGCGGCAGCTATCGCAAAAATTGGTCTCTACAAGCATACATGGACCGACTCAGAATATAATACTTGTATATCATTTTTGTGTATTAATGCTGCCCGGAACGTGAAGTCGAGTGAAGCCGGAGATACGGACCTATTGAACTTCGTCAACGTAGTTGTTGTATATTCGTGGGTTTAAAATGCTTCAATGAGACTCAAAGGCTTCAATGAATAGTAAATGGCCTTCAGGTGGAAGAGGGAGTTATCTCTTGATTATGAAAAAAATCACAAAAGCCAGCGACATATAGAGAAATGAAGAGAAAATTCAGTCAGTACTCAACTGAGAAGTCTCGTAAATTTTTGAAACAGACATGATCTCGAAAACTCGAGTTACCAAATCGGAAAGTTTGCATTGTGTCCGCACTGAGGGTACAAATACATCCCACCCACTAGTTTTCTTATGTATTTAGAAACCAATCACTTAATGTAGGCAACCGAATGCGTGGTTCGAATGGCGGATGGAGGGAATCTAAGCCAAAAGGTGGAACACCGCTGGATATTCATATGGGGTCAGTACTTAAGGAAGGTCAACAAGCAATATCAGCAGATTCAGTTCTGACGGGTGCACTACGTTTCAAATATTTAGTTTCATTTTCTTCGTTTTTAAATTCTCCATAATTCTCCAAAATCGCGGCTTGCTCTAATCAAAATTAGCGTGTCATCAATTTCGCTGTCATTGGTTGTGCTACGACCAAAGGGTCTGAATAGGAACAATTCCGTTACTGTAATAACAGCACACATTTAAATTCACATTTTTTCGTCAAGGGGAACCATTGTCGTAGATCATAAATCATATTCTCAAGTTGGCACTTCACCTCTCAACGGTGTAATACTCCAGACTAGAAATTTCAAGTAAATTCTATTCGTTTTCTAATCCCGCAATTTATGAACGGACACAATACCTCCAATATCTCACAAACTGAAATTTATGTTAGTATTTTTTTTCGAAAAAAGAGTCATAAAATCTAGAAAGTAAAGGCGTCAGTCCTCGCGGGCTGACCCTTCAGGCCCAACACCAGCCAATAAGAAACTACAAAACAAAACTCTCCACCCTCTATCAGACAACTCCCAATAATAGAAAGCAAAAACCATAAAACATCCAAAGAGAAATCCCTATGACTCCCTTCTCAAACTTTCCACATTTTTGACCAAATAAAGGGAAAAATTAAAGAAAGTTAGTGTGCCTCTAATAACCGCGGTGGAACCGTCCAGAATTCGGAATTCACTTTCATACCTTTAAACAATTACATTCATACCTTTCTATAAGTTACATTCAGTTTTCTAATAAGTTACTTTCGTATATTTAAACGATCTGAACATTAATTGAAGTTAGTCAATTCTATTGAGTTCAAACCAAAAACATTAAAGAATTAAGTGCATCTGTGTAATTACTGATAACAAAAAGATCAAAAATATACGGTGAATAAGTTTGTGAACACAAACAATTGGTGTTGATGTCAAACATTATTTAACATCCAACCTCCTCATTGAAATTTAGGATAATTGACTAGGAAGTATAGAACTATTTTTTTCTTTTGAATTTAAGTGAACTCTTAACAGGTTGGTATTGCGAAGGCGTAAATATCGACTATGGGATTATAAGCAGAACCGCCCCAAACTCTAAAAGCCTTGGTGACAAAAAAATACAAAATCCATATCAAAACTTACATGCCCATAATTCTTATCGTATATTGTCGTCCTCTTTCCTCAGCTTTGAAAAAAATTCACACGAAAGCGCGACTTTTGAACACGAACCTGTGAAATTTCGGCATGATAGACGACACATGAAGTTGAAATAAATCAAATTTTCAACATGCATGTCACACAACACGCTTCTGTGAAAACATGATCCTTCATTCTCCAATAATTTCGTGATTGCGTTAATATCACGATGATTCCTTTGACAACGTATCCACTAGAGTCGGCACCCCCAGTTCACTTGATTCACCCGTCACGTTTCGCGCCTCTTTGTTAGAAACAAGCGAACAAAGCAGAACGAGTACCTAGTGAATAGTTATGTCAAGTGTATTTGGCGATTCGAGGGGTTCAACCTGGCGGAGTAGCTGTTGATAGGTGGAAATGTCAGTTGTCTTTCGTTTGTTAATTTCATGTTGTAAATTTCATGTGTGGCTAGAAGTTTGCGCTGCTATTTTTATGCGCTTATCAGCGAATTAAAATTTTTTAGCTGCGCGGATAGGAATAGAGTGACCGCAAAATAGCCCGAATTTACTTGGTGTCCAACAGCGATAGTGAGGTGACGATTCTGCTGGAATACCACTGGTTGGAACTGAGAGGTAAAAAATTAAATTTGGATCTGGAGTGAAACCTAGGTACGCAAAGATATTTTTTCGAGACTATGAAATGAAAAACGTCAGCCAAAATTGTTAATTATTTTATTTCTCTTGTCATAAAATATATATATACATATATTTTTAAGGACATGAATAAGTCGATTGATAGAAAATGTGTAAATATCCTTAAGCCCTCAAAGATGCGCTTCACTTCTTCAGTAAACTCACAGTTGGTGAAAAGCGAACAGATAGAATAAACTCTGAGTGTACGAAAGGTCTCTTATTAAATCGTTGCTTTCATGTCCCTCTTGACCTAGTCCATTGCTTATCTTCTTTTCGCATACTTGTTGCCGGAATTCCCAACAGTTTTATAAATATTTATGATTCGATTTAAATTGTGCAGATAATTGGTTCTTTTCACAATAATCATCAAAGGGTCCATTTGAAATCGTACGGGAAACATTCGAGTGTGTCACTCCCAGAACTTGCGAATACTCGTTTAATTTCCAACTACGAGAGGTGTTCTACGTATAATTTTTCTCAATAACTGGGGGATGTCCGAAAGGAAGAGAAGGCTCCCACGTGACGTGAACTGCAATGTTTGTGTTGTATGCATGTATTATCGGCTGGATTTATATTCAGCATATTTGCGTATTTGATATCACCACATTTGATTTCCCACAGGTATTCATCAGTACAGATGGTCATCCGGCATTTAGTATAATGTACGAATAGAATAAAACAGATAATAATTTGTAGGATTTAATCCCAAAAAGAGAATACCGTTAAATTTTCGTTTCTTACACGTCTCGTAGACTTCCCAATTTTTTAGTACAAGGGGAAAAAATTGAAGATAGGAACCTAGAAGCAATAATTTCCCTTCCTATGCAGTTATCCGAGACACCTCTGTAACGTTGTCGCTATTACGAAAACCATTGAGTTTTACGTTAATGGGACGGTGATTTATGGCACAGAGAGGGAGCCGAGGATCGGGGAGTCAGGACAGCACGAAACGTTTACGAGATGAACCTCCGAAGGTCACTTGTGATATGGTCAGCGACCATTGAAAAGTTTATGGATCAGCAGATATGAGGACAGATAGGATATTCACGTTGTATTGTCTCTCTACGAGCGATATCGATCCACTCGTCTCTCAAGTCCTGGTGCTATTCTCGTATACATATGTGCGTGGTATATCTTCGCCTATCGTTTTGGACGGAGGCCTTCTGAGAGCTCATGGGCTGGCTCTCATCTGTGATTCCACAGCTGATAACCTGCGTTAGGGGACGAAACCAGGAGATGGGGTGAGGTCAAAGGGTGAACGAATGAATTTTTTTTGGGTTTCGTAGGTAACTCTCAGGGGAACTCTTGATCAGGATGTTTTTACGAGAAAAACTTTCTATTCATGGAGAAATCAAATGTAATATTTGGAAATATGACGTATAGGAACATCGTTATTATACTTTTTGTCCAGTCGCAGATGTTTTCTGCAAATTGTAAGGGAATTTGACGTGACTACTGAAATCCGCAATCTTCTCCATTGAACAAAAGCACATATTCAATCTGTTGCTTTCGGGGCACTCGTCGTTAGCAACGGTACAGGAGATTCGTTTGACGTACCATTGAGTATACCTCAGGGTGCCAACCTCAGAGAAGGGTCGGTATATATGAGAATAGACTATCGCGTTAATTACCCTGTACACTTGTGGACATTTTTCGCTCAGGCTACGTGTTCTTGAGCATTCCTTTGAAAGAGACTACTGGGCACCCATCCATGTGGGAGCCGACTTCGTCATTCAAACCATAGTCGCGCGCAATACAGGGTAAACCTCCAGAAACCTCAATACTACGATGGTGGGTGCTCTGATCGAACTCTCTCTCCCCCCCCCTTGCCCCCTTATGGTGTTGGGTTTCTGTCCGGTCTAGCGCACTCATTCTGTGAATACCGCTAATAACACAGACGGAAATCATAACATTCAGTACTATTGACAATCCGTGAGTAATTAGGTCACGTTAAGTGGGTGGAAACCAATATTTCTAATAGACCCAACGGAATATATATTTCCGTATTGCTGGACGTCAATTCGCTTTTGGTTATGGATTCTGCACAGTCCATCAATACAGGAAATGAGAGATTTTTCTACACATTCAGTTCGTATGTTGGAAAATGAGATTTCATGGCTACCGAGAACTGCGAATTGGTATGAAGTGTGCTTATCCTGCACTCATCGTCGTTGGTCTGACTACATAGCTATTCAGTACTGGAATAGTTCTCGTGTCGATATTCATCTCAAACTCGCTCAACCTCATCACTTGCCTTTCGGGCCTGAGCTAGACATTCTTTTTGATTTCACGAATCCATGGTGTGTGGAAATAATTCGAATATACTCAATTTTTAGTCACGCACACACACACACACACCTGTAGAGCTTTTTGTTCTATGTTGAACGCCTTCGATCCATTATGGATATGTGGGCTTGTGGACCATACGGTGCACCGCATCCGCATGATAGGACACAGGAAACCACCGAAAACCTATGTCGGTATAGGCGGCTACTCTATGAGCGACCTCCCGCTCATCAGACAATCCGGAAAAATTCTCGCCCTGTCGGGGATTTGAACTATGAAGCTGAAGGGCAGCGCTAAGACTGCGCGCTTGGTCCACTCGGCCATTCTGATGTCGGTGGGACACACCCTAGAGCTGACCCCTGATCGCAGGGAGCACCATTGCAGAGCGATTAGGAAACATTTACATCGCTTGGAACCCTCGAACACCATTTAGTGATCTCGTTTTAGGACCAATAATAATTAAAGCAACAGTGAACCTAAATAATATCAATTGCACTACCAGTAACTTCTTAATGTAACCAGCACTGGCGAGGAAAATATAAATCCTCACTAGAGCTCAAACACTCACTACGAGGATCGCCCTATCGATACAAAACATTTGCATTTCCAACAATGTCTGGGTTTGCACACCCACCACACACCTGAATATTTTACATACCCTCGCTACGTCCATATCCACACTGTTCACTTTCATAAAACATGTTACACTTCCGGCTGGCTGAAAAAGCCTCTCTGGAGTCGAAAAATCCTTTAACAAAAAATTTTACACAAGTACCCTCGATATTTGACTAGCACAGTATCGTCAATGTTGAAGGGAAGGGGGGAAAAAATTGTCAGTGAGCCGAAAAAAATGTATGGAAACGGGTAGATTGAATGTCTCTCCATGTACGCCCTACATTCGTACCAACTTTTCCATGCACCATCGTAAGTGAAGTGCTTGAAAGTTTTCGAATTTCTTTACTCGCTCTCGCTTCTTGCATTCTATCCAAACCTTGTACATCTCATTCCATCCGATTTCCCCATTCTCCTGCTCAGCGTGAATAGTAACGAGTTGACCTGCAAATATATTCTTTAGGTAAAACAAAACCAAAATGAAAGACAAACAATGGTTGAGACCCTTGGCAATGTACCATTTTATTATTCAAATTTCATGCATAAAGCCGAAGAGAAGGATGTGGAGAATCATTCTGGGGTTGAATGTATTGGGGCTACTTTACATCTTTTAGTTACATCTACATTTTTTTTGCCCTGAGTCCCTCGGCCCAAGTGGTTCCAACATGCAAAATAGACTTATTTATTCAGTCATCTGTTCGTCTCTTATAAACACGATGGTTCAATAGATTATGAATACACACTCGAGATTGTATGCGGTGGAAATGGAATATTGGCTTTTTTGAAGTGAAACTTCTTATGGGACTATATGAAGGTGTTACGCTGTCCGGACACTTACGAGGGGTGGGGGTGAGGGTCGGAGGGGGGGGGGGGGGGGGGGGGGGGGGTGAGGGTCGAGGGAGGTGATGGTCGAGGGGGTAAGGGTTGAATACGGGAGGGGGGGTGAGCGGAGGGTCGAATGCGGGGGGGGGGGTGAGGGTCTAATGTGGGGAGGGGCGAGGGTCGAATGCGGGAGGAAAAGGGTTGAGTGTGGGGGTGGCGGGGGCCCAATGCCGGGGGTTGACAGCGGAACGGCGCGGTGGTTTTTTTTTTATAAATGATAAAATAAAATCAAATGTTCTAATCTCCTCCTGTCCTACAATTTTTTTACCATTCTACACCGTCATCGTTTTATGAAAAGTATTATTTCAAATGGATAAGAAAAAATTCATATTCCTCTTCTGAAGTTTCACTTCTCTGGCGCGCCAGGAACTACACGCCAATTTTTTCATTCGATAACAGAATACTTTTGTAATTGTTTCTAGTTCAATTTCCACACGTAGAAGTACAAATGTGTGACATCATTTGTGTTCCATGCTTTGCGACCACCCAAGCATAAAATTGCTTTTACGATGCATACAGTTTTGAAAACTTCCTTGTCTTATATGTGTAAACGGGAAATTCATGGTAGGTACTTTTCAAAGATACACAAAAAAAAGTCGACAATTTATGGGAAAAATTGACGGTATGAAAGAGAACCACAAAGTTATATGGAAGACTTTTTAATTATTAAATTTTACCAATTCTGCAAATACATGTTTTGAATTGTTATGAAAATTAACAATCTTTGAAGTATTCCCAATTTTCGAATAATTAAAATCCCTCCAGGGTTTCAGACAATTCCAATAATTCTCCATTTAATTATCTGTCTGTTTAATTATTTACGAATAGCATGCAGTATGCATACATGCATATGCTAATACTCAACTTTTCATCGTGTCCAATTATGCATAATCTCTCTTCACATGATTCGATGAACTCGATGAAGGAACATTAATATGTTGCGCAAGAATCCGAATTTTTCACGCCAGGCTTGCTCCCAAAGCTTGCCTCATGACCGATACGGCACTTCTTTTTTTATTCCCCAGTGTACAGTAGGGGGTAGATATGAGCCGCGTGAGAGGGTGAAAGGCTCGTTGAACTTTGGGATAGTCGGCTTTGGCACGATAAAAGGAAATTGGACAAGCCAAGGAGGCGCCACAGTTGAGCCACAAGGATCAACTCACCAGAGGGGAAATATGGGGATTAGAAAAATATTTTCTCCCCAGTTCCACGAATGGACTATAAATGTAATTGAGAAACATAATATTAGGATCACCTCATCTACATCCATTGAGCTTTTACGGCGAAATTACGGTGAATTACTTGATTGCTCCAAGGGGAGAAAAATTTCGAGCGCTGACCTTTTGGCACAAGAGGTCCACGGATTAAATCCTCGTACGGAGTCACCTTTCGGTATAGTAGAGTGGAATTGTCCAGGCTCTGACTCAATTCGGATCTATCGTCCGAACGAGCAAACGAGCTTCGCAAACGAGCCGGTACCAGTCCTGTTTGGAACATTGGCTCAAGCTAGGCGGAACGATGGCACTTAGACTGGTAATTTAGCCTGGGCCTAGCCTGATATTTCGACTGAGACAAGTTTGGCGACCAAGTTGCCTGATCGGCGTATAACCTTACGTCGTATAACCGACCCTTGAACTCCGGACCTGATCCTAGGCTGCACCAAGGCTGGCAAGTAAGCCTTAACGTAAAATGTGATTGTGGATTCAGGTTGGTTCTAATCCGGCAATACCCAAGCTTGGGTTCCAGCCGTGTGCCAATATTGATCCAAGTTTAGTATCCGTGATCTTGCTTGCCAGCATTAGCAAAAGAGTAGTGTCACCACTCGTATAAGCGAAGACCAACCTAGGATGCTGAGGCTTAGTAAAACAAGACTGCCCCAAGCTTGGGTTGATTGTTAAAACTTGGCACTCCCCACCTGGATACGGAATATAATGTCCACTGAGCATTGTGTTCAGGGGGTTAAATCGTGGACAACAAAACAGTTTTCTGCCAGATGTTTAATTCGTGGATCCATTGGATGCAGCATTGAGAGCCAAAAATGAGGAGCATCTTTTACGCATAAATGTTCGTTTCCTTTATCGCCCGAATCTCATTGCACCCGGTGAGACAAGTAGAATGTTGCAACACATGGGGTTTTGTTTGTTCTTCACGTAGTCATCACGAAGTACCGGGAACAATGCAATGAAAGTAGTGAGAAACATTTGTGTTCATGTCGCGAATATGTGTCGGGCAGTTTGTGGGTTGTCCCTGACCTCTACCTCTCACTCCACTAGATTTTCATTCATAGCTCAATGATACTGTTTCGCAGAAATCGATCGACAATGTTTCAGGATCTACGAAGGCTGACTATTGACGCAATTAACAGGATTGCACATCATTTCCATTTTGTTCACCCGTAACGCTACAGAACTTTGGTTCGAAAAATGTTCACGGTCACCCACTCATTTTGCTGCATTCACCATCTTAGAGGAAGCTGGGTATGGTGGATTTGGGTACCATGGCGGGGTTGTCCCCAAAAAAACCGTCCTCTCCAGGAGGCATCAAGCCCAGGTATCCTGGAACTGCAGTTCGCGATAATACAGCAGCTGAGACAGAATAATGAATTATGAACACACTGGTCTGTTGATGGAAATATGCATAAAAACATATGCAGTACTTACACCTTTGGTCTAGAAATTTTTGGCACTGCTCCAGCGGATTACATTGATTTTCCCATAATTATTGAGTCTTTTTGGCCATGCAACTCATGTAATACCACCGCAGTACCTGCAATATGTAGTGCCGATGAGGGTATCGCTGACGTTAATGGAATAATCCATTTGTCTGTAACGACGAGCTGTTTAATTGAAGCACAACTCCTGTTCAATTTCCCTAGTCAGATCGGATCATTTACGGATCTCATCGAGGGTAGAGTTAATGGTCTAACGCCTGATAGAAGTCGTAATTCAGATTCTCATTGACTTCTGGATGAATGGTGAATGGAAAGATTGATCGTAAACATCTACCTTCTAGTTAAGGATCTGCGAATTCGATAATGAGAGATTTACTCCCTTCACTTTTACTGCCTCACACTATTTTTAAAGTCTTGGCTCGTTAAGGAGCCTCTTGTTCACAAATGGGTCCCTTGATACTCACCTAATGGCCGTCCTACAAAGTTTAGTGGTCTCGTACGTAAGTTATATTTATGGCACTCAGCTAATGCATTTTGAACATAAATATTATTGATCAACATGAGCGGAGCATCATGGTCAATAAATGACAGGGATTTGCGAATTTAACTCGATCTGGATTACGGAGACATTAATTGAATGGATGTCATTATGGTGGAATGGGAAGCGCGTAAAAGGAGATTGATAAATACATATTATTCTATAGAGTTCAATTTCACCTGATTCTCATTCACTGATATTTCAAAGTAAAGTGTAATTAGTAAGCCTATATACTAAAGTGACATTATATTTCTAGAATGATGATTGAAATATGATGTCACTGGCTGAAAAGTTGACGCTATGCGCTTTCGCTCTGCAGATATAACCCTTAACTAGTACGTTCCCCCCTAGAGAAATTACCTTTCTAAAACACCATGCTACCTTCGTTAGAGTCAAGGCCCCCCTCCCAACCCCCTAGCCGCCCTCCTTAGGGTCAAGGAGACTCCCTCCCCCCCCCCCCTCCCCATTGGGCATTGTGTTTGTGGATTCAAACTGTATGGATGCTGTAAAATTTGGGAAAGAGTGGTTTCACTGGTACCGCCAGAATGGACCGAGGCGTAATTAAGGAAATTCACACTATTCTGCAAAACTGCTAATTCCAAAGATCGCATTTTGATGCTTGGCTTTTTCAGAAAGGGTAGACATAACTAATGAAAGTTTCGTGATGTATCCTCCATAGCCCACACCCACTTCACCCACACGTTTTATCCTTTTCGTTACTTTCATCCCCAATGCCATGTGGAAAGGGGAATCCCCAACTCATAAACTCTGTACCAATATCTTACGCTCTTTTACTAACCTTGTCAGACCAACATTTTCCCATTCTACCGATTTTATGCAACGCGAAAATTGTATAAATATATATTAAGCTTGTGGGACGAATGGGTTCCGTCAATGTGCTTCATCCAACCGACATTCAATGAGATGGGAAAGTAAAAATAACGTGGGGTGCATGGATATTAATGAAGCGTAATGGCATACATTCATTGTAAACACTCCATTAATTACTTAAAATCATGAAGTTATGCGAATATTAACCATCCATACATTGTCCACGCATTGCTGTCTGGTTATACATATCCACCTCTCCTGAGCAGAAAATTATTAATCCGTAAACACGTAAATGGATCGATGATGACAATTGAGGCCAGGTAGAATAACAAGGGGGCATGTGGTGGAGGAATTGTAAGCTGTTGAGGCCGGTATTCCCACTAGCATCCAGCATCGTCACCCGCGTTACGCCTGACATAATACGGAAATGGTGTGGTAGCGTGATTACCGTGACTTTCATTGTTGCTCACTAATGCTGACAGGGAACGTTTCCCTAGATGCGCAAAGCATGCACTCAGAGCAATGTCCCTGAGGCGTTAATCGTAATTGTCGTCCACAGCCATGTCTTGTAATGCCATCATGATGCTTCTTCGATTGAATGAGCATGGTGAGATGCCACAGTTCACTTGGTAATTACTTGTCAGTAGTGTCACACATATTTCATACCACTGAGGAGCACAGATTTGCTCGTCACAGTGATGATAGGGCGACGACATACATTCCATGGGTAGCCGGAGTTTTTACACTGGAACTATGATCTCTGGATCAAGAGTGCACCAAAGTATATGAGGGTTATCAATGTAGCAGACTGTTCTGTGCGATATCATATGTACTACTGAACTAAATCTTATACAGTACGTATTACTCCTACTATGGAGGGTTGTAGCTAGGGCAGCTTGAGTTTAGGGAGAAGATCAGAAAGAACCCTTGGTTGCTATTGGAAAGCTCTCAGGAAGCAAAGGTTTGAACAACGCGGTTGACAACGACCAACTATTAGAGTTGGAGGCGAGGTGCACCACTGTAGTCACAGGCGCTGTGACGTTTAGGCTTTTGTCCAAGTTGGAATTATCATCATGATATCGTTGATTGTCATGCACAATTGTACTCTGACCTTGAAGAGTCCAGAAAAATGGAGTGAGACCCAAAAGAGGTGGGTTAGCACTCCCCATGGTGACAGCACAAGAATCAACTTAGTATCATCATGGACCCAGCCTTGGTTTGGTCACATGGCTACCTGATCAATAATTAAGCTGAACTCTTTCAGCGTGGGAATGCTAGGCCAACGTTTGCGACCAATTATATAGGCAATAGGCAACCAATTGTCTGTCTGGAAGGAATCCGAGGATGTATTTCCCCCGTATTGCCTTGGCATAATCAATAGAAATATCGAAATATTCAGTCAATAAGTTAGAGACCGTCTTTTTGATATTCAGCTCACATTGACATTGCAGCGAATCCACTGTGAAATCGCCCACCACAGAAGTAAGATTATCACTTCAATCAGAATCGGATGGCATTACTCGATTGAAGTTTTTTGTGGTTTTAAGGTTGCGTAATTCCCAGGGAAATACAATTAACGTGACAAATTGATTTTCATCATTAACCTTTTACCAATAATTCCAATAATAAAATGAACAAAATACTCCCTTAATACAGTCCAGCATTTATTTCCACGGAAAAATTCACTGCCCTTAATCATTAACCCGATCTCCAATATTCATGAATCCAAAGCTTATGCAAACCGTAGCTCAATTCCAATGTGCATATTCCAGAGACATAGTGCATAGGATAGCAGGTTTAACAATCAATGTGAAATAGTGCATAACGTAGCAGATTTAGCAATGTGAAACTGAAAAGAGAAACAACATTTTCAAATGATGCGTTTTGTGCTTAACATCTACATATATATATGTATATATCATTTATCAAAGCACTAAATCTGATGATTTATACAGCTAGGACATAGGATTTTTTTTGTAGTAACTGGGCGATGATAGTGTCATCAAAGTTCTGATACGCGCCAATATGATGATTTAAATTCGTTGATTAGAGGAAATTTGATTAAAATATATTTGCAATATCTATTTGCCTAGAATTATTTTTAATAGCACTAGCTGGAGAGCATTTGTGATTATCTCGCAGGATGTAGCTTCAGCTAATGAGCCTCCATAAAAGTTTCTAGTGAATGCGAAGACCTTCAACAAAACTTTGTCCAATAAAAAAAAACAGCCGTATTTCTTGGACTTTGATGATTAACAAATTCTTTCATCTCCGCCGCAAATTTGCGTAATGAACTTTTTTTTCACCGCAACAATGGCAAATATTTTCCTGGAAACAGGTGCTTGAAAAGTTTATCTTGTTAAAATTATGATAATTCAGATATTTCGCGTACTAAACAGGGGTAAAAAAAAGTTGAGGGTGCCATCATTCCATAGAATTTCATTCATCTACGTGACGGCTTTACGATTGTGAACCACTGAGATATGATTATATATGTTATGGTAGGAGTTTGGTATGGCGTAAAGGGGGATGGCAAGAGAAACTGTAAGTAGAACTATGCCGCGCGTATAATTACGCAACCGCCCTATTGTTGCTTGGCCAGCATATCTGGAACTTGAGTGCATATGCTACCGTTGAAATTAGGATCGTAATGATTTATAACTTTGTTAACACAACGAATGGAGAAATTTTATTGCACCAACCGTCTGGAAAAAATTATATTTCTACTTGTCTGTTTTTCAAGCTAAAAAAAACTAAGCGTCATTCTGTATAATTTTGTGATAACGAGGGTTAAAGCAGTATAATCGCTGTTTCAGGAGGGTTGAAACACATATTGCTTTCGCGGGTGAGGGAGAAAGTGGCTGTGCCCCCTCAATAATACGTTCCCGTTATGGCAATCTTTCAAATATTTGAACATGTTGGATTTTTAACTTCCCCATAGGGAAGTTATTGTAATCACCCCGAAGTCGAACTTCTTCATTTCGACCTGTAACCGGTGTCTTGAGGGTACCAAAATGATCCCCGAAAAATTGTGAGTCAATGTCTGCGCGTGTGTGTATGTGTATGTTTGTATGAATGTGCCCTAAATTTTGGTCAACGATTTCTCACGAATCGATACACCAATCGAAGCCATCGAGGTCTCAATCTACGCGTCTTCATGTAACTTAGCCCTGATTAGTTTTTGATGGATATTGGTTCAGAATATATATTGTTATTAACAATTTCAAGTATTTATAACGCTATATCTCGTAAACGGTTGGAGTTAGGGGAAAAATTTGTTAACATAAATTGTTCCTCGAAAAAAGGTGCACATTTAATGTGTATTGACTTTTTCCCATAATGTGCATAATTAAGGTGGTAGAGCCGTTAGGAAGAAATAATTCATGTGATGAGTGTATGAATGGAGACTAGATGGCGTCGGCGATCGCAAAAATTGGTTTCTACAGTAAACATGGACCGATTCAGAATATAGTACTTGTATATCACTTTTGTGTGTCAATGCTGTCATGGAAGGTAAAGTCGAGTGAAGCCAGAGATACGGACTTATTAAACTTCTTCAATGTAGCTGTTGTATATTCGTGACTTTAAAATGCTTCAATGAGACTCAAAGGCTTTAATGAGAAGTAAATGGTCTTCACGTGGAAGAGGGAGTTACCCGACTAGAAAATTCGTCCGACAGGGTTGATGTCACATCCGGGCCATGGTACTCATAGGTTCAAGAATCCGGAGATAGGTATGCCGGATCAGGACTGGACTTCAACTGTATCGACCGTGCCGGGCTACAGCATGCCGGTTTTATGCAGACCCGGTCTTGGTCCGCCAGAAATACGGTATGCCGGAGCACGGCAGAGCTCAGGGGTGTTTCATACGGTCCTGTTTAGGAGACAATAAGGCATACTGGATAAGGTTTTTATCCTTTAAACATGATCAGGTCTTGCCAAGGGAGAAGTAAGGCATGCCATGTCCGGTTTTCGTCAGTAACCCTGCTTGATGCCACATGTGGCCGAGATAGCGTACATTTTAAATGTTCATTATTCTTTGTCGATTTGTTTCCCTTACACATATATAGTATTGAACGAAATTGATTTTCGTATTTTTTTTAAAGTTATAGCAATAAACTAAAAGTGAGATGAACAAACTGAAAAATTCATTCTTCGTATGGCAGTGTCGGGGCTTTGGCGTCAGTATTTGTTTTGAGTCGGTGTCGTGCGGACGCATGTCTACCGCTCCCTACGAATTACAAATTTCAAACGTACCGTGCTTCTAGTACATTGAAATTTTAAATCGAGTAAAAGTTTTGGCACAAAAGTGTCAAATCTAAAAAACCTCAAAATTCCCTTGGCTCCCAAAAGGAAAGCCAAAACGAGTCCTCCGATGGAAGACCCAAAAAAAACAAAAAAAACCGTTATGAAACGGTCAAACAGCGCGAGCTCTGAACCAGCCCGCCCCAAAAATCCTCCGAACTCTTCTGATGGGCCTCAAGACGCTCAAAAAAAAACCTCAGTGCCTCCAATCATCGTTGAAAACGACAAATTGGAGACCAAAAAGTTAATAAATTTCCTGCAAGTCAATGCCTCGGATAAAAACTTCAGGATGAAGTTTAATGGAAGTACCACGATCGTCCACCTACAAACGACCGACGATTACAACAAAATCGCAAGTATCCTGAAAAGGCAAAACCTTAATTTTTTCACCTACGGCCTTAAAAGTGAAAGACCGAAGAAATTTATTTTGAAAGGGCTTCCCAGCAGTTTCTCGGAAGCCGAAATTCAAGCCGAATTATCAAATCAAGGCATTAACGTACTTTCCGTTCGCCAGTTCGTGAAAGTAAATAAAGACGGAAATATTAAAGAAAACAGGCCTCTCCCGATCTTCGCAATCACGGTTGGCCCTGAAGTAACCTTGAGCAGCTTTGCTGCTATTAAAACTATTTTCTATCACACATACAAGATAGAAAAATTTGTGAAATCCGAGCAACCGACCCAGTGTTTCAGGTGCCAACGGTTCGGCCATGCAAGCCAACACTGCAACCTGAACCCCAGATGTGTAAAGTGTGCGTCAAATCATGACGTCAAAGCCTGCACTTCGAAAACTCTTAAGTGCGCGAACTGCGGACTAGCCCACACGGCCAGCTATAGAGAGTGTTCCATGCGCCTAAAATTCATGGAAACTCAGAAAAAACGAGCTCAATCGGCCAGGCCCAGCATAGCGCCACTGGAATTGCCCACTACACCTCACTCGGCCACGATCCAGAATCTGGAAAGGAACATCCAGTCCCTCCAGTCTCCTGCAGTCCCAGTGCCAACTCCGATTTCTACTGCCAACACGTCCAGGCCCACCTACGCTTCCTTCTTCCCGACGGTGGAAACCTCGAGAAGGAATCTTATCGCACCCACTGCTGAACCTAGGACCATCCCAATGGAAACACATGTTCCCGAATCTCATTTAAGTAGAACTATAAACTATGTAATTACAGCAAAGCAAGTCCTTGACGAGCTAACAACCCTTAGAATTCCCGAAATCCTTTCAGAGCTAAAAGAGATGAGCTCTAAACTCCAAACAGCCCTTACACCAATTGATAGGATCACAATCATCGCATCCTATGTCCACCTGTTCTTACCCTCCTCAAACACACCTACGATTCCCCAGCAAACATAACCAACATATTAGCAATTAATATTTTTGCGCTCAAGCCTAATCTGGACGAGTTATTACACATCGTCCACAGAAATAACATCAAAATTTGTTTGATTTCAGAGACTAAGTTAAACAGCAAAACGAAGAAAATTAACTTCCCAGACTTCTCGCTGATCAGGGAAGACAGAACGGCCAAAGCAGGTGGTGGTGTCGCGGTGGCGATCCACAAAACCTTGTCACATAGAACTCTTCCGCATGATCTCCTGTCGCTCACCGAATACGTGGGAGTAGAGGTCCAAGTAAACAATAAAAAAACGAAGATCTACTCGATCTACAATCCACCGGATGTCTCAATAGATACAAACCTATTGAGGCACCTATTTTCCGATAGTACTCCAACAATTATTGTTGGAGACTTCAATGCGAAGGACACTGCTTGGACCTCTGCTAGGCCAAACGAATCAGGTAAGATTCTCTCAAATTTTTTGACGGAACAAAAAATTAATCTGCTCTTTCCAGACGTTCCTACACACTACCCTCATAATTCAAACACTCCTAGTACTATTGACCTTTTATTAACAAACAACATCTCTATCATTAATAATTTCACCACACTTTCCGAATCTCCATCCGATCACCTACCATTGTTTTTCTCCCTATTTGGCCGACCGACCTCACCAGAATCATCAAAAATTTTAAACTACGCGAAAACCGACTGGAATAAATTCAAGGATACCTTAAATGATGAGATTTCTACACCAAACCCTACTTGTAACAACACTGAAGCAATAGATCAACACATAACACATTTCACCCAAGTCATTCAAACAGCCCTGGATTCCTCCACTCCCAAATGCTCAACCAAATCCACCCACACTCCTATCCCACCCGAAATAGCCTCATTAATAAAGCTAAAAAATTACATTAGGTCAAGATGGCAAAAAACCCGAAATCGCTACCTTAAATCCGAACTCAATCAGCTGATAAAAGAAATCAGACTTAAATTAACCGAATGGAAACAATCATCTTGGGACAACAAACTCAGAAACATAAACTTAAAAGATCACTCTATTTGGCGCGTAGCAAAATATTTTAATAATACCGGTAAACGAAAAATCCCCACACTAAAGTCAAACAACACACTCCACACAGAAGACCACGACAAGGCAAATACACTCTGCAGACACTACGCACAAATACACGAAATATCGGCCTCCCGAGGCAACAAATCCTTTGAACAACAAGTCACAGGTCATGTGAGAAAGACTATCCTCAAAGCCCCTATCGAAACTCCCATAAAATTCCTCACGAATCCCCGTGAAATCACTTCCGCTATCAAAAAACTAAAAAATAAATCTGCCCCGGGTGTGGATAATATTCCCAATATAGCACTAAAAAACCTCCCAATTAAAGCAATAAGTTTACTAACAAAGATATACAATGCATGCCTCCTCAGACAATATTTCCCGGAACTCTGGAAAGGAGCGGTGGTCATTCCGATTCTAAAGCCCGGTAAGCCCCCTTCGCATCCGGTGAGCTATAGGCCTATCAGCCTCCTACCGGTATTGGCTAAACTCTTTGAGCGAATAATTTTAGCTCGTCTCAAAAAACCCATAGAAGAGTTACAACTAATGCCTATCAATCAATTTGGTTTTCGATCAGAACACTCGACCTGCCACCAGCTGGTTAGAATTACGAATGATATAAAATCCGCGAAAGACCGGAAAGAAGATACCGTTCTTCTTCTCCTGGACAGCGAGAAGGCCTTTGATTCTGTTTGGCCCACAGGCCTTATATACAAACTCGAAGGATTAAATGTCCCTAAATATCTATGTAAAATTTTACTATCATATCTCTCAAATAGATATATCCGAGTTCGAGTCGAAACTTCGCTTTCGAATAAAATAGAAATTGTCGCGGGAGTCCCACAAGGGTCCATTCTCTCGCCTGTTTTATTCAACTTGTACATTGCTTCTGTTTTTAGTAGAATTCCGAGAAATGTATCCATTGCAGGCTATGCTGATGACATTGCCTTGTACTCAGCTAGCAAATCGATAAACAAAGCTATTAGAAGAATAGAAAATGCTGCTTCTCTCACAATCAGTGAATTAACGAAATGGAAAATTCAAGTGAATGCTGCTAAAACAGAAGCAATCTTATTTACTAGCTCCAAGGCCAAGCCGACTTTAACTATTCGTAGTGATAAGATCACACCAACCGACTCTGTAAAGTATTTAGGCTTACACATCGATTCCAAACTCCTGTGGAAAAAGCATATATCTGAAATCAAGGTCAAGACTAAAGTTATCCTAGTAAGATTATATAATTTGCTAAAATCACCCGCGCTGAGTCAATCCCTCAAACTTACTCTCTACAAAGGGTTAATTAGGCCCATTATCACCTATGGTTGTCCTGCCTGGCACAATGCTGCGAAAATGCACTTGAATCATCTTCAAGTGATTCAAAATAAATTCCTACGAATAATAGGAAATTTTAAAAGAAGAATGACTATTGTGGAAATACACGAAACGCTCGGCATGACAACCATAGGCGAATTTATCGATAGAATAAATGAGACATTTAAATTTAAGCTACAATCCCATCCTAATCCCCAGCTCCAAAACATCAATATTGACATAAAATCCAATTGGTCCCGCTGACCACCTGTTTTTGTCCCACCTTTCCATATATCCTTTTCTCTCCTGCCCCTCATGCACCCATTACTTGTAAGGTTTTTTAGAAGTTATTTTTCCTTATATCGAGTCATCATGTAAATAATCACAAATATCTGTAATAATGAAAAATTAGTTTACACTTCTTTCAAATTAGATATAAAGCCAACGGCTGGTGATCTAGAACGTAGCACTTAAGATATTAATACTGTACATAGTATGTATATATGACAAATGTTAATAAACAATTTTCAAGTCAAGTCAAGGGCTTTGGCGTCACGGTAGAGTATCTGCCTACTACTCCAAAGGTCCTAGGTTCGCGCCCGGCCGCCGGAGAATATTTTTCAAAAATATTTTCTCGTGGATTCCGACCGATGCAGGAAAGACGGAGACAAAGAAAGACAAAAAAAACAAAACACGAAAAAATATTCATATGGCAGAATCTGGATCAAGAATTAATATCAATATCCAAAAATATTTGTTAGAAAGTCATTACTTGCAATGTTCAGGACTAAATTTTTGCCTATTATGTATAATGTAAGGCGATAGTACTAAGAGAAATTTATTTTAGAATTTGTTCCAAAATTGGAAGTATGAAACTAATGTTCACTAACAGCATCCAATCAATAAAGTGGACTAAATGATGATTTTTTTCTATTTCTTATTGAGGCGGATATCCTCTGCCGGCCCTAACCTCGCTATGCTCTCCCAGCCCTGAAGTTCTTTGCCTCATCCGGCCCTCAAATTGTTGTTCTCATCCGGCCCTGAACTTGTGATAGTCATCCGGCCCTTCTTCAGTCAAACATGACCAGGCCCGGGCGTGACACAGCCTTTCACCCCGTATTCGGCCTACGTAAGCCATGGTCTTTTTTGTCGGATGAGGACCGTATGTGCAGAATACGGCACCCTGGTCAGGGCCTTACTTGACCCTTATCTGAATTTCTAGTCGGGTATCTCTTGATTATGAAAAAAATCACAGAAGGCAGGGACATATAGAGAAATGAAAAAAAAATCAGTAAATACTGAAGTGAGAAGTGTCGTAAATTGTTGAAACAGACATGATCTCGAAAACTCGAGTTACCAAATCGGGAAGTTTGCATTGTATCTTCACTGAGGGCACAAATACATGCCACCTACTAGTGTAATTTCTTTTTTAACTTTTCAATTTTTTGAACTTATCCTTTCTTGAAATTTTCCAAATTGTAGAAATTTTGCAAACCCCATTTTGCATTGCTCCCACATTTTAGAACTTTACTAGGTATATTAGTTTCATTAACAGCATAAGTCTAATGGTTTTCGTTTAATTTGTTTCAGGTAAGCTGCATCATTGATTCATGGAGGTTTTTCGGGCATGAAGGGGTATTAGATATAGAGAGAAAAATGCAATCAACCACGTAAGCGACGCCGTTGAATATACATGCAGATACATACACATATCTAATTTGGGGCACAGATATCCAATTGAAGCAGTTGTGTTGCCCCCGAAAAACACAAATCGATTTTCGTTTGATCTGCACGTTTGAAGGTATTTAAAGCCTTTCTTGACGATGTTCAAAAAACTTGTTTTTTTTTTGTCTCCGTCCCTCTCATTTCTACGCCCCGGGTAGCGGCCGTTTGAGCATTCCTGCAGGGGGCGTACCGGAAACCCACCCCTCCGGCTCGCGCCGACTTTTCGCTATTTTAGGCCGTCGTATTTCTAAACACAGGGTAAACCCCCAGAAATCCCTGAGCTACGATGGCCGGCGCCTATGATGGAACCCACCCTCCCCCCCTGCGTCGGGTTAGGTTCCCGTTCGGCCGGGCGATTTCATTTTATGGGTACCGCCGATAGCACACACGGAACGTTCCTGCATCGGTCGGAATCTGTGAGAAAATATTTTTGAAAAATATTCTCCGGCGGCCGGGCGTAAACCTAGGACCTTTGGAGTAGTGCGGCATGTCTACGTGTGTGTGAGTGTATGTGCGTTTTGTGTTATCCGCTGTTGGTATTCACCCATAAAATCTGCCGCAAGGCCTTGTGGGCAATGCTACGACGACGAGTACCCAGGCAATGCAATTATATTCTGAGCACGGAGCCAAAACCCTCGAAAACATCAGCGCTAGTTCTTTTTTATCTTGCAACCCTCCTACGGAAGCCGGACCTGACCCCAGGACCTCGAACGTAGTCGGCAAACACTCTATCCACTACACAACAGCTTGGTGCTGTGTTTGTGTGTGTGCATTTTTTTCTTAATCGCTCCCCGGTGTACTATTCGCGGTAGATGCTCTTGAGCATTTCGTCGGAATGGACGACTGGAGACTCATGCGCCTCATTTCTAAACACAGGGTAAACCTCCAGAAACTCCTGTGTCAAGACGGCGCGCGCTTGTATTGCACCTCCCCCCCCCCGCCGGTCGGGTTGGGTCCTCGTCCGGCCTAGCGGTCCCTTTTACTGCGTCACACCGATAATTCAAATGGAATGTTCCTGCTATCAGGCGAACTTCATGAGGCAGTATGTTAGAAAAATATTCTCCAGTTGTCGCGCGCGCATCCAGGTATCCAGGCCCTTCGACAAAGTGTTTCCTTAAATTGCCGTCGTATTTCGGGAAATTAAGTCGGCAGCGGCGGGGGAGTGGAGCCGTTAGAGAACTGATGTTCGGAGAATTGAAGGCGAAACAAGACTCAGCTACGGGCAACTAACGGACTTCTCCTGTATTTCAATTGATTACCAGAAAAATTAAAGGACGTTGGACAGGCCATGGTCCGTTAGTCAGTAGACAATTTTGTTCGGTATTGAATTCTTCCTCCTCCAAAAAAAAAAAAAAACAATAGTCCACTTTTCTGAATGATTCCCACAGTAAAAATGCTCTATAGAGAAAGTGATAAAAAACTGAAGAAGCTTCTCGAATCCATGGAATTTGCAGTACTAAAGAAACCTTTCCCGTTTCATGAGAACTTAAGACAGCGTTTTTGGGACGTCTCTGTCTTATCAATTGAAAACCATTATGGATAACAATGCAACACTTCAGAGCGAGAAACTCTGTTTGCTGACATTCTCCTAGTTGTTTCCGTCGAGCTTTTTGTGAGATTTTCCTCATTGTCACAAAGGACGCTTATCGTAATTTCCGTTGTAATGAATTGCGGAAGAATGAGCGGTTGCTTGGCGAAATTTTGAATACAAATATTTGCAAAGTTATAGTGTTGTTACTTCCCATCGCATTGGGTAGCAAGGTGTCCCCAATTTCCTTTGGTTCATCAACTACTCATTTTTGAATGGATTTTTTATTCCGATTTTTTATTCTGATTTCTTATTCTGATTTTTTATTCTGATTTTTTTATTGAATTTTGAATTTTGATTCTGAATGGGGCAATGGAATATCAGATATAGAACATTGAGACCTCATATGAAGACTTCGAAAGCTTTCAGTGATACCTGTCTCAAATATCATTCTTGACGTCTCAAATGAAGGCTTCGAGAATCTCATACTAAAATTCACTGGTTTTAGGTCCATATCACGTATATTAAAATAGACCTTGCTATTTTGAAATATGCTAAAATGTACCGAGTCTATTTTTTTCCTGAATCTCGTATTATTGTTCGAGTTGTTTGGAGGTGGTTGTTGTCAAAGTATTGATGGATACATAGCTGAATATTGCATATCTGAGGCCATCTATATTGAGCAAGTTGCCTAAAACTTCGGGTTCGCATCAATAATTAAGATACTTCACTTGATGGATATTGCACTGAATAATATACCAGCCTTCACTGCATCAACCATGTATCAACCTTGCGCTTACACCGATCGAAGAAATGATAATGAATGTTATCTCGTAGTAGCAGGTACTAACTATATCCCTTATATCGGCAGTTGAGAATTTGTTTCCTCAAGTGATATATCTATGATACATCAATCTTATACTCCACAAATGTAAGAATTCACAGGTCAAGATATAGTCAACTATGGAAAGTATGTGCTTGAGAATAACGGAGTAGTTAGTTCCAATTGACCATGACCTGAGCCGGATCTAGCAAGGAACTAGAATGGTTCCACTTTGGAATCAAACAATAATTAAATTATATTGATTCTGCGGGATACTTTTTAAAAGATAGAACCGCCTGTAAGTCTAACTTTACTTTAATAATAGATGACCAAAATACAGTGAACAAAATAAACTGAGATGTAACACTAGAACAAATACTTGGCGCACAATTTATAATAGGTTTAGTGCCTCTAGTGAGGTCTTCGTCAATCGTCTATAAAGTCAAGTACCTTCGCTAAAGACTTCTGCGTTAGAACTAAATTTTTCTATTGCCAAAATTACCCCTGGTGGGCACTCGATTTCTCCCACTCCAACTACACAGACCCATCAGCCCATCGTCACTTGGCATAGGGCCTTATTGGCAACGTAAATATGCAAGTGATCACGCACTGCCCACGCCATGGGCACGTACAGATCACGTGCTACTCCATATTATTAGTATACAGGAATGGCCTTCAACGAGTGCGTCATTGTCGAGCGTCCCTCAAGGGTTTACAGCTACTTAACTTATTCTAGGAATACTAAATGACACTATAATGAATCCATCTTACTATTGTCTGAATGTCTACGGGTCGAGCGTATTTCTTCCAATGTCTAGACATGAACCCACAAATTTTCGATACTACAATTCAGACGGAAATTTTGTGAGTTGTTTGCTTTTCAAACCAATGAAGTGATAGGTCATATAGGGAACCCTAGAGGCGCATGAGGACCGAGGAAAAAATTTGATTAACTACTTCGCTATATGTGTGATTCAGTTGAACCATACAAATAACTTCGAGATTGGGCGTGTTCCACTAGCTTCAATTGTAGTCTGTGAAATTTCTCAAAAGACGCAATTATATTGAATTCATCTTAAACGTATCGGTTGCCGCGGTGGAGCATGAGAGTACATGCAACCTCTAAAACCGTAACAAGCGATTCTAACCGAAAACGATAGATCAAATTATTAGTGACTCTGTATTAGCTATACGTATTTTTGTTCCTGCGAAAATGTCTAATTTTGGGCCACATGAGCGTCATTTGGGGGAACTTTTGATTTACGTTGTTAATTTGGAGAAATTTACCGCTCAGGCATATCGATTTCTCATAAAAGCATACGGTGAAGCTGCCTTGAATGTGAGAAGCTAACGTCGGTGGTTTAAAAATTTGGAAAAAAACGGTGAGTTTGACGTGGAACCAACGAACGCGGTGAACAGCCGAAAGTTTTATTAACTCTTCGTTTTTTTTTTCACAGAGAACAGCGGAAACTTATTTGTACACCTAGAATAAGGTGACAAGCGCGTTTTGAGCATTCAGGTTTATGTTTTCCTTCCTGACGTATCTCTGTCATGCAAGACAAACGTTAAGTAACGAATCTCAATCATGGTTCAAGGAGAGTGTAAATAAGAAAAAAATATATACCTCAATATATCCAAGGTTCACCACAATTCTCCATTCAATTCAATTCTACTGTCATGTTTTTGAAAAACTTCCACTTGAGAGATCACGTTCTCACGTCTTCACCAGATGACGGCCTCTACTGCCTTTAAGAGCTTTTTATCCTTCGTATTATTTGTCATTTCTTGAGCGCCTCTGGTTTTCATCCTTCATCTCATACTTTCTCGTAATTCTTGTCTTTTCCAACTTCCTCTGATTCAATTGTCTCAACTATCTGAATTGGAATCGATCATCGCAGAGATTGGTTAGATTACCTGCATGCCTCTCACCTAAATTGAGACAGGATTCCAACGAATTCTTAAATAAAACTCTTGGTGGTCTCGGTGCTCTCTCCTGCACCAATCAATTCTGAAAAATGAAAGACATTAAATCAGGGTGTTATGTTGAAAATTACTAGTTGTATAAGGAATAAATAAGATATCTAAAGGTTCAAATGAAAAAATTCTACGGAAGTACTTTGTTTTTTTCACAGACGGAAACCGAACCAGTTTGGGATAAGCAAACATTTGAATTACTATGGGGAAAATTCCAAATCGCGTGGATCAAGCATTTACCCCGAGGAAATGTTAGCCCCCAAGCTGTATTTCGGGGAGATATATCTCATTCGAGAAAGTTGGGAAACTTGTCAGCCTCACAAGTTGAGTGAAATTGAAAATATTTCATTACGAAAATTGATGCAAAGTTTTAGTCCTACTATAAATTCATTTTATGGTTATCCCCAGTGTTATTCTCATTGGACTTTTTCCACCCCCTGCCCCCCCCCTTCTTATTTAGCACCATATTGTAATTTCACCGAATACATTACGCAGGATATCCCACAAAGTGATATATAACTTCAATTTTCTTCAACAATTGCCAGTGATCTTTTGAAGTCGTCGGCTGGTGTTGAAAATGTAAATAAGCCCTGACAAATGTAAACACAAAGTAATGGGATGGAATATGGGTTCGTGTGAAGCATTAAGGGGGTTCGCGTTTTAGGAGGACACGTTCTAAAGCAGGGAGGAAAGAAAATAGAATGTGTGATCGTGACACCCCGCCCCCCACCCCACCGCCCACCCCCCTCTCATTATATGATAGCATCTAAATTCACCTCTGTATTTCTTAGCAACAAAGATTCTGCTGGGACCTTAAATAGAAAAAAAGTCATGCTAAAATTTACACATATGGTTGGCTCTTTTTTGCGAGAGGAGTTTATCTCGTATATCTAGCATATGTTATTCAAGCGAGAAAAAAAATGGAAATTAAAAAATTGGTTCCTAAAAAAAAAACAGAAAATTTTTAACAAATATTTTATGAGAACTCTCGATAGCAAGGAGATAGAGTGAAAATGGGGAGAGCGGCTCGATTCTTTTTGCGGAACGAGTTTTTGTCTCCCATATGAATACATTGCCTCAGGTGACAAAATTAAGTTGAAGAATTTTGTGCGCCCGGGTAAGTAATACCTTGGGGTTAGAAAAAGGAGTGAAAAGAGACAAAGCTTCAAGACAATGGCGTCGGAAAAGATGGCGATTGTGGGAAAATGCGGCTGGTGGTAAGGTGAAGAGGAAGAAGCCAATGAGCAGAAGCGTTGGAGCGAGCAAAGAGGAATAATAGAGATGACATACCCCCACAGTGTCTTACTTCTACAATGCTTATATAAAGGGACTTTTTTTCCTTGTCCCTCTTGCAGCGCTCATTCCAACTTCCAACATCGTGACAGTCTTACATTGCCAAGGAATTCATTTAAATGAATTTGCATTTCAGGGAGACCATCATATCTTGCCTCATCAAAACTGCTGATATTCTTTTTTATTCTTCGGAATCATTGTGAAGTATGGTTTTTGCAAAATTTCGACCACTTTCTCATGTGGTATATTTGATCATATTTGGGTATAAAGAAACTTCGAATCGGGTCGATGTATGATGATTAGCTATGATGGATGCTCTTATCATGAATGTCAGGGATAGCGATAATTTCCAGAATCCAAATAACCGAGCGACCGGGCAAAATCTTGGAGCATTTGACAAATTCCTCAAATTTGAAATCGTTAATAATTTATTAACTCTTTTAAAAAAAAACTTTTTGGAAAATATTCATATTTCAATTGATCTTACATGTCTTGGATGACGAGAGACGAACTCTCTGTCGGCTGTCCAGTACACTCTTACGAAGGAATGCTGAAGAACAGTTGCCGTGCTGAGTACAAACAATAGCTACGGGGGCGAAAACAAAAAATACGAGACTGGCAGGCGGGAGCTCCTCTGATTATTGACAATAAGTTAAAATATACATTTATAAATTGTCCATTTCATGGTATTTCATCTATAAACGCATAATCACGTTTCCAATATTGACGGAAAAAGAACTGATGCATGAAATATTCACTTCCATTTCAATTTCTTTCTTCCAATATAACGAATGATAGCTCAATTACGAGATTTTCTACGGTTCGCTGTCAATTTTATACTAATTGACATTCTGATATTGGTTATTATAGTTCATAATAGGGTGTAAGGGGGATTATTTATACTACGACCCGGATTGAAGCGCTTGAAAATAATCCCCCAAAAATGTAGATTGCATGTGCGAGGGTGGTTCATCTAGATATAGTCATGTGTGTTTTCGTCTGTGTGTGTGTATTTTTTGTCTCCATCCCTCTCATTTGTACGCTCCGGGTACCGGCCGTTTGAGCATTCCTTCAGGGGGCGTACCAGACACCCACGCATGCCGCTGGGGCCGACTTTCGCCATTTTAGGCCATCGTATTTCTAAACACAGGGTAAACCTCCAGAAACCCCTGTGCTACGATGGCTGGTCTCTGATGGAACTCACCCTCTCCGCCCCCCCCCCCTGCGTCGGGTTAGGTTCCCGCTCGGCCAGGCGGTCTCATTTTATGGGTACCGCCGATAGCACACACGGAACGTTCCTGCATCGGTTTTGGAAAAATATTCTTCGGCGGCCGAGCGCGAACCTAGGACCTTTGGAGTAGTAGGCAGATAGTCTACCACTATGCCAAAGCCTCGACTTGTGTGTGTGTGTGTGTGCGTGTGTGCGTGCGGGTGTGTGTATGTGTTTATATGCGGTAACGCCTGAGTTAATGCAACAAAAATCCTCTGAACAATTATGGTTATTTTCAATATTTCTATATTTCTCTATATAACTACAGCTCACCTGACCACTATTTCGTGGGTAGAATTCTAATTTTTAAATCCTGCAAAGTCACTGGAGCTCAAGTAATTATATTGCTATATGACATTGAAGTGATCTTTCGACGAAAAATAGAAAATATTTGACAAAGCTTCCATAAGCTCCTGTATTGGACTTCCAAGTCATGCCACTCAATCACGAAGTGAGTATCCCCTGAATCCACCTTAATTTCCATAAAATGAATATACATATTTCAAACCGAGAGATGTATAACGAAAAGCAATTTGAATATATTCAATAGATTCAAATGATCTGCCACTGTTCAATCTGTCAACGTGATTGATATTTTTGAGATAGCTGAACTTTTGACTGACACCCGAACACTCGGCGAGTGGCTTGTAGAGACAAGACCTATACCATTCAAATTCTCCAGGCTTATATAGTATACCGCATTTCCTTTGTATGTCTGATAAACTTCAGACAATTTCCGAGAGTTTCATAACTCGACTAAAGTCGCTTATAACTTGGAGCCGATAGACGGTCGATCTGCGGTGCTCTCCGTCCTTAAACACTCGGTCTTTCACTCTTTGGATATGTTCATTTGAATTTAAATGAACATCGTGTTTTCAATTTTCTTAAAACTTTCAATGGAACTCTCTTCTGCGCCAGTCGAACAAGAAGTTTATTTCTTTACCGAGTTTACTTGTTTTTATATATTTTAGGTGATTAACATCGTGCACAGAGAGAAAAGCTTGATAGAAATTATCGTCTCGACTGACTGTAGAATAAACCATTTTTAATTTCCTCGATAACGTATGTTTTGCACTGGTACATGCAAAACATTGCATATGGATATGTGTGTGTGTGTGAGTGGAATTTAATGGAATGACTCGTAAAAATACCTAAGTTATGAAACAGTAATTTAATCTTAAAGACGAAGAAAATTTCCTCCTTTGAGGAAGCAAATTTGATCCTCATTTACTATAGTACAGCTGCATCAAATGAAAGCATAATTTTTATCAAACTTTACTCTCCGTGTTTCGTTTATGTTGCCACCACGATGCGGTTATTTTCACAAATAAATTTACTATCGCTTTCGTAAAGAGTACGTCGAATAAAAGTCCAACCGTCGGTGAATCTGTACAACTTTTTTAATAAACTCAGTGCAAAGCCACCAGAAACTGGGTATTTTGATTGAGCTTGTACATTGAAAAAAAAAACGAAGAATTTAAATCGAACTATTTGCAGGAAATTTTTACTTTTCGCCAATTGTCAGAGAGTTCACCAACATCGTGAACCACCTAAAAGCCAATAAAAGGAAGTATTTCCAATGATTCAAGTTGGAGAAGTTACTCGATTTGGTCAGATATAGTGGCCTTAAAGTGTTATTGCCATCGATTTGCAGATAGCGCACTGTAGAAATGCCCATGCAATCTCAATCGCGACCAACGGAGTATATCGTGCAAACGGAATTCACGGTTAGCCCACATGGTTCGGCTCGTCCGACCGTAGCTTGACCTGCATCACTACACTGAATCTACTGTATGTGCTGCATTATTGGATTCTTGATTGATTAAAATACTTTTATTCTGGCATTTTCAGGGCGATAAATGAATTATTTCGTTTGCATATCACCGCTACAGAGCAGCGTATCTCTATGTATTCAGAGGAATATCCTATAATGTATAATCAAATCACTGTTTCAAGATTTGCCGACAGATGTGATCTTTTTCCCCGACAATGGGAAAGAGAATTTCCACTAAATATCCACGATATTTAGAGACCACGGCTTAGAGACCATTCCTTTTTGAACATATGCGTAAAAGAATATCCAGAAAAAGAAATGGTCAAAATAACGGGGTGAGTATAACCCATCGGACGAACACAAAAAAAACCGCCCCGACTTGTAATTTCAACCCCAGATTATGTTAGGACCTAAGCCCTGGGTTCGTTACTTGGGAGATAAATTTCTCAAGAGATGGTAGATACCGAAATCCGGTGGATTTAATTTCAAGCGAAGAGAATTCATTTAAACTACTACATAATTATCAGAAATAAATTATTACAATTAAGATCCATATTAAGTGCTTGACTTAATAACTGAATTGTGACTGCTTTGAGATTGACCGAAAAGCTGCATCACTTATATCATGGTTATGGCGTTTAAGGTGCAATCTTTTATATTGGTACTAGTAGACCCACACACCCATACCCACCCACACACCCGTATCCACCCACACACCCGTACCCACCCACACACTTATACCCACCAACACACCCATACCCACCCACACACCCGTACCCACCCACACACCCATACCCACCCACACTCACCTACACCCACACCCACATCACCAACATCTACACCCACCTACACCCACTCCCCCTACACCCACACCCACTTGCATCTACACCCACACTCACACCCACTTACACCCACACCCACACCCACTTACACCCACACCCACTTACACCCACACCCACTTACACCCACACCCACCTACCCACACCCAACCACATCCACACGGAAGTCAGAGCTTTGGTGAAGTGGGTAGTCTAGCGGCCTTGTACGTTAAAGGTCCTAGGTTCGTGCCCGGCCTCAACAGAATGTTTCACATGATCGGCGGTACCCGTAAAATGAGACCACGAGGCTGGGCGGGAACCTAACCCGACGAAGCGGAGGAGGTAGGTTCCCTGATAGGCGCCGGCCATCGTAGCAGAGGGATTTATGGAGGTTTACCCTGTGTTTAAGAACACCGCAGCATAAATAGCGAAAGTCGACCCCAGCCGCAAGGATGGGTGCCCACCACTTCCTCTCGAAGAAATCTACTAGGTGGATGTAAGCAAAAACTAACACACACGCACAAAAATTGAGATTCTATCGGGGACTTAACAAAGAAAATTAAAAACAAGCAATATCGAAGTCCAGAAACAAACAGCGAAAGCATCACGAGAGACTAAAAGCAATTGTAATAAGAAAATACAGGGGCGTGCGATACTCGCCGGAAGAGCTAGTGCATGCAAAATATATATGAGCAAGATATATGCATGCGCGTATGTCTGACTTACATATGTTAACCCGTATATATTGCCGCATCTGAAGTTACATTATGAGACTTTTCCGCACCAAAAATTATGTATATTAGTCCAACATGTTTGAAAATTGAAACACATTTGAGCAAAACTTTTGTGATGTCTGAAGCAACTCTGCTAGTTTGTTTACGCTGTACATGCAAATACAAGTCATGTATATCACACAGTTAAGTTGATGAGAGTCATATTGTTTCACTCCACGATATTTACGAGTAGTTGGCTTCAATAGTATGCCATCTACGGAAACATGTTGCTGCATCAACCAGAAGCATTTTCGGCAGTTATCTTTAAAACATTCCATCTTAAGGAATGTTCATATGTAGCTATATCGGTGGGTAAAAAATAAAGAATGTTCTCTTCTAACAGATGCATACGTTTGTTCCCTACATATTCGTCGGAAACATGATTTTTTAGTCCAAGCGGAATACGTATTTCATCCAAGTCCGCATGTTCTTGACATAAAATCGAATCGAATTTCCAGACAATTTTGACTGACATATATATACCGAAAATTAGAAGATGGCACATTTGCATATCAAATATCGATCTCCAACTCCCCTTGGTGACAGAATTTTCCCTTGTCTCTAATCCGAGACTCGCATTATCCTTCTTTAATCAACTCATTTTCATTTCATCTCCATATAGTTCTTTCAAACTCTCTCGCGAAACTGACGTAACTAGGACGACAGTTGACCTAAACTTTCTGCCAGGATATTAACGGATACTTTTTGTTTCAGCAATTCCCGCGGTTTTATCTCATAGTGTTAATAGTTTGTCTATAAAATTTTTAGCAAGTGTGGCTTTTTCTTTCATTACAGAATTATCCATTAAAACATTTTTCATACCATTAAAACTTCGTGGAAGAGCTTTTAAAATGCTCTCGTACTTTGTAAGATTGAATTTACAATATCTGGGCGCTCGGCGCTATTGAAATTTTTTACGGCGCTATTTTTTTAATTCAAAGCAATATAAATGGTCTGTGGAGGTTTCCAGTAAGTCTCTAGTTTTCGCCCAAATCGGCGTCGTTCGCGGAATTTTGCAATTTTTACGCAAGTCCAAGGGACGTGAGTTTGATTTCAGAACAGTACCCTTAACTTGGGAATTTTAAATTTAGAGATTAAAAATACAAAATATTCCGCAAAATTCATGTGCAGCGGAATTTTACCCTACTCCCAATTAGCGGCTAAAACAGGTTGAACCTTTATTTAAAATGCTGGCGCGATTTGAAGAAGTACATTGCTGAAACCATACTTTCAGAAGTTGAGATTTTATGCAACTACAAACATCAATTATATCACAATGTTGGAGAAGAATTTTTATTTAACACCATCATGGAGCGCTTCAAATACCATTCAAGTATCTTAACAACTTTCAAATACTTTCGGAATCTTGGATGAATTTACATTGCCCACCATAGTATTTGAGTAGTTGAAGAAGTTTCTTTCCTGTCATTGCCCACGATTTTCCATTTGTTTTTTGTGAAGTTGATTTCAATTCATTTCATGGGCCAGTTTCAAGTTCAGTCAACTGAGGGAAAAGAGATTAATAGCACTGAATTATTGATGAATTGCCGCACAACGACGTCGCGTTGGTTTTAACTTCGCGGTAAGGGAAATTATTGTCCCTTAAAATGATAAATTGAGTTTGCGCCTGATACCGTCTCTTCATTATTTCTGTTCATCATTTTCAATACAATAGATGTGTTTTTCTGTCTCCGTCCCTCTCATTTGTACGCCGCGGGTAGCGGCCGTTTAAGCATTTCTTCAGGGGGCCTACCGGACACCCATCCATGCGGCTGGGACCGACTTATCGCTATTTTACGCCGTTGTATTTCTAAATACAGGGTAAACCCCCAGAAACCCCTGTGCTACGATGCCTGGCCTATGATGCAACCCACCCTCTCCGCCCCCCCCCCTGCTTCGGGTTAGGTTCCCGCTCGGCCGGGCAGTCTCATTTTATGGGTACCGCCGATAGCACACACAGAACGTTCCTGCATCGGTCGGAATCCATGAGAAAATATTTTTGAAAAATATTCTCCGGTGGACACTAGATGTGTGTGTCAGTGTATGTGCGGGTGTGTTATATACAAGGAGTATCTTGGAAGTTTCTTAATTTTTTCTAAATATTTGGGGTTTTAGGAATGATTACATTTTTCAAAATTTCCGAAATGAAAAAAAAAATTTGACCCTTTGGAAATTTTTGTAATCGGTTTTTCAACAGAACATAATATGAAGTGAATTTCTACATGGATAACCTGTGTGTAACTGCACAGAGTCTATTAGTTATTCAATTACTTCACTAAATCTTTGCGTCGCGTCTGTATCCCAGATCTGGGAAAGATAAGTCAATACCTGAATATGATTTCCACCATTCGACCCTCAGTAATATCAAGTCCCACACAAACCTATTTCATTTCCAGACTCACAGAGATATAATACGATTACACGGGCGTTTCTAACCACCAAGCGTGATGTACTGCGCCGGATATTCGTTGAATGGATGAGCGCGAAGATGGGAAAAAGAATGAGGATCATACATCTTTTTCCCATTCGGGTTGTTCCTGCAGGGTGCTCTAATCAATCAACACTATGACAACTTCCGGGATTTTCTGTGAAAATATAAAAAAAAAGAAATTAGAAATTAAAGGGCAGGTAAAACGAAATAGTTTTAATTTAAATTGAAGAAGAATGCAAGATCTTCGAATTTCCCGTGTTTTTTTTTTTTCAAATTCTGAAAATATAAAAAAATTTTGGAATCAATATCGGACCTAAATTCTCCGATAAAATTTTTTTCACCGAGAATGTCCTCAAAAGAAATCCCCCTTAACCGCAATTGTCCCTGACAAAATTTCACCAATCAAAAGTTTCTCCATCTCTGGGCAGACTTCACTCTCTGAACAAGGCGCAAGTTAATAATACATACCTGGAAAACCAATGATAGCCTAATAATTGATGAACGATCAAAAATATATGACTAGTAACAGCGAACATTTCCATAAATTACTGGAATAAATTTCGTACATTTTCAGAAATCAGACAGAATGCCAATAAATTATACAAGTAAAATGAGCAAAATGAAACATTCAACCGAAACGTCGATACTATGATTATTGCGTCAGGCATAAAAGCCAATGTTAATAATTTCCTAATATTTATAATCCTCATTATCATCCCTTAAAATTTCAATAAAGAGACAGAAAATCGGAATAAATAGAATTCGCCACTGAACTTCAATAACCCATACGATAATTATTACCTGATGCATCATCGTCCGTTTTCATAATTAACCATCCTATTCTAAAAAGGACAATGTGCGATATATATCGATTATCTCGAAGTCTGTCACGCTGAAATGCGCGCGCAACCGTTCTGTTGATCATTGTAGTCTCTATCTCTTTCTTATATATATATATGAGAGTTTCAATCCAGAAAATAAATCGGAATCGAGGTCGAAATCAGAAAAGGAAGGATAGGTGGCCGCGTAGCGGCCACCACCTGAACTAGTATTCGCAAATTCGAAAACGGTCAGACGAAATGAGGAACACAATGCAAACAAATTACGTAATATTCGATCCTGCGTTAGAAAATCAGACGATTAGACAAATCAGAAAAGGCTCACACTCACTCATCCCTCGACTTTTTCACCCTGATAATAGCCTTGAATGAGGTAGAGTCAGCGAAATACGGATAACACATCTCCCAATTTTCATGGAATGCGCTCGTGGTGGTTGTCATGGATGAAAACCATCGACAAGGGTTATTCCAATTGAGTTTCCCTCCTCGACTTAGTCGAAATGATCCAAAAACACGCAAGAGGCTAATCGAAACAATTATACCTCCAGGCTGACTCTCTATTCAGAGATGCCGCTCAAGTATACACTTGATAATAAGATTTCCATTAAGAGCTCTCTTGCCCCTATTTCCTTTTATTTATCTGTCTTACGTGTTTACGCATAATTAACTAGGTGATGTTCGCTCAGGATGAAAAATTAATGATGCTCCGGGCTGTTCTTTGCTGCATCTGCAAATGGATGCACATAAATAACGAGTAGAGAAGAAAACAGAGTTGCGGAGGTTGATCATGAGCATGAGCGAAGCTAGAACTTTATACTTTGGTTTCTCGGATCTCCGACCTCCTATTTTCATCTTGGTTAATATTGGACCAGGTCAAGGGTTGGGGGGTGGTGTCAATATGATGGAATGGTTAAAGTAATTACGTCAATTTGGTATGGTCTTTGAATGATCCAGACCATAGGGAACATAAACCACAGCCAAATGACGCAAAATAATATTCTAAAGATAGACTTTGATGTTCAGCATTAATGTTTCCTAGAAATTAATTAAACTAATTCTAGATTCTTATTGTGAACTTGGTATGCGTTCTTAAGGGGACGGGCTGTGAGAGCATCCCCGCAAAGCCATACACGACCTGGGGCCTCCGCAGCGCGATTAAGATGAAAATCGGAACCACTCAAGGGTTAAGAGAAAATTAATAGCGTAGGGTTCTGTGATGTACATCTCAAAGAGCAATAGAAATCTGTTCTGTCTGTTGCGTGGCGATACACGCAAGTATTAATTCCACCATAGTCAGTTTTTTTGGTCAGCGGAATAGTACCATTTTTATATTTCCTGGCATCGTTTCTACTATTTTCCATGAATTGAGTCTATTCATCAAGTTATTTCAAAACTCTAATGATCCCAGAAACTGTCTTTGATCCATTGATTCAACGAAAATATTTAATATTCCAAGTGTTTTATTACGCCTAATCAAGATAATTTCGTGATTTCCCGAAGATTATCACCATTGCCGGCTGATACTTAGCCAGGACCTGGTAATTAAACCTCATAGTTAGTTACTTCAGGTAGTCCCCCAGACCCAAACTCGCGCGGCATCACTCATTCTCTATGCCCTAAAGAACTTTGCTATTTTCCCAAATTCCCACCAATCGGAGTTAAGTCCCATCCATCGTAGAAATTCTCTGACCAATAAGTTTTCGATATTGTAGCAAATAGTTTGACTAGTATACTTACCCCCTCCAACTTATGGAGTATTCTCATTAGCTCATGTCATTTTTCTAAGTTACTTGCCTTTGAAAAGTCTAAGTGACAATTACTAAACTGCAAGTAGCAGTTCTTTCTGTCGTTACTAAGTTACAATTACGTCTAACCATCTAAGCTGTTTAATCCAAATGTAATCCGGTAATATTGTTGTGAATAAATTGTTATGATTATTAAACACTTAAGTGCTGCTCGCGTGTTTAATAGTTTACTCATTGAGATTAAAACAACCCCACCTAATTCTTCATTTGATAAATAGTCTATTGACATAAAGAACCTACTCGGCGTGTCAAGTTTCCCGCGAATTAATTTTATATAGTTCAATTAATGGAAGTTACGACTCCATTAAAATCAATTAATGATTGCTAATCCGGGGTGAAACGTGGTCACAAGAGAGAACCTTCAGGCCTACGATGGCTCGATTGGTTAAGGAGACGGATTCGTAACTCAGAGGTGCTGAGTTCAAATCCTAGCCGTGCTGATTGATACGAGCACCAATGTAATGTATTTATAAGTGCTTTGTTTACAAACACATCGTAGACCTCCGTCGGTGATTGGCACTTAGGTAGAGAGCATAAATAGAGCGACCTTAAATAAAATTAAAAAAAAAATAGGAAGAACCTTGACTGTGAAAAAAAAACCAAGTTTTACGAACGAGTAACGAGCCGGCATTTGAAATAGTTTCCATTTTCCTTTCCCGTTAAACGTTTCTCTTCCATTCTTCGTACATATTATCACCTGTGCATCGCTGTATATCCTCTTGCTGGAAAAAATTTAATAAAACGTATGAAATACAAAAGCGGCAGAATCGAAGGAAATAGGTTAGAACCGAGATCATTCATATACTAGACACGAAACTTCTATTATCCCCAAAGCAGATATCTCACATTTCCCCATGCCCCAATGTACACGATCTTGAATACGTCCCTTGTCAATACATCTCTACGGGAAATGAGAAATAAGGGTTGGACTCCAAAGGCCGGGCCATATCAGAATACCCAATAAGTTTCAACACCTCCACGTATATGTACATATAGCTACCGTGTTTCATACATGATTCATAAGAAACGACTGTCGACAGCTGATGACAACAGATATGGTGAACGTCTTTCTCTTCACCATAGTTTGCATCTTGCTAGCAAGTTCCCACAATACCTATGCCGATTGTCTACCAAGATGAAGATAAGAAGTACGGATGGAATCGAGAGATGTGCATCGTTGAATATATTTACCATCTGTCTACAAATTGTGGTACTACGTGGAGTCCTTGCGATGGACCATATGATGAGAGATTCCTCCAAGGTTTTTTTCGGAAAACGTTTGCGTTTTATTCGCTTGTAATATCATAAGAATTTCAGATTTATTGGAAGGTTTTTGATAGCTTCGTGTCAAGTTATTCAGACTTAAGCTTGAGAAGAATATGTGATTAATTTGAAAGCCCCGGTGGATCCAAGGACTTATCTTTCCCCTGGAATCTCAACCAATAGGCGGGTGATAGCACATATCACATGTTATCAACGGCAAAAATTATCGCTCTTACATGTTGGCAATTTTCCCGTTCATTGCAGCAATACAAAATCACTTCACATGTGGAAAGCGTTAAATGAACCCTGAAGTGCATCAAAATCGCTGATAAAAAATTAATCGATTTTCTCGTGAATCCTTCGAAAGTGTGAGTGGGAAAACCGAAGAAAACGTAGTTCACCAAACAGGAAGAAGTCGATTTGAACCTGATGCACGCGGCTCTTAATCGAGAGAAGGAATATGTATTGGAGGAAACCAGGGAAAGATAGAAGCAATGAGGAAGTTCGGAGGACTTGCTCTCAGTTCTCCCTGCCAATCGATATATGTCTGATGTTTGGCACAAAATCCCTAGGGCTAATGAAAATCCCTTTGATGTTGCCAAACTTTCCGTGCGTTTCTGACCAATGAAGCGCTCGAGAAATATCCAATAATTTGCAAGCAGTTGGAATTTCATAATCGAATGTTTTTGCAGTTCGTATTGTGGCGAGAAAATATCAGCGAGAGACAATAATAAAATTTTGAAACTCAGTGATTGATTTGAATTGAGTATTTCAAATTTATTCATTTTCAGCCTCTATTCGATAATCCACGTTTAATCGTTGAGGAATATTTTCGATTAATTTTCAACTAGCAGTGGCATTTGCGGACAATTGTTATCGTTCGAATTGTGACCTATGAAATTGTACCATGAGATGAGAACAATCGTTCCCAATTAAGTAGAGCTTTCAAGTCAGTACCTCATATTTACTCATTTTCAACTTGAATATAGCTTTTGAAATTTACCAACGTTATTTTTGGCTCCGGCTATGCGACACCGCATCAACGTTACTATAGTATAGGTAACTCAATAACACCCAAATGGTCTATTTTCAACTGGACGCCATCATATATTGTTATCAACAGTTTCAATCGTTCATACCGCTCTATTACGTAAACGGTTGCAGCTAGCGAAATAATTCTCTAAAGAGAATCGTTGCTTATGCAAAGGGTCATATTTTATGTCTTATGAGTGTTTTCTAATTTGCATAATTAAGGAGGTATCGTGGGTTCAACGTTCGAGCGGCCGTACTGCTGTTGGCGTCTCGCTCCGACTCCCGTAACGCGTGCCACTCTCTCGACCTCACGCTCACCGCGCAAGTCACCGGTTACTTATGTTGTGCGTGGTAAGTGACGAAACTCACGTGCGCGCATGCGTGTGTTTTTTTGTCTTCGTCCGCCTCCACTGATCACAGTAGCTGCTCTTGAGAATTCCTTCGAAAGGGAGGACTGGACACCCATCCATGTGACATTTTCCGATTTGACCAATTCGAGAATAACAGAAGAAAATGAAGAAGTCGATTAGGATTGCATTTCACAATAACTCCCCTACTAGAAATTGAATGTTGCATAGGCCTTGCCGCGGTATTGCACCGCGGAACTCAATGTTAAAGGTATAGCCACTTCGGCTGAATGCCGCAGAATTTCGTCCAATTTCTACTAGGGTCGTTATATTTCGTAAGAGTGACCGCTCAATTGGAATTTTTAATATAACCTTGGAAGATGCGCTTGTCAGATCATCCTACTTTATTCTTTCGCAAAATTAGGAATCGTAAAAATGGAGTAATTATAAGGCTTCTATATAGAGGCAACAAACATGTAAATACTTGGCCAAAAAGCCTCGATAAAATGTTGGACGCGATATCAAAGGGAGGAAATTCACAGACGAAAGAGGATAACCTGAATGTTCAAAGGCCCTTTTTTTCTTCACCAGTGGTGTTCCAAAGTAATAACACAATACCAAGTACCCAGTGACACGTTAATCTAACCATGTACAAATGCGCTCATCCATGAAATGAATAACGAAGGCTAGGTGAAAGACGAAATGGAAAAAAAGTGTGCTCAGCACCATTACCCTCAACAATGCTGGAACAAGGCAGCTCTGTTGCCTACTCATACTCCCCGGTATATACGCCCACATGTTGACACCCGCCCCTCTCGCCCTCTCACTTTGGAAAAAAACGGGGTTAGTTTGTGAAAAAAGAAAAACCAGCACAATCTTCACGAATATTTTTTTCATCATGATAAGCGTCGGATAAGCTCTTGTGAGGCGCAGATGATATCTGACTTAGATCAGCTTTCTTTCAATGACACCATCTTTCATTCTGGCTTGCAGTCTGCCCGACAAGGAGATAATTCAAACTGCATGAATATTCAATGGAAGCCGGACACCATGAACTTTTACCCCCCTACTGCCTACATCATCAGCCATTAGATTTCTCACTGTACTTCCGCGTTTCATTATTAAGTTTCGCCATGAAAACACACCGCTCAATAGTATACCCTAATTCGTAGACAAATACCCATTACAGGGTTGACAAGTTGACCGAGGATATCGAGACTAACGTGGAGTAAAAGCAACAAGTACTCCTTCAGGTTCATTTCAATGGTCAATTAATCTAGAACAATCGCAATTTGCGGGAGTAATTTAATGGAATTGTATTGACGTGTCAGTAAGTGAGGTCAAATTGATGGGAAGCACATAGTAACTCTGCAGTTGTTGATACATTTCAGATAAAACGGATCGTCACATCGAAGATAACTGATGGTACTCAAGAGGAATATTAGGTATCCGCAGGAGCCGGAGAGGTTAAAACCTGCTTACATTGATAACACCTCCAGTCAACTCGCCTACCAGTGCCCTTCCCACAAGTTGATGGATCCCTATAGTGACTATCGTCATGACCCCACCACTCACTATCTCCTCAAGCGTCGCCTCCCCACCACTGTGCAAATAGTCCCGCGTGACTTTGAAAGCTAGCTCACTGCGCTCACTAGCATCCGGGAGTGGGAGAAGTAGGGGAGGGTTACTTGTGGGAGAGGGCGGTGGAGTGTCCGGTCCCGCGAAGTGCACTAGTGGGAGAGTCGGCTGTATTATAACAGTTAATGTCAGAAGTTGGGGAATCCCCCACGCACCTTGTTTAGAAATACGTGGACGCCTTGTCCCATTTTGCTGCTTTTACGTTTTCTGGAAATGTTAGCAGCCTGCATCGATTGTACTGAATGCTCTGAAACGCGGGAGCAGTGAGACGTAGAACAGAGTAGATGTAGATTTTGTCAATGAAAATCTTTGAGTAACTCGAATTTGTCGCCTAGCCTAAAACGGGACCAAAGAAGAACACTGTGTTCTTGAAAACAACATTTGTGAATCTTTTGCGATGTTACAGCATGGATTGATGCAGCAAACATGGATTATAGATTAGCCTTCCCATTTGCTTTGATATTCTTGGATTGAGGCATAAATTATAGTCCATCCGACTGTACTACATTATCAATCATATCTAGATGTTCGTTCCTCAGGCGCCATAAGTCGTGCCTATGCTCCTATTTCGACGAGCATAGCTTGGCCTTATTCGGTTAGAAACATAGGTGAAAATTTAATGCTCTTGGGAGCATAGGTGGGCTACCTAGACTCCGTTGGCCCTGGCAACCGCGTTTGAAGCGCCGAAGTTAATCAGTGAGAGACAACCTCGCGGGTGGGAAACATGGTGTTTCGGTACAAAAAATAGATTATGCAATGAGTCGGATAATTTCGAATAATCTCAATAATTTTTTTAGGAGAACATTGGATAATTATGCGCCAATCTCTAGGCTGTAAACAAAAACGTGACGAAATTTTTCATATATATGTGTGAATGTTTTCCTGAAAAATTTCCATTATCATATAATCAAAGGAGAGTAAATGGGAAAAGTAAAGCTTTTATACGCAGTTTCATTAAAAAATTCTACTATTTGCGCGTTCTGACATGTCTCACAAATGGTAGGTTATACTACTTGATTTAAAATGTGTATCAGGAAAATGCCACTAACATACCATACCACGTTTATATCCATATTTTTGGGGTACCGCATTGTTCCATACATAGACCCAAATGTGATAAGCTATCATCGAAGACTACCGGGGGAAAAGCAGGATGTGCGGAAAATTTTTGCTGAGCCAAAAGTCCGGATTATTGAATTAGAAGTCTCAATGCACTCCAGTGCTCGCTTGAGGTTATCAAGTTATCACGAATCTCTCTGTAGAAGTATTCTCCACAAATGAATTACGCCACGCGGATGGATCCGCCTGCTGCATTTCCTCCTTTTACATATTATTCACAAACACCTGAAAAGTCGGGATATATCGCGCGAATAATTTTCCAGTTGAGAGCATAAAAAATTGGATTAATATCCGGAGTGGAATCAAGATGTAGGAAATGATTGTGACTCTACTGGGAAATGGTCACGCATTGTTGGCAAATCGCCCTACTGGGATTATCAACAACTTGGCAGTAGTGAAAAAGACGGTGCTTACGGAAATTACCAGAATAAAACATTGCAATATCTTTTTCACGACTTGTTCAGAATATAAAAGAGACATTGCTTACTCTGTGCTGAAGAATGGGGTCCAGAATGTTTTTTTTTGTGGAAATTTTAAATGATATGGCTTCTCGCTGCAGCACAAAATTTGAGGGTGTGTTCGTTAAAACTAGCTGGGTAAATCAGGGTGACCTAATGATTTGCCTCTCAAACGCACTGACCTTGCGGATATTTTTTTCGCGCGAAAATAAGCTTACAGTGAAAAGCTGGTTATAACCTTGAAGAATCATCCTGGATCACGGAGCCGCATTCACAGTACTTGTTTCCTTTATTTTCAGACACACGAGCGACAATTTCCACGGGAGATCAATAGCAAATGTGCAATGACATAAAAAGCCACGTCCCGGTTGACCACAGGCCGCACGCGAAAAATAACCATTTCCATGTTGCCCGCTCATCTCGTCACTGGGTATTCCACGACATTAACTCGAATAATTACGTCATAATCTAACATATCAGCTGTCCACCTATATGAAGTAATTGCCTCTAGTTTTCATATCATCATCCGAGAAAAAGCTCTACCACAACGTGTGATAAAAACGCACCTGTGTTCATGGAATTTTGAGCAACTCTGCAGCTGGACAAAAGTGAGGACACTTTTATCCCGCATAGAAGCGATTACATTAGCGTAAACCAACGGCTTTTTCGGTATGCTTATTACCTACTTAACGATTTCCGTTGAGCTATTTTAACTTGGAATTTCATATCATCAACAAATTACGAAAACTGCAGACCCCTCGTTCTCTTATTTCCCTCTTCCTCATTAACGAATACCTGGGGTTGTTCCTGCTTGATGGTTTATGTCTCACGCAGCGAAAAATTCGTCGAGCTGACAAGTCCAAACAAACAAGTATTTTTTCCGCAAAGTTGCACGGAAGAACTTTACAACTCATTCTCGGGCCGTGGCCTGTGTTGACAGCAATAAAGTCCACTGCACCAACAAACTGTTAATGACTCACAATATTCCATTCCCGTTAATTATGTTATCCATTTTTTAAAGCCCCATTGACGATGCAATTTAGTGATTTTAGGTGGCATTTTATCACTATGAAGTACCTTCATTTTCTCCATTTCCATAGGAAATTTACTCTACAAAATTAATGTAACTGGAGCCTCTACCACTTCTGCACGTGCCAGCGCTTTGAGAGCCATATGTCAACGTAATTCTGAGAGTGAAATAAATCACGTGGAATGCATTTACGTATTATTAACGAGATTCTCTCCTACGTGAGAATTAGATATAAATAGTGCAATAAGATCGAGCCGCATTGCCAACAGACCGAGATCTGGGACTGAGTTCAGAGGGGGATGATTCATTTGGGAAATGAGAGAATTTGAGGCAAGTAGAGGTGGGAATATGGAAACAATACATGATACTGCGAACACCAATAGTATAACACACGTTTGAAAAAAAAAACGTTCATTGGAGCTTTTATGTAAAGGTTGTCCATTATTGGACACTACTTTCTCCTAAACCCTGACTTCGGTCAGCTTGGAATAAGGCAAAAGAACATGGTGCGGTGCTGTTGAAAAAAATTCCTATCAGTGTAAAACACTGTACTTCAGGGGTTAAAGATATTATCCTCTACGTGAAAATTGCATTCAAATAGTAGAATAACATTGCCATATTGGCAAAAGTCCGAGATCTGGGACTCACCTAAAAAGCATGGGAATTCATTCGGGAAGTAACAGAAGCTGAAGTACCACTGGAAATGAGGAAAGAACACACGAAATTGAGAGGAAAGAAAATAGAACAGGCATTCTACTTTATATGTTTGCTAGCCTACTGCTTTCAGAATTCTCGCTGAGGGAGTCTGTGAGTAAAGCTTGTGTGAGGGACAGTCCAGCCGACCGTTATCTAAAAATGTAGATAAGGGCGAATAGTGGGGACGAAATAAAAGCGGGGACCGAAGGAGGATCGATATTTTACGAGATAATCGATGGTGAATCCAAAACGTTAAGAAATTAGAAATGTACGCAAAATGAAGAGGAAGAAACATTAACCAGACTTTGCACTTATCACATTTTCGCTAGTTCACTGCTGTCGAAGGCACGGCTAAGGGACCTTGTCAGTATCGCTGGTGTTTGAGATAGCTGCGCCGACTCCGATCCGGAAATGTAGATAAGAACAAATAGAAGGATCCAAGGCAACACAGCAAGGTAGATAGGAGCTGAGGAAAATTTTACAGGCATCTTCGCCATGAAAGCTCGACTAAAGAGGATGAGAAAAGTGTTCACTGAAGAGACTATGTCCAGGGTAAGCGTAAGGTTGGGGAGAACAGAGATAAAAAAAACGTGACGCAAAAGGGTGTATAATCCCTAAGACTACAATCTTGGAAATCTGCTGGAATAGCAAGGGCTTGTGACGTAAGCTTCACTCTGAACTCCTTCGACCTGAGCAGATTTGTGCATATTTCATAGTGGAGGAGGGATTGGAAAAGAACTCCAGTAACGTGTTGCCGGTCTATGTGCCTGGCGCTTGCCAGTTGAACTGGAGAGACGAACTCATTGTGATACGTTAGTCAAGGATGTTGAATGGTACATCAATGGCAAAAGTGGAGATGGGGACTGAGTAAATAAGGGTGTGTGCTGCGAATGAAAGGAAGACGTAAAAGAAACACGTCAGGTTATCCGTTGAGCGAAGCGCCCCATTCCGTTCCCCCTGACGTACATTCAATATTTAGACGCATTGTGCGAATAATGATGGGTCAGAAATCGACAAATCGACGGTTGACAGAATACGGCGTGTTGAAAATACGAATAAACAGAAAGAACTATTGTGGTGCTGAAGTAACAGATGGTACGAATCCGATTTATCTCCAAGTTTATTTGCGAATAGTAACTATTTATACGAAATATATCTTATAGCAAAAAGGAGAGACGAAAGAACTACAGATATATATCGAAATTATCGAAAAGCGTGAGACCGAAACAGACGCGCCACTTGCCAGTGCGGCGGAAAAAAGAAATGCGCGTGCGCAGTACGCGCCACCGAACTCGTAAGGTAAAGAAGAAGGTAATAGGTAAGAATCGTGACTGCGCCGGCCTAGCAACGGAAAGAGTTTTCAGATCCATGTAGAGACCAGAATTATAGTTTAACCAATTTATGTCCGGAATTTGTTAATGTGCAATTTTCTTTATTTCCTTATTTATTTAAGCATTCGTTTGAAGAAGATATCTGGAGGTATCCTAAAAAATTGATATTGTCATAGTCGTTCTGCATATAAATTTTGGCACTAAATTTGCGGCTGCTGAACTAAATGCTCGGAGCAATCTCTCATGCACAACCTATCCAAGATTTGTAGCTACTCTGACAAGATGATTGATGATAATAATAATAGCTTGACGGCATTAGTTTTTGGATACTAGGTACGAACTAAATAGCTGAAAATATCTTGACAATTTTACCTTCGATTTTCCGAATGTTCACAATAACTTCTCTGGTTAACAAGGAGGTATGAAATTAGGTGACGTATCTGAGGTTAAATGTGCCAAAGTAGAGTATGGTCAGGTAGTGGGCCATTGGCAGTGAGAAAACGGCTAAATTTGTCACGAAAAATGAGATTTACGGTGACGCTGATTCGACAGTCAGGAAGATTGATGATATATTCTGGGTAAAATGGAGGAGAGAAAACCGCAATCTCACTGCACTGAGGTAAGGCGGATCGCCATGTTAACTCGTTTACTTACCATCATCTCAACTATTTCAAGATCAACAGCCTAACAATTAACTCCGAGTAATATGCAACATGGCTTGTGGAAATTTATTTATAATCAAGACTAAATGTTCGCGTCAAAGTAGTTACAAAACTTAATACAATAGTTCACCTGCCCGCCCGCCCCTCAAGTATTGGTGAATTGATTTGATGGGTTTAGAACTTGCGAGATTGCTCACGATTGAATTATAATTCGCTTTCCTCCGAGACATTATGAGAAAGACTTCACAAATTGAATTAAAAATTATGTCATTCTCCCCAGAGTGATCGAATAAATTAGTTATAATGTGGGTTACATATTTTACGTTCAATTCCACTCGGATCTTTCCTTCCACTGAGACTGCATAATTATTCACGAATTTTCGTCTGCATTGTAGGTATCTTAAAGTTTCTTCATTCATGTTTTATACGAAAAATTATTCTGATGATATGTCATAAATATGTGCCATTAATGGAGTGACGCTGTTGTGTGTGCGCGTCATTTTTTAAGTGAAGAGTAAGTGAATTGATGGTACGGGAGAATGTTAACATGTTAAATTCATTGAGTGATCGGATGTGTGTCGCCCAAAATGTATTAAGGAAATTAAAATGACTAAATAGAGATGACAGTTGGGAGATTGAGGAGATTCGATTGGGTGTTAGGTGAGAAGTGTTTGGAAGAGATTACGGTTCGGGAAATCGGGAGTGTTTGTTCGAGGCTGAGATTTTGTTGATGCATATGGACTGGATGGTCGAATGAAAGAACTGGTTGTTTGGTGACAAAAAGTGCCGATGGTCCCCTGTAAGTAAGAATGAGAGAGTAATCGCGGAATGAGAAAAGAAAATTAGGGTATGAAAAAATGATGGCTCTGGAGAACGAGTCACTTTCAATTCCTAAAAGAAAGTTTACCATACTTGTTTGCAATTCTGACCCTTGGTAATGATCCTATATTAATATATATGCAGTTCTCACTTTACATTGGTAAAGAAACATTCGCATGAAAATTCCAATATACACACGTAAAAAAACATACGTGCAAGTTCCTCATGCGAGAGGACCGTCGGTAATGGGTTCTTCACATGGCAGATAATAGCTATTAATGAAAGTTTTGATAAAAATCACGTAGATGAAATTGCCGGTGGGGGAAATAGAGTGAGAAATTGCTGCGTTTTAATACATAAACGTGCGGTGAATCGATTTTCTCGGTGGATGAAGAAGGGGAAGGCGAATGCCAACCTTATCGTGATAAGCAATGGCGAAAGATAATCTATTCAGGCTTTGCATACATCATGCATGCAAACTTATAATGATGGGGTTTTAACTGAAAGAATTTTAGTGGCTCGTCAACTGAGAATTAGGTGTATTAGTGAATTCAGGCTAATTAATGTTATTGAATAATGGAAAAAGAATTTTTTTTCACATGAGCAGAATAGGTAGGCATTCACATGTAAGGCATTTATTTTTAGAATTAGAATAAATTTAGCTCCTAAGAAGAAATATAAGTGAGATGACATCTCAAAATATGTATCGAATACTGTTTAATATATATTCGGGTGCTGATAGCGAAATCAATTTCATATCAAAATAATCCCCAATAAATTTCGACTGAATGTGTGTGTTTTTTTTTGTCTCCGTCCCTCTCATTTGTATGCCCCGCGTAGCGGCCGTTTAACCATTCCTTCAGGGGGCGTACCGAACACCCACCCGTGCGGCTGGGGCCGACTTTCGCCATTTTTAGAGCATCGTATTTCTAAACACCGGGTAAACCTCCAGAAACCCCTGTGCTACGATGGCCGGCGCCTATGATGGAAGCCACCCTCCCCCCCTGCGTCGGGTTAGGTTCCCGCTCGGCCGGGCGGTCTCATTTTATGGGTACCGCTGATAGCACACACGGAACGTTCCTGCATCGGTCGAAATCCATGAGAAAATATTTTTGAAAAATATTCTCCGGCGATCGGGCGCGAACTTAGGACCTTTGGAGTAATAGGCGGATACTCTACCACTACGCCAAAGCCCCGCCACTGGATGTGTGTGTGTGTGTGTGTGTGTGTGTGTGTGTACGTGTGTGGGTGTGCGTTGTAACCATGGAATCATGGCTACGGACCGGTGCAATACCATGAAAAAAACTTTGAAATTTTAATGAAGAATGCAACCAATGATGATTGTTCCATCACGTCCAAGGCGCTGCTTCAAACTTTTCTCATATCTCCAGAAGCCTTCGCAAGAATCTTCTCATTGCAGACCGAGCAAGTTTACTTGTGAAAATGTCGCCAGTCTCCATAGCATTTTGTATGCATCTCCACCGATATATTTCTGGAAAATATCTCACACTGTTATATTTCATCAAATGTGCAACATACTTGTTCACATTTTCCAAGTGATTCAATGTCTTCAACACATTGCGGATGAAACATGGTATGTGAAAAATATTGTATAGAAAAATCTCTTTCTTGACACTATAGGTCCTCCACTCGTTTCCTGACCCTCGGCGGACACTTTTGTAGAAAGCAACCTCAAGGGATATTGCGAGACTTCAATCTGTGCAGTACCTATGCTAGAAGACGAAAATGTATGTGAGGATGCATATGATGCGAGAATTTCCAGTTCGAAATTATAATATATAGGGCAAAGGCAAATAATGGATGGATATAAATCAGGATGTTACAAAATTTTAACGTTGAGGAACCCCATGATGCCTCTGTGATATGATTTAAACATCATACTGACGATAGAGATCTCCATTTCAGAATCAGAGCTCATGTTGGTGCTCATTCCTAGGCTTAAGCTCTAATGAATATGCTGCCAACATAGAATTGCACTTTTCGAAATTGATCGACTTGAGCGAAAGTAGATGGTCTGTTTATGTAACGAAGAAGAATGCCCACACTCGAGTTAACTGGTGGAGGCTTTGCCTGTTCACTATATGGTTTCAGCCATCTTCGGAACGACACCGCATTTATTCCCAGAGGGCTGTACCCACGTGCCCCCAGCAGAGTCGTGAGTTTGAACAAATATAGAGCTACCAGGGGCTCAAGGTATCTATATGGACATAGACATAGAGCGTCATTGGTTCTTCCTTTTCGTTCAATAAAACTGAGCTTACCGAACCGAATGGTGTTCGGTACAGTTGAAGAGGCCTCGTTCACATTGACTACATCGTCCAACCGTTTCACCTGGAGATTCGCCAAGATCTCCATTATATTTCGTGGATGTCGGTCCGTCCTACTGAGAAGGCGTTCCCTAGATTTGCTATCTCACTAGATTTGGATTTACAAATTTACAGATGTTCACTCACTATGTCTTGTGATTTGGCTTATCCAGAGACTATTGATGAAGAAGTATAGCAATGTATCTACTAGTGTATATTCTGAGGGGAAGCGATGAATCTGCATTCTCGATGGTTTGGCTTTTTCGTTTAAATTTGTTTCTTCAATTATTAAACATTGTGATCGGTTTTCCAGTTTTGATAATTTGATAACAGGAACATTCAATATTTCCCAATTTACCTCCAACTTTTTTAATCTGGTGGATCCCACCTCGAAATTCAGAAAGTTTTACATATTCTCTTTTTCATTATCCGAAATATTACGTAACGTCAAAAAAAATCTAAAATTTCTTACTCAAAAAGTTAATACCATCGGATTCTTCCTATTCTCGTTTTTTTTTTTTTTTTGAGTTAATTCTGTCAGAAAAGACAATGTCATTTAGAAGAAAAAAGAAAAGATTGAAAGGTCGAATGCATTTGTGTAATAAGGAAGAAGCATATGGAGAAAATACATTTTTTTGAAAAAATGCTCGTGAGCCAAAGAAAAAGTTGTCAGATGTGATTTTTGGTAGGTTACAATTTCTTGTTTATTTTTTATTCATGGAAAAAGTTCATTTGAAGAGTAATTGTTACAAGAATATGTTGGTTTATGTACAAAGTTGTTTATTTTAGTTTTGAGTACCTGAAGATGAATGCCCAGAGCGTCTGAAAAAAAAACAACAAAAGAGTTTTTTGTGATAACACATGTTCAACAGACATTGTTGATTTTTTTAGTCAACTCTGTCAAAAAAGACAATGTCATTTAGAAGAAAAAAGAAAAGGATACCATTGGATTCCTTAGGAATACTTTGTCGGTTCCTGTCTTGTTGAAATTTAGGGAAGAACTGAAGGAAATTTAGGGTTTGTCCTGTAGCCCGTCAAATGCATACATTCTACTTTTTATTACTCATAAAGTAAATTATACTATCCTTTCCACTCAGGAGCATCCACTGTATCCTGAACTCTTTTTTTACTTGGGACATAAAATTTAAGAAAATTTTAAATTACTAAGAGGCCGTCAGAGAAAACACGTATTCGTACTTTGCTTGCTTCTTTATATTATTATTGTAACTGCAACACCATTAGCTGTATGTTGTAGAGCTTATCAGTTTACGACTTTCGTAGTTGATTCAGGTACCAAAAAATTTAGTTCTGAATTTAGAATAAATTGTAATATCATCATCTGCATTTATTATGTTGCATTTTTTTGCACATAACTTTCGAGACGTCGCGGTTGCTTGCCCAACTGCCATGGTCGCGCCTATAGGAGACGGCCGATCGTGTATTCTTTCATTGGGGACAAATGAAAACTACAAAATTTTGAGTTTTGTTCCTTCTAATATAGGGAGCTTACTTCTTTAATCGAGAAACCTCAAATTTCTACGAAAACTATTAAATAGCTTGACAGGAAAATCGGTAAAATATTGTTTCCAAAGTTGTTGGGAAGTTGTTTGAATTCTGAGTCGATGTCTGTGTGTGTGTGTATGTATCGCCATGGTTAAATTGTGTTCCTGGATTTTTCTCGAATGATGTCATCGAATTTTTCGAGGTCGCAATCGAAACATCTTAATGTAACCTAGAGCTGGCGACCTTTTGCATGCCATCTCTTCGATCCATCGATTGCGACAAGCAATGTCCATTGTTCATAACGCTCCATTGCCTAAACGGCTGAAGATAATGCAAGCCTCATAATAACCGAAGTTGTCCTTCATGCAAAAATACACATTTTATGTGTCATGAGTTTTCTTCTAATTTGCATAACTTAGGAGTTATCACGGGTTAAACCCTCGAGCGGTGCTGTTGGTATCTCGCGGATACGGAACCCAATGCTACGGGTCAGTTTCCGGAGATTTGCCTTGTGCTTAGAAATACGAAAGCTTGAATGGCGAAACCCCAGTCCGCAGCCGTATGGGTAGGTGCCCGTAGTACTTCCGGTTGAAGGAACGTTCAACAGCACCTACCGTAGACAACACAAGAGATAAGGACGGACGAAGAAAATGACTTAATCTATTGGAATGAAAATTAGCAAAATGAGGTGATGATGTGTGCAAAGACATGTGCAAGCATCACCGGCGTGCAAAGGACGATTAAATTCTGTGAAAACCGGAAGTTGTCTGACATTAACACAAGTTTGACGACAATTACTTCTAAATCCAAAATTCTACAATGCTCAATTTTTGTTTGATTCGCTGTATTTCATGATCCTAGGGAATTGAAACTTTTTTTCTCCCATCCAATCAGTAAATTGTGCTGTTTGGTGAACAGGATTAAAGCCATTGACCGTTATACAGTAGTGAGCCAAATCCTTTCAAAACAGTACAGAAGTGGAAGCGGTAGAATTGTTTGTGCCAGTAATTCTAGTCAGCATACTATAGTAAGCCTAACAAACTATCATAAATTTTAGGGACACCACGGTTTTCCCTGTGGTTGTACCACACCAGCTCGCCCTTAGATATTCCAACCTTTGCACTCCTCCATTCACTCGACAAACGAGGGATCTCATACTCGCTAACACTGCACTATACAAATTCACTTTGCCTTTAGAGATTAAAGTGAAACTTGCCATTTGCTATTTCGCTGGAATAAATTTCATTAGAGGTGGACATCGTCCAATCAATGATTAACTATCACAAATTCTATGACATACAAGGTCTATTCCAAATCGTTTTCTATGAACTACGTAAAAAATATTCAGCTCGTGGATCGGTGCATCTCCCGGTTGTACCGTATAAAATTTCAATTGCACACATTTATAAATAGGTGAAAAAATACATATATAACACATGTATTGTTTGGAATGAACAACGCAGGGACCTCTGATACCTAAAGGGCCTTTTTCCTGAGGGTCGTAAATCCTCAGGTATCCTGGAATTCGCACGTCGATAGTTCCAGGCGGTTACTACGGAAACGTAAGCCGACGTGACATGTAGGTGAGGTAATAAATTAATGAGGAAAAAACAGGCAATTATGCGTAACACAATTTGCACAAAAAAAATAATTTTTAATAACACAAAATAAAATACGTATTGACTACACGAAATGCACTAAATGTCTCGATAGAAAAATAACTGACTTGAAAATAATTCTAAAGCCTTAGATATGAATTCGATATTTTAGAAAGAGCAAATGGTGTTTTCTGTTCGCTATCTCTATGGTAACTAAAAACTCCTGGTTTTTCGGGAAAGATACACTGGAGTCTTATTCTGGAAGAAGTGAGGGTAAATTAAGTCACATTGGTGAGAAACTAGAAATTTTCCTACACCGAAGGCGTGAACTAAACATACGTTAAAATTTGAGAGGGCCCATATTTACTTGTCCCGAAACTCTCCAATTTTTTCTGTAAGTGGATCGAACAAGGGTTGATTGTTTCACGACTGCATGTGTGATACTCGTGTCGATAGGCGAATGCTAAGGAAGGGACTCCTTTCTTCTATTATGAAGAGTCAAAATTTGACGAAAGAAAAAATTTCGAGATGAAAACAGGCGTGGTGCTGTCCAAAGAGTCTGGCACATTTATGACATTCTTTATAACCTTGTGCGAAACTAACATCTCGAAATTCTCTCTCATTTCTCGGTTCCAATGCCGAAGGCACATGAACATACACAAACAAAGGGACTCATGCAGATATCCTCGTGAATACACACACACACACATCCTGTTGAAAGGTCCTGGTCTAGAAGTGATAGAAATAGTTTGAATCGTGCAAAAGTGATGTAAATTCACTGTTCCATTTTCGGAAACCCAGCAGTAATGTCTACCATCGAAAATTCAATGTACAAGAGATACATTTTCCTGACTATTATGTGAGTAACCGGTAACGTAAATAGGAAATCCCTGTATTATGCAAAACATTTAGTAATTACAGTACATTTTGGAAGGTTCAAATGCTCGCTCAAACAGCCATGCAGTAACTAAAACATGACATGGACGTAACCTAGGTGCCAAAAAATCCAATAACGAATATTATTCTGTTTTCTATGAAAATAGAATACTCAATATAATTTATCATCAAACTTTCCTTTCCTTTTCTTTTACCTTTGCACATATAATTTACAATACTATGGCTTTGGAGATGATTGCATTTAGTATTCCCGAGTTTATGAAAATAAAATTATATCAAGCTTATCGGTATTGTACATATATTTATTATTTCAAAATAATGTTGACACCATGGGAAATAAACGCAAGCAATGGAGGCAGCGGCCGATGATTTTCATCAGTGGAATAATGGAGCGCGCTAATACAAGAATTTAGTTATCGTTAACGGGGCGCAAATAAATACTCCACTTGGATTACAGAATGAATATTCATTAATAGTTAACAAATACCGAAGAGCTCCAATAATAGTTACAAAATGGAGCATGTTTTCCCTAACTATTAATGAATAAACCTTTGATAGAACCGAATGGACCCCAACCGTGAACTAATGGGACGAGTATATTATGGACCTAGCGCGGAAAGCTGAACATTCCCGGTGAGTGGGCTGGCCGTGGCCGAGAACAAATCAGGGTAACCCAGGAGAGTTACAAGGAAAACTTGTCGATTTCTAATTTTCACACACACACGCACGCACACACTCATCTGGAGGTTGTTCTATAGTGAGTAGGATGTAGTTCAAGATCGTACGTTCGCGCCCGGTCTCCGAACAATGTTTTACATGACGACATATTTTTTCATGGATTCCGAGCGATACCAGCAGCACTCCGTGTGTGCCATCAGCGGTACTCATATAATGAGGGCGCAAGGCCGGGCGGAAACCCATCCCGAGGCAGGAGAGGAGTCCATCATAGGCGCTCATCATCGTATGAAGAAGACCCTGTTCAGTCTTGATACAATCATCGTCGTAGAGTAGTCTGAAATCTCCAAAACACTAGTGGTGTGACCATGTGTGTGCCCCATTCGGGGCACAAAAAAAAACTTCCCGATTTGGTATTTCAGCGCAGCGTACTAAATTTGTTCTACCCCAATATATCCTGGTGCATCAATGTGACCCCTTTTGGTGTCATAAGGAACAGTTGCAGATTTGACAATTCTAAACTGGCTCATTTATGAAGCCGATAATTATGAATATTTGAGTAGAAGCATGGTGAGCATGAGGATGCGACTTATGCGGGTCACTTGAGTGGAAGTAAGTTGCCAATAGAGATGCGGCCGCAATACAAACGATGACTTTAATATTTTACCCAGTGACATAGTTACACACACACACACACATCAAAACCCACAATTCCGGTAATGATAACGTCAATGGCTTCATGCGTGCACTTTATAAATAGATTATTGTTCAAATGGCCGTACCTCCTTAATTATGCAAATTACACAAAAAACGCATACAACATAAAATGTGTATTTTTGTCTGGAGAATAAGTTTTATTTCCGACATTTTCTGCTAGCATCAATAATTCATGCACTATAGCGTTATAAACAATCGAAATTGTTAATAACAATATAAGTACTGGACCATTTCCATCCAAAATCTAATCCGGTCTAAGTTACATAAAACCCTTTCGATTGAGTCATCAACAACTTGGATCGAATGATTCGTTCACGAGAAATCGTTAATCATAAATTTTGACCACATTCATACATCGTCACACACACACACACACACACACATACGGACCTGTGGTCGGGGCTTTGGCGTAGTGGTAGAGTATCTGCCTACTACTCCGAAGGTCCTAGGTTCGCGCCCGGCCGCCGGAGAATATTTTTTCAAATGTACCCATAAAAATAAAATGAGACCGCCCGGCCGAGCGGGAACCTAACCTGACGCAGGGGGGGGGGTGGGTTCCATCATAGGCGCCGGCCATCGTAGCACAGGGGTTTCTGGAGGTTTACCCTGTGTTTAGAAATACTATGGCCAAAAAATGGCGAAAGTCGGCCCCAGCCGCATGGGTGGGTGTCCGGTACGCCCCCTGAAGGAATGCTTACACGGCCGCTACGGGGGGCGTACAAATGAGAGGGACGGAGGAAAAAAAAACACATACGGCCCTTTCGTTTTAAATAGTCTAGAAAGGTCAGAAATACCATGAAACGTGGAGATCTGAAAATGGATTTTTCATTTTTGGGGGCAAAACAATAACTTCCCCTATCAGGAAGTTAATAGATCCAAAAAAAGGAAGCTCCTAGATTTTGAGAAGCGGACAACGGCAAGTGGTCCACCAAAATTTTCGAATCAACAACTTTTTTTGTCCGCAAATCTGTCAGATTTCTTTTTGATACGGAACGCAATATTCTTCAACTATTTCGGAGATCATCCTTCAAATAGTGATTCCCGTCGAAAATTTTTTAAAAAGTGCACTTCGCTTTCCCGAGTCATAAAACACAAGAAAATCATAAAAAACTGAATATCGTTCGTCGATTTTCATCTCCGATGCAAGAATATCCTAAATGTTGAAAGGAGTTCAAACATATTTTGCGAAAATTGAGGAATTATATTTTAAAGTTCTATCACGAGAAAACCGTAAGGATCATTTATTTCCATTGGTACTTCACCATTCCTCATACGCCCTACCATCCTAGTTCCTCGTCTTCCGCTTTTACTCAGCACTTTCAAAAGTGATTTTCGAAATCGAACGTTCTCCCATCACCCACCAACTTCTTGGTCTGTTCTCACACTCCTCCTTAACCCACTAACATTCAAAATGTAATCTCAAAGTTTTCAACTTGGATTTTACTAAGTTTTGTGAATCAGTTCGCTCACTCCTCTATCATCCAATCGCCTTCCCTATAACTGTTCTGAGGCATGAAGTTTGGTATGAAGACAAAATCCTATTTATGGAAGAATGGAGAGATGATAGCTTGAGATTTACAATCGAAGTGATTCTCAATCAGCCCGAAAATCGATTTGCCCTTCCTATTTTTTATCACAACCCATAAACGTTTTATCATATGATTCTCGACTTGAATATCAGGGTTTCTGGGTGAACTCGGTGGAGGGTATTCCGGGGCCTCGGAAGGAGAAAATGCACGTGATATTCTGCAGAAATACGGCCAGTACTTTGACATTGTCGGTTTCTTTTCCGGTAGGTTGTTGATGGAACACCATAGGTGTACAGTTCAGATCAAAAAGAACCTCGTTGAACGAAAATCGTTGGGAGGCAATACATCATATTCCGCGCGCATTAGAAATTGGGTTTTCAGTCATATAGCCCATTAGTTCAAATTAAACTGTCTGATTGAAAATCAGTAAATACAAAAGTCTTTCTGCGTGTATGTAACATCACTGGATCTTCACCATTGCGTCACAAGCTTGTAATTACCAAATGTCCTTGAGGCGATTCAGCGAGTTATATCATGACGCTTGCGGGGGCGCTTAATAGCACCGGAAGATAAATACGTTGGAGATCCACTCAGGCTAACTTAAACAGCTAGATTATGCCGATTAACCTCCCATCCATCGTCATGTGTCTTCTGAAGTTAATGTAGATTAGACCCATGGAAGCGCTATCTAGATAGTGATCAAATATCTGGATGATGTTGTAAATATAAGGTTCAAAACAACACGCATAGAAAAAAACTCGAGTCAGATATGGAAGCTTCAAAAATTATCAAAAAATTAGAGAATTTGGAGAATTATGAGAAAATCGGATATTTCTCGAAGTAAAAAAAATTGGAACACTTGAAAACGCTTCCATGTTGTGCTTCTATACGAAAAGTTTGGCCATTTAGGAAAAAATAGTCATTTCCCGCATTCTATACACCATTGACTCACTAATGAACACAGTGCCCTACGTAATGAGGCTGTTTAAACACATTTGCAATGCAAGTTAGTTCTCTTAATTATCCCATCAATTCTATTTTTCAACTGGTATATAGGGACTAGTGTACACCTCGATCGAGAAAGTTGTAAGGAGAGACCGGAAAATTGGCGTTGAAAAACCTCCAATTGTCAAATGAAGGGAGAACCTGTTAATCAAATATACGCTACAGATTCCCAAGTTTTCCCAAACAAAACAGCCTTAAACCGGCAAGTCGTGTAATGAAGATTAAACTTTTCGAACTATCCAAGTTTTCCTGATTACGCTCGATCGTGATGTCGTGTGCATGGATTTCTCTCTCGGGAATTGGCGAATTGTCGAAGTCTTTTTCAGAAATTGAGTCTACTGTTTTGTATTGGACTAAAACCTAACTTCAGTAATTGCGACAGAGAATTTTGTGAATACAAGCATTCAGTCCCATTGTAAAAGCGTGTTGAGATCAATGGACCTCCAATAATTGGTGTATGAGACATTCCACAAAAGAAACAATGAGAAAAAAACTTCCATGAGATAATAAGATTAATTGATTTTTTATCTAGTTCATCCAAAGCATAACTAAATGAAATAGGCTCGTTGAGATGGATTAGATTTGATTAAGGATTCTTCGGCATACCTTCCCAACCTACTGCTGTGAATTTACTCACCCGCCACCTGCATTAATTCGGATATGAAGAAAAAAAAGATGAAAAATTTGTGCAGTACAAGTGCAATATCTATCAGAACGAGTATACTTGGATGGATGATTTTCCAGGGAAATATTTGGTTGGATCTTGATGAAAAAACGTAATGGCTTTCCGCGGATGATGGAGAAACGTGGCAGGAGTGATCGGAGTTTCTGAGAGCGCCAGAAGTCCTTAACTTCGTGGCATTCACCAATAACACGGAATGTGTATGAGAAGACTACTGGGTACGCCTTGGAATTCAATATAGTACACTTCGGCATCCGTCTCTCTAATATTGCTTTACCATTGGCTCAAATGCAAACTGAGGGAAAAATTGACGATGGGGATGTGCATACAAGCCTGATCCTGTCGGCCTCCAGGCTTGACCCCACTTTCGATTATCTGTGTATACAAGCATTCAGCCTCTTACTTCCCCTTCATTCAGCCCTTATTCGGTTTTTCACCCCCCCCCCCTCCCCCCATGAATTCCACGCCCCAGGATATCTCTGGGTTTCCCGACAATGCAATCATCTGATCCATTAGGTTTGAGGGCCTACGAAGGCATTTGCTATATTTTCTCATCAACTCTAATAGTTTGGTGTCAATTAGAATCCAAGGTTTTATTGGGGTTTCATGAAATATAGTCTAGTCATGGAAAAAAAGACGTGATTCTACCATATGCCATGCCAGATTCTGATACATCGAAATCTGTACGAATTCTATGACGATAAGATACTTATTCTTAGAATGCTTCATTGCATATTCAATTTTTTTGCCATCGTAGTCGGTTATCACAAACATCTGTTCGCACACATCTTGAGACATTTGGTTTGGACCAAGTGAAATCTTCTGACAGGATTAAGAACAGCTAGAAACTCTGAGACTACGCCGGCGATAAGTCTAATCATTGTACAGCTGATTCAATTAGCATTGAGTAAACTTCCAAGTGATCATCCATGTACTTTCCCAGATTTCGTAAATGATTAATTGAGCCGTGATGATATTGTCTCCACCCGCCTGATACATCCTTTGACTCTTATGGTCAATTTGCTAACTGTTCAAGCCTTCTCAAGCCTCTAATTAATGTACATACCTCCATCCACATGTTGACAGATCCCGCCATCAATTACTCACACGTGTTCAAATAAGACACTCGCACAGAATGACTTAATTAATGGAGATCACCTATTTGGGTGATTCCATGGAATTAGTGATCACTATTATCGATATGTGATCACTTATAGCCAATAGTATGACCAAAGAATTCAGCAACAGAAATAGTGCGCATGTGGGTTAGCAGTGAAACTCAGGTTACCATCCGAGGTACAGCCGCGGATGGCAAGCATGTTGAGGGGGGGGGGATGATTAATTTTCTGACGAATCTTTCTTCATGTCTACATGGAAATGGAAAACGAACGTTTTGATTACGGGACCAAACACCCACCCACCCACACACATCCACTCACACACACACACATATACCCACCCACGCACACAGACACATACTCACCCACGTCGGGGCTTCGGCGTAGTGGTAGAGTATCTGCCTACTACTCCAAAAGTCCTAGGTTCGCGCCCGGCCGCTGGAAAATATTTTCTGATGGATTCCGACCGATGCAGGAACGTTCCGTGTGTGCTATCGGCGGTACCCATATAATGAGACCGCCCGGCCGAGCGGGAACCTAACCCGACGCAGGGTGGTGGAGGGTGAGGGTTCGATCATAGGCGCCGGCCATCGTAGCACAGGGGTTTCTGGAGGTTTACCCTGTGTTTAGAAATACGATGGCCTAAAGTGGCGAAAATGGCCGCATGGGTGGGTGTCCGCTACGCCCCCTGAAGGAATGCTTAATTCCTGAAGGAATTTACATAATTTGAGTGGATGTGGTCTAATAAATCCACATATTTTCGCTTAGCTACTAATCTACCATAAGAATTCTCCATACCAAGATACTGACACAAAATACTAGGACTTCCATGGAGTTACCCATATATTGAAGATTACAGAGCGGAAAAAAACAGTGGAAGCTTTAATAGAGCTTCTCTATCATCAAGCTGAAAAAGTAAAGGTGCAATCTGTCCGGTAGTCAAGAAGGCCAGCGTGTTAGCGTTGAAAGACGTAACGTGATTTTCAACCGTTATCGGCATTCCCTGAGGGTAAAGAGACTGGGGCCGGTAGGGGATGGGCAAATTACCGCGGTAATTACTCGCGTTAGAGAAATCGCTGTAAGAATGCTCCCAGTCGGATGCATAATGGCTGGTCTTTTTTTTTCACTGGGATGGGTCATGGAAGATAAAGTGTGATGTAAAGGCCGGAAGCATAAGTGTGGCATGATTACAGGGGAAGAACGGTTGCGCAGGAGGGGGGGGGGGGGGGGGGGGGGTGAGGTATGGTGGAGAATGATGAAGAAAAGTGCAGACTTGAGGAAGAATAGCAACGGGTAGAAGTTCAATAATGATCGATCACGGAGGGGACACTCTCAACGAGGATGGAGTGGTCTTTTTCGGTGATATCAAATACCCCAGCATTTGTTCACTAAATCCGGGAGTTATGGATGTGAAAACATTGTCGGGTGAAACACATGGTTGTCTGCAGTATTTTCTGTAAGATTTAGAGAATGCCTTGATAAATGGATAGCTTCATCGTGGTGGGAACATTCAGACATCTTGAGCTTCATTTTTGGGGGAGGATTAGCATTAGATTTGTGAGTACTATGTAAGAAAAATAGTATTATGACCTGCGAGATGAGAAAAAAAAACGGATTTAGCGAGAAATGTTTTTTTTTTTCATTTTGTTTTGAGTCGCATCAACTACATGGTTCTTAGCGAATTGATAAAGAATTTACATTTGTATACAGTATGTTCCTTTCTATTATTCGATCATATTGATTCATAAAGTACATTCGTTTAAGTAAAACCATGATTTTTTTACATTCGATTTTATATAATCAGCACTTGATTCAAGTCCTCAGGTAGTTTCATGTTAGTCCTAATGTCGGCGAATGTTGGACATTCTTGTAAACGATATTTTGGTAGAAATCGAAAGTTTTCTGAAGACCCTGAACCTTGAGGAAAAGTTGAAATTCTCATGTTTTCATTTTTATCGTTATCACAATAACCCCCAGTCCGCGAAGTTCATAATGAAATCATTAGTGTTAATGATTGATGCATTAATATAGAAATATTCTTGGCGGTCCATTAAAGCGGTGGAATATTGCGAAGGGTTTGATGTTTGCATCATGATGGAGCTACGTAAACTGAAGTCTCCGGGCTTCCCTCCATTTCTAAAGTTTTAATGCACTGGATAAACTCTCGTTGCGGGTACTTCCTGCGCTGCTTGTAGTAGACAGCAACGTTGGCAATCCACTAAATGCTTCAGCAATGAACAATTTTAGTTTTGGGTCGAGTTCGTCATAAAATACCCTGAGGATATTGGTGTTTTTAAAGGATTCAGACAAGTTTCATCGGGTGTCGTTACTGGGTGAACTATTTGCCAAGTGTTAAGTATGCGCTAGTAGCTGCCGTGCATAACAAGATGGTTTAATAGAGCAGATGAACTCTCGGGTAGAGATTCATTAGTGAATGTTTTTATGGTGCTTCAACTTTAATGTATGAAGATGAAATTTTTAGTCCTAATTTGCCGGGGGGTCCAACATGACCGGATATTCATCGATTTGCATATGTTTGAAAGGTGACATATACGCGAGTTAAATCGTGATGACCACGGCATTGGACTAGACTTGATTAGCACGAGCTTGACTCGGACTTTTCTCATTCAGCTAGGGCAGAGAGGTGTTTTTAATCCGGTTAATATCACATATATGCCGAACTTACATCCCGAAGCATACAGCATCCAAATCGGGACAATGCTGGAACGAGTCCCAAAATTTCACTTTACTACCGGGCCATTCGGTATAAAGTAATCAGCTACAGTCATGATTAATATTGTAATGGAATGGCCCAACAAGTGCACTCTTTTTGCAGTTATTATTGCAATCGACAACTACCACATTCGCTGCAGGTGAATAATAATCTCGGCCTCAATACCAATGCTTCATTGTTTGCTAAAACCATTCCATTTTTGAACTAGTGAATTGCATGCAGACGTGAAGGAAGGCAGCAAAATGCCGACCCATCCTGGATGATTAATTGACCACCAAACATGCCACCTATGACTTATCGTTTTTTTTTACTATCACCATACACATTACCTGGTGTAGGAAAAACCGATCGATATAGTTCATTGGTAATAAACTCCCATAGTTATTGCAGCGCAATGAAGACCGCGAAATGCTATCAATACACATATATATTCTTATATAGTCTTGGCTATGTCAATGTTAATTGAGGGAATTGAACGTCCCTATCCGTCGAAACATTGACCACACACTTCCGTAGTAGCTGCAGGAAATATTACGATGATGGTCAGAATAGTGCATACAACAGTTACCACCAATGTTTATACAGTTGTGTGAAACGTCCATCGATAGATGAAGACCAAAACAAATATTAGTTAACAGCTATCAAGGACGGGATCATCTTTTATGTGATTCACTATATTCTGTTTACTCAACCGAGCTGACCCCTACTACATTGATCACCACCGTAGATGAGTAAATGAATCTATTGAATGCAGTGAGCCGAAAGCAGGAATGTCGTTTCGTTTAAGGAATGGAATAATTCATACACAATGTCACTTAAACCTTGGTATATTTAAATTATTAGATTATTGAATCTAATTCATACAAATCTGATTATTACGGATTGGATATTATCGAAGGTTTGAAAATATGTGATATATGCTATAGTTATAGAAAATCGAATGGTTGAGTTTTAATTCAATTGGGGAGAAGATCAAAGTAGTCGGTCTTGTCTCACAGAAGTCTTGTTCGTAACTACCTTAAATTCTGGTAAAAATTGTAAGTCTCAAAAATGGCAAGCGAGGGTACAGAGGGTGTTACCAAGGGACGAGTTCTATGACTTTACAACTCAAACCCGAAGATATTCTGAAAATAAGGATTAGTGAATGTCGCTTTGTTATCTGGGGAAAAGTTCAACTTAGGAAGAAAATTCAACATTTCTCATCATTGAGACCTAACACCTGAGATACAATAACACCAGATGCATGCAAATTGTCGGTCAACTATTCCTCCGGAATAAGCAATGCTTGCGTGATACTGTAGCGCAATTGACGAGGGTTCACGAATCTTGATCTAATCAAACTTTGGTTGAAATCGGCCAAATGGTTACCTAGTGATCAATCATTTCAATTGTTTATAACATTCTCTTCTGCGAACCAGTAGAGAAAGTCGACGCATCAATGTTGCTCCTCTCTCGAAAATGCATATATATATAAGGAATGGATATATATATAGCGTTTATAGCGATGCAACATTTGTGGCAGTGGACGGAAGGTAGGGGGAGAAATTCCTCCAAATAATATGATATGTGCAATAGATCGAGTAGGTAGCATCATCATATTTCAGCTGAAGGTTAGAGTGATTAGTTATTGACATAAGTCCTAGTGCGAATATCCACTGTTCCAGATTACGGAGCGCTCCCAGTTCATGTATAACCGAAGTAAATTATAGCGCTATATGCTGCATCTCTAATGCTGGGTTATATACTAGGAAATTGGAGAACCAGCATCGACATAACCCATTTCACAAACCCCAAAGAATCTAATTATAGATGTGATGGAGTTGCAGGGTTTGACCGAATCCATTTCGAACTACTGTTGGATAACTTCGTTTCACATTGTGTGGCATAAACAAGTCTTGCACGAACACTAAATCAGCGATATATACTCCGGGTGTAACTTTTCCATTCATATTTCAGTGGAAATGAAGTCTCCAGAGGACGAGAATTCCACAAATCCTTGACTAATCAGTGATGTGACATTTGTCATTTTTTGATTATCTCAAATTTTGATTCTGTCATTTTTTCCAAGAACCATAATAATATATTATATGGAGTTGAGATATGAACGATGTCATTTGGATCTGCGGTGACTTTGAAAGTCAGTAATCACCCCTTTAAAAAACCTAGAAAAAAAAATTGAAAAAAATAGGGGGACCAAACGGAACGGATTTGACTAATTGAAAACATCAATTAAATCAATGCGATTATAATCCAGCTATCAATCGCAATCTCCAATAATTTCAATCTATCCTGATGGATTCTGAAATAGATGCCACTGTAGCAATTCACGTTGATAGTACAATTTTATTGCAAAGGAAACAAGGAAAAAAAATGTATTACTTTTTTGTTTCGGTTAGTCGGACAATAAAAATGGGGCGTAGGGGAGATAGCAACAATTTGTCATGTTCCCATCGCCTGGTTTAACCACGAAATTTATTCTCCAGCGCACTATTCAATTATCGTTGCGAAAGGGATGTGCCATAAATCTACAATTTATTTACCGTTTTTTTTCTGCGTAACAATCTCGTACCTGCGATAGTTGAAAATATTCCTTAATATACACAATACCCTCACCAATTTCCATATGGAAATGCCGATGTATTTTTCCCAGCTGTCCATTTTGAAAATTATTATTTATTTTTTTTTTATTTTGCAATGGAGTTCCCTGATCGACTTTTTCGTCGATTAAATTCCACTGCTGAGGGTAACAATGATGGACGCCAGCGGCTCTACTTCAATATTAACGTTTTCCATGTCGTCTATTTTATGATAGAGTCCATATCAATATTCCCAATGGGTTTAATGGATGAAAGAATGGAATATGCATCACAAACGAACAGGGTAATAATTAATAATGGAATCGCTACCGAGAGCCACTTTTTCGTATATTGCAATTATTGGCAGGCTCACAAAATTGGCGACGTCGACTTCAAAGACAGTCGAGAAGAAGTGATATTTTTCCGGTGTATTGAAAAAAAAATTCAACGACTCTTTATGTTCTGCTGGTTTTCTTTGGAGCATCAAGAGAAAGTACGGACGTACCCCCCCCCCCTCCCCCCTCATGTCCGCCCGGTTGCCGATCCGGATTTTCATACCCTCCCATGAGAAGTTTCACTTCAAAAACGATCAACAAATCGTTTGTTGTCTGCAACATTATACTCAATAATAAGCTGAGAAAAAGAACTTTTATTATACGGGGTAAGGTATGTCGCAGATGCCGATCGCGACGATAACACACAGCACATTTTTTTCCGCATAATTTAAAAAAGAATTACTCAATATTTCTGGAGTATTTAATTTTTCAAAATGGAAACGGAAGAAGTAGGGCATTTTACCGAACACTAATATTTCAAAAGGCAGTTAGTAATTCATTGGTCGTGGATAGAACTTGCATTATTAAAAAGGCTTTTTTGTGCTCAATGCTTAAAAAATTAGTGAATGAGAGCAATAATGGACCGTAAAAATAAACGCTGAATTTGAAAGCCTCTATTGAAGTTTTATGGACGGTAGATTGTGAATCCATCTCTGAAATTGTGGAATTTCAATCATCCAAAATTAATTTTTTCTGACTGACGCTTCATAGCCTCGTCTCGCTGGACTATTTTGTGGCTAAAAAGATGCTTCTCATGATCGGCGAGTAAAACGCGAGGCACTTTGTCATCGCCGACCTCGGGCATGCGCAATGATTCAATCAATCAATTCTGTTGATCTGATTAGAATCCAACAGATTGGTTCACCACTCTGCCGAGACAATTTTCTATATTCAGGGACTCGTCAGACATTCAGAATTTAATAGAAATTGACCAGACGACTGCATTAATCATTGGACAGGTCAACGTACAATGTTAGTTGTGATTTTCATATAGCTCAATACCCCGGTGGCGATAGAGGCGACGGCATTCTAGCAGTTAATTGATATTAATTACCTACTCATGTGTCAACGTGAGCTAATCAATGAGTCGAGTTATGAATTGATCACTGCTTTGAATAGTGGGAAGGCCACGAAAAACCACTGGAAATTGGATTGTGGTTGTGCTCCCGTCGAGGATACACAAAGCCCTTCCTGCTTTGTACTGCAAGTTTTAGTTGGCAGCCAAACCTGAAGTACTTATGGGAAAACCAGTGCGCATGCGCCAGATTCAAAACACCCAAGCACCATCTGCCGATTTTATGTGTAGTTGCACCTCAAGGATGGAAATTAGGGAAGACCATCCTGCAAAACAAAATCGAATAGTTAAATACAATTTTCTAACATATTGTAAGGAGAATTGCGAAAACGAAAATATGACGAGTGAGGATAATTCTCAGGGATTACTCGAAACGATATTCAAGTAAAGGCAGTCGTTCACCCGCTGTGATAATAACGGGTCAAGCCAATATATGGAGTATATTGTGTGAATAAACTCATCTAATAAAAATTACACACAGAACTTTATTTATTTATTTATTAGAACTTTATGATGTATTTCGTTTCCTATTACAATATATCTATATATATATATATTGTTGTTTGGCAGAGTGGGGTATGACCCAATACATAAATATGTAATGAGTGTGGGAGATTCATTAATATGTAAGATATACGAAGATCTGTCTTCAGAGATATCTTCACAAACACACAGCCATTCAACCCCCGATCTTATTCCAAGAGATTGGCGGTTGCTGAGGCATCTTCTAATACAGCTTTCCCATCGCTATTCCACGCTCCTGAGATATGGACCTTTCGAATTGATCCCCCGAACGCGGGGAGTTGAAAACTAATTGTTATCAAATCTACGAGATGGTTTGTCTATTTGTCTCAATGATGGAATTGACTGAGAGACATGTTCATGTTTTTGATTTCACATCTTCCACTTGAGCTGACGTTATTTCTATTTTGTCATCTTTTGTACTCACTAAAATATTACGAATCTGATCGAAATCGTTGGAGCACATTCGATGTGTGGACCTGGTGTGCCAAAGGCTATAACCACACGCCAGCCGTTGGTAGGAACTAATTCGAAAATCTCCTTTATTCGACAATTAAGTTTGCTCTGCGTATTACGCAATCCGGATTACGTAGTCGGAACATTCGGAAAATTCAATGTTGTGTTCTGCTCTAAATTCCCTAAAATTTGCTCAAGCCATGATTTGCCATGCGCCATCAACCCCCCATTAAGTTTGATGTATAATGGATGTCACATAGCATCCCTATCATTTTTGATATATTTCGTGTTCGTATATACATTTATATAGGAAAAAAATTCTACATGACTATTAAAATACATTGCTAGAGTTTCCGCTGACACTGCTGACGAAAGTGCGATAGCAGTTATACGTGGAAAACGAATATGAATCATAGTTTCGAATCCGCATTGACGCTATTCCAATTCACACTTTTGACACAATCTATTAACGAATCTTGATGCTATTTTATGCTATAAATTTTGATGAATATTCAGGAAAAACTGGGAAGGGCCTATCTTGACAAGATGCAGCAACCATCTATTACAAATTGACTAATATTAAAAACTCAACTCCGAATAGCCTCACCTATATGATTCTTCTTTTTCCCTTCCATAATTTAAGAGGTATACTAAAAAAAATATTGTACGAAGAACACGTTATTGTCTAAAACAAATTTTGTATTCTCGTATTTTACTCAGATTTTGTACTCAAAAACTCGACGAAACGGGTAAGAAAACTCGGTAATCATATATTCTTCTTTCCTTTGAGTACTTTTTGTGCGCTCAAACTCAGCGAAAAAATCCAGAAAAAAATACATAGTCGAATAAATAATAATAACAGCTCGGCTGTTCTAATCCGAGCAACACCCGTTTCCGCACTCCATGACAGCGAGACGAAATTTTCAACAGCAAACAGTTCAATTGGATCGAGCCATTCACATTGAACCGTTCCACAAAACATGTGTATTCACAAAATCAGTATTGAAAAAGAGAATTTATCATTTTCTGTACTATATCATCCTAGCATGACTGCAGTATTTCATTCTAATAATTCGCCAAATGTGTTGACCGGGGCGGCTAAGGATCCTGCTCCCTCTTCCCAATCATTTTGTGCTGTTTTCCCGCGTATTTATTCATCCTCTGAAGCATATTCAGGAGTGGAGACTGTTTGAAGCAACATTGAACGCTTCATATATCAACCTCGGTTTCAATCCTTCATTCTGTAATGAAATTATTTTTTTCATTTTTTTTTTTATTTACGCTTCGATGCGATTATGCATATGTGGCGACCCTCCCACGGTGCCGATGGAAACCGAATTCTTCCCAAACTGCATTCACTTAGTTGGACCCAATAAATGCAATGCCTACCAGACTTTACATCGCTTGGGTCAATCTACAATTGAAGGAAAACCACGGAAAACCTCAATTTGTACAGCCGTTTCTTTGATGAAACTCCCGTTCGACTATGAATCCCTATGAACTCGAACGCTGGACAATTCCACTCTACTATAGCAATCGGAGAGTCCTCAAGCGGGGACTCGATCCGTGGACCTCGTGTGCCAAAGGCCAGCGCTCTAACCACTCGGCCATAGCCGTCGGTGTAATGAAATTAAGAAACTTTAGTCGCAGAGGACTGTGTCAAACGCCTTAGCGCCGGTCAATAAAAAAACCGTGAGGAGCACAAATTGGTCGGATGCAGCCAAACACTCACAGGCATGCAAACATCCTGATCGGGAAGTTATAAAAGTGACCGCCTTGACCAAAAAAACAAAACAAAATTTTTTTTTTTTCTCAAAACACACATCAATTAAACTTGGAAATATCGTTCGTGACGTAATATAAAAGTATCATTGCTACAGTGACGCTAGAGAATTTTGAATGTCCTCGGACTTGATCATATGTAAAAAATAAAATCACTTGGAATCAATAAAACCAACGCACTTCATTCATGGGGCACATCAATTTTCATGACTTGAGCAATCCAACGTTTTGCATGGTTTTGGTTAAATGCGGTTTCAGTTTTCAATTCAGATTGAGAACGTGGGTTTCATACTAAATATTATTCCATTAGTTACTCTTTTATGTAGATACTTATGCTTTATAGCGTAAGTATCTACATAAAAGGGCGTCCGTTCTGCAGTTTTTGCAGAGCAATATTACTTTGCTAAAATACTTTCAGTAAAAATTTATGTGGAATATTTTGTGCAAATACGATTTTCAACGAAACGAGACATGGAGTAGTTCCTGTTCAATTTGTTTATATAAATCTCAAGTGCGCGTTTTTAAATAGAAGTGGTTTTCAAGGGTAGAGTCCTACCTCCGTATCCAAATTACATTACCTTGCACATAGTTTATGGTCATATCAGTTTTACAATGATTTTGCTCCTGAATGATGCTCATATCAAGGTAAACCTGATGTTGAGTACAAGATATTTGGCTGATTAATAATGAGTAAAGATAACGAGAAATTTGTTCCATATAAACAAGCTCAAGTTCATAATGCGATGCTTTTTCCTGTCCATGCATAATACATTGTTTGTATTTCGCATCCGTTGGAGCGTTACATCTGCAATTATGAAGTATGCCTAGAATTTAACATAACTAACCATTCTATTTTCTTTCTGTTTCAGGTAAGCCGTTAACTAGCATGATAAAATTTAATGGCATTCTTCCTCCTCTGATGTATGTACGTAAACGACCTGGTGAGTTTTTCACTGCACGCAACATAACAATACAATCTAAAGTATTTTTGTTAATGCTACTGTACCCAGTTGTATTGCTCAATACTAAATAAGCATTGATTTCTGCATAATAATGACAAGCGTTGCGGTTAGTCACGCAAGGGGTGGAATTTTTACTACCCTAAAACCACCAGACGATTGCCATTACTTATAAACTCTACTTATCTGGGCAGAATGTTGAATCGAATTTTCTTCGTGACACTTATCCATATTAACTGGGTACTACTATATTTCGAAGTCAAAAATAAAGTGTTTCTTCCGTATTGCCCCTCACTTTTTCTCGTCTGAGGGTTGGTATTATATATTCCGCAAACTCAAAAAAGAAAGAAATCACTACGGACAAATATTGCTCGCTCGTGAATCTGGGGAATTTTAACTCCCGCAGTTGGCTTGATTTGGCCTGGGACACAATTGCAAACCTGCGCGAGCTAACAATTCCCAGAGCCGCCAACCCGAAAATATCCCTTCCCATTTGATTTAATTTAATTCACTCTGATAGTTGAGTTCTCATTCATTAAATATATATTTCCTTTTACGGACTTTTACCGCTTTCCGTTCTCTTTACGATTCACTTACAAAGGGCAACCTTAGCCTAAACTTAACCTCTACTTTACTTTATAATACGTTTCTCTTATCGATCTATCTAAGCCAGAACCAAAACCAGAATCAGAATCAGGGGGACCTGCGTTTCCGTGCTCCTCGTGTTCTTTATACACAATCGTCTCCTTCGAATCTGGATTCGAAGGGACACTTGAGTTAAACCATTAATTATTGACTTTAAACGAATTTAAACCAAGTTTCTGGCATTGAAGATTTTATCAGCTACGTAGCTCAAGGTTCGAATACTTTAATCACGCATTGCATAAGAGAATACGGTAGGGAATCTGGAATCCAAGGGCTAGGGGATAAATACTATTCAAAGCCCCATTTAATTACCGATTTATTTGATTTTTACCTCGCACGTGGTAAATTCCCCTAATAGATCCAAAATTTGGTGATGATTGTGAGTCTCGATAGTCGATACCGCTTATCGACAATATATATATATCTCGGCTGATCGATATGCGCGTTTTGGCGATTGGAGCGCTGTTGAGTCGCGTCGCCACCACTTCCAACGACCGCGCACATTGATGCGCGCGCCCGCCGGTATACGACGCAAATGTACAAAGCGACACGCCACAAGTATACTAGAATGAAATATCAAATACTTAAATGCAGTGATAAATAATCGAAACCGGTATCAACTACATCCATCAGTAGTATCCAATGCTTGCATGGTCACAAACAAATGAATCGTGTATGCAAACTGTAAAATGTGACTTCCGCAGTAGTATCACAACCGATTTCACGGGGAATCGTTACTGAGCCTTTGTTGTAGAGAATTTCATTAAGACAAGAAAAGTGTTTTACCTTTTCTTTGTCGAACTCGCCATTCTTTCGGAAGGACTTCGGCAATACCTGCATACTCACACATACATACATACAGTGGCTCGGGATGTGTTGTGTATCGAATCACCTTAAACCTTAAACCTGATTCTAATATGATTTTATTTTTTAGTTTATTAACTAAATTAAATGAGTTCACCCTAGTAATTTTCCTAAAAATGCACTCCGTGCATGATAATACCTAGAACCTAGCCTATCTGAAACCTGGATTGATGCACGTTTTTGGGCCCCAATTCCCTCTCTCCTACGCAAGGAAGCACGTCTTTTTCCCCATTATCAACCAATAGAGTCGTATCTTGATGAATTTAAAACTCCGTCAGAATGAAATAATTGATTTTTTGTCACTCGGCCCGCCTAACCTCGTTCTTTGCGAGTGGCACTTATCAGGCCTAGGCCTCGCAAAGAACTCGGTTAGGAAGCCTCGTGACAAAAAGCATAGTATGTCATATGGCCTTTAAAGCATTTTTCTAACAAATATGACCATAACCTGGGCCGTCGGCCCAGATTATGATCATATTTGTCATAAAAATACTTTACAGGCCTTATGACATAATATACTATTTCGTCACTGATGCCTGATAAGTGGCGCTCTGGGGACTCCTTTGCGGTCGATAAATCGTAGTTATCGCATATGGTCACCGAACCCGCGCAGAAGTGAGGCCTAGTCCTTTTTTCAACATTTATCGGACCATGGCCTCACAGAACCATCGAAGAACTGCAACAACTCACGTAATGCTATACGGCATAGTATATAATACGGCCACCGTACAGTGCCACCGATCTCTCAGGCTCGCTACGGCAGCCATCTAACATCTCGTCATAGTTCGGGACTTGTTCAGTGTGAATAGCTCGATGATGCAATTTAATGATTTAATGATATTAAGCGTTTCGTGCAGAGTGCAGACTCCAGATGATGATTTTTATTTTTATTTTGATGTCTTGTTTTTTTTCAGGTGAGGGGGCTTCGCCCCCCCCCCCCACACCCTCCCATCGCGCGCCTACGCCGCCCCCTAGTCAGGCATATGTGACAAAAAATCGCCTGGGTTATTCGGCCGATAACCGTGGTTTGCGAGTCGTGTGAGTTTGCACCACTCGGTGTCGGTAAGTCAGTGACTCGGCGAGCCTCGTCCATGACTCACCGCCACCTCGTCGTGAAACTCACACTCCTCGCAAACCGCCGTTTATCGGCCATATAACACAAATAGCTATTTTACTCGCGTCGAAACAGGGTGTTTCGGGGATATCTCTGGTGTACTTAAAACCGTGGTCCGAAAATATACAGGGGATATATAAAAATGCTACTTTATACATTTTTCATACATATATATTCAGAATCTATATTTTTCCATGCGGGGTGCATGCACCAGATTCTTTCCTTTCATGCATTCATTAAATTCCCTGTTATTGATTCATAGAGGAATATCGTAGTCGTAAGATACTCCGATATTGCATTACTAATGAAGGGTGGATGTTCCAATTGGGATGGAGTAATGCTACAAACTATGAATATCCATCACGAAGCAACTCAAGAGGATTATCCGTGAGGGGTTAATGATGTGAGTCTTCAGTGGTTGTGCACTACACTCAGGACCTATCCTATTCATCTGATTTTCTAATGCTGATGAGTTCTCTTCCACCCCATTCATCATATTTTCCATGCAAAATTATGAAATGGTCGGGCAATTGAAACTAGATGGAACCCCAATCAGATTCTCTGTGTGGTCTATATCCTCGTTTAGTACGATCATCCATGTATCAACGTGTACATCTCTACTTATGCAACACCCGTAATATGTGAACGTAAAATAACACCAATGAATCTGCCCACGTAATTTAAATGGAGGTATAGCTGGGAGGTATCTCCAAAAACACCCAACCGTTAAAAGCTTGCCCTTAGTCTTGTGATTTACTGATTTTTCATCTAGGCGATTCGAGAACTTATTACAGACGCCGAAATTGAAATTGTTTTTTTTCTTCTGATTAGTATCTTGAGTATACCACTTAATGTGCCGCTGTGGGTATGTACCGAGTTAAGTCTGTTTTGGCAAAATTACATCTTTGGATTGGCTCTAGCCCTGAAGTTCGTAAAAATTATCCCGCGGTCACGATATCACTATATATATCTATATATAGGTAATAGAGTTTTGGAGCGAACTCCTATGTGAGATAGATACCCTCTTCATTTGACGAAAAGCCATTTTGGTTTCAATAAAAGAGCTAATAAAAGCTGAAGTGATATGATCAATCCCTAGAGTACTTCGGTTCTCTTGATCTCAACTATATCCTTATATTATAGGAACTCATAATAAAGTAATTCGAGTATGGAATGAAAGCGCTGCGTTGGGGGACTAATGATGGATAGACCGGAGGTATATATGGGGCATTCCACGTGAAATCGGCGGACTTGGAACTGACTGGTTTTGGATTTAGCTGAAACTGCGCATAACTATTCATAAGGTGAAAAAAAATAGGTATTTTGTTGTTTTTTTAAATAAACAATTAAACAATAATTATAAACAAAAGCAAATATCTCGAAAACTCCATTTTTGATTCTGATGAGATTTGCATCACGTATTCTACTATATTTTCCGATCATTTTGAAAAAAAAGTCATCATTGGATCTATTAAGGGGATTTTTTTATGATTTTTCAAAGTTTAGTCAATAAACCGCTTCGAATGTGATTTACGTTCTACTGTTAATTTTTGGGATTCTGTTATTCCTTCTGAAAATTTAAATCAGAAAATATCATATTTCCGTGAAAATCGAATCAGCGTGATTTTTTTTTAGTTAAATAAACTTAAGATTTCAGTATTTTGTATAAACAAATGGGCATAACTTTGAAATGGCGGACATTATGAGAAAACATATAAAGACAAAAATGTTCCTTACTAAATTTCGCATAAAAAATATATGTAAGTTTTTTCTGTCGAAAGAAGAGTTTCATAGATATCCCAACATGAACGAAAATGACCTAATATTCATTGCGGAATTCCAGATAGTTTAATAGAAAGAGCGTCAGACCGGCAACCTGAAAATGTGGGTTCAACTCCCCTCTGATACATTTCCCATATTTTTTCTGAACTTACTTGATTTTTTCCAATCATTCGCAATTTATCGCAAAAGTTGCAATCCTGCACAGTTTTTATTTTATATGTACATCAATTATGATGTGATCGGGTATCATGGATCTAGAATTGGCCTAATCGGTAGGGCGGCGACTTCGGAACCCAACAACCTGGGTTCGCAACTACGCCGTGACCATCCTTACAGGGTTTACCGATCTAGCGGATACGGCCAATATATCGGCCACTGTTGGGTGGTCGATGCTCGGTAAAACGAATTTTGGCCAATATCTCGGCCACTATCGGTTCACCGAGCATTGGTAGATCTAGCTACGGCCAATACTTGGGCCACTATCGCCTCGCCGAGCTTCGGTGGGTCTAGCTTCGGCCAATAGCCGTTCGCCAAGCTCCAACGGAGGCCTTAGCTACAAGGTTGTGCCAAACACTTGCCAACTATTATATTAAAAAAATTGATTGAAGCGAATTAATGTATAAAATGTCAAAATAAAAAAATTAAGTGGCTTAATTTATATAGGCAATTATTAGTACAATATAACAAGTCGAGCGCGGTGGCAGCGTGGTTAAGGAGTGAAGTTAGAGATTGGGGGAACACGAGATCGATTCTCGTCGAGGCATAACAACACACTGGTTTCATTTGAACCCATTGGTAAATCATTTGAGTTTCTTAGCAAACATCAGCACCGTAATAAAACTCACTCGTATGATGTACAAGCGAACGTGTCGGGTGGGACATGTATGGGTTTGGTACCTATATAAAATGCAAGTGACATCAATATATCACGCGCGCGACCCCGTGTGCAAATAGTTTTTCACACTAGGCGGCACGGTTATTAACATTGTTCTATGGATGTAGAGGAAGTCCTGGTAGTTTTTAATGATGTTGTAATGCAGAAGTAACCAGCGATGCTCGACATTCGTTGTAGATGGGCTATGAAGATTTGCATATACGGGGAAACAGTACTCAATTTAGATGCATTACAAAATCCGATTGGAGGTTCAATATTTTCGGTTTGAAGCTCACATGTTCCCTCTTCGGAGAAGTTGTATAGAAGTAATTATCGTATAGGAGTTCTTCGATTTGAGTCTAAATATCCTCGATTCGGGGATGTAATGCCCGTATATCATCAATTTCGGCTTGGGATATGCCTCATTCAGAAATGGAATATCCCCCCCTTCGAGGATGGTGAATCACCAATCCAGGGATGGAATATCCCCAATTCAGGAGAGACCATATCCTCCAATTGTTGGTGCGTACCAGAGCACGAAACTGCAGTTTTCATATCACTATTTTATACCATCTCCATTCATTCAACAGGATTTTCCCCCAAGACAGACAGTCTGGTAGAACGTACTTTACCCAAATGCCGCCAAAAGAAGTCGCAAAATGTAATTTCAGACCGCTCCACCTACTGGACAGTACTCTCGGTATCTACTAATAAGTACCCCTCAGGTAATCTGGAACGTGATTCTCTGACGTCATTTTTTCCCTTGTATAACGTTAATCGTTACCAAGGATGGGTTCCCAGGTATGCTCATGCCATAGTATATAAGGACAACCATTTGTATGCTCAAATCAGTTCAACTTTCGCTTTGGGTTTGAGTCCAATATACATTCAAAGTCCAGGTCTAACTTAGCAGAGCTCTGTAAAAAATACTATAATTTGTAATAAACGGAGTACATCGTGAACACGTGAAGTCAATTTTCTCATTGATCGAAGTCTCCCAAAATATTCACTTATCACATCCTCACTCTCTCCACATTACAACTAAAACCCTCTAAAACCAACTACAGTCAAGTCCCCCACCAGTGCAAATCCCACAAGTTGATGGATCCCTACAGTCAGTATCGTCATGACCTCACCATTCACTATCTCCTCAAGCGTCGCCTCTCCACCACTGTGCAAATGGTCCCGCGTGACTTTGAGTCCTACCTCACTGCGCTTACTAGTATCCGGGAATGGGAGAAGTAGGGGAGGGTCACTTATAGGACAGGGCGGTGGAGCGTTCGGTCCCGCGGAGTGCACTAGTGGGAGAGTCGACTGTAGCTGCATAAAGGACCTATTCGGCGTGCAGCAGTTTTCGTGTGATATTATGTCTGCACAGACCTCGGGAATTCACAACTGCAGTGAATTCGTAAATAAGAATGGAATTCAGTATCATACGAAAAAACTGTGAAGAAAAGCTCCTGTTTTATTGTATGCTCCAATGGAAGTTATACGTATACTCAACTCACGGTTGGGAGTATGCTCCAAATGATTGTTATTTATATTCCCTTATCAGACTTTCTAATATACTCCAATCAAGTATTTTTTCCATGTTGAAACGACGAGATATGGCAGAGATAGAACGGTTATGATATCATGAAAACATTTATGTGAGCAAAATTCCCTAGATAAAGGGTAGAACTGGGAACGCTATTGAAATTACGTTCATTAAATTCGAGATAGGGATTTAGCAGATATATTAAACAAGAATGTTTCCAAAGGTGAGGTTTGCGCTTGCTTCGCGTGCTAGCTTTGCATTCATGTTTCGTAATATCTCCCAATTATAGGATGTAATGCGCTTTTGAAAGTATCGTTTTCTAAATTTTTTTTTGTACTTCCATTTGAAATAGCCAGAGATTGAAGTTTCAGAATGCAATTAGTATTTCAATTTATCAAGGTCTTTTCTAATGTTCAGAAACAATTTAAAGCATTAAACTTCGTTCCAAATTGGGTGCATTGATAAATTTCAACTTCTTACCCTTCTGTAGAATAATCCACGTATTCCATGCGTCTATTTTTCATGCCATGGGTACTGCATGAATAAGTTTTCTCATTATGCAAATATGTTGTATATCCCGTGGCTCTACAATCGCAGAAACATCCCAAAAACATACATTGGCTTCACACCCTCGTAAATGTTCGATGCATGAGCAGGTGTTCCCATATTTCTTCTGGGTGGAGTAAATGCGCGAGAACCATTTGTAGTCAGGGTCGAATAGTCTACATTATCCTTCATTTGTCAAGTCTGTAAAAGAGAGAAGGTGAATGGGATGCTTACTCAGTAAAAAATCTCCATTGGGACGAATGTTTTTCCTTTCGGTGAACTAAAAAAGTGTGGAAGCACCTAAAAATTGGAGTGGAGTAGTACAAATCGATTTTCAAGGCTGAAATCTGAAGACGTGCTTATGAAAATTTTATCGGGCAAGTTATGACCAAACGGCAGATGTGCTTAATTGAAGATCAAAACGTTCTTAATTTAAGAACCTCCCTGGCGAACCGGTCGATTGCCATTCGAGCCTCCGTCGATTGTGGAATCGACTCGTGTAGTATGTCGATTACGTTTCGAGTACAGATCGATCCAGATTTCTGGAATGATCGACCCACAAGCGACTAAATACCGAGTCGATTGCCGGTCGACTGGTCTGAAATTTTGTTTTTGAAAAAAAAATCTCTCTTTTTTTTTTCTTTATTTTGGACAATCGACTTGGTGTTAGGTGGATCGTGAGTTGGCTTAGGGGAAAAAATAAATTCTAGTCGACCGGCAATCGATCCGGTACTTAGTCGACCCTGGGTCGATAATTTCATATCAGAATCGATAAGTTGACACCCCGTTAGTTGACGATCCCATTAGTCCACTGACTCGCGCTCCTTCTAGTTTGAGCCCCCTGAAACGCATTATCCCCACCACATCGAAAATTTCGCACCTTATTTTCAACGCCACCTCATTGCGCACAATATGCAATACGAAACGCCTTGCGCGAAGACTCACGTGACATGCGGGAGTGGGGGAAGTAGGGGACTCGACCTAAACGCAGCGCTGAAAAGTGGCTCCGTTCCGAGCGCTACACTTAAGAGAGAGTCGACTGTACTGCACAAATCGATTCTGTAATCGATCCGTCTGCCAGGGCTACTAAGTGATTAAATTGAGCTATTGAATATTCTTCATTTAAAAATTCTCCCTTCACATAATGATTATCAATCGATCCTGTCAACCATTTATCAGAGCTCAATTCACGATCTTCCGCAATATTTGGCAAAAGTTCAACGATAAAAACTTCGCTGGTGAAATGCTTGCTCGGTTTTAATTAAACTGCACAGCTGACTAGAATAGTTGTACCATACTTTCAATTCCACGATTGTGAACGCGCGAGAAGATATGGGCCAATAACTTTTCCTGGCAATCTAACAATGCGAGAAATACATAAATCATGGCTATGGTGCATAAAAATATTGAAACGCCATGATTTTATGATATAATATCAATCTGGTTTAGAGGAGTATCAAGTTTTGATGAGAGGTTCGTCGTAGCTGTTGAAGCCGATGCCTGATAAAACATCCAGGCGGGTAATTGTCACTGTGCCAAAAACGGCAGCCCTTGACAAACGTCCCCGAATCACTTGACATTATTCTCCATTGAGATTTCAAGTGTATTCAGCAACTCGAATTATCTCCGCACAGTAGAGTGATCTCCTCTAGCGTATGATGTGATAGCTCTAATTGCTGTGGTAATTAGTGGACGTGTCTATCGGCTAATGGCGATTATTTTCCTTTAGGGTTAACCAGCCCAAATGTTTATCCATGTCATCAATGCAAAGATGAGGGTATGGTAATAGCACTGTTATTGATGACCCAAAACACCCAGGGCCCTTCATGCAACATTCCACATCATTAGGGAACAGTCTGGTGCTATTTTTTTACCTGAGTTTCATGCAGTTCAAAAATGTGTAATTAGCGAATTCACAATTTCACGATATGGGCAAAAATCAAAAAGACAATTGTCCAGAAAGTTGGAATGACAAAATACCTTTTGACAGTAAGTTTCCCATCTATATAGATATAGAGACGTTGTTGGGTGTGCAGGTCATTTTCTAATTAAAGAGTTGAGTCAATTAATGTGGGGTGTGGATCGAGAATGTTTGTTCGAGGGTAAAATTTCGCTGATGCACGTGGACTGGATGGTCGAATGAAAGAACTGATTGGTTGATGGCAAAGAGTGCGCATGGTCCCTGTAAGTGAGAGTGAGAGTGATTGAGAAACGAGAAAAGAAAGGTAGAGTATTCAAAAATGATGTATTGAGTATTCATGCGAATGTTTTTATAATTTTATCCTTTTTGATTTCTGATAAAGTTTATCAGACCTGGTTGCAATCCGGACTCTTGATAATGATCCGACATAGATGATTCCATTGATAAGCAGCACTGATTTCTTGAACAGTTTATGAACAAAAAGTCATGTCTGAATTCCAGTCCCTAGCGACTGCATTTGACTACATTTGTGAATGTCATTCAGCAATTAGTTTTTGGAAACTGCAACCCTAATAAATTGAAAACAAAATTGAGAAGAGTCGGGTGACGTTGGGACTTGACGCGGTTTATCTGAAAATAGGTATCTGAAGAGGGTACATTCGAACAGCGCCAGAGAAGAAGTTGTCGCATATACTCTATGGGCAGTGAGCTCCAGAAGTCCTACGTACCTTCTGTAAGCTAGGATCATCTATGAATCAACTTATCAATTCATAATCACACTCCGAGCCAAATGAACACAACCTGGATGGGTCTCCTTTACTGAGACCTTTTGTCAACGTAATTCAAGACTCTTCAGATGTGTTTATTTGATGTAAAAATAACGTGCCGGTTGAAGTGAGTGAAGAGAGTTGAATAAAGTGGAATGAAGTAAAGAAATCTGCAATGAAGCGAAATGTGAAATGTTTCTTCAAGGAATCCTCCATCCTTTTATTCAAGACAATGTGAATTCTCTTTTGTATGGACTAGCGCACATCACTGCGCACATAAACTGTAGACATCCATGAAGAAACGAGTTTTCGTTCACTGTAGAATCATGTTGCTGGGAAGACCTTGAAAAAAAACCGAAATACTTTGCGCTATTCTTCAAGAAAAATGAAAGTACAATATACAATCCATCAGTGACAGCTTCGAGATCAATGAGAAAACAATGCACTCAAAGCACTCTTCATATTCGAATGTGATGTTGTATTTTGATTCATTTTCCTGGCAAACGTTTGGAAAAAAAGTTCCATGCCACTCTACAATAAGAATAAAAAAAATCCTTTTTGAGAAAACTGGCGCATTACAAAGTGTTGCTAGAATTGTCAATATCAGGTTCCAGTTTGTGTGTATGTATTCCTTTGCCCTACTCTTGTTCTGCACGTATTTAGGTGCGGAAAGCTCTATTGGTTTGTAAGCAATACTAGGCAACGAGTACCCACCTAACAGGGACTGGGTCGGTGCTTTCGTGTAGAGGGTAGAGTTTCCGCCTACTACGTTAAGGTCATAGGGTCGCACCCGGCATCGTAGCACAGGACTTGCTGGAGGTTTACCCTGTGTTTAGTAATACAATGTGCAGTATTCCTATCCGAAAACATGGTGAAGAGCAGCTACCATGGGGAGTATAACAGGCGGGGCCGGAGTAAAAAACCTGAAGTCACTGGAACCGCATTTTCCAGGTCAAGCTGCCATATTTTCCAATCAAAAAGTACAAAAACCATGAAAACCCGTCATCCGAGTGAAATTATTCGGTTATGAATTTCGGTATTTTGGAGAGAGCAAGTAAGATTTCCTTTTCACGATCTCAATTGTTACTATATATATCTTCCTAGTCTCCAGGAGCAAGATGGGGGAGAATTTGACTCTCGAAGAAGCGAGGGCGAGTTCAACATACTTGGTGGAAAACTCAAAATTTTTCACGACTGAAAGCGTCGACTCAATGTATGTTATGGTTTGGAAGAGTACAAGGTTTCGCTGTTCGGCTTCCTATTTTTTTTTTACTTAACTTATTGTTTGCTACCTTCTATGATTTGCACATGTAGCACAAACATCGGATGGAGAAAATATTTTTGACGCTATTGTATTGTGAATAGTTGGAAGGTACGGAGAAGCAGAGGTGACCAGAAGCAGAAAGAGAACTTGTTCACGATTTTGGAAAATTATATATACATCATAACGGTGACGATTGTCAAAATATCTATAAATAGTATCGGCTAATCGGGAATCTGAAAGGAGGGGAGGAAGTTTGAGTGAACAGACTCGAAGTAATTACATCGAAATATAATTCTAATTGATGATACAGTCTTTCATACAACTATCGTTGAAGGGCCTTTTATGGCGGTTGGCAGAGATCTCGGAGGAAAAAGGGGTAAAGCCTGGCTGTATTCGTATACGTCAAGAGGTATTGCTACTAGTGCAGGAGAATAGGGGCAAAATACTCGCGGTCCCCCCTCCCCCCTCCAATAGCTGGGGGGAAGGGACACTATGTAAAGAGGAAAATCTGCCTGGCACAAACGCCGGTACTCGCGGCTAATTGGGACACAATTCCACCTTTTACTTATCGTGGGATGACTTCATGGGCCTGTACTTCAGCTCCTGATTCCTGGGATCACTCTCTACGGATCCTCGGGTTATCCTGATGCTTCTTCTCTCCAATCAACTAATATGACACCATGATCGCTAACCATTATTACGACTAACCGGTCGGGGCACTGCTCCTTACTCAAGTGCGTCTTCCTTCCTACTTCACTCTTTGATAAGGCTCTCTTCGAGAATCCTTAGTATTCCTCGTGAGGAAAGGGGTACGCTTGGGGTCGCCTAGGCTTCAGTTGACCAAATCATCGGGTCTATCGTGTGCAGAATAGCCCCTTCCATTGGTTTCTGTGTTCTTGTATTCGGAAGTTCTTGGCGGTTCCGTGGAGGGCGGGGTTCTTGTTGGTGGCTCCAAGGGGCGATATGGAAACAGGGGGCATGAGGGGAATATGTATGCGATACTTGGGAGGCCAGCGGTGGCAGTTCGATATTTAGCCTATATTATTGAGGTGCCGATTTTAGGGGGACCTTGACAATATAGATATATAAACTTCGAAAAAATAGAAAAATTATGAATTGCAATTAATTTCTCAGTTCTGATAATAACGAACAGTTCATGAATATAGATATGTAGAACATGAGGTTTTCCATAATTTTCTCCCTCTTACAGCCTTTCAAAAGAGCTGACCAGCTAATTGCTGTATAAAAAACCTGAAGAACTGGTTTCCGAGTTTTAATGGGTATATATGAGCTCTCTTCACAAAACTTCTACCGATGATATGTAAACTACACTCGAACTACCATTTTTATATTTGTTTAGCGCAATTCCGCATTCGAAAAATTAAAGAAAAAACTTAGAAAGCTTCCTCTGACTGTGCTTTCATTTCTGCGTCGAGTGCAAATATATTTGAAATGCAGTTTCAGTATAACGATGGAAAGGCATAACTCGTTCATGTTAAACGGTGAAGGTTTCACCGTTTTTCGGAATAGCCATCAGCTGAAATACTAGGCAAAACGTTCGCCCTCCTTTCTGTAGGGTCAGCGAGAAGCCGACATTGGAAATTAAAGAATCGGTCTTTCGCCATGAAGGAAAGCAGCATATTTATAATATAGCTTAGCATGAGATGTTGATATTCGGGTATATCTGGTGAAATTACAGCTGGTGTATATGGTAGTGGGAAAAGTACTTCTAAATTTGTTTCAGATTTTTCGGGGCGTGCATTAATGCTGGAGGACACCCTCATTTTTTCTAGTTTCTTTGCCTTCTTGAAAGGAAAAGTTGTTATGTCCACCTCTGAAAGGAAAATATTTTTTACGCTACATATGTTTATTTGAGAGTGACTATGATTTTCCTAGACAATTTTTGAAAATGTGTTCGTGCATGTATGTGCTTCCACGTGTGTAGTTGCGCGGCATATATTACTCAATTTTCGATTCATAATTCACAATGTATAATATATGGTTTAATATGTATCAAATTTCGATCCAAATGCAGTCGGTTTTCAAAAATTCCGATCTATCTGAAAGAGTAGCTTCGTATTTTTCCCAATAGGGATGTACGGTAAAAGGCATTATGAATTCAATTCGGAAGTATGCTACCCACCGTAATTGGTGCAAATGAAAATAGCATAGGTAAGCTACAAAAAACCATCGAGTGGCCTCTTTGTTTTTCCACATGGTGCAAATGCCGTTCTTCCCAAATGTGCCTGGGTAACTGGACCCATGCACACACCTTCATTATGGCTTACCGAAAAACGGGCGAAACCAATCTGTAACCCCTCCACAGCACATTTGCCGTAATGGTCGTTACCAAACATGCTAACATGGTGCTGCACGCCGATGAGACCCCGTCTACTGCAGGCATCTCGGTGTGTATGACATTAAAATTCCATCTACTCGCGCTCCACATATATTCAAACTATCTCTCTCTCTCTCTCTCTCACTCCCACTTACTACAGATATATTTTTCACCCTGGAAAACTTCTCCTCTCATGTAGTCCACAACCCACAAACGTCTATAAAAGCAAACGTGACGCTCCGTACCTGCCGTCTTTCAAAACTCAACGTCCAAGTCGCTCCAGTTATTCCTCGTATTTTTCACAATGGGCTCAACTTACTTCTCTCAGTCGTTGAAAAAGAAATAATGGGATAGACTGTTAAATTTTTCGTAAATCTGAAGAATGGAGAGTTCTATGGCGCTACGGCACATTACTTTCATACTTTAAAGGGAATAGATTCAGACGATGGTCTCATATTTAAGAGAAACTAGAGCTCATAGAACTTACATGAGAAAGTTTAATCGCCAATATCTCAAGGACTAATGAAGAAAATAGAAAGGATGTGCTCTTAGGAAAGCAATTTCATAGGTGCGATTAGTTGTAAAGATATCGAGCATTCGAGTTACTCCGGAATGCCCCACTTTGCTCCATTTTACAGTGAAAATTGAGAAGAGGCCAAAAGTTGGGGCGGTTGAATCGATTGTTGAATGGTGGTGAACACATTGAATTTGAATAACCCGTTTCTAAAGTATTGGCATTATAATTTTCACACGGGAGGTAAATTTAGAAAGACCGGATTTGGGTGTGACCTTCGACAATCCGAACTAATAATTTATCGATGTGTGTACGTGTCTATTTGAGTTCTGTATGGTATGTTATCGAGAGCATCAGTTGGGAACTTGGATAAAGAGTGAATCTCGTGAGTGTACGATTCGCGTTTTCAGGGAAAGCAAATCATGAAACTTTCTCGAAAAACTCCGTTCCTGACCAGCAAAAATTGTAATGTTTCTCTAAATCGCTTTGAAAAATTGGCCTCAACATCTTCAACAGCTTGGCTCATTGTCATCAGACCTGTCCAACAAGAGACGCGGCGGGGGGGGGGGGGGTTGCATCATAGGCATCCGTAATGGTATCACGAAGATTTTGTATTTATTTCACTAAGTGATTAGAAAATATAACTTGAATGGCGCACGCCGATTGCAGTTGCCTTCAGTCGGTCCTCGCACTATTTCTCACCAAGCAAGGTCAATGGAAATACTAAAGGAGTAAGAATAAAGGCACACCCACACATACACTCAAAAGCACAGAGAAATAAAAAAACTGAGTAGGACGCCAAACGTCAGGGTAAATGATAAATGGAATAGGGGAGCATTACCGAACGGATCCAGCTATTAACTTCGATATCGCCTGAATGCTATATTCTGAAACCGATATACGTTCTAATCTTCTATCCTGAGAACCCTTAGAGATGGAAGCAAAATTACGTACTATAAAGTGTGTGCTTTTATGAGACGAATGAGCTTGGTTCTTTTCCTATCACCCTCCATTCTCAAGATAGTCTAATAAAAGAGTGAAATTGTTCATAACAATTTCACGCATTGTTCTCTCGAGTCACGTCCTTGCTGATCCGATCAATCCATGAGCCACAAAAAAAATCGCTCCAGTAGTTTTGCAAGCAAAAGTTGGGTTAAAAGTTATTCACACGCTCATCATCAACCGTGCGTTCTCTAGGCACCCCTGATCGTTTTTCTACGTGGTAACAAACGTAAAAACCTTTCCATGTTTCCATGCTGTCCTATGGAAATACTAATACCTTTTAACTGGGTTTATTAATTCCACCCTATTGTGCATAATTTACATACTAAGTGAAATGCAGGAAAAAAGGAAGCAAACCCCTCTATTAAAATGAAAACATGAATGAAAACATGGCTGATAACTGTATTGTCACAGCCTCATAAATTGCCGACCCATTCATCACTCGCGACATGCATCAAACTATAAACAAACACCCCACTGTAGCGCTTACATTTTGCATTTCCATTTAAAACTCACGGTTATTAAACTCAGCAATATATCTCCACAAAAAAAATGAATGAAAAAAAAAAACGGATTGGCTAGCATTACGTGCTAATTATTCGTTGGAGATAATGTCGTCGTTTCCATGTGTCCTGGCAGATCGCCCGTCCACTAGAGACTCATCCCCCAATTAACATAGAAAATGGAATTGCTCAGCAGAGACACGATAAATTGGTAGAATAAAATGGAAGTTTAGCACATAATTATCGGTTGCATTTTCCCCAGAACCATTCGATTTTACCCCTGATGATGCGGTGGGGAGGGAGGGTGGGAAAGAGAAACAGAGAAAATGAAGGAAATATATAAGAGTCGATGGTGATACAGGAATAACACGAGAGGTGTAACGACAAATTGGTTCGCAAAGTGGAATGTGAAAAACGTGATCTCGTTGGAGTATCGTTGAGGGGTTTTCCTCCCTTATGATGGCAGTACTACCACTTTCGGGGTACTACACGTGAAAATTCAATTTCCAGTAACCGCGGGATAACAAAAAAAAAAAATTGACGATACCGCTGACTCCATCAGGGTAGAATGATTTATACATGTCATGTGGAATTTTTTGTCTGGATGTGATTTGTAGTTCTATATTGATATAGCACGTGGCGATGGCGTCGGATTTAATGATTGGAGGGTGGATGAGGCTAACGTTGTAGTCACACTTAGAGAGAGGTTGTGCCCGCGGTTGATCAATGAGGAATGAGCGTGACGCCTAAAATGAGTTGCGGGTATTTACTATTTCATGCAAGATCGAATCAGAAACATTTAAATGATCGGTTATTCGTCTGTTTGATTTTATTGAAGGATACGTAGCGCTAGAGAAATTGTTGAGACAGTTATTGTGGTGGAATGAAAATTATCGTTGATGAGGAGTATAACCCTCATGCGCTTGGAAGTGAAATAAACGAGATGTGCGTGTGGCCCTCCGCGAGCCACATCATTAACTTCCCGATCGGTATATTGTTTTTTAGCATTCCTTTAGGGGGCGTACCGGACACCCATCCATGCAGCTGGGGCCGACTTTCGCCATTTTAGGCCATCCTATTTCTAAACACAGGGTAAACCTCCAGAAGCCCCTGTGCTACGACGGCAGGGGCCTATGATGGAACCCACCCCCCCCCCCCCTAGCCCCCTACGACGGGTTGGGTTCCTGCCCGGTCTCATTTTGTGGGTGACGCCGATAGCACACGCGGAACGTTCCTGCTTCGATCGGAATCTATGAGCAAATATTTTTAAAAAACATTCTCCGACGGTCGGGCGCGAACCTAGGGCCTTTGAAGTAGTAGGCAGATACTCCACCCACTACGAAGTGTATGTGTGTGTACGTATCTGCTTGTGTATGTGTATGCTAACGTACGTCTGTGCTTGTGTATGCTAACTTATAAGTTATGAAAAAAATTATGAAATATTATATGTGTATGTTTGAAGTTTCTATATTATTCAGGACTTTTAAAATCTATTGCAGCTCCTGAAAAAATATCGAAAAAGAGAAAATGAGTCATTGGTGCAAAAGGATATGTGAGAGTTTGTTCTGTAATCGAAAACTGATTTACCAAACGAATGAACCTTAATTTACATCGAGAACACAGTAGTGAATAGACTACAATGTGAGCTTTATAACACATAGAAACTGCAGAAGCATTTTTCTATCATGGATTTCTTACAGAGGACCGCGAGATAGTGGGTCACACGACACCAATCTTCCATTTGTTTTTGGCATGTGGATAAACCCAAGGAACACTGACAAATAGGTAACCAACACATGTATTGCTAGCGTTGGGGAGAATGCATTTTCACTGATCCTATCAAAAAATTGCTTTCGCCACCGGCATCCAAGAGACTCCAACATGTCTTTCTGATATACTTCCCATAGCTCAGACCTGTACATTCCAATTTCCGACGGCCCTTTATTTTTTTGTTTTGCCAATTGGAAGTTACAGCCACGGCGAAACCTGAGAATATGGTTTTGTATTGAGTCCAAGGTAGATGTGGAGTTTGTTGATGTCGATGTTAGGCGGACGCGTTGTTATGTTATGCTTCTATATTGATTTCAAGGCGAATAACCTCGCAAATAACCCTACACTCACCTCGTGAAAATTTTGCAGCTTCCTCGCAGTATGTTGTTGATTCACAGATTTTTCAATGGACACAATTAACCGTTCCCAGAATTTCGGACATATATTTCCAGGATTTTGAAACAACGTCTAGTTGAGATCAATATAAAAAACGAAAGAAAAATGGGAAAAAATGTAATGAATTGAATGGCATTCGTTTTCCAGTAAACATCAACTCGCGTTCGATAAAACTTTTGAAGCTTGTCTTTCAGATAAGAATAGTTCTTCCACAGTTGGTGAAGAAAAACAGTTCGATCTCTTTTGTGACAACAGGACGGATAATGCTGAGATAGGAATGAGCTTGAACCGCTAAAGACACAGAGAATAGGATGAGATAGAGTGGAAGAAGTTGTAACTCTGGTATAAAAAAACTTCATGATATTTTTGTCCATCCGTAGTTAAAACTTCTTAAACTGAGTAGCACGTGAGATTGTCACTGTGGCCCCAGAACTCATAATTAACTGTCACGGAAGGAAGGTGCTGCATTTGATTTGTGATTAAGAGAATTATATTCTTGAAGTTGTGAATTCATCTGGAGCTCCTATTCTTCCAGCAATCATTAATTCTGCGCATGTTCTGTCACAAACGAAATCTTTAGTTTTCAAAAGTATTCATCTCTGCGGAGAGAAACATTTGGAAATGCAGAAAAAACCTGCTCATTTCTCGCCTTGTACAGTGCACTACTCACAACTCTCCAGTTTGCGAGCTGAGATTTCTGCGTAAGGAGAAGTACATATTACCACTTCCCCACTCGCATGTTCACACGATGAGAGAGAGATTATGAAGATTCGAGTGATAAACATCTATGTTGTTTGAGCCCTTATCTCGCCAAAATGTCAACGAAATTCCGAAGAAAATTACGATTTCGAAAATTGGTCGTATAAAGAACCATCTTCCTCGAATCTTCGACCGAATACAACATCTGAATAATGCAAACGAAAGCATTGTCGACGACACTTGCATTGATAGGTGTCCAGTAGTCCCTTATGAAGTAATGCTCAATACAGTAGACTCCCTCTAGTTCTCCACTTTCGGGGCTCTGATTTCCCCGCCGGGAGAGCTACCGGCTGCCACCTCTGGGCGCGCAAGGGGCGTATCTTACGACAGAGACGGCTTGATTATGCAAGCGAGAACGCTATATGTATATATTGAGCGCGTTGGCGATGCCACGTGAACGATCATAACCATTCTGGTAGCTTCTAATCGAGTTGACCGAATTTTTAACCCACCCTTTGAGAGTTTTCGGGTGAAGACCCAGAGGGTTAGCAATAACTTCAACCGGGTACCCATCGTCTAATTCTTTCAAAGCTTTCAATTTTATGTGTAATTCGAATTCAGTAGTTTTGCGTTTTTGTTTTACGACGCTCATTGTGATGTTGTGGCCTTACGCGTTCGTAAACAAAACACTGGGTGGTCTAATGCCGCTTCTACTCTAGAGCGCCCGTCCATGTCTGCTGCCCCGTGCGTAGTGGGGGAAAATTCCCCTCGCTCGGGAGTGTGCAGAAGACTAGAGAGAGTCTACTGTACTTGAAAGACTAGTTGCGTAGCGCAACGGGGATTTCTCTTTGCGGAGGCATTACATAACATTCAAGAAAAATGGAAAAGTTGATTAATGCCTTCCAGAACTGGAACGAGAGATTGTTATTTTATAACACGATATACACATAATTGTCAACAGACTCTTCTTGTATTTTCATAGCCATCAACTGTGGCTCCACATATACACCATCTTCATTACTTGCAACATCTACTTCACGGAGTTTATTCCACAATTCCACCTCCATATCCACAATGCCATCCCTTCCGGATATCCTTATCACAGGTACGCAAAGTTATCGAGAGTCGTGACTATGTCTACGACGTCGTTTCAGTCCCGTAACTCTTCCGGACGTTTTACCTCCCATTTCCCACGGTAAGCTATCTCTCCGATTTGTCTCAAGTATAAAAGGGTAAAAATACGAGATGAGGAATCTAGGGTGAAGTAATGACGTAAGGCTAATTGGTTAACGTGATTCCAATTTACGTGTATGACCAAAAGTGAAAAATAGTAAGCGCGAAACTCCATTTAACGTGGACGGAAAATCCCAGCTAACCTTTAAAATGCTTTTAGGGTCTTTAAATAATTATCAAAGCTCACTCCACTGCACGGTTTCATAAATATCTCTGATAATGCGTGATGGACAAATTCAGCATGATTTTCTAGTAATGAAAGTTGGCGGATTCGGCGAAAGGATCAAATCCATGGATACATCAAATATTCTTGATTTGCATAAAATAACCCGTAATTCCGTGAATGACTGCCTATGCTTGTCTGAATATTTTAGGGATAATTACCAAGTAGATCTCGGTCATCCGATTTTTTTTATAATGACGCATAAACCGCTGGATTAAGTGACAAAAAACAACTCTGTCAAATTTCAAGGGCTGAGTGTATGCGCGACGGATGCGTCAATTTCTGAAATGAATGTAATTCAGAAAAAAAAATTACCCAAAATCATATCTAACTGTACGTTTTTGTCTAAAAAAGCCAAATTTTTTTAATTCGTGTATCGTGAAGAGCATAATAAAACATAATGCTATTCCAAAGTTCGCACTTTAGTGTAAAATGTCCATGGAAAAGATTATACATTTTATATCACTCAATGTACCACGGAGTTTGATACAGAAATTCCCCCCAGAATCACCTTTTCACTTCATTCTAATTTTTCAAACAATGTTATAGCTGTTTTCTCGAGAGTCATGAATTTACGAGTGTCGTACGTCGCGACTAATCCAGCCGCGACTCGGTAGTCTCGGGACCCGTATAAATCATGTTCCACCCGGCACCGAAAGAATAATTCAGGTCGAATTGTAATCACAAGAGTAATGGAAACTTGGGGAATAAAATTTGACGAAATGAATTATGAATGCGTGTAAACCTCAACGTACAGAGAAGGTGCAATTGGCGATTACCCAAAAAAAAAATGAGTCGATGAATTAAGGACGGAGGGGGCGTGTTAAGGGCCCATAGTGTGAATTTTTTTTCCAACGCATCATATTTGTTCCACTTTTCTATTTGATTGAAGTGTGTAAGTAATATCACTTACAACATATTTTTTGTTGGTGTGAGTTGACATGAATGATGGAAAATATGTAGAACTTCGCCGGTGCATTGAAAATAAAATTCGAACGACAAGTTACATTGAACATACGTAATCTCTCCGGAATGAGAGTGTTATCAAATTATCCAGAATACAATACGTGACGTCACGCGTGTAATGGCCGTGGGGGGGGGGGGGGGGAGGGGGGATAAAAAAATACTGGGTTCTTTCGGGGTTTTTGTTTCCATTCCGACGTTTTTTTTAAAACCCTCTTTTCACTCTTCTCGTCCACTTTGAACCACAAATGGAAGGCTCTTCGGTAGTACTTGAGAGTAATTGACTCATGCCTTGGGCAACGATGGGAAATCTCAAAGGAAATAAAGTGCGATAGGCAGATTTCACGTCGTGAAAAAAGGATTTCTTTAAACTACTTATTCCTCATTAAAAGCAACGGGTAGGATAAGAAAATATTGGACATTATGGAGGTATTGGTGCGCAAAGTGCAATTCGATAAGACATTGTACTGCACTGATTAGCGAATCCAATACATATAATCGATGCATTTATATTAATGAATCCTTACATTTAACCTACAAATTTCTATGGTAAATTTCTGCCATTATTATTGAATTTGTAAAATCCTCTCAATATACAGTCGACTCTCCCAGTAGTGCACTGCGCGGGGCCGGACGCTCCACCGCCCTGTCCCACAAGTGACCCTCCCCTACTTCTCCCACTCCCGGATGCTCAGTAAGCGCAGTGAGGTAGCATTCAAAGTCACGTGGGACCCTTTGCACAGTAGTGGCGAGGCGGCGCTTGAGGAGATGGTGAGTGGTGGGATCATCTATAGGGATCCATCAACTTGTGGGACATGCACTCGTGGGGGAGTTGACTGTGAAGAGAATCCGAAGCTTCCACCAGCATCTATCATTCACATCTTTTTCTCACTTCGTAATCATTAAAAATAGAACGCAGGATCCGTAATTCAGCGGTATCACTTCCACCCACCGAAAATACTACTACGCTAAGAAAACCGCCGAAGTTCATTGCTCCTCCCATTTTCATAATAATCCGTTTTTATACAATTACCGCACATTGAATAAATGTTATATCCAACATTATCTCTGCATCTAAATATTGAACTTCATTTTTTAAATTAATTTCCGCATAATTGCCCGGCGATATGATTTGAAACATGAATCTTCCCAGAAATCAACTTTCAGGAGTTTCATCCCCCAAATCGTGCATGGCTCTCAATGTAGATAAGGAAGCTTTCCCCCAAAACTCATCAAAAGCGTTTAAAAGGGTTCCGAGTTTACGGAGCTTGATGAGGGATTAATATGTACTCGAATTTTCCCCGACTACTTAGATTGGCGAATCAAGGAGATGAAAGAGAGGGATTACATTGCGGAAAGTGCATTATCGAATTTACTGGCTCTTGGCAAATTCAGGGCGATAACAAAACAGACGAATATTGAATTATTCATGTTTTCCCCCAAGTATGGCCATTTCATTACTCCCAATTCATCAACTTGTAATGGGACTTCTTCAACATCTAATTCGTGTTTTCTCTGCTATATAAACAGCTTATGGGGTGTAGCTTCCCTCCCATTTGAATGAAGGGGCTTGCGTAGTTAAAATGACTATTAAACAGTTTTACTCACACATAACCCTAGATGAAGAACAGTTTCAAACCGTCAAATTTAATCTGCCCGTGGAAATTCTGTACTTGATGTACATTGATGATGTCGAAATTAAACATAAATCAACGCTTGAGGCGTTGTCCCGTTTTAGAGTATTAACGGAAGTCTATTGTTGCATGAGCTATGTACTCAAATAACAGAGTTAAGTGCCTTACCAGGTGTGTGTGCATAGGTGCGAAGACACGGTGTAGATGAAATTCCTCTATGTGTACCTTGAGCGCTGGCAACGCTCAGTATGATGTTATTAGCAGCGCAAAAATTAAGTAACCTTTGAATTGAAAAGTTGCATGCGTGTATCCAATCTGCAACAGCCATTCCCCTAAATACTGTAGTATAGCCTATGGACAAATGCCTTTTTTCCCGAACGGGAGGCAAACTATCCAGTCGAGTCTCCCACTAGTGCACTGCGCGGGACCGGACGCTCCACCGCCCTGTCCCACAAGTAACTCTCCCCTACTTCTCGGACTCCTGGATGCTAGTAAGCGCAGTGAGGTAGCTCTCAAGGTCACGCGGGACTATTTGCACAGTGGTGGGGAGGCGGCGCTTGAGGAGATGGGCCCTCTAGTTATAACAGTGCCCGGTGAAGAAGCCATCATATGACGTGTGTGAACGCCGGCCGGCTCGGGTCAATTTTTGTGATAAAAAATTAGTGATAAAAATCAAAGAACAAATAGAAAGTGAAAATAAAATGGAAGAATTGTTCAAGAAATGTGTCTATAGACAATCCGTATTTTGACAATTTGATATGGCAATCAATGCTTAATAATAAATAACAGAGAGGTTATACCAAATAGCGATTCGGTAACTATTACCAAACCCTGGAGTTGGCTCGACCTTAACCTCTCAATTGAGCCATTCGGTAACTATCACCGGGCCATTCAATTGTTCTTATTTAACCGCGCTATGAGGTAACAGTTACCGAGCCTGTGTAGTATTAACCAAATCGTTCTCTCAGTGCACTTGGGTTCCTGGTTCAAATCCCCCATAGGGCGAGAATTTTTTCGGAATGTCTGATGAGCGGGAGGTTGCTCATAGTGTAGCCGCCTTTACCGACACAGGTTTTTTGTGGTTTTCTGTGTCTTATCATGCGAATGCGGTGCAGCGTATGGCCCACAAGCCCACATATCCATAATGGATCGAAGGCGTTAAAGATTAAAAAAAAAAATTGACTTATCTCAAGCATGGATTGGTAAACTATTAACAAATCACTTTGTCATTCGTTAACTATTAACGGCGGGCCCAGTTGGATAGAGCCTTCAACTGCGCCAGCCGTTTATATTTAACGGACCTCGTTAATAACAACTAAGTCCTTCCATCAGTGGATAAATCGAACGCATACCGCAAATATATTCTAGATATGGTATCCATGTAAATTACATATATTTCACATTTATGCAAATGGAATGAGCAACTATGGGCGCATGACTTTTACTATGTATTCGCATTATAGCGTAATTATACGTTTTTACATATTGATGTACACTGATAGACGGATTTAGGTGTCATTACGATGCTGATGATAAATTTTTATGGCTCTGACTGCTAACGTTTTGCAGCCGTTGTCCCTTTGGAGGAACATTTCGGTAGTGCACATTCTCGTTGATCTGTCATTAATGAGCGTCGTCGGCTATTAACGTATGACGCGATGAAATACGGCGAAATGAATATTCCGTTGATAACTGGCGAAGTGATTAGTTAATAGTTAACGACTGCATACTTGAGATAAATCAGTTCATTAACTGTTAACGAATGGGCATTTGCAGGAATTGAACCCCTCCAATTGGCCCAACGAACTCGTGCAAATAACTGCGTTTATAAAATCGGAAAAAAACGATACTTTGTGTATATATGTCATATGTATGATGTATACATCGACGAAAGGAGAAAATAAGCTATAGATATTTGAAATATATTTACCATAGATCGTCACATCTGCTTTTTCTCATGTGGGTTACAATCACCCTATTAACACCACAAGTTTGAACAACAAGCCTAGAGTTTTCCCTTGAAATGGGCTCACTTAGATTCAATTTACCGCGAAAGTTTTCTGGTGAAAATTAACTTGACCGAGTGAACTCACGACCCCATTAGTGAGACAATGATTTCCATGCGCTGCACTGAAAGAACAGTGGAAATTCAATTTTCCCTTATCTTACCAGATTATTTGTTGCATTTTGTCGATGAAGTGATTGAATTTACAAACACAACTGAAAATGTCAATAATTTAAAAGTTATAGTGTTCTTGGAGTGTTATTTACGGAAACGATTTCATTTCAAAAAAAATTTTGTGCAGGGATGCCCTAAAAAAGTGAGAAAAAATTTTTAATAAATTAGGACACTGTCGTAAGAGATTGACTATGAGTTTGTATACGAAAAAAGTGGTAGAACGAACTTACCAAGTTAGAAAAAATTATAAACGGAAGGTGATCAAAGCAGAACTATTAAATTCTTTAGGCAATTTTTTTTCAACCTCGGGAAGGCTCTCACATTTATGATAAATAATTACGCTCATTGTTGTGCATAAATGGAAGCGATCATTTGTTTAATGATGCCTAATTCACCGTAAGTCCTTGCTGTCGGTTGAATTTTTATTGAAGTCCCATCAAACGCACCCAATCGGGCACTGATGTTGCCCAGATAGGTTATGCCCTGCTGACCTCAATTAATTGCTGCACTTTCCAATTTCACTTTTAAATGAAATGGGCCTCATTGTGCATTGATAAGTTCTAGGTGGGGATATACATATGTCGAGCTTAAAATCATATGTCGTGAGAGAAGCAGTGCAGACATCCAAGACACTCCAAAAATTCATGTATATAATTATTGAATTTTACAAGCTTCAGTGGAATTTATGATTATTGTATTTTGATTGTTCTTGAGAAAACGTTTTCTAATTGCAGGATTAGAGGATTTAGTCGGTACCTGCGTAAGTAAGGTCATGCTTATGACCTCTGCAATATGCTGCAGATGGTCACCGGATGTGTTCAGTGACGTTTTTTTTTTGTCAATTGCAGTACCTCCCACCTCTAGAAATATTTTCTACCTCATTCAGGTAAAATGTCTCTGTCAGGTAGGATAGAAAATCAGCTAGTTAGTTGCCTATAAGCATTCTTACTGTACCCGTCGTGTGACCTTACGTTACTTTGATTTTTCACCAAATAGATTTTCACTTTAGTTCTGTTCAAATCATTGGTTTCTTTTCTTACTTCTAAGTAGAAAGACAAAATCCAACAATAATGCACAGTCATTCCCGCAATCTTTAGTCGAAAATTGAATAAACGTGTTATTTAACAATAACCCTTCAGAGTATTATTACGGGACCATCAAAGCGCATTCGTTCCATGATTTTTTTTCATAAGTTTCCTCGTTTACCGCTCGAATTCATTGGAAGATGATGAATGTTGAATTCCAGGGTGTCTTTGAAATATCCTAGGTTCTCTGTATTTCCTCGCCCTTCCTATAAACTGTTTCGCGGTTTGAAAACCAAATGTAAATTTATGCTGTTACCCGAAACATTCTCGCATTTATGTATAACAATATGTGTGCATCAAGTATCACGTTACATGCAAATACTGTTTACTTGATGCTATATAGTTGTGTTTAAAACGCAGGTCTGTTCAGGGGAGCCACAGTACTGTGGTGAAACGAAATTTTATCTACCAATGGTAGCTGCATTACGGCCATATAATACTGAAAATTGACTCGTACTGTTCGATTCCAATGAAATCCCACCGTTGGGAATGTTCGGTAATCTTCTATTGCTATTTGGTGTGGCAACGCACCGGTATTCTACATACGGCGGTGATAACAAAATCTTTTAATGGACTACTGAAAAGCGTAGATACCGGCCAATGGAGATGATAGAGACCGGCAGGCTCACCAATAAATGGTGATCAAGTTGAAATAACAATAGATACCATCTGTTCAAGAGCAATATGTTAATGATCAAGAGATTTCTCAGAGGCTCAACCACTTGTCATTCTTTATTTATAAAGAGCAAATTTGTGAAAAAACTTCGATGGATACCCACTGATAAGGTTGTTGTGGCCAGTCAAGTAGCCAATGATTTACTCCAAACCCCGGTACATTTTGCACGAAAATATATTTTGAGAAAAATGGTCACCAACACGAGATAAAAAATACCAGATAAGCGTAACAAGCGATGGAAGATGAGGACCGCTATCGCCATATATGGAAAATTAGGCGTGGAATTTTTTCGTTGTCGATTTTCCGCGAAATATCCTAAGTTATGCCCTGTAATCTTTCTCCCAACATATAATTTTGGAGGCTTTACAAATGGTACGACTAAGTGTACGCAAATAGTGACAGTACTAGATCAGGCCAAAACGTCACCTAAAATCTCACGTGCGGAAGACCATTTTAAGCGAGCATTTCATGAGACACAGGGTTAAAGCATTAATCTTGAAGCATAAAAACATAAACCATGGTTGCAGCGAAACATTATGGTAAAAAAAAATTGCCAACGTATTGTTGAGATGCTGGTAGTATTTGTACGAATTTCCAACATATTATGTTATCGGAAATATTATGTTATACGGCGGGGGGGGGGGGGGGGGGGGGGGAGGGGGGTCGATACCATAGATGGAACTGGTACGTGAGGAATACCACTGGTACGTGAGGAATACCATTGATCATCTGATGACATATCTATGTTTGTGGACGCATATTCATGTACCTTGGCGAGAATTGGATAGTGAAGAACATCGCCCCGGCATTTTCATTATTTTAATCAATTTCAAATGTTTATAATGCCTCATATCTAGAGCGGTTGTGACAGAAAAATGTAGGCCCATGCAAGGACTATGGAAAATATGACCATGCGTGCAGGCAGCACTCTAACCACGTAGGAAAGACCTATACATATCGTAATACTTTCGTCTCCCTAGAAAAGCGAAACTGCATGAACTGGGAATCTCCAAGGAACTAGAAGAGTGCTCCGTGCGCAGACGAAGTGTGGAAAATAGAAACGTTTATGCGGCTTCAAAACATCGGAAAACATAATGCCTAGGAGCGACGTAGAATTCATACGAAGTATTAGGTTGCATTTCGTATGACGAAGAAAATAATATTGAATAATATTGTTTTAATATTGCGCTCGTTTTTGAACTGTCTGCAGTTGTAAATTCCAGAAATCTAACCTGCTCATAACGATATTTGCAATATTTACTACATCTAGATTTAATCCTTATGCAGCTAGTTATAATAAAAAGGGGGAATAGTACTTGTTGAGGTGTGAGGATGTTGGATGAGCGGAGACGAAATGATCACTCACGGATTCTAACACTTCAACACAATGTTTATTTGAATAACAATTTGGTTTGGGGTTATACGAAAACTGAATGCTGTTGTGCGTTTTGAGAATATCTCCAACAAGATGCTTTTCGTATGTGATGCGGTTGGACGCTTTTAGGGAACTAATTTGAGAAAATGGAAATTTGAGGGAAGTTGGGAAATTTCAAAAGAAGGGGAGCGTTGAAGGAAGTGTGTACTTGTTTTAATGTTGCAGAAAGATTGGTTAGTAAGATTTGAGATGGATGGGTCAATTTCGTGATTGGAGAAGTGGAATGAAGGTGTAGACATATGGGAAGTAGGTGGAGTAAGGTGTCATCAGTGTTGGACCTTTACCCAGCTTGCAGGGGGTCAAATTATTATGAAGAATGGATAATACAATGGATAATTCAAGGTATATACGAATAAAGGAGTTTACTTAAATTGAAACGAAGTTATAGAGTCTAGTAGGATTTTGTGAGAAACATTATCAATGAACTTTACGATGTCTAGACGTCTGAAAAATCTATTTAGAATTTGAGAATACAACAGAAGGAAAAGTACGTAGGTCTAGACAATAGAATTAACTAATGACTTAGGGAAAATCGAGATTAAATGAAATCATCTTTGCATCTTCCATACGCAACAAATATGTTTCTCATGACAGGGATGAAAACTGTTGCTCACCTAAAAATATACATTTTACATTATATATTTTATTTTAATAAGTCGCACAATTAAGGAGTCACCGCAGATAGAGTCGGTGCATGCTAGGATGCTTGACTCTGCTGCGCGCGCACTTCGATGGATCACTAACAGGTACTTGAGGTTTTGGGAAATCTTGAAAGTAAAAGTATGACCAATGGTAAAGTGTTCGGCATGGGGCACCGACGTATGCGTTCCCCCAGTTTTTATCGTATAGTGTAATAGAAGTACTACAATATACGTGATAAACGTGTTGGCGCTAAGGAGGATGCCATGCAACGTAGAACCCAAATTTGCTACGATTACAAGATAGTTGGACAAAGTGGTAGTGGCTATACATAGATTGGTCTATGAAGATTAAGGTTTCATGACCACTGTAGTGGCCAGATTTCAATTAATTATCGAATTACTTTGCAAGTACCCAATCAATTATATCGGGAAGTGCACTAATGTTGCAATTATTTAGACGAAATATGAATGATTTTCAAAATTTCGAACGGTTTTAATTCAATTTCATAAGATTTGTATGATTTTGAATGTTCTTGAAAAACAAAAATCGATACACGTGTTAATGTGAAAATCCAACAAAGTTTGAATATAGACGGGGTGTTGGTGTAATGGGTAGAGCTTCTGCCTATCACGTCAAAGCCCCTGTGTTCGGACCCGGCCTTCAGAGAACATTTTTCAAACAGATTTTCTTCTCGATTCCGATCCACAGCAAAAACATTCCAGAGTTTCCGGAGCTTTAGTAATAGGACCGATGAAATGGCGACAGTCGACACCAGCTGCATGAGAAACAAGATGAGGAGGAACAAGATCCTCAGTGCGCTCCGTTACTTCTAAAAGTTACTTATTTGAACGTAAAAATTCTTACCGTTGAAAGGAGACATGCGTCGTTGATGCTAATTTTTATTTGACAATCATGATATGATTGTTCATACAAACTGGTATTATCACAAGACAATGGAACGAAAGGTTCCCCAAAGGAAATAACGACGTCTCGAAAAGTACAAATCCACTCCATCCAAGTCTGACATTGATCAGTTATCGAACCCCCCTCAATGGAAAACGCGGTAACAACTATCCCACCAATTACTCCATGCTTCATTCGCAGCTTGAAATATACCTCTGGCTCCCAACAGCGTTATTACGTTCGGGTCACGGAACCAAATGGATCAATATGAGCACAAATGGAATTAGCAATAGTTGGCGCGCAAAATGTTACGCCCGATAAATAAGAATAAAAGGAACAACAGGTCATTCTCAACGCTTCGTCAGACATTGCTTGCTCCTCGTGCACATATCACTTGTATGGGCAGTAAACGAGAACACATTTACTTCGGCAGCCTGAATGACTATGAAGATAAAAGGTGAGATGGAAATAGAAAGTGGCGCAATTTATCACTTCAAGAGTCGATTGATCTCAAGTACATCTACAACGAAAATGATTCTATTATCTTCCGGCCGAGGAACTTATTGTTATGCCCCCTTTAACAAAATGTGTTTATTAACCGACGGCTATGGCCGAGTGGTTAGAGCGCTGGCCTTTGCCACACGAGGTCCACGGATCGAATCCCTGCTTGGGGACTCTCCGATTGGTAGAGTAGAATTGTTCAGCGTTCGAGTTGATAGGGATTCATAGTCGAACGGGACTTTCGTCACAGAAATGGCTGTACAAATTGAGGTTTTTCGTGGTTTTCCTTCAATTGTAGATTGACCCAAGCAATGTAAAGTCTGATAGGCATTGCATTTAGTGGGTCAAAGTCAGTGAATGCTGTACAGTTTGGGAAGAATTCGGTTTCCATCGGCATCGTGGGAGGGTCGCCACATATGCATAATCGCATCGAAGCGTAAATAAAAAAAAACTCGTGGTGTGTGCATGTGTGCGCCTTACTGCGGGCACAAACAAAATTTCCACCATACGGACGACCACACACACACATACAGACCTTTCTCTGAAATCACTTCAGGATAATGCAAAACGTCGAGAAACGTGAAAATTTCATCGATCTGGCACTTTTCACTTTCGGGGTCATTACAATAACTTCCCTAGAGCGGGAAGTTAACAATGTGTTATATGTATGTGTATCATATGCTAATACATAACGCGTCAAATGTTAGAAATCGCAAGTTGAATACATTTCATAGAAATCAATTTTTCATACAACGTATAATCCTTGAAGCATCATTCTTTCGTGTATTCAAACTGACAATGCCAAAATCATGAGTTACGGCAGGCACATGCTACAAACAGTGTTTAGAGCTTCACGTGCATCTTCACTATGCACTCCGACTGGTTTGGAAGTTTCTATCAACTGATATTGCCGCTCGTTCTATCGCAATAAAAGAACGGACACTTTTCCGACTTTTCAAAGTATTGCATACACCCGAAGAGATGTTCACACATACTGTCAGATATGAAAGTTGTTTTCAAATGGATTCTTTAGGGAAATGGTGCATCACAACTTGGTACATTGTGGACAGGGGTATTGTTAAATCGCGACAAATCGGAGTATCGCTTCACTGCGGGACTCATATTTTCCGTGAATCGATGGATGCTATGGAATTTCTCCTTCAATCAGTCCAATGATTTTCCATTTTTATGTTAATTGATCTGCTGATAGGGGTAATGCTTGTTCTGTAATCGAAAATTGAAACGATTTACGTACGGGTAAACGCGTACGTTCATGAATCGCACGAATAATACCCCGTATGTATTCGGTGGCCAAATGCTTCCGCTGTTTTGCCAAAAGATGGCCCCACCAGAAGGTTGTGGAGGATTCGTCAGAATCAATCGTTGGAGTTTGACTATGTGATGACAATATAACATCAGTCTTCGTGAGTCTGTATTGGCTTTACATATTTCTCTTCGCGTCTAAATGTCTAGCTTGGAGCTCACTAAGCGGCATTTCCGGGAACTTTTGAGGCGCGTGCACTGCGATTGGTTTCTTTCCGTCGTTCTCTCTTGTACTCCCCATGGTAGTCGTTCTTCAGCATTCGCCGAATTTTTTTATAGACTGCAATCCAATAGTATTTTATTCGGTGCAGTTTTGAGCGGCGATGATCGCATGATGAACCTTTACCTGTAAATGACAACCCCGGAAGTAGGCTAAGGTCTCTCATATTGTCCCCTTTCTTCATAAAAATCCATAACAACTCTCGTGCCTACACTTAACACAGCAGTCTTAGGTCACGGATTGTTCGTGATTGATTGGTATGAAATGCCATGCATCTAATTACTTGAAAAAATGAAAAACAGCAAATGACATGGGTCACAACGTGACGATAAAATTCCTAAAACAAAACTGTCATGGCAGCTGATAAATGTGTATCACTAGGTGACGTTGAGTTCACATCGTAGTTAATTCAACGCTATTCCGCCATCATAATCCATCAATCCGAAAATTAAGGAACACCGTTATTGCAATTAACCATCATTGATTAAAACCACTTTTAAAGAACCGGTGTAAAATCTAATAAAAAATTAATATTGAAAAATGAAAAAGCTCTGGCGAAGTCGAGACCATTTCGCCAACGGTTTTTAATTTCCAATTAAGTAAATGTTTCATGGGTGCAGTTTAAATAGTAAAAGAAAATGAAGTTTTTTCAATCAATTAATCAAAAATTGTCAATAAAATTTTTAACTGTTTTATCATGCTGGCGGAAAGTACATGCCAGGTTATTTCATTAAATTTTTACCTCTGTAGTCCGACTAGAGCATTAACTCAACCTTAAACGTGGATTTTAATTCTCCTCTCCCCACATTTATATTGTAAAATTCGTCGAGGTACGTCTACAACAACTTTTGAGGCAAAAATTCTAAAAATATTCGAAAGATACGTGCAGAAAGATACAGTGCGGCCCCCACCCCCGACCCTCTTACACGGACATGCACATCATGGAAAATCAAAATAGCAATTCTGTTCATGACGAAACAAATAGAGCCTTCCTGTCCGTGCACACGGCTCATCATTATAGCCACTCCCCGATAAACACAGTTGAAATATTAATCCGTTCCGTGCGCAAACACTTCCATCATTGAAATCACTGGAGAGCATCACTTTATGCTAGCACATTTCAGTTTTCAACTTCCCCCCCCCCCCCCCCCCCCTAGATCTCACTGTACTCCATTAAGCATCGATCCACATATGGAAGACGACCGACAGGTGCGTTGAATGACGTCACGTAAACCATACTCAGCAACCTCTCTATACCTGCTACCCCACTGCGATTATTGTGTGCATGCAGAATGCGCTGGATTTATTCCAGCGATTAGCAAGGAATGTCCAAGTAGGGCGATGGTCTATTCCATATGGATTACTCGTTCACCCACCTAGTGACCTAGCAAGTGGGCGTATCATGACTTCGAGTACGGTGCGATTTCGCACGCTGAATAGGCAGAGATTTTGATTTGTAGGAAAAAATGGACGTCCCGTATGAGACTAGATCGAATATTACAACGGAAAGTGAGGATCTTCAGGGTGGTATTCAGGTCTTCATGGGATTATGGGTGCCTTGGAAATCGTCATATTATGCGGCCAACCCTGCAAAGTACCAAATAATCAACTGTTCTTATGATTTTTTCATATTAACGTCGCCCTATTTATACTCTCTTCCTAAGTGCTAATCAGCGAAGGAGGTCTCCGATGTGTTTGTAAACAAAGCACTTATAAGTAAATTACATTGGTGCTCGTATCAATCAGCGTGGCTTGGATTTGAACTCAAGACCCCTCAGATACGAATCCGTCGCCTTAACCAACCGAGCCATCGTAGGCCTCAAAAGTTGTGTTCTCTGATCAAAAGTCTGCACCAAATGTGTGTAAGGGAAGTTCTCTATAATAAGTTCATACTCAAGGCACGTCAGTTAATAAATTGAAAATATTTAATGAATAATAATAGAAATGAACAAACTACATATTAGTGACATAGAAAGGGTAAGGCTCCGAGGAGATTCACACATTCTGAACTCCCGTAACCATCTCATCTCTCGACACTGATTTTCTGTGTGTCAAGCGTGTAATGAGTCATCGGTACGGGGACCCACCATCGCCCCATTTAAACTATACATATATGAATTTTATAAACAATCCCATGTGGAGAAGTTTGAAAAATAGAAGTCTTCTATATGAAATCCACTGTGTAAAAAATCAGGGTCACTGAGGTTGTATACCTACCCTATCGCTTTAAAAGGCACCCTGAGTAGTATTCCTGGTTAATAATAGGATTTTTTTCCACTCTCACGTGAGTCCTAGTCACGTCACATTCATTCACTACTGTTCGTGTGGTTTGCGTACCATTTCTACCTCCGGACTCTGCATAACTTTGGACATTCTGTCGTTAAATATATTCGTTCGCCATATTCACCCACTGAGTTTCTTGTTTTGGTGATTCGTTAGCGTTGTTCCGTTAATGTTCTTCTACTTCACGCTTATAATTTTCACGATATTACCCACTAAGGGAATGTCCAGTCAGAAAAAAAGTTGCTTTATTATAATTGACAAAATGGTAATTTTGTTCAAGTTTCCTCGGTTGAGTTAAATTACAAGTTGATAGTGAATACGCTTTTCTGACGAGATCCTGATGATAAATATTCATTGCCTCCCAAGGCGCTTGAATCCCAGGGGGTTCATTAACCCGATCTTATCCTGATCTACTGAAACATCTAACGTTTGGTGATCGATCGAATATTGAAAGGATATGATCCGGAAATATTGCTGAGAATAATTAGATCCCCCCTCATATGTCTGATAAAAATTTAGTTAGTAGAAGTTCACGGGTTTTTCTGAATACGTGTAATTGAGATATAAACTTGTTCTATATATTTTCTCAATTGCACTCAGGCATGACACGTCAAGATCAATCCAACCTTGGACCGCAATCAGACCTTTATAAGCGGAGGAGCGCACTTACGGCCAATGCATAACATATCATTGATTTACAAGCTGAAACAGCAAAGAAATAAATTTCAATTTTGCTATTATTACCATCAGCAATTATCTAATCAACCAATCTGATCATATTCGCCTGTATAAATACTGAATTGGTTCCACTTAATTTAAAATATGTACCCTAACTCTGACCGAAGCACACGACCCTAACATTGTAAACGCAATACCACCAGTCAAATCCGCGACTCTGCTAGTACCACAGCTAGGTATGGTCATATATAAACTGTATTGGGTGTTTTTTCAATAATTTATTTATTGATTTATTCCATATTGATGTTCGTTCTGAAATCTAAGTGAGGGGGTTAGTTAGTTGGGACTGAAAACAATTAACCCACTCACTAATTAGCATATGATTTATTTGGATTACTTGAGACGTGAGTTAATCTAGCCAACGCTAACGGACAAATGAGACAGAGAAGAGGGAGTCGTATTCGTACATCGGTTTTACCCAAGTAAAAGGAGAACTCCCGAACTAGACACAACCGGAATCTTCCGAATAAACGGAAACGTCCGACAATAGTCGAAGCCACTCGAACGGGAGATACCCTAGTAGAAATTGGACGAAATTCTGCGGCATTCAGCCGAAGTGGCTATACCTTTAACATTGAGTACCGCGGTGCAATACCGCGGCAAGGCCTATGCGGCATTCAATTTCTAGTAGGGTACCATAGCTCTGAATGTAGGACAACTAGGTCGCTACATAACGATCATTATAAATTAATTTCTGGATTTGGTGATGGAAAGTATCCTCCCACCTGACCAGGCATCTTTTGCCGTTGGAATAATTTGGGGTCCATAGGTGGGAGCCCTCCGCAGTAAGCCGCTGCTAGCCAAAAGATAGGTCAATTCACATTTGCTGATCTACCAAATGAGGATCAACCGAGAGTTAATTCCATACATAGACAGTTCCCTTAACTTACTGTTTAATGTTCACTCCCTCCCTTGGTTCTTGAAGTTATTGACAACGAATCAAATAGCAAGAAACCTGATAAAAAAGGAAGAAAGTCTCTGCAGATTGTATGCACGAGATTCGAAGATCCTGAGCCGCCATTAGCCCGAGTGCTATACCGGCCCGGCCATTGCACCGATACAACGTTGGACCAGGCATACCAGCCAAGATTCGGAAAGCCAACCATGAGCCAAGGCTGTTAATGCTTAACATCATTCGCCTTAGCGGTTCCATCACGGTTTCTCGTCTGATCTCCATTTACAAACGCATTAAATTTTATTGCTTTTCAATTTTCAATTAAGAATATCAGCCAAGATCACTGACATTCAAGTCCCCTTTGTTATTTGCAAGATAATGGTCTTTGTTCTGTTTCCAGGACCTATCTTAGACTCCCCGTTAATTATCCATTCGGATTTCCATTGTCCTTTGACAAGCGAACCCAGATTCCAATGTGCTTTGCTTCATTTATGAGACTTCGTCCATGTCTCCGCGAATAGTTAGAATTGTAAGGCTACGTAATGACTTCTATGAGCATCAAGTAAACATGGCTCTATTTACGTAAACCTTGTATATATTATTTGTATAAGGAAACAAGTCCACCAATGGAACGGATTTCGCATCAAGTTTATTTATGTAATATCTGTTATGCGCAATCTATGTCGTATCTTGTCGCTGCCGGAGACGAGAAAGACATCTTAGACAAATGAATTAAAAAAGTATTTCAGGTTTGTTGATTGATATCCCATGTTTTAATGCTGCTCTTTAATTTTATATGCGATCATGGGCCGACTACTTTGGGACCTTTGGGGTTGGAACTTGGGGCTTTTCAGAGATTTTTTTTTTTTATTTACGCTTCGAAGCGATTATGCATATGTTGCGACCCTTCCATAGTGCCGATGGAAACCGAATTCTTCGCAAACTGTACAGCATTCACTTAGTTTGACTCAATGAATGCAATGCCTATCAGACTTTCCATTGCTTGGGTCAATCTACAATTGAAGGAAAACCACGGAGAACCTCAATTTGTACAGCCGTTTCTTTGACGAAACTCCCGTTCGACTATGAATCCCTCTGAACTCGAACACTGGACAATTCCGCTCTACTATACCAATCGGAGAGTCCCCAAGCGGCCATAGCCGTCGGTCCGGTTTTCAGAGATAATACAATGATTTTTCGTCCAAGTAATTTCATGAACAGAAAATTTTCTCACACAAGTATTTCATCCATTACAAATATAGTAAGTATTGGAGAAGAAATTGACGATTGGAAATGAACTTCTGGAAACCAATGCGGCATCCGTTTGTGATCTCCATCTTCGGCAGGGCTAACCTCAGGGTGCTGACTACATATATTGCAGTCCATTGCGGCGTGTGAACTAGTGCGATTTCTCTTCACCCCTGTATGCCGCCACTCACAGGGGTTCAACTCACTGCTTGGCCAGAAAATCACGTAATTTTATCAGTAAGATCGGCTACCGGCCAGAAACCAAATTACAAAGTCTGGATAATTGCGGAACGTTAGCACGCCAACGCTTAACTGGACGAAGTGTTTTACATCAACTCCAAGGAGATACTGGACATCTACCTGACCTGTGTCCATAAAAACCGTGCGTGACTGGATACTCTCCAAGATTTTTTTAAGGCAAAATGAACCGTTAATGGACTCGGATATTTACTCAATTAAAATTTGAAGCCTTTCAGCCACAATCGATTTTTTTCAACTAGTATGCTTTTATGCGCAACTTCTTGTAACTTGCAAAATATATTAAGGTACTTAGAAGAAAGCGATAACGGAGTCGGGAACATTCAGTAAGTGAAATGATAAATGGATAGATTTGAGTACAATTTGCACTAAAGTGCATACATACGATGCATAGTTTCTCAGCTTGGTTTATCCTCAATCGATCACCATGAATCTGTCCTCCAGCTGAAAATTTGATGGTGAAGATTACCTGAAGCTGAAGAATAGGTCAGCACTTTTAATACTGGCCACCGTAGCTGCCGAAGACATCAGAAAACTACGAAAGCCTTGAATCTCTGATCGTAATAACTGTTCCTGTATAGCCTAAACCAAAAAACTCAGTGTTATTTTTTGGATTTCTTCAAGTTCTATGATGACGATTACAACACTGTGTATTGCACCGAATGCCTCACCTTCCTGGTAAACTCAACCTGGGGCTGCTGATGCCCCAGTAAAAACGCAATATTCGGGACACGTAACAAAAGACACCTGACAGCCGAAGCTTCATCGTACAGTCTGACCCATTGAATTATATTGCATTCAATGTCCTGCGTTTGAAATTCCAACCCTTTTTTTTGTGATGGACACGAGCTGCAATATTCCCGTCTGGTGCTGTCAATATTACATTACCAAGCGTATCTAAAAAGTGAGGAATCGAACAATGCGGGAGGTGAAAATGGAACAAACGGCGAGTGACACGGTTGATGGATCAGAACGAAAACAGTGTATTGCATAGACGGTCATTCCATTTGCGGGTCACGGCATTGTGCGTTTTACTTTTTTTTTGGCAATAAAAATTTACTGGAGAAAATTGGAAGCAACAGAAAATTGAGTACTTAATGATTTTCATGTTTTTTTTAGAAGAGTTTGAATTGAAAGGAGATTTGCCAGTGGCCGTGGTAAACAATGGTAAAGCTTGTGGGTTGTATGAGCGAAGCATTGGAGCAGACCGAAAAGGTTCTCTGCGCGAGCTCTAGGTTACTCCAGGATAATATTTGTGGAAGACATTCTTGAATAGTTAACTATCTCGTTAACATATGGTTTAGGAGAAAAATATTTTCCTACATTTTTTGTAGAGACTTTTATTCTCCAAGAAAATTAAATTATTGAGAACCAAATTGAACCGAAATGTAATCAGGTGGAAGTGAAGACTTATCTTGGTTATTCTTACTTACATATTATACCATATATTACTTATATATGGTAGACATGGTGGTTTTAAAAAGTATGGATTATGGTACGGGTGGTTGCATTACATCAAAATTACACAAGCATATCAGTCAATCTGTAATACGTGAGCCCCATGGTTATTCGAATGTGAATCAGCCGTTTGGGGAGAGCGCCCTATGACGCCAAGATTAGCCGCAGTGACGCGTACGTCACCGCCCGAGGTAATCACGTACAGTTGTGTCACGTGAATGCGAAATGGGGGACACGCGTGTCCTAAAGTGCTTCATCCTGGCTAAGCCAAAGTTCCAGAGGTGGAGTATAAACAGTAGCATGCTGGAGATGATAAATTTACAAAACGGGAAAGTCACATTTTCATCATGGATTCAAATTGATTAAAATTACAATTGGCCTGCTTCCTGCTTCTGACGTTTTTGAAATTTTTCACTTTTTCGAAATTTGTGAAATTTTTAAATTTTTGAAAAAAAACTGGATTTCAAAAATGTAAGAAAAAATCGGAAAGTGGAGACGAAGTGTTGTTACAACGTTTGGTGCCGACTCTTATTTACGATTCACGTATTTTTTACATGTTTACACTGAGAATGGTACTGTTGAGATTTCGATCCGATAATTCAAACCATTTACAATGTCGAGTGTTTTTCTCATGACTCAGGATAAAGAGATTTACCCGAGAAATGCATTGTCACTGTGATAAATTTTGAGAAGACACACGTACAAGTGCTCAGCTCATGCACCAATCGTTGAAACTAATCATTCTCGAGAGTCGTTCCAGCCTCCCGAATTGATAACATATTCCGCTGTCGTATTTATTCAAGTGAACACCTCGTCGGAGGTTTTTTCACAAGAAATTGCAAAGTGCAAGTTGTAGTTCATACACTTAGAAGAAAATATATTTACACTAAAGTTAATATTTTTTCTTGAAGCAGATCCCTTCATAGTCTGCCATAAACGCCATTTACGACGACATTGCTTTGTAATCGAGATGGTAGAAACCTGCGAATAATTAATTCTTCCTCTCAATTTTATGCTCGGCTCCACTACGGAGCTCTTACACGATTTAATTTTGAAGCCATTGTAAAACCGGCTTCAAAATTAAATCGTGTAAGAGCGGATCGATATGCTTTACGCTCTCGCGACGTGAGTCGTCTATGGTTCAGTAATAGTGCGAGCAACCTTTCGTGCTTGAAACACCTTTCACACAAGCCCGAAGGTTTATTTCGTGGAGAGAAAACACGCAATGTTTCATAAGATTTTGAGAGAAACTAAGGCTAGGACGAGGGTAATAGAAAAAAAATACTACACGAAAATCCACTGCTATGTACGCGCAAATGACACGCAACTCTCGTCAATGATGGGTTTTCCGAAATGCAGTCGAATAAAAATGTATAATGATGTCAATGGAGGATAATCTTGATGCCATGGACTTTCAATATAATGTACACTCTATTGAGTTTAAATTGCGTTAATTTACTCAATCATCAAGAATATTGTGAACTGCACCAGCATTGAAACTTTCTTATACAGATCACAACAAATCCCCTAAGACGACAAAACACACTAGCCAACAAATAACTATATTCTACTTCAATTACACTTGGAGAAACGCTTACTCCTTGCGCTCTGTCGACCCGATAGTATCTAACTGCGGTCGGATCCCCAGGAAAAAAAAACGGAAAAGTGGGAGTGAGTAGGATCAGGGGAGTGAGAGGAATTGAGCCATTGAAAAGAACCTTTTGTTGTGTACAAGAAGTCCAGCCAAATGGTGAAATCTGTTATCTGATCAGAACAAAATGTACGCTATCAACTTCCTGACTTTCTTCGTATCACAATGCACTTATTTGGGAGAGTACATGATACTTAAACGACTTCGTTTAGTTGGAGTAACTCAGTAGCTAATAATTGCAGCATGAACAACACGAAACACTACGCAAAAGTGTTTGTAAGGTTATTCATCACGGAAAGGAATCACGTGAAGCGGTATGATTTTTTCATTCCGATTTGTACGGGTATGAGAAACATAGTTACCGTAGAGACAAGGACCAACGAGTGCCGTCAACTCTCCCACTAGTGCACTGCGCGGGACCGGACGCTCCACCGCCCTGTCCCACAAGTGACCCTCTCCTACTTCTCCCACTCTCGGATACTAGTAAGCGCAGTGATGTAGCACTCAAAGTCACGTGGGACCCTTTGCACAGTAGTGGGGAGGCGGCGCTTGAGGAGATAATGAATGGTGGGGTCATGACGATACTGACTATAGAGATCCATTAACTTGTGGGACGTGCACTGATGGGGGAGTTGACTGTATCTAACACCCCCGACGGGCCTAAGGAGAGACCTCCAAGGGACCGAGGACTGAATGGGCCAGAGCAAGGGGCGGCATTCGGTGATTGATCAAGCGACGGTTGACACATCGGTCTTCATTTTTATCGATAACCTTGCATTGTTGCATATCAAGTAGATTTCACGTGTACACTCTTAGTAACTAAAATGCAGTTAGTTAGAACCCATCAAAAGAGACTAATTATTTTTTTCACTACACACGGAATCACGGAAATCTCAAATACTGGATGAGAAGAAAAATTGGATGAGAAAGTAATACCCGACAATTTGATTGAGGTGCTTGCGCGAATGGATAATTGTGCGCAATCCGATTCTAATTAAGTTTCGCTAACTCCGCAAGCCTAGCATAATACAGTGACTCAATAGATATAAGGTGCCATTGGTAAACTGCGAAAGAGAGGGGAGTTACTGTCGGTTTATCAAATAGGTATGGTTCAGTTGATCCATAAAGCGAATATTGCAGTTGATATAAACCATATGTCTAAATCTACCTGCGGAATCGTATAACATGATACCGCAAGGTAATGATTGCTCATAGAGAAGATACCAGGTGCAGTAATCAATCAATTAAATGCTTAATATGCAGTGCTTTACTCGGGAAATGACCATGGAAATGACAGAGTATAACAGCTACAGCATACACTGCTGAACACAAGGCTGCTAGTGTAGTCATGGGGCGACATTAAAAACATTCCGATTCGTAATTGATTCGATTCAACACTGGGCCAAAGGACTGTCAATATTGAATATTTTTGGTTTCATTGAGAATCCTCCAAGACTTAGACGACTATCAATAATACTGCCTGAAGAAAGGGGGTAAATGTCGGACGGCATGAAAACTCGCTCTCTCCCATTGTAAGATATTGAAAATACATGCGAAACTCATAACTTGACCAACGGAATTTTACATGCCAAATATTTCATATTATCATTATTTGCCCCCATACGTACTCCTTTCGGCAAAAAATGCTGCGGATTTCGCGCAGGTCGATTGCAAGCGCTCACACACCGGCCGCGGTGACCCCACCCACATTTACTGCTAAATTATGAAAGCTAGTGAAAACAGGTATCAAAAATAAAATGTTCGTTTAACGAAAGGCACAAAACCTGTTTCAACTGTTTCCCTCGATAGCTATTCCTCCTGGAGATATTCTGTTATAACCAATCATATTGTTAAATATAAACCAAAAAACACCCGATCTATTCGAAACCAAATCCTTCTACATCCAGAATAAATTAGATGTCTCGATTGTAGGCTCATTGGGTTCGATGGAATAATTGGTACATGAACAAACGTTTACCGAAGATTTGACTACAGTAGAAGTCCGTTATTGGCATGCCTGAAAGTTGCGCGTCGTCCCTTTCTTCCTTTTCGACTGCTCGAGCGCTATTATACGCCCCACCCCTCTCTGTAGCGCTTTGTTTTGATATTGGAACGTAAACACAGAGGCCGAAATACCTTCATTTCCAAAAATGAAGGCAGTTGTGTATAACAAAGGACGTAGAATTCAATTCCTCGAATCGCCGCCATATTTCTGAACATCTAAATCGGCGGCGACCGAGGACTGGGAACCGGTGGGTAGTTATCCATTTCGAAGAATTGAAAGTACTTACACACACGCGTAAATAAATGCTTTGACACCTTGGGCTATAATAAAAGCACGACTTTCCTGCAAATGTCGTCTTCATAGCGATCTGAGAACAGAACTTTTGATTCCAAGATATCATTCTTAATTACCAATGATTAAGTGCATGAATAAATCTAATATTTTTATTTCAATTTGTTTCAGGTAAGCTGGGGACTTTGAAATTTTCCGGATATGGAGGTGCATTGGATATAAGGAGAGAATAATTAGGTCAAATGAGTAAGCCAAGGGTCATAATACTAGAATTTCGTTACATATCAACTATATTGCGACTATTTCTGGTGGCTACGTTGCTTTGGTGGTCAATTGGTATATATCCCATCTAGAGTCAGCATATAATCGAAGACATAAATTTGACCGGAACCATTAAAGAAAGTGTTTATACACACGCACGCCCACTCGCATACAGAGATGTTGATACTTTGGTGTAGTTGGCAGAATGTCGTGTTACTACATCAAAGGTCCTACGTTCGCGCTCGATCTCGGGAGAATATTCTCATTATGAAAAATTTCCACATGAATTCCGACCGACGGCAGGAACGTTCCATATGTGCTATCGACGCTATCCTCAAAATGGACCGCAAGACTGGGCGGAAACCAACTCGACGCGCGGTGGCGGGAGGGAGCGGTGAGCTCCATCATAGGCGCCCGTTATTGTATTACAGATGTTTTCTGAATGTTCTGCTTCGTGATGAGGAAACGACAGCTTGAATGGTGACATTCGATCAGTCACATTGCGTAGATACTCTTCTTCGTATATTGTCCACAAAGCAAGGTATCGTGGCGGATCCTAAGGGTGAATACAAATGGAGAAGAAGTAAGACACAAAAACAGAGGTAGACAGCTTTTCCAAAACGTGTCCATTCGAAAGGGTCCTCAGGACGATGATAATAAGTCCCCTACATCGAGAACTCAATATTTCAATTGAGGTATCTCGTTGATTCTTCAGTTGATATCAGTTTCGTATCTGAACTTCAGAAGTTTAATATAATTGAAAAGTTCTTCACTCATATTTCAGAAGTGTAAGTAATGCAACGAGAAATAAATATATTGCCGCTTCCATTGACTCCGGGACCTAAAAAGTTACGAATCAGTACCAATTAAACTTCACGGCTGAACAAATATCGAGTGAAGCTTGAGTTTGTATTTTGGTCCAGAATTCTTGAGCGGTAAAATTGAAGTTATTATCTGAAACTTGGTTTCCATAACAAATGAAGTTGAGTTTCGAAGGATAATTTTGATCCTGTCATTTATTCGATTTCAATGAAACTTCTCTGGAAGGGAGATATCTTGCTACACCGACATAGCTTTAGAAAACATGCAGAGACCATATACTAATGATGTTACAACGGAAGGTATTGATTAATGGACTCCTATCATACGCATCATTGGAGATAGGGCAAAAGTGGTCACTAAAATTAGTTAGATACGTTAAAAGGCAATTTTTTCAAACTATAATTACCCAAATAGCATCAGCAGTAAGAAGTATTATACCCGTCAATCGCTACAGTCGGATCATATACGCCATGTCTTATTTCCGCGTGACTCTAACCAGAAGCTCATAAAAAAAACCTCAGGAACTACATAAAGCCTGCGCCCGTACAGCTACTATTAACGATCGTTCGCCCAACCCTGTGACTAGCTGACACGCAGAACACACTTCCGTCGAACTTAAAAAAAAAACCAAACTCGTTCCAATTGGATTTCGTTTTCCGACCACCGATTCATCAAGCAGAGGTTGAGCAATTTAACGACCGCGGCCATACATTGCATCGAGCCATTTAGAGTGTACGGAGAACAATATATTAGAAAAAAAAAAATCGAACAAAACCATCATCTGCAAAACGTTATCTCGTTGAGAATATCCCGGAAAATAAATCCTGGTCAAAGAAATATCACCGTAAAATGTCTAGTGCTATATGACGGTATATCAATTCTTATATTATTTTTGAAGTTTAGGAAATCGGAAAAATTGTACAAAGTGTGACACCGAAAAATACCCCCCCCCCCCCCCCCCAAGTGTCCGGACAGCGTAACACCTTCAGATAGTCCCATAAGAAGTTTCAATTCAAAAAAAAATTTATTTGCTGCATTTCTCGGTAATTTTGATCGACTTCCTCTTTGGTGTGTGATATAAAGAAGAATAGTATTTTCCCTAACGTGTGGGAGTCAATAGAACATCCTGCATCAGGTATCATTGGAAGCCGAAACCAAGCTTGGTAAGCACACTTCATTTGAATTCTCGCGGTCAAAACATTGGTTTCCGTTACGGTACAGGAATAACGCGATTTTCATGTCCCCCGAAGCGGGACGTACACGGTGCTTCCTCCCGCCGTGACGAAAAACTTGAACTGGATCAATTCTTACCATGTGCCTTCCTGCAGTTCGCCAAGAGGGAGCGGACTGTTTGACAAAAATATTGACTATCGCTATTCAGAAGAAATGCACATATACATTCTGCACAAGTCTATACTTGCATATGCATGTCTGCACATGCAGATGCCCACTCAGACACACACACACAAGTGGAAACCACCATCTACACTTTAGATCCCAAGTCTCGACGTTACTCATGCAGCATACAACATTCGGATCAAAAAAGTTATTCGGACGAATGTGATTGTCCGGTATCCGCTTAGGACTAAACATCCAATTCGCCCGAAGATCTTTTCCCACCCTGACGCTGCACCTTCCTAATTTGTATGTAGATCAAATTCGCACTCATCTTGAAACACCTTCGCAACTTACCGCTACGCCATACCAAACAAACCAACCATCAGTCGTCCTGGATATGAAGCTTCTAATCTAAAATCTTGGAATTGGCGCAACTTTCCCTGCCTCCATTTTGCTCCATTAATTTCTTCACCAACTCCTTCTGGTGTGACCATTAAATTACAACCCTTTGTGCCGTCTTCAGTATGCGAAAAATTCTTGAAACTATTTGAGACTCAATTGAATGCTACGAGATAATCCGCGGCCTTATGAACGGTAAATTTCTGAATTTTGCGAATGAATAGATCGTTGTAGATGCCAGTGTGTGGGCGGTTGTTTATTCTCGAAATTAAATTGAATTGCCCCATAACTTGCCGGTCTATTAGCCCTGGGGACCGAGGCTAGTTTGCTCGTAAATCTCTGGAGTATCGGACGGGGTGGCCGGCATTGGGTGGCGCCGCGGCGAGCCAGCAAAAGCGTGGTGAACGGATGGGCGGGGGTCGGGAGGAGGGTGGGTAGGGTGAAAGGCGGCAAACGATGCTAGGAGTATGAGGGTGCTTTCGATTCAACCCGACAATGCGTCCGGAAGCTCCCAGGAAATACATGGGCGTGGTGCAGAGATAAATGTACTCTTGAATTTGCATACTTACCTATCTATTCGTTGACTCGGTGACCGGCACCAACTACTCTCTGACGTTGCTACGTAACCCATCGACCTCATCCTTGTCGATCATTTTTACCGCTGGCAATGGAGCCCAAGAGAAATGGGATTTTAACTGGGCGGAAAAAATGGAGCACGGAAGAGCTTGGGGACAACCAGTAAGGTTGACCAATGGGAACGACTAATCAGGCGGTCGACGAAGCCTTATTAGTACCACAAACCTCCTGTCGAATACGGAACAAGAGTTTTGCGTATATGCGGGGGAATCATCTGGACCTTCATACGCGTTTATATACTGTGAGGGAAGGCTCTTAACCGCTACCAGCCTGATTGAAAGCGCCTTTCTCAGGTGATTCAAGTCGAAAACGCATTACTGTGTTAGTGAATTACCCTGTTTTTGTGGACTCTCCCAGTCCCCTCGCACCGGTTGACCCACTGCCCCAGGTGAGAATGATCCATCTTGACGATGGAAACAAGACTGATTCAAGATGAATCATCGAGGCTGGATGATCCAGTATAGAACTGAGGTTTAGTCGGTGGTCGAATTCAATGTTGATTCAAGACTGAACATCAATACTCGATCGAGTTTCGGTCGAGGATTGATGTAGCCTGGATCGAGGTGCGAGTATTTATTGAGCACTCCAGTATGGAACCCACCTTCATTCTGGGTCCAATTCAAGGGTGATTCAAGTCTCAATCAATAAACAGTCAAATGAATATATACATGAATATAGATAAATAGTAGTTGATGCTGTATCTATGTTTTTATTTTACTTAATTCTCATGAATGCATACTGTACGATGCGTCATTTTTCATGAAACGCATTTGAATTAACGAATTTTTACGCAAACATTATCGATAATGAACATGAATGATGTAACAGGAGCATATATATACCTTTATATCTGTCTTTTTTTTATAGATAATGTCGAAATCCCACATTCTATGACGAAATTCCACAATCTGTCGACACGATTTTCACGCGGGCTTACACGGAAAATATTATGGAAATTTCATCCGAAAAGTGTGAAAAATTCAAAAATTGCATAAAATTGATTTCTTTTTCAAGATTGAAAGAAAAAGTGGTGTTATTTTTACCGTTTCAAAGGACGTATTAGTTACGCGTATGCTTTGAATGGGAAAAGGGCCACTGAGCCTCCCACGTCACTGGCACAGAGCGAACTACCCAGAGCCTCGCTCCGGTAGGTGGCGTAGACTTTCTATATCTGAAATTTCTTGTTCTAATTTATAAACAGTTGTATTTTTTCTTCAAGCAATGTCGCTCCGCGGCATTTTGGAAAGTTGTCACACAATATGATACGTGCTGTGATGATATACTACGTCAATTTCTGAGATTATATGAATTGTCCTATATTATGTCATTGAACGGCATTATCATATCGCACTCGGAAAGCTCAGGTCACATTTTATGACATATTCTAATACCTCTCATACCTATGAATGACACAATATAATATGTTATATCTAACCGTCCGAAATGACCCTCATTTAATATTAATTCCTAATATAATCTGTCGACGCCATTTCCACGAGGGAAGTCCTATTACCCTCGATCAAGGCTCGACCGAACCTTGATCGAGGCTCGAACCCCGACTCTCGGAATTTAGTCACTTTTCTAGATTGCATCCACCTTGTTCCCATCGTGGTTTTCCAACCTCGATCAATCTTGATCAATCGTGGATCAAGCTTGATGCAATCCTCATTCCATCGTCAGTTCTCACCTGGGGCGTACCATCCAAGTTCAAGTACAATGAAAATCAAATTGATTTCACCCTCTTGCTTTTGAATGCAAGGACTGTAATCGGTTAATCTTCAGATTCTGTAATTTCATGCGGAAATGATCTAGAATGACCTCATTGTACTCAATTGAGCGATTACATGGGTGGGATTTCTCCAAAAAAATTCGCAATATCAGGTTATTGGGTTTAGAACCTCGGCAACAACTTCCAGTTAGATAAATTGATGCATTTTTGACAACGATCCAATTTTTTACTTCCCAATTTTTCTGTTATTGTAATGCCCCGGAAATCCAAATTTGTTGGTTCATTATCTAATTAGGGTTCAAGTATATCAGAATGATCCCCGTCAAATTCTGAGTTGGCGTCTGTATGTGTGTGTGTGTGTGTGTATGTATGTATATGTACAAAATTTTGGGCAACAATATCTCATGAACTAATGAAGTTATGGAAGTTATCAAGGTCGGGTTCGAAGCATTCCCATATAACTTATAACTGATTAGATTTTGGGGGAAATTGGTGCAGTATATATATTGTTATTAACAATTTCAATTGTTTATAATGTTCAACTGCATAAACTATTAGCGTTAGAACAAAATTTATAAGAGAAAAGTTGTTTGTCCTATAAAAATACGCATTTTCTGTAGAATGACATTTGTCGATAATCGCATCATTAAGGAGGTATGACCGTCTCAGCAATTATGTATGTGATAAGTGATCCAAGCATTTCCGTGCAGAATCGGGCGGATTACATTTTGGATGGCATTCGTGCCGTATACACAATGTTATTTACGATTGCAATTGTTTATACTATTCCACTGAGTAAAATATTAGAGTTATCGGAAAACTTCTGAGAAGGAAAGTATTCCTTATATAAAAATACACATTTTATGTGCAATTACTTTTTTCATAATTTGCATAATTAAGGAGGTATGGTCGTTCGAGCGATTTGAAAGATGGGAACAATGCATATCAGCAGGATTGTTCCTTATACAAAAATGCACATTCACTATGACTTTTTTCAATATAGGTTAGAACATAACGCGAGTTAAACTAGAATCTACTTGGCGAGTGAATATGTCAACAATTGCTGGAAAAATGTCAAAGAGGGGGATACCTAAGTAGGTACAGAGGTAGAGGTAACTAGGCGGACGAATTCCAGTTGAATATTTGTAGGGGGGTAAAAAATCAAGCTGAAGTGATCGCGTGCAATAATTATTAGTCGCAATTTCAATTATTAATATCACTGTTGAGTTTGGTCATCACAATGGTTGCGTGTTTATGCTGCGCTGAAATACCAAATCGGAAAGTTTTGTTTGTGCGTATGGGGCACACCACCATTTTGACGTCTTCCGCAACCGCTGTGTTTTCCCAATGTTAACAAATTCCTGTTGACATAAATTAGGAGTAAAAATCCATTGAATTAAAAAAAAACTCTCAATCATAAATTTGAAATTCGTTTGAAAAGTAGTAATCTGATATTTCATTAATTTTTTTTTATATTTATAAGTATACCAACCCATCTTCGCTTTATGTTTTCAATTTAAAATAAGAGGGAATCCATTCCCATATTTGACTTCTCTTAAAAATGAAGAACGATAAGTTGCGTAAATGAGAATTTATGTGTAGTCTAGTAATTAATCCATTGGAATGTGTAAGCCCAGTGTAAACATGTGATGCTGGTGACAGCTGAACAAATTGCCACGGTACGACTGTTAGCAATCTAAGCGCGAATTCTGTATTCAAGTGGAAGTACGAGATAAGTTTGTTTTTTTTCTTTGGGTAGGAAATGGGTTTTCGATGTAGATGGATGCTAAATGTCTTCTAACGTTTTTTTCTATTATGGAAGCCAAGTGGAAATGATGGTGAGCCCCCGAAGATAGATACATGTTCACTTCTGACAATCTGAAAATCAGGTTTCTTACGTTTTTCAGATTTTTTAGTGGCTCAAACTATTTGAATTATTTAACTTTCTTTTTTTTTTCTCAACTACTACATGTGAGAAAATTCTGTAATTTTTTTATTGCATCCAGCATCCATTCCGCAGCCACGGAAAAAATGTTCCGATTGATTTCTACTTATGAATAAACACGGTGGATCTCATTGCATAATTATTTTATTCATTTTCGTTAATTACGAACATAAATTCCTGAACTAATAAATTTTACCTTGATGAAAGTAGGCATCAAGAACCGAACAAACCTTTGTAGTCTATCTTAGATACTAAATCTCCGATGACAATATGCATTTGTTTGGTAATTCAATTAACCCCATCACAGAAAAACAGTCAGAAATCAGCAAGAGATAAGATTAAGAAAAAATTCCGTCGACATTAATGTTTTTATTCCGCATAATGCGTTCATTTTTTTCAATATCTTATCACTCGCTCGGATAATTGGTGTACCCACCGACACATTGAATGCTGCAGTGATTAGCAGTCCATATTTTTGACTCCCCCATCGCATACATATAGGTCACTGACAAATCGGAAATTTGTTTGGTTTCTTTCCGTTCTAACTTCGATCAATAAAAGTCCGTCATTCGATGTCACGTAGTATAACCAATATTCTTTTCAACTGATAAAATTTTCATAATGCGTCACTCTGCCCGCCGATTATGACAAATTAAATCATTGCGTCTTATTTTGGTGGGTTCGAATCTTCGAATTTTCCGTTCATGGTACACCTTAATTGGCTGCAATCAGACTGGAAGAAATGGTCCCCGTAGTACCACCCAAAGCCCGAAATTATTTCACATAACACTACTGTTCTACAGGCTCAGAGATCAATCAAAGTAGTACATGATCCAAACATCCCGTATCACGAAGTTCCAGTAAGGTATCAGCAAATTTCTGCGACATAGCATCTCCTCCACCAGCCTTCATCTTCCTACTAATGTCTTCAAAATCCGTATCAACGATATCTCCTTTATCAGCAGACTCACTTGCATCGCAGTATCCGCATAAAACAGGTAGAAAAAATAGAGAAATGATATAGCCCCATGCTGCTCGTCTTCTATAATCATCAAGCATGTTCATCATGGAATATTTCGCAAGATCTTGAATTCCGCCATCCCGCAGAGACTCCAACAGTGAATCATGGTAGGCCTTGAATATTTCATCAAATCGATATCTCCTGTCTTCACTTGAGGTGTTTAAAAAAAGAAGAGTGGAAAGGTCTATTGCTGGCGATGTATAGCATATCGTGCCGAAGTCAATCAGCATGGCCTGCATTTCCTTGGATGTTTCATTGAAGAGAACGTTGCCCCTGGTAACATCACCGTGAATGAGGACAGCGAGAGGTTCAACTGGTCTCAAACCATCAAGCATGATAGTGTTGAATGCATCACCCAAGTACTGCTCCATTTTGCTGCAGAAGACCGGATCATAGTTTCCCTTCCGAAGCCATTCCACGGGTCTCATTGCAACAACTTCTATGATTCTGTGCAATCTTCCACCGGGAATGAATCTTGTCACTTGAATTTTTTCTACAATTTTCCTCATTTTTTCAGGATGTGCTTCCTTCATGGTGTAGCTGACACCATGAAATCTGCCGATCTCACGAACTGCCGCGATAACGTACGTGAAGGGAATGTCGTACAATTGTTGGCACATTACAAACCCGCGTCCGCTAACGTTCTCCATGACCAGCACTGTCCTTTCAATATCATCAGAAGTACCATAGAAAAATAAGGGATATTTCGTGGAGTTTTCAGAAAACTTTTCGTAGAACAGGATTTCATTGGCATACAGCTTATTGTCCAATGCTCTTTGGGATGATTCCTTCACAAGAGGTGGAGACTTCAAGATCAAGTGAAGGATGCAGTCTTTAGTTTCGTTATTCTCCTTGAAAATTATGTCCACCGAAAACATGTCGGATAGAAAGTAGCAGTTCTCAAGCGATGACCAGACGCAGTCATATTTTGCACCTTTTTTCTTTACACGTTCAATTACTTTGGGTATTATATCCTTTTCAAACCACTCGATGGTGGCACTCATTGCAGCTGTCTTGTCCATTCGGTATTTGATGTTGAACTGGAGTGGCAGATATTGCAATTTCAGAAGCTCTGTGCAAATTCATGCTTCTCGATTGAAATTGCAGAAAAACTATGTCTTGTTAATAGTTGGATTAGAGATGGAATTGAATTATCAAACACTATTTGCTTTGCATAAATACAGAAGACCCTGAAATCTGGTTATCTTGGTTTCATTATCGTCCCGGAAAATTTATTGATGTTTACATGTCTTCAGCGAGGTGTTACTGTCATGATTCTACACGAAGAACCATCATCTTGCGAGAATTGACTCAAACTTGACATTTTTGTAGTCTGTTAAAAAAGAACGCTCTTCTGATGGGTTCTAACTAGCTGTATGTTTTACTTACTAAGGGTGTACACGTGAAATCTACTTGATATGCAACAATGCAAGCTTATCGATAAATGAAGATCTTGTCAACTCTTGCTTGGTCCTTGTCTCTACGGTAACTATCCTTCTCATACCCGTACAAATCGGAATGAAAAAATCATACCGCTTCATTTTGTACGAGACTTCTTTCTATAATCACGAAGCTTTGTGTGTACGTTTATTTTGGATCGCTATCAATTTGAGAAACTTGTAATATGTGAAACTCCATGATCTGTACAAACATCATAGTTCTACATTGTATTCTACGTAGGGAAAGCAAATGAAAGCTGAGATATGGAGTGAACGTCCGTTTGTCTTGTACTAGAGTCTTGTACTAGGTTGCGCGGCGACCTTCTACTGGGACACTACAACTGTTTTTTATTTACGCTTCGATTCAATGGAAACCGACATTTTACCAAACTGTACAGCATTCACATAGTTAATACTGATGAATGTAATGCCCAAGGGGCACTGTTCCTCGGTTTATCCAGTAATTGGAGGACAACGAGGGACCATCTTGAACGGAATAAAGGACATTCCAAAACTGTTATCAGATCAAGACTTTTTATGCTAGTTGCGAAATGTAACCAGCGGAAATCAACCACGACTCTACCACGTGAGAGGCACGGACTTCATCGTACCAAACTGCTAGTCATGATAGTAGTTTTCGTCATAAGGATGATTACATACCTCGGCTTCGCCTGGGTCTGCAGCCTTCATTCGAATCAGAACACTTTTTAAGCCGAATGGCGAACACTTTTTCTCGTCACTTGGCTTGATAAAGCGCGATCTAACCGAACGCACCGAGATTACGATTAGTGTTTAGCGGCCCTCGTGAATAAAATTGCATATTTGGTCCTTTGCACAGGAACTCCGAAGATTATTGGTCTACATATTCAAGGGGATTGTGTTTCAAGCAACATGAAATTAATTTTCTCCAGCTTTTCCATTTTTTATGGTTCGTCGAAATTGTAGTAGTAAATTGTTATTGAAAAAAAAACATAAAATTGATCAACTAATGTCATTAGTCAGAGTTTTGGGTGTTGAATGCACCCTCTTCAGGGATTTTTCATCCGAAGTTTTCCGTAAAAACTAAGTTGTACTTGCAAAGTTAGGTAAATCTATTTAAACAAATAAACAACAGGAGCGTTTCAACTCCAAATAATATATGTGAAACGTGTAATTTTGCAGCTATCATCAACTGAGTATTTCGATTTGTGTCGGCGGAAAACGTTGAAAGCTAAAAATTCAAAAGGTTAATTATTGATTCAATATTGAAATAGATAATTTTGTAAAGCATAGTACATTATTCGAGGGTAGAAATGTTCGCATGTTGGGACAATTTTATGGTGGTGTTGAGACACGCACGTTACAAATGCGACGGGTGTGAGGTCACCCGTGGAGATGTGGTAAATGAGGAGATACAATTCATCTGATCAATGTCGAATCAAGATGAAGAGCATTTTCATCCGCTTGAAACGGATTGAAGGGATTTGTAGAGTAATACTATCGAAGACATCGTATTCTTACCTTTCTATAATAATATCGTTAGCTATACGTGTAGGGTAAACGCAGGTATCTGCGGACTTGATACCCTTGATTCCCTAGTGGAAATGGGTTCGTCCGATTATGGCAGAAAATGACATAATATGACAAAATCGGACAATCGGATTATGACATATTTGGACAAAATATGACATAAAATGGCATAATATGATGACCTGTCCGAAATCACGAACATTTAATGTCATTTTTTGTCAGAATCTGTCATAATTTCGTCATAATATGTCAAATGATGACACTATATGATCGTGATGTCGGGCAGGTTGGCAAATTATGTCATTTTATGTCATATTTTGTCAGAATATGTCATAATCTGTCCAAATATGTTATAATCTGTCGATTTTGTCGTATTATGTTATTTTCTGTCACCCATTTCCACGAGGGGCAATTATTCTGAGTCAGTTTCAAATCAATTTCCTATAACAACAATTTATTTTCTACCACAAATTTTGTACACCAAATTCATCGTATTTTTTAAAAGTTTAAAATCATATAATAGAATTCTCTTCGCAACCAAATTGCGGGTTTGCGGCACAGCGTCCTATTTGATTTCACCACAATTTCCATGGCGGTAAAACCTTGTCACCCCTCTCGTGCATTCATCATAGAATTTTTATTCTATGATGCTAACAATGTTATACAATTACATAAAAATCTGACACAATATCCTCAAAAAAGTGTATTCAAAGGATATTTTTCACATCAACAGCAGAGTGAATTAATACAAATTTTTGTGTATATTTAAAACACTGTACAATATTTTAAATATCATGCATGCAATCGTTTTCTGTCAAATCCGATGCAGAATGGGTTCATAGTCGTATATATGTTGGTTGCATATATTCAAAAGCACAAAGCTTTTATTACATTCTGTTCAAAGTATTAAAAAAAAAAAAAAAATTTCAATTTCCTTTTCGTAATTTTCAATATCGACAGTGCTGAATTTTAAGGTTAAATGCGATTAAATTGACAATTTGCTTTCGATCGTTAATTGATTTATAACAATTGTATTGGTCGTTATTAAATTTTCTCGCATTATTCTATTTATGGGCTTGTGCAAAAAAAAAAATTCTATCTGATCAATGTGAGGTTCAGCTTAATTATAAAAAAATTCGTTTGATTTGAAATTGAATATGAGTGATTTTTCGTAAAATTCCTGATGGCAAAAAATTATTGTTCCAAGTCTAAACAATTTTTAGAAACCACTTTTTTGAAAGTGTATCAGGATCACATCATACAAATTTTTTGTGTAGCAACAGATTTTTCTGCAAATTCAACAATCTCAGAAGACCTCTTGCCCAGCCTTTGCGCATGTTGCGTTGTCTAATTACATAGGATACGGAGCGAAATTATACATCACGAATAACGAACTGTCATTGAATTATACTGATCTAGTGAATCTGCTGAATATCAATTTTCGAGACTCCTTGAACTTGAACATCCACACGCTACGAGCTGCTAGAAAAGTATGGTTACGTAAATGCCATATGCGGATGAGATTCGAGATTTATCTTACAGATTGTGCGAAAATATCAATTTGAAAAATAGAGAGGGGAAATTCAAAATCATGACATACTTCTGCTATTGCAGATTTTTCATTTGGTTTTTTTTAACAGCACCCAAAGGAATCTCAATAAATTTTCATGCAATTCCCGTCTGTTTTTTTTTTCCTCCGTCCCTCTCATTTGTACGCCCCCGGTAGCGGCCGTCTAAGCATTCCTTCAGGCAAATACTCTACCACTACGCCAAAGCCCCGACTACCCTGTCTGTGTGTGTGTGTTTGTGTGTAAATTCGGAAATCCAAAATCTTCATGGGCCACATTGCTCTGCCCCACTAGTCTCAACAAACTTAACCATTGTACTGTACCATTCAGAGACCAAAGTAGCTAAAACGATCCACAGACAGATTCGATGATCAAAAACTTGCGTCATTGAATTTCAGACCATGCTCAAGTACTTCGCACGAAATTAGCAACTCTCAAAACGTCTTAGTCACAATACACTGAGAGAACGATTTTTTAACTGTAAACCTCGTAACGCGGTTAAAAGGAACAATTGGATAGCCCGGTGATAGTTACCGAACGGCTCAGTTGGGAGGTTAAGGTTGAGCCAACTGGAGCATTTGGTAATAGTTACCGAATCGCTAGTTGATGTAACCTCTCTATTGTTTATTATGCCTGCATTTGTGAAGTAACCCGTTGAATTAGCCTCCATTCGCTAACTATTACCAAACGCTCGGTTGTATTAATTGGGTGCCGGTTTGCGCTAACTGAAAAATTCAGTACAACCAAATGGTGTCAAAATCAACTAGCAGTTGAGTGTACCGCCATTACCTCTAGCTATTAATGAATGTGCGGTTATGTGAACCTAATCGGAAAAAACCTTCAAGTGAATGCGTCAGGTAAATACAACCAAATCGTTCTCTCAGTGTACCGCCATTTTTTTTGTATGCAAAAATTTCTCATCTTAAAAGAGTGCATTTCTCACGTAACTATATTCTTCTGTCACCCGCAGACCATGTGCATGCTGTACTGTAGGCTACCGTCCAAGGTAAACAAAATGACGTATATAGCTACTCTATGTTTTTGTCAGCGATGCACAAACGCACATATCGTACCAGAGTATACTGGTATCCGGAAATTATAAGTTTGACAGTTGCATAATCAACATTGAAATGACAGCAAGTGAATATGTACTGTACAAGTACATGGTAGAATCAAGATTGGCTACGTTAAGTACACCAGTACTTCACTCCATGCAATAAACTATCAGTATCCATTAGATTTCACTTGGGGAACGCCACATTTTCCAATTCAATTACATCTCAACCAAACCTGATTACATAAATTGATAGTAAAGTCTCTTATTAATCCCACAGCACCACATGTAAATAAATGAACTGCCTTGGATATCTCCGCCAGACAACTCCAATAATCATCACAATATTGTCTCAAGTACTCCATTGACATAGCTACTCCAATCGCGATCCTAATTAATTCACAAAATCAATAATACACAAAACTGCTCACGATACTACATGACACAAACAGCCATTCTCTCGTAGATTAATTAACAGATCAGCGAATTCCTTTGATAGTTCATCGCCTCCGGCTTCCATATTAACCTGAATATATTCCATAAATTCATCTGTACCAATAGCATTAAGATCTACAGCAACAAGCCCGCGCTGTACTGGACTGAAAAATAGTGCTATAATATATCCAAACATTGCTCGTCGTTTATAGTCAGCTAACATGTTATCATACGAATAACAACCAATATCTTTCACTCCGTTGTCTTGCAAATAATCAATCAATGCCTCATGATAGGCATTAAAAATTTCCGTAAAATTTTCACAAATGTCTTTCGCCGAACAACTTATGTACAAAAATGTTGACATGTCAATTGCGGGTGATGAGTATCTAAGCATAGCAAAATCAATGAGCATTGCTTCTAAGTCACCTCCATCATCACGGAAAAAAATATTGTTTCTTGTAAAGTCACCGTGGCACAGAACAGCTAACGGCTCGCAAGGCTTCACAGCATCCAGCATAACACTTTGAAAGGCATTCCTCAAATGTATCTCCATTTTATCACAAAATTTACTATCGTAATTCTGACGTCTGAGGTAATTAACCGGTCTTATTGAAGTGATATTGATGATGTCCTCATTCCATTCACCCGGGAAATACCTCGTTTCCTGAATCTCACCCACAATTTTCCAGAAATTCTCCGACTGATTGATTTTCATCATGTAACCCATAGCATGAAGTTTACCCATTTCACGAACTCCGGCAATAATATACTTCAATGGAATGTTGGAGGTTTCGTGACACATCTTGAAGCCCATTGTTTCGATGTTTTCCGTGACAATGAAAGACATTTTCCAATCAGTTGGATCTTCATAGGCATAGAAACACCGTGGAAATCTGCTACTATTTCCCGCCACTTTTCCATAAAAAATCAATTCGTTTTCAATTAATTCCCGACAATGCATTTCAGCATTAGTTTCCTCATCAGGCGCTGGCTTCTTTATGACAACACTGAGTGCTTCATTGTTTTGGAATTTTATGTTGACGAAGTACACAACAGAAACGAAGAAACAATTTTCCGGCACTTTGATCTCCAAGGTCACATTGTCGCACGACCTTTCAATGACCTTTGAAATATGCGGCAAGATGTTTGTTTGCACCCACTGTTTCACTTGTGTTATGTCTAGGGGTGAGGTATTCATGGTTTTGATTTGGATAGACGAATTGAGGTACTGCAATGACAGTTAGGTAGGTAACTCGGCGAAGGATCGAGACTGTCTGACACGACTAAGCAACATACACATCGAATAGCAGTGTTTACTGATGACGTCAGCGGGCTTAAAGCTTGGTGAAATGTGGGTGTTTATATGGGTTGTTATCTAGAGTTTATACAAAAGAGGAAACACAGCTTGAATTCAATAAGTATTTATGGGGCTATTGTGTTAATCTTATCATTATCACAAATACAATAATTGATAGTTCTATTTGTCTTATCAGCGGGAGAAATGGGATGAATGGAATGTTCGGATAAGATCGGTAATTAGCGTGCGATAATTTTTCCTGCGATAACCCAACCTAATGCATTTGATTATCTTGAGATTACCAATTAAGATATGCGATCATGTAAATAACATTTTATGGGCCATCTCTAGTGAATAAAATCCACTGCGCTGCAGCTGTCAATGGCCCTGTTGCATTCAGATAATTTCCCATGGGCATTCGTCTGTGTATTCAATTTTCGTTAATCATACCGGAACGCCGATGGTCTCAGATCAACAAACCGCTCGCAGTTGGGTAATAGGTGAATAATTGGGAATCGATGTTTCCGACTTTTGGAGATCATGAGGGAATCCTACTTCGCACGTAATATGTATGCCTTGACCTGATTGCGACCTGATTCAGGGCATTTCTGACCTGACCTCGCAGTTTTTTCACCTGATAAAGCACGCTTCTAACCCGACCCAGCTCCTACCTCAGCCTAGCCAACTGACGTCAGGCATTCCCCGATTCGTTCCGTTCCTGACCTGATTCAGTGCGGTTCATATGTTGTATACCTAATTTATAGATATAGTTTGACACAATTTTTGCCGAATATTTCTGAATTTCGGGGAACTAATAACGTCTTTCATGACATGACTGGAGATTGTCCTGCAAAAATCGCCTCCCCAAAATGCTGCTATCGGATTTATCATCGACTATTTTTCGCCCTATCGCACTGAAAGAAAGATTTGGTTATATCTACCTGACGGATTCGGTTGAAGGTTTTTTTACGATTAGGTTCACATAACCGTACATTCATTAATAGCTAGAGCTAATGGTGGGACACTCAACTGCTAGGTGATTTTGACACCATTTGGTTGTACTGAATTTTTCAGTTGACGCAAACCCGCACCCGATTAATACAACCGAGCGTTTGGTAATAGTTACCGAATGGAGACTAATTCAACGCGTCCTCTAGTTATAACAGTGCCCGGTGAACAAGCCATGACGTGTGTGAACGCCGGCTGGCTCGGGTCAATTTTTGTGATAAAAAATTAGTGATAAAGATCAAAGAACAAATAGAAAGTGAAAATAAAATGTAAGAATTGTTCAAGGAATATGTCTATAGACAACCCGTATTTTGAAATTTTCATATGGCAATCAATGCCTAATAATAGATAACAGAGAGGTTGTGTAGTATTAACCAAATCGTTCTCTCAGTGCGCTGAAAATCTCGATCCATTTAAAGTGATTGAGTAGTTTGCCACTGGGATATGAATTTGTTCGATAAACTTGGCAGTCTTATAATCTCCAAAATTAAATTTCAGCCAATAAGATTGTCGCCGCAGACTTTTCAAATGCAATATCTGGATTAAAAAGTTTTCACTGCGGTAGTTTAGACCTTCAACACCTCCACTCAACAGTATGTCTCCACTTGAACTAAGAAATCAAGAAGAAAAAGGCAATAGCGTATACTCAACAACGAAACCCTTCTGGCACAAAATCGTCTTACTCTCGTTCACTCCATAGCATCCTCCTGACACTGAGGTGTGAAATTAACTGAATTGGCCGTCGTGCTCAGAGACGGAAGGGAAGAAGACGGTAGAAATGTGACCGCAAATAAGGCGCTTGGGGTATAAGGAGTTTGAGGCGCTGAAAGAAAAAAAAGGGAGAATTGTAGGGGAAAAACCGGGACACCAAGAGCTGTCGACATTCCCGAGACGATTTCATCTCTTGAGATACTGCTCTCTTACGCACTGCCAACAATTCTGCACTAGACAATGGAAATTTTCGCAATTACTGAGATAGAATAGTCTGGTTGGTTGATGATTCTAACCAGGCGAATGCCATTGTCTATCATTTTTTTTCTCTTCATAGTAATTATGATCAGATACCAGTTACCCAGGTAGGAGTGCCAACGCTGACGACGAGAACAGGCCTGTAGCCCTGTCCCCCCCAGCCCGACTCAGCCAAGCCTGTGCCAGGCTTAATCTCATCTTCCAAAGCAGCCTCAAACTCAGGGTAGTAAATAAGGTTATTGTAAAGCTTGGTTCAACCTTGCCTCAGGTTGAAGGTCTCGAGGCTGAAAATACCTATGCTTAGCACAGGTAGTTCAATGGATACGATGGTCTCCAACATTATCCGTGTTGTATGACCACTCAATATCCATTAAGTCTATCATTAAGTACATATACCGGTAGCCTCTCGCGAGACCGAAAACCCCAATTACCAGGCATTATAAATATTTTTGCACACAGTTTACTTATGAAATTTTCCTACAAATAAGCGTACGCAAAATTCCCTTAATCCACCCTGACGCCTAACCTGCCAATCCCCAGGTCTAGACTTTTAGCGACCCTTATCCCTTGACCTGTTCTTTTAACGATATTACGTATATAAGTATGGATTGTCACCTTTACCGCCAGTTATTCTAGGAACTACAAAACCGTACACATCGTCTGATTCTCCAAATATTACACAGAATAGTCTCTCGTTTCTTTAGCCATATCTTTCCGAACACAATTGTAAACCAATAGCGAGAGTAAGTGCTTATACGAATAAAAGTTGTTAAGATTTATTCGACACTGTCTTCATTGAAATACATCATCCGTTGGAGGCGCGCATGTCTGCCGATTGAGATTGGGCTAACCAATTTCCGCAATGCATGCTCCCTGATCCTCGGCCTATGGATACGGTTCCTTCCTCAGTTGGTCGAAAAATTGTATGACATAATCGATTGCGACATGTTTATAATAACCGCGTCAATTCATCAGAATGGCCAAGTGGACTAATAAGCGCTCAGTCTTAGCGCTGCCGCTTGGGTTCCTAAGTCGAATCCCCGACCGAGCGAGAATTTTTTCGAATTGTCTGATGAGCGGGAGGTCGCGCATAGAGTAACCGCCTGTACCGACATAGGTTCCTTGTGGTCTCGTGGGTGTTATCAGGCGAATGCGGTGCAGCGTTTGGGCCACAAGCCCACATATCCATAATGGAGCGAAGGCATTAATGATAAAAAAAACCGCGTCAATTCGTCGATTCTAGTCAATCGCGGTGCAGTTTTTAAGAACTTAGTTTTTCGAGACTTGTCTCAGGCCGTGCTCATTGGGATTTCAAGGCTGCGTTGAGGCTCCGCATGAAAAGTCGATCCGATCTCTATTTGGTGGGTATGTAGTGGTGACCACTACACTGTATATGAATAGAGGAGTAAGAAAAAGCTCCCAAAAAACAGAGACACACACACGCACACATCCACACGTTTTGTTAAAAATAGCCCAGAAATGTTGAAACGTGGAGCTATGATGAAGGATCTAATTTTCAGTTATGCGGGCAAAACAATAATTTCTCTTAGCGTCACCTTACATATTAAGTAGGTTGACGTTCATATTTCTAAGACGTATAATAGATATAATGCTAGCACGAAAAGAGTAGTACAGTCAGTACCACTTTTCCTCGCAGAACATTAGTGCACATGGAATATTCAAATTTCACCTGAGACTTCTGGCACTGAAATATGAGAATGCTCGATAATTCATCACCTCTTTTTTGTTAAAAAAAATGGTGTGAACCATTTCAATTGCCTTGATTATGAATAGTCAGAGTTGATACCCGCCACATTAGCGAATATTGGCAACCCTCCAGTTACCTATTTGGCATAGCATCATTTTTATACTCAAGAATAAGTCATATCGACCCTATCTACTCAGGAAACTCGAGTGGGATATGAGAAAGAAAAATTTCACAAAGTATACTTCGGCGGCCTGTAGATACTATGTGATTGTTAACAAAGGAGAAGTATCGATTGTTGAGTTATGGATATACTAGGACTTATCTCCAGTAGCATTTTTCTCAGTCTTTCCGCTTCTGCCAGGCCAACTGATTATATCATCGTGGCATTTTTTTCCATCCTTCCATGTTGCTTCAATTTTTTTCATTCGTCATTTCTTCTTCCGTTTTTCACCCACCATTCCAGGTCGACCATCAGTTCGTGAATAGAGAGACAGAAATTTATCGAGCTTCCTTAAACGGTTCAATCCAATTTTCTTACAAATTGCTGGGTGACAGTTTTTCTGCAATTTTGTCATCCGCCTTTTTCTTTTTCTTTTTTTTTTATTTCTATTTCCACTGGATGAAGGGTGAGGAAAATCCAGGAGGAATTATGGTAGCGAGCCAGGTGGAAAAGGTGGTTCTACTCAGTGAGGAAATGAAAAATGTTGGCGAATGAGATTAGGCAGTGATAGAATGGTTATTTACCGTTGGGTAATGAATTTTGTTACAAATTTTTCGACCTCGGAACGTCTGTGTTATACGGAAAAAAAATTTCCCGATGTGATCTACAATACCTGTTTGACCGGAATAGGATTATCTTAAACCGCGGATGGAATTTGTGTAATCCTGGTAAATTTGAAGAAACTCAGGAAGTTTTGTCTCATGACATAGAGCTAATTGGGTACAAAAAATGTATTCCGCCCCCCCCCCCCCCCAACCCTTATATTCCCTCAACCCACCTCTCATATACACACAGAAACCCATCCACCCACCCACACAAACACACACATAGCTACAATCACTCCCACCACCCATGGACGGGGCTTTGGCGTAGTCGGTAGAGTGTCTGCCTACTATTCTAAAGGTCCCGCGTTCGATTCCCGCTCACTGCAAAATATTTTTTCTGAAAAATATTTTCTCACGGACTCCGACCGATGGCAGGAACATTCCGTGTGTGCTATCGGCGGTATCCATGAAGTGAGACCGTGAGCCGGGACCGAACGCGACCCGTCGCGCGGGGGGGAGGGAGGGTTCCATCGTAGACGCCCGCCATCGCATCACAGGGGTTTCTGGAGGTTTACCCTGTGATTAGAAATACGATGAGCTGAAATGGCGAAGTCGGCCCCAGCCGCAATGGGTGGGTACTCTGATCCGTAGTATTGCCCATGTAGTAATGCTTACCAGCGGGGACGTGGGTGAATACGAATAGAGAAAGAGTGAAAAAAAAAAAAAAAAAAAAAAAAAAAAACTCCCACCACCCACTCTTACAACCACCCAACCACCGTCACCCACACACCCACCTACACACAAACCCACCCACCCAACCGCACAAACATACACGCATCCACCCACGCACAACGCCCCACCCACCCACCTTCTCACACGCGCGCACACCCACACGTGTCCACGTCTTCGGCGTAGTGGATAGACTGTCTGCTTACGACGTCAAAGGGTTCGCTTCTGGCCTTCGACCCATCCCTTCCATCCTGAAAACATCTTCCTACAATATTCTTCTAAACCAGCAATCAATGACGACTCAAAGTTTCTCACTAACCGGATATTTTTCATTGCTTTAACGAAATGAGTCCGGAAGTATCATCCATCATACTGAAAATCTAATCAGATGGAGATTATACTAGAACATTTCGATAAAAAAAAAATCAGTCGACTGCCTGATTACGTTGAAATCGTTGACTAAAATCAGATATGGAATAAATACATAAGACTTCCGGGGAAAAACAAGATCCAATCTATACCACTAGAGATTGGGCGGTGACGAATTTTATGTGATTCCCAGCGAAATTTTGTAGGGAAGTGGAAGACGTATTGCGCGGAATTTTCTCCAACCAATTCCCGTGGGTTTTTTCAGATAAGTTCTAGAAAAATCACACAGTATTTCTTACTCCTAAATTTCTTTTTATTATGTGTCTATATTAGAAGCAAATATTTCCCATCTTATAAGATATTCTTCTAATCCGCAAGTGTCCATTTCTAAATTGTCTACTCCCCAATCGAGGTTGGAGGTGCATTTTTTTTTTTTCGTTTATCAGTGGTTTATTCATATCACGTCATTATTTACACAGTATATACAACATATACATGTGCTAGGAAACAATTCTGGAAGAAAAATATGGTGGATGTATTGGTTTACAGTAAACATTGGCTACTGACAAGCTCTCGAGTTAATTCAATATTTGTGAATGTTTGTGGGTCCATCATGATTGTGTCTTATTCCGAAATTGTCCTCTATCTTCCTACAATTGTTATATAATACCTAGTATCGTGCTTGAAAAAACAATGCGATGTATACATGTAAAAAAAAATACTTCGGCAAGTGCGCAATCGCAAATGGATGGCCGGCGCTGCGCTCATCATGGGGGCGAATGCGTCAGGTGGAAAGGCGCGGGCAACGAAGGGTTATTAGCGTAAGTACCACGAGATTTATCCAGCGGCGTATTATTATACGATAAAACAGAAGTGATGCTATTATCGTACAATATATAATCAGCAGTGTGCCACAATGAAGTTATGGTCATTATTAAAGCTTTACTTGACACATATATAAATGATGGCTAACACCATGAATTAGCCTGTGACATAAAATTAGTGAGAAGTAAAACCTGCTGTAATCCGTGATATATAATACCTTTTGCACAATAAACACAGGAAAGATGCTGACCATGTCATTTTTCACTGGAAAAACTTTGTAGTAATAATTCCCATCATCTGAATTTCCCTTTGAAGCTTCCCATGTTCTCCTTATGTTCTTAACGCCATCAAAGTATTTACAAACTAGGAGTGCATCCCTAGTTTAATACCCCGAAAGATGATAAAGAAACTCCAGCTGTTAAGGACAAAAGTTTTGATATCATCAGCCAACAAGTGGTTTACGTCCGAAGAACCTGCAAAAGATTGGGAAATTTAACGAGCCATGAGATTTGCCCTGCACTGAGGCAATGCCCTCTGTAGCATTAACCGTGCACCTCAAATTTTGCGAAATTTTCCAGTCTACAGGCTGAAAGAAACATGTAGACTTTGAGGTAGCGAAATTCAGCGGTGAAATTTTCAGATATATTGGAGTATCTCTGAACTTGATTCATTATTTAAAAGCATTTTTGTTATTTCGCAATATTTTTCAGTATTCACTGTCGGTCATTGGAGAGCTGACACACATACCCACACACACACACACACAGAGATACACACACACATACATTCGCGCGCCCGCGCACACTCACTCACTCACACTCACTGACACGTCTTCCAATTTCGTTCACTTAACGGAAACATACTTGAGGCTCATAACAAGAGCGATGATATTCACTGAAAAGCTCAGAGGGATAAGAGTTATTTGGAAAGGTAAAAGTATGGCTCACCCTTTGTCATTTTAAAATTATCATAAAATTTTTTCCACTCACAAATTTATAAAGCCTCACCTCCATGTATGAAATATGCAAAGGTAAAAATTGCGATGAAATTAATTGGATTGAAAAGCGAATTCAATTTCCATGACCTGGATTGAAAAAAAAATCGATTCTCATGTTTCCCACCCTGTGACTTGATGAGATTCCTGCAATTTCCACATTTCCATTAACTATCTCTAGTTAAACTTGATACCGGCACTGCAATGTAGTACGATTTTGAATTTGGGGGGGGGGGTGGCCATTACGAGTACCCTAAATACGAGAAATTGGAGTCAAAGTATTTTATTGCTTCTGTGGTCAACATTCAAGTATTCAGCATTTGTGCAATTCTACCTCATGTTTAAATCTTCACTACCGCAGTCCACACATCAGTCGAGTGTATATCGGAAAAGGTTGGCGCGTTTGAATCCACCTTTTGAGTATACCCACATCGAAGCTAGGTATTTCAAACTTTGTAGTTGCCCCGCTTTTCATGGCTAATTTCGTTAAAGTTGTCAAAGTCACGGGGAAGCATATAAATTCAATTTGTTTAGCACTGAATCTGGTATAGGAAGATGAAAGCTGATTTCCTTTCATTTTACCATTTGCTAAGTTGTTAGAGAGAGTATATCATTTACACGTTGAGTATTGTGTTCGAGGATCGCGAAGTACTTGTACATGTTGTTTTCCATTAATAAATGTTTCCTATTAGAGGTTTAAATAGGCAGCATAATTTTCATCCAAGAGTTCTCCTGGCGTACGACTATTCCCATTTAACCTCCATATAAGGCAATCTTTCAAATGGCCTTCAACACAGGGCACACGTCTTTTTACCGCTGAAAAGAGGCTCACGGTAACTGAATCCACGGAGTAGTCCAACTCGACTTGTGAAAGATAAAATTGGGATGAAAAGGAAGAAAACCTGTGAGAATGGTCCACGTAGTGCCCACCGGCAAATTTGAAATCCCTCCTCCCTCTATACTGTATGTACGTACATGGTCCCTTGTGCAGTGAAACATCTATATAGTGTTCAGCAGAGAGCCGCATGTGCTTCAAATGGAAGCCCAGAGGCGGACAAAACGCAAGACTCTGAAGCACAAGTCTGTATCGAGAAGCGCTCTATTCAGTGGATTTTCACCAATAAATAAGCTGACCGACTGATCATATTTCTATGTCGGAAGAAAGCCACCGGAGTATAGAACTCAGAATGGGATTTATTATGAAATTTATCTCACTGAAGCGGCCAGCTGATAATTACATACACTCACCTGCTTTTCACAATTTCTGCAATACCAAACAGTTGGAAGGATATATTTTGTGGAAAATATTGCATGTATCGATATATCGTATATGTCGATATATCGCCTATGTCGACATATCGCGTATGTCGATATATCGCGTATGTCGATATATCGCGTATGTCGATATATCGCGTATGTCGATATATCGCGTATGTCGATATATCGATATATCGTAGATGTCGATATATCGATATATCGCCTATGTTGATATATCGCATATATGGATGCGTCGCATATTTCGATATGTCGCATATATCGATATATCGCATATATCGATATATCTCATAGGTCGATATATCGCATATATTGATATATCGGAAATAGGCAAAATATCCATATATAGCATAAATCGAAATCTCCTACATATCGAAATTTTTTTCTGAAAAAATAGGCTGGGGGAAAAACAATTCTGAAACAAAGCCCATCACCTCACATCATTGGCTCCATGAAGTTCAATTGCAATCCGATATCCAGAGGCCGCAGTTACGGTTTGCTATGCATGTATACGTTTGCGCTTTAGTACTAACCGCGTATTCATAATGGCTTTACAGTTTACTGTGCGGCCTTGGTATTTGGACAATCTTCATCAAATCATCATTGGGTATCAATAAATGCATGAGTTCTCTTGATATCATAATCGCACTCTCTTCTTAATTAACAATTACCTCCAATCCGAGATCAATCGCCGTGTCTCCGATTGTTATCGTTGTAAATGGCCAAACATCATTATGGGCGTATCAAAGTGGTTATAACGGCTTTTATCAATTAAGCGATTCCACGGAAGTAAGCAAAGAGTGAATACTATAAATAGCCAACTCATATCAACGAATTTCCCACCGATATTGATAATAATTGGAGTACATCGCGGGCAGGAGTTGTTCATTTCTGTTTCACAGATTAAAGAAATTCCAGAGTCGTCATCCAAATCTAATCGTCCTCAAGCACGAGCTTGCCATCCTCAGTTTCGCCGCGGATGGCAATCCAGTACGGGGAAGCGGGTAATGAGTTTTCTACGACTAGCCCGGAAATGGACTGTCCCGGGGGGGGGGGGGGGGGTAATCGGCTTTCATTTAATGATCGAGGCCGGAAATGGCGACGTTAATACTTGAGGTGGAAAAAACAAAACTTATATATGTGACATTCTAGGATCATTGTCACTGGGGCTGCAACTTTACAGTTCTACTTTGCATGTGCGCATAAATTCGGAATACATAACGGAAATATTCGATGTTAGTTTGTTTGTTTCGTAGATATTCCCCAGCTCCAAAAAAGTTTCCACCAAAATTTCTCCCTCCTGGATTACGAGATATTTGACATAGTTTGAGAACTCTCGAGAATACTCTTGAAATCACTTTCAACCATTTGCATTAATTGGGACGAAGTCCCTGAAATAATCACACATTACAGTAATATGCATCTACTCAGATTGAATTGAAAGCATCAACAAGTCAAGCGCAGTACGGAAGCACATAGATTTAAGTTGGTGCATCCGGTACACCCGACGTTCAACGATTAATAGGCAAAGTTTCATAGTGATTCACGCCCTCCATGTGACCATATTACTCGTGGGCTTCTCCCCATTGAGGCGTGGTCAAGGCTTCATTTTACTTCACAACTGTACTGAGGCCATCCTTGGTTTATCATATTCAGCAAACTTTGCACCTCAAGATATCGGCCATTTGAGGCAGTAATATTCCAGAACTTTGATCTCTACTTTCCTGGATAAAAAGTCCCAAGTTTCCAATGATTTTCCATGTTTTATCTTGCACAAACAAGATTTTCCACCACAATGGTGCTCAGCATCGATCTATGTGCACGATCCACATAGAACCATCGTCGCTCAGCTTCTCTCGGTATTCAAGTAGAACGTGGAGTGAATTTGAATTTCAAAGCTAAAGGGAGAGGCTCAAGGCAGCGATTGATCCACAAAGGCGGTCAACTACCAGAGAAGATTTGGAAATTGTGTTACTAACACGTCAATTATGAATCCACTAACTCATGCATTTCAATGAACCAATTTTTAGGGTCAACTAATATGATTCAACCCGGAATGATCTGTTTGAATCTGACTAGGCATACTGTGTTGAATCTCCCTGACAGATTAATCATTTATGATTCATGAATGTAAATTGATAACATCAGTCTATTTGCTCAAAAATGCAATTCACAGGGCGCAAATTATTATTCACTGGGATAATTGAATTCTCTCATGCATGATTAAATATTGATTAGTGAAAATTTATTTGTTCCAGGTGGCTTGAGTTATGGCGCTCAACAGAGTAGTAGTGGTAAAAATTCCGAGTCTTCCCATCAGAATGCTGTTGACGATTCAAGTTCGAGAACCGGTCCTTATTTCGATATTGCAGCATCTAAAAACGTAACAGCATTGTTGGGAAAAACGACGTACCTCAATTGTCGAGTGAAAAATCTCGGAAACAAGACCTCGGTAAGTGGATTTTATACATATATACATGTGAAAGGATATATTCGATGGTGAATGAGAGTGGAAAAGTGAGTGACGTCAGTTGCGAATGACTTCCGTGTCTTGAGGATGTTCTGGCAAGGTTGAGGGTGCTACAAAATCGATCCAAGAAATCTAAATTTGTCAATTTATTGAACTTATTGCATCCATTTCAATGCATTCAGGGAGAAGGTGGTCACACTTAATTTTTAAGAAAAGCTGCCGTGAGGTGCACAAAAGAGAGTACATACACATACATATACATATACATGTGCATATGCATATACATATACATATACCTATACATATACATATACATATACATATACATATACATATACATATACATATACATATACATATACATATACATATACATATACATATACATATACATATACATATACATATACATATACATATACATATACATATACATATACATATACATATACATATACATATACATATACATATACATATACATATACATATACATATACATATACATATACATATACATATACATATACATATACATATACATATACATATACATATACATATACATATACATATACACATATACATACATATGCACATACATAGTCGGGGCAAATGAAATGAGACACTTGGAGGGGGTGGGTCCGACCATAGGCGCCCGGCATAGCACAGGTGTTTCTGGAGGTTTACCCTGTGGTTAGAAATATGATAGCCTAAATGGCGAAAGTCGGATCCAACCGCATGAAAGCCGGAGGAAAGTAACTATTTCATAAATCCGTGGCATTGTAAGAGTGATGACAATAACAACAAAATTAACTAGAATCGAAATAAATTTTGCTCCATATTCGGATGGAAGTCCCAAAATTTTGCCATTACATTCTCAAGGTCGAAAACGTTGCCAGCCACTCTGTTTTCAAAATGTAAATAATTTCTCTCGCGAGACATTTTGATACACATGTCCAGAAACAGTCATCCATCATCAGAACAATTGTACCATTTGCATATTCGAATACACAAATTGTATTCGTATTTTCTCGCCATGGTGCTATAGTGCAGTCCTGCAAAATATTGAGTGTCAATATTTTACGGGCATAATGGAGCACCTCCTGTCGGCGACAAACCGGTGGGAGGGTGAATCGAAAATACACTCACGGCCACCGGCCGTCCGACTCTCGACAATGCCAATGACCAAAGTACGACACCCTGCCCGCCCAGCCGCTATATATAATAATCTTCCACTGGCTGTGGGGACTCTAGTGTTGAACGATTCCGAGTTTTTCATTTTTTTTTCAAATCGTTCATTTTCGAGTCCCGAGATAAATTAACTCCACAGCTTGGTTATCGACAATGGAAAAAATTGGGAGGGGAAGGGGGGGGGGGTTGTGCGGAAAAAGAAAAAAACATTTCTCATGAGTTTTCGACCCTATAGCGCAGTATTAAGGCACACATATGAATTATTTTTTTACGCCACGGCCGAACAAGACATAGTTCAGATTTATAGAGTATTGGGAGGAAAAAAAAATGAATATATATTGCTTGTTGTGGGAAAATCGGTGAGTATTTTCTAAAAGGGAGGGGCTAATCTGTCAATGGAAAAGGGTTTTGTGATAGTAGAGAACACAAATATGGTGGCAATGTGTGCTATTAATCATTGGGCAGTGGTCACAGACAAGGCTATTAGTTACCAAATGGACATAAAATAAGTTGAATGGATATCGAATTAATCGATTATGTATTGGAAATACACAAAGCACCGCCTGTTGAACCATGATAACATTGCTAGCGGCCTTGTGTTCTATACCTAAATGATGCGGTTGCTTCGTTTTTGTTCTGGAGTGCATGGAGTTCATGTTCCATTACTGCACTACAGTTGTCCTCGTATTTCTGCTATTGTTTTTTTATCTGTGTTATTGAAAATAGATAGATATGGAATTCTATAATGGAGGGTACCAATTTCAATTTGAACTATGTAAAGCCATTCTTCAGGCCTGCACTCTCAAAATCAAGTACTTTTGCAAACTATGTAGGCCGTTTATGCCTACATGATTTTTCCAATTTTTCCAACATTTTTGTAAATTTCCCAAACATTTTCAACATCTTTCAAAATTTTTTGTAAACTTTGTCAAAAGGTTTGACAAATTGTTTCAAAAATTTTCCAATTTGTTAAAAAAAATTTCCAATTCTTTTCAAATTTTGCATGCATGTCATTAGCATGCATTTTCTGTAACTCCGAATTCAATTTTGCACTTTTATCACTATCAAGATTCATTGTAGCAGGAATGAGTGTTAGAGTAGTTATCATTTTTGTCAATATGAATAAAATAATCACCGAAACAGACCACGTGTATTTTCATCTCCCAACTCTCATTCTATACATACATACGTGTATATACAACTCGTGCGCATCCCTTTGCGCCGATGGCAGGCAGGAGGGGCAGGCGATGGGTAACGAGTAGAGTATATCTATATATACATTTGTACTGGAAATGCCTGTTTCAGCGAGAATTTTTTCCCAACGCAAGCGCCGCATTAGATTTTTCGCATCAAAAAATTTGTTCAACTATAACGCGCGGAGCATGTACCTGCGATTGCTCCTTAATTAACATTACATATTGATATTGACCATATTCAAGAAATCACATATATACCATCAAAAGAAATAAATGATTATATGAGAAGATACTTTCTTTAGATACTAAAATTTTCGACCGATTAAAAAATTTTCCCCCTCAATAACTAATCGATAATCGGTTAACCATACTATATGGGAAGGTATTAAAACACCCTACATTCTTTTATGCCGCAGAGTTGGAAGATACAACGATAAAAATGGTTATGGAAGTTTATCTCACGGGTTTTCTTTCCACCCTTTCAATCCATTATTTTGCTCCGCCATACTTTCTTCATTCTCAAGTTTCTTTTTCAACATACTGTGCTAGCTAGAATGCGGAGAGGTGTAAAAGAGGCGGTTCCAGGGAGAACCATACGCTCGTTCCTATTTACCTTGTATTTCTATGCTCTACGAATTTATGATGCAGTGGGTCAGGATTGTGTGTGTGTTCGCTAAAAGTAGGGAACCCTTTCTCTGCAAAACACTCTTCCAACAGGGAATACTCACAGCGAATTACGTGAATGTCCTTAGTTATATTCTTTCACTAGCGTCAACTCCTCTTGAAGGCGGACTGAAGGATCAGTGGTGTGAATGGCTGTGGGGGAAAAAGGAAATGGGGGTTATTTATATTTGGTGTTTAAGGTGTTGAACTGAGAAAATAAAAGGGGAGTTTCAAGGGGGTTTGTTATAAAATTTATATGTTCACCCAGCACTCTGAATACATTCACAATTATGGCCATGGTTAATTATGGAAGAAAACAGAAATAGACGGCCACTTTATCACCCGCAGTCTGCGCTTCGGTGTATAGTCAGTAAAATATCCGCCTACTACAGTAAAGTGCTAGGTTCGCGCCCAGCCTCCTGATATCTGCAATGAGACCGCAAGGCTGGGCGGGAACCTAACCCGACGCAGAGGGGGGGTCCATTATAGCCATCCGCCATCGTAACACAGGAGTTTCTGGAGGTTTACCCTGTGTTCAGAAATGCGATGGCCTAAATGGCGAAAGTCGGTCACAGCCGCACGGATGGGTGTCCAGTAGTCCCTCTCGAAGAAAATGCTGAAGAGCAGCTACCGTGGAGAGTACAAGAGAAGGACTTGTGTTACTTCCATGTTCATTACATTGCTAGCATGCTTCTAAATGCAATATCTCTTGCTTCATGACAAATGAGTTAATTGAATGGATAAATGCATGAAATGAAATATTTTCGATTAATTTCACCAATAATTAGTTGTGACTAGGTAGAAGCTTGAAATGGAATACATAATCATTTATTAATCACTGTTTAACGGCCGAAAACCAAAGGGCATAATTATGGCTGGGTAATAACTGTAATTACTCACAAGTCAAATCTCATAGGGAGTTATCAACAGACGTGGATTCTTGCTAATTGCAATTACAATGAATTTCTATCTGGTAACGCGCTAAATACGTTTGTAGTGTGAAAACTCATCATGTTGCTGCAAGGCGGTGATTCGATTAGGCGAGGATCTTTCCAAAGATCCTTCAGTAATTGAAAATTCAATTATTATGTGATCAAATTAGTGTTCCTGGCGCATTACGAGAATTGTTACTTGAATTTCAAGCTCGAGTATTCCATCAGCGCCCTTGAGTTTCCGGTAACATCGTGCTCATTGCAAGTGCATAAATGAAAATTCATTAAGTATAACGTCAGTCTAACAACTGAGTAAGTTTGAAAAACTTATGCAATTGCGGCATCAATGAATAAATTCATGGATGCACCAATCTGTTTTTTGATACGGAATTTTTTTTAAAATTGCAAAAAATGATGTGGGAATATGGAGCAAGGATTAGCAGCTATAAAATTTTAGAGAGATGTAAACACAAATTGATATATTGACGGTACATATAATACACGTTAGTCAAGATAGTGAAATAAACTTAAATCGCGGCTTACTTCAAATTTCACACGATCTAGCACTCTACAATCACCGTAACAGCTTCCTCACAGTTACTCAAGCGATTGTCTATTCTATCGAAAATACTCTATGGTCATGCGAACTCTAACGCGTAATCTATCTTCAACTCGGATATCATAAAAACTTTCCGGTTCGTTTGGGCCCACAGCCACTTAAATACGGTTTTTGAGCATCCCCTGCTCCTGTTCGCCCTAGCCACATGGGTCTTTGGGGAAACTTCGGTGACATCAATGACTACGTTAGCATTAGCCTTCGAACACCTACCTCGCTATTTCTACTTTGGATCTCAACACCCACTATATTACAATACCTGCAATAAAGTAAGGAACTCATGGGCTACAATAACGAGTCCCCTAGATAATGTGCCCTGCCGCCTAGACAGTCCCAATGTCCAAAAATTCCCCATCTCTAGACTGTCACAACGTCAAATGCATTCCCCATGTCTAGACTCCAAAGCTTATTTTTCTAGGATACTACAAAAATATTGTATTCTCATTTTGTTTCCTGTTTCAGAGAAATTCAATTCCACTCAATTTTTTCAGCTCTCAAAAAATCACTACTGAACTGCATTTATTCAATTTTACTATTCCATTATAAGCTCAACGTATTCCATTCATGTTTCATTTCATTTCGAATTTTGGAAAGGAGTAACATTGGAAACTCGTACAGCACGAGAATCGTTTTCATAGTCTCCACATGTGCCCGATGGATTGGCGCAATGAGTACATTCGTTGCCTCACATACGAAAGATTCCGTTTTCGATTTCCGGTATAATAGAATAGCACGACCCAGCCATTTGGACCCTTGATCAATTCGCAGGATATTCAATCCCAGTTGGAAATAGAATGGTTCTGAAACAAGAAAATATCTTCCACAATTCAATGACTCATTGCTGAAGCGCTTCCCCCATTCTACTACTTACGAAGTTTGAGAGCTCAATTATTTTTCTCATCCGCAGTGTTTTGATTTTCAATTTTGCGAATTGTGTGAATGCTGTCCAGTTTGCTAAATTAAAAAGAAAAAGTAATCGAAAGGAAGAAACCTCCAAATGTCTCTGAGTAAGCCATCAAATAAACAAATTCCATTTCTAAAAGTTGTACTTGGCAAGAGATCTTCCCGACACTAAGAGCGAAATTCACGTTATATCACCGATACTAAGAGAAAGAAAGCCCCCCAAGTAAGCCATGAAAAAAAATTCCCACCGGATGGATGTAATTCTTCTCGGGAGTAGAGAGTATAAGTTCTTCAAGACCATTGGCTCGTAAGATATAACCTAAAAGCCCACTGTATTCGCAGCCATTCGCCTAATGAAACGATGACACTAGACGTGGACTGAGGTGCAATGGCTCGAGTTTAACCGTAGGATCTCGGTGCACATTCCCCTAGCGATATACTCTTTATTCCGGACGATATATGTATTCCTACGAAACAACCTCTCTGGTAGACACACGTTCTTGGAAGCGTGAGATGTCCTCTTTATGTGCACTGCCTCCCTTCTCTTTATGCACTTCGGTAGAAATATTGGCGTGATTCGCTGGCTCTTTATGACCCAGTATTACGAGGGATCCTCTCGAGGGACAATGATTATTAGTATTTATCGTTGGGGCGCTCTTCATTCTCATTAAACTCGCCTGGTACTCTAATATTTTTACACTGAACACGATGGTAAATATTTGCGACACACTTAGATGGATATACAACATGGTTTACGCATTTACAAGGGGATGGGTGAATGAAACTATTAGATGCATAACGGCAAGCGTTGAAGGGGTATTTCACAGCTTGATTTAAGTGGTCATTATTATCATTAACGTAGCTGTTACATTGGATGGAAACATTGAAAAAAACTTATCAGAGACCATAATCGCTTTACTACGACACGTAGTCTTCGAGAAAATGCATCGCAGCGTAAATAAAAAAAAAGATTGACTCAATAGTGGTTCCCTCTCCTAGTATTAATTCAATGTACTGATTCACCGATGTTGCTCGCGGATTTCTGGCGATCACTCTCTCCCCCATATCTCTTATCACTTCATTCAATTTCTTATCGATTCATTATAATTTGATTCAAAGCGAATCATCACTGCAGGTTCGATTATGGCCGCTAAGATTGCACGTCTTTCCTTCCCCATCTGTGAATTGAACTCGATCATTAGTGGCCCAGGAATCGTTGCGTGAATCCTAAGATTTTATTCTTATTTTACCTCAGAGTCCCACTTTATTCCCAGGGCGCATCCACGGAATATTCTAGGTCGATTGGGTGTATGTTATTTCACAATGTCTTCTTATTTTTCTTCTTTTTTCACGAACCAGAGCCGACTGTAAGTGGATTGGTTTGCGGCTCGTCGAGTCAAACGATTCTGCACATCTACTCCGCGTGATAACGCCTCTATATATATATCCACTTTTTTTTTTATTTTCCTCTCTTCACTTTCCACTACGACGCAAATAAAGGTAATATATATTAGTGAAATGGAATTGAAAAATGGAACAATTTTCCGTTTCTATTCATGAAAATATTGGACTTACCCTCATTGGACAATAATATGCAACGTACGTGACGGCTTTTGAAACTCTAATGGAATTTTCGAATGAGAAATAAATGAGGAAATAATTCAATTTCCGATGATCCGGATAGATTGGCCAACCAGAATTATTCCATTAAACAATGGCACAGTTTTCAGTAATATTTTATGTAGTGAATTGATCAATTCAACGATGAAATTCAATGGGTCTTTATCGCTCTGGAGCAATGAAATTCAATATCATAGATTGGATTTTTTTTTGTTTTATATAATGGGTGCCAAAAAATTTGTCGCATTTCGAGTAAAATCTTTATTTGCTGCTGCATACATCACTTTTGTAAGGAAACCAGATGTAACTGTGCTCGATGGTTCGCTCTAGTGAATTGCCGACAGAAACTGATCAAAATTGAAACCCAGGATTTCCGCAAAAAATCGCATTACTAAGTAACTTCGCCCAGACATACTGAATTTTTTTCATAGAAGTCAGAGCTAATTACTGAACGATTTCGCCGGAAACGTCTTATATATAAAGCCAAGAACAAGCTATGCAAATACATTCCATCTCCAACACTCCATTATACATTAATTCACTAATAAATAACCGAGAATAAAATATCACCATCGAATATCCGATATTCCATTATTAATCATTGAATCGCAAGGTGTTGAATTTATGCTTCACTACCCTCCCGTTATAGCGCCAGCCGATTATATCAAAATTACTTGAACCGTCAGTCTGTATAGAATATTAAAAATAGGGTGGATCTAACGACTCAACATATCTCGACCCCAGGCACCTTTTTCCTCTCAAGTGGTTTCATAGTCTAGGGGCCGGGAGGTGGACGGGCCGGGGAGGGGGGGGGGTCGGAGAGCAGTGTGATATATATACAAGAGGGTTTCGATTAAATTAGGTTACTCTAGCAGCATGGTAGGTGGGCAACGACCGATCGGACCATCCCAAGATAGGCGAAAGCGTCAGTAAAGGAAAATCCGTTGCCAGCGCAGTCTTTGCCATGTGCAATAGCTACACCCCAGAATATTAAACTGGAAAGCCGCAATATCAGCGCAAGCACGAAGATGCTACAAATGAGCTGTTTGAGAATTCATCTATCTATCTATCGAAAATTCATGTAAACAAGAACCTCCATATCCATATAGCTCACAGCCATGCAGCCCCGGGAAAATGTGTAAATACATTTTTATAAATTCTTATGTTTTCGATGGACTTTTTGCCATTTTACTTTGCAAGGCAAATAGCAAGTGGGTAACGAAACCACTGGGGTAGATTAGAGAGGATGAAAAAAACGTTGGGGCAAAAATGTGGAGAGGTTGAGGTGTATCGATTGCTATTGGCTCCTCTAGCATCACTTTGATATTTTTTTGTGTTGTTATTGGGGTGTTGCCAACCGTGAAAAGCAAACAAAAAGCTAAAGATGAGAGCAAAGGACACTCAATTGTTTGGAAATTCATAGTGTTTTTTGTTGTGAAAGTGGCCTAGCCTGGTATGGTATATTGAAGTGTGAGAGCTGACGCAGGATATGATTGAGGGCGGGATAAAAGATGCCAGCAATTGAAGGAAAACCATGGTGAACCTCAATTTGTATGGTCATTTCGTTCACAATTATTACGTACATGGTGTCTCAACACTGCGGATATTGTTTATGAAATGACAGCCAAATTCCAAGTCGAAAGTTCCTCTTCCACGTTCCTGTCTGACGCCCCCCCCCCCCCACTTTGATAGTTGAAGTTGGACAGTGCTTTCAGTTCCGAAAACGGTCCCCATTGAACGAACAGTTCCAAGATTTTTTTCACGTGAAGGGTGCGTTATAGGAACCGTTCCCGGAATGGAGCTTCCATGTGGAACCGACTCTGGAATGGAATTCCCATGCGGAACTGTTCCCGGAATGGAACTTCCATGTGGAACCGTTCCCGGAATGGAACTTCCATGTGGAACCGTTCCTGGAATGGAACTTCCATGTGGAACCGTTCCTGGAACGGAATTTCCAGGTGGAACCGTTCCTGGGATGGAATCGTTCCTGTAATCGATTCCGGAACTGAACTACCATCTGGAACCGTTCCCAGAACGGAACCAGCACGGGCCATAATTCTTGGAATTGTTCGTTCTGGGAACTGAAAGCACTGGCCCAGTAAGCTAAGCAGTGCGGTCACTGTGCAATTTGAAACTTCAACACGTTTGGGGGGGGGGGCGTCAGACAGAAACCCAATCCTCGTCCCCCCCCCCCCCCGGCCGCCCGTAAGAGGAACAGACAATTTCAGTTCAGCTTAATATAAGTTCTTATCGAAGAAAATTCCACATTTTGTGGACCAAATTTTGATAGAGATACATTGAATTTCTTCGAATTCCTGTGCACATCGTAGGATGAATTTCGTTCTAGCTCGAGATACATTTCAAGTATTGGGAACAAAATAACAAAAGTGAAAATACTTCACGACTGGCGTCAATTCTCTTCGAAACCACGAAAGCACTTTTTAATTTTTTTTTTCCTCCTGCAGATAAGACATCCAACTTTTTTCTTGGATTCTTGCTGTCGCATGCACTACGACACTGAGCAACTTTAGCGGAAAAATCATCGTGTGGGCGGGGGAACACTTATGTATATATAGCACTATCTAGCTGACATATACAGTTATATACAAACGTGAGAGAAGGGTAGAATAAGTATTTGCAATGGGGTATAGCTGGAAAGAGCTAGCATTTGCACTAGCTCTGGCATTGTGTGGCAACCACCAAGACTGTGATTGGCTTACGAGGATTGTCACGTTCATTGTGACCGCTCGTTGGAGGAGCAATGTCACGACAAGCTCTACAAATCCAGTTCTATAGCGCTAGTTGTGATGTTGGTTGGAGATGCCGATACTGCACTATACATTGTGGGGAAAGCAAAAACAACTGCTATGGTAAATGAACACGACGATACACGAAACTTCTGCGGTAGTAGTTTCTGCATACGATGGTTTTGTTTCAAGGAATTGGAAAAGAAATATTGGTTTCAATTTTTATTTCTGGGGTAAGATCCGCGGATAATGAAGAGATGTTTCGGGGAATGTCATACACGAAAAAAGGTGAGTGAAGTGACTGAAAAGAAATTAAATGAAAAATCCAGTTCGACATAATGTATTCATGACATTCTAAAGATCTTCGGAACCTATTTAAATTTCTATGTTTAAGCTGCATTTGCGTCTGGTTTTTCCTGGTCACGCTGATGTTTCTCGTGAATGTATTTTCGAGAGGATATGGGTACTGAAAAAATTCGAATTGCGAGAAAAGGGAGACTTTCCTCCAAGCGAAAATACAATAATATTTTTAAGATAGCAATACGATTGAGGACTCACCTTTCCGTTAATTCAGACTGCCAACTCATAGGTACCAATAAACATTATTACTAGCAACTCAAGTTACTATAATTATTGAAAAGAAAAAATTACCGAAATCAATAATGGAAAAAAATTAGTTCAAAGCCATGTTAGGAATATATATATATATATATATATATATATATATATATATTGATTGGCGCAACTAAACTTCAACGCAGTAGAAATCAGCCGTGGCTTAGTCTGCATTATAGCCTCCTTAAGGTTAAAAATAGGATCGAAGAGATATCTGAACCTGGTCAGAGAGAATCCTAGAGGATAATCCCGAGCCAAGTTGGTCTCGCCAAAGGTCTCATCTGTCTCACTCCCTCCCCTCCCCCCACCACCCACCCGTCACCCGCCCCGTCAACTCACTCCAGCTTTAGTTCTTTGCCCGCTGCATCGTGAAATCAGATTCACAGACACACCCATTTCCATGATCTTTTTTTCTTCGTGTTCTTTCCATGGAAAATCCTCGAGAGTAAGAATGACAGCAAAACGAAAGGGAATGTAGTGAATGAATGCTGATTAAAGGATCTCGGCTGATGCGAAATGCTTGTTAATGATTATCGGAGTTAACAGCACGCTGAAAATCCCAAATAAAGTTTCTATCCATTGAATTCGCGATCGGAATTTGACCCAATAGAAGTTAATTGCAAACTGAACATCAATCCCATAGCACGTGAAATAAACATTACTTGCGATAGGGATATACCTGCGAAGTCAAATAATTGTCCTGTTACAAATATTTATCATTCCCAATTTATTGAATTGATCCTCCTGTGGTAATACATTGAAAGGATTTCCAGTCAACGAATACACACGAAACGAGATTAGTTGCGATGGCAAGCGCACATCAATCACGCTTTATGGGATTACGGGGGAATCAACTTGAAAAAAATGATAAGCTTCAAATAGACGTGATAGTATTATTTTCCACTTTCCGAAGAAGAGCCCCGCTCGGACCATCTGTGCGTCACCTACGCACTTGTTGGGGTCAATTTTATGACCTTTTACATTCTTCAGTTTTGAGAGTTTTCTGTTGCTGCTTTATTTGCATCTATTTTACTGGAGATTTTTCTGGCGTTTGAAAACTCAATGCTCGACCCATCTGTGCATGTCTATTCACTCATCGGGGTCATTGTGCGACCTTTGACGAGTTTCGAGAATATTCCTCTTTTCATCATTTCGTGTCTACTTCACTACAGATTTTCTTTTTGGGTTTAAAAAGTACGCGATCCGCGACATACTTCCTCCCCCTGTCTTGTACTCACTCCGATATCCGCTGTTAAGCATTCCTTCCAAAGGGAGCACTACGGATACCTAGTACAGAGGGTTTGAGCAATCCCTGTGTTACGATGGCCCAGCGTTCTATGGGTACTGCCGATAGCACCTACGGAATATTCTGGTTATAGAGTGGAGGGCCTGAGAAAATATTTGCTCATAAGGAGTATTCTTCAAAGGCCAAAGGCCAAGCTCTGGATCTCTGATGTATTAGGGACATAGTCTACGTAGTATAGCAAAGACTGAATTCCAGAAGGATTTAATATGGACCCATAACACACACATTTAGGCCGTCGTATTTCTCACCACATGGTAAACCTCCAGAAACCTCTATGCTATGATAGAACCTCCCCCTCCCCGTGCATTGCGTTAGGTTCCCCAATTAGGTTTGTCCAATGCCTTCTCTTAAAATGTTGAGATTTTGAACTGAGGCGTTTCGAAAGAGCATCGAAAAAAATATTATGTGTGTATGATTTCTAAGAGCTCTAGGTCTAGGTTCTAGGTTCAAGTTAGCTCCCTTTTTCCCCCAGATTGGAGAGCACCGTTAGCGATATAACTACCAGAGAAAATTGTAATTGTATGCATTGAACGATGGAGAACTGCATTCATTCGATTTTATTGTCATATAGCAAGTCAAACGGATCCAACTCATACCTCATTTCATTTTAAATTTCTAAAACGAAGAACAGTAGCAGCTCGAGAAGCTGGTGAATCGTTTTCATATTCTCCACATATGCTGAATGGCTTGGCGCAATGAGTGAATTCGTTGGCTCACATATGGACGCCTCCGATTTCGATTCTCGGTATAATAGAATGGTACGATCCTGCCATTTGAACCCTTATACAATTTTCCGCATATTCGATCTGATTTTGAAAAGAGAAGCGTTAAGAAATTGGAAAAAGTCTTTCACTGACCAACAAAAATGGTTTCATGAATGAAGTGGATCTGATTGTTGTACCGTCAAATTTGGCCTTTGCATTTGAACTGTCGGATCCATTAGACTGTCATATCGGGATGCACTTCCTATGACAGATGCCCTTCGACAGTTGCAGCAATAATGATAATTTTTCCATGCAATACGTAATCCGGATATAAAAAAAAACAACTCATTTCACATCTAAAAGTTGATAGTCATAGTCATCATAATCAGTGCAGTACTTGTCCAGCTCAGGTGCCTCCAAAGCATTTCCTTCTTCATCAGGTCCATCCAAGGTAGCCGGACGAGGGGATACCAAGATTTCCTTGTCGTGCCCAGATCTGGTCGCCTGTCCGGTCCAGATACCCCCAAAGCATTCCATTCTTCATCAGGGCCGTACAAGGTAGCCGGACGAGAGCATACCGAGGTTTCCTTGCCAGACCCAGATCTGGTCGCCTGTCCGGTTAAGCTACCCCCAAAGCATTTCATTCTTCATCAGTGCCGTATAAGGTAACCGTACAAGGACCGGACATCCGGCAAACCGTACCTGGGTCATATAAGGCCTGTACTCAAATTTCCAGTCGGGTATAAGACCTGGAAAATGATGATCAGGCTAGTAGACCGAGGCAAAGCCTGGGCAGGAAAGTATTTTGGACCGAATGGGGAACACCTTCTGTTACCGATCTAGGCGCCCACAGCGAGGGTACAATCGCGGTTTGGCGGGCCTCGTAACGAAAACATTCATTGTTTCATGAGGACTCATTTAGCTTTTATCATACTTTCCGCCCGTTATGAAATAATAACGCCCCCCCCCCTCCCACAGAACACACTGAGCAATCAGATTTGAAGCAAGTACAAAGCAACTGAAACACGGCTAAGAGACTTTTATGAGAGTCTCGTTAAAAGCTCAGGAAATGTACGTGAAGGAAACAACGGGTCTTGGAGTGAAGAGAGTGAGGGAGTGAGGCAATAGTACTGAGGATGTCAGAGGTGAGGGGTGGCCAGTAGAAGGGCCAAACCAGTACGCTTGGATGGTGGAAGGGCGGTACTTGAAGAGCTTAAAAAAAAACGCAAAGCACGAGCTGGCTATGTGTATTCCTTAATGGCCTCCGGCTCACTGCGGGCAAATCGCATCGAGCAATTGTAAGCTAGAATGAGCTCGAAAAAAAAAGTAAATGTAAAAAAAAACACGCAAAGTAAAAGGATAATATAAGAGTCAGTTAAATGATGAAAACTACGATGCCGAGTTGAAAAGGTTGGAGGGAAGATCGAGAATGGGGCAAACTTATGGTACGGATAGACCAACTTTGGTTGTTTATAATCAAAGTTTGTGTAGAATAAGGGTGGGTCGGTGAGTTACGAATGGAAAATCTCCACGTCCACAGAGAATTTTCAGCTGGGTTGGGTACATTGCGTCTCAACTGAATTTCATAGAATTAAACTCTGTGTTTCACTCCGCCACTTTTTTCCGAGCTAGTAATTCTTCCTTGATTTTTGTTTTTTTTTCCTCCTTTTTCTCACGAGGATATATGTTGGGGGGAACCACGGATGGGGCGTGTCTGACACTAGTGTGGACTCTTCACTAGCCCATAGAGTTTCACTGGTGAAATATTGAATGTATTACGGTAACTCAATCGCCACGTAAACTTCGATATCGAACTTCTCACGGACTTCCTCGAGATAGCTTCCTCATTGTTTTTAAGGGTGAACTACCCCTAGTGTTCCCAGGATTAGGACTTAAAGCCATATTAAATATATTACATCATAATAATGTATTTCTGAAATATTTTAATATAACATTTGATCCAGTATTACTCGGTGCTATAGACCTCCTTCCTCGATTCGAATCCATCGCCATCGAATTCAATTATTTTTCCCCACGCCAAACACGAGTTCAATAAAAATTCGGGGCTCTGCACAAACTTTTCCAGCTCCAATCGCCGATTTTCCCGAATATAACTTTCTAAATTACTTGAAATTCGCACAGAGTTAAAGACCGAGTCAGTTGCTTCTATCGAGCTGTGGAGGAAAAGAACAGGGGCCTCTGAAGAGGGAAGAAAAAAATTGAAACTGAGGAAAAAAAGTGGCACAAGGCGGGAGGGGAAACGGACGCTCAAGTTGGGCTTCTTATCTGACATCCCACCTCCAAGCAGTTGGCTTGGAAATCCTCGTGGCCTAATGAGTTTTTGCGCATAATACGCTCAATTTACCCATGGAGATCCACTAATCAGAGTGAGGGGGGGGGGAATTGAGAGGGCGCGAGGTGGAGGGATAAAAGGGGAATAAAAGAGTGGGAGGGGGACAGTCGACGTTCTTCTACATGGGGATGAGTCCCCTTGATAGGGGAGTAGGGGGCAACTATCTCCATGCAGTAGTCTTGGTCTTCAGTATACTTACAATTATAAAACTATAATTTTTTTTTTCAGTTCTCAAAGAATTTTGATACTTCGATCCTTTGAATTCTCCAAGTCTCTCCAATGGCTACAATTTTGCAAAAAAAAAATTGCCACTCTGAGAATAAATTGATACCAGTATCAATCCATCCCCCTTGAATTCCTGATATTCATGAAGGAAAATCCCTCCAGCTTACCATTCCAACTTTCATTATTTTTCCACTGAATTAAAAGCACGAACAAGTGGAAAAGAACAAGAAGTAAAATCAAATTCACGAGATCCTTGAATTGCTTTTCATCTTTCTTCTAAAACCATTGTTGAGCACTGGGGGCAATTGAGTGATGAGCGAGCGTGTACAGTAGGTTGCGATGTGAATGTACATTATCGATCTTCCCTTTCAAGTGAACTCCAATCGACGGTTAGAGGTTACAGCTGCTAGCCTATATAACCCCAACAGGGCGAGTAGTGCAGACAGAGCCGAGTTCATGTTCAGCCTCCCCCCCCCCCCCCCCCCGCCCACCCCTTTCCCATCAGGACTTTTCCCACGTAGAAGAAAGTTGATCCCCCCCCCCCCTACGGCTCGTTTCTTTTTTTTATCCTTCCAGCTCGCACCCTCTCAATTTCTATGCCCTTCCTCTGATTAGGAGATGTCCGCGGTTAAATTGAGCGTATTATGTGCAGAAACTCATTACCGCTGGACCCTATACCAGGTCAACTGACCGCATAATATCAGAATGGTGTCTGGCGCTCAACTCGGAAAATTGTGTCTTGCACTCAGCTAATTTTGTTGTATGCGGAAAATAAAGCTAATTTTACGGCGGAAAATTTGAATTTTGATCGATCGGTCGTGGAGAAATTTATCCCAAAAACGTGAACAAAAAAAATCAGAATTTTTTTTTTAATTGATGATCTCTGCCACGTGGACCGTCTATGTTACATCAGAGTAAATAAATCACTTGGCCTGTTGCCACTGAGTGAGAAATTTGAATGTTCCATATTTGGCGCCAAGACAAACTTTTTCAAATTGCTAATATTACGAGCGAGAAATAAGCAATCAAAGAATAAATTCCCAAATTGAAAAAAATTGAATTGCCCTGAAAATTTTAGTGATCCGATCATTTTCATGGAGGATTTTCGATTTCCGCATATGAAAACAGAGCATGCTAAACGGAGGTAAAATGGCTTGTCCATATAGAAAATTCTTCACCCACAAATTAAACCCATCAATTATAAATCTTGAATATAGGTGAATCAGATAAATTCAGTGGAGCAGTATCTCAGACCATGCCATAGCCTTCAAAAATTTCCCCACTTTGTGATTTATTGTCACAGGTCAGGCTGCCCCCCCTGTGGTACATCTTGCGTGAAATTCGCGCGAGTGACGATGTGCACCATTGCCTTGGAAAGGAATTTATCGGCTAAAATCGAGCAGTATTCAGTGTGAAATATCCTAGGGCCCTTGGCCGAGAGGCCGACAAGGAAACAAAAATTAAGGGATGTGAACGTGTCTGGATCGTGGTAGCAAACGAAAAGAACATGTGCGTAGAGACGTACGCGACAGAAGTGAAACTTCGTAGTGGCCAATTTTATAGCGATGTTATGATATTCCGTAAATATTTTTTTCTACGGCTGAGGATAGGATAGGGTCAGTGGCTCTAATATCAGTGTAAATCGTTACGTTAAGTTATGATTTAAAACAATCCAATTATATCAATATACAAAAGATTTTTTATTCTGTTTCCATCTCACGATTTTCTACAAATGAAATTATCGGGATAACTGAAGTAAGAAACGAAAACTTTTGATTAACAGACCAAATTATTCCGGACATAAATTATGATATAGAAAATAACGCTCGGCACATATATAACGTACAAATTAACACACTAGACTGAAAAACAGCGGGCTTTTTACCGTGGATAGAAACTGCGCATAACGCCATCTTACGCCCTGCGTTGAATTATGACGAACGCGTCATTACCGACGTTCCCAGGCGATACGTTGTAAGTGGGTCTAGATGTGCGTGAATGCTTCATTCTCTCTCTCTCTCGTGCTCCCCTCCCCGTACCTCGCATACGGTCTCGACATCCTAGCGAGTAAAGTACGCACTCCATATATGGCGTTTCCCCCTCCCCAATGGTGTCGGTTTTTGTAACATAGGGACTAGCGTGTATTCGATTCATACCCAAGGTGCCTATAGAAGTTTCACTTCAAAAATAAGCACCTTCCGGGTGTCGATGTGTAGGAGTCGAAGCAATAGCTTCGATATCACGATATCCTCGATCCGCACGAATTCCGACCGGGAACCGGGACGTTCTGTGTGTGCTATCCATGGTACCCGTAAAAGGGAATCACCAGCCCGGCTGGAACCCAACCCAAGGCAGGAGTGGGGGGTTCCATCATAGACGCCCGTCGTCGTAGCATAGGGGTTTCTGGAGGTTTACCCTGTGTTTAGAAATACGACGTACGATACCAATCGCAGAGCCGGCCCTAGTCGCAGGGGTGGGTGCTCAGTATTCACTTTCGAAGAAAAGCTAAAGAGCAGCTGCCGCGGGGAGGTCAAGAAAGAAGGACAGAGGGTAAGGGATCGAACGAGAACCCAACCTGCCGGGGGGGGGGGGGCGGACTTCCATCATAGGTGCTGTCCATCGTGGGGAATAAAAGCGAGAAGAGTGGAAGCGTAAACTAGTGTTGGAAAAAATGTTAGTATCACCTATCGAGAAATTTAAATTTCTATAACAATTTTTGTCTTAAGTATTTGTTAAGAAATGAACAACTAATTTACATGAGCAGATCTGTCGTTTAATGCATGAAGGAAATGTGTTGAGTTTGTGAAGCCACTTAATACCACTTTATTCACAAGGCTCGTGCACGGGTGGTTATGATTTTTCGTTAATACCTGTAATATAGCAGTTGGTACATAAAACTTTCGTGACGAGACTTTTATGGTCGAGTTCCGTTTCAAATTTTAACGAAGAGGTGTGTGGCAACTCTACATTCGTTCTAGAGCCGTAAACTTTCTAGGTAGCGTCTTCAATGAAATTTGAGACGAGACTTAAGTCCAACACACCGTAATTTCAAGAAAATATCCACTAGACGTAGATGGTTTTTCTCACCGTTATTTTCTTTCTCACTTTGCTTCTATGTTAAGCTGCTTTTATTCTGTTGGGAAACAGTTTAAATGGATTTGTGTGAAAATTAGAAAATCTCGTGAAGGCTTTACAACTTTTATACAACACAATTTTTATATCTTAATCACGCTTTTCCTTGCACTCCCAGTCGCAATTTAAATATACGAGTTCGACCGCACGTGCTCCGCGCAGTTCCTTTTCGATAATTCCGATATGTATCGATATTTTCTTTGGTGTCCCCCTTTCACTATAGAATTTTTCCAGGCAATTCAACCATTTTTGAGTCAAGAATATGAATGTGGCACCTTTCCATTTTTGAAGATTTCGAATCATCTGAGCGTAGCTTTTCACTGTCGCAAAATCTGTCTCAGCTGTACAATGCTTTCTCTAGTAAAAGCGAAAAAAATGATGAAATTCTGGAAAATTCACAACGGAATTGAAATGTTCGCTCCTTGGATGTACCTGTAAAGATTCAAAATGCCTTAAAAGTGGATTTTTCCCAAGGTTGATATTCATCAACGAATTTTTTTTAACAAACGTCTGAGAGAAAATCGAAATGCGAGAAAGGGCTAACGACAAAAAGAAATTTTTTCATTTTCATAAATTTATTAAAAGTGAATTCACTCGCATGGTGAGCGCCACGCCGCCTGTACTGTCTGAGCCGGAGGCTTGCCAAGTACCAAGTGTACGGAGCTGAATATGTATGAATTAAAATTCAGTCCACTCTGTTACTCGCATCGGGCGGCGATTTGCCGCCCTACCATTTTCTTCCCTATTCTATGTGGAAAGACTTTAATTTTTAAATGCGGGAATTTAAGAGTCGCCCTGTTTGAAAGGACAGATATTCTCAATCAGTTGCCAATTTTGCACGAAGCTCTGACCTCTTTAACCCTCAATTTTGGACTGTTAAGTGGTCTGGTCTCTGTAATTGGGAAAAGATTGTACAAAAGGAGAGACAGTTACTTTCGCGAAGCGCATACTGCGGTAATAGCAGCGACACTATTATCTCCTTTGTGAAGAAGCATTCTGCGTAACAAAGTTTCTCAACGTGAACCACTGACACATATTTGGGAATAACGTGGATTCGATTGTGGTGATTCTTTGGTATGCACATCATTAGGAACAATAAACCACGATTTTCCCTCCATGCGGATCGATTATACCGCCGTTTTCAGACAAGTATTCTGTGGTGAATACCATAGTACGCTCTCGGGCAAAGCTAAATGATGTCGGGAGATGCGGTAGTGTCTCTCGCCAAGTAAGACGAGAGTCCGCCGCAATTCTAGTCCAGCCCATAATGTCCTTACGATTAATAAGTTCGATTAATAAGTTCATATCCGCCACACTGGATGCGACAAACCCCTTCATCAGTATATAGCACAGCAGAATCCATTAGAACGCCTATTGAATAGTCATCAAGGTAATATCGAAATTGTTCGCCGAAAATAATCGCCACCCTTCCACTTCCGGACCCACCCTCTATTCATAACATTCGCACATAAAAACTGAATAAATCCTGTGAAAAATGAAGTTACGGAGTGCAGGTGAATTCCACAATGTGGCCATCCCCGTGGTATCACAATGAAAAAGCACTCAATGCCATTCTCTCCAATACAGTTCACTAAATTTTCATTAATCCCTCTGGCCGCACTTTTGTTCTCCATTTTTCCGTGCCCTTTCTTTTGCCCCTTTTGCACTCATTTTGCTTCGATCCTTCCCGCCACGCGTACAATAATTTTCCAATTCCCCGGACCTCGTTGCATTGGGGTTGTGAGGAATGTTCGCGATATTCAATACCGAAAAAATTTCACACTTGATCGTTGCATATCCCGAGTGTCAAGAGCCCCAGGGAGGGAGGAGGGGGGGGGGGGTGGGGGTGGCCGGTCACATATTCATCGTTCGATCTTCCACTGTGAATAGTTTTTCGGGGAATGCTCACTAGTTCTCTTATTGATGCGTTTTAAATTACGTCATGTGAGAGACGGCCGCTGACGGCTTCATCAGCGTCCGTCTGGTGTGCAATGAACTGCAGGGTCAGAAGCGGAACCAGTGTTTTCGATATGAAAACTGTCCGTGACTCACCATCGTACAGATAGTATGCCGATGCTATTTCTAGGTCTTGTGACAATCGGCGCCGTTACAATGGGCGCCCAACGTGCGGCCTCCTTCCTACTTCGTCCTTTTACAGGTCTATCTTCAGGAACTCTCGGCCTTTCTCGTGAGGAGAGGGAGCGCGCTTTGGGTCGTCCATGTGCAGACTAATCCATTCTATTGGCCACGGTGTGATTGTGTGTACCCGTGCTGGCGGAAGTTCCCGTGGTCGGCGAGCTCCTGCTGGCTGCTCCAAGGGGCCGGCGCGGCATGAGAGGAATATGTATGGGTCAGTGGAAGGCCAGCGGTGGCAGTTGGGTGTTTAGCTTATGTTATTTACGGGGCAATTTTAGGAGGAACTTGATCTCGTCAGACTCCTCCGCAACTCGCTGCACAGCGTTAGGCACCAAGGTTCTCCGTAGGGCGAACTCACAGTGAGTTGCACACTATAGCTTCTACTGTATGTGGTTAACGTCTCCTGGCGGTTACATACCATGGGATTTCGCCGCACGAAGAATTCTCGGGCCATTGAAACCTACGTCGATGTTCGACACACCAAACTGATATCTACACAGTGAATGAAATACAAGTGATGTGGAATACCACACTCCTATTAATTGCCATTACAGTAATGCAAATCATATGCTGAATACACTAGCAACTTGGAAATTAATCGGATATTTACCTCCAGTTTCCCTGCCCAGCATGTACGTGGAGTTCGGCACAAAATCCCTAGGGCCTCGCGCGCGGGATGCTGATACCGTCATAGTTCATCCTAACGTTGTTGGGCAACAAAACTTTCGACAAATGCCGGACAATTTCTAAGCTTTCGCGGTATCCTAACTAATAATTTTCCCATTTGCTCAACAATACATTATTACGATTCGAGCTCCTGTATTCTCAGCGTCCACTGCCACTACAGCGGTACCTGCTGCTTTCTCATTAATGGCATATTTCATCAATTATCGCTCGACCTCCAGAATCAATTTTCTTGAATAGTGTCGAACTTTGATATGCTTGTCCAGTACTCAACAGGAGTATATCTTTTCATTCGAGGTATGATTCTTTCAACTCTGCAAGAACGGGATCGATAGACGTATGGCCCCACCTGCCTGTCGGGGTTTTTCATCGGCTTTGAATTTACGAGAAAATGAATTATTGAATTGAAAATTTTTTTTTCCTTCCGAATATTTCGTGCAAGTTCGCAATGAGCTTGAAATAGACATTTTTTTTCAAATATTAATTACTTGGAGAAGCTTAAATGCGTGGCCTCAAATTGGCGAATGATGAGCAGAAAAAAAAATCGGAATAATTATATCTCGATGATACTCTGCATCCCACATCATAGACGCGTAATTGATTACGGCTGCAGTTACAAAAGGGTTGAGAAATTACTCGTGCTGCTATTTTTGCAACGAATAAATATTGTCCAACTTTTGCTGACCCCATTTATTCAGGCGTCGATTTCATCAATAAATACAGAAGCACAAACGGTGAATAAACCCTATCGTCATTGGTCCATTTTTTCACCCCCCCCCCCCCCGCCCCACCATTCTCCGACGAAGCTCACCTGCCATTCGATGATTTCTATACCGTGAGCTTCCTGTATTCAGCGAAATGGTGTTTCGAAATATCCATGGTTAAAAGATCGACGAGCCATCACGCAGTAACGAATGAGATTTGGCCGATCAAGTTATATAACAATTGGAGGGATTCACACAGTTTATAATCCACTATAACATGGTTTTCTATGCTCTCTAGTGTTACTACGAGTGTAGTTCTGTGCTCAGAGAATGATAGTACCTCCTGTACATAAATATCAAATATCACGAGTGCAGGTACATGCATTGATATATTTCCACAATAGCATACGGTAGTTTCTGGCATCTGAAAATTTGGGTCAACGCGCGGTGCTATGGTGCAAATTTACACGGAAAATTCAAGGGCTGAAACAATAACATTTAATTAACGCGAGTCTATGTGAATAAATGCATTGGATGCTTCAGAATGTTTATCTTACCGGAATGAGACATGTCTCCTCTCAGTTGGTAAATAATGCATCTAATAAGAAATTTGTGTGTACAGAACTGGGCATTGGTTGTGTAAAATTCGACATTTAATTATATTTTTAGAAATTCAAATTAATCATGAAATTTTACAAGAGCTAAAAAAAATGACCCGAAGTTTGGGAAAGTTTGGGAGATTGTAAAATTTCGGAAACTCGGATCTTTAGCGTAGTAAGCGGATACTCTGTGTGTGTGTGTGTGTATGTGGGTGGGTGGTTGGGTGGGTGGGTGGGTGGGTGGATGGGTGGGCTGGGTGGGTGGGTATGGGTGTGGGTGGATGTAGGTGGGTGGGTGGGTGGGTATGTTTGCGGGCGGGCACGTGTGTTGGTGTCATGCATAATATCGCATACGAGCAACTATCTCATGGCGTGTTCAAAGATGGATATTTTCAATGTGAGAACCTGCGACTTTTGGAAAACGTCATAGTAGACAGCACCAGTCACGGGTAGAATATGAGTCAGAAATGAGGACAAGTGGTGACATTGATCGTTACTGGTAAATAATTAGCTCAACCAGACCGGCCATCACGACATTTCGTGCGTGATGCAGTGCATATTCCCATCACGTTAGTTGCGCCTGATTTTGATGGAAATGAGTTGCAAATAGTTCTTTATCAGTTGTGTTTGATTTTAAATACAGCAGAACTGGTGAAAGTCAATCCCGCAAGATAACAGCAGAAGCTCACTACTACGGGCAATTGTATTCGGAATGACTCGCATTCCAATTTTTTCTTCAGTTGTCTGGAATCTAAAATTCTTATCAATTATTTTTCCCCCCTATTTGCCCCCCCCCCTCCCTTCCCCAATTGATGTAATCATACTTTTTGCTTATTTACGCTCCGATCCAATTTGCACCCCACCGCGACCCCTCCCAGCGGCGCTAATGGACCGACTTGTTGACAAACTGTACATTCACGTAATTTAATCGACATTCATAACATTCTGCAATATCACCGAAAATGAATCTCATCCAAAAATGCCAATGATATTCTCTACACAAGTCCAAAAGTTGTTGACAATATCCCACTATTCTTGCACACAATGTGTGAAATTAATCCGTTGGAAAAAAAAACGCGACCAACAATGCTTGTGATAACAGCCAAACATTTTCAATCTTCCTGTAATTTCATACAATTCAAACTTGGCAAAGCCATTATGAATTAGAGCCCGAAGTACGCCAACTTCGAATGTACGTGAATTGAAATATCTTAGAATTTACTTCGGTTTAACCGTGTCTATACACCCCAGAATTCTAATTTTGAAATTTCACGGGGCACTCTGGGTAATGAAATCTTCCCTCGACCCGGGAGGGCAAAAAAAAAATGGGGGTAGATTGTTCCACGGCGGCTCTACGGCATTTGCCGTGAGTAATGAAGATTGAAAAAAATCCCCGTCGTGGTACGAATAGCATCCATTATGACCGCAGTGACGATGGAACGCGCGCCGCTCACTAAGACAATGATCTCGATATTCAAATTGGACCCAAATTCCTCGGAAACTCCCCTTTGAAACTTGGCGATGAAAATCACGGAAAGTGTTTTTCAAAGTGGCTCCGCTACTTTTCGGGCAAAAGATATTAATGGCGTAGTCTGCTAATTTTAGTGGTCCATTTTGTCGATTGCTGTCTCTCGATTGCTTTTACATTCCATCTGCCAAAATGTTCGACTGAAGCTGAAGAGAACCTCACTGCCCCAGAAGTACTGAAACAAATCCTCAACATTCCCAATTACCGACCACAATAATCTAGATAAGAACTCAAGTTCTCTAACGCCCACTAACTGATTGGTGAGCATCCCCCCAAATTTCCCGACAATATTGAACTTCCATTACGCTGACCGAAACTCCAGTAATGGTTTGCACTTCAGGGACAGTGAATACTAAAGAGCCACCTCAGGGCGAGATCATGGGTAAAGGGCGGACACGGCTTTACCGATCGCCCGGAAGGGCCTACGGCCGGCAGGAAACGATACCCCAATACACCCAAAGATTGTTATCAACTGTACACTATAAATCGAACAGTTACACAAGCGCATACACACGCTGACTGTTGAGGTCAACCATTGTCTGACTCTATTCATTAACCCATATCGCCAGAATATTCGTCTTTTTAATGTGAATAATTATGAAGAGAGAAGAGAAATTGATAAAATTGTACTATACTTTCTTATTCTATATACTTTCTTATTCGGTCGGGTTATTTGACGGAATTTCTTTCCTCATTAAGTCCCGCCGAGGAATCCAATTATAGCGCCACCTTGTTTCTTATGGCCTAGGGCTGATTCAAGCAGATGGGGGAAAAGTCGTTTCGCGGATGGATTGACATTTCTTTTTTTACTTCGCGATCTTAAGGGGAAGCTATTATAATTATCTGAAAAACTCAAAATGAAGTTTTAGGGAGAAATTTTTGGACTTCTCAACTTCTGAAGTTGGAGTGAGAAATGTTTGTAGAGAATTTGAATGGAAAATTGGTACGAGGGCTTTGCGGCCGCAAGGCCGGGCGAGAACCTAACCCGACGCAAGGGGGCGAGGTCGGTGGGTTCCATTATAGACATCTGCCATCGCAGCACAGGCGCTTCCGGAGCTTTCCCCTGTGCTCAGGAATACGATGACCTAGATGTTGAAGTCGGCCCCAGCAGTATGGATGGGTGTCCAGTACTCCCTTCCTGAGAAATGCTGAAGAGTAGCTACTGTGGACAGTACAAGAAAGTCAGACAGAGACAGAGAAAAAAATTCCAGCTAACGAAAATTGACCTGGAATTATAAAAGATAGTTGAACCTATTTGACTCATACTGTAAGCCTGTTATTTTTCAAGCAAATAGCTCCCTCCAATATTGCATACCAGCATGCTCTATTTTCATGAATGCAAATATTTTAGGATAATTCAACAGACTACAAATTCCATTTTGCACTAATTTTAATTGAGAACAAATTACATTTTGTTCCTCATCTACGCTGATGAATGCCGCAGGATACATTCCATCTGTTTCATTATGAATGAAGGAAAGAAAAATACCTTTTTTTACCCCTCAAAGGAAAGCTCTTTGTTATTTATGACAAAGGAATAAAAGAAATATTGCAGTGCATGGATATGCACCGGTTAAAACTGAAGGCGAAAAACGGCCATGAGGTGGTGGAGAGCCGATAGAGATCCCGAGCGAATAAAACAGCTTGCTCAACGCCCATTTCTATTTTCCCAGAACCTCAATTTCTCTCTCCATTCGCGCCCATACCTTATCCTGGTGCCCCTAATTTTCCCACGGAATTTCGCTTTCTCTCCCGTTGAAAGCCCTCTGCCCACACCTTTTACTCTCGTTTTGGCCCATGGGCGTTCATTTTCTCTTCTTTTTATTTGAAACCGTTCCCTACATCCTGGGGTGTGCCTTTTGTAGCCTTCCATTGCTATTTTTTCCTTGTTATTTCTAGGAAAATTGAATTTTAGATGACTCATGGAAGAACTGTCACAGTCTCATTGAGGATACATCTTAAGAAGATAATTGAATGGGATTAATTGCCGTGTTTTGCGGAGCATTTTAGCGAATGGATGAAGGAAAAATCGGCAATTGGATGGTCACGTGAGACTCCGCGTTAAAACCAGATGCATGAGATAGCGCAACAATTTGTCAAAATGGTACCAAAATGATATTTCCAAATTGTCTCAGTACGTGCCAACTCGACAACCTGAAGATATTCTATTCATTTGCTTGAAAACCACTTGATAATGAACAACAATCATAAATTACAGAGGTAGTAGCAGCAGTCGAGATACACAAAGTGTTTTGGGCGTACAGTATGTTAGTGAGACACCGAACGGGAGGTGTACTGGACGATACGAAACTGCAACAGCTCGTGTCATCCGCCTTCCTTTCCTTCCACTCTCCATCCCTGTCTCGCCACTTCCCCTTTTCGTGGAATATATATCGTGTATACCAAACAATATCAGGTACTCTGAGTTGAATGTTTCTCTGCTTATCATCGCCGGATGTTCCAGAAACTACCATCGAACAACGATGAACTTCCGGTGGGATATGAAACTTGAGGATGAATTACGGGCAAAGCACAAGTTTAACTGGGATAAAAAACGGTACATAGATCGACACGGTGTCGCTGAATGCTTGAAAGCAACTCGGGCCATTTGTGGAGTCTCCATCATGATGATAATTCCAAATTAATATTCATAATTGAGAGTTTCTCGTCTACTCCTGATCATAACAATTATGTAAAAGTCTCGTTTCCCTTCCAAATCACTCCAATAATACAAATTGAATATTTATTTATTATCCTTTTTCATTCAACAGTCTGTTGAAAATGTTGGTGATTTTCTAGGTGATTTTTGATGATTCCGGGTTGTCGGGAGAAGTCATTGTAGAGGCGTTTTCCAAATAACTACACCACAGTTTACTGTAAGGCCGACGCCGTGTCGATTTATATAAAATTGAGTGCACGATGATGTATCAGTTACTTACAATAAAAACACACTGTTGATTGTGTGATACGTTCACAGTGAATCTCTGGTAATGTTCGATATTTTCACTGGCGATTGTCGAGTAATAGTCAGTTGATTTACGGAGGATTTCTGAGTTGAGGTTCGATTCGACAGGCTCGAGTGACTAACACGAGAATTTTAATTATATTGTGAAAAAACATGCACTAGTAGTCTGGGTAATGACGATTCGGCACAATATCGAAGGGTTGGATACTTGGTGAGGATCGATGATTAACTGCCGATACATGTGTCGTATCGGCTGCAGTCGATATCGGTTGCCTGCGGTAAGTCAAGGCCTAGGAATTTGGCCACGGGGATTTTTAAACTGGGTTACAATGCAACGTATTGCATATACAAATACAAATAAGTCTCACCTTTATTCGGTTCTCATATTTTTCTTACGTACGATTTAAGATAATATTGTCGTTACCATTACTATGATTATTCAAATTTCAAACTTCTGGCTTCAATATACGATCTCTGAATTCCAATGCTCCAAGTATGAACAATACCAGTAGATTCCGCCAATGTTATCGGCAGGACCCATAAAATGTCATGGCCCAACACCATCTAAAACTCCTTTTCTGCTTACATCGACCTTATTGAGAGGTCGATGTACCTTATGATTACTGTTTTTGTTATTTTGACTTGGCTGAACCTTGTATTTCTATGGTTATACGTCTCTGCTTTTCCTATATCTATGCGATGTATACTAGTGTATTTCTACTTTGTTTTCTAACTATTAATTTCACCTTAGCTTACCTTGTACTATCGCCCTTGGTCGGAATCTTTTGTACACCATAATGTACGGTGAATAAAATCTCATTCATTCCATTGAATTTCTAGGCGCCACTTTGACGTTACGTCTTACACTCGTGTTGCATAATATATATAACTCATAAAGGCGAGCATGGAAAATGCTCGAGCGAAGCATGTATTAGAGAGCGCATTGATTGCACTAAATCCATATATCCGCAAACATATTTCAAGACTTTTGATGGCTTATCACCTGGTGACGCATCACAAGCAAATCCTAAACTTCTATATGACGAGACTTGGCAGGCAACATCGGCATAAGACTGTAACCATCAACCATACACTTCTCCATGATCATAAAATGTACGACGATTTTATGAACCACCAGAGTGTCAAGATGCCGTGCACCATCGACACAGGTGTACACTGTATCGGCTTCTCAACTATGCTACACTGTCAATTCTGTTGGGATACCTAGACATAGCAGTTGGACTCATAAAACATCGTAGAAGTTAGGTTACGTGTAGATAGACAATCTGGGAATGATCGTAAAAATCGCTGATGTATTCTTCACTGTTCACGCCCTATTGCTTTCACTACCCGGAAGAAAAATTTAGGTGTTATTGGAATGATGGTGATCAGCAGCGATTGCGGTTTGTAAATAGCTCAGTTATAATATGATACTTGAAATCCAAATTGTCTACCATCAAGTTGATGGGTTGTATTCTAACGGGATGTGTCATTGGAATAGCTATATAGCTTTATATTATATGATCTATCAGATCCCTTCAGGAAGTGTTGATGCAGGATTCTTGTTTTGAAAACCCAATACGTCCCTATATGGAACTGTCAGTATTTAACTTCCCGATCTAGGGAAGTTATTGTAATGACCCCGAAAATGAAAAGTGCCAGATCGATAAAATTTTCACTTTCCTCGACGTTTTGCATCATCCTGAAGTGATTTCAGAGAAGTGTCTGTATGTGTGTGTGTGGGTATTCGTCCATATGTGGCAAAATTTTTCGTTTACGTTTTCTCGGAAATGGATCGTGCGATTCGATTAATTTTTTCTTCCCATCGTTGCGTCTCCGTGTAACTTAGAGCTGATTAGATTTTTGATCGAATCCATCGAGTATCTCCCCTGTTTTTGAGAAATTCATGTTGAGCAAAAATCGAAAATCGTGATGATGAACGTTCATTCACACAAAAATATTGTAATCCAGGTACTCAATGTCACAGTTGAAAGACATAAGCATATTTTATAACTGATTAAATTTTGAGTAAAAGTGGTCCAGTACTTATATTGTTATTAACAATGTCAATTGTTTATAATGTTCTACTGCATAGTAGACTATTAGAGTTAGCGCAAAATTTACATAAGAAAAGTTGTTTGCCATATAAAAATAAGTATTTTATGTGGAATGCCTTTTTTCGATAATTTGCCCCAATTAAGGAGGTATAGCAGTCTCCACAATTATGTATGTAATAAGTGAACGAATGGACCCAGCGCTGTCATGACGGTCCCAATCGAAGCGTTTTCATGCAAAATCGAGCGGATCACATTTTGGATGGCATATGTGCAGTATATGCAATGTTATTAACAATTGCAATTGTTTATACTGTTCCACTGGGTAAAATATTAAGGTGTTTGTTTTGCAGCCGCATCCTTATTGGCGTCTCACTCTCACTCAATGTAACATGCATAAGCCTCATCCTCATGCTCACCATGCGTCTACTCAAGTATTCATAATTATCTGGTAATAAATGAGTCAGTTTGGAATTCTCAAATAGGCATGTTTCCGTTATGATAATAACAGGGGTCACACTGATTAACCGTAGTATATTGGAGAAGAATAAATTTAGTAGGTTGTGCTGAAAAACCAAATCGGGAAGTTTTGTTTGTGCCCCAAGGGGGCACACACATGCACACACCACTTGTTAATCGCAGTGCGTATATAGATATAAGAAATACGAGCGATTTCATACCCATACTATAACTTCGTTACAAATACTTTCGTATTCTTCTATCGCAACCCTAGTAGCAAGTATATCACGTATGCTGAAACTAGTTAACGGAAATCGTAACTGTCCGCTATTAATTCTACCCTCCGTTGAGCCAACACTCAGTTTATAGAGGTACCATGGGCGTCAGCAATCTGCGCCATTCGGCACTGGGGCCTCACAACACCGAGCATTCCCTCAACTTCCCCAATGTTACTCTGTAATAAACATACCGCGAGATATTTATGGAGACAAAATTTCGAAGAGTTAACGTCGATTTTCACGAGTGATGAAACTTATGCCAGCTCGGTCCCAAATTTTCGGTGTTTTTGGTTTCGGTCTGGCTCTGTCCGAGTCCTCACATCCGAGAAGCTCACAATTTCAGCTCGAAACCGGAGCGATAGCATTGTAAATGACGTCAGTATAGAAGATCAATTGGCATTGATATAGCATCGAGGTGTAAACAAACAATCGCAAATATCTAGCAAACCAAAAGCGACAAAGTGGGCCCTTTTGCTCGCAACTGAATATTGATAACAGTTCTCCCCTCTCCAACCCTTTATTCAATTGCAAGAAAATTCAAACATAAATTCATGAACCAATTATCCTCTTCATAATAATTAGTCACACGTAACTGCAGGAACATTTGCATGGCAACCAGACGCTTCTAAAAGCTAATTCAATTCCCCCCCCCCCCTCCCCAATGCACTGCTTTGTACCTGTACCAACTTTGAATTTCTGTAACAGGAAAATTCACCGAGTGACTTCAGAGTATAGAATTTCTAACCCTACCCACTTGGGACGCCGAAGCTTTTGAATATGCTACGTGGAAGAAAAAGATACAAAATGGGGTATGGGTGTGAATTTCTAGGGCCAAACCAATGACTTCCCGATTGCAGTCCTGGCTTATGGCCTGGTCTCTGGAAAATATTTTTTTACGGATTCCAACCGATAGCAGGACCATTTCGTGTATATTATCGCCGGTACCCATAAATTGAGAACGCTAGACTGGACCGGAACCCAACCCGACGAGGGGGGGGGGGAGGTGGGCTCTAGCATAGAACCCCCTAGAGTATCGGTGAGATTATAACTCTCCCTAGTATTACCTTCGAAGCTAATCTACTGGCGCTCCAATTGGGTAGAGACGCAACCAAAATACTGCGTACTCAGAACCGTCCCTGAACGTGAAAGAGCGACCGGAACAGTTCTAGAACCGGTATAACCGCGTGGAACAGTTCTGGAACCAGCATAGTCAGCTAGAACAATTGTTATAACTGACCGCGTACTCGGAACCGTTTATGAATTCAAAAGGGTTTCTGGAGCCGTTACGGAACTGGCAAGTTCCTTTGGAACAGTTCGTAAACCTAGGCGTAGAACTGAACATCTACCTGCCCCTGAATTTACCCCTGACTTTTCCCTGAGAAAAAAAAATCACAAAAGGCCATTTTTCTAATCCAAAAATCATCGGGCGGAGTACCACTGGCCAAGGGGGCGGAGTTACGCTGTGATTAGTCAATTCAAAAATTGAATAGCTCTGCGGGGGTGAGTCTGACAGCAAAGTGGAAGGGGAACTTTCGACTCCAAATTTCGTCCCCTATTCACCCTCAAAATTAAAGTCACCAGTGGTGGGACACCCTGTATATATAAATGTTCCATTAAAAATCGTCCAGATTTGTCACGGATACCTTGAACCATTGACACTTCATACAAAATGAGTCTTTACTATTCGGAATCAAAATAGCAACGTCTCTTATTAGAAACTTGGCGAAAAAACCATGGAAATGGCCCAAAAGGATTGAACGAGTCCAATTATCACGCCAGAGGCGAGATACCGTTTCTCCATTACTTCGCAGGCTAACTCCGGAACGATATGCAGAGCGACCCTATTAATTCTCAGCATGAGACAGGGCCGCTCTCTCCGCGGTGTTATGAGTAAGGGAATAGGGGATGAAAGTACGCCCACGGGGTATCTTTGTGACGGAACCGGAGGAGAGTGTACTACATAAACCACATAGAGAGAAAGAGAGATAGATAGTTAGATTCTAACATCCAGTGAGGAAAGCTGTAAAGCGTAGGAGATGAATAAAATGCGATATATTCTGCGTGTTGTACACACGTATCTCATGTTCACATGTCTTTAACGAGTCCCTCGTTCACAGTGATGAAGTTTGTTCAACTTTTCTGATATTTCTTCCGACCCTGGAGTCGATGCGATTTGCTTTCCCCTCGGTCTAACCAAAATAGTCGTTAAAATTATCAATAGCTAAATGTTGAATTTCCATAGTAAACTGTGGGAGAGGAGAATCGATAAAATGAATTTATGGACATATTTGTACCTGAAACTTTCTCGAATATTTCTAATATTTGGGTCGATTCTCGGTGAAAATATTACACATGTTTCATGGCTTTTCGGGGGCAAATGATGTATGGAAAAGTTTTTCAAGGAGAACAGCTCGATAATAATGAAAAAAGAGAATCAGAGTTAAGATTCTCAATACGAACTCCCATGTGATTTTCCCATTCGTGAAAACTCGGTTATAGTCTGTGAAATTTCCAATTTTTTTTCCTAGTGTAAGCTAACATTCAACAAAAAATTTTCCTCCATGTATAACGAACAACAAACAAATGTAACACCAACGAATTTTCAATTGTCAAGGGAATATAACCCCCTGGTAACCTGTGCATGTTCGCAGGTGGCGTTACAAGTGTCATGGGTGAGGCACAGAGACATTCATCTACTGACGATCGGGCATTACACGTACACCAGTGACCAGCGATTTCGTGCCATTCACAATGTTCATTCCGACGATTGGACGCTACAAATAAAGTTCCCACAGCTGCGGGACAGCGGTATATACGAGTGCCAAGTCTCAACTACACCACACATGAGTCATTTTGTTCATCTCAGCGTTGTCGGTGAGTATTGAAGTCAATAAAAAAGGCCTTTATTGCAATAAATAAAATTTTGGAGCGTGTTCCTTGGGAGGACTGGCCCTCCCAAGGTTTAGGCACAGTGATCTGCCAACTAATAGCTATGTTTTTCGTAATTTCATGCATCCCACCTGGCCCATACGCAGATGCGTCGGTGGGATCATACGTCTATACTGACTAGATACAATTATCTACTTTTTGCTAGTCCTAGACAGGCTGAGTCCATGTCAGCGTAGCTCAGCCGGTCAACACTCTACATAGTTGGCTCTTTGGGGGGGGGGGGGCATGGGTTAATGGTTCCAGTGACTCCCCCCCCCCCCCCCAGCTGCTCAGCGTTATCATCTAGACCGCGTACTCGCGCGCGCACCACCTGGCGGAGCACTAAAAAAAAAATTGCGAACCTGGATTCATTCAATGAGAGGTGTATTTGAAAGAAAAAGTACCCGCATAATTTATGGATACTGCATCATGTGACCGCATAATACGGCCTAAAGGAAGATGTACCAAATTGATGCGAATATTAAAGTCGGTTATAAGTGTGGGTGGGAGGGGGGGGGGGGGGAGGGGCGGGGGAGGAGGAGGGAAAAATATTGTCCTCCAATCTGGTCATTGTCGGATTGCATTGGATTCAGTGGGAAGCGTGAGAGTGAGTTATGGAAGCCAATCGATCAGGGTGTCTCACGCGAGTTTGACTGGGAGATATTTTGCCGAAATATCCGTCATACTCGTCGATCACCGAATACAGGATTATTGAGGCAGATTATGGATGATGTAATTGGATTTGTCACTTTCATTACAGATGACAAATCCTATTTCAACGGTATCAATATTTTTTACACTCGCCAGTTATTTTGTCGCGTGTTTCTCTGTCAATTTTCTTATCAATTCGATTTATTCATGCTGAAGGCAGGGGACAATTCTTGCGCAGTGAGCGACTCATTCGAATGATACAATTGAATCGAATGAAATGATGGCGATTTTTTAGAGATGGTTTGCCATTGATACCAAATTATTTGCGGAAACTAAAAGTCAGGATTAGAAGTGAGGAATTAGAACGCAAGTTTGGTCTTTATTTTTATTCAATCAATGTTGTTTTGAAAAAGGTAAGATTTTCTAGATTTTAGAAATTTAGAAGATTTTCAAAATTCGTGAATTTTGAAAATTTTTTGCAATTTTTGCATTTTTTAGTTTTGCAAATTTCAATAATTTTATCAGTAATTCTAGAACATCTATTTACAAATATGATGTGTCTAAGGTATTCCCTAGTTCAGGAGTCGTGAAAGAGCAACTCATTATATTGATCTACGAAGTGGAAATTTCCTATAACGTGGAGAGCCGTCTAACGTTAGTGATACGGATCTGAGAAGTCCGTGGGTAGAGCTCGCTTAAGGTCAAAAGTATACCTCAAGAGGATACATCATTAGCAAGGATAAACACATTCAGAGATAGAAAATATTGAAGTAAGATAGATGACTGTAGGTCACGATAGTAACTGCAGTAAACCGATAAAGTACTCTTGAACATGAAGCTGTAAAGGATCCTTTTATTGTGACATTGAAAAAATAGAGTGAACAATAAACTTCGCAATATGAGAGATAGGAATTCGGAGGTGAGTGGATGAAATTGAAAATTAATTTCCTAAATGCATCGAAAAAAATTTTAATAATTTATTTTTCATGACGACGATACTTTTTTATTTTTCATCGAACCATATGCCACAAATTGCACAGCATTGTGGATTGACGATTGGCCCCACTTTTCAATTTTTTCCCCCCAAAATTGAAATCTACACTGTACGGCGCAGCGCTCATTGTGCGACCAATGATGTCGGAAAAATTTCCAATACATACTTCAATTGATATTCAATACATCTTGTTATTTAGTCAGCGTATACAAGTCACTCGACGATTTGTTTGCCCCAAATAACCGCTGGTTGCTATCGTGATATTTTCTCTTCATACAAGCACCCCATTTAGTCGGCTCCACCCTGCCTCCTAATTGACGAACACGCCGTAACTCATCATGCCTGTCACGCTGCCACCATAACCCAATGAATCGATTATCCGTAATTTAGAAATGAATACCGCTAAAATTGCGATTAACTCACTTCAATCAACTTTTGACAAATTCCAATGATCACCATAGAATTTATTATGTAAGTTAATCAAATCAACATCTCATTCCCACTTTTCAAATACAATTTTACCCAAATGTGCATCATCATTGGTGAATTAGCGTTACGCGAATTCCATTATCGAGTAGCCCCCATCATTCACTGAGCGTAATGACATAGCGTCCAATACATATTGTTTTCGATATTTCTTTACGAATAACGTTAACATGTGCCCAAAACTAGAAAAAAATATCCATTTTTCCCTTGATATTAATTACATTTTGAAAAGAGTAGGCAGAAAAAAAATGCAATGAAAATTTCAATCTGGGGAAACGCGTATGCTACGACGGCGAACGTGTACGGTGGCCACCACCCCCTCCACTCCCGCGTGGGTTGGGTTCCCGCCCGGCTTGACGGTCTCATTTGATGGGTACCACTGATGTCAGGCACCAAATGTTTCCACTATCGACCGCAGTCCATGAGTAAATGTTGCATCATCAATTGAGTTGCAAATGCAAATCATCAGAACCATTCTCCGGGAGCCGGGCGAACCCAGGACCTTTGATGTAGGTGGAAGATGCTCTAGTCACTACTTCAATGCTTCTACCTGAAAGATCTTCGTGTGTATTTAGTCGGTCCGTCTTGTACTCCTCACTCTAGCTCTTCTTCAGCATTTCTTCGAAAGGGCCTACCGGGCACCCATCCATGCCACTGGGACCGACTTTCGCCATTTGCGCCATCGTATTTCTAAACACAGGGTAAACCTCCAGAAGCCCCTGTGTTGCGACGGCGGGCGCCGATGATGACCCCCCCCCTTACGTCCGGTGAGGTTCCCGCCCGGCTTATGGTCTCCTCTTTGGGTACAAATATTCCAGCATGTGAAACATTCCCAAATTCCTAAAAATCCGATAAACCATAAACTCATTATCGAATTTTCCCACTTTTCTCCAGCAAATAACTATGCTCCTATCTACATAAATGATCGTGCTTATAGTACGAAGCAATTACACACCTCCACAAAATTTAATGATATGTACTCATATAGCCAACTTCTCTCACAATATCGCAATGCGTTCTGTAACTGAAATTGCTAAACTGATTACGGGTAAGTCAATAGGGTTTAACTCCCTCTTGGTCTTGCTCGTTCTCATTTTGCAGATGTGAAGGTGCTTGTAAATACAGGGCCACGGTAGTTTCCGTGTTCAACGACAAGTGGATAAAACGTGGAAAGTGGAAAAGAAACCCCCAAGTAGCAATACGTATAACGGGTTTTTTCCGGGGTTAAAAAAAAAAAAAGAAGAAAAAAAAAATGAAAATTTTGCACCGGTGAAGCAGCAATCCCACTGCTGCCAAACTCATTTACATTTTTCACTGTGAGGAAAAATTGTGTGTTACCATTATTTTTCTTCCACACTTTTCTATTATACGGATCTCTGCAATGCGAATGAACCCCTGGGTTGAGTTATGCTCTTTCAAAGTTTAAGGGAATTCATGTAATATGTAATATGTGATGTACACGCGAGTGGGAGATTAAATTATCATGGTTCTTTTTCAATTCAAGGTAAAGTTTTTGAAATGGATATTAGGTCATTCAAGACTTCATTTATTTTATAGTTTTTTTCTTTCCGTACGGATGATATATTCCTCGGCTAATGTGAAAGGAAATTTTTTTTGAGGAAACGTAATCATAATGTGAAACTAGATGAAACAATCGTCAATAGAAAAATTTTACCTAAAACTAACGGCAGGTACATTTTAAAAACGAGATGGAGATAATCAAACTTCAAATTTTCTGATATTCGCAAAATACAAAAATTTTCAAAAAAATTCAAACATTTCAAAAATTACAACGAAATTCCGAAATTCAAAAAAAAAATTTCGAAGTTTCAAGAAATTTTAAAGTTTCAAAGAAATTCAAAAAGAATTTACGAAAAATTCGAAATCGCTTAACAAATGATCCCTTGAAACTGAAGTTAAAAACGAATTTCCATTAGGGAAAAAGTTTCTCCGAAGATAGTCTCCCATCAACTGATAAATAACCACAAAATGGCCTGGCTGATAGGCGCAGTGAATCCGAAATGAGATCTCCCTTCTTTTTCACCGCTCCGATTGAAAATCAATGCAATCATCAATTTAGCCCATCTGATCGTGCCCTAGTACAAAGCAAGGAGCTATTATCTAAAGTGGAATAGCGCTGCCTCCATAAAGGTACTGAACGTGTCTAAAGGGCGATTGGCTCATTCCAATCATCATTGCAACCCATTGCCTACATTCCCACAAATTGGGGACTCATTGGATATTCCCTGCATTTTCACTCGGACTTAGCCCCGAGATTTAGCAAGGATAAGTATTTTCTATTGTTCACGAGAATCTGATTTTCTGCTGAACTTGGAGTTAAGGTAATTTGAAACTGCCCGTGGGAGTAAAAGCCAGCAGGGAGAAGCTAGAAGATTGAGTACTTCTGTTCAAGTCTTCAAGCTCAATTTCTCAATGAGCATCAAGTAGCTCTCAATTCATAGTATTCAGTTAATAGCGCGGAATCTTGCGGGACCCAAAGCATTGAATATTGAGAATCTCCCGTCCTTATCATGCCTAATTAGTTCTAATGTTCTTAGTTGGCGGAATGGAGGTAAAACGCATTTTCCAGACAGTCACTACTGAGAAGTTTTAATTGTAACGGATTTGAGGATGCAATGGATGTCCTCTAAAAGAGGAAACATTTGATTTTAGTTTCAGAAAAAATTGGATCTTTCGTGGACCATTAGTAACCGTAATTTTCTGAAATGTGTTACAAGGCTACTTTTTCTTCCAATTGAATTGAATTCAATGGATTAATGTTCCTGATATCATGCAGAGTTTGGTAATTTTAGTAGCCTGATAATCTCTCTTTTCGTGTAAAAACAACAGCGTTTTTATCTCTTCACTTGTATGCAGGAGTAAAGTCAATATTAGGTCAGACATGACAATTTCAAAGAACCTACTGTTAAGAGCAGTTTCATAATTATTAATTTAGAAAAAGGTGGATTGAAATCATTCAATCAAGAACGAAATCATTTGAAAGCTATTTGGACAAAATAAAGTATATTGGTAATGACAAGGTTTGTGCAAATTTGGTACTAACGTGCCTATAAATTTCCACCATTTTCTATGAACAAAAAAAAATATTTTCTGCCAAGTATTGTGTATTATTGGGCACTACTTTCTCCTACGTCATCTCACAGCATCAATAAGGCATCTCATTCCTTCTAGTGGGGCCATCTTTTGTCGCAACTGCGGAACATTATTTGTACACCTAACATGTAGGAGTAAAATCAATATGTGGTCAGACATGAACATTTTGAAGAAAATTCCGCTGATGGAAGTTCCATAATTGCTGATTCGGAAAGCCACGCCCCCACCCACCCGTCAACAAACACACACACACACATACACACAAGTTCGGGCTTTGGCATAGTGGTAGAGAGATTTTTTCAAAAATATTTTCTCATGGATTCCGACCGATGGAGGAACATTTTGTGTGTGCTATCGGCGATACTCATAAAATGAGACCGCCCGGCCGAGCGGCAATCTAACCCGCCGCAGGAGGCGGGGGGGGGGGGTCCATCATAGCCGGCGGCCATCGTAGCACAGGGGTTTCTGGAGGTTTACCCTGTGTTTAGAAATACGATCCCCCTGAAGGAATGCTTAAAACGGCCGCTACCCGGGGCGTACAAATTAACGGGACGGAGACAAAAAAAACACACACACACACACAAAATACTAACTTAATGGCGAAGGAAGGGAATTTTTTTCCGGCTTTCTACACTTTCTGAATCGTTGAAATCGGGAAGGTAAAAATATTGTCTTTTTGAGACAGATTTTTCTACGCTAAATTAGTTCCTTACCACTGCAGAGGAAAAAAATACAGAAATTCGTGGGTCCATTATTTCCCTTATCCGTCGGCATACGTCCAATTTAATCAAGAAAAATTTCTTAATTCACGAACTTTTCCCTTCTCCGAGCTTCCAGTCGATAACATCCATATTCATCACTGCTGTATTGATTCCAATATGGCTCCAGCAGAATGTTTTCGTTTGAATCTAGTATTCTCCATCAGCGAAACCAGATTTTTCTTCATTTACCGGGGCTCACGGGTTAGCCACATCCTCTCAAATCGAAATAGTTGGAGAAAAATCAATCACAAGTGTTTTAACAGTTGAAAGGATTCCTTTCAAATGTGGAAAATTCGTATTGAAAAATGTTGAAGAGAATGTGGAAAACTCGGCACCATTTGGAATGCTTAAGGATGACGCTTTTCAATGGCTCGAGTTTTTGTCATTTCCTTTCACGAGTCTGGGAATGTCAATATTGGAGGAAGTAGTGTTGATTCAAATCACTTCCGCTCAGATTTCCTCGAGAATTTTTTTGTTACAATCCAAGTTCAATTCTTTGTTCAACTCTCCGTACATTACATTTTCATGTAAATAATACGTAATTTTTTTGGAGTAAAAGTTTGGCAATTGAAAAATTAATTGCAAGTCAAGTGATTAAAGAAAAATCACGCAATAATTTACACACACACACACACCCAATATTTATACGCAATCGCAAAAAAACCGCTTCAATAACTTACCCAGTTCTGAAGCCAAAGGTCTAACAAAAAACAAACGTCAGTGACCTACAGTTACAATAGAATATTTCAACACTGAAATCTTACAAGTGACATTGCCCGAAATTGTCCAACACGTTGGGTGAACACGTGTAACATATCCGAGTGCCATGCATTCCTGTGACACGTGTCCTCATAAAAGCAACTCGCCTGACCCACCATTTCACTCGACCTTGCTTTAACGAATTTGCAATATCCCACTGGTCTACCTGTATTCTCCGCTATTATTGGCTTTTATATCCATTTTATGAGGACTGTAAAGAAAAATTCAGCGCTCAATTTCTTCCAAGGTTTTACTATGCACCTTGAGGTGAAATTATAGCGAGTAAAAGAAAGCTATGCTTTGAAGGATAGCTTTACAAAAACAATTTTGCAGTCAATTGCATCTTGCATGAGGAAATATTTTATATGAGAATGTATATGTGATATAGTCTATGGACCAAGAGAGGATGGAGGTTACCACCTCCGGTTTGTACTGACTCGTTGTTCATCGCGTGATTTTCGCGACGATTAAGATTAGGAACAGTAATATTTTTCAGTAGAAATTCTCAATTTTTCTGCGTGGTCCTTGAATTGCCTGGGTCTGCAACCCTCACTCTCGTCGGCAAAATTTGGCGCGAAAAACATTTTTAACATTGAAAAAAATCAATCATGGACTCGTCTTGTCTCTCCTCTCTCGCGTCATCCCTAAGGGTCACACTCACATCTCGTTTATTTCATATGTTTGCCTCATCGATTGGATATAGCACATGTGGATGACGCTTCAAGACTGATCGAGATTGTAAATAGATCATATTCTCCATCAACTAAAGTGGGCTCAAGGAAAAACGTCAAGATTGAATGGCACCAAGTGCATCAATCTAATTGTTTTTTTTTTTGTTCAGAGTTGGATGAGTGCTGTGATTGAATAATCGGATGATTTCTACCCGAGTGGATGCTGTAATATCAATCAGCCCTAGAATTAATTCAATTTATGAATTATGGAATTATGTTCGATGGTCTATCTAATTTATATCATCTTTTTAGGTCCACTATAATATTTTATGATAAGTTAATAATATCTTCCTGGTTGTCCTTTTTGACTAGCAGAGTTTACGGATCCACGGACGTTGCGAGTTGATGGACTTCGCGGATCTATGGACTTTGCGAAACCGCGGAGTTCGCGGATCGATGGACTTTGCGGATCCACGGGCTTCGCGAATCCGTGGACTTCGCGTATTCGCGGAGTTTACGGATCCACGGACTTTGCGGATCCATGGATTTTGCGGATCCGCGCACTTCGGGGGTCCACGGACTTCGAGGAACCGCGGACTTTACGAATCCACGGACTTTGCGAGTCCATGGACTTTGCGGATCTATGGACTTTGCGGATCTATGGACTTTGCTGATCCGCGGACTTCCGGGATCCACGGGCTTCGCGCGTCCGCGGACTTCGTCTATCCGCGGACTTTGCGAATCCATGGAATTTGCGGATCTACGGACTTTGCGGATCCAGGGACTTCGTGGATCCGTGGACTTTGCGAATTCGCGGGCTTCGCGATAGTTAATGCAAAAATCATCACAATCAATCAATTTTCGAGGCGAACCAGCAAACCGCTATGCCGATGCATCTGCTTGATAAATCTGCCGTTCCAACTTCGGAAAGTTTTGAAAAAAAAAATAGATACATGCACATTTACATTCATTTTATGTTCCCATTAGAATCGGACCTCAATTCCACTGGCGAGTTCTTTTTATCACGTGGAACTATGATAATGATGGTCAAAATATTACAAGCTGCAGGCATAGTCCACATCTTCCATAGGTGTTGTTGATCACCTTGGGTGATGTTCAGGCATCTCGATAGTCTCGTGGTTAAGCATATCTGCGGTGCCCCAAGAACGCGAAGCATTCAGAAGATGGGCGGAGATGACACATCGCCACCATCTCCGAGATCGAGTTTAAAGGAAAATGGCAAGATAAACAATGGGGATATACCAACAAAGTTGCGCTTGAAGCGGGTTCAGTTTACCAAGATTATCTCCTCTCGTAGAACTTTCAATGGAAGAAGCAACATTATCTTTGGAATCTTGGATACCTGGGAGGCCCAATTTCCCAGATATGGGGTGTCATTCGGTTGTGAATAGATGCTGTAGGAACTTATTAGAATTCTTTTAGGAAGATCATATATAAAATGGTGATAACAGCCATTCTTTCCAGCTCTATTGAGTATTAGTCGTAAATCGTAGCCAGTACCTTTGGTACCAAAGCCTTTTCTAGTAAAGTGGGTAACTGTGTTGAGTTTGTTAGCCTCCCCTTTCCGGTAAATATCAGTAATTCTGGGAAAGATAGTAGTCTTTCTATGAAACCTTTCTGAAAAATTCCAATAGGAGCCCTTTAAATACATTAGAAAAAGTTGAATCTTCACCAGCACCTACCGTGATCCAGACGATTCAACAAGAACAGGGTGGTGTTGAGTCACTCAATTTCCTAATTATGAGGGGCTTCTGTAGGGTGGGGGCTTCCTATAATGATTCATCATAAAATACCCCACCGACAGTCTCGGAGACCACCGCTATACTTCATTAATTGTACGTTATTGTCGAATGAATTGGTAGCTAAACAGTGAATCGGATACCGTCCACGTAGCTCCCCGTGCATTCTAATCACAACATTTGTTACACGAATCAACACAATCGCACAATTTTGTAACACAAGGATTTCTGGAGGTTTACCCTGTGTTTATAAATACTGAAATGACGAAAGTCGGCCCCAGCCGCATGGATGGGTGTCCAGTGTGCCCTTCTGCAGGAATGCTCAAGAGCAGCTACCATGAAGGAGTACAAGCAAAACAGCACGCACAAACACCAACTCACAACTTGTCGAACCGAAGCCGAAACGTTTCGTGTGTGCTATCGGCGGTACCTATAAAATGAGAGCACAAAGCCGGGCGGGAACCTATCCCGACGGGGGGGGGGGAGTGCATCACAGGCGCCCGCCATCATAGCACGAGGGTCTCTGGAGGTTTACCCTGTGTTTAGAAATACGATGGCCTAAAATGGCGAAAGTCGGCCCCAGCCACATGGATGGGTGCCCGGTAGGCCCTCTGAAGGAATGCATAGACAGCAGCTACTCGGGGCGTACAAACGAGACAAATGCTAGGGGGCGTAGAAATGAGAAGGACGGAGACAAAAAAACCTTGTCTGAACCCATTTTGGTATCCTTGACGGACCAGTTCCATAGAGCCAACAGGTTTTTCAAAATCGGTCTCATTACAATAACTTCCCGCATATCGGAAAGTTAAACATCTTTTTAAACTTCTTTTCCTCCACCTTCCTCCTGTTTTTCTGCTCTCCTGCTATTTATAGTCAATCTCGGAAAACGGTCAGTCAGGTGAAGAATGAATGGAGCAACGAATCCGCCTGATGAATACTGGTTCTCGTAAAGCAAGCGATATTTTCCAACCGACTACCAATTGATTCTGGCTAGCTTGGAAATTGCAGACACATACGTACACATACAGAAGCACACACATACTAACATACGCTGGGTGCCCCTTCTAATATAGTGCACATTTCACCCGACGCCAAAAACTTGGCCATACAACTGAAAGATTTTTCACCAATAGCACATGTATGGCATGTGCTAGTGTGGAGAAAACTATGAATGGGGGAAAAAGCAGCAGGGTGATGCTGGTGCAGGCATCCCGGTGCCGTTTCACCAAAAACCCGGCTGAATGCTCTCCAACATACTTTTCAGAATCTCGAAGGTAATCCCGTTGAATTTCCGGATCTATATAATTTCCAGTCGATCGAACAGACGCGATGGGCGTTTCTTCAGCGCCCGGTGTTCATGCTTTTCGTCACTCGTTTCTTCTCGGTATTAAAGAACGGGTGTAGCAGAATGAATGTTAGTTACTCTACCTTTATGCGTACTTTCTTCAATATGTATCCTAAAACTCGGGTAATTTCACTGCATGCCCGAATAACTTTTCGAAGAAAACGGAATTATTGTCGATAATTCATCGATAATGATAATACAATGAGAAAAATTTTCTTCGTTGATTCACTGCGAGCAATTAATATCAAGAGCGTGGATTTTTTTTCGCTCGCATTGAACATTATTGATTTATGGCACTGATAGAGGAGTCTGCTTCCTGCAAATGCGATTCGTTAATAATTAACGAATTTTGTTCGTAATTACAAAGTTCACAGACTTCTTTATCAGTGTTAGTGTCCGATTGGAGTTGTCGTTCCAGTCGCGAAAATGAGGAACCAATTTTTGATGGTATGCCTGTATTACAGGCTATTTCAAATGTTTAAAGGCATTTTCTAGTATTGGGAAAACAGCCCCTTCCCCCCCCCCCCCCCCACCCCACCCGGCCTTGATTCGATGGATATCTCTGATAGCCCACTATAGATATATATATATATATATATATATATATATATATATATATATATATATATATAGCACGCAACAACCATGTACAGATTTTTTTTCTAATTTTCACATTAAAGTACAAACGTTGTCGAACTTGGTGAAAAGTTGAAAAGAAAATTGACTTTTCGCAAGTTACTTGATGTTTTAAATTCATGAAATAACCATACCTCACCTTTTTCTTCAAGCTGAGTGTATTCAGGCAGCAATGCCTATGGAAAAATAATGGCGTCTTGGTAACCCAGACTGCATAATAACCCGTTCGAAGTTAGCCCAACTGTTTAGCAACGATGATTGGCCACAGCGTTGAAATAGATTGCCGGCGCCGCACCCTTACCTCTAACTCAAACTACAATTGCTTCATGTCACGCCAGCCACTTTCCCTCAACAAACGCCAATGTACGTATAGACATATACACAATGACTGTACAACAGCCATTCCCGCTCCCCCCCCCTCACCCCGTGAACCTATATTCCTTTATCGTCGGCCGTTTTATTTTCCCATGATATCAGCGAGACACGAATAAATTATTGTATCGCTTGCAATAACACTATTAATGCTACTTTGACGTTTACATATTGTACATCAGCTTTTCATCAATATTTTCCAACTGTTACATACGTAAATTGATTAATTAACACATACTTGGAAATTGAAGGCATGTATATGTGAGCGGTGTAAAATTGAGAGGTATTAAATTTCAGCCCTATTAATAAATGCATGTTGTCAGTGAATTCGCATGCCTTAGGTGGAAAAAGTTGTGGTCAATCACATGACGGATTAATATGGGTTAATATGCGGTTATGAAAGTAAAAAAAAATATGAAAAAAATATTTGATTTTATTGCCGATTTTACGACGCTTTTCATGCTGTCATGGGCAATTAGAAAACGAATGGGGGGATTGTATATTACGAGCATATCACTATTTCATGGTTGCCCCATCCATTTGGCCCATATTCTCTACATTGAATTGCTGATTAAATACAGAGATTAAAAAAATGCGTGCGCAGAAAGTAACTTTTGTGGCTCATAGTCTGCCTTACAATATTTCTTACTCCTTTATAATCTCAACATAAATTACATCTCGTCTCGACACATTTTGGTATTGTTCGAATGATGGCGGTAATAGAGGCACTCTCCAATATTTTCAGATTTTACACTTGCAACTATACATAGAGTTTTCACACGAGCGTGGAAAAGTTTGCAGATTACGGTCACTGATTCCCCTAATATATATACAATATTTAGATCACTGCACAATTCATTTACGCATCTTTCATAATGCTTTTGAGCTCGGTATATACGCTGCGATTTTGCGGACTAAGAGCTGATGCCGATTGACGCCACGTATTCCCGCTTTGTTTCTCTCATTAAACGCATTTCTCACTCTGTCACATCGCACTCCAGCTGCTAGAACCATGCTACGCACGCTACCACCCCTCCTTCGCTAGTCTCCCATTCTCCCTGATTTCGGCCCCTACTACGACCGCCCCTGACACGCTGTGGAAATCTGTTACATCAGTCTTTCGTTTTCCGGCGAACTGCGCAACTAAAAGTTTCACTTCAAAAATATTTGAATAACTATGCGAGTCACTGATGTCATATAGTTCTATGTCCAATGCAACATCGCAAATAAATTTTGATGGTAAATATGATTTATTAACAAATGACGGAGAAATCTTTTTTTATCTATCTTTTGTAATATATTAGCATAATCCTTCTATTGAGGAGGTAAGATTTTATCAGTCACTCTCCGCAATTTCAATTTATCATATAGCATTACTATCGTGTCTTCATTGAAAAAACCTGGCCCAGAGCCCTTGAAAAAACTTCCATTGGAATATTTAGTGAAGTGTAAACGAGGGCAGTGTTGAACGGGGTTTATGTTATCATTCGTGTTACATCAAAGTTTCAATACAACGCGCATATATGCTTGCGTGTTCTCTCCAATTCTGAGCTTTATATTTCTCCTGTACCGATGTTTCATGTACTTCAGACCCTTCAATTGTTGAAGAACTGTGCTATCAATGTTGGGAAGGGAAAAAATTGTTCAAGATAGGCTTAAACTCTCTTCGTTATCGCCGGGAAAATATAGGCATTCGTGTAAACTTCAATGAACAGGAAATATTATATTTTAATCAATCCAGTGGAGCTTTATTCCAATGGATAAGTTTTGTTGCTTCATAACTGGGCTTGTAAATACTAACTCAGGAAATTTTCAAATGATTTATGGTAACTTCTCATGTAATGATAAAACTTTTCGATACCAAAGATCACGTGAAAAGTTACCTAAAACAAGTTACCAATTATCTATTGATAAAATAACGTAGTCCAACTTTTCTGATTGTTTAAAAGAATCCATCAAAACGCGAGCATTTTGAAGTCGATTTTATGTAAAATTTTACTCATAACAATATAAAATAGACATGTAGTTCCTGAGGTGCCAGAAAAGTGAAACTTCAGAAGAGGAATAGAATTTTTTTCTTATGCATTTGAAATAATACTTTGGGTAAAACGATTGGTAGGGGACGAGGAGATGAGAGCATTTGATTTTATTTCATTGTAAATAATGCTTTCTTCTACTATTCATTCTACATACATTGACTCCTCCATTTCATCTCGAATTGGCGAGGAACGCTATGGGGCGTTGCTATGCCCCGTCGCTATGGCTCGTTGCTATGGCCCGTTGCTAGGGCGTGTTGCTATGGCGCGTTGCTATGGCCCGTTGCTAGGGCGTGTTGCTATGGCGCGTTGCTAGGGCGTGTTGCTATGGCGCGTTGTTAAGGCCCGTTGCTATGGCATTTAAGCGGAAATGTCTGGACAGCGTAACACCTTCAGATAATCTCATAAGAAGTTTCACTTATAAAAGTTTCACCAATAAAATTGGTGTATACGATGGCCTAAATGGCGAAAGTCAGAGCGAGCCGAATGGATGGGTGTCCAGTGATCCCGTTCGAAGAAAAGCTGAAGAGCGGCACCCTGGGAAGTACAGGAGAGAGGGACAGACGGAAAACACACGCACACCTAGAACCCTCATGAACAGTTGAGCATCTCCCCGCCCACATTTGCTATTGTATGTGTCAAATTCAACAATTTTAGTATTTTCGAAGTCGCCCCACGATTCTCATTTTTTGCCAACAAAAATTAATGCTCCCCAGCTTTATGAAGGAAATGTTGTGATATGAAGCTCATATTGCGTTGAGTCACGTTCAATTCAGTGCGGTTGTCCTATTACCCCGAGGTTTGGACGAGCGTCTGACAAAGGAACCGAGACACGCCCTCACTTAGCGCTGCTTTCCCTCCTGGTGTTATTCATTGACAAAATCCAATCAGGATCATGCATAGATTCATCTAGTGGGTTACCAAGGTTCCGTGCCTAACGAGGCATTTATAGCAAAGACCTCATATTCACCTCTGAAATTTCAAAGATCAGACTGTACTAGACACTATGTGGTTTATCAACTAATTAGAAACAACTTATTCAATTTTCAACGGATCTTTCCTAGAGGCTTACAACCGTATTCCATTATTCCAACAAAAAATTGCCCTCAATTCCCCAATTGGACTCCTCCGTCCATGATGTTGCCTTCTTTTGTCCCGAGTATTTAGAAAAAATAAATAAAACTTTTCGTAAATGGGTACCTCGACGAATTGAGGTTCATCGTAAAAATCATCAGATTTTATGAAGCATTAAACGAAAATAAAAATAAACAACGTATATTTGCCGTTTCCTTTCTCTAAATCCTGAAATTTCCTCCCCTCGAGACTAGCGCACAGCTGCGGAAAGCTAATAGGCAACGTTGAGTGTGGTTAGCAAGTGGATGCGTGACCACACAGTAAAAAGCTGGAAATTTCAACAAAAATACGTGATTAAATGAGAAATCCAGGCGAGTCAGATAGTTCAGAATGAATGAAAAAATTCAGAATGAATTTTCAAAAGACTTGTGAAACATCTACACATTGCAGAATGAAATCGTGAATCGCTGGCAATAGAAATCGAAATGTCCGATGAGGACACAATTGACAGATACACCTGATAATTAAATCCCAATAATCTCAGGATTTTCTCAATTACCCATTTGAAAATTGCGCATAATAAAATAAAATTTTACCATATCCAGAGGGACTGAAGTACACATCGGGTGGGGTCATAAAATTTTGATGGCTACGCGAAACAGGCGCGGCGGAATTAAATTTTGAATGTGGATTTCAACTCTGCTGCTCTAGTAAAATCGTGGAAAACCTTTTTGAATCCTCAGAAACTTTGTAAATCCCGGCAAAACTCTCAAGATTGTTTCCGAACTCTGGGCGAGGGATGAAAGCCTCGTCGAAGCTTTATACAATTATTGGACAGCCTAAAAAAAAACCATTACCATCGAATGGATCGTATTAAAGCGCAGGATTATTAATCACCACTGACCCATCGATGATTCATACGAGAACCCTGATGCCAGAGGTCTAACAGGAGCCTCAACAAATTTTTTTTCTTTATACCTCGGTCGAAAGTACGTATATTCGTCATCAATTTCGAAGCAGAAAGTCTAAGATGCGTGGGACTGCTGTCAGTCACTAGTCATCACCTCTATCTACGATAATGTGAAATGTAACCTCAAAACTACTTCAGTGTAATTAATGAAATATTGAAAAAAATATTAATCAAAGCAATGACGTTCAGTGATGAGTCGATGGACGAGGAAGAGCTTCTGAGGGATTTTGATGCAGAAGCACGATTGATAATAGAGACGTAAACATATCTTGACGGTTACTTTTCTTTGCGTTTCTTTTTTATGTAACGCCTGCTCCCGACCAGCAGCACTCGCTTCGCTCGTGCTGCAAATGTCGGGGCAGGCATCAGTATCTATAACCCAAATTATCCATTTTCGTACTTTCGACGGGCTATAAAGAAAAATAGTATACACCACACGGGCAGAATTTTGAAAACCCTGAACTGCGCGCCATCATGCCCGAGGCGAAGCTCAATTCTGCTCCACTATGATTCACTGATAAGCCATCCACACCTAGAACACCAGAGTTCGCCACTTCGTATCATCCACTAAAAGTCACAGTACGGATACCGATCCAGAATAGCTAAACAAAATGAATTGTTCGATTGATGGTCAGAATTCGCTAATTCCACTTTTTCAAACGAATTCCACTCGAACAAGTCAGAAGCAACTCATTCCAAATCAAATTGTCCAAAGACGTTTGAATCTGGTGCAAGCGACTCCAAAGCAACCAGGTAAAGACAAAACTTGGATATATCCCCCTAACATCCCGAACTTTTCTCTAAAACTTCTGGAGGGAAAGATGGAGGACTACATTCAGCATTTGGAATAAACGATGGGGAATGGCCGAAGTGGAGTGGCTCATGCTAGTTGATTTCTCGAGAGCCCCAGTGTCTGAATCCTTTCAAGCTCCAGTTTATCTCACTCTCGATTTTCCAACTGCAACTCGAGCGATTCCAATGGCATTCCTCGTTGTACCCAGAGTGTCATAAATTAGCCACTGTGCTCAAGAAACTTTACCCAAAAACCCGAAATTTGTGGGATTGGCTGAATCATACGCGAGTGACTACTGTGCGCACTTCGGAGGCAAATTATTATCTCGTTCAAATCACTCACCGTAGCAATTTCATGTTCATTGTTGTGGCAATTTATCTCTATTCGCGATAATCTATCCCTATAAACATGCGCCAAGCTCTACCATAAGCATCACAGTAGAACATCTGGATTGGAAGAGTTCTATCTGTGACTGTAGGGGCTATTGGGTAAATATGTACATAGAGATCACGGCAAATGGAAACAACATCCGCTAGCTCATACCCACCCACCCACCCACCCACCCACCTACCCACCCACCCACCTACCCACCCACCCACCTACCCACCCACCTACCCATTCACTCATCCTCCCACTCACCCACCCACCTACCCAGCCACCCATTCACCCACCCACCCAGACTCGTACAGATATATATATATACTCACATATACACTCACACGCCCACGCGCGCGGACACACACATGCACTCGTAGATCGACTCATTTCGAGAATTTACAGCGCCCTCCTTCCCTACTCAATTTTATCAGACCTGCATATACACAATATACATGTGATATATATATATATATATATATCCATACACTGTTGCTATATATATTCACATGGGAGATGATACTCATTATTCCCTTGCAGAATTGAGCCTATAAAACACATAGCGGATTTACCCTCTATCTGCAATTACGAGTTCCAATAATCATTACTACCTCTAAATTCTGTACGTGCGTTAAATCCATGGAATCTTTTCAACAAATACTACACAGTAATCATCATATATAAACATACTTGGGTGATAACACAGTAATCTCACATTTAACTTCTGTCTATTAATCCACTTTCCATGTGATTACATGGGGATTTAATCAATTCTATACGCATAATTTTACCTGAAAACGACCTCATTTGCGGTCTATGCACAACATTCAATACTGTAAGATATATTTGTAATTATATTTACTAATTACAGTCAAAAATTCAATTTATACCTGCTGACTCTTATGATTCCATTTGCCAATGGCTCTTTTGTTTTCATATACCACCCGTTGTTATGAGCCACTGTGGATAAAAAAGATATAGATAAAAGAATGAAAGTAAATTAAATAAAACCATGTGTATGGGAAAGCAATTACCTTTATGTACGATAAACCATATCTCTTTAATTACGAGGTAAATCAGCTATAGAACATGATTTGTGTGTTTCCATGGTAGCAACAATGATTATTTGAGACTATTTTTCCTATCCAATCTCATGTTAAAACGTCATAAACAATTACAAGTGTTCATGAAAATAGACACCCTATATAAGCAATGAGTGCATAAGTCAACAACGAATGGAAAACGTCTAAACGTCTATATAGTTTCTTCTCCTCTCGTGCACCGCACGGTATCTGCTCTTGAACATTTCTTCGGTAGGGCATACTGGACACCCATCCATCCAGCTGGGGCGGACTATTACCTCTTCAGCCACCATATTTCTAAACACAGGGTAAACTTCCAGAAACTTGTGTACTACGAAGACGGACGGCGCTGACGCCCCCCCCCCCCCCGCTCCAAGTTGGGTTCCCAACCAACTTCCGGTCAAGCGTTCTCATCCCACGGGAACCACCGAGAACACACCCCGAAATGTTCCTGCCATCGGCCGGAACTCTCCCTCGCCCGACCCCCACTTCAGTAGGGTTCCCGTCCGGTCTAGCATTATCATTTCATGGGCAATTTTTGAAAAATATTCTCGACAGGCCGCGCGTGAGCCCAAGACCTTTGAGAGTGCGTATATGTATATATTGTGGCGAGGTCGAGGTTCCATAAGACCGCCCCGTAAAAAATATAAGCTAAATGTCCAACTGCGACTACTGGCCTCTCCATTATTCCATAGACATTCCCATATATATCGCTCTTTTCCTATGGCCCCTTAGAGCCTGGAACAAGAACCCCACCGTCCACAGAACCACCAAAAACTTCCAAAAACCCAGAAACCAACAGAAGGGACTATTCGGTATATGATAGACCCGATGAACTAGAGCCCAGACGACCCGAAGCGTGCTCCTCTCCTCACGAGAAACACCGAGAATCTTCAAAGAGAGACCTATCAAAGGTGGAAGTAAGAAGGGGCCCCACTTGAGTTAGGAGCAGTGGCCCGAGCGGTTATTCGTAATAATCGTTACCGATCATGATGTCATATTAGTTGATTTGGGACAAAAACCATCAGGGAAACCTGAAGACCCATAGAGAGCGATCCCAGGAAGTTGGAGCTGAAGTACGGCCCCAGGACATCACTCCACAACCAGCAGAAGGTGCAATCGCGTCCCAACCAGTCGCGAGTACCGGCATTTGTGCCAGGCAGATATTCACATAGTGTCCCTTCCCTCCAGCGGTGAGCCAGCGCGTATTAGCATCTGTCTACTCCCATTTTAATAATTACGTTGTTGTTAGAGAACCACTTGTAGGCCGACGAACCAGGCAATCTCACGTATTTTTGCCCCTATTTTCTTCAACTATTAGAGACACCCCTCGATGTGTACGAATACAGCCAGGCCTTACCCCCTTCTTCGTTCGAAATCTCAGCCAGCGGCAGAAAAGGCTCTAGGACGATAGTTGTGTGAGAGACTGTATCATTAATTAAAATATAATCTACTTTGTACCACATTCCTGTCGCTTGTCTACAACACCCCCCCCCCCCCTTCTTTTAGATTCTCGATTAGCTGATCCTAATTATAGATATTTCGACAATCGTCACCGGTATAATATATGTATACATATGTGCGTGAAAATTGCTCTTGATTATTTCATTTGTGCATACAGATTTGCTTTCCTTGAACACGCGAACCTTATTACAACTCACCATTACAACTTATCATGTAACTAATTGAAACTCCACGATTAGACGTGTTTTCGCGGAAGTCTTCTTCAGGAACTCTATCAACAGAAAAAATCGCATAACTACACTCATAAGCAGGCAATTCATCTTCAATTTGACTCTCATTACCTTGTTTCCTCTACTCCTTGCTTATCTCCGATTTGAAAAAAAAAAACTAGACAGGACGGCATCAGGCAACAGTCTGGCTCAACAGTGATAAATTACCAGCCAACTTTTTCCACCCAGCATTTGCCTTCTAACGATCCTGCAGCACCATTTTGACTTGAATTCAGCCATTGAGCGCTCAATACAATACACAACATGTGGTATCTTCTCCCCACAGTTACTTATATATTGTATTACAAAATCAAGTAACTGTTGCCAAAACGTACAAAATGCGTATTTTTTGTCTCTGAAATGCAGAGAACAGGTATTAGAATGACAAATTCTCCATTTTCAATTTTTCATATCTAATCGTCAGTTTTTTATTTTATTTGAAATTTCTGGAATCTCGGCAATTTTCCAATTTCAAACATTTCAAAAACTTTTAAAATTTTAAAAATTTCAAAAATTTTAAAAATTTTGAAAATTTTGAAAATTTTGAAAATTTTGAAAATTTTGAAAATTTTGAAAATTTTGAAAATTTTGAAAATTTTGAAAATTTTGAAAATTTTGAAAATTTTGAAAATTTTGAAAATTTTGAAAATTTTGAAAATTTTGAAAATTTCGAAAATTTTAAAAATATTAAAAATTTAAAATTTCTGAAAATTTTCAAAAATTTGAGAATTTTGAATATTTTGAAAATTTTGAAAATTTTGGAAATTTTGAAAATTTTGAGAATTTTGAAAATTTTTAAAATTATAAAAATTTTGAAGATTTTGAAAATGTCATATTATTGAGCTGTTTTTTCAATTTTTGGAATTTTTCAAGAAAAAAGTTTGAATTATTTCATTTTTTTTTTAATTTCAGTAATAACGAAACCTTTTGTAAAACCAAATGCAATACATGACATACAAAATATCCTCAGTCACTTTGAATTGCATGAGGAATAAAGTAGCGATCACGAGCGAGTGAAAAGTATGTGTTCCTTGGTGCAGAAAAGCCGAAAAAGGATATTACCATAGGAAAGTTGATTTTTCACCGAAAAAGCCAAGACATGTTTCTGTGTTGAGGCAAAGAATGCACTCGCTTGTTTAAATTACTACACATTGAAAACTTTCAAATTGTCTTTTCACATTGTTCCTCTACGTGTAGAGTTTGTACCTTGTTCAGCCAAACGATTTGTATTTCCTATTTCAGCGCAAAGTTTGTTATTGTTTATGCATGAGGGGTAGAAATGAGGGGCGAAAATTTTTTACAGATCCCTCGTGGAATGTTGAATAATAAAGCCCTGTATTATTGCGAAAATTGTAATGAAAAATATTTCCTCGACTAGTGCCATCGGAATCGTTGATCGAGAATGCGATTGATAATGGCAGCGGGTAGAGGAATGCTGGGTCTATGGAATTCTCAGGTTTGGGAATTCACTGAACTCATTCAAACTACTTTCACTTCTAACCCAAACTTTCCGTTCCTCTTCATTTGATTACCATAGTTTTTCAGTCATTAAGGTTCTTCGGCCGTTCATCAAGGTGCACTGGTATTTTTTTCGTCTTTCGTAAATGTAAGCCATTTTGTATTTCTCCAAATCTTCGGAATTCCCGCATCCACTATATGCACTGCCCGTGCCTTCATCCAGGAAGGAACTTCCAACACATTCGTCGAATATCTTGTTGACCAACCTGCAAGACTTTTCCCATTTGCCAATTCCATAACAAGATGCGCCCCATAAAGACTAGCACGAAGACAGGAGAGACACCAGCGACGAATAAATTTTCTCCCTCGTCGCTCCGTGTGCCCACTGAGAATGACATTGAAATGCAACCAATTCATGGGAAAATAAAACTAGGAAATAGAAAGAGAAAACAACGAAAATATGAGGTGGCGAGAGTGGCTGGAAGGAGTGAAAAATGGAGAGACCCACCGGAAAAACTAGAAATTCACCCGCCAAGGAGGGAACACACTTTTCCAACTATGAATGACGTCCACGATAATACACCTGGAATGTCAACGCAAAGAAATTGTGACCTCATAAAATATTTCCCTTCGCGGTATAGTTTCTTTCCACGCTCCTCGTAGTGACATACCTATACAGTTCTTTTTGCGGTTTCGCAGCTCGCCAAGGATCCAGGTGACTTATTAAAGGTCATCAGTAGAAGACTCAGCATATAGGGTGCTACCTGAAGCCAGAATTGATAATATTATGTTCGGTAGTATGTGCAATTTCGTGAAATCTTTGAAACAGAAAACATTAAAATGAGTGGTGACTGCCCTGGCGATGCATCCTCGGATCCCAGGTTCTCTGGAGGTATGTTTGCCATGTATATCTCGTCAAAAGTATCAATGCGCGATGATGTACCATTTATTGGTAAAGCTTTTCTCTCGTTGTCAACTACAGGTTCACAAACTCTTGCAAATCTTATTGGAGAATCTATATATTATCCTGAACAGCAAGTTATTCTTGCAGGCGATTTCAATGTTAATTTTCAATTACCGGAAGCTGAGCCGTTGATAAAATTTCTTAAAGATAAGTTTTCGTTGGCCATGATGAACGGCCGACATAATCCGACAACGAAAGGAGGTACGACGATTGATGCAGTTTCTGTAAAAAATATTAATAACAGAGAATTACGACATTTCGTATCTTACTTCAGCTATCACAAGCCAATAATAACTATTCTCGACATAAATGCCCCATCCTACCCAACTGGAGATGAAATGGAGTAGTGAATGTATGTAAAATAAATAGGAATAAAACGCTCCATTTACAGTAGAACAAAATCAACTAGTGGTGTGTGCATGTGTGTGCCCCACTCGGGGCACAAACAAAACTTCCCGATTTGGTTTTTCAGCACAACCTACTAAATTTATTCTTCTCCAATATACTACGGTTAATCAATGTGCCCCCTGTTATTATCATAACGAAAACATGCCTATTTGAGAATTCCAAACTGACTCATTTATGAAGCAGATAATTATGAATACTTGAGTAGACGCATGGTGAGCATGAGGATGAGACTTATACGTGTTACTTGAGTGAGAGTGAGACGCCAATAAGGATGCGGCTGAAAAACAAAAACTTTAATCTTTTAGCCAGTGGAACAGTATAAACAATTACAATTGCTAATAACATTGCATATACTGCACAAATGCCATCCAAAATGTGATCCGCTCGATTTTGCATGAAAACGCTTCGATTGGGACCGTCATGACAGCGCTGGGTCCACTCGTTCGCTTATTACATACATAATTGTGGAGACTGCTATACCTCCTTAATTATGCAAATTATGAAAAAAAGGCACTTCCCATAAAATACGTATTTTTATATGGCAAACAACTTTTCTTATATGAATTTTGCGCTAACTCTAATAGTTTATGCAGTAGGACATTATAAACAATTGACATTGTTAATAACAATATAAGTACTGGACCACTTTTACTCAAAATTTCATCAGTTATAACATATGCTTATATCTTTCAACTGTGACATTGAGTACCTGGATTACAACATTTTTGTGTGGATGAACGTTCATTATCACGATTTTCGAATTTGCTCAACATGAATTTCTCAAAAACAGGGGAACTACTCGATGGATTCGATCAAAAATCTAATCAGCTCTAAGTTACACGGAGACGCAACGATGGAAAAAAAAATTAAGCGAATCGCACTATCCGTTTCCGAGAAAAACGTAAACCTAAAATTTGGCCACATACGGACGAACACACATACACACACACACACACACACACATAGACTTCTCTGAAATCACTTCAGGATGATGCAAAACGTCGAGAAATGTGAAAATTTCACCGATCTGGCACTTTCCATTTTCGGGGTCATTACAATAACTTCCCTAGATCGGGAAGTTAAAAAAAGAATGACTTCGGAAATTCATACAAAAATTACTTGCAAGACATTGCCCCACCGAATCCACGATTTGGTAACATATACAATACCCTCTAAGCAACATCTCCGCAAGACTCAATTCCGACATAAACCACAGACGCTGTGATATTTTGCCCAAGCCAACAATGGACAGGGGAGTCAGAATTACGATTCAACGTCTGTTCCCACAATGAAATAAAGCCTTTTATCTCAATTTCTGCTGCTGCCAGGCTCATCGTCATCCAACATGTATTGCGTGTGCTTTCTGCAAATTTCATTTACCCCAGGCGTCGCTCACTGGACAAGGGTAGCTGAGCATAGAGGCGACAAAGCCGCATAAGACAGCAATTTCCAGCCACCGGCTGAACCGTCACGGTCACTTTCTCCTTCTTACACACTAGGCATACGTGCTCAAGTGTGGTTTATCTCATTTCCAGTTTATTGTTGAAGCGAGCGTGCCCTTTTGTCATGAGCGTCAAAGGGTTTTTAAATTTTCAACCCAGCTCATTCTATTTCAAAAATTGCATCAATTATTCTTGAGGAATGAAGGAGATTTTTTCGGGTGAGTAAGGATGGTCACTGTGCAATATATTATTTTGCAGGAGAAATATTTACCCCCCCCCCCCCCTTCCAAGGTGACACGAAAAATTTCCCAATCTGTCCATACTTTTTTTTTATATATTTCGAAATAATGGATTCGATTGTTATTAACAATTCCAATAGTATCAGGTATGGAAAACTATCAAAACACACACACAAACAGGTCGGGCTTTGGTGTACCGGGTGGTGCCAGCCTACGACGTCAAACTTCCGGGTTCGCACCCGGCCTCCGCGGAATTTTTGGTATGATGCAATATCAGGAACATTCTGTGTGTTATAGTAAAATCAGACCGCAAGACCGGGCGAGAACCTAATCCGACGCGGGGAAGGGTTCCACCATGAGCGCCCGCTGTCATAGCCCAGGGGTTTCTGGGGGTTTACCCTGTTTAACTTTCCGTTAGCTTAAATGGCGATAATCTGCCTCAGTCGTATGGATGGGTGTCCAGTAGCCCCTTCTGAAGGAATGCTCAAGAGCAGTTACCATGGGAAGTACTAACCAGAGAAACCAACACAAAAAAAAAGAAAACGCACACGACTCCAAGTCCAATATTCGCGATAATTGCAAAATACAGTGACGGGAAACTACCAAGCCTATTCCCTTACACACGAGCCAATAAAAAACTGATGAGTTAAGTAAATATTGAAATTTGTAAAAATCAAATACACGGGCATGTTAGCATGCGGGGTATATAGAAGAGTGAAGCGACAATTCGAACAGCGAGTTCATAATCGCAAATAGTCCATTTATTTGCGGCATGTTAATTGGAAAAAAATAGAGGACTTTAAAATAATGGAACCCCTCATCAGAATATATCCATTGAGCACCAGCACCCCATTCCACCGGAAAACAGCCACCTGCAGTATTCCCATCAAGTACTGTCGGACAGCGAGGTAATGAGCGCTCATGTACACATTTTTCGTTCGTTTCCGCGCCGAATGAGTGGCACTGGACAAAATAATGTTCACGAAATTATTCATCCAACGGTGAGAGCCGCAGATTATTAAGTATTGAAATTATTGAATATTTCCAAAGTATTACAGAGTACAGCTATCTGCGAGATTATGTTGATCCGATAATATTAAGATTCAATACAGTGAAAACGTTTCGAAGGAGGGGACAGTGCCTCTGTACCAGTTACCCACGATAATGCAAATATTTCAATAGGGTCCTCCCCTCTTTAACTCGGTTTTTCCAAAGTTTAAAGATCTGATTGGTGTCATGATTCGCCTGAAGGAGACCTGGACACCCACCCATGCGGCTGGGACCGACTTTTGCCATCGAGGTCATCGTATTTCTAAACACAGGGTAAACCTCCAGACACCGCTGCGCTGCGACGGCAGGCGCATAGCATCGACCCCCCCCCCCCCCCCCCCCCAACTTCTGTTAGGTTACCACCGAGAAAATGATTGTAGAAAACAATTTTGTGTGTCTGTGTGTGTGTGTGCAAAAGTACGCAAAACTTCCAAGCTTTTACCACACTCCTCTCATTGACAAAAAAATTTGCTCTTCACTCTACTGAAATAAAAGTGAACAAGCTCTGCCTAGCATGTGCAGAGATGAAGCACCAGGGGCATCCGTAAATTTAAAATAATAGAAAAGAACTAGGAGATACCGAATGAAAAAAATTGACCATAATCAGCAAGTGCTCACTAGGATACACTGGTTGAGCGATTGTTCAAAGTCAAAGGGTTTTTATCACTTGTTTCTCATTCCATTTTCCTCGCTAGTTCACAGAAACAGAAACTGGATGTGAATACAAGAACCAATTTAAAAGCCTGTGTGAGTTCTCGACCTCATTATAAAACTTGATATATACAGTACACTTTGGTTATACGATGTGGGTGGTAACCGGCCGGTTAGAGGCTATCTGTTGACATAAATTTTCCATGCAGGTGAAAAATCATTGTGTAACTGCAAGAGGCACCTGGCTGGAGAATGAGAATTTTCGACATTCTTATCGCATATTGTCATCTAGCACGCCAGCCAAATTAATATCATTCAAGGAGGATCCTCTACACAGAGGAGGAGAGCGGAGAATTTCTCATTACGGGGGTCCTCCAGTAAATTAGTGAGTATGAGGGTCAGGTTTAAGTACGCCGGTCACACCCTCGCTTCGCAAATTTTTCGTCGCAACTTTGAGGGAATTACTTACATCGTGTTATTTTAATCTCGGTCGAATAATGCCTAGTTTGCAAAAGGAAGTGCTGCTTGCATTGCTATGAGGAAACAATTCGCTGGGTTCCAGGATATTCCAGACACAATCGCCGTATGTCAGTACGCAGGATTTTAGTAGATCGATATATAGATCTGTAGAGGTGTAGATTTTATACTTGATTATGCTATAGTTTGAATACTTAATACTTAAAATTTTGGTCAAATTTTTCAAAAAAAATGACACATTTTGGAAAACTGATTTCAACTTTTTTGAGTTCTCGAAATTTTCGAAATTTTAAAATTTTTGACTATACGGATTTTTTTGGGAAATTGTCAAGTTTTGTCAAGACCTTCACATTTTTTTTAGAAAATTTTAAGAATTTCCAAATTTTAAACATTTGAAAAAATTTAAAAATTCCTAAAATTTCAAAAATATCCGAAATTTCAAGAATTCAAAAACTTCCAAAAAAATTTTAAATTGGAAAAATTTCAAACATGAAAATACACGCAATTTTTTAAAACTTAAGTTGTTGACTTTCCAAATAAAAATTACATCTAATCCCCTCAATTGTCACCACGCCCCATCATCTTGAATTCGAGCAGAGAATACCTTCAGGATTCTTGGTTATTAGTTACCACAGCTTCATCTTTCGAGAAGAAAAAGATCTGAATGAAAATTACACTTCGCAGGGCTTGAAAAGACGGGAATAATTGACATTCATGAGTCAAGTGAAGTCGCAGATGTCATTTTTCTCATTTCGTTTTACGTCCCGTAAAAACGTAATGTCGAGGACATTAATTTCTCCAAGTAAGAGTGTCTTCGTTCATTTCAAAGGGGAAAAAATCTGCGAGGACATCTTGTTCTCTCCATCATTACAGATGTTCCACATCCTTCTGATGAGCCATTGGTTTTGGAGATGCTATCCCTTCCAATACAAAATCAGAAGATCCAGCATTGCTTCCAACCTTACTCCTAACAAATTTTCATCCAATTTTCTCCACAACATCCACCATCACCATGCGCCTACCTGTAAAAACCGAGATTATTGATCTCCAACTTGCCACAGAGCGGTTCCAATTCCAAACACTCACCCCAAATCCTATGAACTGACCGTGAGAAGTTTACTAGAAATGATGTACCGTCAGGAGAACGTGACCTGTCGAAGCGCTATGAGTGGCGTTTATGGTGTCAAAGGATATGAACGAGATCTCTCAACCATACCGCAGGGAATTCACCCTTGTCCCCCATTTTTTCGACGTTTCTCATTTCCTTTCATCCCACACACCCACCGCCCCCCACCCACCCACCCACCGCCCCCCCCCCCATCTCTTTGCGCTGCAATGATGGTCAACGGTGAATGACGTAGACGTTACTACGCAATACCACCGGAGTCTCGCGACCAGTTCAAGAGTTGGAGCGGACAAATCGCTACTGTCGAATTTATTTCCCCTTCCTGATTCATTTTACCTCCCCGTACATGTGGAATCTGTACCGCTCATTTCGTCGAACCTCATTATGACCAAGTTTTCCACCGCGGACCGTTACCCCGTCCACTCAATTCCCGACATACTTCATTATACCCAGTTGTACCTCATTATCCAGGTGCAATGACCCCACTAGTGATCATAATTCTTCACCACCCTCATCCACTGCCATCACAATGATTAAACTATTATTTTACAAGTTTCTTTCAGCCTTAAGAAAACTCTGAATAATATTAGAATGCAGAGTGAGATACTAAGGGTTCGCTATCAAGAAGAGTGCCAACGTTGCGCAAAAATTTCCATGGAAGGGGACTTATTGAAGAAAAATCGTTGACCTGCCCGAGGCAAACGGGTTTGTCATAACGGATGAGGTTTATAAAAGTTTCCGCTTTCGTCAGGACGGCTATGCCCCGCACCAACCAAGTCCAACAAACTTGCCTCCTCCTTCGCAAAAGATTCAACTGAACGTCAAGCCAACCATGGTCGGAGATTTTAACAAGGTCATCTCGCTGCAGCAATAACTTCATAATAGATTCACAAGCTAATAAGTTTATGGTACCTTTTTTATTGAACTTTTGGATGCTGGTAAATTGTAACCACTACGAGAGCGAGACTTCAATTTTCTTCATCTAGCGAATGATTGCGTGGAACCAGACCCTTCTGCATGTAGGTCCATGTGTTGCTCTTGCCCTGTCTGCGCAACCCTCCCCCTCCCCCCCCCCCCCCCACCTCCCTCAATCGGGTTGGATTCTCCTCCGGCCTATAGTTCTCATTTCATGTGAGTTTCCGTGAGTGAAGACGAACAGAAAACAGCGGAACAAACACACACACAGATGGTACAGTCGGGGCTTTGGCGTAGTGATAGAGTATTTGCCTACTACTCCAAAGGTCCTAGGTTCGCGACCGGCCGCCGGAGAATATTTTTCAAAAACATTTTCTCATTGATTCCGACCGATGCAGGAACATTCCGTGTGCGATATCGGCGGTAGCCGTAAAATGACACCGCCCGGCCGAGCGGGAACCTAATCCGACGCAGGGGGGGGGGGGGGTGGGTTCCATCATAGGCGCCGGCCATCGTAGCACAGGGGTTTCTGGAGGTTTACCCTGTGTTTAGAAATACGATGGCCTAAAATGGCGAGAGTCGGCCCCAGCCGCATGGATGGGTGTCCTATACGCCCCCTGAAAGAATGCTTACACGGCCGATACCCAGGGCGTACAAATGAGAGGGACGGCGACAAAAAAAAATCCAAATGGTAATACAAGATGGCCCTACATCAGTCACGCATAGTAATTCATCAATATAGCTATTACAATAAATCAAAATCCCTGGCTTCATCCTCTGAAAATCCCCATTTTTTTCTAGTAACTAAGTAAAATCCATTGTTATCAGTGCGTTACCACACACTGCCCCATGGCCGTGTTCCATCAGTCTGCAGAATTAATAACGCTACTCGTCATGGCTTAGGGCAGTGTCAGGATCACAGCCATCATTTGTCTCGAGGAGCTTTTCTTCTCGCCCAAAGCGAAGTATACCTCTCTACGTCTCGAGATGAAAAGGGGATGTATGTATCGCGGTTTGCCGTTTCACATCCCACTTTTTTTTCTCCCCCCCCCCTCTCGACCTGCCTGGGTTCATCTCCCCCTATTCGAGTCTAGGGCCGATGCCAGTGTGTCGTGTCGTTTGTAGAAAGAGCGGATTAACTTGAGCGGAAAAAAGCCAGCAGAAGTTGCAAGAAGTATAAGCTAATGTTTTTTTCAAACAGTTGTGTGCTTCAGACTAAGCGAGTAGTCATGTTGAGGAGATTATTTATCTCGGTTATCTAGGTGGTTTTATCTCGAACTTCAGGGAACAGTGATATATATTTTTGAGAAGCCAAATTTCTTTTTTTTTTGGCGGATTTCAGAGTGATAAAAGCTGCTTTGAGTGGTAAATTGGCTTCGTGTAAAGGACTTTTTCCAGTTGGTAACTTCACGCTTGCGAAATAGAATATCATCGGGAAAGATTATTTCATTAGCCGGTTTTATACATAAATATTAGACGAGAAGGTTCCAGATTGGAAAAATTTGGAGAACAGTTTTCCTACTTAGCGTTCTACCTGGAACAGTTCCTCAACCTTAACGTTCATCTGGAACAGTTTCTCGACCTCAATGTACATCTGGAACAGTTCCTCGAACTTAACGTTGATCTGGAACAGTTTTGCGACGGTTCTGCCACCTCGATCAATTCCTGGAACCGTTCTCGGAATCGAACTTTGATCTCATACGTTCCTTGAAACGGACTCCGGCACTGAAGTTTCACTTGGAACAGTTCTCGGAACCGGTCCTTTACCGGGAACACTTCTTAGAATTGTTCATTGACTTGGAACCGTTATCGGAACTGAAGGCACTGGTTCAGCGGGCGGACCAGGGCGGTAACTATTCAATTTGAAACTTCAAGAAATTTATGGGGACGCGTTAGACATAGAAGTGGAAGGGGAACTTTCGAATTGGATGTTGTCACTCTCAAGAATTGAGCTCGCAGTTTCGCGACACCATGCATGATAATATTGTATGGAAATTGACAATGGGATATTATTTTTTCACGTAATGAGACTGTTCCTGTAGTAGAAAATAGTAGAAAAAATATACGTAGAATATACAAGTTCATTGGTAAATAGAGACCGTAGTGGTGATCCAATTTAATTGCGCGGAGTTTCATTAGGATTTCAACAGAAAATGAAGAAAGTTCGTATCAACTGGTCGTTACTTAGTTTTTCAACTGATTGAAGTACATTGAATTCGATTACTACTCCCATAAGCTCAATTGTGTTTCAGAAGTTCAGTACCTCATAACGATACGTAAAACAAGTGCCATTAGGGTTAATATTCTTGACAGATCATGTGGGCGTGAGATGTATGAAATCTATTCCATTCACCTGATAGTCATGTTTGCTTACCTTATATCACCTTCTCTCATTTCTCTTTTAATTCCTTTCAACAAAAATGAATCCATGGGTGCATGGGAGTGAGTGCGTAAATGTATCTGTGCGCACGTGAGCCATTTTTCGATCAACGCTGGCTCATGAATTCCTGGACCGATTTGAGTTTGTGTTAGTTATCAAGAATTATATCTCCCTGAAGCAGAGACGAAGTAGAGAATGGAACTTAGTAAGAATCACTTTCACAAAAAATTTTTTAACGCAGCTAAAATCGTGATTTATTGCTGATATTTTCGCATAATAAATGAGGCATTGTGTGCGTGCTCGCGGTGATGTTGGTAACCGTTTTTTCCGTTACCGGAACCAGAAGTTGCCTGCAACGGATTCCCTCCCTCGAACCCCCCCCCCCCCGAACTCTCTCCCGTGAACCCCCTCCCGCGAACTCTTTCCCGTAAACCCTCTCCGGCGAACCTTCTTCTGTGAACCCCCTCCCGCGCAACTCCTCCTGCGAACCCCCGCTCGCAAACCCTGTCCCGCGAACTCCCTCCCATGAACCCCCTCCCTCGAACCCCCTTCGGCGAACCATCTGTCGCAAACTCCCTTCCACGAACCCCTCCCGCGAACCCCCTCCCGCGAACCCCCTCCCGCGAACCCCCTCCTGCGAACCCCTTCCCGCGAACCCCCTCCCGCGAACCCCTTCCGCGAATCCCCTGCCGCGAGCCCTTTCCCCCGCACTCCCTCGCACCTTGAGAAAAAAAATCGCATCTGTAGAACACGGTTTCCTCTGTGGTAAATTTAGATATTTTCTATTTTTTTCTGCGCTTTTTCAGGCCTAAAAATCTCCCAAAAACGTCCTCGTCTTTCGATTGTCGATTACCTCATCATATAGTGGACATTGTTGCTTGTATTATTGTGAGTCAATTGTAACGAATGCATATTTACATTTCATATAATCATATTATCACCATTAATTACGCCAATTCATATGGATGGACATATAACACATATCTATATACATCTATATTTATCTAGATGGACGCATTATTATTATTATGAAAATTCACCATTACTCGGTAAATCACGAATCACTGTTGAACCACTGAAGCGCTCGTGTTTATCAAGCTGCCATTGGAGCGCTTCGATTCAGACAAAAACTTCGCTTCATTTGTTAGTACAACCACCCACACAAGCACCTAAAAACTTCTGCACATGTGTGCACAAGTATGAACCGGGCAAATATTATTTCCACATGCCATGTTATCAGTCATCCTGATACCTACCTCCCACCTCTAAACGCTGAAAATATTCAAGCTCCTCTATTAACAATAACTCTTTCCAAAATGAGAAAACTTCAATTGACCAAAAGACGTCCAATAATCAAGCAAATTGTGTTTCTCCACAATTCTCATTCAGCTGCTTCTTCATGGAGACCATTTATTCATTTCTCCCTGTGGTCTGGCATGCTTCGTCGTCAAGCTAATAATTTCAGAAATAGGGTACACGCAAGCGACAATCATTTGCGACTGCTCGCTGTGTAATTGGCCCCCATTGCTGTATTCAACTGTGGTTGGCGCACAGGGCAAAAGCTTTGCTGGGGCTGATGAAACTGGAGATGGTGGGGCGAAAGGAAAAACAATGTCCAACTATCCTTCCCAAGCTCCTTGTTCTGCTTCGTTCTGGCCAATTGCTATTTTTCTTTCCATTGCTTACCGTACAGACGACCTACCTCCATTATCTCTTTCGTCCATTCTTTCCTTTTTTTTTAACCTCGTTTTGTGTGACGCTGGGGGGCGTTTGCCTCGATAAAACTTGCGTACACCAATGTTGAATATAGACAGTGAGTTTTTTCATCCCCCTCGGCTCGGGCCACAATGTCAACATGGACACGTGGTAAGAAATAAAAAAACAAGTACGTGAAACAGAATACAAGAATATACCTTATTATTTCATCACATGTTACATTTTCCCTATTGCTCACAAAATCTAACCATGCGAATTTTTTTGTTTCTCCCTTTCCGGGGCCTGGCAGAATGGAAAGTTTGTATTTCACAGAACACTTTGCCTATATTATTTCATGGACCATAACATCAAAGAAATGTGAAGCCCTTGCTGCATTGTAGTGGCTTTTTTTACACGTTTTTCTCGGCTTTAAAATTGTGCGAGTTTGTGGGAGGGGGGGGGGGGGAGTTTTTTTTCGCGGAGCCGCGAAATTATTTTATGAATGCACTTTTTTCGGCGTTCGAGTAATGAGAATGCGTTGGAGTTGAGAATTATTTTTGCAGAGAATGGAAGTTCTTTTTGGGAGTGAATGGAATAGATGAAGGGGTAAATAGGCCGATACGATCCTGATACTTGGGTTTTATGGTGGGAATAGGCCCATTATTCTGTGTTTGAAATATCATTCCGGTGTTGTGAAGGAATAGTCTGATATTTCAGAAACAACAAATCTCTGGAGATCATGCTTGCTATTCAGGATTCCTTGAGAGGGCAACGCGGCCACCCATCCGTAAAGCTGGGGCCGGTTTTCACCATTTAGGTCATCGTATTTCTGGGCCCAGGGTAAACCTCCAGAAACCGCGATGCTACGATGGTGAGCCCCTATGATGGAACCCACCCCCCCCCCCTCCCTGCCGCGGGTCAGGTCCCCTTATTTCCTCTTCCGCTCCCGACAACCCCCACCACGCCAACCAACCAGTGGGCTGAGTGGGGGGCTTCCTTAATTTTTTTTCTCCCCGAAATTGCGTCAAGGTCACCCCCCGAGCTCGGAAAATAAAGGAAGCTCTACTGTACAACATTTCGCCACTGCTAATCCAATATTTCATTTTACTCAGTGTCACTATTGACACAACTTTATTGTGCACATCCTTAAAATTAACTGTTGCTCTTAATCTCAAAACTTCAACTACTTCAACTTCCCCAATCTAAAAAATTGCACCGCAATGACCGCACATTAAAATTATCCTCAAATTTGCTTTTCTCTTCTTCACCCCATTTTCGTTCTGATGGTATCTTCTGAAGCGAACTCTTGGTATGTCTTCGTTGTCTCCATTTTCAAATGTCAATTCGCCATTTTTGGATCTTCCCATTTTTCTCTACTTGACTCATTTAATACTCATTCCTTCTCCACTCACGTGCACTTCAATGGTCCCGCAATGGGCCGTGGTCGCACGTGAAACAAAAATCCATAGCATTGCTCGAGTGCCTGAGAATAGTCCGCGATAAAAAAATAAATAAAATGTGGTAGAAGAAACGACTGAATTAATTTGGCGAATAACTCAACCCGGATGACCGCCGGGTTATTAACCCACCCAGCCCCTGTGTTTCCGGGCGTGTGCCGTCAGAAATTCAACCTGTATATTAGTGTTGCTCGTGATGTACTAAATATTTTCAAGGAATGGCATATGCTGGGCTAAGTTGTATGCGGTTATGGGGGCTTCGTGGTGTAATTAATAATTCTTGGACACGCGCATGAAGGCGTATATTATTTCATAGCCATTGCGATATAACTCACGTGAAATCCTTCGCTAGTACCCAACTTGAGACTTCAAGTAGCCGGAGGCAAACGAGGGGGGCACTGGTTGGAAAGCAGAGGACCAAGGTTGGATGTTTTGAGCATATGTCATGCATGTTCTAACAACACAGCTTGTCACTTTAGGGCACAATGCCCAAAGCATGTATTACCACAGTATTTTTTTACGGGCCTTCACAATCAGATGTGTTTATATAGGAGATATCCGGAGAAGAATCTGACATGGCTTGCATTGATTGTGATGATCCCGAATTCGGAAATCGTATTTCCCCGACGTAACTGTTCTTCAGGAGCTACTGAAGTGGGCTCCAACACATCTTGAGATGGCGACTCCATGTGTACATGACTTTGTGTGTGTGTGTGTGTGTTAAATATTTATTGGAAAGAGTACTCATGCAGCTGGGGACAGCTTCCGTCATTCTGGCCATCGTATTTCGAAACACAGGGTAAACCTCCAGAAACGCCTATGCTCGTACAGCGGGCGTCTACGATGGACCCCCTCCCCCCGGCATCGGGCTCCCGCCCCCCCCCCCCGTCTGGCGTAACGTTTCCAGTCACGGAACGTTCCTGCTGTCCGAAAATACTTTATCATGAGACATATTCTCTACATACTAGGCAGAATCCACAGTGGATCCAGTGTTTCTGACACCATCCCGATTTAAAATATAGAAACTGGTGCGATATGAGAAAGAAATCTCGCTAGTGCTTCATCAAACATTTAATGCTCAGTGCAAAATAAATTCCAACGAACGTACATGACGTGATCCTACGATGGTCACCACTGATAATAATCGTTATGCTTATCCTCCAACCCCCTTCAGCTTTGAATGAGAAAACCTGGTATCCACCATCTTGTCATGATGCATACTACCATGGGTGGATATGGTGCTTCTAGTCAACGGAATTGTTCTACCGGTGCACTCCAAATCGATAGTTCGGTTTCTTGTTCCGTTTCCTCTTCTGCTGCTCTTTCCCAGGAAGTTCCAGGCTTCAACAATCGGCCCAAGCTTGGGACAGTCTTGTTTTACTAAGCCTCAGCATCCTACGTTGGGCTTTGCTTGAACCAGTGGTGATACCAGTCCTTTGCCAATGCTGGCAACCAAGACCACGCATACCAAACTTGAATCAGTATTGGCACACGGCTGGGACCCAAGCTTGGGTATTGCCGCATCAGTACCAGCCTGAAACCACAATCACATTTTACGGAAGGCTTACTTGCCAGCCTTGGTACAGCCTAGGACCAGGTCCGGAGTTCAAGAGTCGGTTATACCACGTAATTGTCGATCCGGCCTGGCGCTTGCCAATTTTTAACTTGCTCGCCAGCCTTGTCTCAGTCTAAATATCAAGCTAGGCCCAGACTAAATTACCAGTCTAATACCCATCCTTAGACCTAGCTTGACCCAATGTTCCAAATACGACTGGCACCGGCTCGTTTGCGAAGACTGGAACGCACCAGGCAAGTTTAGGGACGAGCCTGGATCAAGCCTGGGCCAGTTGTCAATTCTCACCTGGGTTGCTCCACTTGCAAAGATCAATGTGCAAATTATCGCAGCACTAGTCAATTCTCAGCCTCGACGACACAATCTATTTCATCTCCTTTTCCTTCGCAATGTCATCGCATACACTCTACCGTAAATCACGGCAAATGATGAGATACTTCATCTCCCGGGACCTCGAACACTTCTCATTCCCTGAATACCATGGGAGATATGTTCGGATAAAATTTATAATTTTACTTCATCAAAGTTCAACGTTAGAGATTGGAGAGGCAAAATAGGACTTCGACTCACGCTCCCTCCGGCCACCGAAAAGTTATGAGTTATAGAAATATGTATATACGTGGGTGGAATATTAAATTTGTGTGACACGGTTAATTATCATCATACAGCAATGAAACTTTATGACCTGTATCACAACAGATGTTGAGATTATTTGTGCATTGGGAGGTTTCCATTTACAAATAAAATTACAGGAAAAATTCACCTGTTTCGTGAAAACATACAAATGCATCAGATGGGATACGACTTGCTCTCGCGAATTAAAGTATTCCGATTTTGAAGATTGCCATTTTGGATCGGAAGGTTTTTTTTGGAATGTAATCAGCGATTATCAATTTTTTTCTCGAAGATTCACTGTAAACAAATGATTTCGGATACTGGGAGCATGAAATTTTTTTTTTTTTACCTTTAACGCCTTCGATCCCTTATGGATATGTGGGCTTGTGGGCCATACGCTACACGGCATTCGCATGATAAGACACAGGAAACCACAGAAAACCTATGTCGGTATAGACGGTTACTCTAGGAGCAACCTCCCGCACATCAGGCATTCCGAAAAAATTCTCGCCCTTGTGGGGCATTTGAACTTAGGAACCCAAGCGTCAGCGCTAAGACTGCGCGCTTAGTCCACCCGGCTATTCTAATGTCGGAGCATGAAATTGACGGCAAGGTGAGGAAAGCGGATGTTCCGCGGATGGGGGAGGACCGGGCGGAGCGCCATCTGGCAGATCCGAAGAACGCCTCTCGACCATAGAAAAACATGGATGAGACGCGTGCCCAACCTATAACTTGATACAATTAATTATGGCCCAAGTTTTTTCTCTATATCAGAGCGAAATTGAGGGAATGACAGTATTGCCTGAGGGGCAACACCTGACTCGACTTTGGTGCAGAGCTCAACTAGAGCCGTCAATCTTTCTCGTTGCTTCATGTTTTATAATTTGAACATAACTTATGCCTTATGAACTTATAAATTTCAAATTAATTAATGAATTATTGATTAATTAATAAAATTGCGTATTTTTATTCCAATGTCATCATCGATGTCCTGGAATTTTCAATACGTAAAAATCTGCACAATGCTCGAAGCATTGAAAACCCAGAATATTCAGAGGAATTCGGAAGCATGGTTGCGCTCATCCTGCTACCTTTCAACCGCATTACGAGGTCTGTCTTTTGACTGGAGCTATTTTCTCCACAGCTATGTGGAGATCTATCTCAACTTCGTACCACAACTTTTTCATAAACCCGAATACGTGGTAAATTGTCCAATGGAAAATGACAAATCATACGATAACAAGTGCTATTCGCAGCTTCCTCTGCTGATTCCTCTACCATCATGAAACGGATCCCGAGTGGAGAAAAATACGTGGACCGTGTTGGGAAGAAACATGGGGATAAATAGACGTATGTATCATTGGTCTCAATTACGCTCAACCGCGGCGCATTCATTTTCCCCGGAAAAACCGAACGAAATAGTTAAAAAAGGGGAATAGTCTCTCTCACTTCGTTCAATGCCACAAGAGGTGCTCGTAAACTATTTCAATGATGTCCGCTATTAAGTTCGCTACTCAGTTTTTCTCGTTCTCACCAATACCTTGAATCCACCACTCGCGGAACTCCTATTTTTAATTCAATGAGAAATGTGGTAAAAACCTCATCGCTCAACAATAGCAACATATTTTTTGTCTTCCTTGCCGAAACATTGTGCAAAAATAATGATAAAATGGAATTTCTGGGAAAACTAACGTCAAGGTATTCTAAGCAAATCCGACTTCATAAAAGAGAAACATTCTAGGCCTCTGGCACTCGTACGTGCTCGAGTTACGGAACTAATTAGTTGTGAAAAGCGGGAATGGGAGATGAGAACAAACTGTAGAAAAAAAAATAAAAATAATGGAGGGAAAAAAACACTCAGGTACATGGAAATTGTGAGTAAAATTTTCACCAATTTCGCCTTTTATCGTGGTTAATTATGAGTATTGAGTTTCATGTTACGGGTTATACCTCAAATTGTACATTAATTATTTTTTCGCGATTTAAGCGCAATCGAGGTTTGAATTATTTTCCATGCACTCCATATGCAGAACAACTGTGTTAAATACTTCCGCTAGCTATAACCGTGCACACAATAGAGCCCTAGGAACAATTGAAATCGTTACTAAGGATAACAACAATATATATATGCATGACGAACCGCTAAAACTGGTATTGCCGGCGGAGCAAAGCCCACGAGCTTTTTCAGATGCTGTGGCCATGATCATTCTGGAAAAACACCTGTTCCCGCTCCAGCTTTTAGCTCATTTTGGACGATTCAATAGAATGGACTCGATTGGCTTGCCGCTTGCGGAACCTCAGACCGAGGCAGTACTCATCACGAGCAGAAAGAAATTGGAGACGATCACCCTCCACGTCAGTAAGCGCGAAATTGAGGTCTCACTCATGCATACGGTACCTATGGTCGTTTCAGACAGCATCCCCGGCGGAAGCCCCCGCGGCGAAAATTACCCTCTCAACAATTATGTCCAACATAGGACCGAAACAGAGGAGATGGCTTATGGTATTGTCAGTTGTAACATCGGTACTAACATATAGCATCCCTATATAGGCTGATGCGTTTGGAATGAGGTTGTATACGTAGGGAGAGACAGAGGGGGGAGGACGCGCGAAATTGGCTTTCTCCTTTTCGTCATTTACAAAACAACGAAACATACACACACCCACACGACCGTTCCATTATTGGTGGTACCAGCAAAAACAGGCCGCGACGCCGGGCGGGAACCTAACCTGGTGCGGAGGGGGAGGGGGGGGAGGGTCCATTAGCAGCGACCGTGAAGAGTCCAAACGACACGGCCGGAGACACAAAAGACACAAATATTGACCACATTGAAATAACTCACCTCATTGAAATTAGAGAGAAAAAAGTAGAAAAATCTGATGAATAATGACGGGTTAAAATAAAAATATCGTCCGCTTTGAAAACAGGGTCAAGTACTGGGACATTTACCTTACACGTAATGGAATTTCCTACCGAAGGTTGTATTGTCCACCCCACACTATTTCCGGAAGGCCTGAAGAGATCACTGAATAGCTTGCGTCCCACATTCTATACAGAGTGAAAAGCCCCAGAAAAATTATAGCACTGGGCACCATAAACGGAGCACCAAAGGTGTTTATAGGGATTTTTTTACGACTAACTATAGGCGAAATGAATGGTCGAACGCTTTTTTACTTCCACATCGGAGCCTTTCATTTATCCTATTTCCATTTGTTTTTTTTTTTGTGCAAAAACTCGAATTTTATTTCGAAGTTATTCAAACTGATCCGCGACGCAAAAAGGGAAAATTGGGGCACGTCCATGAGAGTCACACTAACACACTAAGAGATAAATATTTGAAAAAAATGTCAAATTTCGTGAGATGGTGAATGCTGTTCCATCTGCGATTTTTACCTTCCGCATTCCGGCGAGTTATTGCAATGACCCCGATTTCAGAATCGTATTTTCGCTATATAACGGGTCGTTCAGGTATACTAAAATGATCTCCGATAAATTTTCAGTCCACATCTTTATGTGTATGTTTTTTTTCCTCCGTCCCTCTCTTTTGCACTCCACACAGTAGCTGCTATTCAGTATTTCTTCGGAAGGGACTACTGGACACCCATCCATGCGACTGGGGCCGACTTTGCACATTTAAGCCATTGCATTCCTAAACACAGGGCAAACCCCCAGGAACCCCTATGCTACGATGATGAGCGCCGATGATGACCCCCCTCCTCCCCCCCCCCCCCCCCGAAGTGTCCCGCGAGCTCTCGCGCTAATTACATGCTGGTTAAAATCACTCCATTGGATTAATTCTTATCAATATTTCCAATTTGTTTTCCTTCATAACTAAGGATTGCCTCCAAATATGAAAATTTCCACTTCGCGTTTAATTTGCTTCTCATGTACCAAACTGCACTCCACGTATAAAAAATCCACGATTTTCCCTCCCTCTATCCCACATCAAAGTAGCACATAACGTGAAGCGACGCCGCTAACTAATCAAGAAACGCCCACATTCGTTAACTAAAAAATAAAGCGAAGATACGTGAAAGGTAAATCACATACACGAGTATTAAAAAATACATGCCATGCGTAAAGACAACAAGAGGACTTTATACGAGTGCTAGCGAAGTAAAATGAAAATCCAACCTAGAGGATATATTTTAATAAATGCGCGCGCCGAGTTGGGCCTGCGATACTTTCAACTTTGACCATAAATTTATTTACCTCCACTGTGGATATCGCTAAAGTTTCGTCAGGGAAAAGCGTCCTTGCCTCCCCAACCCCCTCCCCTGTTACCCGGCCCTCATCCCCACTTCTTTCAGCTACTTTTTCCTCCTTGACATTTCCTTTTACCTTGTCCTGTCTCATCCCTGTAACCCCCCTGCATCCGCCAGATACTCGACTTTTCTCAACGTTAACCCTTTCTCACCGCCCCCCCCCCCCCCCACCCACCAACCCATTTTCACTCATTTATCTCAGCTCAGGATCATCGTTTTAGCGATGGAATATTGTTTATTTATTCAGAGAGTGCACCTGGAGACTCATCACTGATGAAATGCATCACAATTTGATACATTATGTCATTAAGAAAAAGCGGGGTTCTATTTTAGAATATGCTTTTTAACTTGGGTGTTTCTTTCTGCTCCTTTTATTTTTTTTTTGCGATTTGTGATCATTGACGATTGATGATTAAATAATAAAGATGGAGGATGAGACACTGGACCTGAAACATTATTCGTTCTACGCAGAATAATTCGAGTTTCATGCATCATATCGCTATGTGGAATACTCTCTGAAGAATTGAGGGTTCAATGGCGGACGGGATGCAAACTCGTCTTTCTGCGCTGGGGATGAACTGTGCTATGTTGTAAGATATTCGAAATACGTGGGGAGAGTCATAGAATTTGACTAATGGAATTTTTCATGCCGAACAATTTTCCTTCCACGAAAAATTGCGGCAAAGGTCGCACTGAGCTTGGAAGTGCTCATATGCCGACCGCGACCCCTCCCCCCCCCCCCCACCTCCCACCTTTGCTCATAAATTATGGAAATTGAAGAAAAAAGATGTTGCACATAAAACATTGAAATGATTTCTCAGTCAAATCTTTAGGTAATTAGGACTTCCTCGACGCACCTCAATTGTGAAATCGTTTATGCTAGTTATACTACTGATAGGTCGTAACTTGGCACAGGATTCATACAATCACAGTTCAAGGCGGTTTATTCCATACAATTACCCATGAAAAAGCTGGAATTCAGAAATAAAGATGACCTTTTATTGCCTCGTTATTCTACGTGATTGAGTAGCTTCAAACGTGAGAAAAAAATTTCGAAAAAAAACACAATTTCAAGAATTCTCAACTCAATCTACACGGAAGGATATGAAGGAGAGGTCCAAAACATGTTCTTTTACAATCACGAAATTAAAGAGGGTTTGACATATTGTTTTTCGTCCATCCTTCTCTACCTGATCTTCATAATTGCATCGGAAGGGCGTACTGGGCACCCATCCATGTGCCTGGGATCGACGTCGCCATGGAGGTCATCGTATTGCTAAACACACGGTAAACCCCGAGGAACTGTGCTACGATACACCCCCCCTGCCCCAGGTTGGGTTAAGTTCCTGCCCGACCTGCAGTTTCATTTTATGGCTACCGCGGATAGCACACACCGACTGTCCTTGCGATCGGTCGGAATCCATGAGAAAATATTTCATCATGTGAAGCATTCGGCTGGGTGCGAATCTAGAACCTTTAGCGTAGTAGGCAGATACTCTACAAAGTACACCAGAGCCCTGATGTTATGTGTATGTCTGTGTGTGTCTGTGGGTGTGGGTAGGAAGGTGAGTGGGTGGGTGGCCGAGTGACTCAGTGGGTGACTGAGTGAGTGGCTTCGTAGGTGACTGAGTGGGTGGGTGGGTGGGTGACTGAGTGGGTGGGCGGGTGGGTGACTGAGTGGGTGGGTGGGTGGGTGACTGATTGAGTGGGTGGGTGGGTGACGGAGTGAGTGGGTGGGTGGATGACTGAGTGGGTGGGTGGGTGGATGACTGAGTGGATGGATGGGTGGTTACGTGGGTGGGTGGTTGACTGAGTGGATGGGTGGGTGTGTCGTGGGTTATGTGTACTCAAACCTTGGTGACCCGACCCATAGCAGATCACCCTCACACCTCATTTAGTTATTATCATCTGCTCCAGTGGAATAATTGATTGCTCTCCATTTTTCATGCAATTAGTACATGTAAACTTTTACCAAGCAATCCCAATCCTCGACTTAAGCCGCGCTAGTTTGGCACAGTCGATGACGACAAACTACCTCCTACTCTGAATTATTCAGGAGGACATGCGTTTGAATCCAGCTTCGGCCAGACATTTTCCCAAAAAAGGCTTTTCCTCCCCCCAGCTTAAAGCTCACCAAAAGCCCAATGGAAAGTGCCGAAACTTCCAGAGTCTCCATCAAGTCGCTAACAACATTGACACTTGTGCAGCAACATTAACCAAAATTCAAAAAGGAGAAAAATCCACCGCTCATATTTCTGTTGAAACAAACTGTCGTCCAAACTATTCAAAATAGGCGGAAATATGAAAGTTCAGTTCTCCCCTGAGAAAGCCGCAAGCACATACCATCTTCTCCCAACACACTACCAACTTTTAATCTCGTCACGTTCTCCACTAAGAAGAATCACCCTATTTTTAAAAAAAATGAAAACTCGAAATTTTATCCATCCGTCTCCTCTCCCCCCCCCCTCCCACCCACCCACCGTCCCCCAGGGCATTTGAGAAACGAGAAATGATTGAAAAGCTGATGAGATAAATCGAATGGGATTACATGATACAAGACCATGTTTTATTTTTCTATAAATAAATTCCACGTCATCTTTTATAACTGATGTGAAATCCATTATGGGAAATACGTTGAAGAGAAAAGTATCGTCCCTCAGCAGCTCGCCTCCTGCCATCCTTAAGTTATAAATGGCTGATAAAGTGGTAAAGTAGAAGGAAGTTCTCGGACAAAATAGTCGATACTGTAGATTTATTTATAATTCAATTGAAGTCACTCCACCCTTGCATTATCTTCGAGAATAGTGACTTTAATTCTAGCCTCACTGTCACGTATCGCTAACATACAATGACATCGTTTGTTATTTTCTTATTTTCACCTCGCATTTTTGCACACGCCACCTCTCTAAATTTGTCGACGTAATAATATGTTGGAAATACTTCGGTGGCACGTACCCACCCTGCCCCAACTTCTTCCCACCCCATTCCCCCCCCCCCCGCTCGACTGTTGAGAGCTATATTTTTCCGCTTATTATGATTTTTTCCCCTGAGTCTGCATTCCTACTGCAACACGTCGAGATGCAGCACTCAAAATATTTCACGCCATTATATGCGAAGAAGCGGTACGCGGAATGGGACAAATGAGCAATTTTGATTATAGTTGTTGCGTGATTGAGTGTTCATCGTTACTGGCGCATTATTTTCAGTTGAATTATATCGAATAACACACGCAATCTCACATATATGTACACACACACACACACACACACAAACTCACACATACATACGCGCAAGTGTCGCCTTTGGTGTACCCCTTCGGTACTCCTTCATTGAGCATCCTCTCTTTAAAAAAAAAGTGAAATCCAAACCTCACAAAATTTTTCTTCATAATATTTTTTTCGATTTTTGAGGAAAGTCATTCGCTATCAGCATAATGGAGCACTGATCGAGATAGAAAAAAAGTACCACTGAAAATTTCAATTTAACCCATTATCACGATGCTTATCGTACTGCCATTTGCAATATCCAACACTACAAACTCCTCAATTTGTCTCCGCCCATGAATCATGGCAAATAAAAAATGTCGAGACACTGAACTCGTAAACCAAAGAAAACAAATTCCTTTGTCGGTAGTAAAACACCCATTCGACTTTTATTAGTCCCTTGATGTGACCTAAAGTGATATATCTTCTCCGGAACATTTCTCTAGAGTTGTTGCTCGAGAGTTGAAAATGAGAGGCCAGCAAATCTGAAAGAAATGTTTGCTTTCGGGATCTTAATAATCTACGTTGAGCGTAGTCTAGGAACGTATTCATTTAAAAGGGGTAGATTAGAATTAAAGGTCACGTATAAAAGTATCTAACACATACACACACACACACAGGATTCCGACTGCTAGGAACTTTCCGTGTCTGCCATCGACATTATCCATAACATGAGGGCGCAAGGCCGGACGGGAACCTAGCCCGACGCGGGGGGGGGGGGGGGGGGCCGCCATCCCCGCACAGTTTCTGGGGGTTTACCCTGCCCTCAGCAACACGATGGCCTGAAATGGCGAAAGTCGGTACATGGATGGGTGTCCAGCACGCCCTCTCAAAGAAATGTTGGAGCGGCTCCCGTGAGGACTACAACAGAGAGATATGAAAAAAAAGAATAAAACACACACACAGAGCACAAATATATCTAGCCCATTATCCACAGGGAATTGAGAGGGTTTTCAAATTATTTTTCATTTTCCGCGTTTATAAATCTGAATGAAGGGGGGTAAAAAACAATATCCCAACTCTCAGCGAGTTTTGTCGTCAAGAGACTTGGTTTTTCTCCGCAGGTGTTGCTCCCATGGGTTCATACATATAGAGCTCGCACAACCCTTCCCAATATCAATGTTTGTACGCCCTCGGAAACTCTCATTTCCACCTCTTACCTTGTTTGAGCAGCGCCAAATAAGAGAATTAATGGCTGCTTCTTTGAAAGTTGGAGGGAAGGAACATATATTAAACCATATTCTCATACTCGTTCCTTCCAATATCTAGTTGCGAGTTTTTTTTTCTTTATTGAAGTTCTTTTTGCCTATACCTTGCATTTTACATGCGACGTAATGGAAATACTTTTTTTTTATTTTCCGGAGATGATAATCAATGTGTATCAGGTCGGCGTCATTGGTGCGTCCTATTGCAAATATCGTTCATTTGCTAGGTGGAAATTTTTCCCATTTTCCTCTGTGGTCTGTTGGCTTTCCTTTTATGGCTCTTTGGAATTTTGACACTTCCAATATTTTTTGAGAATAAAAAAAAAACATTTTGAGGCGAAAAAAAATTTTGCGATGCTAATCAACAGACCGATAATTGTGAAATTTGACATTTGGCATGCTTGAGAATACCCGAGTATTTCTGTCAGCTCATTCTTTGGCCTAAAAAAACTCCCGCGTTTATATTCTTGAGTGTAGTTTTAAGGAGTACAAAAAATATGAACAAAGTTCTCTATGGAAAGCCTCGAGGAGGTTAAAAAAAAAGGAGAGTAACGATATATAGACGGGTGAATGAAATGCCCCACGGCTACCGAAAACCAACGAGATGAGAACAACCTCAACTGCGACTATATATGTTGATCCTGGCCTGTTTTGAGTTTCAAGTGAGAGACGTAGAAGAAACTACACGGTGAAGTGGCAGTGAGTAAGTCTGGCTATATACACTGGGAGTGAGCGTCTCAGAGCCTTGAGATCCTACCGGATAACGGAAGTTCCTTATTGCACTTGCCAAGGAGACTCTCCAAGAGCTTCCTCCGGAACGCAAAATTTTATCATTTAAGACTGCGAACTTCAGTTCACGATAGTCCGATATATATATTCCATTAGGTATTGTAGGTTTTATCAAATTTCCGGAAAGTATGGAAACTACGGGAAATTGCGTTATCCACTTGCTCGCGATTCCGCGGGAAATTTAAAATCCAGTTGCAATTTTCGATTTATTCTTTGTAATTTTTGCGGTTTTTTGGGGTTTTGCAACGAATCGCAAAATTAAAATGTGCTGCATCAAGCACATCACTATTTAGTCTCCGGATGTCCATGGAACAATTAGCCTCGCAGTATTGATCGATTAATGGTGATTTTATTCCACCAACTAGCTAGAGCTAAATTCCGGTCCCATTGAATGGACAATCTGAAAAATAATTGTGGCCACAGAGGTCTTATTATTCCCACAATCGGCAGCTGCATTCATAATGCTAAATAAGAGTGGGGCGGAGGTAATGAGCCAGCCTGGTAATTTACGTTGATTAGTCGCTTTTTGCTTGACTAGGACGGGTAAGCTGGAAGAATTGAAAAAGCTGGGTAGATTGCGTGCCGGGTGAAGATAAGCTTGATATTTAATTCGGGCCACGTTTGCCGGGTATTTTATTTTGGTCATTTTTCACAAATCGTGTGGCACTGAACAATTTATTCATCAGTAAAAACGAATGGAACAGAGTATTTGGAGAATGAGATGTTCATTATTCAGTTGATAGTGATGAAAGTAGGTCATTTGCAATGGGAACATAATTATACCCACTTATCCACCCACCCACCCTCACCCACTCACCCTCACCCACTCACCCTCACCCACTCACCCTCACCCACTCACCCTCACCCACTCACCCTCACCCACTCACCCTCACCCACTCACCCTCACCCACTCACCCTCACCCACTCACCCTCACCCACTCACCCTCACCCACTCACCCTCACCCACTCACCCTCACCCACTCACCCTCACCCACTCACCCTCACCCACTCACCCTCACCCACTCACCCTCACCCACTCACCCTCACCCACTCACCCTCACCCACTCACCCTCACCCACTCACCCTCACCCACTCACCCTCACCCACTCACCCTCACCCACTCACCCTCACCCACTCACCCTCACCCACTCACCCTCACCCACTCACCCTCACCCACTCACCCTCACCCACTCACCCTCACCCACTCACCCTCACCCACTCACCCTCACCCACTCACCCTCACCCACTCACCCTCACCCACTCACCCTCACCCACTCACCCTCACCCACTCACCCTCACCCACTCACCCTCACCCACTCACCCTCACCCACTCACCCTCACCCACCCACCCGCCGTCCCACCCCCACCCGCCGTCCCACCCCCACCCGCCGTCCCACCCCCACCCTCACCGACCCACGCGCCCGCCCTCACCCACGCTCACACACCCTCACCCATCCTCACCCACCATCACCCACCCTGACCCACGTACATTCACAGACAAGCAGCCAGCTTGATCCACCCTCACCAACAGACACCCACCCACCCACAGACACACACACAGCTGCATATTTGCATGCACACAAATGATCTGAGAATCTTGAAAATACTTTGCCACGTAGAGATTGAATTCGAACTCCTATTCGCGGAGACAGTAAACCAATACTACCAGAATACTATGGTTAAATTCAAACAATTTTAGTCGTTCTTAACTAAAATCATTAAAGTTGATTAATATGCTATTACTATCCTCCAGCAGTATCCACCAAAAGTGTGAGAATGCATGTTACATATGCACCACGAGGTAAGGAAATCCAATTTTCAAGATGAACACAGCGCGAAGTGTCAAGATCCGCTTTCACTGCGTATTCCCATTTCCCCCTTCTCCACTGAAGGGCGCTGGTTTCAATCGGCTCACGATATATCTACGGACATGCACTTGTGTCTGCGCAGCGCATGTCAATCACTTCCGACCTAGATTTCAGTGGATACAATCGGGCAAAAACAAAGCGATATATCCAACCTTCATTTCCGCTTTGTTGTTCATTGTGGGAAGCAACGTCAATAGTATTATTTTTCCTCCATTGCAATGTGGCCCAGAAACTTCATTACGTAATTACTGGGGCAATGGTGCTGGAGAACTTGAACGTGTGCAACGTTAAAGTTGCAAGTTATTTTATTGAGCTTTCATATTTCAATAATATTACTGGATATGATATGACGTCAATACACACACACACACGTATATATATACACACACACACACATGTCGGGCGTTTTGACGTAGCGACTAGAGTATCTATCAACTACGTTAAAGGTCTTCGATTCACATAAAATGAGACCACACGGCCGGGCGGGAACCTAACCCGACGCGGAGGGGGGGGGGGGGGGGAGGAATCATAGGCACCCGTCATGGTAACACAGTTTCTGGGGGTTCACCCTGTCCTCAGTAATACGATGGCCTGAAACGGCAAAAGTCGGTACATGGATGGGTGTCCAGTACGCCCTCTCGAAGACATGCTGCAGAGCAGTTACCGTGGGCAGTACAAACGAGAGCGACGCATACAAAAAAGGGACACACACATGTCAGCCGATTACAAAGTCTCAGTTGACTTTCATCTGACTCCAATTTGATTATATCAACGAGTGACACTATGACTACGAATGTGAATAACCCATCGCTAAATTCACCGAATTGCCGATAACGTTTCCCGAAGCATGAACCCTCCCAGAATAGTTCCAAGGGCAGGCGATCTCAAGGGATGATCGACTTATCTCATCATTACAGCCACCCCTCCGTAGGGCTGTGTAAAGTCTACATTATTACCACCTTCTGTTCCCCCAATTCCATTCTCGAGAATGTCAGCCGCGTGCCTGCCATTCCCCTACATTGCTGACCCACTTTTTCCAGAAGCATTTTCCCTGAATACGAATCTATGATTATCAAAAATGAAGTCAAAAAAATATGTTTCCGTAATAGATTGAATGTGAAAATATCAGGTAGCTATTTTTGCAAGTCATCGCGTTTAGGGTGGAAAATTTTCATCACACTACTTTATATAAATTACAAATTACTTGTCAGTGGAATAATTTTGGAATCTACATTCTTTGGCCATTTTGAATTTTTGTGTACCTTATTTCAACATATATAGATATACACCACGTTAGAGAAAAACTCCATGCTGTCGTTACATTTCCAGATTTTAATATTCAAAAAAAAAAAGTTGGAAAAATTTGAAAAATGAAAAAACCTGAAATTTTAGAAGAACTGCAAATTGGCAAATCGTAAAAAATTCTAATGTTCTATCCAATAATTACGCAGATTCTCCCTTGATGAGAGTTTACGATTGAATAGGTCTGGAGAAGTAAAATTTGAAGACAAGAAAACCCTTCTAAGCGAGGGTACGAGAATTTTCATCGACGGATGAGAGTATCACATTGGGAAATGGAGTGGAGGTTATACAAATTGCCTCTCCGCCACGTCTACCCACCGAAACACTATCCAAAAAGGAGAAAAATCAGCTATCGCTTATAGCCCCTCCAGAATGCCTAATGACTGGAAGATCGCGCTCGCACCGATAAGAGATCAAACTGGTAGTGGCTACGATGTAAACTACCATGGAAAGACGAAACCGCGAACCAAGAAACCGATACTGCAGATTGTAGATGTCGGGAGCAAGTAAAACCCGGAAAACACCACTTGATAGTCGTGAAAAAAGTTCACAGTGATTGATAAATGGACCTTCGCATGCATGAAAATCTGCGACTCAAGTATAAGTCTCTATTGCACAATCTCCAGGACATCGGAAATTGTTTAGTTGCCTTCTTACTAAAAGAACCATCTGCCAAGTACCAAGTACCAAGTATCTGATATCTTAGACTAAGGTCCAAAAGAAAAAGACACACACACACAGAGTCGGGGCTTTAACGTAGTCGGTGGCTCGCACGGTCGAGCGGGAACCTAACCCGACCCCACGGTGTGGGGGGAGGGGGGGGGGTCCATCATAGGCGCCCGCTATACTGGGACAGGGGTTTCTGGGGTTTTACCCTGTGCTCCGAAATACGATGGTGTAAATGGCAAAAGTCAATCATTTATGCTATCTAGAAGGGAAGATGTACTTACTCTCTGCATGAATCCTGGCTTTTACGCATTGTGTAAATAACCTGGCAAATAAATGAGTGAACTTGATGCTGTAAAATCAATTTGTGAAATTGGTGAACCCACCTTCTGTAGAGAGCCTCGTAACATGTAGGAAAAGCTGTATCTGATGAATAAAGCCGCCTTACATTGCATATCTCCTACATATTTTCTTTTTCACAATAAAAGTAGTGAAAGATGCTGAAATTAATTGCTTTTAACATTGTCTGTAATTTCTGCAGTCTATTAACAAAATTATGATACTAGGCTTCTCGCGAAATGGGCACCACTTTATTAAAAAATGCTACATTTATTAAGCAAGTAGTACAGGTCTGCGTCCAGTCAGACCGAGTCCCGACCGAGGAAAATTAAATCATCATCGTTTTAGATTTCATCGAATATTTTTTTAAAATGTTTTACTGGATAAAGAGAATGATAAGAAATCACATGTATTAAAATGTAATCTGCATTTGTAATGCAATACCTCCTTAATCCTGAACAAATTTCGTAAATCCTTGATAGAAAAAGTTTTATCTCCGAAAATAGAAAATGTGGTTTATCAGAGCATTACGTTTCAAGGTATTGAAAACATTTGTTGCTCATTTTTAATGCAATGGTGTGTGTGTAATCACACACACACACACACACACACACACACACACACACACAGCTATATACATACATTCCACCAAAATGACATTTTACATATACCCAAATGTTTTCATATGGCTTGAAAGCATCTAGGGTTAATAGAATCCTGAAATATAAATCAGTTACCAAATTGAGTCAACCCCCCTACTGTATATTGTGAAAATTTCGGATACCAATGAAAATGACTGGACCTTTCCTAACTACGTGTAAGTTCTTCTTGAACTTGAATTGGAATGGATCCAACCGTTCAAGAGGACGCGTTATCCAAAAAAATTGACCCACACACACATACACATATAAATACAAAACGTGCACACACCTCACAAAACTCTAAAAACATTACAATACCCCCCCCCCCCCTATGGAAAATCATAAGAATTCAAGTAGCATCCCATAATTTTCCCACCATAAAAAGCCCCTAGATAGTCAGGACAAGCTTATACCCCAAATAGCAAAAAGGCGGACAAATGGAAACACAGGTGGAGTGAAGGGAGGCTCACCGAGGGCTCGTGAATTTCCAGCAAACTTAGGTCATATGGCTTTTTAGAGAGGAGAACGAGTTATACGACCCAAGCAGGAGGATAGTCAAGGTGCTTTTAGCACCGTCGAATGGAACACGTTAGCGCTGGAGCCCAGACATTGCACAGTGGCACACTAGATACCAACTAACCAACACTACTCGACCCCTGTAGACTGTAACCTCACCGCAACTTAACACTCTAGGGGTACTACCGTGGACCTATATTCAAAATGTAATGTTCATATACCCTCAGCCTTACTCTATATTATTGCTATATACTCAACTACGTTAATACATTGGTGAGATAGCTGATGGCCGCCATCATTTATCATTACATGATGTCCATAAATCCTGAAGGTTAACGGATGGTCTTCATTAATTATAGGTATTTTAGAGCACAGCAGTTGAAGACTCAGCAGTTTGTTTGTCTCATCTGTTATGTTTCAAATGGTGAAATGACCACTCCATTCATGGAACAGTTTATCATTTCGCGGTTTGACAAATCACGGTACCTAAACTATTTCCTAAACTATCTCTCAGTAAAAATGTAGCCTTGATTTAAAAAAAAAACAATCAGCGCTTTTGCAAAATATAAATTTCCACTGTACACCAATACCATTAATTTTAATCATCGTTCAAAAGAAATATTGCCTCTTTCATCTCAACTCTCGGAGCGACGAGTAAAGCAGAGCTTAAGAATAATTCTGCTTCTATACCATGCACAAGTGCTTCGAAATAATAAATTAGTACGAGGTTGAATTGTGGTTGCAATCTCTTATAGCAAACTCGAGAATCGCGTGGGTGTTTCGAAACAAAAAAAAAAAAAAACAGAAAAAAAATTGTACATTTTTTTTCCGTTTCCTATGTTCTCTTATCCTCTTCTGCCTTGTTGAGTTTTCAAGCAGCGGACTGTGTGAACTCCGCGCTATAGCACTCCCAATGGCTTTAAAAGTAACCAACGTTTTGCAGGAGAAAGACCAAGTGAGGAGTTGGTAGAGGTAGCCAAACGGGAAAAGTTTCGGTCCTCTCCTCCCGTAAAACTTTGGTCTTAGGGACGGCAAACGGCTTTCCAACCCCTAACTCTTCCCTCTCCATTTATCTATATATGGTGCTCAAAATCCCCTCGCAAGCATTCGGAGAACAAATAGAGAAGTGAAAACCATGCCGTTTATATTCCAAACGGGTTTGTGACTTTGTGGATGATACGCGTGAACAAGCATTATTATACTAAACGATTCGATTGAAAAACACTCAAAGTACTGTTGATAAAGTCAAGCGGGGTAGCAGCCAAGTTCTTCGGAGATATATGTCAATTTATTCATAAAAACACGTGCGGTGAGATTATAATCGTAAAATTTATACAGCTGTTTTTACCTCCAATGCACATCCCGGGAAGGTTAGTTGACTAGTACTCTTGCATAGGGTGCCACAAATAACTTTTTTTAACTCCCCCCCCCCCCCCCCCGACGACTTGCAACGAAATCAGACTAACTTACATTTTTTTTCGACAATAGCTCTCTCACAGCTTTGGACCAAATAAGAATATAGATTAATAATTCAGGTATGGCTTAACTTAGAAAAAGATGCAGACGCTTTGATTTCGATATTAATGACTTTGATGACTTCGTTCATTCATGAGAAACCAAAGACAAAAATTTCAATGAAACACTCATACACACAGGTCAAGGCTTTGGTGTAGCGGTAAAGAATCTGCTTATTGCATTGAACCCATGAAATGAGACTGCACGGCCGGGCGGGAACCTAACCGGAGGGGGGGGGGGTCCATCATAGCCTCCATTGTAGGACGGGAGTTTCTGGAGGTTTACCCTGTGTTTAGAAATACGATGGCCTAAACGGCGAAAGTCGGCCCCAGTCGCACGGATGGGTGTCCAATCCCGGCGAAGAGCGGCTCAAACCGCAGCTACCGCATCACCAACCCTACTTAACGTCTATTTTCTGTCTAATCTTCACTTAACTGCTGGGAATTTGTCACAGCAAACAAGACAATATAGCTCGCTATTTGGCTAATTCATAGGAACAATGTATCAATAGGTTATCAGGAGCCACCTAGTTTCATTGGAGTATGCTGTGTCAACAACCCCTTAACCCATGTCAAGCCATTAAAGCCTAAAATCACACCCAAATTCCGATCAATTACGCGAGTTGCATTCAAGGAAGAAGCCAATCGATCATCAAGCTCACAAGACTACCTACGAGGATATTGACATATTCCGACAGTGCTTGCATCTGGAATGACTGGGCGCGATTCGAAATCCACCGTCAGTTCTCCCCCTCAAGACAAATGTCGCTTGTACACTGTGCGTTATTTGGGTTGAGCGTCAGCACAGACCCATAGAATCTCCGTGTGAATATGTTCTGTGAACTGTCGTCAAAATAGACGTTACTACAAAGGCTCGGTGTCATCCCGTACGCGGATCAGTCTGCATCAGTGCTGGATTGCTGAAATCGATTTGCAGCCGAATGAGAGCGCCTGTCAGTGGTGTGCAATCGATGGGAATGCTCCTGAAGGTATCTCCAACAACGTACAGTAGGAAATATTTTGCCTTTAGCCATAGGCAATTAATTCAGCATCTAGTATTGAGTGGGTTCACTTGCCTTGGATATGTTATTAGTTCGTTTGGAGATACTGCAACCAGCTCCATCTACAATTTCTGATCTGTCAGTCACGAATGAGCCGAGGAGGTTTACCATTTTCAATTCCCTGCGGCAATGGAAGCAGAACAAAATGCAGAAGTACTTGGTGCCTATTCAGAGGCACGGATAAGATACCTTGTCTGATGAACAGTTTGGACCAATATCCTTTGGATAGTACCTTTGAACCAGCTGAGCCACGTTTAAGACCTCTGCCCAAAAGCCAAGACCGATTCAGCGTGTTCCAAAGCAGCACCAGGATGCAGCACATTCCTGAATAATTTCCAATTAACCACATTGACCCCTATTTTGTCTAAAGACACCCATCACTCAGCTGCAAAGTTGACATCTTTGACATGGCTCGAATTATCGGTGGACGAAGATATCACACAGCCCAGCTCTCACAGGCCATTCTCCTCTGGGACAGAATAAAGTTGTTTTGCTGTTACAAGACGTGTATCAAATACTTCAACAGCTTCCCCGAGATTTGCATGTGAGCGTGACGCCGATACATCTTAGACCAGATGGTAGAGTGCCGTTGAAATGCGGTAGGGATATACCTGAGGAAAATGCGCCTCAACCACAGCTACACCAACCACTCTCCTCTGTAGCCACTGGTATTCCAGCATTGCAGATATATATACCTCTAGGGCAAATATCAGGGGATATTCACCTCAACTCTATATATGGAGATTTGAGGCGGATTGGGAGGTATAAAAAGAGACAATTTTCTCCATCAATTTTGGAGTAATTTCCAAAATATAATTGAAAATTTTCCAGGTTATTACTGAAAATCAACTGGCTTTTCTGCTACCACACGCTATAAAACTTCACTCGCAAAATGTACCCAATTGCTTTATTCAATTTTAATGGATTTTTCGGTGGGAACATCCACTTTTTCAGAATTTTTTCATAGCGAAATAATTTTGTTGCGGAAACGAATTTTTTATTAGCATGATTTTTAATGAGCCAATTTGGGGTGGAAAACGTGGGTAACGAAGGGTGGTAAAGTGCGTTAGATACAGTGGAATAAACATAAAATGGAATTCAAATGAATACTAATGGTGGGAAGACTGGTTGAAACATTTAACCAGTGGAATATCCAAATTGCGAGTTAAATGTCAAGTGATGTTCAGTTAAATTCGGACAATTTTGTTGTGTAGAAAACGATGCGTTTGACAGAAACTCGGTTAATTTGAGTGCGAATATCCAACAGCGGATTGACGATTGGTTTTCTTTGATTACAGAACCAACAACGGAAATCCTGGGAGGTCCAGAGTTGTACATTAACCATGGTAGTACGATCAATCTTACGTGTATTGTCCTCAATAGTCCTGAGCCACCAGCGTATATATTCTGGAATCACAATAATGGGGTGAGTACTCTAAATGTTCTCCAAGTTCCAAACCAAGGTTATTTTTTTTTTAATTACAAAAGAAAAAACCAAGATGAAAATTCAAATGTAAACTCGCAGCTTCTGTGCTTCGCTCCCAAAACTCCAAGTTAATAATAATAACTTTGACATGCTCTCTGAAAAAGGCTCGAAGAACAATGATTCATCCTTCGACAGATGTAACTAATGAGACATCCTTAAGTTGCATTTCAATCCAAGAGCTTTGCGATAGAGGATCATAGTAGCTTCAATGATTGTCACCTGCACCAGTGCCCTCTCTTAATCTTCGTGGACCATTCTATGCGGCATTGCGCAAACCGAAGTCAGGTAGAATTCTCCAACGAGAAAACTGATTGTCCACAACGATTATAGGAGCAATTATAGCCCATTCATACGATTCATTGTCCCATCTAGAGGGCCGATAATCTCCCCCAAATGCTGCCTAATCTTCGACGATTAGCTCTCCAGTTGGCTGGGAGAAAACCCCCCAATTTAGGACGGTAAAGTTAGCCACTTTTCCATTACCCGAAACTGGTCTCATGAGGACGAATATATTTAGCTGTTCTGCAAAAGAATTTTTCTTGAATACGTTATAGGTAATATCAAAATATTCCAGAAGTACCTTTTTCTAAGTACCATCTAAGGGTTCCATGTGATTTCATCATGGTGACAAAATATTCGGCAATTTCACCCGGCGACAAAATCTACGACAATCTATCCGGAGAAATTATTCGGGAAGAAAATGTGAAAAAACTGGTGGAAACTAATGATCAAAGAGATGCTTATTAGGAGAATGGAAAAAAGAGCAAAGAGCAAAAATCAATCCAAAAAACCTTCAATTCCATATAGGCCTCGCAGAACCGATAACGATAAGAGAACAACACGCACTTTAATTGAATAGCGAACTAAATAATTAATTCCATCAAACACTGTTTCCGATGCCTCTCACTGTTTTCCACATCTCCCTTAACACAATACATTATGCGGTTACAATCAATCCTGCAACAAAATCACGATAGTGCACATTTCCTTGACAAATCTCTTCCAAAATTTCAATAAATTTGCCCATTGAAGCGTGATTAACTTGTACACGTCTATTGAAACCATTACGCCAACCTTCAACGGCATTGTTAGTGCGTGGCGCATTAGTCATCACATCTGCATAATGATCCCCTATATCAATAGAAAATCGAGGAATATTGAAATGTGGGGGGTCCCCACATTCGGCTGCGGTGGTACACATTTCAGGATGGTGATCTCGCCGGACCCACTCCTCCTTCGGGCCCTCATACTCGGGTAAATTATGAAAATGCGAAATTCTTACTCGAGAATGTGTTGGGTGCGAATTATGACGTATCATATATTTACGCCAAAAATTTTCAATTCAAATATATTTACGCCGAGAATTATCAATTCAAATTTTTTTTCGGAAAAGCTTTTTTTTTTTTTTTATTTACGTTTCGATGCCATTATGAATATGTGACGACCCTTCCACGCTGCCGATGGAAACCGAGTGCTTCCCAAACTGTACAGCATTCACCTAGTTGGACCCAATAAATGCAATGCCTGCCAGACTTTCCATTGTTTGGGTCAATCTACAATTGAAGGAAAACCACGGAAAACCTTAATTTGTACGGCCGATTCTGTGACGAAACTCCCGTTCGACTATGAATCCCTATGAACTCGAACGTCGGACAATTCCACTCTACTATACCAATCGGAGGGTCCCCAAGCGGGGACTCGATCCGTGGACCTCGTGTGCCAAAGGTCAGTGCGCTAACTACTCGGCCATAGCCATCGGTTTTCGGGAGATTTGTCGTGTGGGTCAAATGTCGCAGTGATGAAATTACGTGTCATCCCATCCAAGTACCACCCCCTCCTCTCGGCCGTGGATCGGGTTCTCACCCGGCCCTGCGGTCTCATCTTCAAAATGTTCAGATTTTCTGACTGCTTCGGAATCTCCAGAGTCCTTCAAATATTGTATTTTTTTCCAATCCTCCAAAACTTCCAAAATATCCAAATCTGAAATACAACTTTCCGAAATTTCAGACGTCATTAAACTTTTTGACCCCTACAATAGTGCTCTTCATTAAACTCGGTTAGAACGAGGCCATCGAAGGTTAGTTTGAATGGAAATTTCGTCTATCCGCGCAGCTTCCCTGCCGTTCTCTCATCATTTCCACTTGTTCATAACGCCCAGCACCACAGCACAATTCTCCATTACTCACAACAGCGGTTGCTAATACCGAAGAAGTTTCCCCTCGGCAAAAAATTTAATTAACCAAATTACTTCAATGCACTGAGTGTAATGAGTGTCGCTCTACATTACGCCGCAAAGGAGGGGGGGGGGGGGGGGTAGGTGAGATGGAGGAGGTTCAGATTCCTCCGTTCTGTGTGTTTGCTAACTAATTATACCTGTGTGGGTGCATGCACATGTGTAGGTGTCTACGACGAAAATTTTGATTCTAGCATTCTTACGAACCAACGAATCGGTCCCACCCTATATTCCGCCAGACTGATAGAAAAAATCTCTGACACGAAGAACCCATTCTCTTGAGACAAAAGACAAATTCTCCAATTTGGCGGGAAATCCCCCCAATGAGGATGTTCGAATGAGTTCCAAATGCTACTAGAACTTTACATTAGGCAATAAATACATCATATATCGACATGCGCTAAGTTTATACAGGAAACGGTGAAAATTTAAGTTAATAACAAAAATATAATTTTAGAAAGAAACATTCAATAAACTGATATGTAACATACTCATCCTCAAATATCTAACCATCGTAAAGCATAAGAATTATAATAGACGGCATGAGGTACGAATGCCGCTCCGATTTGAGAATCGATGTTTCGTGTCAGAGATTTTTTCTATCAGTGCAATTCATCCAATTGGACATGTGCAATGAAAATCCACGTGCAGTTTCTCCATTCATCACTTCATGTTCGCGAAATTACGAATGGCAATAACTTTCTAAACGAAATCCATTTATATAACAATTGGAACCTTTCAATTCCGCCAGGTGATTCTGAAGCATCTTCTGATAGGAGTGAAAATCGTAAATGAAGTCTATGACACTGCTGATAACTAACCATAAAATTATCATGGTGGATATGAAGCTCAGGAAATTTCCATTCCCATCGCAATCTTCCCTTGTCTATAATAGAATCTAATGAGCACATGGCCATTTTCTGGCGTTCGGGCTTATCAAAGAGACGGAAGTCCTGAAAAATTAGTTGAAAATCGTAAACGACGGAATTCCAACATTACTGACCATTTAATACTCCTGTTCCAAATCGATAATGGAACGCTGAACTGGGTTAACAGTTCTTAACTGTTCTTCTTTATTTTCAAGTAAGAAATTCAATAATTCAATGAATATTTACTTCAACCAATTTTCAATTTCCTCAATATATATATATATATATATAGATATAGACATGTTGAATGCCCATGGAATTAGCTATTATATATTCAATAATAAATAAACTATTGAATTCGTTTCAAAAAAATTCCTGACAAGTTCCTACATACATATATAACTAACTAACCTGGTGCTTGAACAGATCATCACTAGTAAGCTAACCAAGCCATGCTTCACCATTCAGCAGCAATATTTTCTCCCTGAAATATTCTAGGCCAAGATATCCTTGGATTCACCGGATAGGATACAGGACGATGCGACCCTCATCATTCAAGGATTAAATATCTTCACCAGTGCCTGTCACTCATTAATCTAGAAAGCGTGGTCAAACTGCCTAGTCCCCACTAGATACTGTAAACAAGATAGGATGTTGCAAACCGATCTGCAAATACAATCGTCCTCAACTGTCCCATGACATATACATAGGACAACGAATTGGCCAATAGTATCCCGGAATGTTTCTGTACACCCTCAGGGAATTACAAACGAGAATTTCGGTGTGGGCCACCCAAGTACTTGCACACACTATGCCTCCTTCGTCGTATGAGAATTTCAACTGGGGCAAACAACGCAGTGCGACAACACTATAGCATTTCGATTTGCAGAAACCGCTTCGGTACGACCAGTTGTAATACGAATTCAATTAGCTGTTTTCGACTGGCTTCTATATCTCATGGCTATACTCATCATGGTGGTGGAATATGTTTTTACCTCACGCCCTGAAATTTCTCTAATATTAATCCGAGCACTGTGATTGTTCAATTATTCTGAAATCTCTCCACACGGCTGATGCACTTTTCATAGAATTGAAGGAGCTTTAATTATTGGGGCACATTCTGGATTTAAATCGCCACAGTTTTAACGAATGTTGTGTTTACGTAAGAGGATTAGATACAGAGAAAAAGTCTCGGATTAAGAATGCTAATCTTGAGAGAACAGTTCAGCCGGTTTTTCTCCGGGGACATTATAAGAGGGAGTTTATGAGTAACGTGTACTGACAAATATATTCATTTTAGGTGGATAATCTTTTACGTATGCCGATCATTCGATTGTTCCGGATATTATATGCCAAGATTATCGCTCAGTTAACTTTGATTATTCAGTGATTCGGCGTTAGAATTCACAAGTGAGTGGAGCCAGAGAAAAAAAATAATAATGTGAAGGCTAAAAGGTATACCCTGAATTGAGGTCCAGTAGCTTCCCGTTACGTTGCCCTGTTCGGGGGTCTACATTTCACGAGCGCGTAACTAACGGTTACCCCTTCCATGCGCGAAAGGGGCGGAGCGATGTGAGCGAGACGTGCAACGGACACTCAGCGGACACTACGCTGGCCCCCACGCATTCTCCTTCCGCCGAGATCACGACGGTAGTGGGAGAACCGCCCCTCTCGGCGTCAATACACACGGCGGACTAACAGTGCCGCAATTCATACATCTTCAATTAAAAAACGGAGGACCATTCACATTTTACATCTCCAATTGATATTTTGCGTTGGAATTACGCTAGAGGGCGCCACCCCCCCCCCCCCCCCGGTCTCCCCTCTCCCGTTCACGTATTCAACTTGGACCACCAGTCCACGGGCATTGTGCACTGCCCTATAACACGTATGGACTCCCAACGAGAGTTGAAGTTGTTAAGGTAATGAACCGAATCGGAGAGCGATCATTTTCAGTTTATTTGCTATCGCCTTCTCTGGAGAAAGATCATTAATATAATCGTTTTTAAGGATGGGGGCGTGTTCACACCAGAGAGTGGTACGCTTGCCGGCCCATCCACATTTCGCGTTTATACAGGAACCTACTGTTTTACGTGGACTTTGAACCGCTAACTATACCATCCATAATCCAATATTCGATGGATATATAAATGGAATAATGTCTACTCAATTTTTGCGCTGCAGAAAATGAATATTTTTCAATTTTTTAATCGTAGTACTTCTATGAACCTCTCATCTCACTGCCCTCGTGATACGGATGGTTCTGCTGCTGTCAGGTGAAGTTAAGGGCAATTTATGTAGTATTGAGCGAAGTTCATTTTACATATGTATATACTCCATTGTACATATTCCATAGTTTTCCAAAAACGATGTTTACATTTGTATCCCTTCAAAGTAACTCAACACGATCAATGAATTCGTTGAGTACCTTTTGATCATGAGTGCGTTCAAAACCGGATAACATTAACTACTCAAATCGTTCATGGAACAAGAGCGCCAACTGATGTAACGGAAATTCTGCACTCGGCAAGGTTTTTCTATTTTCGTATTATTTTGGAAATCATTAAAGGAGTGAAATAAAAATTGGCCCAGCTCATCATAAAACACCTGAAGTGGGGGTCTATCGTAGGCGCCTATCGTAACTACGATGGCCTAGGATGACGCAAGTCGGTCCCAGCCGCATGGATGGGTGTCCAGTAGACCCTGATGAAGGGGTGCCCCAGATCAGCTACCATAGGGCGTGCAAACGAGTGCGACGGAGGCAAAACACACACACACAATATAAACAATGCATAAAGTAGTCGTATGTGAATTGCAATTCGAATACTCGTAGCTTTTTAGTAGCCAAGAACTGAGCACTGATCAGGTACAAAACATCTGGAATGGCTTCCAAAAGAGTAATTTTGGGAACTACTTTATCATGTGTTTATAAAAAAAAAAAAATAAAAAAAAAAGGATACAACCAATTTCGCAGAGTACTTTATTCCTCGCCGTAATTGCACCTTCCTCAGAGAAGGGCTGACCCACTCTACTTAATAATATGATATTATCCATAAGATGGAGATGCAGCTTGGAAGATTCTATCCTGTCTCAACGTACCTTGAGGGTATGGGAACTGGGTTAGTTGATACCTCTTTCTTATTGCGTTTCGCAACCCCCGGCAATGGCATTCCTACATTTGCGTATTTTCAGAAAGGGAACATCCCATTCAATGTTCCTGTCGAAGCAACTATGAATTACCTTTTTCTCTACTTATAAAGATTTAAAAAATGAGTACGTCAGCCATAGCTTGGAAATAAAGTCAGAACATTTATTAAACAGGAGAAATATTTTTTAGTAAGAAATGTAGCCTTGAAAATTACCACTCGCTCTCTGTTTATTCTACGCCAACAATGTGAAGATAACTTGTTTAATATTAGGGTAATCCTGCAGACGGCCATCAAGACTGGATCCAGGAAACACTTCATAGAAGCCCTGAACCTTATCAAGTTTCCGTGCTAATGATACTCACATTTTACGAGTTTCGTAATCTCTTAGGCTGCCATCTTATTAACAATTGTTACTCCAACGAGAATATGGTGTCGTTGTAAATTCGAGATTCTCCAATGATGCACCGAAACTGTTCGTCATTCCACCAAGACATTGCATCAGATGGTGGACCGCATTTCCGAAAAGTGTCCCCAATGCTCTCGTGAAATTCGAAAAAATCCGATATACAAACAATCATTGCCATCGATATGTGGCGACTGTTATCGCACATTTGAAGTCGTCGACGTATACAATCGTACTCTCCTATGATTGATATCCTTACACAGACATTCGTTCCGGCAATGTTCGGTCACTTCCGTGAAACAGAACTGAGGAGCCACATTTTCTCCCCATTCTCACTCTCATTTGCTCAGAAGATTTCACACGCTACTCACGTGCTAACGCTACGGAAATTACCCAAAATAAATCGAGTGATTTTAACGTGACGAATTCTCGTTAAAAACCCTAAAACACGAATACCCACAGATGGATTGGTTTTTCGCAGAAGTTTCTCCAGAAGCTTTCACCTATACGGGAAAACAGAATTTCTCCTACCTATCTCAGCTCTTAAAATAGAATTTTCTGAGTGATCAGAGGATGATGGACAATTAGATGTCGTAAACATCACATCCCGAACATTGCTAAATCATCGGAGGTATAGTAGCGCTGTGTAGCATGTACGAAGGGTAGGTATAGGATACGCAGTCATAAACACGAGCTTATGACTGGGGCTTACGGGAAAAGCCTCGTTCATGGTGAATAATTGCAAGATCCAATCCTTAGTCTACAACGGAGACTGTGGGTTACAGCCAAAGCTTTCTACTGCGAAACACACTGATTTATTCGATCAAGCTGAGGCACGTCCAGCACTTCCTGTATCTAGACATCACAAGCCTATTATCTATCGATCCCCTATGGCTTGAAACTAATAGGCTGACAATCATGGAAAAATGTGGCTAATGGAAGGGAAAGGGAGGCTTTCGTCGTCCCTTCTCCAATCATGGATCGTCATCATCTGCGCACAGCATCAGTTGAATCCTTATCTTCCGCCATAGCAATTATTTCTGTTTGTGTTTTACCGGTTGTTCCGCTGAGATTGTCTGTTTGGCTCCATCCCCTCCGTTTGTACTCCCCACGGTAGCTGCTTTTAGTCCTTCCTTCAGATGGCAGTGCTGGACTCTCACCCATGCAGATGGGGCCGACCTTTGCTATGTAAGCCATCGCATTTTCAAACACAGGGTAAACCACCAGAAACCCCTATGCTGCGATGGCCCTCTTCTGCATCGGACTAGGTCCTCACCCGGTCTTGCGGTGTCATTCCATGGGTAGCAACAATAACACACACGGATAGTCCTGGTATCGGTCGGGATCCAAACATATTCTTCATCGGATGTCAACTCAAGTTTTTCAAAATATGCAATGAAAACTGCAAGACAATGAATTGTCCCTCATTCCTCTCCATTATCCTCCTCTATACACTTCATATTTCTCTCACCAAACCAAAAAAAATCCACCTCTTTCTCACGATTCGTTGTAACAATTTTCTGCTGTGTCTCAAAAATTAATGAAATTCCATTACCAGAAAAACGGGGCCCGGGGCCAATTGAGAAATCGTTGAACCATACCTAACACGTCTACTCGGATCCCGTAATCTTTTATGGAGAGGTATAACTCCCTCTCCCGGACTTCCTTGTTTGCCCACAGAGTATCCCCGGACAGTGTAGATCCAACGCGGGTACGTGGGTGGCAAGTCAATTAAAAATATTCTGAGCTTTCCATGTAGGGCGAACAGAGGACATCGAAAATGGCTGAAGAGGGTCTACACTATATTTCGGAAAATGAAGTCCCTCAGAATCATGAAATTTTCACTTTTCTCCACGTTTCCCAACTTCTACCAAATTTTCAATAAAAAATGTGTGTGTATGTGTGTTCTCACAAATGTCTTTCAAATTCCATCCTTCAGCAGCAGCTCCATGTCTTTCTCCAAATAATCTTTCCAACCGGTCAAATCCCCGCTACTCTCGCATACTACAGTTTGACATGGTATCTTGACTCCTTGAACGAAAAAAAAAATCATCCAATTTAAAACGTGAAAAACTTTAGTGTTTAAAACCACACTCGCTGAAAATGGCACTTGCACTACGTGAATGACAATGCGAAATACATCTGGATGTCGCGAGGCATCTCGTTTACCCACGGGGAATCCCAGCACGGTGTGGGCCCAACGTGAGTACGTGGCTGGCAAGCCAATTAAAAGATCACCAAGCTTTTCGTGTGGGGCAAAAGAGAGAAGGGGGGGAGGGGAGGGGGAATAGCGAGAGAACTGCATAGCACACTTGGTGGAAATCGTGGCTGCAGTGATTTTGGGTGTAAGCCAGAATGAGCCCGAGGGCGGAAAAAAGAAGGTGGATAGTGGTACAGGGTCCTAGTGTCGGCTGCCAAATTGCCCAGCACCAGAATACCGTAGACTTGAATAATCGCGCGTTTCATTGATTCTCAACGGCGATTCGTTTCGCCTAGACGACGTTATTTTATCCCGATATCTCGACTCCCCTCCTCTCTCTCGCTCTCTCTCTCTCTCTCTCTTGCACTCAACTTAGGGTCTCACAATGCCTGGCTCTATATGCCGCATTATTCCTTATTGAATCTGGAATTGAGACTATACGACTTCCTTTTTTTCGGCTATGCTCTTCTAAAATAGCTTCCAACACCAACTGGCGTCTGCACCTGGAATGTATGCATTGGAAAAAGATTTAAATTTGAATTTTCAGAAGCTTTCATATTTATTTCATAGGGAATTGAATTAAAGATGTATTTGCGCTTTATTAAATTGAAAAAAAAAAATCAGCGGAGGGGGGGGGGCGTGTGATTTTTTCACCGGAAATTATTCCCTTGCCATGGGAGAAAGAGTATTTTTTTTTGAAGTGTTATCAGTTTCAAAGAATATATTTTTATCCCGGGGAAATAATTCTCTGTGAACTTTGAGAGGTTTATTACGTGCTATCTCACTCGACACATTCATTGAATTCAATTCACTTTTTCCTTTCTTTTTTTTCTTTGCAAAAATTGATGGCTCGTTTGGGTGTACGATTCGGAGGAATCAATTTATTGAGGTGCTATGCTGATTTTTTTGAGCTGACTGGAGATTTGAAAACGCGAAAAGTATTTATGATCCCAGCGCGTACATGAATATAGGATTTTATAAAAATTGTACCCATATGAACGAGTGGGATGAAGCTTTCCGTAACAGCGAGACCTGGGTTCGAAAGTCGATTAGGGCTTGTGGGGATAAGTAGCTGGGGTGTGCAATTAACAATTCCAGACTTTTATAGAGATTTTAGTTTAATTCGTTGCGAGGATAATAGGCTTGGCACGTGAGTATTACAGGGTATCTTCCGGGCAAGTGAGAACGAGAATGGGGAGAAAATGTGGCTCCTCAATTCGGATTTTGCGGAAATGTCCGAATATTGCCGACGCGAAGAACTGTACGGATATCAATAATAGGAAATAAGGAAAAAAAATCAATCATAGGAAAGTATCATTGTATCCGTGGTCTTGAGGTGAGACATTGCAGATAAATCCCTGTTTTGTTTCAACATCCTTTTGTCTGGCTAGTATCTTCCGAATCACCAAAAGTATTCCAACGAGAATTCTGTGGATACTCCAATTACGCTTGATCTTTTGTGGGCTCACTGGCACTTTCAGCCGCTGTAGATAGGTGAGTGAAGTGTTGAGTTAAACTTCCCGGGCTTTCTAAGAAAGGTTGAGACTTCATCTTGGGTGACTGTGAGCCAACCGTTACCTCTTGATGTTTCGCTCTCCAGAGATTTCAAGTCCGTAGGAATGGCCATCAACTCAACTATTAACGAGTAACTCCCAAACGATTCTTGGTGTGCATCGGCATGTGACAGTATATGTACTTGGCACTTGAATTTCTGAGTTTTCGGAGTAGTTGAGTTGACGTTACCATGTCTAAGGAAATAACGCGCTGAGCCGGGGTTGGCTCATGGGGATTTTGAAAAAGATTCGGTTTTCAGAACTTTTCCCTCCTCCAATCTTTTATTGATTATGTAACGAAAAAAAAACTTCCTCACTATCTCAATTTTCTAAGGTATGCCTTCCTTCCAAATCATAAATAATCATAATAATAATAATTATTGTCACCTCGTTTCAATTGAAGTTGAATTCTTCGAGGTCTGCATAACAGCAATATTTCTTTATAGGACAATTGAAGTTAAAAAGAAGTTGGCTTTCAAGATCTACAATTTATTTTGAAAATTCGAGATCAAGTCCTTCAAATTGCATGAATATGCTAATGCCAATGAGAAATTGGCAGAAAGAAGAAAAAAGTTTTCATTCGTTGCTACCTTTTTAAAGTCGTTTCACAATTTATGACCGTAATTTGGCTGTGTTGAGGAATTTCGTTGAAATGAGAAATTCAAGTTGCAAATCTAATCCGAAGAATGGCCAAACTAACCTATGCTATATATATACTAGGTGAAATATTCCAAGGAGTGCCAAGTAAATTTAATTATCATCTTCGAGTTGTTTATTATTAAAATTGCTATTATCTAATAGACAATCCAATGCAACGGTACGACATTTATTCTCTCTAGCAAGTGCTTAGGTGGGAAATAGTTGGCGTAGCTCCCAAGTTCCCGAAATCTCAAATTAATTGGCGAGGGGGATCTAAACCCGTGTAATACCCCAAGGATTAACCACCGGATTGAATTGAATTATCAGTTGATTGAAAATCTATCCACATTTACGCTTGGAGTAGCAAGAATACCGTTTCAATTCTTAAAATCAAATTTAACTGCTTTTCATATATCTATTCGTATTAATTCAATTCAATTTATTATGCATTCAGGACGCTAAAGAACTTTACATCTATTATTGAACATTATGTGCATAGTAACTTCCTGTTGTAGTGCGTTAGTTAGCATCTGTAAATTCCTGGCTAGAGCAAGAACCAAATATGAATGGTGTGAAGAAAATATACATGAGTAGAATAATGATAATAAAAAACTGAAAATAGCAAAGATAATTTAAATTAAAAACAAAATGGAAATATGCAATAAGTTATGGGTTGGTAGCAGGAAACTGTGTCGCGGATGGCGTATTCAATTGTCAAAGTCGAATAGTCTGTGGTAGGCCAGACGACGATATAGACAGTAATAGAAAGCTCTCGAAACTGAGGAATGTAGAAGGTCATAAAATAGCCCCAACAAGTGCGTAGCGTCACAGACGGGTCGAGCGGTCCTCCTCCCCCCTTCGCTGGTAGACCTACGTTCTGAATCATCGAACACTTTAGTGTTTTATCCCACACAATCTGATCATTTTTCCCTATACAAATCAAGTATTCGCAGTGTATTCGTTGTCGGAGCTCACCTTCCATCGGAGTTATTTCTACAAATTCCACCGTGAAGGACCGTAAAACTGTACATGATAGGAAGAAGGTTGTTGATTAGTGAACAGATTGAATAGGTGCATTGAATATATCAACTCTTCTGGCCAGGAAACGTAAAAATATATTCAGAACACCATGGCGCCATGAGGGGGGGGCGGCATGATAGGCACCCGCAATCGTGGCATCAGGATTTCTGGGAGTTTACCCTGTTTCGAGAGAGACGATGGTATAAATGGCAAAAGGCCGAGTGGGTGTCCACTCGCATGGGCGGGTAGGTGTTCGATGAGATGGGTGGATGGGTGCCCAGTAGTCCTTCTGAAGAAATGCGCAAGAGCTGCTACTGTGACGAGTACAAACAAGAGAAACGAACACATACACACATAGACAGAGTCGGGGCTTCAGTGTACTCAGTAGTGTTCGTTTACTACATCAAAAGTTCGCCGTTCGCACCGGCCATCCAGTGAGTATTTTGATTATGAACAACTTGGAGGGAGGCCGCGAGGGAAGGGCTTCCATCATGAGCATTCGCTTTCGTATCACAGAGAATTTCTGTTAACTTTTCACTGTGATTACAAAATATGATAACATTAATAGCGAAAATCGAACTCAGTCATTTGATGACTTTGCCTACAAAGCAAGGCCCCGCGGCGGTTCTTCTGGACACGCACACGCATGCGTGCATGCATACACACATAGGCAAACGTTCTCTGTGTTTCACGTTTCTTATCGGCCACCGGGTAGGATTTACAGAATTAATTTGTGTGCGGCAACAAAATAAAATATTGTACCCGCATATTGATACAAGATCCCAGACGCTAGATAGTGTCTTGTGGATAAGGGGGTGAGCCAACTGGGTCGCTATCAGTACTCTCATTGATTTATCTCGTGGCTACAAATTTTTCAAAGCTTTGTGTGCATTGCCCTTTAATCATTTTCCATTCCTCCAGTTCTACATGGAATTGTGGGTGAACAGATTGGAAATTACCGGGATAGAGTTATGAATCATATCTGAAGGAATAAAGTGCATCATAATCATGGATGCTAGGCATCTCAATATGATCTGTGAATCACGAAACTTTCTTTTTTTTTTGCAAAACCCGAAATTGAAATGAAAATAAAAGTGATAGTCCTTCTCATTGCTGAAATTTCATATCTAATTATTACTTTATCTGCACTTTGCTACAAAATTTTGTCAACGTATACGATCCTATATTTAACTCTACATGACAACCACATGATGATCAATCTGTCATTGTTACACGATTGATTGAATAACATTCATGTTTCTTCTGTACAGTGCTTGTTTTGTCGGCAATTTTATAGTTTCACCAAAACAAAAAAAGAAAAGGGCGAATATTGACACAGGGAGAATGACAGAAGGAAATATGACCGGGAAAAAAAGCGTCATGACTAACTGCAAAGTGGGAGTTATCAGCTGTCATGGAGTATTATATAGGGCATCCCAAACCGGATATCATTCATGGAGGATATGGAAAGAAACGAGATGGTTCTCCATGTTTCGCATCATCCTGATCAGTTTTGAGCCACATCTGCATGTGTGTGTATGTTTTCTTGGTCTCCGTCCCTCTCATTTGTACGACCCGGGTTGCGGCCGTTTGAGCATTCCTTCAGGGGGCGTACCGAACACCCATCCATGCGGCTGGGGCCGACTTTTGCCATTTTAGACCATCGTGTTTCTAATACACAGGGTAAACCTCCCGAAACCCCTGTGCTACGATGGCCGGCGCCTATGATGGAACCATCCCTCCCCCCCCCCTGCGATGGGTTAAGCGCCCGCTCGGCCGGGCGGTCTCATTTTATGGGTACCGCCGATAGCACACACGGAACGTTCCTGCATCGGTCGGAATCCATGAGAAAATAGTTTTAGAAAATATTCTCCGGTGACCGGGCGCGAACCTAGGACCGTTAGAGTAGTATAACCAGATACTCTACCACCACGCTATAGCCCCGACCTATGTGTGTGTGTGTGGGTGGGTGGCTGAATGGGTAAGTGTGGGCGGCAGGCTGGCTGGCTGTGGGCGGGAGGGTGGGTGGATGAGTGAATGTGGGCGGGAGGGTGGCTGGGTGAGTGTCGGCGAGTAGGTGGGTGGGTGAGTGTAAGCAGGAAGTCGAGTGGGTCGGTGGGTGAGTGTGAGTGGGTGGGTGGGTGGCTAAGTGTGAGTGGGTGACTGAATGGCTGGGTGAGTGCTTGCTTCTTCCTCTCTCACTCCCTCTGCACGGAAAGCCATTCCCAAAAATGATGGCATAATGACCTTGTAGAACTCCCATAAAAGGCCACACAAGTAGACACCATTCTTCCTCCATAAACAAACAGAACCAAAACTCTCAGTCATCAAATACACAATTTCAACAGAAACCGAAATCGATACCACGAATATAAGCACGCGGCACTTCAAACAGAGTGACTCGACACAACGGCAGCCGATCACACGGATGTGAATACATCTGTCAACACTGCTCCACAACTGGCTAACTTTTCCAACAATACCGTACTACCCTTGATATACTCCCTATTCACCATCACTGAAGAATCCCAAATTGCTCTTGTATAACAGAACCGCTAAAAACTGATAGAGTTACAGGTGACCAAGTCACAAATGTGGAGCATAGATTGCCATGAGATGAGATCTCCCTTAATGACCCCTTTTAGCAATGCTAAATACTTCCGGAGTGAAAAAAAGAATGAATATTTCTGCTCATCCGCAAGCAAAACCTGAACTGAGTTTTTACAAATCGGTATTAAAAATGTTCGTACAAAATTTTCCTGTTGAAGACCGTAGCGGTGGGTTGGGCATAATGGAAAACCCGACAAAATCCTCATACGCCATAATCCCTAAAACCCGAATCCTCTTACACATTTTTCCCAAAGTTCGGAAAATAATATACTTTCCTTTCGAATTTTACCCCCTTTCCTATAGGATTCACGCCATATGAAGGGGTCGCCACCTTCCGTCATTATTAGTACTCACAAGCTTAATATCTCCTGGTACCGTACATCCTCATATGTGCCCGACCCCAGCCTGGCTTCTGCACCCGTTTGCCGACCTCCAGTTTGCCGTGGATTTTTTCGATTAAAGAAACGACTTCAGCGAACGCTTAGACTCGAGGCTACGAGATGTGATAGCACTATTAAGTCTACTGGACTGATGCGGACAGAAAGACACATTCAGTTGATCAGCAGTAAACTGCGGTGGACATCAATCATCACCACTCCCATCATCACCAGTCATAAAAGTTATCCTCGGAGCATCGCTTCTATCCCAAATTTTGTGGTGCTAATTCAATGGAATGCTTTGCAATTCCGTCCACATTTCAAACACGGGCGGGAAGTGAAATTGAACTCATTTATCGTAATGACTAATGGCATCACCCGCCATCGAGCATAATTCATAGCTAAATATCGGTGAATCCTGTCGATTCATAAGCATAGCATCCAAATCATTTCAATTTTAATGCGTTGATCCAATTATGATTAATTTGGGGAATCACCGTAAGGGCATTCCTCGATTGAGGTCTAAATTATCATACAACAATCGTACAATTTGATATATGATTGTATATCTAATTTAGTTACAGACGATTTGTATTATATGAAACTCATCAATTTGTTGGTCGAGTAAGATTTTGCGCTGTAAGCTCTTGGAGTTCAAATATTTGTCGAAATATCATACAAAAATCCGATGTAGTAACCCTGCGCTCCACTTCATTCCTATAGTGAACCTAACGGAACCGAACATAATTAACACAAATTATAAAAACGAAGATTGTAAGCGTCAATTAAACAGCGAAGCCAAAATTTTTGAGCTTCGCACGGGAAAAGCTCACTATGTACTTCTTTCTGTATAATTGATAGAGTATAAAGCTCGTTAAACTCGGCACGTACTGTATCCACACCCGGACCTCGTACACGAGTGCGAAAACTGATTAACGGTAAATGCTGTTATATATTCCCGAGAGTGCAACGGAATGAAACGAAACAGTAACTTGTATATGAGATACATTTGATTGCAGCAATTACAATCTGATTTAATTGGACTGCAATGAAATCCATTGCGGAAAATTTTGCGGGAACATTTTGGCATCCTCGAAAACCCATTTGCGAGATGAAAATAAAGTTCGCGTGCTTATTACGTATATCTTTTTGTAGCTTATGAACAAATTTTTTGAACATCGACGCTGACGAAGTAATGCCGGTATGATCGTTCATCGGATGCAGCGAATCGACGCAAAATCATTGATATCATCAAATGGATTGCACTCACTGCAATCTGCGCTAATTCTCCACTTGAATCATACAGCTAACCACATACTCCATCAAAATATTGAATTCACCAGGCTTAATTAAAGAATGCACCTTGCGCTGTGCTCCAAACTCTTCCCTCAGCTTCAAATTTCCACGAAAAATTCGCAGTTCGAGGAGAGACCAGTTGAGTACCAGAATATTTAAATTCCCGATAGAGAAGTTATTGTAATCACCCCGAAATCGAACTTTTTCATTTCGGTCTGTAACTGGTGTCTTAAGGGTACCAAAATGATTTCCGAAAAATTCTGAGTCAATGCCTGTATGTATGTTTTTTTTTTCTTTTTTTTTCACTCTTTCTCTATTCGTATTCACCCACGTAACCGCTGGTAGGCATTACTTCATGGGCAATACTACGGATCAGAGTACCCACCCATTGCGGCTGGGGCCGACTTCGCCATTTCAGCTCATCGTATTTCTAATCACAGGGTAAACCTCCAGAAACCCCTGTGATACGATGGCGGGCGTCTACGATGGAACCCTCCCCCCCCCCCCCCCCCCGCGCGACGGGTCGCGTTCGGTCCCGGCTCACGGTCTCACTTCATGGATACCGTCGATAGCACACACGGAATGTTCCTGCCATCGGTCGGAGTCCGTGAGAAAATATTTTTCAGAAAAAATATTTTGCAGTGAGCGGGAATCGAACGCGGGTCCTTTAGAATAGTAGGCAGACACTCTACCGACTACGCCAAAGCCCCGTCGCGTTGCCTGTATGTATGTGTGTGTGTGTGTGTTTTTATGCATGTGCCCTAAATTTTGGTCAACGATTTCTCACGAATGGATACACCAATCGAAGCCATCGAGGTCTCAATCGACGCGAGTTCATGTAACTCAGCCCTGATTAGTTTTTGATGGATATTGGTTCAGAATATATATTGTTATTAACAATTTCAATTGTTCATAACGCTATATCTCGTAAACGGTTGGAGATAGGGAAAAAATTTGTTACCATACGTTGTTCCTCAGACAAAGATGTACATTTAATGTCTATTGCCTTTTTTCCATAATGTGCGTTATTAAGCCGTTAGAAAAACATAATTCATGTGATGAGTGCATGAATGGAGACTAGATGGCGTCGGCGATCGCAATAATTGGTCTCTACAGTAAACATGGACCGACTCAGAATATCATACTTGTTTATCATTTTTGTGTATCAATGCTGCCAGGAACGTGAAGTGGAGTGAAGCCGGAGATACGGACTTATTGAACTTCTTCAACGTAGTTGTATATTCGTGGATTTAAAATGCTTCAATGAGACTCAAAGGCTTCAATGAGAAGTAAATGGCCTTCAGGTGGAAGAGTGGGTTATCTCTCCATTATGAAAAAAATCACAAAAGGCAGCGACATATAGATGAATGAAAAAAAATCAGTAAATACTGAAGTGAGAAGTCTCGTAAATTTTTGAGACAGACATGATCTCGAAAACTCGGGTTACCAAATCGGGAAATCGGCGTCCTCACTGAGGGCACAAATACATCCTACCCACTAGTTCTTTTTGGATTCACGTTTTGATATGATTTAAGCCATATCCTGGCGTGTCAATGAAAACCGACTTTTTCCCAAACTGTACAGCATTCACCGAGTTTAAGCCAATGAACGCAATGTCCTATGGACACCATATGCCGCGGTTTATCCACTAACTGAAGGAAAACCATGGAAAACCTTAATCTGTACAGCCATTTCTTTTACGAAACTCCTGTTCCACTATGAATCCGTATGACTTAGAGCCCGAATAATTCCACTCTACTACATCAAAAACAGCCTCCCCGCCCGGGGATTCGACCCTTGGACCTCGAGCGCCAGCGCCCAGCACTTCTACCCTGCTTTCCCCTTACAGCCACAAAAGCTTATCTCAACTCCGCCATAAACGTATGATTAAATAACCTTGCATACACTTCCTCATCTCCTTCCACCTCTGTATCATCATACCTCATTTCTATTATCGTTCTCCCATATTGAATGCTATTACATAAATACATAAAAAACCACTCCCCCTTTTCCATCACCTTAAAAAAAAACACTGGAGTCCCCCCGAAAAAATTGATATCGTATATGAATCATGATTTTTCCTCCTCGTAAATCCATTGAAGAGCCAAGAATGGGGTAAAAAGATGACAGGAAGGATGGAGGGAGGCATTATAGTCTAGCGTTACCCAGTGGATAGTAAACGGATTTAAGTATTCATGAGAGAGTTTCCTTCGTATACCACGCCCGCTCACAGTGGAAAAGGTCACTGTGCCTTTTAGTCTATCATGGATCGTGGGTAGTGGGACGAAGGGGGGGGGGGGCGGTGGTGGTGCTGGCGGAGAAACGTCAGAACCACCCCTTCAAGGATAGCAAGGGTAGGTCTTACCATTCAACATAACTTATGTATACACTATAGCATCTTCGTAGGCGACCTCTCGAAAACGAATGTTTCGCTTGAGGTAAAAGAGCACGACAAACACATTCGATGTAGGGGATTTAAGTGCGCGCGACAGGGTCGACGAGACACCAGCAGTAGGGTACTACATGAAGCGCTTGGAAGTTAGCAGAAATGTCCTTCAGACGCCTCTCCTCCTTCAGGATTCAAACTAGAAAATGCTTTTCTCCAGGTGCAATGGGTAAAGAGCAAGTGTACAACGTTGTACCCCCCCCCCCCCCCCCCCCCCCCCACTCTATCACTCCCACTTTTCTATCCTCTCGCCTCTTTCGTTGCACACTCTTGAGAAAAGAAAGAAAAAAAAAAGATGAAACTGACGAGCGACAGAAGCCCCAGTGACTCTCTGAACACCTCTTATTCAACCAGACAATCTCAATGCACATTATTTATGCAGAAATCTTCCCTATTCCCTCGGCAAGAGAGTTGTTACTCACTTGGAGTGTCGGCGAAATTACGCTAAATGGTTTCAATGAGTTATTCATGCTACTTGCATAATGCATTACCCAAGCCAAGTTGAAATGATTATTAAGTGATTGAAAAGAAGTGATGAGTTTAATGGAGAATAATTTATTTGCCATTTTTATTATTTGCTTTTGTGAATTTTTTTGTTACAGATAATCAGCTATGATTCAGGCAGAGGTGGGGTCTCAGTTGTTACGGAAAAAAGCGAAACGACAACTAGTTTTTTACTCGTCCAGCATGTAACGCCATCTGACTCGGGACAATACACGTGCAATCCTAGTAACGCTCAACCGAAATCCATCACTGTGCACGTTCTCAATGGTGAGAGACCAATAAATTTTGTTCGTTGTTTATACTGGGAAATAGTATATTACACCATAAGGGCAAGAAGTATGAAATTGCTGTTCAGGGCTTTCAAACTTCTGCCCGTGTGGTGTATACTATTTTTCTTTATAGCCGGTCGAAAGTACGAAAATTGATAATTTGGGTTATAGACACTCATGCCTGCCCCGACATTTGCAGCACGAGCGAAACGAGTGCTGCTGGTCGGGAGTAGGCATAACATAAAAAGAAACGCAAAGAAAATTAACCTTCAAGATATGTTTCTGTCTCTATTATCAATCGTGCTTCTGCATCAAAATCCCTCAGAAGCTCTTCCTCGTTCATCGACTCATCACTGGACGTCATTGCCTTTATTAATATTTTTTTCAATATTTCATTAATTACACTGAAGTAGTTTTGAGGTTACATTTCACATTATCGTAGATAGAGTGACTGACAGCAGTCCCACGCACCGATGCGCGGAAAAGAAATTTCGTCCTGCTGTTGTAGATGACGTGCGTGTAGGTTCATCGATGCACGAATCTTAGACTTTCTGCTTCGAAATTGATGACGAATATACGTACTTTCGACCGAGGTATGAAGAAAATATTTTTTTCCCACCCCTCGCCGGAAAGTAGTTTTCGCCCTAGGGCGGCAAACGCATGAAGGCCCTCCCGGGCGGAAAGTAGTCCGGCCTTCGTGCAGAACCGAACTTCTAGTGGAGATAGTATGCACACCTACTGGAAGATAACGATTGATAAATATATAAATATGACAAAAAAAATTATAGGCCATTTTTCAGTTTGCAGTCAGGTGGTAAAACGAGTGTTACGTATGATGTCATTACACGAAACTACTGTACTGATTAGGTTCTTTATGGAGTTATTTAGGGGATGAATCCATATTCGTAATATGTAGGAGTAACCATGTGATAAATGAGATACTTGGATCTTTCGATTAATTCACTCACGGGTCCACCATACCTTCCGCTTATTACAAACATTCAAAATTTGATTTGAACACAGAAATGAGCCAATGTGCCAAATGAATTTAAGTTTGAGTCTATTGCACTCAAACCCAAGAGTCAAATGTGAGACTTGTAGGGTTTTATAGTTTAAACTACTGGAACTTATACACTAGGTTTTTTTTCGGAAAATTCTTGTGGAGGTCCCAATTGTCGATTGTCGTCACGGGGAAAATTCGAAGCAAGAAGTTCTTTAAAATCTGGGATTGCAAATTTATCTATATAGACTTGCTACAGGGCCGCAGCAGTTTAATGGCGCATGCTATATCTTACACTAATGACGGTTCCATTCATGTTTACCCAATTGGTATTTAATGATGTAATTTATTGAATGTAATTGCATAATATCATGAATAGAAATCCTAGCCGTAACTAGGTGGGGAATTTCCGTGTTATTCAATAATTGACTTTGATAACGTTTGCTATTTGAGAATATATAAAATTGATAAATTCATTCCGCGTTATCGATACGCAACCTCAGGGTAAGTTACCTCCAGACTCCAGACAATAAATCAATGTATCTCGTTTTACCATTTCACGGCAGAAATTATTTCCATTCTGACCCACAATATGCAAAGTGTTGGGTCCTTGGCTTGTGTTCCACAAATGGACTGGTTGTCATGTATAATTGTGTTCCAAGTGAATTAGATCACACAGGCCCCAACAGACGACTTACTGTGAGCACAAAATCCGATTGACTAAGCCTAGAATATTAAGGATAGGATTAAATTGGATTATTAAATTTAAAATATTAATCCGTCGGTAACCCATCCGTCCGATGTGATTGGTCGTACTATAAGTGGTAGCCCGCACAAAGTTTCAATTTTGAGTAATGCAATTAATATACGCCAATTCACCAGTCCACAATAATTCCACGTCTCAGAATCATCATCAAATGTCATCAAAAAGTCGTACAATAAGATAGTTTCATAAACTGCAATTTTTTTTTTTCAAAAATCTGAAATCCCAAAACTTCCAAACATCAAAATTGTCGTAACTTTCCAAAGTTTGAGAAATCCACGAATTGCAAAAAATAACGAAAACGACTACATCGTAGCAACCGCTGCGAATCCAGTGTTTGGGATAAATGACGTAGGGAACTTGGACACTGAAAGGGCCTTTTCCGTGAGGGTCGTAAATCCTCAGGTATGCTGGAATTCGCACGTCGAAAGCCCCATACGGTTACTACGGAAACGTAAGCCGATGTAACATGTACGTAAGGTAATAAAATAATGAGGAAAAAACAGTCAATTATGCGTAACACGATATGCACAAAAAACCCGATTTTAATAACACAAAATAAAATACGTATTGATTACACGAAATGCACTAAATGTCTCATAATGTTATTGTAAATTGTAAATAAATTACATTAACATTTACACTCGAGTCTTATTCGGAAATAATTGAGCGTAACTTAAATCTCATTGCTGAGAAACTCAAAATTTTCCTTCACCGAAGGCGTGGACTAACAATACGTTAAAATTTGAGAGGGCTCATATTGTCTTGTCCCGCCACTCTCCAATTTTTTTCTGAAAGCGGACCGAACAAGGGTTGATTATTGCATTTTACGACTGCATATGTGACACTCGTATCCATAGTCAAATGTCAAGGAAATTAGGGACTCCTTTCTTCTATTATCAAGAGTTGGAATTTGACGAAAGAGGAAATTTTGAGAGGAAAAGCAGACGTGACGCCGTCCAAAAGTCTGGGCATTTATGACATTATTTATAACCTCGCGAGGAACTAACAGCTCGAAATTCTCTCTTACTTCTCGATTCCAATATCGAACACCTAGTACAACAGAAATACATTTTTTTGGCATTTGCATTTCCTAATCTATAATTACCGAGAAGCGCCACACCATTCCACGACATACCAGTCTTACCAGTCCGTGAGATGAAAGGACTGGAAAATTGGGGATAAATTACAAAAGTTAGGCACTAGTAAAAAGCAATACTACATGTTCACCCAAAAAGTGTCAGATATTTCTAGTGTATTCATATGTTTCAGGAGAATATCCCGCTGCGATGCAGCACGGTGGTCAAGCTAAGCAGCCACGATTATACTCCCTGCTGCTCTGTCTCTGTCTACTTCTGTACTAAACAGTGTACACAACTATTAACAATTAACAAACTGGTTACTTCTCATGGTCTGCGTAGCAGCGTGAAGTGCCATGAGGCTGAAAGCCTTACGGTAATTAAACCACTGTATAAACATATATAAATCGGTACACCTTTAGTTATTTAGGGAGAAATATGAGTCAAGGGAAATCACACTCTAGCTGCTTCAAAGGCAATGAGAAACTACGAGAAATTTAAGGATCACGAGGGCCATCGAGAATACGTATTTTACCACATCACAGGTATCCACACAGTTACACAGTGTTTAATATGGCTTTGCGCCACTCGGGTCATGGTATATCGCATTCTTCTGTTAAACAACACTGAGTATTCGCTACCGGGAATTTAATTACCTCAACGAACTACATGAAACGAGAGTAAAGTCTCGTTCTGCCCAATTCTGCAGAATAAAAATATTTTGCAAAACGAGATATAAAAAAAAAGCCTATTCACTCTGCGCGACAACAATCAATAACGAAATTGCAATTTCCAATTGTTCAATTCATTCGAAAGAATTGAATGGTAAAGAAGATCATTGCTATTGTTCTTCGGGCGATAAAATTTATGCAAGCACTTCCGCCTCTCTGCTTCCGATTATTGAATCCATAAAAGCCTTCAGCCACTATTCAGTTGAATGGACAGTCTTAATCGATTTTATTTTATGGGACTGACGAAAAAAACACGAGCAATGAAAGTAGGACAATGCGATACCTCCGGTGCAGGGCATTTGATCCTTCCTTAATGCATTATGTTGTCGAGTGTTAATGAGAAAGTTGAAATGGTGAATTTTTTTCCTCACTTTTTTTTTTATTAAAAATAGGAATATTCGTGTAGGAGGATCCCGGTAAAAAAAGAAAGTAAATGAGTAGGAGAGGAAATGGCGTGGCGTCCTTTACGCTTCAAGAATTCCGACTTGACTAGGTTTGAAAAAGCCCCTCGAGATGGACTGATTGCTCCACAAAGCAGCTCGTTCTGCCGGCTATCCCATTGTTCTCTCGTTGAAGGTTTCGTCGTTGGTTCTTGGAGAATAAGATGATGATTCAACTTGAAGGCACGTGTGCTAAAAGAGAATCCAGGAGGGGATAGTTAATGCCAATTGTTTTCAGAGATGAAGGGGATAATTGGTGCAATTGTCAAAGACTTTGATGAACATATCCGAATGATAAAACTTGTCTTCCGCTTTTATTATGAGCAAATTCTCATTAGGTAGAAATTATAGTGATTATTTTTCATCTCGAGTTCCGAACAGTGGCAGCTGGGTTTTGGTATCATTTGGTACCATGTAGTACCAATGAGAGTCTTAGGATCAATTAGATTATTAGAAAATAATCAAATTAGTAGTGAATCCCATTTCCACTCGCATGGCGAGCGCGCCGCCGTCTTTTTTATCTTTGATGATTTTTTGAGAAATATTGCAGAGTTAGAAGAAACATGTAATTTTCACGAATAAGTGCTAAGGCGGCGCAGAGCCGCCCACTGCGAGTAATGAAGCAGTTTCCACTGGAGTCCAACGAGTACAGTGGATTTCCAAAGCCGCCTTGGCCATGTTGTGCATTGAAATTCATACGTTGGCAACCCGGCGTTTCAAAAGTCCGGGCGGCGTCGCGCTCACCATGCGAGGTAAACGGAGATGGGAAGACGCGCCCATTCAAAAAGGTCAACGTGGCCAAGAGTAGAAATAAAAAGTGGACTCATTTTTCTGGATTTTGGGCTGAAAAAAATATGTGGCATTAAGTTGAACTTGGAGCACATAAAATTGGAAATACGTTTCGTATGAATATTCTGAATGACATGCTGCTACTGGAATTCAGAGAGAGGAAATAGTTTGTGTGATATTCCTTGAGCTTCAAAATTAATGGAGTGTTTTCGTCAAGTTTCCATGCTCATCAACATGTGCGTGAAGTTTGACAGAAAATTTCTCGGTGTTTACGCTGCCAACTTCATACGCATAATGTTGAGCAGCGAAACTTTCGCAGAACATACGATTATTTCTAAGCTCTTGGGGCGTTCCCAATTGATGCCGTGATTCATCTCGAGTCGAATCTTCATATACAGGTTTGATGGCTTCAAAAGCTTCCGGGGTACTGGCTTATGGTCATACTGGCCCAAGGTACCAGCCATGTGTGCGTCGGATCACACCAGGATACGGAACAGTCCTCGTGCTCGGGATTCCTTATCAGAAGTTTCTGGTATACAGTATTTTCCGACGATATTTTTTGAGAAATTGTCAATTTTTAAGCACCCACCATATGCCTGTCGAGTTACTTCGGAGAGAAGTTTGTTACAAAATTACGCGCAAAGTTATCCAAATGAAGTTGATTTTGCGAAATTAGTTTTATGAACTTATCGAATAAAATGGGCTGCACACATTTTAACGCAACTTCAAATTTTTCCGTTATTGCTTCAAACTGCGCTGAAAAATCGCTTCATTGGAACGTTATGTCCAAAGTCTTTCCAATCGCACTTTGAGGATTAAAACTTCTCCATTTACTTTACTTATTCGCGTCTCTGAATGCCTAGAAGTAGAATACTCAGAAATGCATAGCTATCAATAAGTATAAACCAGCCGACTTTCATTTAATTTCACCGATATATTTGCACTGACTATTTGATATGGTTGTTTACATACAGACAATGCGAATGCGATGATTCGATGAAGGTCCAATATTTTCTCCCCTCGTAAGACACAAAAGAAGAAAAGAGAAGAAAAACCTACGACTTTTATATGATACATTTTCATACGGTTTTTCCTGATCGTAAATTTTCTCCACGACGACATGACATCCATATGCACTCGAGATTGAATAAAATTTGTGTCTAGAATATATTCACAAACACAAACATCAATCTTACATATGTAAATTTATTGATAAAAAGACCGAGCATCAACCACATTTCATTTCTCCAAGGAATTTACCCGCCCACCCATTCATTTCCCCGCACCTACCCCACACCACTCACCCACCCACGGAGCCGACCCCATCTCACACCACTCAGCCACCCACTGAGCCCACCCCAGCTCACACCACTCAGCCCACCCACTCCACCCCACTCACCCATTTCACCCACCCACCCACTCCACTCCACCCACTCCACCCCACCCACCCACTCCACCCCACCCACCACTCCACTCCACCTCCACCCACCCCCACTCACCCACCACTCCACCCACTCACACCACCCACTCCACCCCCCACACCCACTCCCCCCCTCCCCCCCCCCCCCCCCCCACTCCCCACCCACCCACTCCACCCCACCTCACACCACTCACCCACCCACCCCACCCCACCCCACCCAAAAAAATTAAATAATAATTAATCTGTATGATTCTAAAACAAAAATGTTGAAGCCCTTGATTCATATTTAACATGTGTGACTCATCATAATTCAGCCACAATCGACCCCAAAACCAGACATTAAAGAAAAAGGGAAAACAAAAATTGTAAATATGTATCATTAAAATGCTTTAGTTGTTTAGTTTATCGACAATACATACGACCATTAAAATGGAGTATTATTGCCTGCCGCCTTCATCATTGACGCTCTCATTTCCATTGATTTAACATTATTTTTTTATACAGAAAACCAATTGATGAGACGAAACAAATTTACTCGTAATTCGATATTCTTTCCATCAATTGACGCGTGTGATAATGGGAGAATGATAATTATAAGTGAGAGAAATATAGATGAATGTTCTTTTCTAATAATTATTAAAGATGATGAAAAATTATAAATTATGATGAACAAGAAAAAAAATGATTATTAATGATTAAGTATAAATACAGTGACATCTCTGACAACTCTGTTATAATTTGCAGTTGATTAATTAACCAAAAAAAAAGCAATGACACGGTTAAATAAAAGGTAAATGTAATATCGAATGGCGTATTCTATAAATAATCAATAACAACCGAAAAGAAAAAAAAAAATATTTCGAATAACAAAGTTCATGTCACTATATAAACGTATGAGGCTAGTCAGTGTAAAGTTTTATGGTAAAACCTGAGCGTGATTGCGTGCAGAGGATTAATTGATATTAATTAAGATCAAAATACGGTGGGGTGAGATTGCGTGAAGCTACTGTGTGTGTGTGTAGCTGAGTGTGGCTGTGTGTTGCTGTGTGTGAGTGTGTGTGTGACGGAGCGCATGTGCACAGACTTGGTGACATGTACCTGCACGATTCGACGCTATTGGACACTTAAAAATGTTTTTTATCACCGAAGATTTTTAAGACTCATTTCTATTATTCAGAGAGCCACTAACTATAGTCATGGAGAGAATTAATTTGTTTTTTTTTCATGTATAGGACATATAGGTGACAACGACGTCGAATCGTTATCGTTTAGAGGAAGGAAGTTGTATGCTTTCAACATTATTATTGATGTGGAAAAATTTTGGGTAGCCCAATCGCAGTTTATAATTGTTCATCGACTCCATTCTAAATTTACAAATTTTCAAACTAATTTTTTTATCTCAATTTAGCATTAGGAAAAGAATGGATAGTTTTGTAAATTGCTCAAAAAATTTGAAAAAGTTAGATGGTTATGTGTAATTAATTTTTCGGATTTTTTTTTGACAATCTTCATACTCGTGATACGATTGAGCTACCTTGAAACTCACTCCTGAGTTGATAAACAATTCATATAAAAAATCATTCTCAATTGAACAATGTCAAACGTATTTTCTACATTTTATCATATCTACATGCAGCCTCCGTATGTCCTGCATCCACCTAATTTCCATCTCCAACAATTTTCTTCCTCTTCGCGAAGATTGAAATTATCACAACCCGAATGATAAATATTGCCGATGGAAAGAAATGAAAATTATGCCGATGCAAGAAAATTGTAAATAGTGAGTAAAGGAAAAAATGTTACTCTAGGATTAATCAATGGATCAACGCGAAACTCTTCACATGTAAAACTTCCTGAGACTGCATTAAAATCTTCTTCAAGAAAAAAAAGTAACCATCATTGCCACATAAATTGTTCGAAATATCACAGGCAATTTTATTAATTGCCTCATCGATGTGTCGCTCATTATTTTTTTTTGAGAATTGGCGTTTTAAAAAACAATGTGATGAACTCCAGGTGATCAACTGTTTATGTACCATTGAATACAATTAATGAGGTCAACCGGAGGCCCATTGTGCAATTTGAAAGTTCTGGAGAATTGTAGACACCGAATTAATAGCTTGTGATACCAATTAGAAATGATCAATAAAGGAAGATTTTTTCTTTATTTGCATTGTTTATAAAAAAAAAATATGGTCACTGTCGAAAAGCAGATTCAACTTTAAAAATGAATTTTCTTTTCGAAAAACCGAGGGTTAACTTTTTTGGCAAATGGTTCTGTGCGGGACCCCAATCCGTTTTGCCCCGTGGGAAAATGAGGTAGTAAAAACATTTCGACATACCCCATCCCCTTTTCGCATCTCTAGCTGATATCACAAGTTGTCAGTATGGTCTCCACAGGAGTCCCCAGAAGTTTCGACTTTCACCGCGATCTCCCCTCAATGGGGTACCGCGTCAAAATCCATCTCAATTCATTGTGATAGAGTGTTTTCACAAAAAAAAATTATTTCAAAAGTTATAGCACCGCCACCTATTCTGACATTATGACCAGAAACCATCACGTGTTGAAGTATGACACCATAATCCACTAAGCGTGAGTTCTCGTCGTAAGAATTTGATAGCGCAATTTCATGATTGAAATGCCAATTGTTCCGTGAATTACTCAGTTCCCTGCAGATAAAAAAAAAGCGAAATTCTGGTGATATTTCAGTTCTTCTGCTTTCCTAAAATTATCACAAATGTAATTTCATTTTGGCGATTTATTATTGGAGAACATGGGGATCAGGTTTTACGTGAAACATAATTGCCAAAATGCGGTCGACATTTTCCCCTATTCTTGGTCATGATTAATTTATTAGTCACTGAAATATTAAGGAATTCTTTCACTTTACTCCTGAAATATGCCGGATATAGATATGAACTCAGGAAAAAATAGATTTTTTGTTTTAAATATCATTACATTTTCGCGTACAATGACTGGCAATCAATAAATTGCCTGGGGTTCTGTGGTCTAGTAAGATTACGACAATATACACACGACATTTCGTTGAGAACTTTTTCGCCTGAGAATGTGTCGTAAATATAAAGGGGTGAAGGTGGAAAAAAATATGAATAAAAAGAAAACTGAGAATGATTGTTCTTTACTTCACTCATACGTACCGTTTTAGATAGGATGAAGGATTACTGTAAGTGTTTCATCTAGCCAATACAATGTATATTGTAATCTATCATCAGAAATAAATTATCGACAGTAATGATTCTGCCAATTCTGTTTGTAGTTCCATTCTATTGAAATGATGTGAGGATCAATTCTTACCTATTGTATACACCTTAATTCTGAGCAGCAAGAAATCCATCGGAAACAGATTCAATTGATGCCAACCACTATACCTCAGAAGAAGCGATATTTGTCGCGTCATTTTCTTGAGACCTTTTCTTGTGATTTTTTCTCGTCAATTCAAAAACTTGATTTCAGAACGAGCATCGTCCCTTCATAATTGTGTTTTGAGCTTGGAATGTAAAATTCTCAAATCTGATTGGGCTTCAAGGTCGGCCTGAACGTAACCCGACGCGAGCGCTTCACTTCAGTGGTGCGTTTCTCCACTAATGTGATGGCGCATGTCCGGCGCTAGTTCATGTCTAAATACGTTAGTATTTAAACTGGCGTGGGTGAGGAGGATTGGGATCGATCTCCACAGTCTGCCTCGAAGGTTTTCTACAGATTTCCCCTCAAATAGAAAAATTGACGACAAAATGGGGGCTCGAAGACGGCTGCAGACGCAAGGCCGAGAAACCGGTGCAGATAAGATTCTATGCAAGACCAAACTAGAAAATTATATGAATCTGTGTCGACCCCTTCGTAGAGCGATGACTCTGAAGAAACAGAGGTAAGAATGAGTCGAAAAATATTCATATATCCCTATATCTGTTACGCTGTTACGGCCTCGGCGATAAAAATCCTGTGGAAAACTGATGGAAGGTGAGCCTCAGCAATGAACAGACCGCAAGTAATCACGAATACTTATGTTTTTAAATAGAAAGAAGGATCAGATTGTGTGGGATAAAACACTCAATTGTACAATGATTAAAAATGAAGGAGTCAGAGAAGTTCAGATCACAGAGAAACAAGACACCCATTCACTATTTTACTTTTGAACATTATTTATTTCTCATAGGAAATAAAACCAGTAGAAATATGGAACTAATAGAGAATTTTTTAAAAGTAGCAAGAATTAATAGTTGACGGGGTGGTATAAGATCACTTGGTGTCAGATGACGGTTGAACTCCTCTGATGGTCCTCAGGCCTCGAGATAACTAAAAATGGAGGTTCCCCTGAACGTTCGTACTGGTATATTGAATGAAATTATTGTGTAAGATGAACAATGGATTCGTTCAATGCGATTTGAGCGAAAATAGTTTCACTGTAATTCTGAAGTTTTCAAAGTTTATATTTCGGACAGCCTAAGGGAGTCCAAAAAAATAGAGCTTCGGCGTTTTGTCACTACTACGGAAACATTCGTACTGCTTTTTTTCGTGGGTCAGTCCATTTTATTGAAGTTGCAGCTCCTTAAAAAATGAGTAAGAGTTTGTGTTTTGAAGGACGTGCCGACGTCTTCGACGTCGTCTTTCCAGCACGTAAAAATTTGATAACGCACACTAATTTTTACCAAGAATTCATATAGGCGCTTGAAGGATCAATGACGATATCACGAAAGTTTGAAGCATATACTCCAGCATTTCTTAGAAGCAGTCATGAAGTCGTCAATTTAATGACTGTGAGAATCATAGCAACTCCACTTTCGTAATCCCACTTCATTCAATTCTAGGCACTCTCGCGATAATTATGGAAATGTATCCAGAACTGTTAGTTTTCAAGATAGCGCCGCAGGTTCTGTGTTAGGGCTGGGCCGTCGCTCGAGCGCTCCAGTTTTATGAGCGCACAGGGGAAAGGGGACACGGACGGCCCATCTGTGCATCGCCTATGCACTTGTTAGGGTCATTTTGTGATCTTCTACATTCATTAGTTCCGCGATTTTTCCGTTGGTACCTAATTTTCTGATCTATTTTACTACCGATTTTTCGGCGTTTGAAAACTCAACACTGGATCCATCTATGCATCGCTACACTCTTCTTGGGGTCATTGCATGACCTTCTGCATTCCAGAGTTTCCCTTTTACTCACTATTTCTTATCTATTTTACCCGAGATCTTTTGGTTTGAAATTCAATACGCGATCCGCGACGACGGGTTAGAGTTTTTTTGAAAAACAATATTCAAACTCGATATTTTTTAACATAGAAGAGGAGGGTAATGTACCGGATCAATGACTATAGTAAATAAAAATTAAATTAACAGTGTGATTTTTAGTCAACGAGTTCGGTGGCACGTGCTTCGCGGGCGCTTTTCCCTTTTCTGCCGCACTGACTGGTGTGGCGTTAGTTTCGGTCTTACGGTTTTCGATAATCTCAATATATATCGATAGTTTCTTCCGTCTCTTTATATTACAAGTCCGGTGGCGCGCGCCCGCACGTGCATTTCTTTTTTCCGTCGCACTGACTGGTGTGGCGTTAGTTTCGGTCTTACGGTTTTCGATAATTTCGATACATATCGATAGTTTCTTTCGTCTCTCCCTTTTTACTATAGGATGAAAGTTTTTTGAGATGATCCTGGCGACGGATTAAATTTTACAAAGTTTCGTATACAATTGCGTTGCTAAAATTGATGATTGAAGATGCCTTAATCAGTACAGATCTATAATTAACGCGACAATGATCTTGAAGGACTCCCAAATATAGACAAACATCACTGATGCAATATTCAATGGGATGGCGCCTTCCACCCGATTCGATACTGGGATAACTCGTAGTACAGGAAATACGATGTGACGAACTTTGACGCCTGGTGTCCCATTTCGGACTTTAATGAATCAAGTTTTGTTAACGAAAGTCAGCTCGTGAACGAAACCTCCCTATCATTACTGCTCACAACAGAATCCCGAAACAGAATTCCTTTCGTTGACGGGACTGGATTCATTGCAGTCGAGAAGAGGAGCCGATCAGAGCGGGATGCCGTAATGCACGGGTATCACCGGTTAAGCTCCAGCATCCAGTAGAAATTCCACTTTTTCCCTGACTCTTTTTCTGTGCTTTTTGGAGTATTTGTCGGTTCAAAAAGTATACCACCTATTACATTCTCTTCCAAGAAAATGTTTCCATTCGTCTATCTTCTCAGATTATGAAATATTTACTAATGGATTGCTGAAACGGAAAACTGTCGTCGTGCGCTTGACCATTTCGCTTGTTAGTGATGATTGCATTAATCCACTTAAATATTCATTGCTCCTTTTCTTGGAAAACTTTGTCCTGCTATTTGGCGAAGTTTCGAGATTTGCGTTATTGTTTTCTGAGAATTTATGGGGTTAAATCTGTTGCATTCCCGCTTCTCCAATCAGGCGCGCCTTTTAGAAATCGTCAAGTCATCTGAGCAGAAGGATAAGGTACGTACTGTTTATTACATAATGTATTTTAATTGAGAAGTATTTGAGTGACAAAACAGTGGAAGGACCTCTCCTCCACCACAACCTGAAACATAAATTGGGTTAAATGTGAATCGAGAATGGAAGTGGACTATATTGAGCGAAGCCAGATCTTTCATGGTTGGTCTCAATTATCAGTAACCCAATTCTTTGAATTAAGAGAAAACATTCTCTATATTTTCACTGATTAACTCAAATATAAATAATGAAAAGGAAATGAGAAATCAGTTTGTGGATGTAGTTTAGGTGATGATGTGTGGAAAACTGAGCACGTCTGAAATAAATTGGGAGAATCGTTGAAATAATGAAATCTATGAAACTCAGTCTCTAATTCGATAATTCGGGGTAGCCATCACTATCATCAACGCTTGCCCAAAAATCTGTCGTCTTTCAGAACTGCTGTCTTGCGGAGCTGGGTGACCTGCACACAACATCACAATACCTTGATTATTAGGATCTGACCACGATTGAATTCCCTGTATTCTAAGTACCAAAACGATGTACATAACTGCATCAGTCCACTTTGCAATCGTCTTCATCCCATATTTTCTGTCGGATAAAAATCGGATAAAATCGTAAATTGAGTTGAGTCCTTCCCATTTACACTTGGTTAATCCCCCCATCTACTCTGCTGGAAAGAAACCCAAAGATTATGATCTCTATTCACCAAGCGAACCCTAAAAATACCCCAGGCAATTAATTGGCAAAAGAAAAACAATGATGTAATCGATAGGCATCGATACTTAGCAAGAAAATTTCCAACAGCGCCGTAGGACAATCGACTCTGCAGAAGGAGCGCAAGTGGAAGGGTGGCAGTGTCGTTGAAATAGAGATAAGGCATGCCGACCGTGTCCCCAACTAATAATACCCAACTATTTCCCCTTAGTTGAAAAGTGGTTTAGGTAGGTTCATATTGTATAATGCAAACTGGGTCAAATTGATCGTATCTTCGTCATCCACAAATGCGAGTATACGATCCGTTCAACTACAGAGAATGAAAGGGGCATGCTTGCCATTTTCTCTTTAACTCGAAATAATAAATAGTAAACTGTCATTATATATAGAATAATCTGGGGCCGAAGAATATTTCTATACGACTACTTGAGCCTGATTCAATTTTGGGAGATGCATATAAAACTTGGTAACATGGGCTAGCATACTTTCTTAACCCATGAGTCATCACTGAGAGCTGGTCAGAGTTGTACATCTAACAATAGCATAGATGTAATGATCTCCAAACTACGCGTACCTCATCTAAGGTATTAAAATAATCCTAATAAACTCATATACGTATTATCAAAACGGTACCCATTATCGAAAGGCCTATAAATAGCATCGGCCAATCCAATATAAAAGAAAAAGGGAGGTAGGTAATAGACAAGAGGCAAGAGTGTACTAACAAGTAAAGTATAATTCGAGATAATGTTACAGGTTATCATACAAATATTGTGTTAGGGACCTCTTATGCCGGCTGCCTGAAATCTCGCGGACAAAAAGGGGTAAGTCCTGGCTGAGTTTATAGACGTCAGGGGTGATGCTAATAGTTGAGGAAGATATGGGCCAAATCCTCGGGGTTATTTATCCGGCTCGTCGGCCTACAATGATATCTCCAATAACTCAACTGCACTAGTAGAGTGATTACAAAATGAAACTGTGAAAATCTTGTTACAAGGTGGCTCATCGTTGGGGGGAAGGGAGTCTCTTTGAAGGGGGGGGGGGTGCCTAGGGCGAATATATGCCTGGCACAAACGCCGGTACTCACGGGTCATAGGAGCGTTCGTGCACCTCTTACTAGTCGTGGGGCAATGTCGGGGACTTGTACTTCAACTCCTGCTTCCTGGGATCGCTCCCTACGGATCCTCAAATGGTCCTGATGCTTTTCCTCCCCAATCAACTAATATGACACCATAATCGGTAACCATTATTACGAGAAAACCACTCGGGACAATGCTCCTAACTCAAGTGTCTGCTCTTTCCTATTTCATCCTTTGATAGGGCTCTGTTCGAGGATCCTCGGTATTCCTCGTGAGGAGAGGGGCAGGCTTCGGGTCGCCTGGGCTCCAGTTGACCCAATCATCGGGTCTATCGTGTGCAGAATAGTCCCTTCCATTGGTTTCTGTGTTCTTGTATTCGAAAGTGCATGGCGGTTCCGTGGAAACCGGGGTTTGTGTTGCTGGCTCCAGGGGGCGATGGGGAAATGGAGAAATGAGGTGAATACCTATGGGATAATTGGGAGGCCAGCGGTGGCAGTTGGATATTTAGCGTACATTATTTAGGGGGACCTTGACCTCGTCACAGTATATTCTAAAAGGCTTCCGACCAAACATATTTCCTCAGCCTAAATTCCGAATTTTCGATACTTCAACTGTGAAAGTGTTGTAAACTTACACACATCTTCAACAGTATATATGCACCCTATATCACATATATGCTACATATGTTATGGGAGGATTATGTTATCCCAAGTAAAGGAGGTGGCAGGGAATGCTTGAAAAAAAAAACGTGACATTGGATTTTTTACATTGGATATTATGCAAAGTAGGTCAAATTGATCGTATCTCTGGCATCGCCAAATGCTTGGATGCCATCGATTCAGGTGCAGAAAATGGCCCAAGCATATCTAGCCATTTTCTTTTTCACTTCCGGTAATAAGTAGTAAACTAGGGTTATATATCCAATATTCTGCGGCTGCAATATATTTCGCAATAAAAAAATTTGTGCAAAAAAAAAGAGAAAACAGTGAACGACGGGTTATCGCCGCTGTATGGTTAGGCGTTGGGGGGGGGGGGGGGGGGGGGCAAATTGGATTTGACAATGGACGATATCTATTATTCTTCTCACCACTGTCGCCTCTTTTTTATCAGTACTGCCGCCCCATCGTGAGCGAATAAAATCCACTGACACGATATAATTGGAACCTCAAGCTATCTTCCCTTCCATTTAATCATCTAGAATATCGATTGCGCGGTTACTTCGTCACGTTGAATCATCGAATTAATGCGGTGGGAAATCGGTGGAACGCTTGTAAATTATACGTAATCAATAACCATTATAGGTGTCAGTTTAAAGGGTTAAAATGAACATGTTTGTGGATTTTCAGATTTGTCGGATGGTGTATGAGGAATTTGACGGCTTTCGTCTTTATATTTAATCTAAAAAAATTGCATTTTTATCATTACTGATAAGTTTTTCTTTGAACTCGTTTGTCAGCAGAAAAAAATTGCCCTCCTCACAACTAGCCACGGCTGGCATAGTAACCCTCAGTCTAAATTGGACCTAAAAATTAACTTGGTAAAACCCCGAGCAAATATTTGTTCGCGAAACCCGGACGCAGTAAAGCAACCTCTGATGGATAATTCAAAATTCAATTTACCTTGATTCAATGTCGAGTTACATCATATTCATACGAAACGAGCGTGTGTCTCGGCGCAATGGTAACGTGTTATAAAAAATAAAGTTTTGGTTTTATCGATAAAAGAACCTCGACACACAGACACACACGCGCGCACACATACTCATGCACGCGCAATAACACGTAATAGAGCTTCCAGGGGGAAATTGGGCCAGATGGGTAGGCGCATTTTTTTATTGGACAGTGAGATCCCCTGGGGAATGAATCTCGAATCGGAGATATTTTTTTTTCCTGCAACATATCGTGCGGCTATTTTTTTCTATTTATTCAGGGATGTCTAAATATCGCTTCGCTGCTCTGGAAAAAATCACTACGTTTACATATCCACCCTATCTCTAATCCTGATTTTCAAAGTTCTGCGATTGTATCCGATTTTTCCGGAAGTTTTTGGAATGACCCCGAAATGAACAATCGATATTTTGGCTTATAACCGCTTTTTTAAGCATAATAAAATAGTTTCCAACAAATTTTGTTCCTCTCGATTGGTTCTCCGTCAGGGGGAGGGCTGGACACCCATCCATGCGGGTGGGGCTGACCTTCGCCATTTAGGACATTGTATTTCTAAACGCAGGGTAAACCACCAGAAATCCCTATCCCGACCCCTCCTCCTCCCGCCCGACTATGCGCTCTTATTCTATGGGTACCGCCGATAGCACACACAGAACGTTCCTGCAATCGGGCCCAATCCATGATGAAATATTCTTAAAAATAGTCTCAGGCGGCGCGAACCTAGGGCCTTTAACGTAGTGGGCAGATACTCTACACACTACGCCAGAACCCCGAGCATAACTATGATCCGAAGTTTCCACCCGTTTCACCTACTACGTTCTATCGCACGAACGAATGAAGTTAACAAGGTCATGGAGGTCATAATCGAAGCGCTTCCATGTCGCTACGGTGGGTTTAGATTTTGGGTGAGATTGGTCTGGCAGATCGTTATAAACAAGTGTTGTGTGCTCTATCGCCTGAACCCAGTTAGACCTAACTGAAAATTCGTTCCCCATATCAAAGTACAGATTTTGTGTTCAATACCTTTCTTACGTCCTTTGCATAATTAAGGAGGTATAGCCGTTGGATGATGTACAATGCGCACACGCGCGTGCAAACTTGGATCCCGAATTCCTTCTAAACGAATGATAGCATTACCGTTATCGAGGTCGAAATTCGAGTGTCTTCATTCACCAGAATAATTCTGGACTCCTGCTGGAGCACACCAAATTGTGGATACTTGTATTTAACCTGTTGATAAGAACGAAACACCTCGTACCGAAATATTAAAAAACAAAATTCTTAGATGAAAATGACAAATCGGGAAGTGCTCACTCTGCCCACTAGGTTTAAGATTCATGAAGTGGTCTAAGATAGTCATCCACTCCATATACCAACCAAATTATCCAGCGAAAACGAATTTAGCTTCCTAACAGTTTGCAATGCTCCATTGTAACATTGAAAAAGTGGGTTGGTGCCAGCCGCCAGGGAGACCAATATCCGCGAATGTATACTTGGCACGTCTGAGGGACCACATCGGCCCATTGGGAGCCATTAGCCAAAGTGATATCATAATACCCGAAGATCAGATATATCACTTACACGTTTTTGATGGTATGACCCTCTCAAGAAAGTTCCCAACGGCAGAAAAAAAAAGAACCACCCACTTTCCGTAATGAATGATCCTAAAATTAGCCTCCGTGATTTAATGGGAAAATATAACGAGCATTGAGGAAATTCGAGCCCTGTAAGAGCCTCAACGTGAAATGTTGTCATTTCGCTGCACCAAATTTCTTCCATTCCATTAAACAAAGTAAAATACAGGGACTTTCCGGAACTCATATAAATAGTCCTATCAAAAAATATCCAGCAGCGTCCAAAATATTAATTTCCCTAATACCAAATGACTTCAATAGCCCCAGTACAGAAAATACCTAATTCATTTCCCATTCGCCGGTCCTAATTAACGAATGCGACCGCCAGATGAAACATTAAACGCTGGACCGCGTATCGCTCAATGTTCCCCCACTCCCCGACTAAAATGAAAAACACCAATTTCTGTCCATTCCCTAAAAATAAATTCCGCTACAATATCATAACCCCCCCCCCCCCCCCCCACCAAGGATTTCTCATATGAAATTCTCAGCGTTACAAAATTTCACTCAACCCCTGCAACACCTGACCAAGTGGAAGAGCCCAAGTGAACATGGCTGACACGTTGAAAGGTTCAATTATACCTGTTTATTTACATTCCAAATAAGTCGTATAAAAAAAAGCCATGAGAATGACAGCGCACATTCCCAACTAGGTGACTAGGTATAGGGGTAGGTGAAATAAACGGGCTAGTGCTTGCCTGGCGCAGTGAGGACGCGCTTTCAGTAGTATTGATTACAGCCTCCTATCCAGGTGCAGAGGCAGGGTCAAATCTAGCCATCTCTGTTGCCACCCATTACGTACATTTTGATCCTCCCACTCGGCTCTCACGCTCCCTCTCCGTATCGTGAATTTCCACAACCTCTTTCCTCTTTTAGTGTAAACTCAACCCGGCAGTGCCTCGTTTCACCTTTACCCCATGAGATGGGCGTGTGCAAGGGAGAGGTAACAAGAGATCCATGCACCTGGCTGCATCCAGCAATCCTGGCTTATCCTTGCCCTCTTCCGTGTACCCCCCTCCCCTCCCCCACCCCCCACCCCCACCTCCCGCCGCACCTCACCCCTTTAACCATCACCCACACAGTCACTTGCAGTAGTACTCGCGTATCACCGGTACAAATCTCCGGTGCACCATGAGCGCGTCACGCAACGGATCCCGTAGTCGGTTTAGCTGCACTGAGAAGCAGACTCAATAACACAAGGGGGAAACGATTTAATCTGACATCCAATGCACTAGAGAGAGGCTGGATGATTACGGATGATAAGAGATCATCCTCCATAAGAAAATGGTACATCAATGACATCGAGGGTTGGACATCGGCTGAGTTCGAATGTAGTGATGCCACGAGAGACGAGAGAAGAGATAAAACGAGATCCGACGATTTCTAGGGAAATAGTTGAACGAAAAAACAGAAAATATCTATTAATGCATTAGGGATGCAATAATCATGTCATTCCTATTTCGATAAATGTTGAATATGGCAATAAAAAAATGTTATTAAGTGCATCTACCACCTTCATTACAATCCTAATTGCAATGCAGTGTACTTGCCATATGTGTTCAGTTGGCGGGCTGACGTTTGCGCGCACACTGAGTTAGAGAATACCACCTCCACGCTCGCGATGGGCGTAACCACAGAAAGATAGGGGTAATATGATGACTCGAGTGAGGTCCATGCATGCTTCTCTGAGCCGTAACCCCTGCAGAATGTTTATATCACATCGCCCATGAGCCCACGCGCGATAGCATGCAACGAAACGGCCATACCCCTCACGCGCCACTCTCAAGGTCACGGGTGGTGGGGAGCCATTCCCCGCCACTCGCTGGCAGTGCGAGAGCTACGGAAACTACAGAGTACAGTGCATCTCGAAACCTGACCTTCTCATTCAATAAATTAAACACATTTGAAGTTCCGGCAAAATTGTTTTCGTTTGCAATTACATTTTTGGAAAACTTCAACGAGGTTTTTTCAAGGGGGAGGGGGGCGGGCTGAGTGAATGGATGGAGTGATGTGATTTTAAATGCTAGAAGGGGCATCAAGTATCCAGAAAATGAATGCACCCATTAAATAATTAAAAAACGCGGGAGTGGAATAGGTTGAAAAGGGAAATTGCAATTTTTGTCGCCACCCCAGAACGCGTGTTCCGCGGTTATATGACATTCACATATTATTTTTATCACCCTCGAATTTCTGTGATGAGATGACATTCTCTAGCATAGAGAAGAATATTTGTTGACCTATTGAACACTCATAAAAATTAAACAGCTGTGGAATAAGTGACAGCTGCGAATTGAGAAACTATTTGTCGTTTTCTGTCCATATATTATTTGTTCTACTTCCCTTTCAAATCTTTTTAATCCGAGTAAAAAAAAAGCTACGAAAACTGAAATCGACCGCTCTGATTTTTTCCACTCTCCCCACTCTCCAGAGTATTCTTAAGGGGAGCTGGAAAAGTAGGGGAACGGTGCGGAGTGGGGGGTATCAATCCCTCACGTACAGTCAACTTTTATCACTGAGCTTACTGCCCGCCAAACATTTATGGAATTCAATAGCTTTTTATAAATACTTATAAAATTCGTCTTATTGAAACGATGAAAAACATTAGTGGATTATGTCAACATTTTTTAATATATATTCAATTATAAACCTTAAATCATCTCGGAAAAACAATTTCTAGGACATTGAAGAATTTTAAAAATTCATCCTTATATATCGAGTTTCGTGTTTTTCTTACTAAATTTACTTCTTTACAAATTTCGAATCTCATGTTTGACTTATCCTATAGTGAAAAGGAGAGACGAAAGAAAATATTGATATATATATCGAAATTATCGAAAACCGTAAGACCGAAACTAACGCCACATCAGTCAGTCCTATTCCTATAGTCCTATAGTAAAAAGGAGAGACGAAAGAAACTATCGATATATATCGAAATTATCGAAAACCGTAAAACCGAAACTAACGCCACACCAGTTACTGCGGCGGAAACAGGAAATGCGCATGCGAACCACACGCCATCCGACTCGTCAATGAAATACTAAAAGCCTACTTACAATGAGAAGAAAGAAAGCAGGGGTTTACGGATTCTTGAGCATATGTGGACTTGTGGATCATACTGTTGGAATAATCATGGACTCAGGAATATTTAATGAACAATAGTTAATTTATTACAGAATCACGTACATATCAAGAATCCCTTCCATCAACTCTGTGTGTAGGCGGTTATCAACTGACTGACGCAACAGCTTTGATATGTACAAAAAAAAACATTTGGTGCCCCGTCTCGAGTTGACAGCGCCCATTCATTCAGTACAAATTAAAATGTAACTAAAAAGACTTTTTCCAATGCATACGCTGCACCGCATTCGCATGATAAGACACAGGAATCCACAGCAAAACTGTGTCGGTACAGGCGGCTACTCTATGAGCAACCGCCCACTCATGAGACAATCCGAAAAAAATGTCGCCTTGTCTGAGAACGCAAACTAGATATCGCTAATGGCACGTCACCCATTTTTGACAGAACCGTCACCAACAAAAACTTCGTGGGAGAGAGGGGACCGTAACCGCCAATCTTCCTTCAGGTCCTCCACTATGAAAACTTTCTTGTCTTCGTCTGGTTTCTTCCTAGGTTATTTCTGGGCGTGAAGCTCTGCAAAAACTTTATCAGACTTCAACTAGTTACATCACCAACAGCCTTCGATGAAGGCATGATTGTGACAATGTTTTTACGGACAATATACTTCCACCGAATGTTCTTGCAGATTGAAACGTAGAACATCCGAAGAACTTTTGCTCTACATATCCTGCTGCTCTGAAAATATGAAGGTATTCATAGTGTCCTGGACGGATGGTTAATAGGTTGACTCGTCATGCTGTCGGAGACGACATGCAGCCGCTTCTGTTAACGCAGGCTGACAGACTTGCTATCTTTCGATGCCTATACTTTCCTCTACTCACCTTCTGCCGTCCAGACTTCATTATCACAAGAGCCATGATGCATACACTATCATTATAGGCAGTATACGCTCATTCGCTGTCATCTTCCTTATACGAGAGACTACAATCAGTCTGCGTCATATTGAATCAGAAGTGCATCAGCACAAATTGAAATTTTGCATTAAACTCTACATTCTCTAATGGAATGTCACCACAAAGGTTACAACCGTCCCTGACAGTGTCAGCCCTTCTGTACTCCTCTGCATTACCGTCTCCGTCTATGGCACTGGCATCTCTCACTCCGGAGTGTGAGCATTGTAGGAAGTCAATGTCCATCGTCTTACTCTCCGTCAGCAACTTTCCACCTTCTAATCATCGAATACTTCTCAGAGTATCGACTGATCATCGATGACTGTGTAATCCACAGTCACCGCCAGAAATCAGTTCCCCCGGCGACTGCTGCTGGTATAGGTGTCCTGCTCCTATTGAGCTCTCGTCTCCTGTGACGAACGTCTCTGGTTCACTCTGACTTCTTAATATGGATAGGTCTATAGTGGGCATCCATCTCCACCCCCTTGGTACATCTTGCTGCTACCCCAGCAACCTGCCCAAGCATCAAAGTTCCTAGGAATCCTTGGAGCAAAGTGCTGCTTCATATCGTGAGGCAGTATCTCCAAGAAGTCCATAAACGGAATGTAGGTTGAGCTTGGTGAAGGACAACAGCTGCAGAGTTACATTGCCTTTAGCTCAGCGTCACCATGTAGACCTCTTCTAGGTACTCCGGAATGAGTATCACCTTAGAATCTTATATAGATTGTGACGAGATCAAGGCCCCCCTAAATATTATAAGATACCTATTAAACTGCCACCGCTGGCCTCCCAACTATCCCCCTTACGCCCCTTTTTCCCCTGTCACTCCTTGGAGCGGCCAGTACGTCCGGGCACACACAAACACACAGTGGACAATAGAGGACTACTCTGCATCCGATAAACCCGATGATTGGGTCAACTAGAGCCTAAGCGACCCGAAGCGTACCCCTCTTCTCACGGGGAATACCGAGGATACTCGAAGAGAGCCCTATCGAAGGATGAAATAGGAAGGAGCAGACACTTGAGTTAGGAGCATTGTCCCGAGTGGTTTTCTCGTAATAATGGTTACCAATCATGGTGCCATATTAGTTGATTGGGGAGAACACGTATCAGGAGATCCTGTGGACCCATAGAGTGCGATCCCAGGAAGCAGGATTGGAGATACAGACCCAGGACATTAACCCACAAGCAGCAAAAGGTCGAATTGCATCCCAACCAGCCGTGAGTACCGGCGTTTGTGCCAGGCAGATATTTCCCCTAAACAATTCTCCCTTCACCTATTGTCCCTTCCCCCCAGTGGTGAGCCAGCGCGTATTAGAATCTTCATAAGCCGGACTGATCATTACATAACTTTGGATAACTAACTGTAGGCCGACGAGCCACTTAGACAACCCCGAGTATTTTTGTCCCTATTTCCCTTAACTATTCGAAACACCCCTTGACGTGTACGAATACAGCCAGGCTGTATTCCCCGAGAATTCAGCCAGCCGGCATAAAAGGCTCTAAAACGATAGTTGTATGAGAAACTGTATTATTATTTATAATATACTCTACTTTTTATTACACTTTTGCCTCTTTTCCATTATCTTCCCCCTTTTTCTCTATATTAGATTAGCTGATGCTAATAATAGGCATTATGAAAATCGGCATCGTTAGAAGATGTAATCTATCAGTGTTTCATGTAGAATAGGATGATACAAGGCAAAGATCTTCAAAACCACAGCTCAATGATTTTTTAGTTCTCCTGTGATGATGGTGCTGTAACGAATAGAGGTGTAACCCCGAAAACATATATTGATTCCGCCATTCTCCAATTAAAAATACCCTGATACCCTGTATCACAATTCTAACATACAGATCTCAGTTGCCCTGAATTGATGGACTTCATAGTTTTGCTGATATGACTCAGTAATGAGATGCAATGTCGCGGTGATGTACGTGGAGATTTTATAATGACTCTTTGGGAACTAGTTTTTGAGATAGCGCATGTACTGTGGATCACGTGGTTTACTTGCGAAATTTATTTCAGAGTTGGCAGTAAAGAGTCGTACGTGGGGTACTCGAGTGCATCTAAGTCTTCCAACTTTTCGGGTACATCCAACGTTGTGACAGTCGAATCAATATTTTTACAGCGAGATTCGCAGAGCAGATAGTGGGAAGCTTCCCAAACCGGAGATTTTTTTTCAATTTTCATACTCATTAGCCCCTCACGTACGGCGGCCCACATTCTGCCCCACCGGCCGGGGGGCTTACGACGACCACATGCGAATTTTTGCTTGACAACGTTTATTAATAGAGATCGAAGATTCCAATCTTGAGTAAAAAATAAAAACCTGTCATATCAGAGGTACTTCCATAATCTTTCCGAATGATTTTTCAGAATTTCGATATTTAAATGAGTGCTTGAGTAAAAAAAATTTTGTTTTTGGCGGAAAGGGAAGGGATTAATGCACCAAAAATGTCATCATTTTCAAAATTTACTATCACTGGTACACTCTTGTTCACTGATACACTCTTATTCACTGATCGAGCCATAATTATTTTATAGCATCCTAACACAGCGCCACCGCCTTTTTCGTAGATCGCGTCATACGCGCAACACGAATGGGTATGATGTACCTTTCAAACTGAACTGACCTGTGGTACCTTCGCACTAGGACAATATAGTAGGAGCGACCTCGATCCGAGGTTCCTACTTCGACCGATCGAACGAAATTTCTACTAGGGAACATATTGAACATATTGAACATAGAGAACATATTCTCGGCAGTAGTTCCCAACAATTCCTTGCCAAATCGACTCACTCTGTTCCCTACGTATGACTCCTGACCGAACTATTTCACAATCTGTTTGGTTCAACAGCTAAGGTGGTATATTGAAACGCAGATGCACCAGGTGACCGGAAATGCGGCATTCTCATTGGCTGACTTCCGGTCACCAGAAATCACTCTAGCTTCCCAACAATTACTGGCACTTAGTAGTCGCACACGAACACACCTACACAGGCACATGTATCCACCAACACAGACACATAGGTGAACTTCTAAAAAATTCAGCACAACATTTGCCTTTTTCATATTTTCCACAATTTTTTTAAAAGCAATTCCACTAAAAATATCTGATACCTCAAACACTTGATATACCGGAGATCAATCTAGATAGATGTGGAGTGTGCTGTAACACTCGAGGAAATCCATAAAATAGTTCCATACCATTTTTTCCCCTGCCCCCCCCCCCCTCCCACCCAGAACTCATCCGCTGGATTCATCAGAGGAAAACTACTAGATGTTATTTTTAAAACGAATTGCCCGCGCCTCATGAAAAAAAAAGAAAAAAAATATGGCAACTCGAGGTAGATGAGATACCTGCTCTAGATTGATTTTTTGGTCACACATTCCCATCACGTGTATCAATACTGACTGTCAATTTGCCAATAACTCGTTGAAAAGTTTCTGAAAGTGACGTTGACATCGTCTGCGCAAACGGCATTTGATGCTTAGCGATACACACTGGAATACATGAAAATGGTCGGAAACTTCGTGTCTGGGAATAAACTCGAGTATAACTTTGTCAGTTTATTTATTTCACCAGTACTCAGAATCTACAATTTCATTGTAATGCCCAAGTAACTTCAATTTAAATTCACCTCCAGGTTAAATTTACAGTCAACTCAATACTACATACCAATTATTATGTATATATATTACTGTATTTCACGAGAATGTTGGACCAATATAAGGCAACTGGGGAGGGTGCAAAATCAATTTGCTGTAACAAACTTTGTGGAGTTATATCGTTATAATTCCTCATTAAAATGAACGCCTCAAGTTTATTAAATCAATGAATGAGGCCTGAAACAATTGCTCCGCCCATATTGTCATTATCGAAAATAGGGAAATGAAAACGAGAAAACCGTACTCTCATGGTCGGAGATGCAGGTCAAAGAGATGGAGGTCATTTACTCCTCTCTATCACCAATTATAACATTCTTTTTAACTCCGATAGAGGGAGGCTTTATAGTGGCCCCGGAAATCAATATATACAATTCTGATAATGATCTGAAAATTTGTTTTAAAACATAAAAAGTTTAAAACATTAAAAAGTTTCTGACAATTATTTAATAGCAAATCCTCCAATCTATAACATTAATTATGAGTCAACGGCACTTTGCGCGTGCAACAAATCAATTATAAAACTATTCACCAGCGCGCGAATTCTGAGCCGGACGGTGCTGCCCTCCCAAGCACCACACACCCATGCGGCTGGAGCCGACTTGGCACCTCTAGGACCATCGTATTTCTAAACACAGGGTAAACCACCAAAAACCCCTGCGCTGCGGACAAGGTATCTTTGGTTAATCCATTCCTGCGCTTCCCAAAGTACCTCAGTCCAAAATCCGTTTTCGTACCTCGTAAAAGTACTACCTTCTCGCCAACCGAGTTGTATTGAAAGCTACTGTTATTTGACCAATGTAACATTTTATTTTCATCACCGTCATGAGCAGAGCCCCCTCGCAATGCAACCAGTCCCTGAAAAGCTCAACCTAAAAACTACCCAGCTGTAATTCCAGTGTATAATTCAAACACCAGCAGATAAGCAGCCTAAAGCATTGTTTTTCAATAACGAATACTCTATCCCAACAACGCTGCAGAAAATACACAGTAGCACTATCGATCCTGGATGCGAATGGACTGCCCATTTGTCCCGAATATTTCTGATATTTTTCAATATTTTTTTTTTTCATAGCTACAACGCAGTTGAAACGTTAGACAAAGTTTGAACCCTGACCTGCACGCGAGTATAGTGAAAGGCCCCGGGTTCACTTCATTGGTAGATGCATCTAAAATATTCACAAACACCCATGACATAGAAAGCCCCCATGTATGGATCAGGGCATCCGATTGTACGGGCGCATGGAACACTAGATGTCCTTTGAGCCACTGTTTTTCGATACTCCATTTTCCATCCTTTTTTTCAACCCCCTCGTGTTATTTGTTTTCATTTTAATCCGCACAGTCTCACCCATATAGTGCGCCATGCTAATCCTTTAACCGATAGTAATGAACGGAAAATAAAAATAAATACAAATCGGATGACAAGGGCGTATTGTGCACGGTTGAGAACCAGAGAATGTACAAGGGGGATGAGAGCCGTGCATTCAAACTGGGGAGATCAAATTCTGGGAATACGTGGGTTGAAATACCAATTCAGATATTCACTGGGGCACATGGTTTTTCTCTAGTTTTTATTGGATGTCTCAGTGTTTTTTTTTTTCAACGGCTCTGGAATATAGGTAATATACGTATGATTGAATAGGGGTGTTTCTATTTGTGGGCCGGAGCAAAGAGAGGAAATTATAAACAAATAGGAAATCTTTTCACTATGGGCACAGGTCCATTGGCCGTTCATGCAATTGAGCGAATCAGCGGTGGGTGAGATCGAAGGGATGGTGGGGGGATAACGAATTTAATTACACCGTATCTTAAATATAGACATCGTTTAATTTTCACATTTACGAATAGCTAGTATTCATTGGTGAAATAATTTTTGTTGTACAACGCAAATTGTAGATGTGCACTCAAATGGAAATGCAGATATCTGAATGCGAAGGTACAATTTGTAATAAAATGCATGGAAATGTGAACACGAATGTTGAAATAGAAATTTATGTCTGAATGCGGTATTTGCAGTTAAACATGTTTAATAAGGGGTTTTTTTTCAGGTTTTAAGGTTCACGGTCACTCAAAAGTTGTGCCATGAGGGTTCCATGACTATTTACCCTTCGGACAATTCCTCGTGGCAACTCATCCTAGAGACAACTCTTTCTAAAGACAACTCATCCTGAAGACAACTCATCCTTAAGACAACTCATCCTTAAGACAACTCATCCTGAAGACAACTCATCCTGAAGACAACTCATCCTGAAGACAACTCATCCTGAAGACAACTCATCCTGAAGACAACTCATCCTGAAGACAACTCATCCTGAAGACAACTCATCCTGAAGACAACTCATCCTGAAGACAACTCATCCTGAAGACAACTCATCCTGAAGACAACTCATCCTGAAGACAACTCATCCTGAAGACAACTCTTTCTAAAGACAACTCATCCTGAAGACAACTCTTTCTAAAGACAACTCATCCTGAAGACAACTCTTTCTAAAGACAACTCATCCTGAAGACAACTCATCCTGAAGACAACTCATCCTGAAGACAACTCTTTCTAAAGACAACTCTTTCTAAAGACAACTCATCCTGAAGACAACTCATCCTGCCGACAACTCATCCTGAAGACAACTCATCCTAAAGACATATTCTCTATCAGCTTCAGACACCACATTATAAAGGTCCATTGGTGCATAATTGGCGTTTGCGTCTTTGCATAAACACAATATCAAAGCACATTTTCGATACTATGCTGTCCAACCAAGACTTCAAATCACACGGACGGTACTGTCATCAAACTGAGAAGAAAATTACCGCACTGTCCCTAATATATTACAACCAAAAGTTATATCTGACTGAGTTGCCTCTAGCATGAGTTGTCAAGGTGACATGAATTGTCAAGATCATATGAATTACCAAGATGACATGGATTGCTCAGATGAGATGAATCATCAAGATAACATGAACTGTCAAGATGAGATGAGATTAATCATCAAGATGACATGCATCGTCAAGATAACATAAATGGTCAAGATGTGATGAATTGCCAAGATTGCATGAAGTGTCAAGATGAGATGAGTTGGCACGATGAGATGAATTGCCAAGATGGCATGAATGGCCCAGATGAGAGGAATTATCAAGATGATAGGAATTGCCGAGATGAGATGAATTGTCCAGATGAGATGAATCATGAAAATAACATGAATTGTCAAAAGGATAAATAGTACTATCTGTTTTATCCTACCATAACTCACGCCAGCGTAAAATCAATATGAAAAATTCGTTTCTTCTCCCGAAAAAATGGCACTCTGATCTCAAAAATCCTCATCATCCTTGACATCATCACCACCATAACCCATACAACTACCGAATAAAATTAATAATCAACACTCAGCGCACGAACTACTTAAATCCATCTCCCTTGGAACGTAAAACCCATTTGTCTTGGCGTTTCCAATTCAATCGGCCATGTACGTTGTTATTGACAAGCGTGCCGCAAGCTCCTGTCACCGCAATCACTAAACACAAAACCGATCCCACTGGTCAGTAATACCAATTTCTATGCACATAGAGATACGTCAACCCTAATTTCATTGGTGCGGAAGCAGATGGTAATTTTGTGAGAACATCAATTAACGGATTAGCTTTGATATCGCTTGACTGACCATTTCACGGAGGTTTTCCTATAATTTTCAGGAAAATTATAAATTGCGCGGTGGGTGGGGGGGGGGGGGGAGGGGAAGAAATAATTGATTTTAGGAAGAGCTTTCTGCGTAAAACAAATTGTTATATATTCCCTTGACAATCAAACAAATCAATAGGAGCAAACAACTTCCCCAAGCCATTTCCGTGCATCTCCAATCATGTAATGGCACTGCTTCTAATGTTCATATAAAACAACGGAAATAACCACACATGTAGTATCCATTGTCCATTCGTGATACAAGAATACCTATCTCCAACCCCCACCGTCAAATCTCAATGGGGCTTCCCATGAATCTCGTGTACCCAAGTGTATAGTTTACATGAGGAAACTTCTTGGCAACCGTTGATGGACCTCGGGGAGAAATAGCCCAAGGGTATCCAAGACCATCAGGAGATCATTTTTACACTACCGACTTCGTTAAATTAATCGTAAAAACAGATGAAATATTCACTCTTGGGCAAAGTGGAGGCAAATAGAGGTGGAGGTGAATTCCCAAGAATCGCTCAATAATTTGAGATGAATGTACTGTGGTAAATTGTAAGTTAATATAAACACAGTACAGCAATTACTGCCAACAAGTTTGCCGCTTTACTTTTCACTTTAATTGAGGGTACGTAAGTGGTGGGTTTTTCTCCTGGAAAATGTCGTTTGCAAGCAAAACTATAGGCGTGTAGTTCCTGACGCGCCAGAGGAGCGAAATTTCAGAAGAGGAATAGAATTTTTTTTCAGGAAATCGGAAAAATTGTACAAAGTGACACCAAAAAATGCCCCCCCCCCTCCTCCCCTCCAGCCCCGGCCTTCACTGCATTCCCGTCGGCCCACACCCCCACCCCCTCGTAAGTGTCCGGACAACGTAACACCTTCAGATGGTCCCATAGGTGTCAGGACTATTCATCCTTTTGACAACTCATCTCAGCTTGACAACTCATCTCATCGTGACAACTCATCTCATCTTGACAACTCATGTCATCTTGGCAACTCATCTCATCTTGACAACTCATCGCATCTTGACAACTCATCTCATCTTGACAACTCATGTCATCTTGGCAACTCATCTCATCTTGACAACTCATCTCATCTTGACAACTCATCTCATCTTGACAACTCATCTCATCTTGACAACTCATCTCATCTTGACAACTCATCTCATCTTGACAACTCATCTCATCTTGACAACTCATCTCATCTTGACAACTCATCTCAACGACCCGAGTGTGAGAGGCCTCGACGGAGGAGAGGATGTGAGGAGGTCACCAGCCTAAAATGTGTACTACCGCACCCAAATGTGGGGGCCTCGAAAGAGGAAAAGCTCCGAGGAGGTCACCACTCTAAAATATGTACCACCGCACCCGAATGTAGGGGCCTCAAGGTCGGGGATTTTGCAATACTTGCGCGGGCTCGCTCACAACATCAAATTGTAGTGGTGAAGTACTTTATCATGTGATCAATTGTAACCCAATTTCAATTAAAATAAAATGAAAATTTAATTGAAATGTTTCGTTGAAATGCATTTCAGATGAGAAGTTTCACTTCAAAAAAGGGTTGAATGAAACATAAAACGAGAGCATACAAAATTGGTATAACCACTCATTTTTTTTCTTATTCATATCATGCAATTACCATGGAGTTAATATCGCCCTCTCAACACCATTCATCCCCCTGAAAATACTGACCATACATAGCTATTGCAAAATTCATTGGACAATTCCTACATGGCAACCACAAAACGATGTCCAAGATAGTGTCCCTTCCAAATGAAGCCCGACAACTCCATTTCCCATACAAACATGTGGCCTTAACGTTGTGATAAGCTAGCAAGGAACCACATTTACGGGCGTTTGGACTTCTAATCAGTGAGGATGGACCTGAAATGCTTTGGGCTTGTTTACTCTCTCGTAATACTTGAAATGAGGTAATACGCAAAACTTGGAGCCGTAACAAGCCGTCGTTCAACCAAGTGATATCAGCATGGACTTTAAGCTGTTATGGCCATAGTGACGTGGTTACACGTTACCAAGTAACTCGGCCAAGTCACTTACCCAAATTTACATTCAACTTCCATGGGGCTTTCTACTGCTTTCTCCTATGCCGATTATTTAGTTTATGAATTCAAATTGATGATAACTTTCATTGAATATAAAATAGTAACAGCAATGGGAATATACAAATTATTCTTACCCTTCAGCGAGAATAATTCAGAGAGAACATATCTCGGGAATGAGAATAGAAATACTCGTCGGAAAAATCTCCATTCATTTCATAGTGTAATCAAGGTAGATTTTCCTTATAGCAAGATTGTATCCCGAAAAAGTTACCCGCGAGAAGAATAATCATCATGCTTTTCCTGAAAGGTATTGGCTAAATACCTTTACCGATTCACTAACAAGGTAATATTGGAAAATAGAATTGTATTGTATATCATTAGGAACGATTTTTGTACGGGGAGCTGAGGGCGCATGCGCAACAACGTCACCTTTAGTACCACCCGTTGTGTAGTGTAGCGCTGGCGGCCACACACTACGCAACAGCTTGAGAGTGGTGGGGGCGTGGTATTTCGATATATATCGATATTTTCTTTCGACTCTCCTTTTTACTATAGGACCAGTCCGGCTGCGCGTGCTCCGCACGCGCACTTCCTTTTCCCGCCGCGCAGACTGGTGGCGCGTCGATTTCGATCTTACGGCTGTCGATAATTTCGATATATATATCGATATTTCCTTTCATTCATTCATTGAATATATATTTCCTTTTACGGACTTTTAGGGCTTCCGTTCCCTTTAATATTCACTTACAAAGGGCAACCTTCACCTAAACTTAACCTCTACTTTACATTATAATACATTCCTCTTATCTATCTAAATAAGCCAGAACCAAAACCAGATTCTGTTCTGATATTTCCTTTCGTCCTTTTCTTTTTTGCAGACATTTTTGTACAATTCCAGGCTGTTTTTATAATTTAAGAGGTATCCCACAATAATTGCCAGTTGTATGGGTCAACTTTAAAAATTTCTCAAAACGTTCATTTTCCCAAAGTGCCGAGTTTCTGAATCCAGATGGCTTTTCCTCACTCTTTTTTTCATATGAATAAAAAATGAGAAAAAAATGAAATGGCCCGCGGGCCAGTCAATTCCGGAGATTGGCTACGATTGGAATTGGAAATGAAATTTGTTAGATGCAGAACGAAAATGGGGTCACGAAAAATACGCGCCGTTAGTCTGGGGGATAGCGGGAGTGCCCCGGAAAAAGTGGACGACCATCATCAATTCAACAAGAGATAGACCATGTAGAAATCACTATCAAAGTGTATTAAGGTATCCAGTCTTGGAAAAACTTTATCCCACTTTAAAAACAGAGAAAAAAAAGCGGAGAAAAATAGCTTGAACGGGGCCTTTCATTCTTGGCACGTTTTGGGAATTCAATTGTTGGTACTGATGGATACCATCGAGGCGAAGTGTTTTAATTTGGAAAATTTTCCCAATTCTCAGAATTGCTGTCAAAATTTTCAATTGTTCATGATATCATCAAGAGGATATTTTACTACAGGAAAAATTTCCATGAGAAATTCAGCTCTAGCATCCTTGCTGTGAGGAGTGCAGAGACCCCACTCCCTGAAATCTTAGCAACCAGACCAATAAATTTACCTTTTTCTCCAGCCCAATCCCCATTTTCCAACTTGCCTCTATCAATACACCTTGACACAACTCGATAATTTCATTACCACAATATAAATTTTCCTGCAATATTCAGGCATAAACAAAAGCCGATAATTGATGGCTAGTTAATTAACCAGGAGACGGGTAAAATAGCAGCGCACAGGGAAAGGACTATGGTGAAAATACCGGGAGCCATGGGGGAAGGTGAATTGTGTAATGGATGAACTTTATACCTCTGTGGTAGGAAAACAATGAATTATTGCTGTTTGGCTACAATATCAGACTGCAATCGAGAAACATTACACCGTATCCGGTGGCTTGAGACAAGGGATGAAAATCGATATTGAAAAATATTGGTGATAGCCAACTGGGGAGACATAGCATTACCCAAAAATGCCCAGAAGATACCCGTTTTGACCGTGGGTGGATTGAATGTTTAAGTATTTATGAATCGATAAATCTCGTGGAGAACCTCACCCCCATCACCCTTTAACAGAAAGAGGTCCACTGGAGTTTGGTGAAACATACGGACAAGGCCGGCGGGTGGGGGGGGGGGGGGGGGGTAAAAGTATACCTGAATACGTGCCCTCACCAGTGCTAGACACACAGCCACTCTCATCCGGACCACATATTTTTACCGATCGTATTTCAGCCCCCGACACCCTCTTGAGGATTTATAACAACCACCCGTTAAATTGCCAGAGAACACGAAACATCTAGAATTCTATGTATGGTTTTGTTGCTCACGCTAAATTTTCAGGGGCGGTTATTCCTTCTTTTTTTTAACAGTTTCCATGCAGTTGTTTTCTGCTGCCTTTCACTCTTGTGTTTGACCTTACGAGCTACACTTGAATTATTAGGATTGCTGGTCTGAGGGGAAGGCTGAGTATAGATTCACTCAAGGCATGTAAGGACCACCTGCAATTGAGAAAAGCTCGCAACACAGTTGATGCAGAGTGTAACGTTTGCGCAACGTCGATTCAACCCTGGAAAATTTATGAGCCATCAATCCGACTGTGAATAATATAGTCGTTAATGGGCACGCTCGTAAAAGCCGCCAACTTATGATTAGAAACTGTCGGGAAAGCCGATGAAAATTCGGGAACCGGGGTAGACATATTTAACCATTTTTTGACTATATTTAGTTTTAAAAAATACTATTAATAAAACCCGCGCACAGCTTAAAAATTTCAAAAAACCTCTGTTCCGAATTTCCCGTCATTTTCCGGAGTCCGATAAGCCGTACAACGTAAAGTGCAACCTTCATGATTTATCTTTAATGCAATAAAAAGCGCTCACCCACTGCCTCCGTGCTTGGCTCTGCAGTAGCGCTCGCTATATGATGCATAGTGTTAATAAACGCAACTTCTCTGGCCTCCGCGTACATTTTTTTTCGCTATGTCGTTTTTTTTTGCCCTCGCCTTTTTTTTGGAGTTTTCCTATCCAAACGACCCTTCTTTCACATGGCACAACTGCAGTATATTCCTCTCACCTTCTCTGCACTAAAGTGAGGAGCGGGTGGGCGGTGGGTGGGAGGGGGGTGGTTGTACACCTACGAACTTTTAATATGCCTCGTTTTAGCGATTATTCAAAGCGACAGCTTGGTGGCCTAGGGATAAGTACTTTTCGGTCGATGACCCAGTTTTCAAGAGGCCAATACTCATTTTGTGTTTTTGCACCTGTAGATTTATCGAAATTTTCCATAATTGTATTTCCATAGTGAAGTTAAAAAATATTATTTACTTCTAATTATAGACTTCGCCTTCTGGCTTTTGAGGGCCACGAATAAACTCGATACTTCATCCGTACTAATTTAACTTTCAAATTAGATTTCTACAAAAAAAAAAGCCAATATTTCAATTGTGTTATTGAGTGAGGAACTGAAGCGAAAGGAGAATATAGTTCATAAAGTTCTACTGTCGGTGGGAAAAATTCAATTTCTCGGAGCTGGTAGCTCTTTGCAAAAATGAAATCGTATAATTCACTATGTGGGGGAACTTCTCGGTTACAGATTTTTAAGGGAATAGGTATGGACAATTGGTGATAGTAATGATAGAGAAATTATGTAATTTCGATAATTGAATTGGTGCGGGGTAATGGTTGAATTTTGGGATTATTGGCTAGGTGGTTCTCAGGGTGTCCAAGTATTTAATGAAAATAGGAAAGAAATATTGAAATTATCAAAGGTGGATCATAAATTTGGACAGCAAAATTTATGGCCAGGTCGGCTTAAAAAGATGCTGAACTATATACAAATCCAGTTGGCTGAGTTGAATTAAATTTATCCAGCGAAGCATAGAAAACTCACAAAGCATTCTCAATGCATGTCCTATGTATCCCCGAAAAATAACTCAATTGCATATGTCTCACGCGCGCACCCCTCGCTGACGCAAGTACGTTCTTTACCTGCTTCTAAGACTGCCGACAGTACGTGAGTCAAGTGGATACCACCCAGCATCCACACATGGTACATGACAGCCATCATCTAACGAGTATGCAATACGGGCAAAAGGGGGCGTATGTTGGTGAAAGAAATGAGACCAGCATAAAAATTGTAGTAGACATAGAATCACCATACCTAAATTTTCAAGCTGCAAGCGACGTTGTAACTACGTCGACGCCGAGCACTTGAGACGATGAGTGGTATGAGACATGAAAATGTCGACATGTCTACATATTTTCATACCAAGAACGTGAACGCATTTTCTGTTGTCATATTCAGACCTTCATTCTGAGTCTAGTTCGTCTACATCCACTCATACGTAAAATTGATATTGATTTTGGAAATATGGTTGCTAAACTCTGAACGAGATTGAGGTTGTGGTGCTCTAGGATTCCTGCGTCATTTGTTGAAATTTATTTTCATGAATTGCAGAGGTGAAATATACCTCGAGAGTAAATTCATTAGTGGGTCTCCTAAGAGCACGAACACGTTTTTTGTTAGTCCCGAGTTTAACCACACACATACACATGTATATCTGATTTTGTAAATAAATAGCAAGGACTCCAGAACTTTTACCAATGATCGCGATGTCATTTTATTTTTCCCTTACATTTGTATATTCTTACAAATAATCGAATGACCCGTGTTTAGTGGTGGGCGGCGGCCTTTCTCATCTGGACTAGGATATTGCCCAGCTCCTCACGCTTCCTCTTGGCGCGAATGTGTGTGCCCAACTAAAATAATAAATTTAAATTTTCAACTTTATGTTTTTAGAGAGAGCAAAATTTCATGATAGTAGCTGACAATTTATTATTAACAACTGTTAATTAATTGTTGAAAAAAATATAGTCTGCAACAGTGATTATGAAGTTTTATTTTTTAAACAACGCTTCAGGGAATAACAGCTGAATTATTTCGCTCAGAAGTGGTTTTTGTCTTATTTTCATTTTTTACTCAAATGAGATTTATTCTGAAAAATTGTGAATTATATTCAAAATGCAAACTCTTTTAGATGCACTTTTTTCAGAATTTTATGGGAATTTGCCCCCGCGATGCGAACATCCTCCCCAAAGAATGAATAAAAAAATAGTAAAAAGACATAAGTCAATTGTGGTGTGAGGGAAATTTCTAAATGCACAACCACAGTATTCATGTACAAGAAAATGAAGCCGAAAAAAATATCCGTCTTCCGATTCCATGTCATGTTGCTCTATAGAATCTGAACTGATTATTCAGTTGAAAACTTCAGCCAGTTCCTCTAATTTTGCCCTAACTTCTAACGATCTTTATTGCAAGAAACCTTACCGAGAACCTCCAGCCAATACTAATAAAAACATCGAGTTTTCTCATAAAAATTCAAGAAATGAAAATAATTCTACACTTCCTATTCCAAGCTTACTCCATTGAAAACGCTTCCTGAATATGCATTCTATAAACCTCATTAATAAAAACAAGAGAAATTCCCTCGGAAATCTTGTGAGAAAATAGATCCAAATGAATCATTCAGGCAACTGTGAACGTTATTTCTGATAACGCAGGAAGCATCCAAAAGAACACTGTTTTATTCAACCGAAAATATCGACTTTCTTTCTGGTCTCTTCTTCCTCCTTCACGAAGAATTAACGAAGCATTCTCCGTTTATGGAACCGAATAGAGCAGATGATATTTCCACCGAATAATGTATAAAAGATTACAGCAAAGAGAGCGTCAACCGTAGCGTGTTTCAACTTACCCTTCTCTTCAGGAATTTCAGGGCTCGCTTATCCTTGGAAACCTTCAACAACTCCATAGCACGCTTCTCATATGGGGCATGACCAGTCACCTCACGGATCAGGTCTCTAACGAATTTACTGTGCTTTGTCTGACGCTAAAAATGCAAAACATGTGAAATTAATTTTTCAATTTTTTTCTCAACGCTAAATGGATTGCACAAATAATCTAGTGTCTCCTTTTCTTTTTTGTTGACATGACTCTCAGACATCAGATATTCGGTTTTTTTTCTAAAAACAGACTTCTTCCCAAAGTGGGGCAAACTTTTGGTACTTCAATTTCTGATTGAGACAAATTTAGACAAATTATGTACTATTCAATAGGACGTAAAGAGATGTTCAACATTTCAAGACATGGTTCCAAATGAGTTTTGGAACTATAAAACATTAAAGAAGCCTCTTGTCGCTTTGTGACAATGTTTAATTAGGTATATTTGAGACTGGTGAAAAGGGAAGATACTGATTCGAACAAGACGAATTTTGATCAATGCTTGAATAGGTTTCGAACACTCCAGTAAAAAAATGAACACGTGCATTGAAGCGTTCAATGGAAGAAATGTTTGGCAAGTTTTAGACAGGTTAGGTATCAACGTAAATCTGATATTTACCCCCTTCAGACGTGCTGGTCGGAGGGCCACAGTCTTCTCCTTTTCACCTTTGTTTTTCGCCACACGAATTTTGGTGGTTTTGTGACCTTTGTTGAGGCCAATGGCCAGCTCGTACCTTGGTGCCATCCTGAAACATAAACACAGACACTTATGAGGTTATGTCACAACTTTCAATCGCATCCATAATTGTTTTTTTTCCGGCAATTAATTATTAAATATTCTTCGACACTTTTCACTTAGTATGTAATAACGATGAACTGATAGTAATTTGTTGCCGGAATTGAAGGATTACTTAGATATTTTAGGATTTTCAGCGCTAACGAACCTGTGGGTGACGGGAACTCACGTTGAAAGAAATTTTAGTACGAAAAGTCAACGCATGCGCACGATCGATCGATGGTGCTGCCACCTGGAGGCGCGCGCAGTGCATTGACAATTTTGAAAATGTATCTCCGACCAAAAGACAAATACAAACAACAAATAAGTATAAAAAATAACCAAAACAAATAACAAATTATTCCTGTTTTATTGTAAAAACTACACTTTCTTTTTACCTATTTCACATTATTCATTTTCCTATACAAAAACTTGTAAATATAATATCCAAAATTTCTTCTGTGCTCACATCTCCAGTGATTTTTCCCACTTCTCTCATGGCATTACGAATTTGTTGAGCTGCTATTACCATATCATACTCCGCGCGAGAGCTCATCTCGAGATATTTCTTCAAATAATCTACACAGTTTGTCAAATGGGCTCGGTGTCTCGCCTGACTAATTGTAGGATTTTCACGGGATGGATTACCGCATCTGTAAATAACAAATCGTGAACTCAAGAATTGTACCAAAGTAGTGAATGAATAATCAGTGCTACATAGTCACACAACAGTTTTTTCAAGTAAATTTTAATTACATCGCCTGAAACTTCATGTTCAACGCTTCCATCAGTTCGCAAAATCCCGCCTCGGTAGCACACGATATAGGAACACCTCCAAATGCCTTGACCTCCATCATTACCTTTTCACCAACTAAATCAGCCTTGTTAACTACCACAACGCAATTAGTCAGCGGCCCATTCTCCCCCAACACAATCTCCCCCATCTCCAATTCATCAACATACTGTTCTACATATTCTCGAAAGCTCAATTCACTCTCCGCAAATTTCGAAGCATCAACCATCAGAATAACAAAATCTGCACTCCTAGCGCAAACTTTTGCCCTGCGAATCCCTTCTAATTCAACAATATCCTCAGTACTTTCAGCAAGTCCTGCAGTGTCCGCTAGAATCACTGGATATCCACAAATATTTGCATTCAATTCAACAACATCCCTCGTTGTTCCTGCAATTGGAGCCACAATAACTGCATTTCTTTGGACTAAATAGTTCATGAGGCTGCTCTTGCCGACATTTGGCCGACCAATAATGGCGGTTCTCACTCCACTTCTCAAGATCTCTCCCTTCCTTCCATCAGCAAGGTGCCTGGAAACCAAATACTTAGCTCTTCAGGAATTTCATATAAATCTACAGGAATTTCTATACGTTTACCTAGAAATTAGCTCTACTAATTCTGCGACTCTTGCATTGCAGACCGTAAGAACATTCTCCTCGATATTATCATCCTCACTAAAGTCAATATACGCCTCCACATGAGCGAGTGTTCGTGCTAAGGTTGTCCGCCAATCGTTGTACAGCTTGCTGAGATTTCCACCTGCCTGAAGCAGCGCCTGCTTGCGCTGTTGCTCAGTCTCCGCATGGATCAAATCTGCGAGACCCTCGATTTCCGTTAAATCTAACTTGCCGTTGTAAAAGGCGCGCTTAGTAAATTCACCGGGCTCCGCTGGGCGAAACCTTAATTTTCCCAAGGCAGCCATCAGAGCATCCAGAATCGCTGAGCCACCGTGGACCTGAAATTCGATGCTATCCTCACCGGTGAAGGAATTGGGTCCTGCGATAGAATATCAACTACAAAATTAGAGGAAATTAATAATACCATGTACCGGAGCAAAACTTCTCCTTCAGCAGAAAAAAAAAACATTTCTAAAGTTCTATTCTGCAAAATCAAGTCAGCTAATTTCGCTCCTTCTTTTCGGTCTTTTACATTTGTTCCAATCATTCATAATACCTCTCATTGAGCTCTATGAATTACCTGGAAACCACAAACATAGTCCTTTATCAATGATATCGTGCGTGACGGGATCATGTATGTTTCTCAGGAATGCCTTCCTCGGCTCTGGGTGACTCAAACTTGTCATTTTTTTCAGTGCATCCAAGGCACCATTGCCTGAGACTCGCACTACAGCGACTCCACATTTTCCTTGCCCTAAAAGAATAAAGTACGTGTTAGTTAATCTGAACTACGATTGAACAATTCTACGTGTTCGAGTCAGCTATATAAAAAAATCCTATTTGGATTAATTAATCCGAATTAATTAATCCGATTTTTATTCCTACGAATAAGCCAGTACAAGAAAATTATGTAATAATGTATCTCCCATATGGGGAATTAAATTTTGTACAAAAATCTTAATATGGAATTTTCTTTTCGAACAACTTAATGCAAGGTAAGCTAATGCTTAAGTTAATGCTTTAAAGGTAATGCAATATTTTTTAATCAGAACTGTTTAGAGTTGAAAATAAAGAAGTTAAGAACAAAATTAAAGGAATTTTTTTTTCCATAAATCACATATAGCTATAAGTAAATTAGCATTCCTATAAGAATTCATCATATTCATCCCGTCACGTTATCTTTCAAATCCACATCCCAATTGATAAAATATGTGCAAGTTGATATCACAAACTATAAACTCCAGATCAAACACAGTAAATTACGAAACTTCTAGTCTCAATCAAACAAATTTCGCTCTGTGCTTCAAACATTATCCATCAGTGTCGAACCATCATTATAACTTCAAAAATTAGTTAAATAGTGTCAAAAACTCTTACAAACGCAAAAATATATTTTCTTTTCCAGTCGTAAATGTTACTGGACTTTTTGCACTATCTAAAAATTTGAATGAAGCAAAATCGTTCAATTAACTTTTTTAAAATTTTTGGAGTTTTCACTTATATGTGACCAAACTAATTGCTTTTGTCAATGGACTGTTATATCAATTTATACTAATGAGAATTATGAATTTTTTGGACGATATTGTTAGAAACTATATGTTGCATTGTTGATTAACGCATGTATAGTTATTGTTAGCACTAATTTTCAAAATTGTTAAGGATATTAGTAACCAGAAGAGAGAGCGTAGATGGTCGACAGGGTTCCATTCATTCGAGTCAAGCGGATCCCGCCAGTTTCGCCTGGTAGCGACGTGAGGGCACTTGTACGTGTCAGTATAGCTTCGCACATCAATTTCCACATTATTAACTGTTCAATTGTTTAGTTTGAGATGGTTAATATCACGTGCATCGTGTCAATTGTCCCGGGAAGTGAATTATCACTAATTTCCACGGATAAATAGTGGAATACACACGTGAAAACTACTGCGTTTGTTTTCTGATGGAAATCGTCATGGCGTACGCCTAACAAATCATAACAAACTTGAGAAAAAAATCACGGTGAATATCAGTTTCAACAATGGTTAAAAGTCATTTGTAAAATAAATTAAGATTTTTCATGATGGACTTGAGGTCTGAGATGTCTTCAACATTTTTATTCATTCAATTTGAATTGAGTAGCACGGAAAATGGCGGGCATTTTCGTCCATTTGAATTGACACTTTTGCGCAGTCAAATGCGCTTGTATTTTTCTTTATTTGAATGCATTTGTGACTTTTATTTTTGTTCACAGGAGTGATTCATGATTCATCTGTAATATGCAGTCGCATAAGCAAACTTGGAAGATGAAACAATATTGATTATTGAGATAATTATATGGACTGCAAGATAATTTTCTACGACGTTCTCCAAGGTGAGATAAAATATTGAATAGAAAACAAAAATTTATTTCAAAATTTCGCACTAAAAATTTTCATAACAGCACTGATTATTGTTTTTATTAGAAGAATGAGTTTGAACTCGATTTTAACTCTGTTACCACGTTCACTTCATAGCTTTATATTGTTCTAAAAAATTATGAAAAAACTTATTACTTCAAGGAAATTATGTGGCGATAACTATACAAACAAAGATCTTCGAATTCCGACAAACTTTTTCATAACACTTTCAAAATTTTTTTAGATATTTTGAGATCAATACTTTATTTATCCCTTTTTTCCAGAGAAATCCCATCACATATAAAATATGAGTGACATAAGGAAAGAATTAGTGGCCGATGAAGAGGTAAAGGAGAGATGCAAAATTTGGGTAAAATGCCAGAGTGACCTGATCGCACCAACTAGCCCAAGTCTCAAGCGTGGAGCTGATTGCGATCTCGATGAATGTTTTGAGACTGATTCGGAATTTTCTTCAGTATCGGAATGCGGTGGCAAACGGCGGCGTGTTGCGTTACCAATAAAAAATGAAATTTTGAAATTAAACTGCGAGTGGAAGAATTGCAGTTTCGTGAGTTCCTCGATTGATCGTTTTGTCAATCATATTGCAAGTCATGTACCTGATCTCGAGATTAAGCTGATTGATAGTGGGGAACAGGTGTATGTTTGCCAGTGGAATGAATGCGCTTTTGAAAATGCAGTTTCTGATGAGATTATAAGACACGTGAACTTTCATGCTTATCATAGCAAGCTCAAGCGCATTGGCTCCAATATCAGAGGACGAATTAAATTGCCAGTATGTATTTTAAATATTGCACATGTTTTTTTTCGTTCGTTTTTTAATGCGCGATATTTCATTTATTGTGTGAATGTGACGAGGATAATTTCAAAGCTTATGTGAAAAATTACAGAAATGCGAGAGGGAAAATCTGGGAGTTGGGATCTTCAATATATCATCACCTCAATTATGTCAATGGGAGGAATGCCTAAGGACGTTCAACAATTTCCAATTATTTTTGTACCACATTATTCAACACATGGAGAGTAATCCACGGGGAAACAAAGTCGAGGGTGGTGTGAGCTGCAAGTGGACGGGATGTAAAGGCCGTTTTCCCAGCCTGTATAAATTGAAGGATCACATGAGGTGCCATACTAAGGAGAAAATCGTTGCATGCCCAGATTGCGGAGCGGTATTTGCCTCCAACACCAAATTTCACGAACATTGTCGACGACAAATTCCCCTGGAAGGTAATTTTATTAAATTCTCTCCAGTTTTCAGAAAAATAATATATGTCTGTAACAACAAATTTCCACTTTTATCACATTGTGAAAATCCTAATGCTGTTTTATTGAGGAGAAATCTTCATGCTAGATTTCATTAACGTTTTATTTGGCTTGTTCTAGTTCAAGGATTCCAATGCTCGTACTGCACAAAGTATTACCCTACCGAAACAATTCTTCGTGAACACATGAGATTCCATGTGTTTAATCACAAGTGCAACATCTGTGACATGAGCTGTGAGTCTCCATCGAGTCTGGTGAAGCACATCAGGTACCGGCATATATCAGCGAGACCTTTTCCCTGCCAATTGTGTTCACATTCAGCCAAGTCCCAACAAGATCTGGACTCACACATGACAGTTCACACCAATGGACCCAATTTCTTCTGCAATTATGAGGGATGCAATTACACGTGTAAAAATGCTTACGTGTTCGATCAGTGAGTGTCAGCATGATATAATTAATTGATACTTATTGACTTTTTTGTCTTACCTGAAAGTTTCTTGAATCATGGACACTAAATATTATTAGTAATCTTTTTTTTCACGTGCATCAGATTAAAGAAGAAAATTTAATGAAATTGTTAATATCTTTGAGACCATCTCTCCAAAGTCTGATATATTTTTTCAAACAATTTTGAAAAGACTGGAATCGTAAGCATCCCTGAAATTTAATTAACCTTCTCACAATTACAGACACATTGAGCGAATACACTGTACTGAAGTACGTTGGTATTGTTGTCACGAATGCCCCATCAAATATCGCAAGAGTTATAGTCTAACAAAGCATTTGATAGACACTCACAACTTACAATGGCCCAGTGGCCACAAGAGATTCCAGTATACCCGTGAAGACGATGGATGTTACCGGCTCCAAAGGGTCAGGTACGAAGGTATCGAGGATGATGCCGAAGGATCAATGAATGAGCAGGAAGGGGATGAAGCCCCCAAGGATTACAAATTCATAGTTAATTCTAAGAGTGGTATTCCCCAATTCGAGGTAAGAAAATTAATTCCTTCAGAAAATATTCAAATTTCAAATATTACAATGTCGATTTTTTTTTTGCACCTTCCAGATCGTAGAGGACACTGAGGAAAACGATGACGAAGCCACCCTAGAGGTGAACGCAGATGCTGAAGACAATCCGGGCAAATCAATGCCAGTGATTTCCAACATTTTAATTTCAATTGACGAAATGGACGCTTATGGCAACATAATCGAGAGCAAGCTCATACAGACCCAAGAAACGAGGGAGCTTCCACCCTCGGATGAGCCACCAGTCATCCTAACATAAACGCCACTTTTTATTCCACATATATTGCATATGATCGAAAAGCTGTGATAATCGTCCCCTGTTTATGTGGAATAAATATTTTCCTACCATGAAACAAACGTTTTTTTTTTTTGACTGAACAAAAAGTTTATTCAATAACACTAATGTTCATAATCATTCAAAAGCATATTTGACAAGTGAGCACACAAGCAAACCCCCAATGAACCACTTGTGATTTCTGAATAAGTCGTACAAAATGTCTCAAGCTAAATAAATCGACAGTGTTCATCTGTACATTCACATATCTAATACTCAATTAAAAAAGACTTTGGAGCCGCTGATTACATATACAAATCAGTCAATTGACGTACAAAAAATGATTATAATAAGAATAACAAAAAGAAAATACTCTACCGTACCTTAGAATCTTAAAAACTCTATCACTTTCATTATTGCATTTGTTACTTCCATCAATAAGAGGCAAGAAGTTTTATCGTTAAATAGGCGCTCGTTATTACTTCAATCAAACTAGACTAGAATAAATATATTGAAGAATGTTCTCGATTGACGGAAGTTTACAGATGTATTGGTATGTTAAATGCTTTGTATATATTAATATTTAAGGTCCAAAAAGGCGAAAGAGTATGTCGAGAGGAAATTATTGATTCAGTTGTGAAGTAGTAAAGCCTAGCAAATTGACCTAGGGGTTTTTCAAAAGATATCTTGAAAGGGAAGAGGAATAAAAATGATGAAACGCTTTTATGAAAATTGCTCGATGGGTTCTGGATTTTGGAATATTCGTCAACAATCACATGACTATTTTGGAATTTTGTGAAGAAAAAATTGTATAAATTCAAATGGAATCTATAGAAATTTTCTTCTATAAAAAGATCTTTTTTAATGAGATACTCCAAAAATTTCAGAATTGAATCTACCTGTTACGATATACTACTTCACAACTGATTCAGCCCTGTCAACTCTCGATAGCATATAAATAATATTACGGTCTGTATATACATATTTAATATACGCTTTAAGTATGAAAAAATTTATGTGATTGAACGCTGAAAAAGCTAAAGGCCAATTCAAAGGATATGTAAATTTAAATAGATCAAAAAGTTCAAGACTTACAATTGACGGAAGAATTCTTAATTCAATCGCTGATTAATCATCGTAAGTAATGAAAATACTTTGTCGTACTTAGGTAGTTAGTGGTTTTAAACCTCAGTTAGTAATCCTAGGAGTTAGCACTTATTCTCAATTTGCAATAAATATTGAATAACACCTCAGAACTTTTTTAAGAAAATGATTTTGAGTGTACATTTTTTTCAAATTGGTACGGAAACTGTTAAGATACTTGGATCTAAGTTCATTTTGCTGATGAGACGAAAACCTTAAAGTTTAGGGCCTTAAGACCATTGAATTTTCGAAATTTTAAATGTGTGAGAAATATTGATAGATTTTGAAAATCCAATTTCGACGTTTGAAAATTCCGATATTTGAAAAAAAAAAGAAATGTCAGAGATTTTCGGAATTTTAAGAATTTGGAAAAAAAACAAAAGTTCCCAAAAACTCCATAAAGTTTTGCATTTTCAATAATTATTAATAAAAAAACACAAAGTCAGAAATTCTAGAGAGTTAATTAATTATGGAGCTCTACACAATTGGGAGTCAAAGGAGTTGAAAAAAGTCTGGAACTTAAACATTGCTATAGTACAGAGTGTTCTCTCTCTGCCTTGTCCCTACACAATTTGTTTGCTCGCTTCGCATAATTACGAAAAGGGTAACCAACCGAGGCTTAAACACTTTTTTCCCCAATCTGTTTCAACCTTAAACGTCATGATCGATCAGTCGCTCGTCACGACGAAACGAGTAGCGTGGTGGGTTGTGGCAAGGGAGTAACCAAAAGATTGGATGGCTCTTGCCACAAACTTGAGCGAGAAGAGTTATTGCACGACGAGATTTTTGGTGATAGTGATGATGCTGTCCCTGGAGACGATCAATTGGAGTTTCATCACCAAGTATCGCTTGAAATTGATCTATCAGGATCGCCACTACGAACATGCCAAAGAGAGCTGATTCCAGGACAAGTATCACACAATGTAGTCTGCAATAGGAAATGGCGAAGTTATGAACTTTCATCATTGGTTTTCGTTAATTTATTTACGATGAATACGATCTCCACAAACGACGTTCTTTCTACTCACATGCGATTTTGTTTAATTGTGACATCGGTGCTACATTCTGGGCAATCGACAATCCATGAAACGATCACTAAAGATATAGCGTAGACCGCAAGAACTCCAACATACACCAAAAATTGAATAAAATACTTTTGATTTCTCTCGCCTACACAATTATTTATCCTGCAATTTCAATAAAAAATCAGTGATATCTCGTGATCACAACCAACATTAGATTATCCCTTTTTTCTCTTAGTATGAAAATTTACCATGGGCAATGATGATCCATTCTCCTAATGCACCTCTCGCAAATCCTGCAGTGATGGGCCCTAGGTGGACGATAAGTTTCGCACCTGGTACATACACTCCAGTCGTCTCTCTCCTCGCAATCATCGCTTGCCCCAGAACCACCTGTATGAATATCCGAGAAATCCATTCGCGTCTGGGGAAGGGGAACGACTCCAGGATCACTGCATATTGCTTTCAGGTGAGCCATCATCAGGAAAAGCACAACTGTGTTGAAGGCAACCACGTGAAAAGGTCCCCATAAGCTGACGAAGCAATACAATCTTTCAGTGAAATCGATCAAGTAGTTTTTTAATAAAATTCTGGGGATTTCCAAAAAAAATTGTCAACCCCAATTAAAGTAATGAGTTACCAATTGATAAATTAACCAGTGCCTAACAACATACTAACCTATCCTGCATGGTGTGGAGAATAATCCATCTGATGACAACATAGTCGGCGTAAAAAACCGCGACATACGTTACAATAATACAAACAATTCCGCAGGGATCTCTCACAAACATTGTTATCACAATGATCAAAAACTAGCCGAACAATGACGACCCCGCAAACTGCTACAACTCTCGCATGTTTTGGCCAACTGCTCCTCCAAATTCTTTACATTAGTCCAACTGTCGTAATTTCACCTGTCACCAGGCTCCTTCAGGTCGTTGCGCACAGTAGTGTCATACTGCTTGACGTCGACTATACGACTAGAATCATCCAATGACTTTCACAACCACTTTTTTAGTTGTCACGATGAGAAATCGTAGGATTGAGTGAGACCTCGTGACAACTCCAATTAATGATGATCAATGGACTTTTACAAACGATTTCTTATCTACTTTCATTGATAATTTCTGTAGAATACCCAAAAATGCGAATGTCACTGCACTACACTAACACTATATAGCATTGACAGCTGACGCTGCCGCTTCGAATGATGAACTCGTCAAATCGAGGAATTTTCGAAAACTAACCTAACTTGTAATAACTGAATACTGGAAAATCACGTAGAGTGGAACTTTACTGGACGTGAACATGACCTTTTTTCCCCCTAATTACAGGAAATTAAAAACTAATTATTGCACTTCAGTTGCAAAAATCCATTGGTTACCACCTCCAAATAAACAGTTACGCTTTTATGATAGAGATGTCGTTTATGAATTCATGAGCATGAACACTGCGTGACGAGCAACAGTGGACAAGAACAAGACAAGTTTCAGGAAAGTTATTTGTCGTTGATTATTGGATAGTTAGAAACAAATTGGGAGTAACAATGCCGAAGAAGAAGACGGGACGGAGGAAAAAGGCGGAGAAGCAGAAGATAAGGCAGAAGGAGATCAGAATGGCGAAGGATCAAGTGGATCTAGCTAAGATGCCGTGCAATGCGGTTATGGTACATCAAGCTTTATGTATTCCTGGCAAAATTGCTCATCGAATCTGTTTTTTTAATGTTACATCACGAAGTTTTTTATTATGTGGAAACGGAAAAATTAAACATCCTAATTATTTTCCGGATTTCCCTGAAAACACTTTTCCTATCTCTTGATTCTCATTGAACTTATTCCAATCAATGGACATAATTGAACGACATGAAATTAGATACATTAGATCAATGAAAGTAATTTCCTCAATTAACACACGTTCAAAATGAACTAATGTCGATTACACATTGGTGGACATGTCTCAAAACGGTTCTCCAAGTTAGATCGTCTCACACGTGATCTTTTGAAGCATGCAACATTGCAACCTCGTATCACCGCCAATTGCCAAAGTCTCATAATATATATCTGAAAAACGTGCTTGGAAAATTGCCATAAAATTCCAAAAATTATTTCTCATACTCAAAAGCATAAACTCCAAATTTCATGGCTTGAAGTCATAGTCAAAATTTGGTTCTTCGTGAATGGAACTTAAGGAACGAATTAATTAAAATTCTTGATATTGCATTGATTTTCCTCATTTGATTTCCAATTTTAAATGTTCAATGCTTACTGACATGTATTTTGTGCCCCCAGGAATGCGACAAGTGCAATAAAAAACAGAAAAGCCGAGCTTTTTGCTATTTCTGTGGAACTGTTCAACGATTGCCCATTTGTGCACACTGTGGCAAGATCAAGTGCATGTTGAAAACTGGAGATTGTATAGTGAAACATGCTGGGATGTTTACCACGGGAATGGGAATGGTGGTATGTATATCATGACAATTATCAACTCAATAGAGCTCTGTCTATTCGTGATTTTATTCAAATATAGTGTCGGTTCTGATCCACCCGCCCCTAAACAATGTAAGACTGATAATTTTGTGGGATTCTATTATTTTAGGGAGCTATCTGCGATCATTGCGAGGCATGGGTATGCCACGGGAGGAAATGCTTGACCTCTCATGCCTGCACGTGTCCTCTCATCGATGCTGTTTGTCATGAATGCGAACGAGGAGTCTGGGATCATGGTGGTAGGATATTCAGGTGCTCTTTCTGCGATTGCTTCCTCTGTGAGGATGATCAGTTTGAACATCAAGCATCTTGCCAAGTTCTGGAGGCTGAGAGCTATAAATGTGAGTGGTTAGACAAGGAGAGACTATTTAGAATAAGAAACTTGCATGATCAATTTCCGTTTTTGCAAATAATATAGTAGCATTGAACGAATTTTTAATGCAGAGTTTTTAAGAACTTCAATTGTCGAATGCTTCAAATCCCTTGTGATAATGCTCGATAATATCACCCCAATAATTGATCCAACAGGTCAATCTTGCAACAAGATGGGACAATACTCATGCCTGAGGTGTAAAACCTGTTACTGTGAAGATCATGTACGTAGAAAAGGATTCAAATACGAAAAGAACAAGCCAATACCTTGTCCCAAATGCAGCTTCGAAACTTCCCAAACCAAGGACCTCAGTATGTCAAGTAAGTATCAAATAATTTCCCACTTTATCCAAACTCAATGGTCAATAGATTTGACTGAAAATAAACTATTGTTTTTAATTTGCAGCGAGAAGTCACAAATTTGGAAGACAGAATCAATCTGGCTTCGATTCTGATGACGAAGGTAACAGCTATGGGTATTATGGAGGCAGCAGTTATAGTTATGGAGAAAATTATGGGGATGGCGCGAATGAAGAATCAGATGAGGATGATGACGATGAAGACGATGATGATGACGAAGAGGAGGATGAAACATCAACTGAGTCTGACGACGAAGAAGAGAAGCCCAATGATAATACTGAGGCAAATAAATAGGAAAAATTGACATATTTCTTTTGAAAATACATAATTCTTAAATTCAAAGAGGATTAGACTCATGAATGTCTCCGGAGGGCCCATAACGTGTACAATAATTACTCACAACAATGTACGATATGCGAGAATCCTTCTCGATACTATTTTTAACTATTTTCGGTATCTCTTGATGTTATTACAAAAAAGTCAAACTTATAAAATTCTTAATGTAATAGATAATTAAATGAATAATATATTTTACTGTCCATCGTTGACTTCATGAGCGAAACAATAAAATCTGACTTTTCCTGGAAACTCAATGGCGCAGTTAACATTTCTTGAAATTATTCAGACTTCGAAAAATTGCTAAGATATCCCAAATTGAATTTTTGACGTTTGGAAAATTGTCCAGCTCCCCAATCAAAGCAATTTCGTTTGGAATATACGTTGCTAACCAAAATCCCTACATTATCAACAAAAATAAGGTACATTCAAGTCCTCCCAAACAATCCTCTACAATCGCTGCCATCTACAATTCATCCAATTTCCCGACTCGCTGCAGGGAATATATAGTCTCCCAGCTCGTTGCACTTCTCCCTGCCCACCGCAACCTATGTATCAAATATACATATATATACCACCCAGTTGATTCACTACGGCCCTCTTGACAACACTGCACCCTGATATTATTCTCCCGTATTTTCCTATTATTTCCCCACCAGCTGAAAACTCCTGTCATCAATGAACATTCAAGACTACAATAACCCAGTATCGATCAGCTCAAATTCTCGACGGCGTGATTGATAAACCTGTGAAATCTCCACCAAAAAAAAAAAATCAACAAAAGCCAAACGTACTCTCTCCACAAGTCAGGCAATTCAATCGAGGCCCAACAAAACCAGGTGAAGGACCCAAACAAAACCAATTGCCTATCAACAACTTAAAAAAAAGTGCAATCACTAGGACACGTTTAACGTTAATGTGCGTTCATGTGCTCGATCACATTTCGTCATGAGTAGTACCAAGAAGTCTTGCGCAAGTCACTGATGCATCACTACCGTTGGCATTGGCCATGTAATAACCTTACACAGTGACAAAAGTGCTTTGGCCCCCCACTGTGTTTATTAATTTGTTTTTGTTTTTTCGTTTCTGTCATTTTCAGTTTGAGGTGTCAAGTGGAACTCATGGGCTATCGCGAGTGCCAATTGTGAGGGTGATAAAACGAAAATATTTACCTGTATATGATGTGAAGGCGTTGCCCCACATCGGCGTCGTCGCCGTCGTGGGTTCTTTTTTTTTTTGGGTTCCCTTTATTTCCACGTTTTGACGAAATTTTTGCAGGCACTTCATTTTGTACTGAATTTCTTGCAAACTAAGGGTGCGCAATCAACACCACCAAAAGTATGTTCAATTATGTCAGTTGAGGAGGTCAGTAGGGGATTGATAATCATTGAGGTTTTATTGATTTTCCAGGTGTTTCGTTGCATTTGAGGGCCAACTTATATTTTCATTTATGCCGAACCGTCATTGGAGGATTTAAGGCTTATAAACAATGTCGCAATTAAATATAAGCACAAGCAAACGAGGGAGGGGAGTTGTTGCCAGCACTTCAGCAACAGCTGTATCAGCATCGAGTAGCTCAACTGATTTGGCTAGTTTGTTCGAGTGTCCAGTGTGCTTTGAATACGTCCTACCACCTATTCTGCAATGTCAGAGTGGGCATTTGGTGTGCAGCAATTGTCGGCCGAAATTGAGCTGCTGTCCGACGTGCCGTGGACCATTAGGTGATTTTGGTTGGGGTTTATAGGCTTTGTGGGATTTTGAAGACTGGCGTAAAATTACTTACAAATGAACTGCCAATTTTTCAGACCATCTACAGTGAATGTTTCTGCACTTTTTGCGATAGAGATCGAGACGTAAAAAGACATTTTCTGCAGAAAATTGAAGGGACTCTATTATACTAACTTTTTATTGCACATATTCTTTCCTATCTTTCACGGTTTTACTATGGAATTTCATAATCTATTGACATTGTTTGGGCGCTTTGTCTAAACGCAATTGAAAAAAAAACTTCAAGCTGATGGAGTAGTATTTCGGATACCCAGAATAAGTTTATCGGGAAGTTGATAAGGATTATTACACAAGCTCAGAAAATTCGATGAAATTTCATCCTTTTTTGGTTGGAATTGAATCGATACTACCACAAGCATAAAATGTGATAAATTTACAATTTTTCTCTAAAAATGCAGATTCAAATATAGTTTCCTTTTATCGAAAATTTCATTAAAACTAAATATTTTAGTATATGGAACAAAAAAGTCGACTCTCCCTGAAGAATTTTCCTATCTTCATCTATGATATAATTTGAAAGACTCATTCTTCGCAAAACGCAGTTTTGGCATATTGAGACCGACTTTTATCTATTCTTGTCATGAAATTTTGTTGGAAATTTGATAATTCAAGATGTTTAAATCTATCATGGCGTCAGTACCAAATTGTGCTTAACGCATCTAAACCATACTTTTTTATTGTGTATAATACTTCGTGCAAAAAGGTCTCTTTATTTTTTAAAAAATCTAGTCAAAATCATCAACGTCCTAATAAATTGAAATTGCCACCTAACATAATTCTGATCTTTCCATTTCTTTTTTTAATTCCTCAGGTAATATTAGGAATCTTGCTATGGAAAAAGTAGCAAGCAACGTTATGTTCCCATGCAAGTACTCCACCAGTGGGTGTACAGTATCAATGGTGCATATTGAGAAACCTGATCATGAGGATGCCTGTGAATTCCGTCCGTACAGCTGTCCCTGTCCTGGTGCATCCTGCAAATGGCAGGGATCCCTTGAAGAGGTCATGCCGCATCTTGTTATGAGCCACAAGAGCATAACGACACTTCAAGGTAAACAAAATGATCTGGATTATCGGATTACAATGACAATGAATTGATGATATTGGTTGTCATGTTATCATCGATATCCTGCTATCATCACTCGCACCTAAAATTTCAATATGCAGAATCTGATTGTGAGCGCTCTAGTCAATGAAACTATTCTTTCAACACTGTTTCACCCATCGCTAATTCTTTTCATAATAGAACATTAGTAACAACTCAAATTGTTAGTAACTAAGATATTCGACTGATTTCTATCACAATCTAATCAAATCTGAGTTACGTGAAGAGAGGTCGATTACGACATATCCAATCATTATTCATTTGCGAGAAATCGTTGGCGAAAGTTTTTAACTGACATACGCACGTTGTTGCACACACATCCCACAGGTCGCAAAAAAAAATAACTACCATAAATCGAATTTCGAGAGGAAATAATCTGCCATAGTCCCAGTCGGAATTCGAACCCGGGACTCCCAGTTTCGCGCCGGGTATTTTCAACCATGCTATCGTTCTTTCATAGACTTTCCATTTTCAATTCGCGAACTCGTCCTGTTTTTCAATACATTTCCAATTTCATGATTCTATTATTCATCCATTGAATCAATAGTGACCGCAACTGAGAACGATTTCATCATTGAATAACCTGACAATATGAAGAAAATATCGAGGAATATATCGACTTACAATGACGGGGTCTTTGCAAGATGCATTAATAATTGATGAATGCTTCACGTTATCCCCAGCTCGTGTGAACCCTCGATTTAATTCGCTTTTGTTCAGTTTCCACCGTCTAATGGTCTTCCGCTTTAATGCCTCTCATTCCCTTCCATTTATTCGGATAGTCAATGGCGTGGCACTCTCTCCAAATGTGTTTTTTCATGATAAATTCGGTAGACAAGTGAAGCGCTTGAAGAATGAAGCGGGAAAATGTCAAGGGAGCTGTACTGCAGGTGGAAATTAGGGCGGGAGATTCGCCAATAACTTTTTAATGTCAACCCTCGGGGAAAACGAGTGCATCGTTGAATATTACTGAGATGGGAATTTGAGGATTCTGATCACGGAATAATGCAGTGATAAAACGGGATATCTCAGTGTACTATCAGATGTGAATTATGAATGATCGTACCATATCACAAGAAAATAGGAGATTTTCTGCCTCCCTTCACTACCTACAATCCAAGTACTTCAATCGCAATTCACAATTGAAATTTCTTTCTTTTACAGGTGAAGATATCGTATTTTTGGCAACAGATATTAATCTACCAGGCGCTGTTGACTGGGTCATGATGCAATCCTGCTTCGGTCATAATTTTATGCTAGTACTGGAGAAGCAGGAGAAGTACGATGGTCATCAGCAATTTTTTGCCATTGCCCAGCTGATTGGCTCGAGAAAGCAAGCTGAAAATTTTTCATACAGATTAGAGTTAAATGGTAATCGTCGCCGATTAACCTGGGAAGCAATGCCACGCTCTATACACGAGGGTGTTTGCTGTGCTATCCTAGCCTCTGATTGTCTTGTGTTTGATACGTCTATTGCACGACGTTTTGCTGACAATGGCAATCTCGCAATAAACGTTACAATATCGATGGTTTAACCAGAGGATAAAGTTTAATGAGAGAATAATGAGTAATTCTAATTCATTAATTTTCCGCTGTAGCTGGATAAATTGAAGATTTACGTATCTGAGAATTATGATTTTGACAAATCATTTTTATTGGCAAATTCCTTATTAGATCACTGCGTGAATCTCCCATGAAAGTTTAGACTGAATAAAATTGAAGGGGAAGAAAAAAATAAAGCAAAACAAGTAAATTATGTACATTGTGGTAATCATAGCTGATTAGCTTTGTAGAAATATTGAAAAAAGAAGAAAACAAACTGATCTAAGAATTCTAACGAAAACAATAATGCGTAATTAATGCTGTGAATACTATTACTATAATATTCGATCGATTACTGCCCCCCAAGTTTATTTGTTTCAAACTAAAGCAAATGAATGAATAATTACGATTAAAACAAAAATCAATTCCCTGTGCCGCGTTGTTTTATTTTTCGTCTAATTTGATTATATGAAGTTATTGCATGGCCAACACGACAGTGCACTTTGTCTACTATTCGTAATTTTTTTTTCCTAAATTTAATTAGTATAAAAAAAGAAAAGCATTAGTGAAGGAAAAACTGCCTCGAGGTGATTTCCCAGTGCGGTCAAATATATTCCGTTAACATTCGAAATTTCACCTAAAATAATGTCAACAATTTATAGACGTAAAATAACATCCTAAAAAAAAAACAAATACAATGAAAAAGGAAAGCGCTTCGAATTCAATGTTCTCGATTTCATGTTTCATAAACATTTAATTTGTAGTAATTTAATGATTAATAGTCAAAAAAAGTGATATTCGTTTGGCAATGGAGACGACGAAAAAAAATTCTTTTGCACACGAACTTATAAACATTTTTTCATTAATCAATATTTTCTTTGTAAATACAATTCATTAAAAACCATTGTAATGAAAAAAAAAAAAAACAAAATATCACATATGTCTCATTCATTTTTCATCCATTCTAATTAAACATATGTTAATCACTGCAAAAGAAAAAAATCGTTTTTGCAAAGTACTAAATTCCCAAAAAAAAATTATATACAATTTTTTCATAACTATCAAAGTAATTCCAATATTTATGAAATTCAAAAAACCAAAAAAATTCACTCTGCCTTTTTACCTCTTTACACCTAAAATTTCACCCTCCACAAAAACACCTATGAATGCAGATACAATTTGTACATACCTGATTATTCGAAAAGAATAAAAAAAAAAGAAAAAAGAAAATGTGAACTATGACTACCAATAAAAAAGCATAATGAAAAAAAAAACAACAAACAAAGAGAATTTAATACCTCTCCGCACGCATGCATTGCACCAATGACACAACATTATGGCCAAAAAAATGGCGCCCATTGACCAATGAAATGAGCCCATCCAGAAGACAATGCCCCAAGGAAGTGGAAATAGTTGGGTCATGGGCTAACGCTGAAGCGGGGGGAGGCGCTGTGGTGCCATAGAATCAAGATGGCATCCGATGAGAGTAATATCGCCGTGTCAAACAAGGAATACAATGTCAATAGTGAGTTGAATAACATCCCCCCTCAAATAAATCCAAATAATACGTCCAACAATGTGTCACCCAGTGTTGTGAAACAACTGACAGAGCCAATAATTACCAATAACTCAAATAATATATCGCACACATCCACAATAAAGACGCCCAGCGGGACGCCCACGATTTTAACATCAGCGTCACCGAAAAACTGTATTTCCACGTTAAAACAAGTGTCAAGTGATGATGAAAATGTTAACAATAATCCGATAATGAATACAATGAATTCATTCGATGTCAATGACAGTTTACATACAGAGCTTTCAGAATCATGCAACATGCCTGGAAGTGCGTGCTCCAATGACGCGAACATGTCCCCCTGTCTTCTCCAAGAGGGTAAATTCGGTTCTTTACTACCTATGTCCAATAAATATTGCCATGCTAATGCAGCAAGCTAATGAATGCGCTGTACATAATGAAGCGCGACCTTTTAATGAGCCCTTTATACTTTCAGAAAATCGTAATGAGACACCACATGATCCAGTGACTGTGCCCGAGGTCTTCCCAAGTTCTCCAAAAACAGTAAGAATTCGTAAAAAATGCATAATCAATTGAATTTCCAAAGTAATGAAAAATGATCTATAAATGTCTAATGCCATTTCCCTGTTTTTCAGGCTAGCACTATAACATTTGGCAATGAGCCAAGCCACGACAGTAAGACAGTACCGGTTAAGTTGGACGAGTGCAGCAATGTGTCGAGTAAAACGCCACAATTGGGTGAGAGCCCACAAACAAGCAATGACATTATAACGAGTCCACGAAGCCCAGATTATCCACCGCGAGTGTCCACTGATCATCACAACTCTAATTCCACGTATTTATCATCCAACATTGATGTATCGATGGACACTGCTAAATACAGTGCAACGGAGCTCATTAAACCCGAAGAAAAACCCCAAGAAATGGATATCAAAGTTGATGACGATGATAAAACAGTGGTGAAGACAATAAAACAAGAGCCACCTGACAAATTGGATAAACCAGATGATCCAGCACTTTACAAGCCTGTAAACGAGCCTACAAAGCCAACAACTGAGCTTACAAGAATTCTCTCATCTTCCTCATCAACAACCTCCACATCCTCCACAACAGCTCTGGAAAAGCCTCGAGATCACAGCGACAGACACCGCTGCTCTCGCTGTTACAAACGAAGTAAAATCAAACGAGCAAGCATAGGTGTCCAATGTCGTCGAGACAAGAGCAGTCATTCGCTAAAATCTTCCCTCAAAGACTGCAAATTTCCAACTCCCTTGAGTGCAGCAGACGAAAATCTGCGGATAAATCTGCAGACTAAAAGCAGCAAAACCCTGAGCAAAGCAATCAGCAAATTCGACCAACTGGAGGGACTTAAATATCGAAGATTCATTCATATAGAGACTTACCCAAATGGTGGTGCAACAGTTGTCCACATGTACCAAGACGAAATAGACGTTTTACCAAAAGAGGAAATTGACGAATTGGCACATGAATTCTTCAAAGTGGTCTTCGGTGAGGATGAAAATGGAAATGCCCATAATGTGATGGGCATAGTGCACAATGCAGCTGCTTACTTACCAGATCTACTGGACCACATGGCAAGTCACTACCCCACACTGACCGTGAAAAATGGGGTGTTGGGTAGGAACAGTGACATAGAAACAACAACGATGCTTCAGTACAAGGATCAGGTCTACAAAGCATACAACAATGGTACTGTGAGATACGGTCCACTGCACCAGATAAGTCTCGTTGGTACTGTCCACGAGGAGGTCGGTGGTTACTTTCCCGATCTTCTTCAACGTCTCGAGGAGGATCCCTTTCTAAAGTTAACAATGCCCTGGGGACCACTGTCAGTTGTCCAGATGGAGACTCCCCAGGAGTCCAATGACGGCCCTATTTTGTGGATTCGCCCTGGTGAGCAACTAGTTCCCACAGCAGACATCAACAAAAGCCCCTGTAAACGTCGTAGAACTGGAATTAACGAATTGAGAAATCTCCAGTACCTCCCACGTCTCTCGGAGGCCCGTGAATATATGTTCGAGGATCGCACACGTGCACATGCAGATCACGTTGGTCATGGTCTCGACAGAATGACTACAGCAGCTGTGGGTGTTCTCAAGGCAATTCATGGGGGCCAGCCTTACGAGTACAACAGGATAACTAAGGACGTCGTAGCATTTTATGCCAGTGACTTTCCTGACTTAGTAGAAAAACTTCAGCTGGACCTTCACGAGCCACCGATATCCCAGTGTGTCCAGTGGATCGAGGATGCTAAATTAAATCAACTGAGAAGACAGGGTATACGTTATGCTAAAATCAATTTGTACGACAATGACATATACTTCTTGCCGAGAAATATAATCCATCAATTTCGTACGGTATCAGCTGTTTCATCAGTTGCCTGGCACGTGAGACTCAAGCAGTACTATCCAGATCCAACTGTTCATGGTAGCATAAGGCATAATCGATCTATACCGGAGAATACAATTAAGTTTAAGGAATTGAAGGACGAGCAGAAGGAGAATGCTGATAGACAGCATATGGCGGAGAAAAAAGCAAAGGAACGGGCTGCTGAGTATCAGGGAAATTTGAAGAAATCGGATCCTCAGCATGCGAGAAAACGCAGCAAGGAGGAGCACAAGAGTCGTGATCATGTCAGGAGTGATATGAAGAGGAAGGAATCGAGGAGTGATGAGAATTTAACGATTAAGGATGGAAAAAGAAGTGATGGGGAGAGGAGGAGGTCTGACAGTAGCAGTCGCAAAAAGCATGAGGATAAACATAGAAAGTCGGAGAGACGTTCATCAACATCAAGTCGATCTGATAAGAAAAAACATAGTGGTGAGAGGAGACACAGCTCGGGTGGAGTTAAGCAGGAGGAAAAGAGTGAAGTGTTGGATGTCACTGGAGAGAAAACAGAAGCTGTGGTACTGCAGGAGGCTACGCCTGAGCCAGTACCATCAGAACCAACAGAAATGATAACACCAATAACACCTGTAACACCAATTATACCAATCCCACCAATGACACTTGATCAGGAACTCATAGAAGTGAGACAATCAGTTGGAAAAATCTACGCAACTGAGGTCGTTGATAAAGCCCTCGAGATTGCAATATATAAATCAAAAACAGATGTAGACGAGGTCTGCCAGTCACTCAGATTAGGTGTCTCAGAAGCCTCCAAAGAGGTCCTAGAGAAGATAAAAAATGAATGTCAAGAATTGGCGGAAAAGCGATACGAAGATCCAAGCAGATGTGAGAGCTATTTCAAACTATTGGAAAATGAGACTTCAATGGCTTTTGTGTCTGAGATGGAGTGCGCTACTGAGAATGCTGTTAAGGCATTAGTGGAGATGGCTGAGGAGGAGGCAAGAGAGCGTAGCAAGGAGATTAATGAGGTGATTTTATCTAAACAACCACCTCCGCTTCCACTTCTATCACCTCCACCACCGCCACCACCACCACCACCAACGACTCCACCCCCGGAGCCAGAATCGCCGATTAATTTTACGATGGATGGACCTCCATGGACACCACCAGTTGGCAACTCAATTTTTGAGAAGATTGTGGTTAGTCCTGAGGAGAAATTGGAGAAAAAATTGCACTCTCGTGGAGAGACAAGTTCTCAGAGAAATGAGAGGAAGGAGGAGAGGTCGATTAATTTGACGAGTTGTAAAGAATCTAGGGATAAGAAGGATTGGGAGACTAGGCATAAGGAGAGACGAGAGCGTGATAGGAGAGATCGAGATCGCAAGAGATCTAGGGATGATGAGGGCAAGTGTCATCGATCATCTAGCAAATCGGGATCAAGTCACTCGAGTCATTCTAGCAAGGATGAGAGGAGATCGGATAAGCATAAGAAAGATTCGTCGAGGAGTCACAGTAAGGAAAGAAACAAGAGCTCGTCTAGTTCGTCGTCCCATCGACGAAGTGATGGCGAAAAATCACATCACAGCAGATCCAGTAGCTCCTCTTCTGGGCATAAGAGAAAGTCATCTACTACCACCAGTCAAGCACATAAGGAGGATGCTAAGAGACCCTGCTCTAGGGCTGGGGAAGTTGCTGGAACGTGAATTGGTTCGATTTTGCTTCGTTCTATATATTTGAAACATTTCGCACGACATTGTAGTACAATTTGATCGACAATTTTAGATTCTTATTTCAATTTTGGTACATGTTTTTTTTACAATAAAAGAAGGACTTGGAATATTCTTAAATTCGTAACACCACAACACAAACAAATCATCCGTTTTTTACATTGCTTGGCCTATCTCATGCCTCATTTAGTTGAAGAGAGGAATGGAAATATCCAAGAGGGTCTTCATAATCCATGCTATGCTACCGGAATATTTGATTTGAATAGTATTTGCCAATTCCGATAAAAAAATTGCATTTCCACATTACGCGATTCTAAACATATCAATTAATGTTTATATAAAACAAATAGTTAGAATGGATGAATTGAGAAAATGAGAAATGAGAAAGGTATGTACCAGAAGTGAAAAGGACAAAAATTTAAGATCAGGCTGTGCTACAAAGTTCAGCAGAACGTCTCACCTTTGAATACAGAATCCCGATCTACAATCCAAGCAATGAATTGATCCAATGACCCAACCAATTTTCGAACATAACTTCGAGGATAACGTTGATTTTATCCAGCTTTGTTGTTTACTTCGTGAGAACTTATATTAATCACCGCATTGTACATAATATCCACAGTCATCGATTGTCGTTTTCAGTTTGAGCTAATCCATTCAAATTATTTATGATCTATTAGAAATTATAAGGAATAGAACGTGATGATTTTTTTCATACTTTGAATTATTATTTCAACAGTTATTTCGATTTTCCTTCTATACGATTTTTTGCGTTTGACATTTTTAATTGTGCTTTATTCAATTCACATTAATTGCTTAGACACACTATCAATTTATCAATTTAACAATTGTAAAATTGAGGCTGCTTTATACCAGTGATTACAGTATCGAAATAACGTTATGATAGTGAGAAAATGCAAAATAGCTTTCTCTTTTTTTTTCTATTTTCATAGAGAAGAATAATATGGAATTGGGATTGTTGCTTAGTGGAGGGAATTATTTTTCAGTGTATTGTGGGACCAAGGCTCCCTTTTGCAATATTTATATAAAATATAATTTATTAATATATCACTTTTTATTTATATCAGACGTTACTCCACGTGCACTCATCTTGATTCCAATTATTATTGTATTATCGTATTTTTCACAAACTGCTGCGCCTCGATATAAATTTATTTCTCTTGCTTCATCGAGACAAAATGAATGTATAAGACACAACAGCTGGTCTATCGCATTCTTTCACTGACACAGTATCAAATACTATAATTGCAAAAATAATAACGAAAAATGTACAGTAGTTAACAGCTGGAGAAATTAATTTTTTTTTTTTCAGTGTCAATAATAATAATAATAATTGCAATAATGAATTTATATAATAATTCATTTATTTGCAATGACTATGAATTTTATAGTTTCAAGGTGAGAACAGTGGAGAAGTGTATGTAGATAGTTTGTGTGAGTTAAAAAGAAATCATGAAATTCAGTGTAATTCTTGAACTACATAATCGAGATAATTTGATTTCGATTAATCTTGAATATTCTATTACTGGAGTGAAATTATTGATACAAAATGAGAAATATTTGGTCTGTAAATTATGTAAATAATTCGATTTTATTAAAAGTAGAGGAAGATTATTGAGAAAACTTCAAGGTTAATCAATGGATATAGATTGAAAGATGGATTTGAGGTACATCAAATTGTTGGTGTATGCAAATAATTCTGATATTTTATTTTTTCTTTTCTTTTCTTTTCATTTTACCTCCTTCAATCTGCGTAGAAATGGTAGAACGGTGCAAGTTAATCCCATTTGCGAATTAATCAGTTATATCAGTAATAACTCATGAGTCACTTGGATAAAAAAAAACTTAAAGGTCGTTTTTGTAGAGTTTTGAAGTTGGCAAAAAAGTTGCTTTGAAATTTTCCTCCGAAGATCACCCAAAATAATCATCATAATAATATTTTGAAGCTCATCACCTCTCTCACTTTGCACCATCAGTTAGCCCGTTTTACCCTCCTTAACTACCAATCCACAATCACTGAACTATCCTCCATATATTTACATCCAATAATAATTATATTGCGTTGAATTTGATGCCCTTTGACAAACAAAAAATACAAAAAATGAGTAGTTATGTATGGAAATATTGTAAGTAGTTTTACATATAAAAGAAAATATATATATATATATATACAAATATATATTATATCTGTCACACCGTGTAGATGATTCGCATTCCAGCATCTAGGTTTTTAATGAAAAAATTTAAAGAAAGAAATACATTAATTTTATCAGAAAAAATATTGTTGCATTTTGTTTCCTTTTTTTCATGTTTACCCTTGTGCATTCCATTTTTTTAGAACGGTTTTAGTCCCTTAACCGTAATTTTTTTCCACTGTTATGGAGTATCTTCATGCGGCCACGTGCTGACGGCAAATGTCTTGCGTCTTTTTGAATTATAAATTATTTATGACAAACATTTTTTCCTCAGTCCAACGGTTTTTACGACAGGACATTATGAATTATTAAAATTGTTCATGCGCAGATAGACACGCGACGAATTTACACTAGCCTTTAATCTGCAACTCAGCGTTAGCGGGAAGCGCTTTGAAAAACCAAAAGTTGAAATTCAAATTTGTTTCTTCGGAAGCATTGTCCAAACAAATGCTCGCTCCAAATAAATCACTTACACAACACACGCATGCCACAAAAGATGCCAGGCGGTCATCAAGCAATTCCAACCATTGCGCCAATTTTCCAAATCTGCAAATTTAGGAATTTCAAAAATAGAAAAAATTAAGGATTTTAAACATTTCTAAAGGTGAGAAAATTGTCAAGATGCCGTTATAAATTTGATTAAACTGGGAAAACTTTAAGTTTTTGAAATGTCTACAATCACAATAACAATTAGAAAATTACTAACAATACATGTTCACGGTAATATTGTATTCACCACTAATTTGCCTCTAAACATATTGAAGCCTGATATGTCTAAATTTAACATTTATTACCATAATATTCAGACAAGATAATCATTTTATTCCCCTGAGATTTACACTGTTTAAAAAATGATTATTTACTACTTTGATTATCCTACAAATCTTGAACAACCTTACACAGTCAATGGAAACCTTCAAAATGCCGCCATATTGGATTTTTTGGCGGTAAAAATTGAGAAAATGGCGGGATCTACTGGCGCGCCAGAAACATCTGGTCTCACGTTCAGTTTTCATCATAAACTTTTGGAACTGCCAGTGGAGTTGAAACGTTACTATGATTTGTGTAGAATGTTCCCTCCAAAAACGTTGAAATATGTTTATCATCAATTTTCCCCCGGCCATTTAGTTCATAGGCATAGATTCAGTGAGTTTTAATTTTTTTTCGGGCACATGTAAGTCATAAATTGGAAATAATCACGAGATGTGGAAGACACCGACAGAGGTTATAAATTCAAATTTTTACAGTTGCAGTTATTGAGAAAAACAACAATTAGAACACAATAAAAATGAGTCAAAGCTTATCGGCGCAGAGTAAACAATGGGTCCTTTTTCTGCAAGCTAATGACTTTATCACAGTTCGAAAGGAATTGAGGGTAAAAGACTTTACTTCAAATTTGGAGTTATAAATTTTAGGGACAAAATGAAAGTGTTTACATTAATCTTGTTTGCTAGTTAAATAGCCAACGAAACATGAATAAACTGTCACTTGATTTCCAGAATTATCCATTCGACGACGTGCCCAGTACCACCAAAATCGACCAATGTATTCTGCGTCTATTGGTCTACCTCTGCCAGAGCGCTACAAAATGCCCCACAACGGATCTTCAAAGTGGTCGCGATGTTTTCGCCTTGACCACTACAATCTGCAATCGCTTCACATCAATCCCCAGTACATCTTCCTACTATTCCAGTCTCTATCACATTATTCGAGTATTACTGGAAATGCACCTCTTCGAAGAAGCAATGTCCACTTGCGACTACCTTCTGCCGTCATCCAAGTGGCACATTCAGATGCAACACGAGGCAGAGGCCCTCAACGATAACTACTCGCGCTTATGGTCGATTTTTTACGTCTCCATCGACAAATTTTTACGATCCAAAACTCCAGGATCCATCACTCCGTCAATCTTCCAGCGACTAATGACAATAATAAAGTACCAACTGAACATAGAAGAGCTTGCAAAATGTGATGGTTCGAAGACCCTCTTACTAAAACTTCTAGTCTACACAGATTTACTTCAATCTCTCCACTGCAGAAAAGAGGATTTCGATGAGTTCATTGATAAATTTTTTATAAAGTACTTGGGCTCTATAGAGCTCAGCTTGGGCGATCGAAACCGAATTCCAACTTACCAGAACTTTAACAAAATCATCACAAAAATATCAATCTACTATTTAAAAAATCAAAGACTTGATGTATTGCAGATAATACTAAAAAAGTACCTGAGGAATTTTGAAAATTGCATGTTGACGAGTCGTGAGTCGTCCAACTGCTATCAAATTTGGAGAAAATTTATCAAGATATTACTTAAGCCTGGAGAATACCTTAAGGAGGATTCCGAGAGGATTAGGGATCTCAGCGAGCATTTTCAGGTGCAAATTCTCAGCTACAATGAGAACAGTTTGGTAAAGTACAATATCTACTCAATAGCGTCGATACTGGAGGCACTATTGGCTCAGTGGACAGAGCATCTACCTCAAGATTTAATAATAGCCATTGCCAATCTCGGTAATTACCTATCGGAGATAATTCGCAAGTATCCATTGGAGGCTCTATGTAGTTGTGGTAAAAGCTGCTTAGTACTTCAAGACTCAGTGAAATCAGCACAACTCAAAGTGAAACTTCTCATGTTCCTTCATCGCTTGTGCCCTACACAAGCAAAGGCCGAAGCTTACGCAGAATTTACGCTTATTTCATCTCAGTGTGTGGACATCCTAGACGAGCTCCGAGGAAAAAATTGCGAGAAATGGAGAAATATATGGCTCAACATAGCTCCATCCATCTACAATTTTACATTCAATTTTGCGGGAGATAATCAGAAAAATGTGGAGTTGTACACATTTTTGGCGAAGAGTATTGTGAGACTGAGGGCAACTGACGAGGCTAGCATATTTTTTCAAAATAATCTAGCACCACCATTGTCCGCGGTATGTATAATATTTTACAACTGGGACCCTCGGTGCAATTTCTTTATTGCTGCTCTTTCTTGTTTTCGAACTCTCTCTCTCTCTTTTTGTGTGTGTGTGTATGTGTGGGGGGGGGGGTGGATGCGTGAGTGGCCCTGGATGGGTGGGTGGGCGGTGCGTGTGGATGGGTGGGTGGTTGATGTGGTTGGTGTGGTTCAGTGGGTGGGTGGGTGGTTGGTGTGGTTGGGTGGGTGGGTGGGTGGTTGGTGTGGATGGGTAGTTGGTGTGGATGGGTGGTTGATGGGAGGGTGGGTGGATGGCATTGTATCGTACAATTTTGAACGAATTTTTCGTTCAGCCTGCCCTTACTTCCATAAATGCTTTATCTCTTAATATATTCACAGGTCTTACACAGGCTAAGCAATATCCACTATTCAGAACACCAGTACCACAAGGCGAGGATTTTCACAGCCCTCAACGTCTACTTGCACCCAAAGCACCCTGAATGCAAAGGCTACAGAAATTGGTCTTTCATCCACCACCAGGATTCAACATCTAGGGGACTAACTCTCGTGGGTTTCCTGAAAAAGCATACAAATGACCTGAAAGTCCTGGGACCAGAAGAAATCAAACTAAAAAATGACGTCTTAAAAGATATCTGCCTCAGGGAAATTAAATTCCACGTAGGAATGAAAATAAATTTCTCCGAAAGTATCATTGCTGTGATCCATCAGCTAGAAGCTCTAAACGCTGATGATATAACTTACGCAACGGCTGTGCATCAATTGGGCTACCACTGCCTCAATTTCTATCCTAGGGACACAATCTCAAATTACCTGAAAAACGCAATGAGTAGATTAAAAACCCTTGAAGTGAATTCTTGTGACTACGATCATGTCCAGTATCTAAAATCTCATCTTGCGTTTTATGAGACAGTCGAAGAGATTCGGGATCTCGAAGAGACCACTAGAACTGAAATGAAAAGCACAAATATCAAGCTTCATGCAGTTGGCTCGAGTAATGGAGTAAGCACTAAAGGATCTAATATTGTACCTGCCTTCAGTCAGATAAATATGGGAATTGCAAAAACTCTTTATTCCAAACTAGAGAATATATACAATTTATGGAGAAAATGTTTAACCCTGAATTCCATTCGAAAATGGAACTCCAATGATGGAACTTCAGCTGTAAAAGTGGTGATCCTTGCCGGAGAATATTGTCGGTTTTATCGCTACAAAAATCTCGAAATTAAATTTTGGAAAATGGCGTATGGCCTAGCGCTAGATGGCGACAGTCCTCAGTGGATAGTTTACACCACAGCTCGCGCTATAACATCACGCTATATTAAGGAAGATTGGATAACTAATTCCGAGAAAATTATTTCTACTAAACTCCTGAATTCTAAGGATGCGCGAGTACTGGGTATCATCTCGATGTTCAAAATGAGTCTGTCGGATTATTACTACTACATTGGAAGAACCAAAGAGGCTGATGTTCTCTTTGATGAGGGCAAGAGTATAACGACTCTCGATCTGGGAGAAAATTGTGGGACTTTCGTGTTCAGTCAGTGCTTACAGTTCACCCACAGATTCCACAATTTTCCACTAGAAAAGAAGAACAATCTCGAGTACACGGGGATACTTGCTCATACGTTATACGCAATGGTTCTCATTGACGATTTAGCAACGGAATCGAGAGATGCAATGTGGAGCCTCTATGAGATGGACATGTTGATGGAAGTCTCCTGCAATATTGCAACAAGAATGAATGCACTTTATTCGTTTCGGGAGATAACAGCACATTTGGTGCGTCGTCTCAATGTATGTCAGACTAAAACATCAGTTCTCAGAGTGGCTGAAATTCTCAAGTACCTCTGTATCATTGATTTATCCAGAAATCAGCTGGAGGATTGCGAGGTTAAGCTTCAGGGTTTAGAACACATGCTACAGATTGAAACTTTTGAGGGCTCCATGCAGAGTGATCTCAAGTATGAGAAATCATGTACATTTCGCCCAGCATCCCCCGATTCAGCACTCATGGACCCCATTCGAGATCTACCCCAAAATAATTCATCCCCAATTCTGAGGAGAGAGAGGTTTGAGAAACCGGAATTTATGAGCCACGATCGCAAGTGCAAGTGCTTTGCCTGTGGTAATGAGGCTTACAAATTTCTAGTCTTCTCCTGCACACATATCAGAGCGCAATTGTACTCTTTGCAGAATCTTACGATTTATGCCAGGCAACATTTCAAGGGAGCACTCAGCATTAGTGAAGGACTGTTCAATTTGTTGAAGAAGGAGGAAAATCATCAGCATTATTATGTCATTGATTATGTGCTCTTCTTGCTGGATTATGTGAGGTTTGTAGGGGCTTTTATTTTTATTCTAAATCATAAAGTTATCTGTCTCGAATAATTTTTTCGCTCATTATTTTTCAAACTAGTTGTTGCTCACAGTATTCTGCAATTGAACGAATCACTTTAAATAACCCTTTGATTATAGATTCCTGAAGCACGATCCTCATACGTACGAAGAGGGTAAGAAGATCGTCATCTGGGCCCTCGAAATTTGCGATATTTATGAACTTGAATCTCATCCCGTGTACATGAGCTCCATGGAAATTGTCCTGGAATATAGATACAATGCCCGTGTGTTACCCAACTCTGAATTGGTCATCCCACCATTAGCGGAGATCGATGTAAACGAATATGTGGATCCTATTGAAACATCGGAGACACTATGCGTGACGCCAGCGAAGGAGGCTGGGCACAGCCCACCCCTGTCAAGATCACCTCGGAGAGTAAATAAGCCGCCATTGTTGAGCTTGACAAAAGCTACTGTCGACACTGTTGAGAGCGATCCTGAAGACCTTAGCCCAGGTGAGTTGTGCACTTTCCTAACTGACCTAGTTTCCTAACTTTCCATGCTGAAGAACCTGCAAAAAATTGGAGCTATGACATTCAATTATTGAATTGACAGTGGATCATTTTTGTATCCATTATCATGACACATTGGGGATACATTTTTTTGTATAATTTATTCGCATTAATTCGTTCATTAGTACATCAACCAAATTTCATAAAACCAGTCTGCATGGTGTCTTCTTCCAATAAAACGATCTAAATTCCGCACTCCTCCAGGTCCTCTAGCACTTGACAAGCGAAAGAAGCAGCAAGCCCTGAAAGTGAAACCCGTGAGGAGAAAGCTCGTTGAAGACGTCGACTTTGATCAGGACGAGGAGTCATCATCCAGAAGACCTTCGTGCTCAATCAAAGATGCAGATCTCAGGCTTAGGGTGACTAGTTTATTGGATGAGGCAAGTATTGCGGCTCCTAGTTGTTCCCGTAAGCTTCACGTGCTCAGAAAGAGGCTAATTGAGGAGCCAGTGACTGAGAAAGACCTCCAAAATCTCCTGAGTATACTCCAAGAGGGTCGAGATGAGTTTGAGAGACCGAAAAGCAGGGGAAGACCTAGAAGAGCTCTTGGAAGCATTGAACTGACGATGATGAATGTGGAGAAGATTGATGAGATTATCCAGGGTGTCAAGGCAATTCAATTGGAGGGAGCTTCAGGGAAGGGAAAAGTTTCCAGCTCTAGAACGTCTAGGTCCAGAAAATTGAGTGATGGTGTAGTGTCAAGTACCAAAGACATTGGGCAAGTGGTGCAGACTCAGGCAAATGGAAGAAGCTCAAGAAGCTCCAGGTCTAGCTCTAGCACAGGTTCTGTGAGCAAAGGGAGTGATGGTATAGCGTCAGGTAACAGAGGAACTCAGGTGGAGGAGAATCTTGTAGATATTAACAGAAACCCAAGGGGGTCTAGGTCTAGTTCACGAGCTTCGAGATCCAAGAAAGTTGACGACTGTGTTGCATCACTTACCAAAGCAATTGAGGGCCTGTCTGTGGAAAATTCTGGACCAACTGTTGCTGGGAACAAGATGAATAGATCAGAAACGGAAAATAGTGACGATGAACTTGTTGAGTCCAGTATTATTGAGCCTAGACGCTCGCGTAGGCTAGTTGGAAAAAATACGACTGAAACCAAAACTACTCGTAGACGATTGTAAATTACGAAATTATTTGGATCGTTTCTATCTCTGCAATTAGTGAGTAAGCGTTTGGCAGTTTTTCACAACTCTCAGATGGGGAACTACAGACTCCGAGGGCAATGAAGTTAAGGAGATTGAAATATCTAGCTAAGTTTTAGAGAGTTGGGAGTATTTGTATAAAATTTTACGTAAATAGGAGACGATTTGTAGAGGCTTGTGGTGATGCAGATTTTTATACTTTTGTATTGTATTTTTTTTTACCTGAAAATGCTACTTTTTAGCA